>OX451737.1:788000493-789280134 GCA_948472305.1 Vicia faba
TGCTAAATTAGGGTTTTGTAGGAAAAGTCAACTCAACTTTGACCAAGCATAACTTTCTCATACTTTATGAGAAATGACCCATCCAAAGCTCATTTTGAAGAGGATGCAATTTAATACAATCCATATTCTCACCCTAAGATCATAAAGTGCACTCACAAGACGTTATAAATTTGGATATTATAGGTCATTTTTGAAAGTCAACAAAAACACATTTTTTGCCAAAGCTTATAGCTTGATCATGGAATATCAAAATGAGATGAGACCAAAAGTATTGGTTAGAGGACATCTCAAGCTTTCTAAAAAGTCCAAGCAAACCTCCAAAAGTTCAAAATTGAAGAAGTTATGCATTTTTGAAGTTAGGCATTTTTGCAAAATTGCCAAAAGTCAACTATCCTCAAAACATCAAATTTTGTCAAATGGGCCCATTCTTTTTCACTTGATTTGAGATTGCATCATTGTCCACGTGTCCTAGCTTCAGCCATGAGCCCATATCTTATTTTTATTATTTAATTTGATTTTTAATTGAATTTATTCACTTTAAATCAAATAAAATCATATAAAATCAAAAGTATTTATAACTCATGATTTTTTGGTTAATTTAGCCTTTGAATAAAGCTATTATGCGAGTCAAATTCGCATCAATTGCATTGGTTACAAGAAGATATGATTTAGGCCAAATTTGGAAGGTTGTAATGGTGGAATCAAATCTAATTCATGAGCATTGATTTAGAGAGATTTGTACCAAGTTTCTTACCCTAATGCAATATACATTACATAAGAAAGGCAAAGGCACGAAAATAATGGTGGGAGGCTGCAAGAAGAGGCAGAACAAAAGTTTGAAAAAGTGGTAAAAAGCTTGAAATTCAAGATCATAACAAGAGGCGTTTTCAGAAGCCAAAAGCTATCCCAATCGCTTCCTGGGTGTTCACTCAACCTTCCTGGATCAAGAGCAAGCATTCTCACATACCACAAAGCACTGTAAGTATCACGAAAATCACCTTGGTTCTTTAATTCATGATTCATTATTCTTGCATCATTTGAACAAATTGCTTGTATATTCGTAACCCTCATGACATTTGTAAACTTTTTGGATTATTCAATTTGGTTTATAGGCGCTGTAACCCCAAAACACCATAGCTAGGGTTGCGTGTTTGTTTTTAGGGCTTTCTTTTTCAGGAAAAATCAGGACTCAAGAAGGACATAATGTTAATCAAGAAGCCAAGACGAACTCAACCATGTTTTTGGAATTAATTTATGTGGCCTAGGGAAGATTTTAGAGCAAGCTTGCGTATTTAGCTACGGATCCAAGTCCGCAGGTAATATTTGCAGGATTTAGAGGTAGAAGACGACGAGCTGTCGTTCTCCCATTGGCCAATTCAAATTAATTTTCGCGCATTTTTATTTTCTGGCATATAATTTGTTTTGTTTATATTATAATTTCTTTGTATTTTACTAACAATAGAATCAAAGCAGTGCAGTGGCAAGCGTGCAAGCATATCACTTTCAGGACCTGAGTTCGAATCCCAGGTCCCCCACTTTCTTTGTTACTTTCATTCTTCAGGTAATTACATGCATATTCAAGCGCGCAGAACACCATACGCCTTCACATATCCAGTTGCCAGATGGCCCAAGGCCAAATCTGATGGCCAATAATTGATGGTTCACCATAGACAAAGTCCATGCACGCCTACTGGATCTCAAAAGTCAAACAAGGCCAATACATTTGGGCCTCAGCATTGCTATTCACACCATGGAAACAAGCCCATACTCCTTTCTCTCATATTATTTTCCTTATTTGTTTTATTTCATTAATTGCCTAATTATTTTTATTTAATTTACTAACCAATTAAAAAAATTCTTTTTTTTATAAAATAAAATCACAAAAATATTTTCTTCATGAAATCAAATTTTAATTTTTATTAACAAATACCAATTAAATTAATTTAGGTTCTTAATTAGTATATCTTTAACATTTTTGTAAATAATTAAAATTAACTAGACATAATTAGGTTTTAATTACTAACTTAATTATTTTATTTTCTTTCTTTAAATAACAAAAACCCAAAAATAATTTATTTTTATTAATTAATTAATTTATTTAATCTAGTAATTAATTTAGATTTATTTCTTTCTTAAAATAAAAAACCACAAAATATTTTCTTTATCAAATTAAATTCTAACTTTTATTTTTGTTAATAAACACTAATTAAATTAATTTAGATTTTTTTAGAATAACTTTAACTTTTTTTGTAAACAATTAAAATTAAATTAGAATTAATTTAGGTTTTCATTACTAACATTAATTTTGATTTCTTCTTAAAATACCAAAAAATCCAAAAAAATTACTTTTCTCATTTAATTAATTTATTTATTTAATTCAATTTAGTAATTAACTTAGAATTTATTTCTCTCTTAAATAAAAACAACAAAAAAAAGATACTTTCTCTCAAAAAGGGTCAAAACCCTATTTGCGCTCGATTTAATATCTCGTACGCGATTTATTTTCTTTTATTCAATATTGTACTTGTTCCCGGTTTGTAATAGTAAATAGGACCTTTATTTATTTTTTATCGCTTTATTTATTTTTAAAGGGTTTGTCTTTGGCGATGTAAATACCCGACGCCTTGTAATTTAAATTCCGCAATTTATTTTCTGCAACTTATAACTGTTAGATGTTTGATAATAGGATGACATGACAAGACTGAATATTAATCTTAAAATCAATCTAGAACACCATTAACATGTACAAAGATAAAAGTTAATTGAAAATAACACACTCGCACATGCGCACTCTTAGGGTACACCCCACTTGGTTGCCTTCGTACGCGGTCATTAAGTATAGGTCACTTTAGAGGTCACCCTCTTGTCTAAAAGATCATAGTCGCCTCGGAGCGGTTGCCTCGAATATTGTTGCCTCAAAACAAATAATCTAAGACATTAGGGTTACCGCTAAAGCATCCTAACATTGCTTTGGTGACCGCACGTCCCTCATTTGAATTGACCCTCAAACTCCAACGATGGTGCTACCCACTCATCAATAGTAGGATAGCATTGTCTAAAGGAAGATAGCATAGAACGATTCCTTTTTCGAGTAAGTATATGGTTCTTAAGTACTTTCTCTTTCAAAAAACAAAATCTTTTTCACACTTACACTTTTCGAACAAAGTTTTCAAAAACACTTCATTACGCTCTTGAGGACAGAAACAAGAGTTAAATCGAAGTTTTCAAATCAAAACTTTTTCAAACCCACAAGCACAAAGAAAGCAATATTTTGAAAACAATATGAGTAAGTACCTAAGAGCCCGTGGATAACCGCAGATAGAAAGGGTGCCAACACCTTCCCTTTTTATAATCTACCCCCCGGACCCGAGAAATATCTCGAAAAAGGAATTTTTTTATGCTTTTTTCCTTTCCTAGTTGGATAAAATAAAAGTCGGTGGCGACTCTTGCTTACCACGACATTTTGCGAACACAAACACAAAACGCAAACCAGCATTCCAAAAAAACAGTCAGTTCTTTCCCACCGTATCACAATCATCAATAAAACATTGGACGCTTCTTGCATTACGAATTTTGCGCTCCTTGTTTTTCTTTTTCTGTCTCTCACTTTATCAAAACAGCTACTCTCTTACACACACTCACGTATCATAATGTAGATCCATATCCACTCTGGATCCCATTGATAACAACTTTGCTACTTCCAGTTATGACTTCGAAAATCCGATCAACCAAGCCGAGGATGAAGGTGAGGATGATTGTGAGGTGCCCAGAGAACTTGCTAGACTGTTACTACAGGAAGAAAGGGCCATACAACCTCATGAAGAACCAGTTGAGTCAGTGAATTTGGGTACAGAGGAAAACATGAAAGAGGTCAAGATATTGGAGCCTAGTGTCAAGCAACGATTGATACAGATGCTACGCGACTATGTTGAGATCTTCGCTTGGTATTATGAAGATATGCCTGGTTTGGACATCGATATTTGGTTCATCGCTTGCCAACTAAATAAGACCGCCCTCCGGTAAAATAGAAGGTTCTCCGTATGCGCCCTGAGATGTCTGAGAAAATCAAAGCTGAGGTCATGAAACAGTTTAACGCCAGATTTTTAGCTGTCACTTCTTACCCGCAGTGGGTCGCCAATGTGGTTCCGGTGCCTAAGAAAGATGGTAAGGTACGAATGTGTGTGGACTATAGAGATCTAAACAGGGCAAGCCCCAAGGATGATTTCCCACTGCCTCACATCGATGTTCTGGTCGACAACACCGCGCAACATAAGATCTTCTCCTTTATGGATGGTTTTTGTGGTTACAATCAGATCAAGATGGCTCCCAATGACATGGAGAAGACAACCTTCATTACCCAGTGGGGCACCTTCTGTTACAAGGTAATGCCTTTCGGATTGAAGAATGATGGGGCAACTTATCAACGCGCCATGGTCGCTTTGTTCCATGACATGATTCACCATGAGATTGAGGTTTATGTTGATGACATGATTGCAAGGTCCCAGACTGAGGAAGAACACCTAGATCATCTCCAGAAACTGTTCGACAGGTTGAAGACGTACAAGTTGAGGTTGAACCCGAACAAGTGCACCTTCGGGGTAAGGTCTGGTAAGCTGCTTGGTTTCGTCGTCAGTGATAAGGGCATTCAGGTGGACCCTGCCAAGATAAAAGCTATACAAGAGATGCCGGCTCCCCGCAAAGAAAATGAAGTTATAGGCTTTTTGGGACGTCTGAACTACATCGCCTGGTTCATCTCACATTTGACTGCTACTTGTGAGCCAATCTTCAAGCTGCTGAAGAAAGATCAAGTGGTAAAATGGAATGACGAATGCCAGACCGCTTTCAAAAGAATCAAGGAATACCTCCAAGAGCCACCTATTCTGATGCCTCCAGTTGAAGGAAGACCTTTGATCTTATACTTGATCATACTGGACAATTCAATGGGGTGCGTGTTGGGGCAGCATGACGAGTCTGGCCGAAAAGAGCACGTTATTTACTACCTTAGCAAAAAGTTTATCGACTACGAGACCCGATACTCGTTGCTCGAGAAAACTTGATGTGCTTTGGTATGGGCTGCTCGCCGGCTGAGACAGTATATGCTGACTCACACCACCTTATTAATATCAAAGATGGATCCAATCAAGTATATATTTGAAAAGCCCGCCTTGTCTGGAAGAATAGCAAGATGGCAGATGATCTTAACCGAGTACGACATACAATACACAACCCAAAAGGCAATTAAAGGGAGTGTATTGGCGGATCATTTGGCGCATCAGGCCGTGGATGACTACCAATCCATGAATTTCGAGTTCTCGGATGAGAACATCATGTTGGTGACTGACTGTGAGAAACCTGGACCGGATGAAGGACCTGAAGAGGGATCCCGATGGTCTATGTATTTTGATGGAGCCTCTAACATGTTGGGTAATGGCATTGGCACTGTGATCATATCTCCTGAGGGTTGTCATACTCCATTCACCGCCTGATTATGTTTTAACTGCACCAACAACATGGCGAAGTATGAAGCATGCATCATGGGTCTTCGAGCTGCTATTGACCTATGGATTAAGTTCTTGAGTGTATTCGGGGATTCTGCTCTAGTGATCAGTTAGGTCAAAGGCGAGTGGGATATGAAGCACCCAAATCTTATTCCTTACAAAGAGTATGTACTGACATTACTCCCACACTTTGAGGAAATAACCTTTGAACACTTCCCTAGAGAAGAGAACTAGTTAGCGGACGCGCTAGCTACCATGTCTTCTATGTTCAAAGTCAGGTGGGACAATGAAGCTCCCCAGATTACCATCGAGAGGTTAGATGAACCCGCACATTGTTGTGACATTGAGACTGAAGAGGTAGCAGATAAACCCTGGTTTCACGAGGTAAAGAGGTATCTTGAGACTCAAGAGTACCCCGAGGGTGCATCTGTTAATGACAAGAAGTTCTTGAGAAGGTTTGCTGCGAAGTTCTTCATCAGCAGTGGTATCCTTTATAAGCGTAACCATGATTCAACCTTATTGCGATGTGTGGACAAGAGAGAGGCGGAAAGGATCATGGCAGAGTTGCATGAAGGTACCTTCAGAACTCATTCCAGTGGATATACCATGGAGAAGAAAATCCTACGGGCAGGATATTATTGGTCTACTATGGAAGCCGACTGTTATCAACATTCTCGAACCTGTCATAAGTGCCAAGTCTATGCTGATAAGGTGCACGTACCTCCAGTTCCTTTGAATGTTTTGACAGCTCCTTGGCCTTTTGCAATGTGGGGCATCGATATGATCGCCGAGATCCGACCTACTGCGTCCAACGGGAATCGTTTCATTCTGGTAGCAATTGATTACTTTACGAAGTGGGTTGAGGCAGCTTCCTTTGCTACAATAACTAAGAACGCCGTGACGCGGTTTATCCGACACAATCTGATATGTTGATACGGTGTACCAGAGAGGATCATCACGGACAATGGTACAAATCTCAACAACACGATGATCACCGAGCTCTGCAAATAGTTCAAGATACAGCATCACAACTCTTCTCCCTACCGGCCGAAGATGAATGGGGCTGTTGAAGCGGCTAACAAGAACATTAAGAAGATTGTGCAGAAAATGACGGTGACATACAAAGACTGGCATGAGATGTTACCATTCACTCTTCATGGGTTTCGTACCTCGGCACGGACGTCAATAGGGGCAACACCCTACTATCTTACCTATTGAAGTCCAAATACCCTCTCTCCGGATTATGAAGGATGTGGGTTTGAACAAGGATGACTGGATCCAGACCCGACTTGATCAGCTGAATCTAATCGATGAAAAAAGACTTACTGCTATTTTTCATGGTCAGACGTATCAAAAGTGAATGATCAAGGCTTTTAACAAGAAAGTCAAACGTCAGGAATATCAAGTCGGGGATCTGGTGATCAAACGCATCATACTTCCGCAAGGTGATCCCAGGGGAAAATGGACCCCCATGTACGAAGGGCCATTTGTGGTTAAGAACATTTTCTCAGGAGGAGCTATGATTCTAACCACCATGGATGGTGACGACCTTCCTCACCCCGTCAATGCAGACATAGTGAAAAGATACTACGCATAATCAAAGACCCGTTAGGTTGACTGGCCTAGGCAAAAATGAGGGCTTCCCGGCGAACCAAAAGGATTCTGGCAAAAGTAAGGGATGAAAAAATAAATAAACTGTACACGCGGCAAGTCGAAAACCTGAAAAGGCGGCTTGGGAAAAAAAGGGTATCCCGGTGGACTGAAAACCCGAAAGGGCGGTCCAGGCAAAAATTAGGGATTGAAGCGTAACACTAGGTCTCATTGGATCATCTTGCGACCAGACTTTGGTATCGACTATCAAGCTTGGACGACGCCAATCAATCTGATCCACCTTCGACCAAGTAGCAAAGTGATGAGATGCTTGAAGATATAAGGGCAATAGCAGAGTTGGAACCCAATGGGATTGTTTCACATAGTTGTTTTCTTTCTTTTTCACAAATTGTATAATTCCTATCTTTCGGCGGCGTTCTCTTACTAGGACGCCAGCCTCTTGTACAAAACGCCTATTACAGGCCAACTTCAAAATCAATACAATTCATTTTTACAAGAAATTTCAATTTCTTTTTCTTTTTCTGTTTTGTTTTGCAAGAACATCCAATGATTCATTTTTGATATATGTATTTGAAAATAATTGCTGCTCATGAATATTTACATACGAAACAAAAGACAATTACTCGTAATTCTAGGAACATGGGCAAATAAGAAGTGTCCGAACCTTACAGTTGCTCTACCCACCAGGTACAGGGATAAAGCCAGTTTGAGAATAGGACTAAAGGTACGTACCCTCCCCACAGAGAAGGAAGTATCCAAAGACAATGGTGTCGATTCTCCCCAAGCAGAGTTTTATCTACCACCAGCAATAGAAGTTCACCATCAGCTGAGTTTATTTCTTCCACAAGCAGAAATTCAATCCCCAACAGGGTTCATTATCACCAGCAACAATAATTCATCCCCAGAGGAGTTGTTTCTCCAAATCAGTAGATCGTCTAAACAGAGTATTTCTCTTCCCCACAAAGCCATTCTCCTACAGGGTTATTCTCAAACAGAGTTTCTCCCAGTGGAATGTTCTCAAGCAGAACGGACTCAAGTCTCCAGCTAATCATCTCCCGTCACTGTCCCCAGCGAGAACAAAGAACTCAACTCTTTGTACTCTTCAACAGCAGTCCAGGATTTATTCTCCCCAGCCGGAGAATATCACAAGAACATTGCATATCCATACATCATGGCATGCGCATACATATTACACAGCATAATCTCATTTATTTTGATAACATCATTACTTAATACATTTCATACATCATGACATTACATATGATTAACTCTTTACCTTTCAGGGAAAGATACAATCAAGTTCTCACAGGTTTTTCACTGGTTCAGTCAAATCGATACTAAGATTTCTATTCCAGTTCAAGTTATGAAGCCTGGAAATCAACTAGATAATATCTTGATTTCTCCAAATACTACGAAGCCTGGAATCGACCAGATAGTGGTATATCTTAAATTCAAGCTATGAAGCCCGGATTCGACCGGATAATATCTTGATATCTCTAGAATACTACGAAGCATGGAATCGACCAGATAGTGGTATATCTTAAATTCAAGCTATGAAGCCCGGAAATCGACCGAATAATATCTTGATATCTCAGGAATACTACGAAGCCTGGAATCGACCAGATAGTGGTATATCTCAAGTTCAAGCTATGAAGCCCAGAGATCGACCGGAAAATAGCTTGATCCCTAACAAGTTATTGTGAAGCCTGGAAATTGACCAGATAGCAATACAAGATACCATGAAGCCTGGAATCGACCAGATAGTGGTATATATCAAGTTTAAGTTATGAAGCCCAGAAATCGACCGAAAAACAACGTAACCCTCAGCAAGTTATTGTGAAGCCTGGAAATCGATAAGATAGAAATACAAGATACTATGAAGCCTGGAATTGACCAGATAATTTTATAAGACACCGTGAAGCCTGGATCACGACCAGATAGCGGCAAAGGATACTGAAGCCTGGGACACGACCAGATAACAATATAAGGTACTGCAAATCTTGGAATTCGACCAAATAGCAGTTTACTCGGCCAATTACTATGAAGCCCGGAAATCGATCAGATATTAGTATGCCTTAGATTCAAGTTGGAAGCCCGGATGCGACCGGATAACCACTTGATTCCTTCTGAAGCCTGGAGCACGACCAGATAAGAATTGAGAAATTTTGAAGCCTGGAGAACGACCAGATAGCAAGTTTAATCTCATCTCCCCAGTAAGTCACTGTAAAGCCTGAAGCACGACCAGATAGCAGTCAGTCTTATTTTCCTCAACAAATCACTGTGAAGCCTGAAGCACGACCAGATAGCAGTTCATCTTCACCTCCTCGACTAAGAGATGGTTTCCCAATAGAGTAACGGACAACTGAAGTTCCTAAAGCTCTATTTCTCTTAAGACAGAGACCAACACTCCCTAGCAAAGTCCTCCTCGACAACAAGTGTACGGGCTCTCGCAAAGGAATTTCTTATGCGATCGACACTTCTTCTGATGGCATATTTAAGCCCATATTCCATCATCAACCTCCAAATGGCATCTATAAGCCCATTCCCGATACCACAAGACAAGTACCACTTCATGCGAGCGCAAATTTTTGGGCACTCTAGTGTTCAATCATCTTCCACCTTCGGATCACAAAAGGCAGACAAGCCAATCTACATCATCAGATGTAAGAAGATTGAACAGGGGCAGCTGTTGTACCCCAAAATTTTCCCTCCCATATTTCTCAATACATATCAAGTGAGGTCCTCAAATTGCTCAAGGAAGTCCAAGAGTTGACCAGGCAAACTCTCTCCTAAGGCAGTCTACCCCAAATTAGGGTTTTAGTTTGCATCAAGATGTTTGAGTCTAAAGGATCCCAAAATGCTCACCATTGTCCTAATATGTTCTCAAGATCATCCATGTCAAGTTTCAAGCCTTGCAGAGGAAGTTTGCTCAGTTAATTGCTCAAAGGCCTAAAAATCGACTATGCTAGGGCAAAAGTCAACTGTGGCTCACATACAGTCAAACTTCAAGATTTTTGGTCAACATCCTCATTTTGAAGTTTTATTCATCATTTAATCAAGTGCTGATCATGATTCCTCAAGGATTGCTCACAATTCATCAAAACCCAAAGTTGCTAAAGTAGGGTTTTGTAGAAAAAGTCAACTCAACTTTGACCAAGCATAACTTTCCTATACTTTATCAAAAATGACCCGTCCAAAGCTCATTTTGAAGAGGATACAATTCCCTACCATTCATCTTCATCTCCAAAATTCAAAATATGAACTCACAAGAAGATATGAATTTGGACATTATAGGTCATTTTGAAAAGTCAATAAAAACACCTTTTGGATCAAAGCTTCATACATGGAGATAGAAGACTCAATTGAGATGAGACCATAAGGTTTGCTTAGAGGACATCTTAAGCTTTCTAAAAAGTCCAAGAAAACCTCTATAGTGTCAAAATTGAAAGAGTTATGCATTGGAAAAGTTGACCGTTTTTGCAAAATTGCCAAAAGTCAAATGTGGCCAAATTGCATTTTTTGCTAAATGGGCCCAACTTTTTATTCTTGCATTGAGTTTGTAACATGACCCACAACCCATGAGCCTTTCCATTTGTCATTCTTTTATTTTTGTCATTTATTTTGATTTTATTTCAATTAAATTAAATAAAATCAAAATAAAATCATGAAAATATCAAAAACTAATCAAAGCTTGAGATTTTGTGCGTGTTTAGGTCTATTATATAGCTGGAGATGGAATCAAATCGTGCAAGGTTCATTTGGACACAAAAAGATTGCATTTTGTTTGATTTAGAAATATTTGCACAAGGATCAAATCATGAATCAATGATCTTAATTGGAAAAGATTTGATACAAGTTTGCAACCCTAATTCGTTCTAGGGTACATAAGGAACATGTTCAGATAAAAAACAAAGAGATTGGAGGCGTTTAAAACAAAAAGCAAAGTTTCAAAAAATTCAAGAAAAGTGGCAAACTGATTTCCACTTTTCAGGTCAATTCAAAGCATTATAACCATCCCAATCAATTGCTGGGCATCCAAGGATCAAGATTTAACCACTAGCAAGCTTCCTAACATCCAGAATTGCACTGTAAGTACCCCACGGTTTTCACATTTTCTTGTAATCGAATTCAATAATTCTGGTATATTTAGCATGATTCGTTGACATATTCTTAATCCTTGAGTCATTTGAAAACTAATGGTTACATTTAATTTAGTTTTTGCTGACTGAACATGAAGATGCCATAGTTAGGGTTCTTGCTTCATTTTTAGGGTTTTTCTCTACAAGGACAATTGGCCATGGATAGTGGTACCATGATGCTCGTGAGGTTGCAACGAGTTGATTGGTACCACTGGTATTGATTTATCATGCAGGGACAAGATTTTAGAGAAGCATAGGGTTGTACCTACGCCCTTTGTCCGTAGGTAAAAGTTCTTGTCTAAAACAACAGAAGCCATGAGGACGACGATGGCGTGGCAGGTGGTGAATGGCCAGATTCAAATTTCGCGCGTTGGAGAATTGTTATTTTGTTTTTTCCATATAATAATTGTTTGTCATCCTTTGAACAACTAAGCAAGCCAGCGCAGTGGTAAGGTCATTAGTATTTGATGCACACGTCCTGGGTTCGATCCCAGGCGTGTGCATTTTATTTTCTCTCAATATTTTCAGGAAGATCTAATGCACCACATGGAAAAGGACTCACCATACATCATCAGCACCCAGCCAGCAGATCTTCAACAAGCCAGATCTAAGGCTTCCCACGTGAAGGTCCACCATGGGCATAAGTCAAGCAAGCAACATGGGATTGGAAAAGTTAAGCAGGCCAAGTGTTATTGGGCTCAGAATTGCAAATCTCACCCCCTTTTTACCAACATCAACCAAGCCCATTCTATTTCTTTTCTAACTTTTCTTATTTAATTTATTTTGTTTAAATTATTTTCTAACCTAAACTAATTTCCTTTTTTTTTTTCTCACAAAAAAATCATAAAAAATCAATTTTCACAAATTTAGAATTAGGTTTTATTTTATTTTACCAAATTTAATTAAATGTTAGCTTAATTTAATTTAGGATTAATTCTAACTTTTTCATGTATATAAAATCAATTAGAAAAAAATTAGGTTTAGCATGTGATTTAATTTTTATTTCTTTTCTCAATAAAACAAAAATACAAAAATAGGTAGATTTAATTATTCTTTCTTAATTTAAATTAATTAGTAATTAGGTTTTATTTGTTCAATTAAAATCTTATTTTCTCAAAACAATCAAAAACAACAAAAAATGATTTTTCTCTTTAAGTTTCAATTAGGTTTAGATGGGGTCAAAACCCTAATTTCTTTTCATTTAATTCATCGCCCGCATTTTATTATTTTTGCAATATTAATGTAACTGCTTACAGTATGTAATAGTTTAATTAGGATTTTTCTTTTATTTATTGTTTTACGGGTTTTTTGGTATGCAATCCCTACCCCGAAGCCTTGTAATAACGTAGGTTTTATTTCTCGCATTTTATTTCTCGCAAATATTAACTGTTAGATGTATGTTAATAGGATTGTATGACAAGACTGCATGTTAATTTAAAATGGCTAGCAAACCCTAATGTGCAAAGACAATAACTGAAAACAAATCACTCGCACATGCGCACTCCTAGGGTATACTCTCACTTCGGTTGCCTTCGGTAAACAATCATTAAGTATAAGGTATTTTAGTGGTCGCCCTCTTGTCTAAACAAAGATCAAATGTCCCGTTTGGAAATGTTGCCTCGGAAAAGTTGCCTCAGAAATGTTGCCTCGAATATGATCTTAAGACATTAGGGTTACTACTAAGACGTCCTAGCATTGCTTTAGTGATCGTACGTCCCTTACGAATTGACCCTTACAACTCCAACTATGGTGCTACCTATTTCTTAATAGTAGGATAGCGCTGTCTAAAGGAAACATGAATAGAAACAATCTTTTTCGAGTAGGTAGATGCTAGTAGGTACTTGTTCAAAACAAGCTTTTTCACACCAAACACTTTTTAAACAAAGTTTTCAAAACAACTTCGTAACACTCTTGATGACAGAAGCAAGGGTTAAAACGAATCAAAACAAAACTTTTCAAAACAAACACACACGAGAAATTTTAAATGATGAGCAAGTACCTAAGAGCCCATGGAAAACCATGGATAGAAAGGGTGCTAACACCTTCCCTTTCTATAATCTACCCCCCGTACTCAAAATCTCGAAAAAGGAATTTTTCTATGCTTTTTCCTTTCCAGTTGGATAAAATAAAAGTCGGTGGCGACTCTTGCTTACCGCGACATTTTGCAAACACCAAATGCAAAATGCAAACCAACATTTTCTCAAAACAGTCGGTTCTGCCACCGTATCATAGAGAGTTACACTAGTGATTGGTGTTGGTAGAGCTTTGAAGTCGAGAAAGCTTACGCCATATTTTATTGGTCCATATCAGATATCAGAGAAGATAATTGAGGTGGCCTATCAGATTACTTTATCGACGTCGCTTGTGAATCTTCATGACGTGTTTCATATTTCTCAGTTGAGAAAATACATTCTGGATACTTCACATGTGATTCAAATGGATGATGTAAATGTGAGAGATAACCTGACTGTTGAAGCATCACCCATACAGATAGAAGGACGAGAAGTGAAACAATTGCAGGGTAAATAACCCGCCTTAGTAAAGGTATTGCAGGGTGGACCAGCTGGTGAAAGTTGGACTTGGGAATGCGAGGATCAGATGAGAGAGTGTTATCCGATTTGTTTCTGTCAGGTAATTTTCCAGGGCAAAAATTCTTTTAAGTGGGGGAGAGTTGTAACACCCCAAAATAATTAGATTATTTATTTAATTATTTGATTAATTTATGATGAGTATTTGTGATGTATTTGTGGTGTTTATGTGATGTTTTGATCAACATAATGATTGATATGATGTTTTGTGTGGTGTATGATTGGATAGTGAGGATTAAGATAATATTGAGTATTTTTAGAATAATTGGAATTATTAGAATAATTAGTTGAAGTTATTTTAATAAGTTAAATGGAATAATAATAAGAGATAGAGACTATGAGGACGAGGTGGTAATATTATGATGTAAGTGACGGTAAGATGTGAAGACCATAGAAAGGGTCCAAGGGTTAAACAAGGAATAGAGGGGAAAATGTCTCATGTTGTGCGATCGTGAAAGTAAGAGGAACGCTGTGAAGAGAGATAGGGAACAGAGGAACTCAGAGGGATTTTGTAGAATGTGAAGAAGAATAAATTTCTAGGAAGAATCTAAGGTAAGGGAAATTTATTATTGTTATTATAATCGATCTAAGGTTTAGATAATTGTAGCTTTGTGTTGGGTTTTGGGGACGATGTTATTAATATCATGCTTTGATGAAAATAGATGAAATTATTAGTTTGTTTTGCAATAATTTAATGCCTATGATGTGTAATAAGATGTATTGTTGTTGTATGGTAAAACTAAGTGAATCTATGATGAATTGAGACCTTTAATGTGAGGAAATTGTGTAAAAATTGGACTGGTGCAATGCAGAGATCGCAACAAGGAAGTCATGTTCGTGCAAGCTCATCGGGCGAGCGTGATGCGTCACCGAATGAATGAGTTATCATGAAGTGAATCGCCGCGCTAAGGAATTTTCAAAATACTTTTCAAAAACACACAAAAAGCATAAAGTATTTTTCAAATGAGCTAAGCATCTAAGAGCCCATAGAAAACTACAGATGGAAAGGGTGCTAACACATTCCCTTTCCATAATCTACCCCCTTACTCAAAAATAATCTCGAAAGGTCTTTTTCTGTTCTTTTCACCCTTTCCTTTTTGGATAAAAGAAAAGTCAGTGGCGACTCTTGCTTACCGCAACATTTGCAAACACAAATGCAAAACCAGTATAAACAGTCGGTTTTGCCACCGTATCACAGAACTGGCGACTCTGCTGAGGAAATATAAAAAGTGGGGTTATGTTGTACCCCAAAATTTTCCCTCTCATGTTTTCCAAGGTTTTCTCTTACATGGGTGGTCACAAACACTTGATTAAAGAAAAATAAAAATTTTCAAAATAAACAAGGTGTCTTCGATTGGCTTTGAGATAAAGTGTTTTCGATTGGCGCCTGAGCAGTTTGTTTTGCGATTGGCATATGGATAAAGAGATTCGATTGAGCATCTAAAATCCTTAGATCAGACTTTGGTCTGCAAGACTTCAATTGGGCACTGGGCCTCCTTCGATCAGGTTAAGTTCACAAGGTCTTTGATTG
Organism: Vicia faba; assembly: GCA_948472305.1. Classification (NCBI taxonomy): domain Eukaryota; kingdom Viridiplantae; phylum Streptophyta; class Magnoliopsida; order Fabales; family Fabaceae; genus Vicia; species Vicia faba. The sequence goes on from OX451737.1 coordinate 788,015,861, forward strand.
GGCGTTGGGCTTCCTTCGATCAAGTTAAGTTCACAAGCTTCAACTGCGCAAGGCAAGAACTCCCTATAAGTTTGTTTCGATTCACAAGGGAAAATGCTTCCCCCTTGCTTGATTTTAATGCACAAGGACAAGACCCTTTCAATTGGCCTTCGATTCACAGAGCAATGACCTCCTCATGCTAACATCCACAAGGCATTGGCTTTCTTTGTTCTAGCTTCGATTGGGCAATGGTTCCCTTTGAAACTGCTTGCGTTAACTCTATCTCTGAACCTTTCAACACATGATTGTCACATTATGAGCACACATTGGTGACCCATTCAAAGAATGCACGAGGCATACATGCGTGCTATTCAAAAGACACACAAAAGGGTCATTCGAAGGATGTACAGGTGTTCCATTTGAAGGAGGTAACAAAAGGTCCATTCGAAGAAGCATTCAGAAGGTTCATTTAAAGGGTACACAAGAGGTCCATTCAAAGGAAGCAAGTCATAGCCAATCGAAGGGAAGGGACTGAAGGCATTTGAAAGACAAAGGTGTCCAGGTTCATTCAAGATTCCAAAGAGGCATGAATATTTCAAAAAAGGAAATATTTAAATATGTCTGATTTTGGTCTCATTGCTTTCAAAGCTGCTTAATGACTGTCTCTTACCATTTCCATGCGCATCACACTCCTATAAATACAAGGTCTAGGAGATATTGCAAAGGACAGAGGAAAAAAGGGGATACCACATACATACGCACACACACTGGAGAACATTTTCCAGGAGACTAAAGACAGAGGCTCAGGAACTACACATATATTGCATTACAAGCATACACAGCCTAAGAGAAGCATATAAAAAATTCTCAAAATTCAACAAGATCATACCACACTTTCCTATCTCCTTTCGAATCCAAGAGCATCCAACAACCCCAGTCCACACGCAAGTTCCAATTTCAAGAAAGGTAAGTCCTCTTGACCTTGCATCTCTCATTTTAGCATAACATGTAAATAGCCTTTCACTTATTTTTTCGTTTCAGCATAACATATAAATAGCCTTTTAGTTATATTCTTCGTTTCTGTCCTTTTGTTTGTTTTATTTTCTTGTCCAAATATATGTTGGAACTAACCTGTGCAGACTCAAATGAAAGACAAAAAGGGTGTGAACAAAGGATATACACTCATGCTGCTCTACAGGTCCATATAACTCCAAAGCTCTATTGAAAGAAGCAGAAAAGGGTGCAATCTAAGGTTGCTCACACCAACTCCAAAGCTCAATCGAAAGAAACGGGAAAGGGTGCAATCAAAGGTTGCTCACACCAACTCCCAAGCTCAATCAAAAGAAGAAGAAAAGGGTGTTCGAAGGTTGCTCACGCCAACTCCCAAGCTCAATAGAAAGAAAGCAAAAGTAGGGTGAATTAAAGGAGTCTACTTCCTGGATCAAAGGACTCACTCCCCCTCTTTATTTTGTTCTTGTTTTTACATTTTCTTGCCTCTCAATTTGGTTGTAATAGCGTAGGACACTTATGTTTCGCATTTTTTTTGCTTTCATATTAACTGCTTAGATGTATGCTAATAGGATTGTATGATAAGACTAAAATCAATGCTAGCAAACTTAAATTTAAAGATTAAAATAACTGACATAACACACATTGCACATATACACCTCTAGGGTACTCCCACTTTGGTTTCCTTCGGAAATAGTCATAACTCTCGAAACGTGAGAGGTTTTAGTGACTACCCTCTGGTTCAAAAAGATCATAAATCCCTCGATGATCCTCTCGATGTTGCCTCGGTAAAGATATGATCTTAGAACCCTAGGGTAGTTACTAAAGCTTCTTGCTAAGTTGCCTTTGTGACTATAAAAACGTCCCTTCATACGTCCCTCATACATCCAACGATAGGGATACCTACTCACTAATAGTAGGATAGCACTGTCTAAAGGATAGGAGGAAAAGAACTATCTTTTCGAGTACAAGTAGATAGTTGTTAGATGCTTTCTTAAAACAAACTTTTTTTACTCTTACACATTTCAAAAACAACTTTAAAAAACATTTTCTTTGTCAACACTCTTGAGGACTGATACAAGATTTATCATGAAGCAAATTGCCGCACTAAGGAATTTCAAAATATTTTTTCAAAACACACAAAGCACAAGGTACTTTTAAAATGAGTTAAGCATCTAAGAGCCTGTAGATAACTACGGATGGAAAGGGTGCTAACACCTTCCCTTTTCATAATCTACCCCCTTACTCAGAAAATTCTCGAAAAGGTCTTTTTCTGTTCTTTTCACCCTTTCCTTAATTTGGATAAAAGAAAAGTCGGTGGCGGCTCTTGCTTACCCCAACATTTGCAAACACAAAACGCAAAACCAGTATAATAGTCGGTTCTGCCACCGTATCGCAGATCTGGAGACTCTGCTGGGGACTATAAATAAAAGTGGGGTTACCTTAAGAGTTAGTTCATTTTAAAACAGTTTTAATTTCTTGCTTTGTAAGCTTTATCCTTGGAGGGTTGTTTGGGTTGTTACTATAGATCCTACACCCGGGTCTGGGGACATATTTTTAGGTAAACATCAATAGATCGTGGAGACTGTACGGTGTAGACCGATATGGTTAAAGAGATAGCTGTGTTGGTGTGACACTTTGGTTGGTACTGGTATCCTTTGTGTTGAATCAAGGAGAATACGGGGCCGCCGCGTGGTGTCGTGAAGCATTAACGGACCTTAGAACCTTAATTGAACAACCTTGGCCATCAGAAAGTAGTGAGATAGACGGCCTAGATTTAAAGCTGGGGATTGGTTGATACTCGATGCTACACTCATTGAGATTGGACTTTCGAGATGTTTCGGCCGCAAGAAAAGATTTCTAAGTTGAAACAATGCTCGATAAAGAAAGATCAGTGATATTGAGACTCCTTAGAACCCGATTACTTTTCTAGGACAGGTTGAGCCAAATGAAACTTCAAGAGGGTGCTTACCTATGGAATCCATGAAAGCATAAACCTAAGGCTACTTGTGTGACTTATTTTCTTTCATTGCCTAAAAACTTGAACTCATTGCAGGGCTTTATTTGTACTCATTGCAGGACTTGTTTATAGTCATTATCCAATAACTCGGATTTCCTGCAAGACATACCTGTCTTCATCGCCCTACATTTTTTGCTTGATGCATAGCATACACATAATAGCATCATACCATAGCATTTCCTTAACCATTTCAAGGATCTCAAGGGCCTGTGGTGCATGTTATGATGAACCGTGCGTCTAGCAAGGGGATTTATTTTCCTCTAGCCGATGATGTCAAAAGATCAAAACACGATAACTTGAGTCAGAGGCTATGACCCACTCGACATGGTGAGCTTGATTCTCGTAGAAGGACCTTCAATGATACGAAATTTCTTCGATCAAAGCTACAATTATATTCTAACATCTTCTTGTGTTTACCCCGTGAGATCCTTGAAAACATTTACACATCATGCATATCATTACATAATAGGTCTTCCAGTACATGTTTCTCATTTTCTTACTGTTTATTTGCAAAAGGAAAATGGCTCTCAAACAGAATGACAGAAATCTCCAAACTCAAGATGCCCAGTTTAAGGAAATGTTCCTAAACTTATCCAAGGGGCAAGAAGATTTGAAAGCACTTCTCGTTGGGAACTTGGCCAAGAAAAGTTCTGAAGACAACAAGGATGACCAATTGGAACAACTGCAAGCTGAAATGGAATGGATGAGAATCCATATGAGTAATCAAAGGGCTCTTATCCAAAGTTTAGCTCAAGAACAAGAAGAGTTGAGGTTTCTCATCAGCAAGCTTCATCAAGACGGATTCAACTGTATGAATCAAATAGTCGAGACTGTGGATCAATTCATTAATCATCCCCTAATGAGACAAGAAGTTGGCTTGGTGGAGAGTAGACCTTTCCAAATTGCTGCTACGTCACAACCTCGCCAATAACAACAGGGTAATCAGCGTAAGCAAAATACATCTAAAAGACGCTTTACCGAAATCAACATGTCATTGGCTCAAGCATTGCAATACGTATTGGAGGCCAAGCTAATTACGTTGAAGGATCCCCCTCAGAATCCCAACACTGCTTCCCCAATGTACAATCCAAATTCAAGGTGTGCCTACCATTCCAACAGTCCTGGACATGACACTAATAGCTGTTTGACATTGAGAAATAAGATTCAAGACTTGATCGATGAAGGATTGCTGGAGTTTACACAAGATGGTCAAGCTGAATTCTTCTGCTATCCCTCAAAGGCACACCATCTGAAGTGATAAATTCAAACAAAGAGGCTTTTTGTTCATTTGAATTCTCAATTTGTAATTTTCTTTTGATTGTTCGAACATTTATTCATATTAAACTTTGTTATTTCATCAATACATTACATATGTTTGTCTTGAATCATTTCATTCGTATTCATTATATTCAAACTATGTTTTTACTTCCTTTTTGTGATATTCAACTCTCAATCAAAAGCTCTAAGACTTTAGAGGGAGGATGACGAAAATGATACTACAATCTCTACAATATGCTTTTGAGAAGACCTTGCTGATGATGTATAGGCGTTGTTTCAAATCCCAAACAATGGAGTTATAAGGAAGATAATCCCTAGCCAACCCCTTTGAGCCTAAGAAGTAGGAGTTTTTATTTTCACATAAATTAAAACCCTTAATCATAACCCGGGGGAGGGTAGCTTTCTCAGTTAATCCAGAGGTGTATTCAGTCGCAAGCTCATCCTTCATACACGACAAATAGTGTAGAAGATGCCTTCCAAAAGATGGTGATGGTTCTGCATAATCATTAAAGTAGGCAGTCATTATTTTTCAAAAGAACAACCCGCTAAGTCAAAACCTATGAAGGGGACTTAAGAAAAAAACTGGGGCATCCCGCTGACTGTAATCACAAAAGAAACAGTTCAGGAAAAAATTAGGGATAATAAAAACAAAAAAGGAGGTTACTACAAATCCTCGACAAAAAGAAGATTACAAAAATGACTGCTTCTTCAAAATAAACTTTCAGTATCTAAACCCTCACCGGAACATCAAGGACAAGATGCCAGACTCAATCGGGATTTAAACGCACAATAAACTGAGAATTGGACTGAAGAACGTCACGAAGAGCAGGTTGGGTACAAATAAAATTTGAGCATTTATCCTTTGTTTCTTAAACCGTGAACCAGGCCACACTACAACCCTTAAAAGTCCTAACTAAAGCATGGGTTAGTTCGAAAGCATACTGTTACAAAAGGTATCCTAACTCCTATAGGGTTCGCTATAAATCCTGTGCTGATATCACACTCTTACAAAAATTGTTTATTTTACTAAAAAATGAATTTTCAAACTTCAAGACAGACATAAGCTTTGCATTCTTAAAATACCATTGTTTGCATATGACTATTTGTTCAACAACAGAGAAATTCACACGAAGGATATTCGATGAACAAAAATCCTCTCAGTGGATAAAATCACCTCAGATGGAACGACATTCCAGTGATAGGCCTTTCATAATCAAGGGGCATAACATGGTGTCCAGCTGATCTGGGGAAGTCAAGTCAAGATTCAAGAAATCTCTCAAAAATGCCAAATAGTCAGGGGCAGATCTCCATCTGAATCATTTGGGGCATTGGACATGAATTCCAGCAACGAATCTTGTACGATTAAACAAACGTATTCTAGCAATGTGGCAACATTTACTACTATGGACAATGACAATTCTCCGTACCCGGTGAACGTGGACATAGTCGGGAAATACTATGCATGAACAAAGACCCGCTAGGTTGATTGGCTTAGGAAAAAATAAGGGCATCACGGCGAACCAAAAGGGTTCAGACAAAAATTAGGGACACACATATGAAAAATCTATACACCCGGTAAGTCAAAAACCTAAAAAGGCGGCTTGGGCAAAAAAGGGTATCCCGATAGACTGAAAATCTGAAAGGACAGTCTAGGCAAAAGTTAGGGATTAAAGCGTACGACTACATTCTGTCATCTCGTCACTTGTCTATCAGTAGAAGGTTTATTACCCTGATCAACATTCACCAAGGACTCCAGATGTTGGGATAACAGTCAAACCGTCTACAAAATCCCCGACAAATATTTTCTCCAGAAGGCACAGAGGCAGGGGAATCCTGCTACAAGGTCGCCTCCATATTCTTAGCATACAGCATAATGGTGTCAGGTGTTCTTATATCCCCGGAGGAGCAAGAATCTCCAAATTACTGCACCAACATCTAGAAAATTCCCCAGTGAAGTCGTCAAACTTTTTGGTTTCCCCAACAGGATTCCCTAAAGATCCCCAAGAGGATTATGGAGTTTCCTTCCCCAACAGATTTTTTTCCCCTAACAACAGAAATCCGTCTCTCAGCATCCCAACTTCAACAAAATTTGAAGACCTACATTTATTTATCCCCAACAGCAATTAGGGATTTATTTTCCCTAGTTCAACAATATCGCAATAGAACGACTGACACGTTCATACATTGCATTCACACATCATTTTGAAAACATCATAGCATATGCAGTACAAATGAATATATCACAATCTCATTTTGTTGAGAATATCATTTGCACTTCATGCATCATGACATTGCATGCAACTAAACCTTTATCTTTTAAGGTAAAGTCTATTTACAGATGAATTTTCATATGACCAGACAAATTTCTGGTACTCTTTGAGGTAGCAATCGTTAAAGATTCCTTCATTATCTGTTGAGGTAGCAATCATCCATGATTCCTTCATTATTTGTTGAGGTAGCAATAGTCAAAGATTCCTTCATTATCAATTGAGGTAGAAATCATCAAAGATTCCTTCATTATCTATTGAGGTAGAAATCATTAAAGATCCCTTCATTATCTATTGAGGTAGAAATCATTAAAGATTCCTTCATTATCTATTGAGGTAGAAATCGTTAAAGATTCCTTCATTATCTATTGAGGTAGCAATCATTAAGGATTCCTTCATTACCTGTTGAGGTAGCAATCATTAAAGATTCTTTCATTATCTGTTGAGGTAGAAATCATCCAAGATTCCTTCATTATCTATTGAGGTAGCAATCATCAAAGATTCCTTCATTATCTGTCGAGGTAGCAATCGTCCAAGATTCCTTCATTAGCTATTGAGGTAAAAATCGTCAAAGATTCCTTCATTATCTTTCGAGGTAGTAATTGTCCAAGATTCCTTCATTATCTATTGAGGTAGAAATCGTCAAAGATTCCTTTGTTATCTATTGAGGTAGAAATCATTAAAGATTCCTTCATTATCTGTTGAGGTAGCAATCGTTAAAGATTCCTTCATTATCTGTTGAGGTAGCAATCGTACAAGATTCCTTTATTATCTGTTGAGGTAGCAATCGTCAAAGATTCCTTCATTATCTGTCGAGGTAGAAATCGTCCAAGATTCCTTCATTATCTATTGAGGTAGCAATCGTCAAAGATTCCTTCATTACTTATCGAGGTAGAAATCGTCCAAGATTCTTTCATTATCTATTGAGGTAGAAATCGTTAAAGATTCCTTCATTATCTGTTGAGGTAGCAATCGTCAAAGATTCCTTCATTATCTATTGAGGTAGCAATCGTAAAAGATTCCTTCATTATCTATTGAGGTAGCAATCGTCAAATATTCCTTCGTTATCTGTTGAGGTAGCAATCATCAAAGATTACTCCGTATAACCCTCCAGAGGCAGCCCAACATGGACTCATCCTGAAACAGCCTTACACATGCTCTTTCTAAAACATTTTCAGGTAACGGTTAATTTCCTTATCCCCTAGCAAGTTACAGTGAAGCATGGATTTCAACCAGAAAACAATAAACTTTCATCTCTCCAGAGATAACTATTTAGTAGAGCCTTGGACAACTGAAGTTCCTAGACTCTATTCCCCACAGAGTTTCCTCAAGTAGGAGAACAACAGAAACCCACATTCCTCAGCAGAGTCCTCCTCGTACAGCAGGAACAGGAATCCCCACAAGAGAAACCATTTATGAAATCAACATCAACTTTGGATGGCTTCTTTAAGCCCATCTCCAGCAACCCCCAGTCATATTCTCCAAATGGCTTCTTTAAGCCCATTCCCTACACAATCAACCGACACATCATCAAGTGCAAATTTCTAGGCATTCTAGTACTCAATCATCTTCCACCTTCATATCACGAAAGGCAGACAAGCCAATCTATATCTTTAGGTTTAAGAAGATTGAACAGGGGCAACTGTTGTACCCCAAAATTTGCCCTCTCATGTTTTCCAAGGTTTTCTCTTACATGGGTGGTCACAAACACTTGATTAAATAAAAATAAATTTTTTGAAAATAAACAAGGTGTCTTCGATTGGCTTTGAGATAAGGTGTTTTCGATTGGCGCCTGAGCAGTTTGTTTTTTGATTGGCATCTGGACAAGGAGATTCGATTGGGCATCTAAAACCCTTCGATCAGGCTTTGGTCTGCATGTCTTCGATTGGGCACTGAGCCTCCTTCGATCAAGATAAGTTCACAAGGTCTTTGTGATCGGTGGAAATAGAACTGACTGTTTTTTAAGCTGGTTCGCGAAATGTCGCGGTAAGCAAGAGTCGCCACCGTCTTTTATGTTCTCCAACATGGAAAGGACAAAAGCACAGCAAAATTCCTTATTCGAGAATGTTTCTCGGTTCAGGAAGTAGATTTATAGAAAGGGAAGGTGTTAGCACCCTTTCTATCTGTGGTTATCCACGGGCTCTTAGGTACTTGCTCTTATGTTTTCAAAAATTGTTTGCTTTTCAAGTGTATGTGGGTTTTGAAAAAAAAAGTTTCGTTTGAAAAATTTCTAAGAAACTGTTGTATCTGTCCTCAAGAGTGTATGAAATAATTGTTTGAAAACCTTTTGAAAGTGTGAGTGCGAAAAGTATTTTTGTTTATTTGAAAGAGCAAGTACCCAGGAGAAATCTACCTACTCTAAGGAATTAGGCTGTGTAAGAGTCCTTTAGATAGTGCTATCCCACCATTGAGAGGTAGGTAGCACCGTCGTTGGAGTTATTCGGGTCAATTCGATTATAGGGACAATGTGGTCACTAAAGCAATGGTAGGACACCATAGCGGTAACCCTAATGTCTTAGATCATTTTTTCTGAGGCAACCGTTTCGAGGCAACTTATGATCTTTGGACAAAAGGACGACCTCTAAAACTTCCTATACTCAATGACCACGTCGAGGCAACCAGTGAGGCGTACCCTAGGAGTGGCATGTGCATGTGTGTTGTTTCAGTTTATGTTTATCTTGTACATGTTATTTATGAGCTACAGATTGATTTTATTTGTCATACAAGTCTTTCATGCATATTTAACAGTTAAGAGTGCAGAAAATAAATTGCGGAAAAGGTAAATCTAACTATTACAAGGCGCGGGTCTATACATCGCCAAAAACAAAAACCCGTTTGGAAAATAAAGTGCGAGAAAAGTAAATAAAGCGGTAAAGCCTAATTAAACTATTACATTTCCGGGGCAGATACATAAATATAATGAATTAAAATAAACATGCGCGCAAAAGAATGAATCGGGACGTCCTAGGGTTTTGACCCTTTTTTGAGAAAGAATTGAATTTGTCCTTTTTGCAATTAATTAAAATTAAAACTAATTTACTAATTAATTATTCAATTAAAAGAAAAAAAATGTTTTTGTGTTTTTTTTATGTTTTTAATGAAATAAAATAAAAAAAGAAATTAAAAGTGTCAAAAGAAAAACCTAAGTCTAGATTTGTTTTATTTATTGTAAAAGAAAATTAAAATTGAACCTAATTAAAACTAGATTAATTTAAATTAGTGTTTTATTTACAAAATAAATAAATTAAAGTGAGATTAATAATAATAAATAAAATATTTACATTTTTTAGTTTTTTTTGAATTTATTATGAAAAACATTAATTTGTTAATTAATTAGTAATAATAATAATTAGTAAAGAAAATATAAAAGAGAAAAAGGAAAAGAAAATAAGAACCCAGGGGGTTTATTGGCCCATATGGAGGTTTGGTCTGGAATTCTGGCCCATTTGTTGGCCAGTCCGTTTGGACTTTTTGAGATCAGCTTTGCCTGCGTTGACTGAGGATTATTGTGGTCCCTCAACATGAGCCATGGGATTTGCATTGGAGGCCACCTGGCAGGTTGAGCGTTGGAGTCCATGGTTGAATGTTGTTGGAACGCTGCATATGATTGCATTAGGAAAAATGTGAAACAAATATTGGGGGACCTGCGATTCGAACCCAGGTCCCAACTTCCATGCCTGCACGCCTTAGCCACTGAGCCAATTGTTCCAATTGTAATAATAATAATAAGTGGATATTATATTTGTAAATCAACGCCTATGCCTAAAAAATAAACAAAAAGACGCGCGATCATTTAAAAGGACGAATGGGAGAACGACATGTGGTCGTCTTCTCCAAATCTCTGGTTCAGTTACCTGCGGATTTTTATCCACAGGAAGTTCCATAGGCCCTTTCCTAAAATCATCCTTAGGCTTCAAAAACGCCATCTAAGCCCATGGTCAGGATCGTCCATGTCTCCTGATCACATCTATGCTTATGATTTATTCTGATTGTACCTGGAAACAAAATGCCTAAAAACAAACAAAACAAACCCTAGACGCGGGCATCATCATACAAAGCCTAAAAACGAAATTGAATAATGCAGTTACGTTAGAAATCAAGCAAGGAGTATGAATATGCTAACGTTTTTGAGAAAAAATGCCAGAATAAAGGATTCAAGTTTTGTGTTCAGAGGCAAGTTTGTGATGACTTACAGCGCTGTGTAGGGAGTCTTAAGACTTGGCAAGGGTCGTGTTGGCTTCAGGGGATGGCAAGGAAGAAAGCCACGTGCTTATTTTTGTCTGAAAATGCTAGCAACCTTGTTCTAGATCTCACACTTTTTTGACAGTTTTCAATTTTGCTTTTGGCCGTTTCAGTGATGCTTGGGGTCTGAATTAGGTCTACAATGCTTTCTTATGTATGTGTGAACGAAATTAGGTCAGCAGCCAGGCTTGTATCCTTGTGCAATTAAGTTTGGGATTCTTGTTGACCACCATTAAAGGACCTTTCCATATTTGAAGCAAAACCAAGATTTCATGCACGAATTTGTGAGTTGGCATATGACATAGGAAAGTTGTTCAAATCAAAAAGATGCCCTTCCATTAATTTTTAGATTTTATTTGAATTATTATGGATTTAAAATGAATTAAATCAATAAAAATTAAATAAAATGGAAAAATAAATGTTTGGTCTTGACATTAATCATGGGACACTTGGGTGGAATGACAAGGCTTAATCAAGTGGAATAAAGTGGGCCCTTTTGTCAAAAAATGTAGTTTTAAGGATAGTTGACTTTTGCCATTTCACAAAAATTTCCCAACTTCTCCAATGCATATCTTGCTCAATTTTGATCATATGAACATGTTCTTGGACATTTTGGAAAGGTCTTGAAGTCCTCTAACCAATTCCTTTGGTCCCATGTCATTTGGATTTACCAATCTCAAGTTATGGTCTTTGACTTAAAATGCCTTTTTGTTGACTTTTCAAATTGACCTATAATGTAGAAATTGATAACTTTTTGTGAGAGCATTTCTTGGATTTGGAATGTGAAGATGAGTTGTAGGAAATGTCATCCCCTTCAAAATGAGCATTGGATGGGATTTTTCTGATGAACCATGAAAACGTTATGCCCTGGTCAAGTTACAGTTGACTTTTCAACTGTCCCAAAATGGAAACTTTTGCATCTTGATGATTTTTGAGCCATGCTTGTGGAATCATGATCAAGACTTGATCAAATGATGATTGTGAGCTCAAAATAAGATGTTTACCAAAATTTTTGACTTTTGACTGCCAAATGACCATTTTACCCCTATAGTTGATTGTGAAGCAATTAGGGCTTTTCACTGTGCAACTTGATGCTGTGAGTCTTGAAACTTGACATGTTGATGCTTGACAATGTGTATAGGGCTATGGGAATTGATTGAACCATTGAAAACCTCAACTTCCTTGAGAGAAACAAAACCCTAATTTTTTACTGGCTTAGGAGATGTTAGGACTGTGCAACCCTTGAGAAGTCTTGAACCATTTGTGGATGATTCTTGATAAACTTTGAAGAATATGGGAGGGCAAATTTTGGGGTGCAACAGTTGCCCCTGTTCAATCTTCTTAGACCTGAGGATGTAGATTGGCTTGCGTGCCTTTCGTGATCCGAAGGTGGAAGATGATTGAACACTAGAGTGCCCAGAAATTTGCACTCGCATAGTAGAATATCAACAGTGTGATGTCAGGAATTGGCTTACAGATGCCATTTGGAAAGATGGTGGATAGGAGGATGGGCTTATAGATGCCATCTGGATGTGACAGGACCTTGTCGGGAATGGGCTTATAGATGCCATTTGGAATTGCGTGTCGATCGCGTAAGAGATTCCTTAGCGAGAACTTGCGTACCTGAGAAAGAAATATAATTACCTAGCCTGTTACAGGGGTTGATCTTCAAACTCCTCATGCAGATATGCCCTGGCTAGATACAGGTATCGAATCTACAATCAATCGCTCACAGATATGTCCTGGCTAGATACAGGAATCGAATCTAGAACTTCAAAAGGTTGCTTACAGACGTGCCCTGGCTAGATACATGTATCGAATCTACAATCAATTACTCACAGATATGCCTTGGCTGGATACAGGAATCAAATCTGGAATTAGTCGTCTACAGATATGCCCTGGCTAGATACAGGAATCGAATATCTAAACTCTTCATGCAGACATGCCCTGGCTGGATACAGGTGTCGAATCTACAATCAGTTACTCACAGATATGCCCTGGCTAGATACAGGAATCGAAACTGGAATTAGTCATCTACAGATATGCCCTGACTGGATACAGGTATCGAATCTCTAAACTCTTCATGAAGACATGCCCTGGCTGGATACAAGTGTCGAATCTACAATCAGTTACTCACAGATATGCTCTGGCTAGATACAGGAATCGAATCTGGAATTAGTCGTCTACAGATATGCCCTGGCTGGATACAGGTATCGAATCTCTAAACTCTTCATGCAGACATGCCCTGGCTGGATACAGGTATCGAATCTACAATCAGTTACTCACAGATATGCCCTGGCTAGATACAGGAATCGAATCTGGAACTTGTCGTCTACAGATATGCCCTGGCTGGATACAGGTATCGAATCTACAATCAATTACTCACAGTTATGCCCTGGCTGGATACAGGAATCGAATATGGAATTAGTCGTCTACAGATATGCCCTGGCTGGATACAGGAATCGAATCTCTAAACTCTTCATGCAGACATGCCCTGGCTGGATACAGGTATCGAATCTACAATCAGTTACTCACAGATATGCCCTGGCTAGATACAGGAATCGAATCTGGAATTAGTCGTCTACATATATGCTCTGGCTGGATACAGGTATCGAATCTCTAAACTCTTCATGCAGACATGCCCTGGCTGGATACAGGTATCGAATCTACAATCAGTTACTCACAGATATGCCCTGGCTAGATACAGGAATCGAATCTGGAACTTTTCGTCTACAGATATGCCCTGGCTGGATACAGGTATCGAATCTACAATCAATTACTCACAGATATGCCCTGGCTGGATACAGGAATCGAATCTGGAATTAGTCATCTACAGATATGCCCTGGCTGGATACAGGAATCGAATCTCTAAACTCTTCATGCAGACATGCCCTGGCTGGATACAGGTGTCGAATCTACAATCAGTTACTCATAGATATGCCCTGGCTAGATAGAGGAATCGAATCTGGAATTAGTCGTCTACAGATATGCCCTGGCTGGATACAGGAATCGAATCTCTAAACTCTTCATGCAGACATGCCCTGGCTGGATACAGGTGTCGAATCTACAATCAGTTACTCACAGATATGCCCTGGCTAGATACAGGAATCGAATCTGGAATTAGTCGTCTACAGATATGCCATGGCTGGATACAGGTATTGAATCTCTAAACTCTTCATACAGACATGCCCTGGCTGGATACAGGTGTCGAATCTACAATGAGTTACTCACAGATATGCCCTGGCTAGATACAGGAATCAAATCTGGAATTGGTCATCTACATATATGCCCTGGCTGGATACAGGAATCGAATCTCTAAACTCTTCATTCAGACATGCCCTGGCCGAATACAGGTGTCGAATCTACAATCAATTGCTCACAAATATGCCCTGGCTAGATACAGATATCGAATCTGGAACTGCGACAGTTGATAGTAATCATCTTTGGATGGACCTTTTTCCTGAAAAGGCAAAACATCAGTTGTATGCAATGTCATGATGTATGAAATGCATGATGTCATGATGTTCCAAAATAAATGAGATAGTGTGTTATGATGCGTATATTCATGCGTCATAGTGTATGATAATGTGATTTTTTATGAATGTATTTTTGTCTAGGAAAATAAATCCTTGACGACTGCCGGGAGTTTGTTGAATCCTGGGCTAGTGTTTGAAGAGTAGAGTTCTTCATTTCCGCTGGGGATGACGGTTTGCAAGAATAAACTGGTAGGAGAAGATGACTCTGTTGTAGAATAAACTTGAAGAGATTGCTCTGCGGGGAAATACTCTGTGGGAAGAGATGCTTCGCTGAGGTTTGAATGAGAACTCCGTTGGGGATTCCATTGATAAGTTCTGTTGGGGAGTCTTGATAAACTCCGCTGGGGGATAGGAAGAACTTTTCTGGGGACGATCTTTCTGTGGTAATTAGCTGAGGATAACCCAGTTATAAGCTCTGGTGGGGAATAACCTTTGAATAAAACCGGGGAGAAGCTTTCATACTCTGCGGGGGCAAGCTTCTAGAATCTACTGGGGATAAGCTTCCAGAAATCTACTGGGGAGATTGATTCAACTTTCCTGGGGAATCTTTTGGACTGTACTGGGGAAGTGGCTCCACTGGGGTGTCTGTATTCCACCGGGGAACAATCTTATATTAAGACTGCCGGGGATGCTTGCTTAGGAACATCTGTATACTCCGCTGGGGAATATTGAGATTTTCTGGGGATACCCAACTTCCTTAAGGCTGACAGTAAACTAACTCTGCTTGGGGAGAGTATTGCTGACTTGCTGGAGATATTGTGCCTTATTAGGGCTGACGGGAGACCAACTCTGCTCGGGGGAGAGTATTTGCTGAATCTTGTCCTACTCTCGGGGAGTGAAGGTATCCTGGTCATATTCTTCAGCCGAACCTACCTTAGTACCTTGGTGGATAGAACAACTAGATCGCTTAGACAATTCATTATTGCCCCTGTTTCTGACGTCACCCGTAATTAATCCTTTGTTTCGCATGCAAGTATTTATGAGTTAGCAATTAATGTCAAATGCATATATCAAAAATGAACATTGGACGTTCTTCGCAAAACAAAACAGAAAAAGGAAAAACAATTGGCAATTTGTCTGGAAAAGTGGATTTGTATTGATTTTTGAATTTGCCTGTAAATAGGCGTTTTGTGTACAAGAGGCTGACGTCCTAGTAAGAGAATGCCGCCGAACAACAGAGTTTATACAATTTTATGAAAAGAAAACAAAACAGCTATGTGAAAAATAATCCCACTGGGTTCCAACTCTGCTATCGCCTTTATGTCTTCGAGCGTCTCATCACTTTGCTGCTTAGTTGATGATGAAGCTGATTGATTGATGCCGTCTGAGCCTGGTAGTTTGATACCGAATTCTGGATGCAAGGTGATCCAATGAGACATAGTATTACGCTTATCCCTAACTTTTGCCTGGACCGCCCTTTCGGGTTTTCAGTCCACCGGGATACCCATTTTTGCTCAAGCCGCCTTTTCAGGTTTTTGACTTGCCGGGTGTACAGATTTTTTTAATTTCATCCCTTATTTTTGCCCGAACCCTTTTGGTTCGCCGGGAAGCCCTTATTTTTGCCTAGGTATGTCAACCTAGCGGGTCTTTTATTCATGCGTAGTATCTTTTTACTATGTCTGCATTGGCGGGGTGAGGAAGGTCGTCACCATCCATGGTGGTTAGAATCATAGCTCCTCCTGAGAAGATATGTTTAACCACAAATGGCCCTTCGTACGTAGGGGTCCATTTGCCCCTGGGATCACTTTGAGGAAGAATGATGCGCTTGATTACCAGGTCTCCGACTTGATACTCTTGTCGTCTGACTTTCTTGTTAAAAGCCTTGATCATCCGTTTTTGGTACGTTTGACCATGACAAATAGCAGTGAGTCTCTTTTCGTCGATTAGGTTCAGTTGATCAAGCCGAGTCTGGATCCAGTCATCTTCGCTCAAGCCTGCATCCTTCATTATCCGGAGAGAGGGTATCTGGACTTCAATAGGCAAGACTGCCTCCATGCCATAGACCAAGGAAAAGGGTGTTGCCCCGGTTGACGTCCTTGCTGAGGTGCGGTACCCATGAAGAGCAAACGGTAACATTTCGTGCCAATCTTTATAGGTCACTGTCATCTTCTGCACAATCTTCTTAATATTCTTATTAGCTGCCTCTACAGCCCCATTCATCTTCGGCCGGTAGGGAGAAGAGTTGTGGTGCTGTATCTTGAATTGCTCGCAGAGCTCAGTGATCATCTTGTTGTTAAGATTGGTACCATTATCCGTAATGATCCTCTCAGGTACACCTTATCGACATATCAGGTTGTGCCGAATGAACCGTGCCACGACGTTCTTGGTTACGGTGGCATAGGAAGCTGCTTCAACCCATTTTGTAAAATAATCAATCCCTACCAGGATGAAGCGGTGCCCGTTGGATGCTGTAGGTCTGATCTCGCCGATCATATCAATGCCCCACATTGCAAAAGGCCAAGGTGTTGTCAAGACGTTCAAAGGAACTGGAGGAATGTGCACCTTATCAGCGTAGATTTGGCATTTGTGACACGTCCGAGAATGTTGATAACAGTCGGCTTCCATTGTGGACCAGAAATATCCCGCCTGACGGATTTTCTTTGCAATAGTATGCCCACTGGAATGTGTTCCGAAGGTACCTTCATATAACTCTGCCATGATTCTTTCTGCTTCAGTCTTATCCACACAACGCAGTAAAGTTGAATTATGGTTTCGTTTGTAGAGAATGTCGTTGCTGAGGAAGAACTTTACCGCGAACCTTCTCAAGAACTTCTTGTCATTAATAGATGCGCCCTCGGGGAATTCTTGAGCTTCCAAGTACCTTTTCACTTCATGATACCAAGGTTTTCCTGTTACCTCTTCGGTCTCAAGATCACATCAATGTGCGGGTTCATCCAGTTTCCAAATAATGATCCGGGGAGCCTCGTTGTCCCATTTGACTTTGAACATAGAAGACATCATAGCTAGCGCGTCCGCCAACTGATTCTCCTCTCTTGGGAAGTGTTCAAAGGTTATCTCCTCGAAGTGGGGAATCAACGTCAACACATACTCTTTGTAAGGAATAAGGTTTGGGTGTTTCGTATCCCACTCGCCTTTGATCTGACTGATCACGAGAGCGGAATCTCCGAAGACACTCAGAAACTTGATCCTTAAGTTAATTGCAGCTTGAAGACCCATGATACATGCTTCATACTCTGCCATGTTGTTGGTGCAGTTGAAACATAGTCGGGCAGTGAGTGGAGTATGAGTGCCTTTGGGGGATATGATCACGGCGCCAATACCGTTACCCAAAGCGTTTGAGGCTCCATCAAAGTGCATAGACCATCGGGATCCTTCCTCAGGTCCTTCATCCGGTCCAGGTACTTCACAATCAGTCACCACCATGATGTTCTCGTCTGGAAACTCGAAGTTCATAGATTGGTAGTCATCCACTGCCTGGTGTGCCAAATGGTCTGCCAATACACTTCCCTTGATTGATTTCTGAGTCGTGTACTGGATGTCGTATTCTGTTAAGATCATCTGCCATCTTGCTATTCTTCCGGACAAGGCAGGCTTTTCGAATATGTACTTTATTGGATCCATTTTTGAGATCAACAAGGTAGTGTGAGTCAACATATACTGTCTCAGCCGGCGAGCAACCCATACCAAAGCGCAACAAGTTTTCTCGAGCAGTGAGTATCGGGTCTCACAGTCGGTAAACTTTTTGCTAAGGTAATAAATGGCGTGCTCTTTTCGGCCAGACTCGTCATGCTGCCCCAGCACACACCCCATTGAGCTGTCAAGTACTGTCAAGTATAAGATTAGAGGTCTCCCTTCAACCAGTGGCATAAGAATGGGTGGTTCTTGGAGATACTCTTTGATTCTGTCAAAAGCGGCCTGACATTCATCATTCCAACGTACTACTTGATCTTTCTTCAGTAGCTTGAAGATTAGTTCACAGGTAGCAGTTAGATGTGAGATGAATCGGGCAATGTAGTTCAGCCGTCCTAGAAAGCCTCTGACTTCTTTCTCTGTCTTGGGAACTAGCATCTCTTGTATGGCTTTCACCTTGGCAGGGTCCACTTGAATACCTTTGTCGCTCATGACGAAACCTAGTAGTTTTCCAGATCTTACCCCAAAGGTGCACTTGTTCGGGTTCAACCTCAGCTTGTACAACTTCAGACGGTCAAATAGCTTCTGTAGATGGTCAAGGTGTTCTACCTCAGTTTGGGACCTTGCAATCATATCGTCGACATATACTTCGATCTCGTGATGGATCATGTCATGAAACAAAGCAACCATGGCACGTTGGTAGGTTGCCCCAGCATTTTTCAACCCAAAAGGCATGACCTTGTAGCAAAAGGTGCCCCACTGAGTAACAAAAGTGGTCTTCTCCATTTCTTCAGGAGCCATCTTGATCTGATTATAACCTGAGAACCCACCCATGAAGGAGAATACCTTATGCTGAGCAGTATTGTCAACCAGAACGTCGATGTGAGGTAGAGGGAAATCATCCTTGGGGTTCGCCCTGTTCAAATCCCTGTAATCAACACACATTCGGACCTTACCATCTTTCTTCAGCACTGGAACCACGTTGGCAACCCACTGAGGGTAAGAAGTCACTGCTAGAAAACCGGCGTCAAATTGTTTCATAACCTCAGCTTTGATTTTCTCGGACATCTTTGGACGCATACGGCGGACCTTCTGCTTTACCGGAGGGCATTCTTCCTTGGTAGGCAGGTGATGAACCACAATGTCGGTATCCAACCCAAGCATGTCTTCGTAAGACCAAGCAAAGATTTCCACATAGTCACACATCATCTGAATCAATCGTTGTTTCACACTGAGCTCTAGATTGGCACCAATCTTGACTTCCTTTCTGTCTGTCTCAATACCCAGATTTACTATTTCCACTGGCTCTTCATGTGGCTGAATGGCCCTCTCTTCCTGGAGTAACAGTCTTGCAAGCTCACCAGGCACTTCGCAATCATCTTCACCTTCGTCTTCGGCTAAGTTGATCGGATTTTCGAAGTCATAACTTGCAGTAGCAGAGTCGTTACCAGTGGGATCCAGAGTAGATTGGAACCTGTATAGGTGAGTGTGTGTAAATATAACTGTTTTGCAATATATAATAAAGAAAGACAAGGAGCGCAAGATTCGAAATGTAAAAAACGTCCAATGCTTTTATTAATGATATATGAAAGTGACACATGAAAGCCCTCACAAATGAAGCCACGGTGCCCCGGGTAAGACACCGGGCCATAAAGTTTCAAATTATTGTTTGTTACAAATCTAAAACAAAGGAGTTCATTACTGAGTGACAAAAGTAATAGGTGTGAAGTCTTTGGCGGTCCAGTTGCTAGGTCCACCGTTGGTCGTTGGGTAGATCCAGCTGTCAAATTCAGATTCCTCTACGTCGTCTTCATCCCTAATAGCATTTACTCCCGGGTTGGTGATGAATACAGGAGGTTTTCCAATCCTTGCCTTACGCACAGCCCTCTGAGCTTCTGCAGTGAAACCCAAACCAAATTTGTCAGTCTTCGGACTGAAATCAGGAAGTCGGCCCCAATTTGCGCACTCACCCTTCTCAACCACAGCCCGGGCATCCTTCAAGGAAGCCATCTTCAAAGGAGAGTCTTCTTCAGTCACTGTCTCTGCTGCTGCTAATGTCTGAGGCACCTCTTCAAAGTGTTGAAAGGGGGTCTCAATGAACTCCCCATCCATTTCCACGTACCGGAACGAGTTAAGGTGGCTGACCATATACTCTTCTTCCCCTTGAACTGTTATGATCTTCCCTCTGACCGGGTACTTAAGTTTCTGATGTAATGTGGAGGTCACAGCTCCAGCCTTGTGGATCCATGGACGACCCAGCAAACAAGAATAGGATGGTCGGATGTCCATCACATAGAAAGTAGAATAAAAAACTTGAGACCCAACCCTGATTGGAATGTCAACTTCGCCATGCACCATCCTTTTCGACCCGTCAAAGGCCCGGACAACAATGTTACTAGGCTTGAGCTCTAAACCCTCACAATCCAATATGTCTAGGGCCTTCTTGGGTAATACATTCAACGAAGAACCGGTGTCTACCAACACATGGGCAAGAGTAGTGCCCCTGCATTCAATAGAGACATGCAGGGCGTCGTTATGGTTCTTTCCTTTGGCAGTTAGATCGGCGTCAGAGAAACCCAACCCATTATCAGCAGTCAAGTTGGCCACACAATCGGTAAATTGATCAGCATACATTTCTTGTGGCATGTGGGCTGTCTTCAGGAAGGAAATCAGGGCCTTGGCATGGGCCTCTGAACACAACAACAGCGACAGCATAGAAATTTT
The DNA here is from genome assembly GCA_948472305.1 of Vicia faba. Lineage (NCBI taxonomy): Eukaryota > Viridiplantae > Streptophyta > Magnoliopsida > Fabales > Fabaceae > Vicia > Vicia faba. The sequence continues at coordinate 788,036,506 of OX451737.1, forward strand.
AGAGGGGGTATGCCCCAGCTGCTCAACTACATTGAAATCACTCTTATTGATAATTTTGAGTATCTCTTCCATCTCTTGCTTGGAAGCTTCAACATTGGTCTTCGGTGCCTCCGTCCAGGCAGGCACATCAGTAGCAACCCATTTGCCCCGAGCGTCAGATGACTCGGCAGCAGGGGTAGAAACAGGAACTTGGTCAGGCAGGGAAGTGGGCACACTTGCAGGTGTAATGACGAGAGGTCTCTGAATAGCTGGTGGCGCAATATCAGGCGAGAAAAGTCTACCACTGCGAGTGACTTTGGCAGGCCCGGTGATGTTACCAACGCCGGTACTAGTATCAAATTCTTGTTTAACTCCCAGCACATAAACATCTGCCCCATAGTGCCAAGGGACAGCTTTGTCAGATGTATAGGGGAGGGGCCCCGGAACGGTGATGATGATAGGTGCAATCTTGTGAACAGGCATGGTTTTGACAGGCTTCTTTGAGGGAGCCTTAGGGGGGTTGTTGAAAATAGTGACAATAGAAACTTCTTCGGTACGGACAGCAGGAACAACAATCTTCTTGAACAAGATTTCTTTGCTATCCATCAGGTTTTGGACGCCTGACTTCAGCAAAGGACAACCAGCAGGTGAAACAGCACATAGATGGCAACCTTTACTACATCTCGGAAATAAACCGGCTAGCAACAGGTTCCTCTTGACGGTCAACAACGGAGTAACAATATCATCCACGGAGGCTACATACAGGTCTTCTTCCACAGCATTCACTCCATGCTGGGGCATGGGAGCAGTCACAACATTGGGCCTTTCGGGTGCCTCAAACTGTATTTCCTTAGCATCAATAAGGTCCTGAACCTTATTCCTTAGAGCCCAACAATCATCGGTAGTATGCCCCGGGCTATCAGAGTGATAAGCGCAGCGGGCGTTGGGGTTGTACTTTGGAGAGGTTTTGTTTACAATCTTCGGAGCTTCCTTGACAGTTACCAGATTGGTTGACAGTAGTTGCGGCAATATCTGAGAGAGGGTCATACTGAGCCGAGTGTACTGCCTTTTGGGCCTCTCACCCCTTGGTTGGTTATACTGCTGAGGAGCAGCAGCAGGCTTTGAAATTACCACCGCGTTGACAGCTTGGCGGCGTTCTGGTTTACGGTCTTCTGGGACCATAAACAGCACTAGCTTCCTTCTTGAAGGGCTTCTTTTCAGTACTCGAGGAGGCACCTTTCTGTATCTTCCCCGACTTGATACCAGCTTTGATCCTCTCACCAGTAAGGATCAGGTCTGTAAACCCAGCAGATGAATTACCAATCAGGTGATTAAAGAATGGACCAGACAGGGTCTCCAAGAACATGTCCACGAGTTCACGGTCAGTCAACGGTGGCTTCACCCTGCCAGCCAGGTCTCTCCACTTCTGCGTGTACTCCTTAAAACCTTCACTCGTTCCTAGTTACATACCCTGGAGCTGGGTACGCGTAGGAGCGAGGTCGGAATTGTACTGATACTGCTTATAAAATGCAGTAGCCAAGTCCTCCCAGTTACGAATATTGGTTCCATCCAGCTGATATAACCATTCGAGTTGAGTCCCTGAAAGACTCTCCTGGAAGAAATGGATCCATAAGTTCTTGTCTGCAGTGTAAGGCTGGATCTTCCTTACATAAGATCTGAGATGCAGCTTAGGACAGGAAGCCCCGTCGTACTTCACAAAGGTAGGTGCCTTGAACTTGTGTGGGATCACCACCCCAGAAGATAAACCTAGATCTCCAAAATCCAACCCAGGCACGCGTTGGATCTCCATAGCTTTTAACCGATCCTCCAGCTGTTTGTACCTGTCCTTAGCAGGAGGGTACTGTTCGTCATTGAAATCTGTCTCGTTGTCAGAGACCACGGGACTAGGAACCTCTCTCCCTTGGGGGCTGTCTTTCCCTGCAGAGGAAGTAGCCTGATCAGCCTCATTTTGCAGTGTATTCCCAAACCTCCATCCAGTGTTAAACAACACAGTCCTCTTCTTCTTCTTCTTCTTCTTCTCCTTCAAGAGCAGAGTCTTCAACTCCTGTTGTCCCTGGGCTAAGCTCATGACCAGCTCTTGAAACTGGGCGTTCTGGGCCTGGAGGGCCTTGATAGCTTGTTCAGTGGTAGGTTCAGGATTCATGATGATTACTGAAATAAACAGCGAAGAAGATTAAGCAACCTGTGGAAAAAGGGTACCTGTTATGCACATGATGCATGATATGCTATTTATGCAATGCATTCAAGGGTTCGAAAGTTCAAATTCGTCGTAGACAAAAAAGGAACACACATTGTATTAAGAAATAATATGTTCAGTACATCAGGGCCTCATGGGCAAAACATTACAAAATAATTAATCCCAAAAGACACTGCGCATCCTTTTTGGAGCGATGTAAGTGTTGAGAGTCTTTTCCTCGTGCAGTAGGCGGGTGAGCTCCAAGACCTTCTTCTCACTGGCGTGCAGACTGGTTTCAAGAGAATTTTGTTCTTCCTTGAGTTGGATCCAGCTCTTTTGCATTTCTTCCCAAGAGGTTGGCATGTCAGGATGTTGGATGGTGTAGGGCACCTCTCCTTCCAAAATTGGCTCTTTGATCACGGGGAGAACATGAGGATACGGCATCACAAGCTTCTGGGAACGGGCTCGTACCCACTTGAGATAAGGCTCCAGGGGGATGGAGTTCTTGTGCCCCAGTGTCTTACTGTCCACCTTGTTGGGCATCCTCCAAGCTCTGATGAATCTCTGGAGAAGTCCTTGTGCATCGTTGTCGAAGTCAAAAACTATGTCAGGAATCAACATGTCATGAGGGCCATCCCTCCGAGCATATCCAAACTGTCTTAAAGCCAAACATGGGTTGTAAGTGATGCCCCCCCTAATTCTAAGTAAAGGAACATTAGGGAACTCTCCGCAACGATCAATGATAGTGACATTTTCTCTGGACCGAGAACACCAATGTATATCAGCATGTGTAAGAGTCATCAATCGTTGTGACCATCTCAAACCCCGCTCGTTCTTCAAAACTGATTGTGGAAGGTGCGAAATAAACCCCCTTTCCAGGAGAGGAGTGCAGCACATAAGAACACCTCTTTTTCTTATGGTTCGAGTGTAACATGAGTGAAGGATGTCCCCAAGCAACGTAGGTATAGGATTCCTGGACATGAAGATCTTGACAGCATTGATATCTATAAGCTGATCTGGATTCGGGAACAACACCAACCCATAGACAAGGAGAGCCACAACTTCTTCAAAGGCTTGTAGGTCAAGGGAATTCCAACATTCTTGGGCCTTCTCAAACAGAAACTTTGCCAAGAATCCTTTGATACCACTTCTAACTTCCCAATGTCCCTTGATGTCAGATGGTTGTAGGCATAATGCTTTAGAAACCTCTTCAAGTTTTGGTTCCCTTTCCGTACCGTTGTAGGGTAGTTGGCTAAGAATAGGAACCTTCAGAAGTTGAGAAAACTCTTCCAAAGTAGGCACCAATTGATAATCCGGGAAAGTAAAACAGTGGTGCAAATGGTCAAAGAACTGGAACAACACTTTCACCATATCCTCTTCAATGTTGGTGTTGGCCAAGCTGATGAGTCTACCATGCCTTTCACTGAAGGAGGAGTTCTCGGGAATCCTGGATGTAAGCTCCTTAAGCTGAGGAGGGATCCTTACAAGGTTGACCTGAATTGTCTTTCTGCGGATAGTTTCCATGTCCTACAAAACAAGAACAAAGATGAAGATTCGAACCCTTGAAGTGGTTAGTGAATGCGTATGATGCTGTATGATGTTATGATGTTATGATAAGGACACACCACAAGTATTCGCAAAAGGAAAACATGATGAGGCACACAAGTCACACCAGACAACCCTTAGAGTTTAGGCCAGCATGAAGTTCAGGTACTACCCTCTTGAAGTTGGTGGGCTCAAAACCTGTCCTATCAAAAGTAACCGGGTTCTAAGGATATCAATATCATTGAGTTGTTTTTTGTGTTCATTGTTTTGATTTAGCCACTGAACTGGCAATCAAAATATTCCAAGAAACAACCCTCAATGAGTGTAGTATCGAGTATCTACCAACTTCGGACTGCACCAAAGTCGGTCATCTCACTACCCCTAAAGAGGCCAGGATGGTCAAGTAAGGTTCCTAAGGTCAGTTGATGCTTCACGACAGCATGCGGCGGCCCCGTACTCTCCTTGACTTGACTCAAGGGTTACCGGTACTCACCAAAGTGCCACATCAACGTAGCAACTGCTTCAACCGTGTCGGTATACCCCGCACAGTTCCCTCACAGTTTGTTGCTACCTAACAGGTATCCCCCAAATCCAGGTTAGGATCTATGAAACCCCCAAAACAGGCCCACAATATTAAAGTAATCAAAACAGGCAATTGAAAACATAGTTGTCTAATCCTAAGGTACACCTCACTTATTAAGATGTCCCCAGCAGAGTCGCCAGTTCTGTGATCGGTGGAAATAGAACTGACTATTTTTTAAGCTGGTTCGCGAAATGTCGCGGTAAGCAAGAGTCGCCACCGTCTTTTATGTTCTCCAACATGGAAAGGACAAAAGCACAGCAAAATTCCTTATTCGAGAATGTTTCTCGGTTCAGGAGGTAGATTTATAGAAAGGGAAGGTGTTAGCACCCTTTCTATCCGTGGTTATCCACGAGCTCTTAGGTACTTGCTCTTATGTTTTCAAAAATTGTTTGCTTTTCAAGTGTATGTGGGTTTTGAAAAAAAAAGTTTCGTTTGAAAAATTTCTAAGTAACTCTTGTATCTGTCCTCAAGAGTGTATGAAATATTTGTTTGAAAACCTTTTGAAAGTGTGAGTGCGAAAAGTATTTTTGTTTATTTGAAAGAGCAAGTACCCAGGAGAAATCTACCTACTCTAAGGAATTAGGCTGTGTAAGAGTCCTTTAGATAGTTCTATCCCACCATTGAGAGGTAGGTAGCACCGTTGTTGGAGTTATTCGGGTCAATTCGATTATAGGGACAATGTGGTCACTAAAGCAATGGTAGGACGCCTTAGCGGTAACCCTACTGTCTTAGATCATTTTTTCCGAGGCAACCGTTTCGAGGCAACTTATGATCTTTGGACAAAAGGACGACCTCTAAAACTTCCTATACTCAATGACCACGTCGAGGCAACCAGTGAGTCGTACCCTAGGAGTGGCATTTGCATGTGTGTTGTTTCAGTTTATGTTTATCTTGTACATGTTATTTGTGAGCTACAGATTGATTTTATTTGTCATACAAGTCTTTCATGCATATTTAACAGTTAAGAGTGCGGAAAATAAATTGCGGAAAAGGTAAATCTAACTATTACAAGGCGCGGGTCTATACATCGCCAAAAACAAAAACCCGTTTGGAAAATAAAGTGCGAGAAAAGTAAATAAAGCGGTAAAGCCTAATTAAACTATTACATTTCCGGGGCAGATACATAAATATAATGAATTAAAATAAACATGCGCGCAAAAGAATGAATCGGGACGTCCTAGGGTTTTGACCCTTTTTTGAGAAACAATTGAATTTGTCCTTTTTGCAATTAATTAAAATTAAAACTAATTTACTAATTAATTATTCAATTAAAAGAAAAAAATGTTTTTGTGTTTTTTTATGTTTTTAATGAAATAAAATAAAAAAATAAATTAAAAACCTAAGTCTAGATTTGTTTTATTTATTGTAAAATAAAATTAAAATTGAACCTAATTAAAACTAGATTAATTTAAATTAGTGTTTTATTTACAAAATAATTAAATTAAAGTGAGATTAATAATAATAAATAAAATATTTACATTTTTTAGTTTTTTTTGAATTTATTATGAAAAATATTAATTTGTTAATTAATTAGTAATAATAAAAAATTAGTAAAGAAAATATAAAAGAGAAAAAGGAAAAGAAAATAAGAACCCAGGGGGTGTATTGGCCCAGATGGAGGTTTGGTCTGGAATTCTGGCCCATTTGTTGGCCAGTCCGTTTGGACTTTTTGAGATCAGCTTTGCCTGCGTTGACTGAGGATTATTGTGGTCCCTCAACATGAGCCATGGGATTTGCATTGGAGGCCACCTGGCAGGTTGAGCGCTGGAGTCCATGGTGGAATGTTGTTTGAACGCTGCATATGATTGCATTAGGAAAAATGTGAAACAAATATTGGGGGACCTGGGATTCGAACCCAGGTCCCAACGTTCCATGCCTGCACGCCTTAGCCACTGAGCCAATTGTTCCAATTGTAATAATAATAATAAGTGGATATTATATTTGTAAATCAACGCCTGTGCCTAAAAAATAAAATAAAAAGACGCGCGATCGTTTAAAATGACGAATGGGAGAACGACATGTGGTCGTCTTCTCCAAATCTCTAGTTCAGTTACCTGCGGATTTTTATCCGCAGGAAGTTCCATAGGCCCTTTCCTAAAATCATCCTTAGGCTTCAAAAACGCCATCCAAGCCCATGGTCAGGATCGTCCATGTCTCCTGATCACATCTATGCTTATGATTTGTTCTGATTGTACCTGGAAACAAAATGCCTAAAAACAAACAAAACAAACCCTAGACGCGGGCATCATCATACAAAGCCTAAAAACGAAATTGAATAATGCAGTTACGTTAGAAATCAAGCAAGGAGTATGAATATGCTAACGTTTTTGAGAAAAAATGCCAGAATAAAGGATTCAAGTTTTGTGTTCAGAGGCAAGTTTGTGATGACTTACAGCGCTGTGTAGGGAGTCTTAAGACTTGGCCAGGGTCGTGTTGGCTTCAGGGGATGGCAAGGAAGAAAGCCACGTGCTTATTTTTGTCTGAAAATGCTAGCAACCTTGTTCTAGATCTCACACTTTTTTGACAGTTTTCAGTTTTGCTTTTGGCCGTTTCAGTGATGCTTGGGGTCTGAATTAGGTCTACAATGCTTGCTTATGTATGTGTGAACGAAATTAGGTCAGCAGCCAGGCTTGTATCCTTGTGCAATTAAGTTTGGGATTCTTGTTGACCACCATTAAAGGACCTTTCCATATTTGAAGCAAAACCAAGATTTCATACACAAAATAGCCTAGCACGAATTTGTGAGTTGGCATATGACATATGAAAGTTGTTCAAATAAAAAAGATGCCCTTCCATTAATTTTTAGATTTTATTTGAATTATTATGGATTTAAAATGAATTAAATCAATAAAAATTAAATAAAATGGAAAAATAAATGTTTAGTCTTGAAATTAATCATGGGACACGTGGGTGGCATGACAAGGTTGAATCAAGTGGAAGAAAGTGGGTCCTTTTGTCAAAAAATGATGTTTTAAGAATAGTTGACTTTTGTCATTTCACAAAAATTTCCCAACTTCTCCAATGCATATCTTGCTCAATTTTGATCATATGAACATGTTCTTGGACATTTTGGAAAGGTCTTGAAGTCCTCTAACCAATGCCTTTGGTCCCATGTCATTTGGATTTACCAATCGCAAGTTATGGTCTTTGACTTAAAATGCCTTTTTGTTGACTTTTCAAATTGACCTATAATGTAGAAATTGATAACTTTTTGTGAGAGCATTTCTTAGATTTGGAATGTGAAGATGAGTTGTAGGAAATGTCATCCCCTTCAAAATGAGCATTGGATGGGATTTTTCTGATGAACCATGAAAAAGTTATGCCTTGGTCAAATTACAGTTGACTTTTCAACTGTCCCAAAATGGAAACTTTTGCATCTTGATGATTTTTGAGCCATGCTTGTGGAATCATGATCAAGACTTGATCAAATGATGATTGTGAGCTCAAAATAAGATGTTGACCAAAATTTTTGACTTTTGATTGCCAAATGACCATTTTACCCCTACAGTTGATTGTGAAGCAATTAGGGCTTTTGACTGTGCAACTTGATGCTGTGAGTCTTGAAACTTGACATGTTGATGCTTGACAATGTGTATAGGCCTATGGGACTTGATTGAGCCATTGAAAACCTCAAATTCCTTGAGAGAAACAAAACCCTAATTTTTGACTGGCTTAGGAGATGTTAGGACTGTGCAACCCTTGAGAAGTCTTGAACCATTTGTGGATGATTCTTGATAAACTTTGAAGAAAATGGGAGGGAAAATTTTGGGGTGCAACAGTCTTTGATTGGGCGTTGGGCTTCCTTCGATCAAGTTAAGTTCACAAGGCTTCAACTGCGCAAGGCAAGAACTCTCTACAAGTTTGTTTCGATTCACAAGGGCAAAGGCTTCCCATGTGCTTGATTTCAATGCACAAGGCCAATACCCTTTCAACTGGCCTTCGATTCACAGAGCATTGACTTCCTTTGTGCTAGCTTCGACTGGGCAATGGTTCCCTTCGAAACTGCTTGCGTCGACTCTATCTCTGAACCTTTTAGTACATGATTGCGACATTATGAGCACACATTGGTGACCCATTCGAAGAATGCACGAGGCATACATGCTTGCTTTTCAAAAGACACAAAAAAGGGTCATCCGAAGGATATACATGTGTTCCATTCGAAGGATGTACAGGTGTTCCATTCGGAGGAGGTAACAAAAGGTCCATTCTAAGAAGCATTCAGAAGGTCCATTCAAAGGGTACACAAGAGGTCCATTAGAAGGAAGCAATTCATAGCCAATCGAAGGGCAGGGACTAAAAGCATTCGAAAGACAAAGGTGTCCAGGTTCATTCAAGATTCCAAAGAGGCATGAATATTTCAAAAAAGGAAATCTTTTAATATGTCTGATTTTGGTCTCATTGCTTTCAAAGATGGTTAATGACTGTCTCTTGCCATTTCCATGCGCATCAAACTCCTATAAATACAAGGCCTAGAACACATTGCAAGGGACAGAGGAAAAAAGGGGATACCATATAAATACGTACACACACTGGAGAACATTCACCAGGAGACTAAAGACAGAGGCTCGGGAACTACACATATATTGCATTACACGCATACACAACCTAAGAGAAGCATATCAAAAATTCTCAAAATTCAACAAGATCATACCACACTTGCCTCTCTCCTTTCGAATCCAAGAGCATCCAACAACCCCAGTCCACACACAAGTACCAGTTTCAAGCAAGGTAAGTCCTCTTGACCTTACATCTCTCACTTCAGCATAACATATAAATAGCCTTTCACTTATTTTTTCGTTTCAACATAACATATAAATATCCTTTTAGTTATATTCTTTGTTTCTGTCCTTTTGTTTGTTTACTTTTCTTGTCCAATATGTTGGAACTAACCTGTACAGACTCAAATGAAAGACAAAAAGGGTGTGAACGAAGGATATACACTCATGCTGCTCTGCAGGTCCATATAACTTCCAAGCTCAATCGAAAGAAGCAGAAAAGGGTGAAATCGGAGGTTGCTCACACCAACTCCAAAGCTCAATAGAAAGAAATAGGAAAGGGTGCAATCGGAGGTTGCTCATACCAACTCCCAAGCTCAATCAAAAGAAGTAGGAAAGGGTGAAATCAAAGGTTGCTCACGCCAACTCCCAAGCTCCATCGAAAGAAAGAAAAAGAATGGTGAATCGAAGGAGTCTACTGCCTGGATAGAAGGAATCACTTTCCCTCTGTATTTCGTTCTTGTTTTTACATTTTCTTGCCTTTAAATTTGGTTGTAATAGCGTAGGACACTTATGTTCTGCATTTTTATTGCTTTCATATTAACTGCTTAGATGTATGCTAATAGGATTGTATGATAAGACTAAAATAAATGGTAGCAAACTTAAGTTTAAAGATTAAAATAACTAAACATAACACACATTGCACATATACACCTCTAGGATTCTCCCACTTCGGTTTCCTTCAGAAATAGTCACAACTCTCGAAACATGAGAGGTTTTAGTGACTACCCTCTGGTTCAAAAAGATCATAAGTCCCTCGATGACCCTCTCGATGTTGCCTCAGTAAAGATATGATCTTAGAACCTTAGGTTAGTTACTAAAGCTTATTGCCAAGTTGCCTTTATGACTATAAAAACGTCCCTTCGAACGTCCCTCGTACATCCAACGATAAGGCTACCTACTTACTAATAGTATGATAGCACTGTCTAAAGGATAGGAGGAAAAGAACTACCTTTTTGAGTACAAGTAGATAGTTGTTAGATGCTTGCTCAAAATAAACTTTTTTTATACTTTCACATTTCAAAAACAACTTTAAAAAACATTTGCTTTGTCAACACTCTTGAGGACTGATACAAGAGTTATCATGAAGCAAATTGCCGCACTAAGGCATTTCAAAACATTTTTTCAAAACACACAAAACACAAGGTACTTTTAAAATGAGCTAAGCATCTAAGATCCCGTAGATAACTACGGATGGAAAGGGTGCTAACACCTTCCCTTTCCATAATCTACCCCCCTTACTCAGAAAATTCTCGAAAAAGTATTTTTCTGTTCTTTTCACCCTTTCCTTAATTTGGATAAAAGAAAAGTCGGTGGCGAATCTTGCTTACCCCAACATTTGCGAACACAAAATGAAAAACCAGTATAACACTCAGTTCTAGAACCGTATCATAGGTTACCTTAGAGCTTAGGTCATATTTAATTTTCTTTCCTTGTATGCTTTGATTGTTTATCTTTAAAGGGCTTGCTTGGGTTTACTTGAAAAGATCCTACACCCGAATCTGAGGTACCTTTTAGGTAAGTAGCTATAGATCATGGGGACTGTGTGGGGTATACCGACATGGTTGAAATTATAGCTATGTTGATGTGACACATTTGTTGGTACCAGTAGCCCTTGAGTAGTCAAGGAGAATATGGGGCCGTTGTATGGTGTCATGAAGCATCAACTGACCTTAGAACCTTTAATTGAACCAACTTGGACATTAGGATTAGTGAGATAGCTGGATTTGGTGCATTCTGAAGTTGATTGATACTCGATACTACACTCATTGAGATCTGACTTCTGGGATATTTCGGTCGCCAATAAAGAGGCTTGTGCTGAAACAATGCTCGGTGAAGAAAGATCAGTGACATTGAGATTCCCTAGAACCCGGTTACTATTAATAGGACAAATTGAACCAACTATACCTCAAGAGGGTACTTACCTGCAAACCCCATGCAAGCATGAACCTAAGGCTGCTTGTGTGACTTGTTTGAATTCATTATCTAACAACTTGAACTCATTGCAGAGCTTTGTTTGTATTCCTTGTAGGACCTTGTTTGTATACATCATCCAATAAACTAGTTTTTTTTGCAAGACATACTTGTCTTCATCACATTACACTTTTGCTTAACGCATAGCATACACATCATATCACCATACCATAGCATTTCCTTAACCATTTCGAGGATCTCAAGGGAATGTGATGTAGGTTATGATGAACCAGGCGCCTAGAAAGGGGCCAGGGGATTTATTTTCCAGTAGCCGATGTCGTCAAAAGATTAAAACACGATAACTTGATTCAGGGGCTATGACCCACTTGACATGGTGAGCTTGATTCTCGTAGAAGGACCTTCAACGATGCAAAAATTCTTCAATCAAAGCTACAATTGGATTCTAACATCTTCTTGTGTTTACCCCGCATGTCATTACATAACAGGTCTTCCAGTACAGATTTCTCATGTTCTCGCTGTTTATTTCAGCATGGGATTGGATCTCAAATAGAACAACAAATATCTCCAAATTCAATAGGCTCAATTCATGGAAATATTCCTCAACCTATCCAAGGGGAAGGAAGAATTGAAGGCACTCCTCAATGGGAACTTGACCAAGAAACATCCTGACAACAACAAGGATGACCAGTTGGAACAACTGCAAGCTGAGATGGAAAGGATGATAATCCAGATGAGTAATCAAATGGCTCTTATCCAAAGTTTAGCTCGGGAGCAAGAAGAGTTGAGGTTTTTCATCAGCAAGTTTCATCAAGACGAATGCAACCGTATGAAGCACATAGTCGAGGCTAGGGATCAGGTCATTAATCAGCCCCTGATGAGACAAGAAGTTGGCTTGGTGGAGAGTAGACCTTTCCAAATTTCTGCTACGTCACAAACCCAACTACCACCTCATCAACAACGACAGGGTAATCGGAGTAAGCGAGATGCATTCACTAGGAAATATACCAAACTCAACATACCAATGTCGAAAGTCTTGAAACACATGTTGAAGTTGAATTTGGTCACATTGAAGGATCCTCCTCGAAATCCTAATACTTCTGCTCCTACTTACCATCCCAATGAAAGGTGTGGATATCACTCCGACAGCCCGGGGAATGATACTGATAACTGTTGGACGTAGAAATATGAAATTCAAGACCTGATCTATAAAGGAGCGTTGGAATTCGCACAAGATGGTCAATTGAAATTTTTCTGTCATCCATCCAAGGAACATCATCTGAAGTGACGAAGTTTAGACAGAGGAATTTTTGCTCATTCGAATTTTCATTTGTAATTTCTTTGTTTTGTTTAAACATTTACCTTTATGTCAGACTTTGGTTTATTCTCATTAATGCCTTGCATGTGTTTGTCTTGAATCAATTCATTCGTATTCACTATATTCAAACTGTGTTTTTACTTCCTTTTTGTGATATTTAACTCTGGATTAAAAGCTCTAAGTCTTTAGAGGGAGGTTGACAAAAGCGATGCTACAATCTCTACAATATGCTTTTGAACATACCCCACTGACGATGTACGGGCGTTGTTTCAAATCCTAAACAATGGAGTTATAAGGAAGATAATCCCTAGTCAACCCCTTTGAGCCTAAGAAGTAGGAGTGTTTCTTTTCACACAAATTAAAACCCTTAATTGTAACCTGGGGCAGGGTAGTTTTCTCAGTTAACTCAAATGTTCATTCAGTCGCAAGCTCTACCTTCATATACAACAAATATTGTAGAAGACTCCCTTCAAAAGATGGTGATAGTTCCACATAATCTTCAAGACAGGCAGTCATTATCTCTCAAAATAAAAATTCCGTTAAGTCAAAAACCTATGAAGGAGACTTAAGAAAAACTGGGGCATCCCGCTGACTGTAATCGCAAAAGAAACAGTACAGGCAAAAGTAGGGATAACAAAATCAAAAAAAGAGGTCCTACAAATCCTCAACAAAAAAATAAAAAGTTACAAAAATGACTGCCTTCTCAAACAAACGTTCAATTTTTGAACCATCACCAAGTATCAGAGAAAATATTCCAGACTCAATTGGGATCTAAACGCACAATTAGCTGAGCATAGGATTGAAGAACATCACGAAGAACGGGTTGGGTACAAATAAAATTTGAGCCTTTATCCTTTGTTTCTTAAACCGTGAACCAGGCCACGTTATAACCCTTAAATGTCCTAGCTGAAGCATGGGTTAGTTCAAAAGCATACTGTTACAAAAGGTATCCTGACTCCTGTAGGGTTCGCTATAAATCCTGAGCTGATATCACACTTTTCCAAAATTTGTTTGTTTTACTAAAAAAATGAATTTTCAAACTTCAAGACAGACATAAGCTTTGCATTCTTTAAATACCATTGTTTGCATATGACTATTTGTTTAACAGCAGAGAAATTCGCATGACGGATATTCGATGAACATAAATCCTCTCAGTGGACAGAATCACCTCAGATGGAATGACATTATAGTAACAGGCCTTTCATAATCAAGGGGCATAGAATGATGTCCCGCTGATCTGGGGAAGTCAAGTAAAGGTTCAAGGAATCTCTCAAAAATGCCAAATAGTCAGGGGCAGATCTCCATCTGAATCACTTGGCTCATTGGACATGAATTCCATCAACGAATCATGTATGATAAAACAAACATCTACTGGCAGTGTGGCAACACTTACTACTATGGACAATGATAATTCTCCATACCCGGTGAACGTGAACATAGTCGGAAAATACTACGCATGAACAAAGACCCACTTGGTTGACTGGCCTAGGAAAAAATAAGGGCATCCCGGTGAACCAAAAGAGTTCGGGAAAAAATTAGGGATATACATATGAAAAAATCTGTACACACGGCAAGACGAAAACCTGAAAAGACTACTTAGGCAGAAAAGGGTATCCCAATGGACTGAAAATATGAAAGGATAGTCCAGGAAAAAGTTATGGATTAAAGCGTACGACTACGTCCTATCATCTCGTCACTTGTCTATCAGTAGAAGGTTTATTACCTTGATCAACATTCACCAAGGACTCCAAGAGTTGGGATAATAGTGAAACCATCTATAAAATCCCCGACAGATATTTTCTCCAGCAGGTACCGAGTCAAGGGCATTCTAATACAAAGTCACTGCCATATTCTCAACATGTAGCCTAATGATGTCAGGTGTTCTCATATCCCGGGCAGAGCAAGACTCTCCAACTACTGCTACGACATCTAAGAAAAATTCCCCAGTGAAGTCGCCAAGCTTCTCAGGATTCCCCAACAGGATTTCAACCAAATCCCCAAGCAGTTCACAGAGTTTTCCTTCCCCAACAAAGTTATTTCTCTAACAATGTAAATCTATCTCCCAACATTTAACTTCAACACATTTGAAGACCTACATTCTTCATCCCCAGCAAAAATCGGGAATTTATTTTCCCTAATTCTGCAACACTACAATAGAACAACCGACATGTTCATACATTGCATTAATACATCATTTTACAAACATCATAGCATATGCGACACAATTTCATATATCACAATCTCATTTGTTTTGAAAGCATCATGCAATTCATACATCATGACATCGCATGAAACTGATTTTACCTTTTCAGGTTAAATTAGCAGACATATAAATACTATTAACTTATGCAGCAAGTCAAAGATTAATACCCAAAACCATACGGGGAAACTATCTACATGATAAATGGTATGAACTCCAAAAGCAAGAGGGGTTTACCAACAAATACAGCAGGCCACAGATTAATGCCCGAAACCAGACAGGGAAACTATCTATGTGACTAACATTTTCAAGTTCCGGATTAACATCTGAAACAAGACAGGACAACTATCTATGGATGACTAATTATAGATTAATACCTGAAACTAGACATGAAAACTATCTACATGAGCAGATTGAAGATTAATACCTATAACAAGCCAGGAAAACTATCTTTATTTCTAAGGTTAGAGATTAATACCTGAAACTAGCCAGGACAACTATCTCAACGACCGACAAAAACAAGTTCCAGATTAATACCTGTAACAAGCCAGGACAACTTTCTGTGGATGACCGATTGTATATTAATACCTGTAACTAGCGAGGAAAACTATTTACATGATCAGGTTATTGATTAATACCTGTAACAAGCCAGGAAAACTATCTTTCTTTCTAAGGTCGGAGATTAATACCTAAAACCAGCCAGGACAACTATCTCAACGACCGACAAAAACAAGTTCCAGATTAATACCTGTAACAAGCCAAGACAACTATCTGTGGATGACCGATTGTAGATTAATACCTGTAACAAGCTAGGAAAACTATCTACATGAGCAGATTGAAGATTAATACCCGAAACCAGACGTGAAAACTATCTTTCTTTCTAAGGTCAGAGATTAATACTTGAAACCAGACAGGACAACTATCTTGACGACCGACAAAAGCAAGTTCCAGATTAATACCTGAAACCAGAAAAGACAACTATCTGTGAAATAGATGAATATGGATCAATTCTCGAAATAAGACGGGGCGACTATCTACACGGACTCATCCTGAAACAATCTTACACAGGTTTCTTCTCATGATCTCCAGAGGCAGTCTAACACAAACTCATCCTGAAGCAATCTTACATGAATTCCTTCTAAACTTTCCAGATGCAGTATAACACAGACTCATCCTAGAGCAGCCCTACACAGGCTCATTCTCATATATCTCCAAGATACAGTCTAACACGGACTCAGCCTGAAGCAGCCATACACATGTTTCTTCTAATACATTTCCAGATAGAAGTTAATTTCATTCTCTCTAGTAAGTCACTGTGAAGCCTGGATTTCAACCAGAAAACAACAAAATTTCATCTCTCCAATCCAGAGATATCTCCTCAGTAGAGCCTTGGACAACTGAAGTTCCTAAACTTTATTCCCAATAGAGTTTTCCTCAAGCAGGAGAACAACAAAAATAAACATTCCCCAGGGGAGTCCTCCTCAGTCAGTAGGAACAGGAATCCCCACAAAGAGACCTCCTATGAAGTCAACATCTATATTAGATGGCATCTATAAGCTCATATATGATAACTCTCGTTCATCTTCTCCAAATGACATCTATAAGCCCATTCCCGATATCATCAACCAGCAGTACTACTTCATGTATTTGCGAGTGCGAATTTCTGAGTACTCTAGTGTTCAATCATCTTCTACCTTCAAATTACGAAAGGTAGACAAGCCAATCTAAATCATCAGGTTTAAGAAGATTGAACAGGGGCAGCTGTTATACCCTAAAATTTTCCCTTCCATTCTTTACTCAAGACATGCTCATTGAGGTCCTCAATTGCTCAAGGTTGACCGAAGAATTGATCAGACAAATTCTCCTCATAAGCAATGAACCTCTAGCTGGGGTTTCACTGTCCACCAAGATGTTTGGGTTGCAAAAGCTCCAAATAGTTTCCAAGGTCCTTAATATGTCTTCAAGAATGTCCATGCCAAATTTCATGCCTTACACTACAAATTTTCTCAGTCAACTGTTCAAGTGTTTGAAAATTAACTGTGTTATGTCAAAATTCAACTGAACTTTGACCAGACATAACTTTCACATAGTTCATCCATTTTGCCCCAACAAAAGCTCATTTTGAAGAGAATCCATTTCCCTACAACTTCTATTGTATCCTCAAGTTCAAGAAATGCATCATTTGGAAGACACAACCTCATACATTACAACTTACAATATAGAGGGAGGCTACCACAACTTCTTGAAAGAGGTTCAAATTCAAAACAAATGTTTAAGGCAAAAAACTACAGCATGAGTTGATACATACCCACATGAGTCGACTCATTCTAGTGACAAAACAGGGTATGAGTCGACACATGGCCTTATGCATCGACTCATACTGTTATCCAGCCCCAAAATAGAAGGATGAAAAGTGCATGAGTCGACACAAACGTGTATGTGTCGACACAAACGCGTATGTGTCGAAAGAAACAAGGTATGAGGCAACACAAAGCCTTATGTATCGATACATACTGTTATCCAGGACCCAAAACAGAGGGAGGAAAAGTGCATGAGTAGACACATCCCATTATGCATTGACTCATATTGAGTTGATTTTGTTTTTACACGAGCAAGAACAGTTATGTATCGTGCATAGCAGCATTGTGTCGACACATAACAGTTCAAAATGCTTTTTTTCCTGTCTTTTTACACTGTTTTTACAGTTTTAACATTACTGTCCAACTATTCAATATAGGCTGATGTTTGGATTTGTTTCAAGACCCAATTTTTGTGCAAGATACATTAGAAAAGACCAGGTTCATGCAAAGACCAAAATGGAAAAGAGAATCACCCAAAATGGCATGTTTTCTTCACAAATATGGCAAAAATTCAAATTTTGATCATGGCTTCAATTCATGAGTTAAGGGCTAGATTATTTCCTTGTTTCTTTCTTAACCCCACCTCTTTTATATAAGGACCACTTCTGCAAGCAAATTACACGCTCACATTGCCTGAAAAAGCCACACCAAATTCACAAAAAATCATCAAAGTTGTCAAACTCGAAACAACTGATACAACATTCCACATTCCATTCCAGGAATTCCTTCTTCCTCCTGAATATTCCAGGAGCCATTCTCATTCATTATAAAAGCCCATTGCACGCCAAAACTCCCTCACGCCATTCCATCGGTTTGTGGAAATTCTTTGAACTCAAACCTTCTTATTATGCAATATAAATGAATTATGCATGCATATATGTGTTCAAACTGATGATTGTGGCTGTTTAGAGTCATCACATGCAAGGTTTAACACAAGACTAAAGAGTTTACATTGTTAGGACAAAGCTTTAGTCGTGTTTCGTTTTCATCGATACATGGATATTCGGGCCAATCTAAGACCAGATTCGTGACCAGGGCGTGATTTTGTGTAGCATAAGGCTCCTTGTTTCATCTTAAATCGCTTATTTTGCAAGGACGAGTTTTAGATCAATCGGAGATGGTGACCAAATTTTAACTCCGGCACCGTTGACTGCGGAAGACTCCGGTGGCCCATGCGATGTTGTCCTATTGGCCTGTTTGAATATTCACGTGCACGTTTTGAAAATATGGTAAATAATGTTGTTTTCATATTATATTATATTTGTTTCATTATGATAACAGATGAACTAAGTGGCCCAGTGGTAAAGCGCATAAGTTGAGGAGTCTAAGAACCTGGGGTCGATCCCAGGTTTTGCATGTTATTTTCTATTTTCTAACAATTTCTTGCAGAATCCAGTGTGTTGCACTCTAGGGCGCCTATCGTACACATTGGATCTTCAACCATAAGATGCCAACGCAAGCAAACCCAACCTCTTAAACTTGCATCCCCATCATAGACTTGCCAAGGTTATTCGCACCAGATCATGCACAAGCTTTTGGGTTCAGTCATTATTGGGCCCAGCGAATTCCAATTCTCACCCCCATTGATGTTCCTAATCAGGCCCATGTTCATTGTTTCTTTATCTATTTGTTTTAATTGTTTTATTTCTTTTAATATTTTTATCATAACATAAAATAATTAAAATCACAAAAAAAATATAGTTTTAGGTTTTTTATTTGAATTAATTTTATAAATTAATTATTAATTATTTTAACCTCCTTTCTTAATTAAAATTAATTAGAACTTAGGATTTAAATTCATTTTCTTTTCATAATAAAAAATACAAAAAAAAAATTTAGAATTAACTCCTTTTAATTAGTTTTAATTTTCTTTAGTTATTTCTATTTTTTCTAGATTTAGGTTAATTAATCTAATTATTATTTAAACAGTTTCTTAAATAGAATAAAAAATAACAAAAAGATTTTCTTATTTTACTTAGAACTTTTTTAGGGTTTTAGACGTTCCTTTCGACTCGCACACGTTATTATTTTCTATATTTTATTTTTCCAAATTATTGTAACTGCTCACAGTCTATAATAGCTTAATTTAGGATTTTTCTTTATTGTTTTTTCCCCATGTTTTTGGACATGTAAACACCCCCTCCCCGAAGCTTTGTAATAGCGTAGGATTTACAATTCCTGCGTTTTATTCTTGTACATATTAACTGCTTAGATGTATGTCTAATAGGATTGCATTACAAGAGCATAAAAATCAAATGCTAGCAAACCTAACACAAAAGACAACAATAACTGAATACAACATATTTGCACATATACACCTCTAGGGTATTCCCACTTTGGTTGCCTTTGGAAAACAAAACAGTATTGTCCCTCGAAAATAGGGACACTTTAGCAAAGACCCTAGAATCAAAAGATCATAGTCCCTCGATGACCCTACAATGTTGCCTTTCGGTAAATGATTTAGTCCCTCAAACAAAAATTGCTAAAGCGTCTCTATATGTTGCCTTTATGACTGTATGATGACCCGCGAATGTCCCTCATACATCCAAACAACTATGGCTACCTACTGACTAATAGTAGGTTATTTTTGTCTAAAGGAAAGGAGGAAAAGAATAAACCTTTCGAGTAAAAGTAGATAGTTGTTAGATGTTTGCTCAAAAACAAACTTTCACACTTACACAAAAACATTTTAAAACACTTTCAAAAATGCTTTGTCAACACTCTTGAGGACTGATACAAGAGTTATCATAAAATGAATCCCCGCACTAAGGAATTTTCAAATTACTTTTCAAAAACACACAAAAAGCACAAAGTATTTTTCGAATGAGCTAAGCATCTAAGAGCCCGTAGAAAATTACGGATGGAAAGGGTGCTAACACCTTCCCTTTCCATAATCTACCCCTTACTCAGAAATAATATCGAAAGGTCTTTTTCTGTTCTTTTCAACCTTTCCTTTATTAGATAAAAGAAAATTCGATGGCGACTCTTTCTTACCGCAACATTTGCAAACACAAACGCAAAACCAGTATAAACACTCGGTTCTGCCACCGTATCACAGAACTGGCGACTCTGCTGGGGAAATATAAAAAGTGGGGTTACCTTAGAGCTTATGTCATATTTAATTTGCTTTCCTTGTATGCTTTGATTGCTTTATCTTTAAAGGGCTTGCTTGGGTTTACTTGTAAAGATCCTACACCCGGATCTGAGGTACCTTTTAGGTAAGTAGTAATAGATCGTGGGGACTGTGTAGGGTATACCGATACAGTGGAAACGATAGCTACGTTGATGTGATACATTTGTTGGTACCGATAGCCCATGAGTAGTTAAGGAGAATACGGGGCCGCTGTGTGGTGTAATGAAGCATCAACTTACCTTAGAACCTTTAATTGAACCAACTTGGCCATTAGGAAGTAGTGAGATAGTCGACTTTGGTGAAGTCCGAAGTTGGTTGATACTCGATACTACATCATTGAGATCTGACTTCCTGGATTTTTTTGTCGCTAATAAAGAGGCTTCCGCTGAAACAATGCTCGGTGAATAAAGATCAGTGATATTGAGATTCCCTAGAACCCGATTACTATTAATAGGACAGGTTGAACCAACTATACCTCAAGAGGGTACTTACCTACAAACCCCATGCAAGCATGAACCTAAGGCTGCTTGCGTGACTTGTTTTCCTTCATTATATAACAACTTGAACTCATTGCAGGGCTTTGTTTGTATTCTTTGCAGGACCTTGTTTGTATACATCATCCAATAAACTGTTTTTTTTTTGCAAGACATACTTGTCTTCATCACATTACACTTTTGCTTAACGCATAACATACACATCATTTCACCATACCATAGCATTTCCTTAACCATTTCAAGGATCTCAAGGGTCTGTGATATAGGTAATGATGAACCAGACGCCTATTAAGGGGCCAGGGGATTTATTTTTCTCTAGCCAATGCCGTCAAAAGATCAAAACACGATAATTTGAGTCAGGGGCTATGACCCACTTGACACAGTGAGCTTGATTCTCGTAGAAGGACCTTCAACGATGCAAAAATTCTTCAATCAAAGCTACAATTGGATTCTAACATCTTCTTGTGTTTACCCCGCGAGATCCTTGAATACATTTACACATCATGCATGTCATTACATAACAGGTCTTCTAGTACATATTTCTCATGTTCTCGCTGTTTATTTCAGCAAGGGAAATGGATATCAAACAGAATAACAGAGATCTCCAAATTCAAGAGGCTCATTTCATGGAAATGTTCCTCAACATATCCAAGGGGAAGGAAGAATTGAAAGCACTCCACAACGGGAACTTGACCAAGAAACATCCTGAAAACAACAAGGATGACCAGTTGGAACAACTGCAAGATGAGATGGAAAGGATGATAATCCATATGAGTAATCAAATGGATCTTATCTAAAGTTTAGCTCGAGAGCAAGAAGAGTTGATGTTTTTCATCAGCAAGCTTCATCAAGACGGATGCAACTGTATGAAGCACATCGTCGAGGTTGGGGATCAGGTCATTAATCAGCCCCTAATGAGACAAGAAGTTGGCTGGTGGAGAGTACACCTTTCCAAATTGCTGCTACGTTACGAATCCAACCACCACCTCGCCAACAACGACATGGTAATTGGCGTAAGAGGGATACATTCACTAGGAAATATACCAAAATCAACATACCAATGTCGCAAGCCTTGCAACACATGTTGAAGTTGAATTTGGTCACATTGAAGGATCCACCTCGAAATCCTAATACTTCCGCTCCTACTTACCATCCCAATGAAAGGTGTGCATATCACTCCGACAGCCTGGGGCATGATATTGATAACTGTTGGACATTGAAATATAAAATTCAAGACCTGATCGATGAAAGAGCGTTGGAATTTGCACAAGATGGTCAACTGAAATTTTTCTATCATCCCTCCAAGGCACATCATCCGAAGTGACGAAGTTTAGGCAGAGGAATTTTTGTTCATTCGAATTTTCATTTGTAATTTCTTTGTTTTGTTTAAACATTTACCTTTATGTCAGACTTTTGTTTATTCTCATTAATGCATTGCATGTGTTTGTCTTGAATCAATTCATTCGTATTCACTATACTCAAATTGCGTTTTTACTTCCTTTTTGTGATATTCAACTCTCGATTAAAATCTCAAAGCCTTTAGAGGGAGGATGATGAAAGCGGTGCTATAATCTCTACAGTATGCTTTTGAACAGACCCCGTTGACGATGTACATGCGTTGTTTCAAATCCTAAATAGAGTTATAAGGAAGATAATCCCTAGTCAACCCCTTTGAGCCTAAGAAGTAGGAGTTTTTCTTTTCACACAAATTAAAACCCTTAATCATAACCTGGGACAGGGTAGTTTTCTCAGTTAATTCAGATGTGCATTCAGTCGCAAGCTCTACCATCATATATGAAAAATAGTGTAGAAGATGCCCTCCAAAAGATGGTGATAATTCTACATAATCGTCAAGACAGGCAGTCATTATCTCTCAAAATAAAAAGCCCGTTAAGTCAAAAACCTATAAAGGAGACTTAAGAAAAATTGGGGCATCTCGCTGACTGTAATCGCAAAAGAAACAGTTCAGGCAAAAGTAGGGATAACAAAATCAAAAAAAGAGGTCCTACAAATCCTCAACAAAAAAGAAAAGGTTACAAAAATGACTGCCTTCTCAAACAAACGTTCAATTTCTGAACCATCACCAAGTAACAGAGCAAAGATTCCAAACTAAATTGGGATCTAAACGCACAATTAGCTGAGTATAGGATTGAGTAACATCACGAATAATGGGTTGGTTACAAATAAAATTTGAGCCTTTATCCTTTGTTTCTTAAACCGTGAACCAGGCCACGTTATAACCCTTAAAAGTCCTAGTTGAAGCATGGGTTAGTTCGAAAGCATACTGTTACAAAAGGTATCCTGACTCCTGTAGGGTTCACTATAAATCCTGAGCTGATATCACACTTTTACAAAATTTGTTTGTTTTACTAAAAAAAAGAATTTTCAAACTTCATGACAGACATAAGCTTTGCATTCTTTAAGTACCATTGTTTTCATATGACTATTTGTTCAACAATAGAGAAATTCGCACGATGGGTATTCGATGAACATAAATCCTCTCAGTGGACAGAATCACCTCAGATGGAAAGACATTCCAGTAACATGCCTTTCATAATCAAGGGGCATAGCATGGTGTCCCGCTGATCTGGGGAAGTCAAGGTTCAAGGAATCTCTCAAAAATGCCAAATAGCCAGGGGAAGATCTCCATCTGAATCACTTAGGGCACTGGACATGAATTCCAGCAACGAATCATGTATGATCAAACAAACATCTTCTGGCAGTGGCAACACTTACTACTATGGACAGTGACAATTCTTCGTACCCGATGAACGTGAACATAGTCGGAAAATAATATGCATGAATAAAGACCCGCTAGGTTGACTGGCCTAGGCAAAAATAAGGGCATCCCGACGAAGCAAAAGAGTTCGGGCAAAAATTAGGGATATACATATGAAAAAATCTGTGCACCCGGCAAGTCGAAAACCTAAAAAGGCGGCTTAGGCAAAAAAGGGTATCCCGATGGATTGAAAATCTGAAAGGACAATCCAGACAAAAGTTAGGGATTAAAGCGTACAACTATGTCCCGTCATCTCGTCACTTGTCTATCAGTAGAAGGATTATTACCGTGATCAGCATTCACCAAGTACTCCAAGAGTTGGGATAACAGTCAAACCATCTACAAAATCCCTGGCAGATATTTTCTCCAGCAGGTACCGAGTCAGGGGAATTCTACTACAAGGTCACTTCCATATTCTCAACACGCGGTCTAATGATGTCAGGTGTTCTCATATACCTGGCGAAGCAAGAATCTCCAACTACTACTCTGACATCTAAGAAAAATTCCATAGTGAAGTCGCTAATCTTCTCTGGATTCCCCAATAGGATTTCAACAAAATCCCCAAACAGTTCAGAGTTTTCCTTCCCCAACAGAGTTATTTCTCTAACAACGGAAATCTATCTCCCAGCATTTAAGTTCAACACATTTGAAGACCTACATTCTTCATCCCCAGCAACAATCGGGGATTTATTTTCCCTAATTTTGCAACACTGCAATAGAATAACCGACATGTTCATACATTACATTCATACATCATTTTACAAACATCATAACATATGCGGCACAATTGCATGTATCACAATCTCATTTATTTTGAGAGCATCATGCAATTCATACATCATGACATCGCATGAAACTGATTTTACCTTTTCAGGTTAAATTAGCAGACAGACAAACACTATTAATTTATGCAGTAGGTCAGAGATTAATACCCGAAACCAGACGGGGAAACTATCTACACGACCAAACGGTGTGAACTCCCGAAGCAAGAGGGGTTTAGCAACAAATACAACAGGCCACTAATTAGTGCCCAAAACCAGACGGGGAAACTATCTATTTGACCAACATTTTCAAGTTTCAGATTAATACCTGAAACAAGACAGGACAACTATCTGTGGACGACTGATTCTAGAATAATACATGGAACCAGACAAGAAAACTATCTACATGAGTAGATTGAAGATTAATACTTGTAACAAGCTAGGAAAAATATCTTTCTTTCTAAGGTCAGAGATTAATACCTGAAACCAGGAAGGACAACTATCACAATGACTGACAAAAACAAGTTCCAGATTAATACCTGTAACAAGACAGGAAAACTATCTATGGACGACTGATTGTAGATTAATACCTGTAACTAGCCAGGAAAACTATCTACATGAGATAATTGAAGATTAATATCTGTAACAAGCCAGGAACAATATATTTCTTTCTAAGGTCAGAGATTAATACCTGAAACCAGCCAGGACAATTATCTCAACGACTGACAAAAACAAGTTCCGAATTAATACCTGTAACAAGTCAGGACAACTATGTGTGGACGACCGATTATTGATTAATACCTGTAACAAGCCAGGAAAACTATCTACATGAGCAGATTAAAGATTAATACCTGAAACCAGACGAGAAAACTATCTTTCTTTCTAAGGTCAGAGATTAATACCTGAAACCAGACAGGACAACTATCTCGATGATCGACAAAAGCAAGTTCCAGATTAATACTTGAAACCAGACAGGATAACTATCGGTGAAACAACTGATTTTGGATCAATTCCCGAAACAAGACGGGGCGACTATCTACACGGACTCATCTTGAAACAATCTTACACGGGTTTCTTCTCATGATCTCCAGAGGCAGTCTAACACGGACTCATCCTGAAGAAATCATACACGGATTCCTTCTCAACTTTCCAGATGCAGTCTAACACGGACTCATCCTAGAGCAGCCCTACACAAGCTCATTCTCATACATCTCTAAGATACAGTCTAACACGGACTCAACTTGAAGCATCCCTATGAATATTTATTCTAATACATTTCCAGATAGCAGTTAATTTCATTCTCTCTATCATGTTACTGTGAAGCCTGGATTCCAACCAGAAAACAACAAACTTTCATATCTCTAGTCCAGAGATAACTCCTCAGTAGAGCCTTGGACAACCGAAGTTCCTAGACTCTATTCCCAACAGAGTTTTCCTCAAGCCAGAGAACAGTAGAAATCAACATTCCCAAAGGGAGTCCTCCTCAGTCAGCAGGAACAGGAATCCTCACAAAGAGACCTTCTATGAAGTCAGCATCTATCTTGGATGGCATCTATAAGCTCGTCGCCAATAACTCTCGGTCATCTACTCAAAATGGCATCTATAAGCCCATTCTTGATATCATCAACCAACAGTACTACTTTATGTATATGCGAGTGCAAATTTATGGGCACTCTAGTGTTCAATCATCTTCTACCTTCAAATTACGAAAGACAGACAAGCCAATCTAAATCCTCATGTTTAAGAAGATTGAACAGGGGCAGCTGTTGTACCCCAAAATTTTACCTCCCATTTCTTACTCAAGACATGCTCATTGAGGTCCTCAATTGCTCAAGGTTGACCAAAGAATTGATCAGACAAATTCTCCTCCTAAGCAATGAACCTCCAGGTAGGGTTTCACTGTCCACCAAGATGTTTGGGTTGCAAAAGCTCCAAATGATTTCCATGGTCCTTAATATGTCTTCAAGAATCTCCATGCTAAGTTTCATGCCTTACACTACAAATTTGCTCAGTCAACTTCTCAAGTGTTTGAAAATTAACTATGCTAGGTCAAAAGTCAACTGAACTTTGACCAGGCATAACTTTCACATAGTTTTTCCCTTTTCCCCCAACCAAAGCTCATTTTGAAGAGAATCTAGTTCCCTACATCTTCTCTTTTATCCTCAAGTTCAAGAAATGAATCATTTGGAAAACACAAGCTTATACATTGCAACTTCCGATATAGAGGGAGGCTACCACAACTTCTTGAAAGAGGTTCAAATTCAAAACAAATGTTTAAGGAAAAAAACTATAGCATGAGTCGACAACTACCCACATGAGTTGACTCATTCTAGTGACAAAATAGGGTATGAGTCGACACATGGCCTTATGCGTCGACTCATACTGTTATCCATCCCCAAAACAGAAGGATGAAAAGTGCATGAGTTGACACAAACGCGTATGTGTCGACACAAACAAGGTATGAGTCAACACAAAGCCTTATGTGTTGATACATACTGTCATCCGGGATCCAAAACAGAGGGAGGAAAAATGAATGAGTCGACACATCCTATTATGCATCGACTCATACTGAGATGATTAATTTTTTACAAGAGCAAGAAGAGTTATGTGTCGATGCATAACAGTATTGTGTCGACACATAACAGTTCAAAATGATTTTTTTTGTCTTTTTACACTGTCTTTAAAATTTTAACATTATTGTCCAACTATTCAATATGGATTGATGTTTGGATTTGTTTCAAGACCCAATTTTCGTGCAAGATACATTAGAAAAGACCAAGTCCATGCAAAGACCAAAATGGAAAAGAGAATCACCCAAAATGGCATGTTTTCTTCACAAATATGGCAAAAATTCAAATTTTGATCATGGCTTCAATTCATGAGTTAAGGGCCAGATTATTTCCTTGTTTCTTTCTTAACCCCACCTCCTCTATATAAGGACCATTTCTGCAAGCAAATGACACACTCACATTGCCTGAAAAAGCCACACCAAATTCACAAAAAATCATCAAAGTTGTCAAACTCGAAACAACCGATCCAGCCTTCCATAGTCAATTCCAGGCATTCCTTCTTCCTCCTGAAGATTCCAAGATCCATTCTCATTCATTAGGCAAGCCCATCGCACGCCAGAACTCCCTCACTTCATTCCATCGGTTTGTTTAAATTCTTTGAACTCAAACCTTTTTATTATGCAATATAAATGAATTATGCATGCATATATATGTTCATACTGATGATTGTGACTGTTTAGAGTCATCACATGTGAGGTTTAATGCAAGACTGAAGAGTTTCTATTGTTAGGGAAAAGCTTCAGTCGTATTTCATTTTCATCGATACAGGGATCTTCAGGCCAATCTAAGACCAGATTTGTGACCAGGGCATGATTTTGTGTAGGATAGGGCTCCATATTTCATCTTAAACCACTTATTTTGCAAGGACGAGTTTTGGATCAACCGGAGATGGTGACCGGAGTTTGACTCCAAAACTGTTGACTGTGAAAGACTCCAGTGGGCTATGCTTTGCTGTCCTATTGGCTTGTTTGAATATTCGTGCGCATGTTTTGAAAATCTAGGAATAATGTTATTTTCATATTATATTATATTTGTTTCATTATGATAACAGATGAGCTAAGTGGCCCAGTGATAAAGCGCATAAGTTGAGGAGTCTAAGAACCTGGGGTCGATCCCAGGTTTTGCATGTTATTTTCTATTTTCTAACAATTGCTTGTAGAATCCAGTGCGTTACACTCCAGGGCGCCTACCATGCACATTGGATCTTCAACCATAAGATGCCAACGCAAACAAATCCAACCTCTCAAGCTTGCATCCCCATCATAGACTTGCCAAGGTTATTCACACCAGATCATGCATAAGCTTTTGGGTTCACTCATTATTGGGCCCAGCGAAATCCAATTCTCACATTGTTGTTCCATATCAGGAAGATGTTCATTGTTTCTTTATCTATTTGTTTTAATTGTTATATTTCTTTTAATATTTTTATCATAACATAAAATAATTAAACTCACAAAAAATATAGTTTTAGGTTTTTTATTTGAATTAATTTTATAAATTAATTATTAATTATTTTAACCTCCTTTCTTAATTAAAGTTAATTAGAACTTAGGATTTTAATTCATTTTCTTTTCATAATAAAAATACAAAAAAAATAGAATTAACTCCTTTTAATTAGTTTTAATTTTCTTTAATTATTTCTATTTTTTCTAGATTTAGGTTAATTAATCTAATTCTTATTTAAACATTTTCTTAAATAGAATAAAAAAACAACAAAAAGATTTTCTTATTTTACTTAGAACTTTTTTAGGGTTTTAGACGTTCCTTTCGACTCGCGCACATTATTATTTTCTATATTTTATTTTTCCAAATTATTATAACTGCTCAAAATCTGTAATAGCTTAATTTAGGATTTTTCATTATTGCTTTTTCCCCAAGTTTTTGGATATGTAAACATCCCCTTCCCCGAAGCTTTGTAATAGCGTAGGATTTACAATTCTTGCATTTTATTCCTGTACATATTAACTTCTTAGATGTATGCCTAATAGGATTGAATGACAAGAGTATAAAAATTAAACGCTAGCAAACCTGACATAAAAGACAAAAATAAATAAATACAACACATTTGCAAATATACATCTCTAGGGTATTCCCACTTTGGTTGCCTTCGAAAAACAAAACAGTCATGTCCCTCAAAAATAGGGACGCTTTAGAAAGGACCCTATAATCAAAAGATCATAGTCCCTTGAGGACCCTACAGTGTTGCCTTTCAGTAAATGATCTAGTCCCTCAAACAAAAATTGCTAAGGCGTCTCTATATGTTGCCTTTATGACTGTATGATGACCCGCGAATGTCCCTCATACATCCAAACGACTATGGCTGCCTACTCACTAATAGTAGGCTAGATTTGTCTAAAGGAAAGGAGGAAAAGAACAAACCTTTCGAGTAAAAGTAGATAGTTGTTAGATGCTTGCTCAAAAACAAATTTTCACACTTACACAAAAACATTTCAAAACACTTTCAAAAACGCTTTGTCAACACTCTTGAGAACTGATACAAGAGTAATCATAAAGAAAATCTATGCACTAAAGCATTTTCAAAATAATTTTCAAAAACACACAAAAAGCACAAAGTATTTTTCAAATGAGCTAAGCATCTAAGAGCCCATAGAAAACTACGGATGGAAAGGGTGATAACACCTTCCCTTTCCATAATCTACCCCCTTAATTAGAAATAATCTCTAAAGGTCTTTTTATGTTCTTTTCACCCTTTCCTTTGTTGGATAAAAGAAAATTTGGTGGCGACTCTTACTTACCGCAACATTTGCGAACACAAACGCAAAACTAGTATAAACAGTCGGTTATGCCACCGTATCACACTGAAGATTAACAAAATATCAATTAGTCGACCAACAACAACTATGCTAGGGATACGGAAAGATCCTTGACTAAGGATTCCCCAAGCAACAAATTAGCCGGGAAATGAGAGATCAGGACGAGGAATCTCTGATTGGTAACTCCGATAGGGAATTAAAACTTCCTTAGACTTTGAATTCTAATCTCAGCGACTCCACTCGGGACATGAGACGTCTTCCAACTTGAATTCTCAGAATGAAGCCTTTCTCTTAAAAAAGATTTCTGGGCAACAAAACTTTATCGAGGAAACAAAACTCCACTGAGGATATAAAACTCTACCGGGGAGTATTTTGCTGGGGATAAGAGATATACAACTCCAGAAGTGGAAACCCCTGCTGGGAATGCTTCTTCCATAGATTTCTTCACAAAGAACCCGACTGTTAGGAATTAAAGAAATCTTGGATATGCAGTCATAAAATAGATCATGAAGATAGTAAAACAGTATCAACTCTATTGGGGATACAACAATCTCAGCCAGCATCAACTCTACTGAGGATGATAAAAGATTCTTTGGATAAAGAAATGCCCCAGGTCACAACTAAGATGGGAAAATGAGAATTTTTGAATGCAAACTTCAATGATAATTCAAATCAAAAGGTAAACTCCGCTGGGAATAGTCTCTATTAAGAAACAAGATAATGCTCATCAAGACTTGGTTGGGAAATGAAGGTATCCAAAAACCTTATCCTCCTCAAGAATCTCTCACCTGACAATGCTAAGGAGAACTAACTCTACGGGGAATTCCCTGTTCCAGAGTTCAAAAGTTAGAGGTAAGACTCTTGCATGGGTGCTGACAAGATGCAACTTACAGAGTGAATGACAATTACTCGAGAGGACATAATGAGACACGTACCATCCTTTATATGCTGCCCCATAGTAGCGGAACTTTGAGAGATCAATCCTTAACTTGACTACCCCCGATTGGTGAAACGAGAAAAAACCAATAACCACAGGCCGAACCTTGATAAAAATTGCAAAAACAAATTGCAAATTCTACAAGAGAAGATAAGATCAAAACTGTAACATCTGCGAGGAAATGCCAAATGGATACTTGACGTTGCTGGAGAGAGCATTAATAAAGTGGGGTCTGTTGGAAATCAAAATTCACCTGACTTTTGTTTGATAACTGGTCAATTTCTCACTGGGGAGAACGAAACCTTATACTGCCAAGGATATAAAGATCCACACTGGGGGTAAGAGACCTTACAAACAGACACTCTTGTCGGGAATGCTATATTCTTTATATGAGAAACTCAACAAAATATGCTACCGCTGGAAGTACGAGAATCTTCAGCTCCACTGGGGAATAGGGATGTGCTTCAACCAAAACGAAATCCTACTATGATGCTCTATCTTGGGGATAGCAACCATAATAGCATACTCTTTTGGGGAAGTAACACTTATAAACATCCAGGATTAAGATGTATTGGGAAAAGATAGAATCTGTGAATAAGTACTTTTGATGAAATGACTCCATTGGAGAAATGAGAATTTCTAAATAGGAGATTTCTTGATAAGGAAACTTCAAAGGGGAGATGAGGATTTATGAATAAGATATTTCTGAAGGGAACTTCGTTGGGGAAAGGAGAAATTCTGAATAAAAGATCTTAGACAACGGCCTTTACTGGAGAGATAAAATAAACCTCAACACAAATTAGCTGGGGGAATGAAAATTCCTGAGAGAGAGATCTCCAATAAGGCAGCTCCATCGGGGAACAAGAAATCTTGGAAAAGAGATCCTCATAAACAGCCTCCTCTGAGGAAGTGAGTTGATGCTCCCATGACTTTGCTAAGAAACATAACAAACTTTAATAGTCTTTACTAGGGATAATAAAAGATTCCCAGCATAACAAACTTCAAACCATGCTTCTGCTATGGAGATTAGAGAATTCTTGAACAAGAAATATTTATGAAGTGACTTCACCGAGGAACAGGAGAAATTTCCGAAGGAACTCTCGACTTCAGTCGGGGATGAGAACACTCCACTTTAGGGAATATACATTCTTTTGCTAGGTGATGCTGGGGAGACAAAACTTCAAGCACTTAATCCAAAATTCCAATTAGTCAATCTTTAAAATTCCTTGCTTGGGGAGATTTACTGGGGAGAAATAGAAACTTCAGATCTCTGTAGAAACCCACGATTAATCTCAAATAGATTTGGTCTTCATGAAGTGACTTCACCGGGGAATAAGAAGATATTCAACTAAATCTTCAGTCAGGGTAAAGATGCTCTGCTTTGAAGAATATATATTCTCTTACAAACACAAACATGTTAGATTTACCGGGAAATGGAAATTCCATATCAAAAGGTCATAACTTTCAGTCAAAAGACTTTCTGCTAGGTGATATTGGGAGACAAAGCTTTAAGCATCTAGAGAACGAGACTCTTCTAATCCAAAATTCTAGTTGGTCAATCTTAAAATTTCTCATTTGGGTAGACTTACTTAGGAGAAGTAGAAACTTCAGTGTTGCCTAGAGGAAACAACTCAAGTTAGGGACACTTTAATCATCTTGAGGGATGTTGCTCTGGTAATGGAGAATTACACAGATAAGAAAAGCACATGAAAACTCATGCGAAACAAATCATTGAATGTGCCCCAGGAATAGTGTAACAACTTCACTGGAGAGGGTCCTTTTGACTTGAGATAATCTGCCCCAGATTATTCAGGCTCTGGATAATTCTATGACACAACAGGTCCATGGAGAGATTCATCGAATCCTGATGTAACTGCCTCAGGTTGACTAACCCTTGAAGAGATTCGCCTTGAGAGGACTTCCTGAGATCTATGCTGATGACAAAAATCCCGACATCAGTCGTAAATTAAGATCTCAACTTCTGATGAAGGAACAACAACTCATAGACTTAAAAAATTCTGATGAGCTAAGGATAACAATATCGACTTCTTGTCATGCTCTTCAAATTCACAAGTTGTTTAGCCTGCAACTGGACTTAAACTTAATCAACTATGAAATGGGATAAATTCCCCTGCATAATGCCTTCCCCTAGTCTGTAGGGTTGTTAAAGAACATGCCTTGAAAGGACTTCCTGAGATTTGTACCATCCAGATAAACTTCCCCAGTGTTACAAAATTTGAAACACGGCTTCCGACTAAACAATATTAGAAGTGACTTCAATGAATCTTGGGTAACATAACTTGATCACTCGACACTTTGAGAGATTTGTCGAATCTCGACATAACTGCCCCAAATTGATGAAACTTTGAGAATCAATGGATCTTGACTTGATTGCCACATATTAGCGGAATCTTGGTAAAACATATCCTTACCTCATGCTCACATAGGAATGAAAAGTTCAGAGTTTGGAAGCTAATGCCTCCTCAGGATAATTGACTTATGTCTTAGTACAAGCTAGTACATAAACATACTTCTCAACTCAAACTGATTCGCGCGCAAGCAGATGCTTGAAGAAAATTGTCCTTTGGGACCAACTAGAAATAATACACCATTGCTCAATCAGATATTTGGGGGCAAACAAAATTTCCGCACAATCATTAGGAAGATAGTTCTTGATCAATCTCTCAAACTGGTCTTCTTCAATTCAAGGGAGTAGTTAGAAAGCATACCTCAGATTAAGGTCATTCTTTTCAACAGATTCCTAAAGCAATCCGTCCCTCGAGATAATCAAACTCTTCATCTGATGCTCATTATGCAAGCTCGCTTGATGTTTAAGCACTTTTTCATATGCAAAGAATGTTTTATTCTAAGAATGATAAATCTAATTCAAATCATATGCTTGTCTTGAAGTTAGAAAACTTTTATTGAAAAGATGTTGAAACACCGAAATTTTTCTGTACAAAGAAATAAAAGAGGGAGTGATACAAACTCAAAAAGTTTTAGCAAGTCTCCTAGGAGTCAGGTTACCATACTCTCGTAACAATTTTGCTATCAAATTAACCCATGCTTCAATTAGGACTTTTAAGGGTTGTAACGTGGCCTGGTTCACGATTTTTAGAAAAAAAGATTTAAGGCTCAAACCATTTAGTGCCCGCCCATTATCCATTATATTCTCCAATCCTACACTCAGTTAACTCGATACGAGCACTCATCTCTCAAAAGAGTTTATGATGGTTGAGGAACCACAATGATTTCTTGGACACGACAATCACTTAACCTTTGGTTTTTGGGTGTTCGATCACACGACTTTTCTTTTGATGAGGATGTTTAATGGATAATCCTTTTATGCCTTTTAGGATTTTCAAATTCTTTTTCGCTTTCCCTAAATTTTTCCTGGACAAATTCTTTTGAATTTCAATTTGAAAGTCCAGCGGGATGCCCCAAGGTTTTCCTAAGTGACTTGTTTTCAAGTTTCGACTTAGCGGGGATTTTTTTTGTTTCTTTACTATTCATACTTTCCATTTTGATCAAGTCGTGTGACCCTAAGTCTTTGAACTCTTTGGAAGAAAGTGACTTCCTCATTTCTTGGCCGGTGAGGGATAACCATTATTGTATCGATTCGATCTCGACCTCAGGATTTTTGTGAGGAAATAACCATTGTGGTTTTGATATTTTCCCGATCTCATAATGTGAGGGATAAAATATGGTGATCCTCATATGGGACACTCCTTCTGAAATTTGAATGCTCGATCAAATTAACTGAACGTCTATCTTACCCCGGGTTAAAAAATAACGGTTTTTTTCCGAATAAAATAGAAAATCCTACTTTGGAGGCTCAGAGGGGTTAACAAGGTTCTATCTCCCTTATATCTCCAGTGTTTGGGGATTGAAGAAGGCATGTACATTGTCAGTAAGGTTTTTACTCGAAAGCATACCATTTGAGATTCTAAGTAAATTTTCGTCATCCTCCTTCCAAAGTCATTAATTTATTAACAAGAGTTGAATATCAAAAACATAGTAAAACAAGAGTGATAACAAATGGGTTAATTCAATACAAAAATATCCAATGCATTATGATTTAATATTAAAAAAGATTAGAAACTTTGCATACAAGAAAGTACTGAACAAAACAATTAATATTTGCAAATGAAAATGCAAATGAAATTTGGAATTTCCATGTTGAGGAGACTAGTCTCCGTATGCACTGATTACTTCAAATGATCTTCAGCAACCTCGAGGCTCACTTGGATAAGAGAGTTATTACTGATTTGGACACAACAGTCTCTGAATTGATCCAAGCTTGGACTTTATCTCTGGATGACAAACCATTTTCAACTGAATAGTCGAGTGCCCCAGAATGATGTTCTCTAAATATTCTCTCAAAAGAGAGGTGAATGTTGTACCAAGCAAAAAGTTCAAAATTGTCTGTCACCTTAGAAATTGGACTTTGAGAAAGATGCCAGGAAGGAGCTGGAATTTGATTAAACCTCTTGAAATCTTAAACATCACGGCCAAATTCCCCAGAATGAGAGACACACCTAGCACTTGCATTAGGAGAGAGAATAATCAACTGAATAGTCTCCAAAGAAAGAAGCTTAATCAACTGAATTCCCAATAGACAAGGAACTGCCAAGATGCAAGGAATTGAGATGGTATCAACATACTCCTCAGTCTTATTATATCTTTTCTTAAAAGCTTTGCTTCATGAATTCACTTGGGGTACAAGCATTAACTGTTGCCGAGAAGACTGGGCAGCCTAAAGCTGTGGAGAGTGCCCCTGATTGAATAATCGGGTACCCTGACGTAGTAACCACATATGGCATTGATAATAGGATTTGGAAGGGAGATTTATAGACGGTAATTAAGTATGGAGCCTAACCCACTGAATCTCAAACAAGTGTGGAAACAAATGAGAATAAAGCACTGAAATAGGATTAAAAACCATTCTCCAGGCTTCTTCCATTCTTGATAATAAAACAAACCTTTTGAATTTAACTGGTAAATGGGAACCATCTGCTGATAAGACGTTCTAAGAACTCAAGAAAGTGGGTGAAATCCACAAGGCACTCCACAGTTTGAAAGAGATCCCAAAATATAAGGAGAAGAGAATAACTCATGTTGCAACATCCGGTGTAGGATTTTTTATGCTATCATCAAGACTTCCATGACCTGACTCAACTGGGTCTTCAACTGATTATATCCCTTCTCGAAGAATTCCCAATTACGGGCCAAGGTTTGCCTGGATACCATAAACAACCACATCTGAATCTTCACCCCGACCAATACCCCACGAAGTTGTTCCAAGAATGATCTCTGAACATGTGACAGCAAATATTCAAGTTTATAACTCTGGAGAGAATACCAAGTCTGAATAAGAATCTCCAACTCTAAGTACCTTCTATGAGTGCATGAATATGCATGAGGTGCATGATTGGATGAAATTCCATGTTCAGTCATTCTCAAGGAACCCACATGCTTTTAATTTTTTTATTTTAAACCAGTAAAAGGTGAAGAAGTGCAACACAAAGCTTACAAGCACGGTTTCTTGGAAAAGGAAAGAACATGTGTGTTAAAATGATGTTAAAATGTTGTATGTGCAAGAACCGAAGATCAAGGTTCCATAAACATGGAAAATAGTTGCACTGTCTCTAAACTGAATGATGAATATCACCGGATCAAAGGTCCGACACCATCTTGGAACACAAAAGAAACAAGTACCAAGTGGATCAGCAACTGCATGAGACCAAAATCTCCCTATCATAAAAGATAACTGTTGAACTGCCAATATAAACGGCCATCACAAGGTGAGAAGTCTGGAATAAAACCAAGAGAACACATAGTCACTGACAGTATCAAGTCACCATAAAAACACACAGTAACTATCAGAACATGGTCACCAACAGAACTCAAGTCAACAACATAACCAGAGTCACCAACAGAATAAATAATCACCAACATAACCAAAGTCACCAACATAACAAATAGTCACCAATATAACCAGAGTCACCAACATAACTAGAGTCACCAACAGAACAAATAGTCACCATCAGAACATAGTCACCATCTGTACCTGTAAAGATATATCCCCCCCCTCACGGGTCAAGTCTAGGTCAGCGTAAGGCAAGGGTAACTCAGAATTATGGGTCCTCCTGAGGCCACTATCGTTGAAACACCTACGTGAAATGATAGCACCTCATTTGTACCTCAGCTGAGTGTGGACGACATGACCGTGCTAGCAAACCAAAGTCGACTAGTCGTTTATGTTCCACTATATTCATAGGATTCCTATGGTTGTCACTTGGCCTGAGTATTGGGCTTTTTACCTCTTGTAACACCCACCCAATCATGAAAACAGAGCCATCACAGTAGTATCACCAATATATGGAAAGCGATAAAATGCAATGCAAACATATGCTCAGATAAACATATACAAAATGAACAAACTATAAAGCATAAAAATAAACATCTAATGAAAAGAAAGGAAGATCTAGGATTGAATCTAGGATGGACCAACATTTGGTCAATTTTATTATCCCCAGAGAAGTCGCCAGCTGAAACAATCGGCCGAACAATCAACTGATAATGAAATCAATGAAGTTGCCACCGAACGTCTTTTATCCCGCCTATAGGGAAAGGTAAACATCGAGAAAACATGAAGGGGTGAAATCACGGTCTTTTGACCGAGAGATTGGGTAAGGGAGTCTGTTATACAAGGCGAAGGTATTAGTATCCCACACGTCTGTAGTACTCTATGGTATCCACTCTTGTTATTCTAATCTAAGGGTGTATAAGTTATATGCCTAAAGCTTAAAGCTGACAAGGGAATGCATGTAAGGAAAATGTGGGGAAAAGAAATGAATATTTACAAAGATATGCTAGATTAGGTCCCACAAAAAACCTCCACCTACGTATCCCTTTTAAGGAATCAGAGCAACCGTAGTTCGTCACACATATTTTGGTGGGTTTGTGTTTTTTAGTTAAAAAGACAAAAGCGATAATCAAGGTGGCAAAATATCAGATAAAATGACAAAACATCAACAATGAGTGTAAAACATCAAAACAAGGATGACAAGACATCACATGGAAACACAAACTCACATAAGATGATAACACATTCGCATGATAGCAAAATATCAGATAAGATGATAAAACATCACACCTAACAATGATATCGAAAATCAAAGTAGGATAATAAACATAAGCAATGACAAAACATCGACAAAAAGATAGTAAAATATCAAGGCAAAGATGACAATACATCAAAACTTAGATGATAAAACATCACACCTAACAATGACATTTAAAATCAAAGTAGGATAACAAACATACGTGATGGCGAAACATCGACACAAAAATAGCAAAGCATCATGGCAAGGATGGAGAAACATCAATTTAAATGATAAAACATTACACCTAACAATGATATTGAGAATCAAAGTAGGATAATAAACATTTGCGATGATGAAACATCAACAAAAATATAACAAAATATCATGGTAAGGGTGGTAAGGTTTCAACATAACAAGGTTTAAAGCAAAGCCAAAAGACGCACAAACAATTAAGATTGGTTAGTATATTTTACCTTAAAGAAGGATTTAAGTTCATTAGAGATGTTTTATGATTTTTCGAGAAGAAGTTTTAGTCTTAATGCAATATGCAAAGAAAAGAAAACATCTAAGGGAGACTAGCTTAGCACTACCCTTAATGTAATCATACAATGATGGCCATATGGTTGAGTTTTTAAAAGGGAATCTCTACCCTATGTGAGCATACATGGATAAATATCCTAATGTCTAGTTCAAGGACTAACCCTACACGAGCAAACCTAAGGGAGCATGGTAAATACCAAACAAGAGAGCAAACAAGTGCTTTGGCAAAATCACACAATCAGGGTATACTGACTCAGGGGATGGGGGTATGAAGAGAAAATGCTTTAGCTAAGGGGAGCGGATCACCCAAAGCATACAAGCGGGAGACAGATGAAATAAGAAAAATGTGATGTCCAAAGCGACTAGGCACCTAACCAAGATATAGAAGATCGAGGCAGGCGAGAAAAGACAATATGAATGATCACGGAGTGTCAGCATCGGCCAATGCGAACTCCTGACAGAGCATGGTGGTTTGATTGCAAAACCCTTCCCCACTTGACGGACTCGATAACAAGATCTACATGACTCCAAAGCATCGACGTACAAGGTGAGCTAAGGATGACACATTCTAGAATGTGCGGGGTCGATTGTGAACCCTCCCTGCTCGCCTCCTTTTGAGGACTTATCATCTGTAATATAATGCGGGCACAAATGTAAACATACGTGCGAAATACCTACTTCAAAGGTAGGATTTTAAATAACCACAATTAGCAAACAAAATTCACATAATGCGAAATTGCCCTAAACGGGTCTTTAAATAAACCAGAGGGATTCCTGACATGATCAGCAACGGAAATCCCCGTCATACATCTCTATTCCTAATTTACATGGCAAGGAAAGCGGTATAAATCCTAATTCTTATAACCTCTAGAAAGCGGTAAATGCTTAAATGAGCTAAATGAGAGAAGATACCAAACTAACAAAAGTTCGTAGCGTGGCAAGCAAAGAAAAAAAACCCAGATAACTTCAAGTAAGCTTCACCCTGCAACGAAAAAGAGTAAGAGATCAAATGCTCAGAATAAGCGTCGAAATGTCGTCGATGTGAAAATAAATCACAATCGGAATCTCAAGCACATTTGTATATCACACGATAAACCTAACAGAGAAGGTTCGTTGCCTTTTCAAATCCGCACAAGCAATGATAAAACTCTACCAAAAGCCACCTTGAATTTTTCTCAATAGAGATTGCACTCTTAGTTAGATTCAAAACTTCTTGAAACTTATTCAACCAAGTCTCTTTTGTTCAACAACTTCCCCCAAAATTGGTACTAAAATCTATAAAAAACTATCATGGAAAAAACAGCAAAATAATTACCACACATGAAAGGGATGATTGAAAATTCCAAATAAATTCTAAGAAGGAATCCTAATATCAATTCTAAAATATTCTACTTTTTTAGGTCATTTGTCATGTAAGAAAAATTAACAAAAACCAATAAAATAAAATTGGTCAAGATAAATAAAATTCAAATGCAAAGAGTTCAGGGGGGGTGTTGTACCCCAAAATTTACCCTCTCATTTTATCAAGATTTTCCCCCATAAGACTGCTTGGACTCCAGACCGGATTAGGGTTTGCTCAGCTCAAGACATATCCTTGCACTTATGACCTGAAATTAGGGTTTGAGTTTGCACAAGGATTTTTGGACTTTCAATGCCTCGTGTGACTTTCATACTTCATGTTGGACTTATAAGATTGCTCATACCAAGTTTCAAGCCTTGAATCAAATTTTTGCCCAGTCAATTGGACAGTTGACCTAGAAATCAACTGTATTGGGGAAAAAGTCAACTGTGGCCAATTTACAATCAAACCTCATAATTTTTGATCCACATCAACATTATAGACTCATATGAACCATTTGATCAAGTTTGGACCACAACTTCCCAAGAAATTTTATCAGATCACCAAAAGGGCAAAATGGTCATTTTTAGGGTTTTGACTGCAGAAGGGAAATTTCTGATTTTTCACCTAGCCAATGGAAATTTGGGTTCAAGCATGGATTCAAGGACTAAATGGAATCATCTTGACCTAATCACAAGGTTCAAAAGATCTCAAAAGCATTGAATTGACAGATAAATTTTCCAGTCAACTGATGAATAAATCAACTGTACACTAAAAAGTCAAACTTTGACTTTTTGGTCAAAATTAAGTGCCAAGGGTCATTTTTCATCAAGATGTGTCAAAACATGAAACTTGTTCACCAAGAAACCTAATTTTAAAAATTAGGGTTTAAGATTGAAAATTTTCATAACTTAGAAATTTTCTAAGTTATGAAAATTTCTTATTTTTTCCCAACTTCGCCCAACATTTTCACAATGATTCAATTGGATTTAAACAAAACTTCCAACATGAAAGTTTTAGTCATCCACAAAGTCTAAAACTTTGATTCATAAAGTTTTCCTAAAAGATGCTTGGATCTCAAGTTATGATTTTGTGAACAAGGGTCCATGAAACTTTTAATTTAGTGAAATTTTGCCCTAGTTTAGGTAGGATTTTGACCTATCTTCATGGAAATTTTTCACATATTTCCAATTGGAATCTCAAAATTCATTTCAAATTTATATTGTAGAGCATGTTACAAGCTTTCCAAAATGTCAAAGAACTCTCCAAAATCATTTGTGGTTAGGGAGAATCGAAGGATTGAAAATGGAAAAATATCACTTTTGGCCAAGGCATTTTGCACATTGATACAAGTTGCAAATTCTGTCCAACCATGCTTGTACTTGGTTTACATGTCCTTAAACCCTTCCACACTCAAAAATTGAATGCAAACACAATGGTTTAAGGCTTTGTTCTGAGCTTTAGAATATTACACATTGAATTAATCCATTTTTGGCAAAAAAGGCAACAATACCATTTCCATAAAGCACAACTTTTGCAAAGTTGTGTCTCTTGAGTTGTGAACCCAATATTTTAAAGAAAACCAACTCCAAAAACTTAGGGCAAATTACACCAACTTTGTGCATGCTTGGAGCTAGCCTGTACAGGCATTAGCATGGTCACTTCTCACTTTTACTTCAAAAACAAGTCAACTTGCAAAATCACCACAACTTTGTAATCTGATATAACCAAGCTTTGTAAACATTTCAAACAAGTTTCTCACATTACACTAAGCCAGAAACACGAGCTAGCAAGTCCTCAAACCATCCAAAACACCAAAACCCAAGTTCTTGTAAAAACAGGGCAAGTTCTGCAGTTTCACTTCCATCTTCACATTGCCTCGTGCGTTTTGCCCCAAACCTGTTCCAACACACTCCATACAACATACCTAAACTATCCCAACCATTCCCAAGCCACTGTAACTCCATTTACATACTTCACCATTTTTAAATTCTGAGTTTGCAGGTTGAGTTCTGTAGGGAGATTCAGGCAAGTTCAAAGCAAACTAAGCATTGGGAAAGCTCAAAGGAACTTCAAGCAAGCTCACAAGTATCTCAGGCCTCACTCACAACCCCTACATTGCCACACTCGAGCTTGACTGAAACAGGTATTTCACAAACTTCTATCTCTCTATTTAGGAATCATTAGGCTTAGGTTTGTGAATAAAAAATGTAGTCCTCATTGCCCTTGAGCTGTACATATGAATAGAATTCATTTATGTTAACTGAGCTAGGAGTATTTGATGTTTGAACTTTCTGGAAAAAACTAGGTCAAGA
Source organism: Vicia faba (assembly GCA_948472305.1). Lineage (NCBI taxonomy): Eukaryota > Viridiplantae > Streptophyta > Magnoliopsida > Fabales > Fabaceae > Vicia > Vicia faba. Next base: position 788,078,146 of record OX451737.1, read on the forward strand.
TTTAGGGCCAATGAAATTCTCTCTGGTCTTTGAGAGTTAGATCAAGTTTTTTATATGGTTAGTATCTTGGTTTAATGCTCTATAACTTTCATGTTGCAAGTTTTTGTTTTTAAGCACAAATGCAGGAGATATGAATTTGTACAGGGCGCGCGTTTTTTGTTTGTTCAGAGGTTAGAGATGAAGTGGAAATGGGCTGGGCCTGACCCTTTTGGCTATTTGCACCTCCTGGCTTGCTTTCTGCACCCCTTGGCCCATTGATTTTATTTTTTATATTTTTCACTTCTATTTTCATTTCTGACTTTTATTTATTTTTTCTAAATATAAAAAATTACCAAAAATATTTTTTTTAATTTTCACATTTTATTTTATTATTTTTATTATTTTTTGGACATAGAAATATTTTATTAAATAATATATACTCTTATTTTCTTAAAATAAACTTATAAATAATACAAAAATATTATATATTTTTATTTTTATTATTTATACACTTAAATAACATTTTCTCACACATTTTTATTTTTTAACACTTTTGTATATATTTTATTTATTGTCTTGTAAATAAATAATATAATATATATATATATATATATATATATATATATATATATATATATATATATATATATATATATATATATATATATATATATATATATATATATATATATATATATATATATATATATATATATATATATATATATATATATATATATATATATATATATATATATATATATATATATATATATATATATATATATATATATATATATATATATATATATATATATATATATATTCTTAAAATAAAAATTAGGGTTTCCACCCTTTCCAAAAATAATCATTTATTTTCTTATTATTTTTAAACAAAAATAATTTATTTTATATACATAAAATAAAATACAAAAACATTTTTGCATATTTATATTTAATTGCGTATTTAATAACTGTCCATTTATTCATTTATGCAATATTTCAATTGGGTTGTAATAATAGTTTTAGGTTTTATTTTCTTGCAAATATCCCCCTATTCAAACTTGTACCCCCCTCCCTATATCAATGTTGTAATAGTCGTAGATTTACTTTTACGCACTTTATAGCTTTCAAATATGCCATGATAGCAAAACTAGGGTTTGTATGATAACCAAAATCAAAACAAATAGCTTGACTAAACACAAGACAAAAATGCATAAAAATGACAAAACAATGCATACAAGCACCCCTAGGGTTTCATCCACTTGTTGCCTTAAACATGGCCATGGTATGCATGCTAGGTATCTTGGAAAAAACAAATCAAAACAAAAAGATCATAGTCCCTCGATGACGCTATCTTGGTTGCCTATACAAAAATGATCTAGTCCCTCAAAAAACTTGCTAAGATACTTAGCACAATTGCTATCAAGGCCATACGATGACCCATGCCTGTCCCGTTTAACATCCAAACATAAGGTTGTTTACCAAATACAATGGTAAAACAACAATGTCAAAAGGTTAAAAATGTGTAGGAAAGACTTTTGAGTAGGTAGGTAGATGCTCCTAGTTACTTGATAAAACATGCAAACATCCTTGCTATTTTCAAAAACACACAACATAATTTCAAAACATTTCCCAAAACAAACTTTCAAACATTGAAACATTTTTCAAAAGACAAACACCTTTGTATACATTAAAACAAGAATAATTACAAATGTTGCCACAACGATGGCCTCTTTTCAAAATACTTTCAAAACCATACACAAAGCACCATTTCAAACAATTGAAAAGCAAAAGCAAGTGATCTAAAACAAGTAACTAAGAGCCCATGGAAAACCATGGATGAAAAGGGTGCTAGCACCTTCCCTTTTCATAATCTACCCTCTGAACCCAAGAAAACATCTCAAAGGTCTTTCCTGTGCTTTTTGACCTTTCCTTTGGATAAATAAAAAGTCGGTGGCGACTCTTGCTAAATCGAAACATTTGCGAACAAAAAACGCAAAACCTCAAGTCAGTTCTCCCACCGCATCACAGAACTGGCGACTCTGCTGGGGAATTAAGAATGAAAGTGGGGTTACCTTAGGTTTTTAGATCACCTTTACATGCTTATCTTGCTTGACTTGATTGCTTTACATTTGGTTATATTGTTTGGGTTTGAATCCTCTACCCGGATTTGGGAAACATTCATAGGTAAATAGCAATACGTTGTGGAAACTATGCGGGGTATACCGACATGGTTGAAGCAATAGCTATATTAGTGCGACATATTTGTGGGTACCGGTAGCCTTTGAGTTAATCAAAGAGAATACGGGGCCGCTGAGTGATGTCATGAAGCACTAATGGACTTTTAGAACCTTTACTTGACCAACTTGGCCTTTTTAGGGGTAGTGAGATGACCGACTTTGGTGCAGTCTGAAGTTGGTAGATACTCGATACTACACTCATTGAGGGTTGTTTTCTTGGAATATTTCGGTCGCCAGTAAAGTGGCTAAACTGAAACAATGAACACAGAAAATAATCCAGTGATATTGAGCTCCTTAGAACCCGGTTACTATTTATAGGACAGGTTGAGCCAACTAAACTTCAAGAGGGTACTTACCTATGAAACCCCATGCAAGCCTGAAACTAGGATCTTGTGTGATTTGTTTGTACATATATACTTGTGCATAACATCATAACATCATGAAGCATCATATGCATCCACTAACCATTTTAAGGATTTGGATCTTCATCTTTTTCCCTGTTTTGTAGGTAATGGATTCACTTCGCAGGAAAAGAATTCAAGTCAACCTTGTAAGAATTCCTCCTAAAATCAAGGAGCTAGCTTCAAGGATTCCTGAGAATTCTCTATTCACCGAGAGGCATGGTTTTCTTCTCAACTTAGTCAACACCAACACTGAGGAAGACATGGTGAAAGTTCTCTTCCAGTTCTTTGACCCCCTACACCACTGCTTCACATTTCCTGACTACCAGCTTGTGCCTACTTTAGAGGAATTTTCTCAACTCTTGAGGATTCCTATTCTCCATCAACTACCCTACAACGGTACGGAAAGAGATCCAAATCCTAAAGATGTTGCTCAAGCCCTACACTTGCAACCATTTGATGTCAAAGGTCATTGGGAAACTAGAAGTGGTGTCAAGGGTTTCTTGGCAAAGTTTCTATTTGAGAAGGCCCAAAGTTGTTGGAATTCATTGGACTTACAAGCTTTCGAGGAGATTGTAGCTCTTCTCATCTATGGGTTGGTCTTGTTCCTAAACCCTGACCAGCTTATAGATGTCAGTGCTGTCAAAATTTTCATGGCTCGCAACCTGGTGCCTACATTGCTTGGAGATATCCTCCACTCATTTCTCACTCGAACAATGAGGAAAAGAGGTGTTCTCATGTGCTGTACTCCTCTTCTAGCAAGGTGTTTTATTTCTCACCTTCCCCAATCAGTCTTGAAGAATGAGCAAGGTTTGAGGTGGTCACAATGATTGATGACTCTTACACATTCAGATGTTCATTGGTGTTCTCGATCCCGAGAAAATGTTATCATCATTGACCGTTGTGGGGAATTCCCTAATGTCCCTCTACTTGGCATTAGGGGAGGCATTACCAACAACCCTTGCTTGGCTCTGAGACAGTTTGGGTATGCCCGAAGGGATGGCCCATATGACATGATGATTCCAGACTTGGTTTTTGACTTCGACAGCGACGATCAAGGACTTCGACAAAGGTTCATCCGAGCTTGGAGAATGCCCAACAAAGTGGACAATAAGACCTTGGAACACAAGAATTCCTTCCCCATTGAGCCTTACCTCAAGTGGGTACGAACCCACGCCGAAAGTCTTATGATGCCTTACCCCTACATTCTGCCTGTGATCAAAGAGCCTGTTATGGAAGGAGAGGTTCCATACACCCTCCTACATCCTGACATGCCAACATCACTTGAAGATTTGCAAAGGAGTTGGATACAGCTCAAGGGAGCACACGATACTTTTGAAGCCCAATTCTACGCAAGTGAGAAGAAGGTTTTGGAACTTACTCGTCAACTTCACGAAGAGCAGACTCTCAACACCTACATTGCACCAAAAAGGATTCACAATGTCTTTTTACATTAGAATTTTGTATTATTTTGCCCATAGGGCATTTATGTACTAACAAATTCTATCTTATTAATATGACGTGTGTTCCTTTTTGTTTCAAACAAATTTGAATTTCTGAATCCTTGAATGCACTACATGAATACATCTCATTCATCATATGCATAAGCATGTCTTCACACCAGGTTTCCTTATCTTTCTGTTGTTTATTTCAGCAAGATGGATATAGAGCAGACGGTCAAAGACATACAAGTGCAGAATTCTCAGTTTCAACAACTACTTCTGACCTTGGCAAAGGGGCAGGAGGAGCTCAAAACCTTGCTGGAAAAGCAAAAGGAGAAAAAGAAAAAGAAAAGAGTTGGTGTGGCTAATTTGGGTAGAAGATTTGAAGGTTAAGCTAGAAGGGTCCTGGATTTTCCCTCAACATCTGATGAAGGGGCAGGAAAGGGAGCTGCAGTGCAACCTGAGTCTGAAGAAGAAGAAGAAGAGGAGGATGAAGACTATTCTGAGCAGCAGTACCCTCCTGCAGATGAAAAGTACAAGAATCTGGAAGAGCATCTGGAAGCTATGGAGGTGCAGAGAGTGCATGGGATGGACTTTGAAGATCTAGGGCTGGTTTCTGGGATTGTCATTTCCCCCAAGTTTAAGGTGCCTATATTTTCTAAGAACGACGGTTTGTCTTATCCAAAGATGCATCTGCGATCTTACGTCATAAAAATCCAAACGCATTCTTCTAATAAGGATTTGTGGGTCCATTTCTTCCAGGACAATCTTTCGGGGACGCAGCTGGATTGGTTTTACCAGCTAGAGAGATCTGATGTACACAATTGGGAGGATTTGGCAGTTGCCTTTTACAGACAGTATCAATATAATACGGACTTAGCACCAACCTGTACTCAATTACAGAGTATGGGCATGGTCTCAAATGAAGGTTTCAAAGAGTATGCCTAGAAATGGAGAGACTTGGCGGGACGAGTACAACCACCTCTATTTGAGAGGGAGCTGGTTGATATGTTCTTGGGTACACTGTCAGGCCCATTTTTCAATCACCTGATTGGAAGTTCGTCTGCGGGGTTCACCGAGTTGATTCTAACTAGTGAGAAAGTTGAAGCCGGCATAAAGAGCGGGAAAATTCAAAAGGATACATCTACTTCCACTGCCATCAAAAATACTTTTCCAGCAAAGAAAGAAGTCTCAACTGTCTACTCCTAAAGAAGTCAAGGAAGAGTTGAGCGTCGGCCAGCGGTGGGGGCCGTAATAATTCAGAAGTCTGCAGCTGATCAGCCTAGAAACAATCAACCCAGAACCAACCAAGCAAAAGTGGAAAGGCCTGCACGGTAATACACCCGGATCAATATGACACCTGCTCAGGTTCTCCCTTATATTTTGAAGTTAAACCTTGTTAGTCTGAAAGAGGCTCCGAAGAATCCGAATACAGCTTCTCCTTTCTACCATGTGAATGCCAAGTGTGCTTATCATTCAGACAATATAGGGCACGACACAAACAATTGTTGGGCCCTCAAGAATAAAATTCAGGATTTAATAGATGCTAAAGAAGTTGAATTCGACGCCCCTGAAAAACCTAATGTGATCTCTGCTCCAATGCCAAAGCATGGCCACAATGTCCATGCTGTTGAAAAGGATCTATTTGTTGCTACTGTTGATGATTTGATGACTCCGCTACCGATAATCAAGTTGAATTTGCTGAAGGCTGGGATTTTCCCAGGATGTGAAAAAGATTGCTACCTTTGTTCCTCCTTACCGACCGACTGTCCGTTGTTGAAGTTAGGCATCCAGCGCCTAATGGATAACCAAGAAATCCTTTTTGAAAAGACTCCTGTTACACCGACTCCTGTCAATTATGTTTCGATAATTACCATATCTTCCAATCTTTCCAAGGTCTCCAAAAGACCTGTTAAGATTACATCCGATCCGAAGATTGTACCTTTGAAGATAACTATGTCAGGGCCTATCCCGTACAAGTCCAATAAATCGATACCGTGGAACTATGGGGGAGAGATCTTTTACCACGATATTAAACAAATTGAATCGACCGAAGAGAGTTCTGATGAAGATACCTCCGACATTGGAAACATTGCTGGAACGAGTAAAATCACCCGCAGTGGATGAATTTTCTCTCCGGAGATTGCGCCTCCAAAGGCAATCTTAGGACCCTCAGCCGCTCCTAAGGTCACTCCTGTACCGGTCAACATATCTGCGAGAACTCCAGTTATTGAAGAAGTTGTGACTCTTGTGGTTGTCCCCTCTGCTGTTGTTGATGATAGAGGAAAAGGGATCCAAGAAGTGTCTGTCAGGACGAGGGCTCAGCCGTTGATCATCCCTGAAACCACTCAAAAAGAAATGCAAGAGATTGTGAAAATAATCAAGAAAAGCGATTATAATGTTGTGGAGCAACGGGGGAAAACCCCCTCAAAAATCTCTATGTTGGCCCTGCTGCTTTGTTCAGAAGCTCATGCCAAAGCTCTGATCAGATTCTTGAAGACGGCCCATGTGCCACAGGAAACCTCCGCGGATCAATTCCAGGAATGTGTAGCTAGCCTAACAGCAGACAATGGTCTAGGATTCTCCGATGCTGATCTAACAATCAAAGGGAGAAAACATAATGACGCTTTGCAAGTCTCAGTGGAATGCAGAGGGACTACTCTAGCACACGTTCTGGTAGACACTGGTTCATCGCTGAACGTCTTACCAAAGAAGGCATTGGATAGGCTAGATTGTGAAGGTTTAACCTTGAAGCCTAGCAACATCATTGTTAGAGCCTTTGATGGTTCTAAAAGGATGGTCCACAGAGAGGTGCACATCCCGATTAAAGTGGGAACTGAAACTTTCAACTCCACATTCTATGTCATGGACATCCGTCCCTCCTATTCTTGCTTGTTGGGAAGACCCTGGAGTCATCATGCTGGAGCCGTCACTTCAACTCTGCATCAAAAGCTCAAGTACCCTGTCCAGGGGAAAATTGTAACAGTTCACGGTGAAGAGGAATACATGATAAGCCATCTAAATTCTTTCCGCTATGTAGAATTGGATGGAGAATTCATTGAAACCCCCTTTCAGCATTTTGAGGAGGTGGCTCAGGAGATTGCGGCAACCAAGACAATGGCTTATGTACCCATGATTACCCGACCTCTGCCTCAAATTTCGTCTCTCAAAGATGCAAAGGCTGTGATTGAAGAAGGAGGAAGCACCATCTGGGGGAAGCTTCCCGATTTTCCTTTCAAATCGAATAAATTCGGCTTGGGTTTCACTGTTTCTGCTCAAAAGGTTGTGCGTCGCTCCCGGGATGGAGGACCACCAGTGAAGATCACCCATCATGGAGTTAATGCTTTGGAGGATGGTGAAGAGGAGAGAAACCTAGAAGACTGGATTTTCCCTACTGTTGAAGGAGGACTATGCAATTGGGAAGCAAAGGACTTTGTTCCCATTACTTTCATCAATCAGTAATTTATCTTTCAAACATTTCCGTTGGTTTGTAATAATTCTTAAACAATTCATACGCTTTTAACCTTGTGCCTTACCCGAGGTACATAGGTCCATTTGTATGGGTTTGATTTTTCATCTTCATATGCCATTTTAATGAATCATGGACGTTTTCACATATAAACTTTTGTGTTCATTGTCTTTCTTTTTGCATTTTATTTGTTTAAAGGTGGTTATCCCTTACACACACCCACACTTGCAAATGCAGGTACCCTTCCACTCCGGATTCCATGGGTAACAATTCTTCCATGACCTTTAGTGACTCTGAAGATCTGGTCAACCATGCCGAATACGAAGGTGATGAAGACTGTGAAGTGCCTGGAGACTTGGCTAGAATGCTACAACAAGAAGAAAGGGCTATTCTACCTCATGAGGAGTTGTTAGAGACAATCAACTTGGGAATAGAGGAAGACAGAAAAGAAGTTAAAGTGGGTGTCAACCTAGAGCCAAGTGTCAAAGAGCGTTTAGTTCAACTGTTGAATGAATATGTTGAAATCTTCTCCTGGTCATATGAAGACATGCCGGGACTTGATACAGATATTGTGGTTCACCGTCTCCCTACAAGAGAAGACTGTCCACCAATTAAACAGAAAGTTCGCCGCATGAGGCCTGGCATGTCTGAAAAGATCAAAGTTGAAGTTATGATATAGTTCAATGCTGGCTTTCTTGCTGTTACATCCTATCCACAATGGGTTGCTAACAGTGTGCCCGTGCCTAAGAAGGACGGAAAAGTCAGAATGTGCGTGGACTACAGAGACTTAAACAGGGCTAGCCCTAAATATGACTTTCCACTTCCGCACATTGACATCTTGGTTGACAACATAGCTCGGCACAAGGTATTTTCTTTCATGGACGGATTTTCAGGGTACAACCAGATCAAAATGGCCCCTGAAGACATGGAGAAAACTACTTTTGTTACACAATAGGGTACGTTCTTCTATAAAGTGATGTGATTCAGACTGAAGAATGTCGGGGCAACCTATCAACGCGCTATGGTAGCTTTGTTTCATGATATGATACATCATGAGATAGAGGTCTACGTAGATGACATGATAGCCCGATCACAAAAGAAAGAAGAATACCTCGACCTTTTGCAAAAGCTGTTTGTCAGGTTGAAGGAGTACAAGCTCAGACTGAACCCTAACAAGTGCACTTTCGGAGTCAGATCCGGTAAACTCTTGGGTTTCATCGTCAGTAACAAAGGCATCGAGGTTGATCCTGCAAAAGTCAAAGCTATACGAGAAATGCTTGCCCCTCACACTGAGAAGGAGGTCAGAGGTTTCTTGGGACACCTAAACTACATTGCAAGGTTCATTTATCACCTAACATCTACCTGTGAGCCAATTTTCAAGCTGTTGAAGAAAGATCAGGTGGTTAAATGGAATGATGACTGTCAAGTTGCTTCCGATAGAATCAAGGAATATTTGCTAGAACCTCCTATCTTGATGCCACCCATCAAAGGAAGGCCGTTAATCATGTATCTGATTGTCCTGGAGAATTCAATGGGGTGCGTATTGGGCCAACATAACGAGTCTGGCCGAAAAGAGCATGCCATTTATTACCTTAGCAAAAAGTTTACCGACTATGAGACCCGATACTCACTGCTCGAGAAAACTTGATGCGCTTTGGTATGGGCTGCTCGTCGGCTAAGGCATTATATCTTGACCCATACCACTTTGTTGATCTCTAAGATGGATCCGATCAAGTACATCTTTGAGAAGCCTGCTTTATCTGGAAGAATAGCTAGATGGCAGATGATCCTGACCGAATATAACATACAGTACACGACCCAGAAAGCTATAAAGGGGAGCGTGCTTGCCGATCATCTGGCCCATCAAGCTGTCAAAGATTACCAATCCATGAGGTTCGACTTCCCCGACGAAGACATTATGACCTTGGACAGCATTAAATATTTCAGACCATATGACGGACCTGAACAAGGATCCCGATGAACCTTGTACTTTGATGGTGCCTCCAATGCACTTGGGAATGGTATCGGTGTTGTACTTATCTCTCCTGATGGTTGCCATACACCTTTCACAGCCAGACTCTGCTTCAGCTGCACCAACAACATGGCCGAGTATGAAGCTTGTATCTTTGGTATCAAGGCCTCTATTGACTTGGGAATCAAATCTTTGATTGTATTTGGGGACTCCGCTTTGGTTATCAGTTAAATCAAAGGAGATTGGGATACTAATCATCCAAACCTCATCCCTTACAAATAACATGTCCTGACATTGCTACCTTATTTCGAGCAGATTAACTTCGAACACTTCCCGCGAGAAGAGAATCATCTAGTGGATGCTCTAGCTACAATGTCCTCCATGTTTAAACTTTACTTGGATAATGAGGCTCCCCAAATCACCATTGAGTGGATGGACGAACCTGCACATTGTGACGAGATTAATACCGAAGAAGTAGTGGACTGACCCTGGTTTCATGACGTCAAAAGGTATCTCGAGGCACAAGAATACCCTGAAGGAGCTTCAGTCAAAAACAAAAAGTTCTTAAAGAGATTCTCAGCTAAGTTCTTCTTGAGCAATGGTATTCTATACAAGCGTAATCATGATTGCATTCTGCTCCATTGTGTAGACAAGGTTGAAGCTGAGCAGATCATGGCTGAACTGCACAATGGTACCTTTGGCACTCATTCCAGCGAACATACGATGGCTAAGAAGATTCTACGGGTAGGCTATTACTGGTCTACCATGGAAGCTGATTGCTATCAACATTCCCGAACATGCCATAAATGCCAAATCTATGCGGATAAGGTACATATACCTCCAGTTCCTCTCAATGTATTAACAGCTCCTTGGCCATTCGCTATGTGGGGAATTAATATGATTGGAGAGATCAAGCCTACAGCATCCAATGGATACCGCTTTATTCTAGTGGCCATTGATTACTTTACCAAGTGGGTCGAAGCAGCTTCCTTCGCCTCTGTTACGAAGAATGTGGTTGCCCGCTTCATCAAGCAGAATCTCATTTGCCGGTATGGTATCCCCGATAGGATCATCACTGACAACGATACAAACTTGAACAACACTGTGATCACCGCTCTGTGTGAGCAGTTCCAGATTCAACATCATAATTCATCTCCCTATCTGCCAAAGATGAACAATGCTGTCGAAGCTGCAAACAAAAATATCAAGAAGATCATACAAAAGATGACAGTCGCCTACAAGGAATGGCATGAAATGCTACTTGTTGTACCCCAAAATTTGCCCTCCTATTTTTCCACAAGAAATCACAGCTTCGGGCTTTTCCTGATTTTTCAAATTGGCGTAAGAATCAGTCAAACAGACTTTTTCTTATCAATCTATACAAAATTAGGGTTTTCATGGATTCTGGAACAGTTCAAGCAGATTGCTAGGGTTTTGTTTGAGTTTGGCCCAGGTTTTGATCAGGCGAACGCTTCTTTGGCGTTTAATCAAGAACTAGGGTTTGTGCGTGCATTCTCAGAAAGAATTATTTCTATTAGTTCTTTTCAATTTATCCTGGATATGAGCTGAGGCATTTGAATTGAAAGGTTGCATTAATCAGTGAAAAAAGGACATGTGGACGTTTGTTGTTTAGCTGTGCAATGCTATGATTATTCGGAACTCCGGACGTTTATTGATCATTTATTATTCTAAGTTAAAATAGTTGGGATTTATTTCCAGTTATTATAATTTTAAGAATTATAAATAATTAAATAAACAGTTGAAGAAGAAAAAGAATTAACTGATCAAAGGAAGATTTTTTATTCATCTTTAATTATTTGTTACAATTATTATTTGAACACTGTAAAATTATTTACAGATGTTTACATTAATACTGTTACAATAATTAAAAATAAATTGAAACTATCCCAAAATTTCCTAAGTCTTCATCTTCTATCCGATGCTCCTTTGTTGCTCAATTATTTTTTTTACCTGCAAAAGAAAAGAAAAGAAGTCAAAAGCAGATAAAATAAAAGAGCAGACAGTTAATTCAAAAATCATCATTAAAAGTGACTGGCCGGAATCAGTTGTTGCCCTCTCTGCAAATCACGAGATTACTCTCGGTTCACAAAGAGGGATAGAAAAATATCTTGCAAAAATGTGAAATGCACAAAAGTAAACATACTGCATTGTCAACAAATTGCCCATTTCAAAAATTCCAAACAATATGTACAAGTATAAAGTCCAAACTGAATTGCCTAACCAAATCAAAAAGGCAAACTGAATGTCAAAGCAACTGTCCACAAGCTGCCAAAAGGATATCAAGGCTATCAAAAAGGCTATCAAAGAGATATGCAGAAAATCTTGAAAGAAGTACAAAGTATGCAGAGGAAAACAACTATTGCAAGCAATGTCCAGGATACATCATTTTCCAGCCAGCTGCTTTTTCAGAAAGTACATCTAAAGCAATAAACAAATGCTTTAATACTGGAGAGAGAGAAGAAAGAAGAGAAATAGGCTTACCGCAGGCTTGAGGCAAGAAAAGATATAAAACAAACATATCAACATAGTACAAAGGGGGGCAGAATAACACAAAGCAAAAATACCACAAACTGTTAGAGAACCACAAACAGGCTGCCTCCACAAGCTTCAAACTTAAGCCTTAAACCTTTTCAAAAACCAGAGTTGCCTCTAGCTGCTTGAAGCAAAACACCAAGCCATAACCTGCTTCTCACCAAAAGCCTGAAACCTGTCCAAGCTCAAACCAGGGCACCAAGCAAAAGCCTTCACCTGTCCTAAACTAGAATATCAACCTGCTCAAACCTGTTACTGCATAAAGACCTGAAACTTCAAGCCCACAAGCCTTTCAAAAACTCAGGCCTGTAAACTCCAAACAAAATCACAAGCTTATACCAGTAAAGCCACAAACCAAAGAAAGCCTAAACCTTTCCAACCAAAACCAAAAAGCTCATAAACCTGTGTCAAGCATATCAAGCCAAGCATACAAGCCTTGAAACGTTCAAACAACAAAGAACCCTTAGAACTGTGTTCATCACTGGGCTAACATCAACAAACAATATTCAGAATCATACCAACAACATATCAAGCATCTCAGCAAGCCCACAGTGGAAGAGGAAAAGAAGCAATCAAGGGCCATCATACAAGCATACAGGAGCAAGCATTCAAGCAGATAAGAAGAGGAAAAGAAGTGATTATACAAAGGTTCTCAGGTAATCATCATCAAACCATAAAGGACAAATACAAGGTACCGTATTTCCAGCAAGCCAACACAGCGCATCACGCCATTCCCTCGCCCCCGTCCGCTCTAGGACGACACCGTCCTCTTCCGTCTCCAACAAAGGTAGTATCCCTTCCCTTTTTCCTTTCACGCGCCTCAAACAAGAACAACAACAACACTTAAAATCAGAACACAAAATCAAAATATGCAAAGAGAACTAATGAAAACCCTAAGGCATAAAAGAGGGAAATTATCACCTTTTCTTGTCACGGCTTGAGCGATCCAAAGAGGGAGAAGAGGAGTAGACGGTGGCGCCCGGTGGCCCTAGGCAGAGGATCGGCGTTCAGTAACTTAGGATTGAGAAGACGAAGGAAGCAAAGTAAGGAACGGCGCCTCTGAAACTCCACGAACCCTAAATTCCCAAAGTGAAACAAACTTTGAAAAACCCTAAACGAAAATGCTGTCAAAAACGCTTGGGCCTTGCCCCAACTGTTTGCCTTAAGCCCAACAAAACTAGGCGCGCACCCCCCCTTTTCTTTTTATTCTGTTTACTTTGTTTGGGCCCAAAAGCTCCCTTAAGCCCATTCTATTCCCTTTTTTTAACTAACACTTTTTTTTTATTATCACATGACATTTTATTTACATAACTTATTTTTTAAATAAACCAATTGTTCATATTAAATTTAATTAACAATGCTCTTTTTATTTTCCTTTTATAATATAATTAAATTTTGTAAATAAAAAATAACACATTAACTCTCTTATATAAAATGTTCTTAATTACTTTTTTATATAGAGGAATGGAACTTTTGAGTTAAATAATTTTTCTTAAATTTAAAACAATTTTCATTCTTTTTTTAATTAAAACTTTGTATATAAAACATAAAAATATTAATACATAAAAAATAGAATTTCTTCAAACATTTTCTTTTCTTTTCTTAAATCTTTTGTTTGTACATATTTAACAAAAATACAAGAATAAATAAAATACTTAATAATACATTAAGTTCACATTTTTTATCACTTGTAAATAAATCACTTACACAAATACATTGATACATTTACATTGCTCTATTCTTATACATTTGCTTATCTTTATACATTGCTATACATTACATTTTACATTGCGATTGATTCGATTTGGTTGTAAATTATTTGGACACTACTCTCCTATTAAGTCTCATCCCCATTTGTAAATACTTGTACCCCCACTCCCGGATACTTATTTGTAATAGCGTAGACTTTAAATTCCCGCAATTTATCGCTTTCAAATATACCATGGTTAGACCTAGGGTTTGTATGTAAATAAAATCAAACGTTAGATAACCTAATACAAGACAAATACATGAAATCAATACACTAATCACACTTGTACCCCTAGGGTAATCCCACTCGTTGCCTTCCAAAATGGGCCATGCTTGCACGTTGAGTTTCTTTGGCAAAACAATTCAAATGATCATAGTCCCTCGATGACGCTTTCGAAAGTTGCCTAATCAAAATGATCATAGTCCCTTCAAGCAAAATTGCCAAAGACACTTGGCACCATTGCATTCATGGTATAATCGATGACCCGCGCCTGTCCCGTTAACATCCTAACGCAAGATTGTCCACCAAATACAATGGTGGAACAAAATTGTTAAAAGGGTTAAAACATGAGAAAAATGTTTGAGTAAATTTAGGGGTAGACAACTCTTAGTTACTTGATCAAACTTGCAAAACACACTTGCCTACTTTTCAAAACCCACTTCATAATACACTTTCAAAACAACTTTCAAAACAAACTTCCAAAAACATTGAAACATCTTTTCGAAAAGATACACACCTTTGTAAAACATTCGAGTAAAGAATTGTTACAACGGTTGCCTAGACAAGGCCTCTTTTTTCAAAATATTTTCAAAGACACACCCACCACCATTTCAAAGCAATTGAAAATCAAAGGAAAGTGATCTAAACCAAGTAACTAAGAGCCCATGGATAACCATGGATGAAAAGGTTTTTCCTGTGCTTTTTAACCTTTCCTTAGGATAAAATAAAAAGTTGGTGGCGACTCTTGCTAAACCGAACAAGTGCGAATACAAACGCAAAACCTCAAGTCAGTTCTCCCACCGTATCACAGAACTGGCTACTCTGCTGGGGATAAATTCAAAAGTGGGGTTACCTTAGGGTTTAGATCACCTTTACATTCTTGCTTTGATTGCCTTGATTGATTTACTTTTTGGGTCCTTGTTTGGGTTTGTTGTAAATCCTACACCCGGATTTGGAGCATCTTCTTAGGTAAATAGCAATAAAACTGCGAGGGAATTGTGCGGGGTATACCGACAGGGTTGAAGCAGTAAGCTATGTTAGTGTGACATATTTGTGAGTACCGGTAACCCTTGAGTTCAATCAAGGAGAGTACGGGGCCACTGAGTGATGTCATGAATCACTAACGAACTCTTAGAACCTTAATTGACCATCTTAGCCTTTTTAGGGGGTAGTGAGATGACCGACTTTGGTGCAGTCTGAAGTTGGTAGATACTCGATACTACACTCATTGAGGGTTGTTTTCTTGGAATATTTTGGTCGCCAGTTAAGTGGCTAAACCAAAACAATGAACACAGAAAACAATCCAATGATATTGAGCTCCTTAGAACCCGGTTTCTATTTCTAGGACAGGATGAGCCAACTAACTTCAAGAGGGTACTTACCTATAAACCCCATGCAAGCCTAAACCTAAGGACTTGTTTGCTTTGTGTGAATATGATTACCTGTATATACACTCACTTGCTTTTGCATACATGTACATAACATCATGACATCATACCATAGCATTTTTCACTAACCACTTCAAGGATCTTGAGGGTCTTTTGATGCAGGGTTACGTTGAACCAGACGTATACCAAAGGGCAAGAGGTTTCTCCTCTAAGCAAATGCCATCAAAGATCAAGTGCAACAACTTGAATCAGGGGCTATGACCCACTTGACATGGTGAGCTTGATTCTCGTGGAAGGACATCCACCGGTGCAAAGATCTCCAATCAAAGATCAAAGTTCAACCTCTAACATTCTCTTGTGTTTACCCCAAGAGATCCTTGAAAGCATGCATCCGCATATCATGCATTGCATCTTGACAATTTTTCCTTTTCAGGTTTCCTTACTCCCCTACTGTTTATTTCAGTAGAGATGGCTCTGGAGCAGAATATCAAGGGCCTCCAAGCTCAAAATGCTCAACTTCAGGAGATGTTCCTAAACCTATCCAGGGGGCAGGAAGAGTTGAAAGTACTCCTCGCAAGGGAGCTGGCCGAGAGAAATTCGAAAGACAATAAGGACCAACAGTTGGAACAACTGCAACTGAGGTTGAAGCAATGAGAACCCAGATGCTAGGGCAGATGGCTCTTATCCAAGGCCTAGCCCGAAGACAAGAGGAGCTGGGAACCATTATCAATAAATTTCGTCAAGACGGTCGCAACCGTATGGGGAAAACAATCAGGATTGGAAATCAAGGCCTTGCTCAGCTTCCCATGAGACAAGAAACCGGTTTAAAAGAGAGAAGACCTTCTCACTTTGCTTCCACATCACGAGCCCAACAACGGCCTCGTCAACACCAACCAGATAATCATCCAAAGGGAGAAAAACTTCAAAGGCAACTCACCAAAATCAACATGCCATTGTCACAAGCATTGCAGCACATGTTGAAGATGAATCTGATTTCGGTGATAAACCCTCATCCGAACCCCAAAACTTCTTCTCCCAGCTACAATCCAGATGCCAGGTGTGCCTATCATTCTGATAGTCCTGGACATGATACAAACGATTGTTGGGCGTTGAGGTACAAAATCCAAAATCTGATCGACGAAGGAATGCTGGAGTTCACACAAGATGGCCAGACTGAATTCTTCTGCCAAGGGTTCTCCACTTGAAATGACAAAGCTCAAACTGAAAGACTTTTGCTTCATTTGAATTTTCAAAGTTGTAATTTCTTTTGTTATTCGAACAATTATCTTTTAATGTCAAACTCTGTTTCATTAATGCATTGCATATGTTTGTCTTGAATTCATTCATTCGTTTTCACTACTCTTATGCTTTCTTTTTGACATTTAACTCTTGATAAAAAGCTGCAAGCCTTTAGAGGGATGATGACGAAACAATACCATGATCTCATACAGTATGCTTTTGAACAGACCTTGCTGATGATGTACGTGAATCTCTTTCAATTCCCAAACACTGGAGTTATAAGGAAGATAATCCCTAGTCAACCCCTTCGAGCCAAAGAAGTAGGAGTTTTATGTTCTAAACAATCAAAACCTTTGATATAAACCTGGGGCAGGGTAGTCTCTCAGTTAATTCAAAAGGTGCGCATTAAAGTCGCAAACTCTCAGTTTGTAATACAACGAACGACATCAAAAAGAGAAAAGCATTCCTCTGGAATCAAAAGACAGTGATGGTTCCCTATCACCTAGGCAGTCAATCTCTCAAAAGAGAAAAGCCCACTGAGCCAAAACCTACAAAGGAGGCTTAAGAAAGCTGGGGCATCCCGCTGA
Organism: Vicia faba; assembly: GCA_948472305.1. Taxonomy (NCBI): domain Eukaryota; kingdom Viridiplantae; phylum Streptophyta; class Magnoliopsida; order Fabales; family Fabaceae; genus Vicia; species Vicia faba. The sequence goes on from OX451737.1 coordinate 788,095,388, forward strand.
CTGTAATCTCGAAAACAGAGACAGTCAGGCAAAAGTTAGGGATAACAAATCAAAAGAAAGAGGTCATTACGAATCCTCAACAACATGAAAAATGCTGCAAAGAAAAAAGGAGATGATGACTGCCTCCTAAACTCAACTGGTGAACCATCACCAAAAGGTCGTTCCAAACTCGAATAGAGTGCGACGCATAATTAACTGAGCTTAGGGTTGAAGAACATCACGAAGAGCGGGTGGGTACAAATATACTTTGGGCCTTTATCCTTTGTTTCTTAAACCGTGAACCAAGCCACGTTACAACCCTTCAAAAGTCCTAATTGAAGCATGGGTTAGTTTGAAAGCATACTGTTACAAAAGGTATCCTGACTCCTGTAAGGCTTTGCTCTAAAATCTTGTGTTGATTTGTCTTATAAAAAAGTTTTCTGCTAAAAAACACATTTTTCAAAAATTTGAGACAGACATAAACTTTGCATTGCTTGAATATCACTGTTTGCATTTGACTATTTGTTTGACAGCGAAGAAATTCGTACAGCGAATGTTCGGAGGAACGAAAACTCTCTCAGTGAACAAAATCACTTCAAAAAGGATGACACTTCCATTAACGAAACTCCTATCAACAAGGGGCATCACAGGTCACTATCCAGTTAACCTGGGGTAGTCCAGTCAAGATTCCAAGAAACCTCTCAATTTGCAGAGTAACCTGATTCAAGACTCCTTCATCATCACTTGGGGCATTCGAATGTCAAAAGTGTTCAACAATTCCTTCATCACCTGCTGGAAGTTACAACCACCCACATAATAACGGACAACTGAAGCTCCTAAAAATCTGTTTCTCCCAATTTCTGACTCAAACAGAATGAAGACTCTCATCCTTAAAGCCTCAGAAGATTGGTATACTCCCAGTTTCTGATCGTTGACAGCATAAAAATTCTCATCACCTCAGAAGATTGGTATACTCCCAATTTCTGACCATTAACAAAATCAAGATCTAGAAATAGTTCAGATGTGACCCAAATTTTGCGACATTCCGTAACTTATTCAAGATTTCCTTCTAGAAATAGTTCAAGATGTGATCCAGATTTGGCGACATTTCGTAACTTATTCAAGATTTCCTTCTAGAAATAGTTCAAGATGTGACCCAGATTTGGCGATATTCCGTAACTTATTCAAGATTTCCTTCTAGATATAGTTCAAGATGTGACCCAGATGTGGCGACATTCCGTAACTTATTCCAGATTTCCTTCCAGAAATAGTTCAAGATGTGACCCAAGATTTGGCGACATTCCGTAACTTATTCAAGATTTCCTTCTAGAAATAGTTCAAGATGTGACCCAGATTTGGCGACATTCCGTAACTTATTCAAGATTTCCTTCTAGAAATAGTTCAAGATGTGACCCAGATTTGGCGACATTCCGTAACTTATTCAAGATTTCCTTCCAGAAATAGTTCAAGATGTGACCCAAGATTTGGCGACATTCCGTAACTTATTCAAGATTTGCTTCTAGATATAGTTCAAGATGTGACCCAGATTTGGCGACATTCCGATACTTATTCCAGATTTGCTTCTAGAGATAGTTCAAGATGTGACCCAGAGATGGCGACATTCTGTAACTTATTCCAGATCAACACCTGCAGCAATTAGAAGATTCTTGCAATCCCCAACCAGAGAACCTTCCAGAATCTAATTCCCCTCAGAGTCAAGATTCTTGCAATCCCCAGCGGAGCTAAAACTTCCAACTATCAATCCCCAAGCAGAGTGAAGACTCTCATTCTCATTTCCTCACAGGATATTCGAATATTCCTCAGTGAAGATCTCCTCAAGACAGGAAATCCCCAGTAGATTGGCATACAATCCAAACTCCTGAATTCCCCAACAGTGGTCCCAAGAATTCTCATTTTCAACAATCAAAAGATTTTTGCCCTCCCCTGCAGCAGTCAAGGATTACTTTCCCCGGCAGCAGTCAAGATTCTTTTGTCTCCAGCTATCCAGGATTCATCTATCTTCAGCAAGACAGCTCATCAGCTTACATGCGCATTCATTACATTCATATCATAAACATTGATATAACATACATTGCATCATACATTTCATGCAACATGACTTTGTGTTTCAGCTAATATCTTACCCTTTTTCAGGATAAAGATTAGTAAGCTTCAAACTCAAGACTTCTGAAAACAGTTCACGGGTTCTCCAGTAACGAATGTTAACCTATCGCTTGTTCAGATTCTTCTCAACTTTTGAAAACAGTTTACGGACGCTTCCCAACAACGGATGCTGCTCTATTGGTTATTCAACTTCAAGACTTCTGAAAATAGTTCACGGGTTCTCCAGTAACGGATGTCAACCTATCGCTTATTCAGATTCTTTCCAGACTTTTGAAAACAGTTTACGGACGCTTCCCAACATGGATGTTGCTCTATTGCTCATTCAACTTTCAAGACCTCTGAAAACAGTTTACGGGTTCTCCAGTAACGGATGTCAACCTATCTCTTATTCAGATTCTCCTCAACCTTTGAAAACAGTTTACGGACGCTTCCCAACAACGGATGCTGCTCTATTGCTTATTCAATCTCAACTCCTGAAAACAGTTTACGGATGCTTCCAGGTACGGATGTCAATCTATCGCTTATTCGGACTCCTAGTTCAGAGATGTTTCCAAAGCATGGATACCTTTCTGATACTCACTCACCAATGACGTACAGTTCAACAATCACTTCCAGATGGCATCTCTAAGCGCATCCTCCTACCAGCAATTTCCAGATGGCATCTCTAATCCCATCCTCCTCCAAACACTTCCAAATGGCATCTTTAAGCCCATTTCCAGATGGCATCTCTAAGCCCATCCTCCTACCAGCAACTTCCAGATGGCATCTCTAAGCCCATCCCCCGACCAGATTCTGTCACATCTCCATATGGCATCTCTAAGCCCATCACCAAATGGCATCTTTAAGCCTATTCCCTCTACCATCACATCCCCGAGTGCAAATTTTTTTGGGTACTCTAGTGTCCAATCTCCTTTTACCCTCGAGTCGCGAAAGGCAAACTTGCCAATCTAACTCTTCAGGTTCAAGAAGATTGAACAGTGGCAACTGTTGTACCCCAAAATTTGCCCTCCTATTTTTCCATAAGAAATCACAACTTCGGGCTTTTCCTGATTTTTCAAATTGGCGTAAGAATCAGTCAAACAGACTTTTTCTTATCAATCTATACAAAATTAGGGTTTTCATGGATTCTGGAACAAATCAAGCAGATTGCTAGGGTTTTGTTTGAGTTTGGCCCAGGTTTTGATCAGGCGAACGCTTCTTTGGCGTTTAATCAAGAACTAGGGTTTGTGCGCGCATTCTCAGAAAGAATTATTTCTATTAGTTCTTTTCAATTTATCCTGGATATGAGCTGAGGCATTTGAATTGAAAGGTTGCATTAATCAGTGAAAAAAGGACATGTGGACGTTTGTTGTTTAGCTGTGCAATGCTATGATTATTCGGAACTCCGGACGTTTATTGATCATTTATTATTCTGAGTTAAAATAGTTGGGATTTATTTCCAGTTATTATAATTTTAAGAATTATAAATAATTAAATAAACATTTGAAGAAGAAAAAGAATTAACTGATCAAAGGAAGATTTTATATTCATCTTTAATTATTTGTTACAATTATTATTTGAACACTATAAAATTATTTACAGACGTTTACATTAATACTGATACAATAATTAAAAATAAATTGAAACTATACCAAAATTTCCTAAATCTTCATCTTCTATCCGACGCTCCTTTGTTGCTCAATTATTTTTTTTACCTGCAAAAGAAAAGAAAAGAAGTCAAAAGCAGATAAAATAAAAGAGCAGACAGTTAATTCAAAAATCAACATTAAAAGTGACTGGCCGGAATCAGTTGTTGCCCTCTCTGCAAATCACAAGATTACTCTCGGTTCACAAAGAGGGATAGAAAAATGTCTTGCAAAAATGTGAAATGCACAAAAGCAAACATACTGCATTGTCAACAAATTTCCCATTTCAAAAATTCCAAACAGCATGTACAAGTATAAAGTCCAAACTGAATTGCCTAACCAAATAAAAAAGGCAAACTGAATGTCAAAGCAACTGTCCACAAGCTGCCAAAAGGATATCAAGGCTATCAAAAAGGCTATCAAAGAGATATGCAGAAAATCTTGAAAGAAGTACAAAGTATGCAGAGGAAAACAACTATTGCAAGCAATGTCCAGGATACATCATTTTCCAGCCAGCTGCTTTTTCAGAAAGTACATCTAAAGCAATAAACAAATGCTTTAATACTGGAGAGAGAGAAGAGAGAAGAGAAATAGGCTTACAGCAGGCTTAAGGCAAGAAAAGATATAAAACAAACATATCAACACAGTACAAAGGGGGGCAGAATAACACAAAGCAAAAATACCACAAACTTTTAGAGAACCACAAACAGGCTGCCTCCACAAGCTTCAAACATAAGCCTTAAACCTTTTCAAAAACCAGAGTTGCCTCTAGCTGCTTGAAGCAAAACACCAAGCCATAACCTGCTTCTCACCAAAAGCCTGAAACCTTTCCAAGCTCAAACCAGGGCACCAAGCAAAAGCCTTCACCTGTCCTAAACCAGAATATCAACCTGCTCAAACCTGTTACTGCATAAAGACCTGAAACTTCAAGCCCACAAGCCTTTCAAAAACTCAGGCCTGTAAACTCCAAACAAAATCACAAGCTTATACCAGTAAAGCCACAAACCAAAGAAAGCCTAAACCTTTCCAACCAAAACCAAAAAGTTCATAAACCTGTGTCAAGCATATCAAGCCAAGCATACAAGCCTTGAAACGTTCAAACAACAAAGAACCCTCAGAACTGTGTTCATCACTGGGCCAACATCAACAAACAATATTCAGAATCATACCAACAGCATATCAAGCATCTCAACAAGCCCACAGTGGAAGAGGAAAAGAAGCAATCAAGGGCCATCATACAAGCATACAGGAGCAAGCATTCAAGCAGATAAGAAGAGGAAAATAAGTGATTATACAAAGGTTCTCAGGTAATCATCATCAAACCATAAAGGACAAATACAAGGTACCGGATTTCCAGCAAGCCAACACAGCGCATCACGCCATTCCCTCGCCTCCGCCCACCCTAGGACGCCACCGTCCTCTTCCGTCTCCAACAAAGGTAGTATCCCTTCCCTTTTTCCTTTCACGCGCCTCAAACAAGAACAACAACAACACTTAAAATCAGAACACGAAATCAAAATATGCAAAGAGAACTAATGAAAACCCTAAGGCATAAAAGAGGGAAATTATCACCTTTGCTTGTCATGGCTTGAGCGATCTAAAGAGGGAGAAGAGGAGTAGACGGCGGCGCCCGGTGGCCCTAGGAAGAGGATCGGTGTTCAGTAACTTAGGCTTGAGAAGACGAAGGAAGCAAAGTAAGGAACGGCGCCTCTGAAACTCCACGAACCCTAAATTCCCAAAGTGAAACAAACTTTGAAAAACCCTAAACGAAAATGTTGTCAAAAACGCTTGGGCCTTGCCCCAACTGTTTGCCTTAAGCCCAACAAAACTAGGCGCGCACCCCCCCTTTTCTTTTTATTCTGTTTACTTTGTTTGGGCCCAAAAGCTCCCTTAAGCCCATTCTATTCCATTTTTTTAACTAACACTTTTTTTTTATTATCACATGACATTTTATTTACATAACTTATTTTTTAAATAAACCAATTGTTCATATTAAATTTAATTAACAATGCTCTTTTTATTTTCCTTTTATAATATAATTAAATTTTGTAAATAAAAAATAACACATTAACTCTCTTATATAAAATGTTCTTAATTACTTTTTTATATAGAGGAATGGAACTTTTGAGTTAAATAATTTTTCTTAAATTTAAAACAATTTTCATTCTTTTTTTAATTAAAACTTTGTATATAAAACATAAAAATATTAATACATAAAAAATAGAATTTCTTCAAACATTTTCTTTTCTTTTCTTAAATCTTTTGTTTATACATATTTAACAAAAATACAAGAATAAATAAAATACTTAATAATACATTAAGTTCACATTTTTTATCACTTGTAAATAAATCACTTACACAAATACATTGATACATTTACATTGCTCTATTCTTATACATTTGCTTATCTTTATACATTGCTATACATTACATTTTACATTGCGATTGATTCGATTTGGTTGTAAATTATTTGGACACTACTCTCCTATTAAGTCTCATCCCCATTTGTAAATACTTGTACCCCCACTCCCGGATAATTATTTGTAATAGCGTAGACTTTAAATTCCCGCAATTTATCGCTTTCAAATATACCATGGTTAGACCTAGGGTTTGTATGTAAATAAAATCAAACGTTAGATAACCTAATACAAGACAAATACATGAAATCAATACACTAATCACACTTGCACCCCTAGGGTAATCCCACTCGTTGCCTTCCAAAATGGGCCATGCTTGCACGTTGAGTTTCTTTGGCAAAACAATTCAAATGATCATAGTCCATCGATGACGCTTTCGAAAGTTGCCTAATCAAAATGATCATAGTCCCTTCAAGCAAAATTGCCAAAGACACTTGGCACCATTGAATTCATGGTCTAATCGATGACCCGCGCCTGTCCCGTTAACATCCTAACGCAAGATTGTCCACCAAATACAATGGTGGAACAAAACTGTTAAAAGGGTTAAAACATGAGAAAAACGTTTGAGTAAATTTAGGGGTAGACAACTCTTAGTTACTTGATCAAACTTGCAAAACACACTTGCCTACTTTTCAAAACCCACTTCATAATACACTTTCAAAACAACTTTCAAAACAAACTTCCAAAAACATTGAAACATCTTTTCGAAAAGATACACACCTTTGTAAAACATTCGAGTAAAGAATTGTTACAACGGTTGCCTAGACAAGGCCTCTTTTTTCAAAATATTTTCAAACACACACACCCACCACCATTTCAAAGCAATTGAAAATCAAAGGAAAGTGATCTAAACCAAGTAACTAAGAGCCCATGGATAACCATGGATGAAAAGGGTGCTAATGCCTTCCCTTTTCATAATCTACCCCCCGAACCCATGAAACATCTCAAAAGGTTTTTCCTGTGCTTTTTAACCTTTCCTTAGGATAAAATAAAAAGTCGGTGGCGACTCTTGCTAAACCGAACAAGTGCGAATACAAACGCAAAACCTCAAGTCAGTTCTCCCACCACATCACACTACTGTTTGCTCTGCACGGGTACCGTACCACGGCACGCAATTCAATTGGGGCAACACCCTATTCTTTGGTATACAGCATGGAAGTTGTTTTGCCTATCGAGGTTCAAATTCCCTCCTTGAGAATCATGAAAGATGCTGGTTTGAGTGAAGGCGATTGGATTCAGACCCGGCTTGATCAACTTAACTTGATTGATGAGAAGCGACTTACTGCTGTTTGCCATGGTCAGGCGTATCAAAAACGGATGATCAAGGCATTCAACAAGAAAGTCAGGCGCTAGACATATCAAGTCCGGGATCTTGTAATCAAGCGGATTATCTTGCCGCAAAGTGATCCCAGGGGAAAATGGACTCCTACCTACGAAGGACCATTTGTAATCAAAAACATCTTTTCTGGTGGGGAAATAATCTTAACCACCATGGACGACGAAGATCTGCCGCACCCTGCGAACGCAGACATAGTCAAAAGATACTATGCATAAATGACCCGGCAAGTTAAAAACCCGAAAGGGCGACTTGGGAAAAAATGGGCATCCCGGTGAATCGAAAACCCAAAAGGGCGATTCAGGCAAAATTAGGGATAAACAAAAAAAATTGTACACCTGACAAGTTGAAAACTCGAAAGGGCGACTTGGGCAAAAAAGGGTTTTCCCGATGGATTGAAAACCCGAAAGGGCGGCCCAGGCAAAAGTTAGGGAATTAAAGCGTATGACTATGTCTCGTCGGATCACTGTAAAGACAATCTCTTCACAAAACAAGCTTCGTGCTTCTGATCAATCCGATCATCTTCGGACGAAGCAACGAATGGACAAGATATCCACAGTTACGAAGGCTATAGCAGAATGGGAACCCCATGGAATTTTTACACATAGCCATCTTTCTTTGTATAAAATTTTTCTCATTTTTATGACAACATTCTCTTACTAGGATGTCTGTCTCCTTTGTACAAGATACTTACACAAAGTTAATACAAAGATACTTCAAAGTTCATAAAACTATTTGCCTTCTTTTCTTTTTACACTTGTGTTTTATTTGAAAACATCCAATGATTTATTTAATAAGCATGTGAATTTGAATATAATCACTGTTTACAAATAAACAAAATGTGAAAGAATAATTACTGACAGGTTGAAAGTATAGGAAAACTTCTTCAGGCTATTCCAAGGATAATCCCCTGCAGTACATCATCTAGATCCCCAGCGGAGTTAAAACCATTGAAATACATATCCCCAGTGGAATTAAATTTCAAAATCCCTGTCAGAGTCAATTCTACAAACTCCCAATCCCCAGCGGAGTTACAATTTCAAACAATCCTTAATTCCCATCAGAGTTAAGTCTTCAAACTCCCAGTCCCCAGCGGAGTAACAACTTTGGGTCATAAATCCCCAGCGAAGATGAAACCTTCTTCCCCAACGGAGTCAAATTCCCAACTACCAATCTCCAGTGGAAACCATCCAGTTTTCCCAGATTCCCCAGCAAGTTGCCTTAAAATCTGAAAATCAACCAGATAACAGTTAGCTTTTGTCCCTAACCTCTGGATAATTCACCAGTAGATTGGCATACAACCCAAACTCCTGAACTTTTTCCGAACAGGAATAAGCTTTTTCCCCAGAGAGTCTTGAACTTACTTTTCAGCAGGCTGGCTACTCCCCAGCAATATAGCTATTCCCCACAGAGTTTTTACTCCCCAACAGAATGAAGATTCTCATTCTTAACTCCCCAGTTTGAAGTCCCCACAGAGTTCTTCATCCCCTAGCAGATTGAAGATTTCCAATGAAGTTGCCTGAGTCTTCATAACTCCCAGTATGAATTTGTCAGAATTTTTAATCCCATGCAGATCGAAGATTCTCATTCTCACTTCTCCAGTAAAGCCCCCAAGGGTTCATTTTCCCCAAAAGATCGAAGTTTCTCATTTTTAAATTCTCCGTAGAAGCCATCAGAGTCTTCCTTTATTCTCCAGCAGATCAAGGTTTTTCTTTTATCTGATCCCCAGTAGAGATCGTCGGAGTTTTCCTTATTTCCCAGCCGACTAAGGATTCCCATTGGTGTAATCCCCAACCATGGTCATCAAGGTTCTCTGGATACCCCAAGCAGGTTTCTCAGGCAAACTTGAAGGATCCCTATATCCCCAGGAAAGTCATGAAGGATTCTCACATCCCCACAGAAGTTGTCGAAGTTTTTGATAATCCCCGCGAGTTGCCAAGGATTTTCTATCCCCAACAGTGGTCCAAGGATTTATCATCCTCAACAATCAAAGATTTTGAATCTCCAGCAGCGGTCATGGATTTATCTTCCCCGGCAGCAGTCAAAGATTTCCTTATCTCCAGCTATCAAGGATTTATTTTCCTCAGCAAGATAGCGAATCAGCTTACATGCGCATACATTACATTCATATATCGTGAACATTGATAAAGCACATTTTATTGCATCATACATTTCATGCAACATAACTTTGTGTTTCAACTAACGTTTTACCCTTTTCAGGATAAGACTAAAAGCTACCTTTAACAAATATTCACGATTTCAGATACAGTATGGATACACCCCAGACACGAAGGTCATTCTATCACTCATTCAGACTTCAACAATCAGATACAAATTAGATACAGATTAGGTATGCTCCAGATACGGAAGCCATTCTATTTCTCATTCAGATTCAATTATCAACTTCAAATTCAGATACACTCTAGACATGGAAGTCATTCTGCTACTCATACAGATATCAACTTCAGATACAGTCCAGATACGCTCCATACACGGTTGCCATTTTGTCACTCATTCAGACCTTTTCCCCAGCCCAGAGATGCTCCAGACACGGATGTCATTCTGTCGCTTATTCAGATTTCAGATTTAGATACAATACAGATACACTCCAGACACGACAGTCATTCTGTTATTCATTCAAGAATAAAATACAATTACAACTCGGATACGCTCCAGACGTGGACTCCATTCCATTGCTCATACAGATTCAGTCTCTAGATACAGTTCATATACGTTCCAAACACGGATACCATTCTGATACTCATTCTTCTGACTTACAACATACAGTTCAACAAACATTCTTGGATGGCATCTTTAAGCCCATCTCCAACAAGATTCTACCATCTCCAAATGGCATCTTTAAGCCCATTTCCTCAACTACATTTTGATGAGTGCAAATTTACGGGCACTCAAGTGTCCAATCATCTTTTACCTTCAAGTCACGAACGGCAAACTCGTTAATCTAACTCTTCAGGTTCAAGAAGATTAAACAGGGGAAGCTGTTGTACCCTAAAATTTTCCCTCTCATTTTATCAAGATTTTCCCCCACAAGACTGCTTGGACTCCAGACCGGATTAGGGTTTGCTCAGCTCAAGACATCTCCTTGCACTGATGACCTGAAATTAGGGTTTGAGTTTGCACAAGGATTTTTGGACTTTCAATGCCTCGTGTGACTTTCATACTTCATGCTGGACTTATAAGATTGCTCATACCAAGTTTCAAGCCTTGAATCAAATTTTTGCCCAGTCAATTGGACAGTTGACCTAGAAATCAACTGTATTGGGGAAAAAGTCAACTGTGGCCAATTTACAGTCAAACCTCATAATTTTTTATCCACATCAACATTATAGACTCATATGAACCATTTGATCAAGTTTGGACCACAACTCCCCAAGAAATTTTATCAGATCACCAAAAGGGCAAAATGGTCATTTTTAGGGTTTTGATTGCAGAAGGGCAATTTCTGATTTTTCACCTAGCCAATGGCAAATTGGATTCAAGCATGGATTCAAGGACTCAATTGCATCATCTTGACCTAATCACAAGGTTCAAAAGATCTCAAAAGCATTGGATTGACAGATGAATTTTCCAATCAACTGATCAAAAATCAACTATACACTGAAAAGTCAAACTTTGACTTTTTGGTCAAAATCAAGTGCCAAGGGTCATTTTTCATCAATATGTGTCAAAACATTAAACTTGTTCACCAAGAAACCTAATTTTAAAAATTAGGGTTTAAGATTGAAAATTTTCACCAACATTTTAACCATGATGCAATTGGATTCAAACAAAACATCCAACATGAAAGTTGTAGTCCTCCATAAAGTCTAAAACTTTGATTCACAAAGTTTTCCCAAAAGATGCTTGGATCTCAAGTTATGATTTTGTGAACAAGGGTCCATGAAACTTTTAACTTAGTGAAATTTTGCCCTAGTTTAGGCAGGATTTTGACCTATCTTCATGGCAATTTTTCACATAGTTCCTATTGGAATCTCAAAATTCATTTCAAAGATGGATTGTAGAGCATGTTACAAGCTTTCCAAAATGTCCAAGAACTCTCCAAAATCATTTATGGTTATGGAGAATCTAAGGATTGAAAATGGCAAAATATCACTTTTGACCAAGGCATTTTGCACATTGATACAAGTTGCAAATTCTGTCCAACCATGCTTGTACTTGGTTTACAAGTCCTTAAACCCTTCCACACTCAAAAATTGAATGCAAACACAATGGATTAAGGCTTTGTTCTGAGCTTTAGAAGATTACACATTGAATTAATCCATTTTTGGCAAAAAGGCAACAATACCATTTCCATAAAGCACAACTTTTGCAAAGTTGTTTCTCTTGAGCTGTGAACCCAATATTTTATAGCAAACCAACTCCACAAACTTAGGGAAAAGTACACCAACTTTGTGCATTCTTGGAGCTAGCCTTTACAGGCCTTAGCATGGTCACTTCTCACTTTTACTTCAAAAACAAGTCAACTTGCAAAATCACCACAACTTTGTAATCTGATATAACCAAGCTTTGTAAACATTTCAAACAAGTTTCTCACATTACACTAAGCCAGAAACACGAGCTAGCAAGTCCTCAAACCCTCCAAAACACCAAAACCCAAGTTCTTGCAAAAACAGGGCAAGTTATGCAGTTCCACTTCCATCTTCACATTGCCTCGTGCATTTTGCACCAAACCTCTTCCAACAAACTCCATACAACATACCTAAACTATCCCAACCATTCCCAAGCCACTGTAACTCCATTTACACACTTCACCATTTTTAAATTCTGAGTTTGCAGGTTGAGTTCTGTAGGGAGATTCAGCCAAGTTCAAAGCAAACTAAGCATTAGGAAAGCTCAAAGGAACTTCAAGCAAGCTCACAAGTATCTCAGGCCTCACTCACAACCCCTACATTGCCATACTCGAGCTTGACTGAAACAGGTATTTCACAAACTTCTATCTCTCTATTTAGGAATCATTAGGCTTAGGTTTGTGAATAAAAAATGTAGTCCTCATTGCCCTTGAGTTGTACATATGAATAGAATTTATTTATGTTAACTGAGCTAGGAGTATTTGATGTTTGAACTTTCTGAAAAAACTAGGTCAAGATTTAGGGCCAATGAAATTCTCTCTGGTCTTTGAGAGTTAGATCAAGTTTCTTATATGGTTAGAATCATAGTCTAATGCTCTATAACTTTCATGTTGTAAGTTTTGTTTTTAAGCACAAATGCAGGAGATATGAATTTGCACAGGGCGCACGTTTTTTTGTTTGTTCAGAGGTTAGAGATGAAGTGGAAATGGGCTGGGCCTGGTCCTTTTGGCTATTTGTACCTCCTGGCTTGCTTTCTGCATCCCTTGGCCCATTGATTTTATTTTTTATATTTTTCACTTCTATTTTCATTTTTGACTTTTATTTATTTTTTCTAAATATAAAAAATTACCAAAAATATTTTCGTTAATTTTCACATTTTATTTTATTATTTTTATTATTTTTATTATTTTTTGGACATAGAAATAGTTTATTAAATAATATATACTCTTATTTTCTTAAAATAAACTTATAAATAATACAAAAATATTAATATTTTTATTTTTATTATTTATACACTTAAATAACATTTTTCTCACACATTTTTATTTTTTAACACTTTTGTATATATTTTATTTATTGTCTTGTAAATAAATAATATATATATATATATATATATATATATATATATATATATATATATATATATATATATATATATATATATATATATATATATATATATATATATATATATATATATATATATATATATATATATATATATATATATATATATATATATATATATATATATATATATATATATATATATATATATATATATATATATATATATATATATATATCTTAAAACAAAAACTAGGGTTTCCACCCTTTCCAAAAATAATCATTTATTTTATTATTATTTTTAAACAAAAATAATTAATTTTTTATATATAAAATAAAATACAAAAACATTTTTGCATATTTATATTTAATTGCGTATTTAATAACTGTCCATTTATTCATTTATGCAATATTTCAATTGGGTTGTAATAATAGTTTTAGGTTTTATTTTCTTTCAAATATCCCCCTATTCAAACTTGTACCCCCTCCCCATATCAATGTTGTAATAGTCGTAGATTTACTTTTACGCACTTTATAACTTTCAAATATGCCATGATAGCAAAGCTAGGGTTTGTATGATAACCAAAATCAAAACAAATAGCTTGACTAAACACAAGACAAAAATGCATGAAAATGACAACACAATGCACACAAGCACCCCTAGGGTTTCATCCACTTGTTGCCTTAAACATGGCCATGGTATGCATGCTAGGTATCTTGGCAAAAACAAATCAAAACAAAAAGATCACAGTCTCTCGATGACACTATCTTGGTTGCCTATAAAAAAATGATCTAGTCCCTCAAAAAACTTGCTAAGATACTTAGCACAATTGCTATCATGGCCATACGATGACCCACGCCTGTCCCGTTTAACATCCAAACACAAGGTTGTTTACCAAATACAATGGTAAAACAACAATGTCAAAGGGTTAAAAATGTGTAAGAAAGACTTTTGAGTAGGTAGGTAGATGCTCCTAGTTACTTGATCAAACTTGCAAACATCCTTGCTATTTTTAAAAACACACAACACAATTTCAAAACATTTCCCAAAATAAACTTTCAAACATTGAAACATTTTTCAAAAGACAAACACCTTTGTATACATTCAAACAAGAATCATTACAAAGGTTGCCACAACGATGGCCTCTTTTCAAAATACTTTCAAAATACTTTCAAAACCACACACAAAGCACCATTTTAAACAATTGAAAAGCAAAAGCAAGTGATCTAAAACAAGTAACTAAGAGCCCATGTAAAACCATGGATGAAAAGGGTGCTAGCCCCTTCCCTTTTCATAATCTACCCCCCGAACCCAAGAAAACATCTCAAAGGTCTTTCCTGTGCTTTTTGACCTTTCCTTTGGATAAATAAAAAGTCGGTGGCGACTCTTGCTAAACCGAAACATTTGCGAACAAAAAACGCAAAACCTCAAGTCAGTTCTCCCACCGCATCACAGGGTGCCATTTGAAGCTAGGAGATACTGTGTAGAAAAAGAGCTAGGCGATAGGCCCATCTGAATGAAGTCTAAGAAGAGTTTTTGTCCATAAGCCTTGTGTTGTACAAAAAATTCCATGGCCCAATGCAAGGGTTTGAATTTCAATCCAGCTGAATCCAAAATCACCGAAGACCAATTAAATTTTTATTATTTCAATTATTATTAAAAAGCAATTCAGATTTGTTGAAAATAAACAATAGAAAATACAAAACACAAAATGCCAGGATACAATGTCATATGAGACTGTGAGGATATGGTTAGAAAAAAAGAGAGACGATCATACTTTCACGAATAAGTACTCTTCTTCCTCTTGCAAGCGCCACAAATAGCTCCACCTCCTCCGATATGATTGTCTCCGTCTCAACGCTTTCTGAAATTCGGAGATCTCCGCAACCTTCGTCTTGTCTTCACGACCATTATCTCATCTCTCGTGTCTTAGGTTGTTTGCTCCTCCGTTTCGGCCTAAACTCCATATTTTCATTGTACAATACCATCACAAGAAACTCTCCTTGTCTCTCATCATCTTCACATATTCATTCATGAAAGAGAAAATGCAAATTGTAAGAGCGTTGGAAGGAGATTTACCGACCAGAGTTCATCCAACGCACGAAGAAAAGATTTACAGGTACTCCGTTCTCTTGCTTTTGCACTCTGTTCTCTGTTTCTGACTTTGAAAATCCTCTCATTTTTACGTTTATTTTCTTACTTGTGTGCATTATGATGTTGTGTTCTACTTGAAAGTGTTACGTTTGTGTGATGAACACAGATGATGATGATGAACGATGCTAAAAATCCGATGAATATGAAGATTAATGATGAAACTTTTGATGAAGATTGATGTATGATATTTGCGGAGAAGAAGATATGAATCCGAGAGGAGCGACTTTGATTTAAGGTGATGAAGGTTAGGCAAAACTGTTGATGAAGGAAGTTGCAAGGTTGTTACGTTGAAGGTTGAAAGATCATGTATGAAGTACAGAGAATTGATTAAAGATGGTGAAGGAAACAGGGAGAGTTTTCTGAGATTTTTATGTGATTCTTCCAAGAGATTGAAGAATAAAATGAGATTGAAAGAGAAAGTTTGTTATATAGCAGCAAAAGTTTGCTACAGTTGAACCAATCCTGGCCTTTGGATTAGAAAATCAGTTGGAAAATGGATGCTGAGGATTGAAATAATTATGAGGTTAGTTTGAGAATTCTGATTTTTTGAGTTTTTTCTTTACACGATTTTGTGATTTTTTCCTCCTCATTTTTGTTTATTGATTCAAGTAGTTTTTTTATTTATTCTCACGATTTTCCTCTATCCACTTTCCTTCTGATTTTATTCTGTTATGCAACTCGCGTTTGGATCTCTTTCTGACTTTTCCTCCGGCCTCAGATTTTACTTAACAAGTGCAGGGCTGGTTCATGTAACAGCCTGATTTTATTGCCGAACAGAACCATTTTGGGATCTGGTTTTCTTTTCTGCTGGGAACAAAGGCATGATTTATGTTTTCCCTCTATTTCAATTTGGAACAAGCTTATTATGTATGATTTCCTGATTCATTGAAGTATGCATATTATTATTGTGTATGATGCAGGGCCTTGATATTCATTAGAAATTATGTACTGAATGAGGCTTTTTTGGTTATATTTTAGGATTGTTTTGGACGAATTGTGAACTGATTTGGAAATGTTTTTGTGCATGTTCTAGCAATGAAGCATGAAGAATTTGAAGTTTTATAAATGCTAGCATGATGGAGGCTGGAAGTCGACACGTGATATATGAAGAATGTTGATTGGCATGAAGGTTATCAAAGGAGTTAACAAAGAAGCATGAAGAATAGTTGGAAGATGAAGATAGGATCTAAGGTTTAGGATTTAGGAATTTTGGTTCGAATGTATTCTGTATGAATTGGTTAAAGTAACAATGATGTATTTGGACTAATTTTGTAATGGAAATATGGTTTTTTGAATGGTGAATGGACTTTGATGGATGACTTAAGTAACCTGAATTCCCAGTAAGTCATTCACATGAGTAAACTTTTAAAATTAGATGCTAAAAAACAAATTCACGTGAGTGAATTATATCTTGTACCCTTGAATGATATTTGAAAATGTTGCACGAGATTGCCTTGAATTTCAAGTATCTTGCATTATGAGAAATCCACACGAATCTTCTTCCCAGACTTAGCATGTCTAACCTTAATCAAATGATTCTTTAATTCTCAAATTCCAAACCAACTTGTATCAACAAGAAACAAACAATTGAGAATAAACAAGCTTTGATCATAATGAATCCCTTGCCATGATGAAGATAAGCCTCGATAAATCTTGATGGAGATGGTGATATATCTTTGAAACAATAGTCTTGACACAAATTCAATGAACCTCGGATGATGAAAATACACAAGATAAAAACCACAACCTCTTGATGATCCTCAGTTGATGATTGACAGTATACTGAGACGATACTCATGATGATAATGTTTGAAACCCTTGTAATTCTGAATCCTCTGATGGGACAAAGAATTAGTTGAGATGTATTAAAGGCATGAGAAGCCTTGGTAACTTGAATGATCAAAAGAGAGAAGATATGAGAGCCTCCTTAGACTGCTTGACAATTCAACCATTTTCCACAGCTTGAAGAAAACTATGAGACCCAGAGATATCTTGATCCCATCTCAAAAGTGCATGAGTATGTATGATGAAACATAATCCATAATAAAGAGGATTCTTCGGATTACCCATTTGCATCTAATTTTTCTAAATTGGTGGGGATGAATCAAAACTAAAGCTTAGTTTAAACACAAGCTATACAAATTTCATTATACAATTTTCATCTTCTTCTTGTAAGTCATGGAAAATAAATCCTCCCTCGTCCGACCCCGACCGCTCCACCCTGAAATTAACAAGGAAAAACTGATTTAATTAGGGAAGGATGCGGGGATGGCAAAACCCGATTTTTATTTACAAGGGCATGGACATATGATGCTAGTACTTGCTCTACACCCACCCCGCCCTGCCTTGCCTATTAAATTTAATTCATATCCTTTGTTTTTAATAATTTTATTACTCATTTACAGTTTTTAATCTTACAATATCATATTTATTAGAATTATTATTTATTTATTTATTTAAAATACAAATTAAATAAAAATTTTATTATGATTATTCTTAAAATAATCAATTGGACAAGGGCATATAATCAATTATTAGCCCCGACCAGGTTTGGAGGCGGGGGAAGGTACGGGTTTGGGAGGCGGGTGCCGATCTGGGTCTGTTAAAACTAACATCCACCTTCTTCGTTGCCATGCTTATTTTTGTTCATGTTTTGCAGCAGTCCTCCAACAAAAGATATAACCGAATGTGTAAGTTCCATGAAATTCTTGAGATTCGAGCCACTTGGTGAATAAGGTGATGTGTTGAGATATTAGACCTAATATAAATTGTGTAATCTAAACCCAAGCCTAATTAGAGTTTGTTAGTCTACTTAGTGTATAAGTTAGGTGTATATAAATAGTCATAGTTTGTATCATTATTTGTAATAATTCATTCATAATAAAATCCTTATTTCCTTTATTCCCTCTCTTTCTCCCCTCACTAAAAGTGCCTCACGCACTAACAAATTAGTATCTAGAGCTCCTGTTAGATTCTTAATCATGTTTTCAATAACCATACGTCAGAGATCGTATTTTCGAGATTGTGGGTTGTGCATTCAAAACCGTTGTGAAGATGAATGGTAACAACATCATTTTGAATTCTCTTCCAACTCTTGACGGAAAGAATTAGATTTAATGGAGAAAACATATGCAATCTTTATTTGGATTTCATGAAACCCTAGAATTGGTTAATAATGGCGTTTCTTCGTTGGCTGCAGATGCAACCGATGCACAAAAAACAACCCATAACAAAGCCAAGAAGAAGGATTACAAGGCTGCACATTGCATTCAGACGGTGGTCGATGCAGCAAACTTTGACATGATCTCTCATGCTGAATCAGCAAAGAAGGCATGTGATGTTCTTGTCAAGCATTATGAAGGAGGTGAGTAAGTCAAGGTTATCAAGTTTCAGACCTTGCATCGACAATATAAACTGTTGCCGATGGGAAAAGACAAAAAGATTACAGAGTATGTGTCGAAGGTGCAGAAACTTGTCAATCTCATGAAGGGTTGTGGTGAAACCCTAACCAATAAGATGATAGTTAAGAAAGTAATGCGTATGTTGACATCTCACTTTGATCATGTTATCGTAGCTATTCAAGAATCCAATCATCTTGAAACCCTAAAATTGGAAGATTTGGTTGGTTCGTTAGAAGCACATGAGATTAGGATTGTCGAAAGGAAATTAGTTCAAGATTCGATACAAGCTTTGTAGGCTCAGTCATGGAAAAGTAATGGTGGTTCCAACAAATTCAAAGGAAAAGTCGACAAGACTCAGGGAAAGAAGTCTTGGTGGAACCCTCATAAGCATCAGGTCGATGATAGAGTTTTTGAATCCTCGGAAAGAGGATGAGGAAACTATCAAAAGGAAAAGAAGATAAAAAAGGTGTGCAATGCTACAACAATGAAAAGTGAGGTCACTTGGCCAAGAATTGTTGGTACAGGAAAGACAAGGGATCGACAGTAAAGGACGAAGGAGCGAACCTTGAATGCCAAGACTCAGACGATTATGAAGGTATGGTTGTTATGGCTGTAGTTGCTAATAATCATGTCGAATCCAAGATCTGGTTCCTCGACTCAAGTTGCTCGAATCACATGACTGGTCAAAAGGTGTGGTTAGAAGATTTAAATGAGTCAAAGAAGAGCAAGGTAAAACTTGCTAATAATAACTCATTGCAAGCAGAAGTTACTTGAAACATAGTTTTTCAAATGAGTAATGGAGGGAAAGCTATGATCAAAGATGTACTATATGTACCTAGAATTAAGTGCAACCTGTTAAGTGTTGGACAACTGGTCGAAAAAGGTTTCTTAGTTGTCATGAAAGATGGAGTTTTAAAATTGTTTGACACCTAGAACAATTTGGTCTTGAATTCTCCTCAGTCAAAGAACAAGAATTGTAAGACCATGATCAGTTCGACATAAGTACAATGTATAAAAATTATTGTCGACCACAAGGATAGTTGGTTATGGAATTTGAGGTTTGGACATTTGAACTTTCGATCACTCAATCAGCTGATTACTCAAGATATGGTAACTGGTATCCCAAGTCTTGATATGTTTGACAAAATCTATGAAAGTTGTTTAGTCGAAACACAATCTAAAAATTCTTTCGGTTCAACTATGCCAATGAGATCATCATGCATACTCAAAGCGGTACGTTCAGATGTATGTGGCCCGTTCGAAGAACATACCATTGATGGAAACATATATTTTGTTTTGTTTGTCAATGAGTGTAGTCGAAAGCTCTGGATCTATGTTATCAAATGAAAGGATGACATATTTGATATCTTTAAGAGATTTATGATACTTGTCGAAAACCAGAGTGAGAAGACGATCAAAGCTCCACGAACATATAAAGATGATGAATACACATCCAAGATGTTTGAAGATTTGTGTGCAGAATACGGTGTCGATCATGAGGTAACTGCTCCTTATACGCCTCAACATAGTGGAATTGCAGAAAGAAAAAACATAACCATATTGGATATGGCGAGATGCATGCTGAAGAAAAAGAATTTTCCAAAATCCTTACAGGGAGAAACTGTTTCTACTTAATTTTATATTCTGAACAGGTGCCCTACCAAAAAGTAGAAGAATAAGGTTCCTGAAAATGTGTGGAGTGGCAAACGACTGTTAGTGAGTCATCTGAAGGTGTTTGGCTCTATGCGTTACAAGCATGTTCCTGATGCAAGAAGAAGGAAGCTTAATGAGAATAGTGAACATATGATTCTGGTAGGATATCATAAAACTGGTGCATACAGGTTATTTAATCCAATTAATGAGAATATTGTGTTAAATCGAGACATTGTGATTGATAAAAACTCTGTCTGGGATTGGAATTCTGATGATGCAATTAACATGCCATTGATGAGCTATGGTTTCGACAAAGAAACTGATGAAGTCTTAGTCAAAGAAATTGCAAATATTCTAGTTGAAGTCGAAGGAGTTGCTGACATTCTTGACAATGTCGAAGTCGAAGAGGGTGTGGCTATCACAAGTCAAAGACCTCAAAGAACTAGAGTTCTTCCAACAAGACTTCATGATTATGAAGTGGTTGATGATGATGAAGTCACACCAGTTGGAGAATTATTTCATTTTGCTTTACTTGCAGGTGCTGAACCAATCAACTATAGCAAAGCTTTGAAGATTAAATAGTGGAAGTTATCTATGGTTGAAGAGATACAGGAAATCAAACGAAACAACACATGGGAGTTAGTCAAATTGCCAGCATATACAAAAGCTATAGAAGTAAAGTGGGTGTTCAAGTTGAAACACAATGTTGATGGGTCGATAGAAATACATAAAGAAAGATTAATAGCTCGAGGTTTTCTTCAAAGAGAAAGACTCGACTAATCTAAAGTATTTGCTCCAGTAGCAAGATTGGATATTGTTCGACTAGTGGTATCATTGGTATGCAACCAAGGTTGGTCGACATTTCATTTAGATGTGAAATCAACATTTCTGAATGGTCCTTTAGACGGATAGGTCTATGTCACACAACCTCAAGGGTTTGTGATTCATAAGGAAGCGAGTAAAGTATATAAATTGCACAAAGAGCTCTATGGCCTTAAGCAGGCACTTATGGCATGGAACAAGAAAATCGACTCATACTTAGTCGAATTGCGATTTGTAAAATGCAAATCTGAGTATGGTGTCTATGTTCAGGTTGTGGCACAAGATATAACAATTATCTGCTTACATGTTGATGACTTGCTGGTAATTGGATATAGTTTGGAGAACTTGTCGAAGTTCAAAGAGATGATGAAAAGGGAATTTGAAATGTCGGATCTGGGAAAATTATCTTATTTCCTAGGAATGAAATTTCGAATATCGAAGTAAGGAATGGTGCTACATCAAAGGAATTGTGTCAAAGAGAAACTTAAGAGATTCAAAATGAATGATTCGAATCCTACATCCTAATCCATCGAACCAAATGTGAAGTTGGAGAAGAATGGAGAGGAAGACAAAGTTGATGTAAATTTGTTCTAGAAAATTGTGGAATCTCTGAGGTATGTGCACAACAGCCGACCTGATATAGGTTTTGTAGTCGGATTAGTGAGAAGATACATGAGTGAACCAAGAGTGTCACACATGAAGGTTGCAAGAAGAATTTTGAGATACTTAATTGATAGACTATGGAATTCAATTTCGGCGATACTCTAAATGAAAAGAAGCAACAATTAATTATTTTTTAGATGTTGATTAGTGTGGAGATAAGGAAGATCGAAGAAGCACAACTAGATATTCCTTTCAAGTGTTTGGTGCCCCAATCTCATGGTGCTCGAAAAAGCAACGTGTGGTGGAATTATCATCGTGTGAAGATAAATATATAGCAAGATCCTATGTTGCATGTCAAGCAACTTGGATCAAATCGGTACTTAAAGAAATGGAGATCGAAGTGAAGAAACCTCTTGTGTTGCAAATTGACAACAAGTCGACCATAAACCTGACGAAGAATACAATTCTGTATGGAAGAAGTAAGCATATCGAAGTTAGATTTTACTTCTTGAGAGAAAAGGTAAATCGAGGTGAAATTGAAGTTAGACATTGCTCAAGTGAAGCACAATTGACCGATATTTTCACCAAAGGATTAAAGATCGAAAGATTCCTGAATTTGAGAAAGAAATTAGGAATTATTCTGATTGACTATTTTTAGAGTATTTTCGATAACTTGGATTAAGGGGGTGTGTTGAGATATTAGACCTAATCCAAGTTGTGTAACCTAAGCTCAAGTCCAATTAAGATTTGTTAGTCCACTTAGTGAATAAGTTAGGTGATATAAATAATCATAATATGTATCATTATTTATAACAATTCAATTTATAATAAAATCTTTATTTCCTTTATTCTCTCTTTCTCTCCTTACTAAAAGTGTCTTGCGCACTAATATGATACAATAACTTTTAACACTTTTTCATCAATTATCCTTACATTTTTTATTTGAAAAATATTTATTAGTAAAAAAAATGAAAATAAAAAAGACAAAAATAAATCTCAATCATTCTTTATCATAACCACCACATGATTCATATTAAAAAGAAAAGTTACTTTATAATAAATTAAAAAATCTATTAAATTAAAAATTATCTATTAAATTAATAACGTATATGCGTTTTTTTCTTTATTCAAATTATTTTATACTAAATAACATTTCTCTTTTTATTTTAATCATCATATACATTCGTGCATGTGTCCAACATGAGTGAGATCTGAGCAAGAAAAATCATGGGTTCCAATGAGAGTTAGAATTCTACATACGTGATGAATCTTGCACTAGTTTCTGTCTCGGTGCATGAATCCATCGATGTACCAAAAACAATCTTGAAAAAAATAGAATCCATGATTGGAGTGGACGGAAAACATCAAATGTTGGAAACATCTTTAAGAGGCAATAGTTCTATATTAGTAAATGAGGATAGAACTGAATGAAACCAAATGCTAAGAATTGATTCATTTGTTGTAGTTTCTTATAAATTCACCTTTTTATTTATTTAAATATAAGAAGTATTTTTAAATATGAATATTAAAAAAATAGTAACATTTAGTTTTAAAATTGTTTTCATAAAGAGAGGTTTTGAGCCGTGTTTTAAAAATCGAACTGAATATTAAACTAGTGAAATATTAAATTATTGACTTATTGATCAAATCACTGAATCACTGATTGAACCACACGATTAAATCAAATTATACTGGATAATTCAATTGAATAGACGATCATTATAACAAAATTATATAGATATAAAACATATCGAAACGGATGATCCAGTCTCTACAAAATATAATTAACACTTAAATTTTTTGGAAATATCATAAATAAATTCACAAGTTCATAATTTAAATTCAAATTTTAAATATATGTACCACATATAACAAAATAGTACAAAATTATAAAGTATAATTGCAAACAAAGTCTAATTGCAACGTAATCTCATTGAATAGTTTATAACAAAATAACTCCATTGTCTACTAATTTTAATTTCAAGGAGAAAAAATTGTTTCAATATTGAAATCTCGTTCTTCAATATCAAAACCATCTGCAATAAAATTAACCGCATCGCATCTGCAACATCTTCCCCGTCAATGATATTATTACTTTATTTTATTTTATATTTTTTATTTAAATTTTTTATTAAAATAATCAAAACGATGTCGTTTTAATTTTTTAAAATTAAAAAAAATTAAAAAAATTAAAAAAGCAACTAAACCATTGGTTTAGGAAAACCGTCGATTTTTTTTTGTTTTAGCGATTTGTACCTGTTTTTATCAATTCACACTGGTTCAATGACATATCCGATCCAACAATTATATTAGACCGATTATCTGACCAATTTTCGATTTGATCAGTCTGACTTGTCGATCCGGTCTAAATTTTAAAACACTGATCAGTCTTACCGTGTCTTCTGTTTCCAAAGCTACTATGTTAAAATCGTTTTGATATTTGGTTGTGCATTTTCTTTCATCTAACGTTCTTACCAAAAATAGTAACTTTTTATTTTTATTTAAACGCTTCACTTTTAATTTTAAATGATTTATTATTATAATTAATAAGAATTTAATGTATTATTGATTATTCTTTTGGATCAATTTTGTTCAAATTTGACTAGGGATTATATTTTTTATACAATAATTTAACTTCTTAAGTGAGTAATTAAAATGAAAAAGTCATCAAAGTGATATCTTTTATTGAATTAATTTATGAAAATTATTAAATAATTTTTTGGTTGTGTGTATGTTGGTCCTTGCGAGTATCAATTGATCTAAAAGATAATTGGTGGTTGGCCGATTTTCTTACACGCATGTGATGGTAAACATGTGTTAATTATAAGGTCTTACATGTGAATAATAAATCAATCTAAATAGGAATTTATTATTCAACATGTTTTTATTATTAGTGTTTGATTGTTACAACAAGGGTACCACTAGCAGTTAATATTAGTGTCAAAAGACTCAATATTGATGGTGCATTAGGTATCTTGAGATGTGTTACATCTTTATTTGAACAAATTGAGAATTCAGTTTTCTTTTATGTGAGTATATTTAATATGTTTTATTGTGTTCTTGATTTTTCAGCTACAATTGCATTAATATCTACTAATCTAAATCCAATTCTGGTCTTTACTGGGGAAAAAGTATTAATCATGGTTTGGTCTGTTATGAGGTCAATTTAGTTTTAGTACCTGAAAACACTTGGTATTTAGATTCTGGTGCAACTACTAATATCAGTGTTTTAATGAAGGGTTGCCTAAACTACCGAAAGTCGAATGATGTTGAAAGGTATATTTATGTGGGAGATGAAAATTCGGTGGAGGTGGAAGTTATAAGGCATTTTAGATTATTACGGTGTATCCAATTTTATTTGTATTTGAAAGACACTTTTGTGGTTCCTTCATTTAGAGGAATTTAATTTCGGTTTTACATTTTGACAAATCAGGTTATTTTTGTTCATTTGGAAACAATATGTTCAAGTTGTCTTTCAATTCAGATATTAATGGAACATGTTCACTTATGGGTCATGATAATCTATATTTGCTTGACACAATAGCCACCTATGGTGAATCCTTGAATGTGGAATCACGTGGTACTAAGCGTAAAATTGATGATAACAATTCAGGAGCATTGTGGCACAAACGCCTAGGTCACATCTCTAAAAATAGAGTTGAGCGACTAGTGTATGAAATTTTGGATTCCATTGCCTTCACAAACTTTGATGTTTTTGTTGAATGCGTTAAAGATAAACAAACCAAAACAAAGAAATATGATTCACATAGAGCTACAAATATCTTAGAATTGATACATCCAAACATTTGTGGATCATTTCCTACACATTCTTGGAATGGTCAACAATATTTTATATCATTCATAGACGATTATTCTAGATATGCATACATATTTCTCATAGATGAAAAGTATCAATCATTGGATGTGTTCAAATCATTTAAGACCGAAGTTGAGAATCAACTCAACAAAAGAATTAAGAAAGTCAAATATGACTATGGCGGTGAATATTACGACAGATATTATGGTTCAGGTGAACAACATCTAGGGACTTTTGCCAAATACCTAGAGGCATATGAAATTGTCCCATAATACACCATACCAGGGTCACCTAGTATGAATGATGTGGCTGAAGGACGAAACCAGACTCTTATGGATTTGGTAAGAAGTATGATTTGTCATTCTACCTTACCAAAGTCACTCTGGGGGGAGACACTAAAGACTGCATCTTACATTCTAAATAGAGTACCAACAAAAGCAACTACCAAAACACCTTACGAGCTTTGGATTGGGCGAAAGCCTAGTTTAAAAAATTTTCATGTGTGGGGATGTCCAGCTGAGGCAAGGCCATATAGGCCATTGAAAAGAAATTGAACTTCAGATCATTGAGCAGTTACTTTATTGGTTATTTTGAAAGATCTATGGGCTACAAATTTTAAGATCCCAAATTTAATTTAAATTTTGAAACGGGAACAACCATATTCTTTGAGGATATTGAGTTTGAGGGAAGAATAAGGTTAGAGACTTTATTTTAGAGGAAGAATCGGTAACATTTCCAGAACCGATTTATACAGTTGCTTTTGATCAAGCAAGTATGAAACCTTTACAAGACACATCTGCTTTTCCTCCTACTTAAGACGATTTGGTAATTCATGAAGAACAAAATCAAAATGCTCAAGAACAAGTTTTACAAGAACTAATACCTTTGCGGAGATCTTTAACGCTCGTAATTTAATTAATTATATTTGGAATAATTGTGAAGATGTGTGGTGATTAATTGGATTTATTTATTTTATTAAGTGGTGAAATAATATTATGAGAAGGATGATATTATTTTGTTGTGAGCTTGTTTTAAAGGAATAGAAGCAATAAGGGGATGTATTAGTTTTAAGCCCATTATGTAATAAAGAGAATAATAGGTTATTTTATTATTGTTAGAAATAACAAGAAAGAAGAAGAAGTAAGAAGAATAAGGGTTTGAAAGGAAGAACGTGAAGCTGTTGGAAAAGAGGAAAAAAGGCAGAACGGGAATCAATTGGAGAGAGTTATAGAGAAACCTTGAATCCAAGATAAGGGTGGGGTTCTGACTCTATAATAGAGTTCATGATAATTGGTATGTGGGATTAGATGTGAAAGTGTTGTTTTATTCATGATTGAATTATATGATGTTATATGATGGAAATTGATGATTGAAAGATGAACGATGATGTCCCGATACTGTTTATTTGATGTAGAATTGTAGGATAAATGTAAGTTATTGTTGTACCCCAAAATTTTCCCTCCCATATTTCTCAATACATTTCAAGTGAGGTCCTCAAATTGCTCAAGGAAGTCCAAGGGTTGACCAGACAAACTCTCTCCTAAGGCAGTCTACCTCAAATTAGGGTTTCATATTGCATCAAGATACTTAAGTCCAAGGGATCTCAAATACTCACCATTGTCCTAATATGTTTTCAAGATCATCCATGTCAAGTTTCAAGCCCTACAGAGAAAGTTTACTCAGTCAATTGCTCAAAGGCCTGAAAATCGACTGTGCTAGGGCAAAAGTCAACTGTGGCCCACATACAGTCAAACCTCAAGATTTTTGGTTAACATTCTCATTTTGAATTATTATTCATCATTTGATCAAGGGTTTATCATGATTCATCAAGGATTGCTCACAATTCATCAAAACCCAAAAGTTGCTAAATTAGGGTTTTGTAGAAAAAGTCAACTCAACTTTGACCAAACATAACTTTCTCATACTTTATTAGAAATGACCTATCCAAATCTCATTTTTAAGAGGATGCAATACCCAACAATTCATCTTCAACTCCTAAGTTCAAAATATGCACTCACAAGAAGTTATGAATTTGGACATTATAGGTCACTTTGAAAAGTCAACAAAAACACCTTTTTTGTCAAAGCTTCATACATGAACATGGAAGACTCAATTGAGATGAGACCAAAACAGTTGCTTCGAGGACATCTCAAGATTTATAAAAAGTCCAAGAAAACCCTCATAGGGTCAAAATTGAGGAAGTTATGCATTGGTGAAGTTGACCTTTTTTGCAAAATTGCCAAAAGTCAAATATGTCTCAAATTGCAATTTTTGTCAAATGGGCCCAACTTTTTGTGCTTGTATTGAGTTTGTAACATGGTCCACGAGCCATGACCCCTCCCACTTGCCTTTATTTTATTTTTGTCATTTATTTTGATTTTTATTTCAATTAAATCAAATTAAATCAAAATAAAATCATGAAAATATCCAAATCATTTAAACCTTGAGATTTTGTGCATATTTCAGGTCCATGAATAGCTGGCAAGGGAATCAAATCGTGCAAGGCTTGTTTGTACACAAAAAGATTGAATTTTTCTTGTTTTGGAAAGATTGGATACAAGTGTGAGTCAAGGATCAAATCTTCATAATTGCAAAGATTGGATGCAAATTTGTAAACCTAATTCACTCAAGGCTACATATAGAACAAATCCAGACCAAATGCACAAGTGTTAGAGGCGTGGAGAGAGAAGAACAAATTTCAAAAAATCAAGAAAAAATGGCAATCTGATTTCATAATTCCAGGCTATCTCAAGCCTTCCAAGCTATCTCATTCGCTTCCTGGGTGTTCAAGGAGTCTATCCCAATCACCAACAAGCATTTTCGTGTCCAGAAACGCAATGTAAGTGCCTCACGACATCCTTCCCTTTTTGAAATCGAATCTCATGAATTAGACATTATTAGCATGATTGGTTTATATATTTTGAATCCTTGAGGCATTTGCAAGCTAATGGTAATAATTAATTGCATTTTTGCTGACCATACAAAGATCCACCATTGTTAGGTTTTCTGTGTTCGTTTTAGGGTTTTCTCATACAGGTGAAATTGGCCCAAAAGAGGGATGCCATGGTGCTCACAAGGTCAAGACGATTGATATGTACCTTTAGTTTTCATTTATGATGCATATGTGAGATTTTGGAAATACGCAGGGCTATAGCTATAGACTTTTGTCTGTAGGTAAAAGTCTTGGACTTTTACCAACGGAGGGAGGAAGAAGAAGGTTGGCGTGGCACCCCCTGGTTGGTCCGTTTAAACTGGCGTGCGCTTTTTGCTATTTTCCTCCACTAACTCACGTTATCACATATTATTAATTGTTGTTATTTCATATACAAATAAGCAGCGTGACACAAATGGCAACAAGGTGATGGTTTGAAGCTTGAGGACCTGGGTTCGATCCCAGGTCCCAGCAAAAAACGCTATTTTCTTATTTTCTTGTTACAGATTCAGTGCACCCTTGGTCCAAGCATCCACCATACATCCTTAATGCACAACCAACCAGATGTCCACAAGCTGGATCCAAAGGCCATCATTTGAAGGTCCATGATGCACCCTGGTCAACGTACAACATGGAATCTGAAAGTCAAACGTGGGCCAATGGATTTTGAGCTCAGAAATTGCTATGGGCACCCCCTCAATTGCTAGCATACCAGGCCCAATTCTCTCTTTTCTTTTATATATTTTCTTTATTTAATTTATTTTGTTTAAATTATTTTCTAACAAAGTTAATTCCTTTTTACAAAAACTCATAAAAATCAATTTCATCAAATTTAGTTTTTTTATTTATTATTTTGTCAAAATTAATTTAATTATCTTAATTTAATTTTAGGGCAATTTTAACCTTTTGTAAATAAATTAAAATCAATTAGAAAATTAGGGTTTTTGTTTAATTTTTTTTCTTAAAATAACCAAAAATACAAAAATAGGTCAAAATTAATTATTTTCCTTAATTTAATTAGTAATTAGGTTTGTACTTATTTAATTTAAAACCTTATTTTCTTAAAATAATCAAAAAAACAACAAAAAATGATTTTTCTTTTAATTAGGTTTAGGCAGGGGTCAAAACCCTAATTTTTTCTCGTTCTTGTTTCATCGCGCGCATTTATTTATTTTTACAATATTAATATAACTGCTCATGGGATGTAATAGTTTAATTAGGATTTCCCTTTTATATATCGTTTTTACGGGGTTTTGGCTATGTAATTAATCCCCCACCCCGATTACTTATTTAATTTAAAACCTTATTTTCTTAAAATAATAAAAAAAACAACAAAAAATAAATTTTCTTTTATTAGGTTTAGACAGGGGTCAAAACCCTAATTTTTTCTCGTTCTCGTTTCATCGCGCGCGTTTATTTATTTTTACAATATTAATGTAACTGCTCATGGGATGTAATAGTTTAATTAGGATTTCCCTTTTATATATCTTTTTTACGGGTTTTTGGCTATGTAATTAATCCCCCCCCCCCCCCCCCCCCCCGAAGCCTTGTAATAGCGGAATTTTGTTTCTCGCATTCTTATTTTCACAAATATTAACTGTTAGATGTATGATAATAGGATTGCATGACAAGAATGTATGTTAATTTTAAAATGGTTAGCAAACCCTAAATGTGCAAAGATAATAACTGAAATCAAATCACTCGCACATGCGCACTCCTAGGGTATAATCTCACTTCAGTTACCTTCGGTAAACGATCATTAAGTATAGGATTTTTTAGTGGTCGCTCTTTTATCTAAATAAAGATCAAATGTCCCGTTCGGAAATGTTGCCTCAAAAATGTTGCCTCGAATATGATCTTAAGACACTAGGGTTATTACTAAGACATCCTAACATTGCTTTAGTGATCGTACGTCCCTTTCGAATTGACCCTTACAATTCCAACAATGGTGCTACCTACTCACTAATAGTAGGATAACACTGTCTAAAGGAAACAAGAACAGAAACATTCTTTTTTCGAGTAGGTAGATGCTAGTAGGTACTTGCTCAAAAATCAAACTTTTCCACACTTACACTCTTTTTTCAAACAAAGTTTTCAAAACAACTTCGTAACACTCTTGAAGACAGAAGTAAGGGTTATATCGAAGTAAAACAAAAACTTTTTGAAACACACAAACATGGAAGAAATTTTCAAAATGATGAGCAAGTACCTAAGAGCCCGTGGAAAACCACAGATAGAAAGGGCGCTAATACCTTCCCTTTCTATAATCTACCCCCCGTACTCAAAATCTCGAAAAAGGAATTTTCTATGCTTTTGTCCTTTCCAGTTGGATAAAATAAAAGTCGGTGGCGACTCTTGCTTACCGCGACATTTTGCGAATAAAAAATGCAAAACGCAAACCATCATTTTCCTAAAACAGTCCGGTTCTGCCACCGTATCACACAACTGAAAACTCTGCTGGTGAATATAAGTGAGGTATACCTTCGGATTAGTTCATCATAAATTGCTTCTCTTGTTTGATTTGATTGCTTTTACTTTTGAGGGTTTTGTATTGGGAGTTACTATAGATCCTAACCCGGATCTGGGGACACCTTTTAGGTAAGTAGCAATAAAATGTGAGGGAGTTGTACAACGTAGACCGATACGGTTGAAGCAGTAGCTACGTTGATGTGGCACATTGGTTGGTACTGGTATCCCTTATGGAGAAACGAGGAGAATACGGGGCTGCTATGTGTGTCGTTAAGCATCAACGTACCTTAGAACCTATAATTGACCAACTTGGCCATAGGAAGTAGTGAGATAGCCGGCCTCGGTGTAAAATTGAGAATTGGTTGATACTCGATACTACACTCATTAAGACCATACTCTCGAGATAGTTCCGACCGCAAGAAAAGATTGCGTGAGCTAAAACCATGACTAATGGAGGATGGTCAGTGATATTGAGAACCTCTAGAACCCGATTACTATTATTAGGACAGGTTAAAACCAACTGAACTTCAAGAGGGTAGTACCTAGACCCCAGGCAAGCCTTAAACTTAAGGGATTTTGTGTGACTTGTTTACCTTTACCATGTCTGTTATTTTCTATACCCATTGTGTGTTTTATCATGACATCATGCATCATAACATAACATGCATACTTCATTATACTAACCATTTCAAAGACCGATGGGATTTATCTTTGTTCAGTTTTGCAGATTATGGCTTCCATGCGCAGAAACACCATCCGAGTTAACTTCGTGCAAATACCTACTCAACTCAAAGATTTAGCCTCGAGAGTTTCTGATACTTCTTCATTTATTAGGAGACATGGTCAGCTTCTTAGCCTGGTTACCTTAAAGTTTGATGAGCAGATGATGAGTGTGCTTTTCCAGTTCTTCGATCTGGTGCATCATTGCTTCATTTTCCCGGATTATCAGCTAGTTCCCACTATGGAAGAGTTTTCTCACTTATTGGGCATATCCATCCTTGAGCAGATGCCCTTCATAGGTTTGGAAGAGACTCCTAGACCAGAAGATATTGCTTCAGCTCTACATTTGAAACGGGATGATGTAGTATCAAACTGGGAAACACGAAGCGGGGTTGAAGGTTTCTTAGTCAAGTTTCTAATAGATCAAGCTCAATAGTTCTGGGATAACTTGGACTTTCAGGCTTTTGAAGACATCTTGGCTCTCTTTATCTACGGTTTGGTTCTTTTCCCGAATCCAAATTCCTTCATAGATGTGAATGCGGTTAAGATTTTCCTGTCTCGCAATCCCGTGCCTACTCTTTTGGGTGATATCTTGCATGCCCTCTATACTTGTACTGTGCGTAGAAGAGGGACCCTCATGTGTTGTATGCTGTTGCTGGCGAGATGGTTTATTTCGCACCTCCCCAAATCTATGTTGAAGAATGAGGAAGGTTTAGGATGGTCTTACAGGATAATGTCCCTTGCCCATACATACATTCTTTGGAGTTCTAAGGCTATGGAAAGTGTTGCTATCATTGATCGATGTGGGGGATACCCTAATGTCCCATTTCTTGGAATCATAGGGGGAATAAACTACAGTCCTTGCTTGGCTTTACGACAGTTTGGTCGTGCTCGGAGAGACCGTCCTCATGACCTACTTCTTACAGATATTGTCTTTGACTACAAGGGGGACATTGATGAGCATCGCCGCAGGTTTATACGAGCTTAGGGCATGGTGAACAAGTCTAAACCTCAAGAGCTAGGACCAAAGACTTCTCTCTCTATGCAACCTTATCTCCAGTGGGTCTGAGCTCGAGCCCAGAAGCTTGGGATGCCTTATGAAGTTGTGTTGCCAGTGATTGTGGAGCCTACCAATGAAGAGGGCATTCCTTATACAGTCCTTTATCCCTACATGCCCACTGATCTTGGAGCATTGAAGAGATCCTGGATTCAGTTGAAAGAGGAGATGGATAGCTATTGGGAGAAGTATCATGAGTAGGAAAAGAAGATCTTGAAGCTCACCAGGCAACTTGAGAATGAAAGGAAAATCAATGACTACGTCAGCACCAAGGGGAAACGTCCATGGGATTTCTGATTTTGCTTTCTTTAGTTTAGATTTGTTTTCCATTTATTTCTTTTGTAACGCCTCAAAGGCATTGTTAAACATTTTCACAAGTTTAATCTAATAAACTTTTTTTATTTCTTGGTTTGCAAATTTAAATCTCCCAAAGTCTTTGAAATCATTACATGCGCATCCCATTATCATACACATCATTACAGGTATCATTACAGGTTTCTCGTCTCCTTCGCTGTTTATTTCAGCATGAAATGTCTTATGAAATCCCTACCGATCAAGCCATCAAAGCTCTTCAGGCACATAATGCCCAATTCCAAGAGATGTTCTTGAACTTGGCTAAAGGGCGAGAGGATTTGAAGACTCTCATCCTGAAGGAGAAGAAGAAGAAGAAGAAGAAGCTGGTTCTTCTGAATATGGGTAATAGATTTTGGAATAGGTTACGACAGGAAGCTGATCTGTCTCTTTCATCCAAAGGAGAAGAGAACCAAGAGGAAGAAAAGGGTCCTAGTCGTGTAGTCTCTGATAATGATACCAATTTTGATGATGAGAAATATCCTCTTGCGGAGGATAGGTACAAAAAACTTGAAGACCATCTGAGTGCTATGGAGATTCAGAAGATTCCTGGTTTGGATTTCGGAGATTTGGGACTGGCATCTGGGGTGGTGATCCCTCATAAGTTTAAAGCTCCGGTTTTTGCTAAGTACGATGGAGTATCCTGTCCAAAACTCCATCTCTGCTTGTATGTCCGAAAAATCCAACCCTACACTGCTGATAGAAATTTATGGGTGCATTTCTTTCAAGATAGTCTGTCAGGGACTCAGCTTGAATGGTTTTATCAATTGGAAGGAGCTAATGTCTGAAACTGGGAGGACCTTGCTGATGCTTTTTACAAACAATATTAGTATAACGCCGACCTTGCTCCCACTCGTACTCAGCTTCAGGGTATGTCTATGGGTGCAAGTGAAGGTTTTAAGGACTATGCTCAGAAGTGGAGAGATCTAACTGGAAGAGTCCAACCCCCTTTGTCTGACAGGGAGTTGGTTGATATGTTTCTTGGGACGTTGTCTGGTCCATTTTTCAATCATCTGATCGGCAGTTCATCATCTGGCTTTACGGAATTGATTTTGACTGGGGAGAGAGTAGAAGCTGGTATACGAAGTGGTAAGATATAGAAAGGTACTTCATCAAGTGCGGAAAAGAAGCCTTTCACTGGTAAGAAATAAGCTAGTTCAGTCTACGGCTCGAGGAGCCAAAACAGACCTGAACGCCGTCAAGAAGTAAATGTGGTAGTAATATCAAGACCCATCGTTGCCCCACAATGCAACAATCAACAAAGAATGGAGAGACCGCAGAGACAGTACACTCGGCTTAACATGACCTTATCTCAAATTCTACCACAACTATTGAAGACCAACCTGGTAACTCTGAGGGAAGCCCCAAAGAATCCCAACACCACATCTCCGCTATATAACCCGAACGCCTATTGCGCCTATCACTCCGATAGCCCAGGTCATGATACGAACAATTGTTGGGCCTTGAAGAATAAAGTGCAAGATTTGATTGAAGCTAAAGAGATTGAGTTTGATGCTCCAGAGAAGCCCAACGTCATAACTGCTCCTATGCCCAAGCATGGTCATGGAGTAAATGTTGTGGACGATGATTTATTTGTGACCTCCGTGGAAGAAGTTTCTACTCCTTTGATGACAGTTAAGAAGAATCTATTGTTGGCTGGTTTATTTCCTGGCGGTGGCGAAGGTTTCCACCTATGTTCAATTCTGCCTGCTGGTTGCCATTTATTGAAATTAGGTGTTCAACACCTGATGGATAACAAAGAGATCCTGTTCGAGAAGAATATGATTCTGTTGGTTCCAATTGAAGAAGTTGCCATCATAACCATTTCCGCCAATCCTTCCGAGGCTTCCTCGAGAAAGCCTGTTAGGATTACACCCGTTCTGAGAATTGCTCCGTTAATCATTACTATCCATGGTCCTATCCCATACACTTCGGATAAAGCTGTCCCTTGGCACTATAGGGCCGACGTGTATTACCATGGGGTTAAGCAAGACTTAAAGATTGAAGAAGTTGATGCTGATGTCAGCAATATTGTCGGGGCTAGCAAGGTCACCAGAAGTTGAAGACTCTTCTCTCCCGAGATTTCCCCTCTGACTGTTCACAAGCCTGTTGTTAGTCCATCTGATGGTACATCAACTACTGTCCCAGTTTCTACTCCAGTTATCACCCCTGTCGTCGAGCCATCTGACACTCGGGGCAAAGAAATCACAGGTGAGCCTTCCCGGATGGAGACACCTAAGAAGGTCATTGTAGAAACCTCTAAGTAGGAGATAGAGGAAATTCTGAAGATTATCAAGAAGAGTGACTACAACATAGTCGAGCAGCTGGGGCAGACCCCGTCAAAAATCTCCATGTTGTCCTTGTTATTGTGTTCGAAAGCGCATGCAAAGGCCTTAATTTCTTTCCTCAAAACTACGCATGTGCCGCAGGAAACTTCTATCGATCAATTCAAAGACTGCGTAGCTAGTTTGACTGTCGACAATGGGCTGGGTTTCTCAGACGCAGATCTGACTGCTAAAGGAAGAAGTCACAATGATGCTCTACACGCCTCGATTGAGTGCAGGGGCACTACTCTGGCCCACGTACTGGTGGATATTGTGTCTTCATTGAATGTTTTGCCAAAGAAAGCATTAGATTGTCTGAACTGTGAAGGTTTGATTCTGAAGCCGAGTAATATTGTGGTCAGGGCTTTTGATGGGTCAAAAAGGATGGTGCACGGGGAGGTGGACGTCCTTGTTAAAGTTGGCTCTCAGACTTTTGCATCTACTTTCTATGTGATGGATATCCGACCATCTTATTCTTACTTGATGTGTCGCCCTTAGATTCATAAGGCTGGGGCAGTGACTTCTACGCTCCGTCAGATGTTGAAATATCCAGTAAAAGAGAAGATTGTTACGGTGCAAGGTGAGGAGGAGTACATGGTAAGTCATCTTAATTCCTTTCGCTATGTGGAGATGGATGGGGAGTTCATTGAAATACCTTGCCAGAACTTTGAAGAGGTCCCCCAGACTTTGGCGTCGACTGAAATTGCTGCTGAAAAACCTCCGATGAAGATGGCTTCCCTCAAGGATGCTAGGGCTGTAATTGAAAAAGGTGGGTGTGCAAATTGGGGCCAGCTCCCTGACTTTGCACACAAAACTGACAAGTTTGGTTTGGGCTTTACTGTAGAAGCTCAAAGGGCTGTTCGGCGTGCGCGGATTGGAAGACCTCTTCTGCATATCAGTAATCAAGGAGTGAATGCAATTGAGGATGATGAAGAAGAGTCAGATATCGATAGCTGTATTTACCCTACTGCCAACGGTGGATTGAACAACTGGACGACGAAGGACTTCGTGCCCGTTTCTTTTATTACACAGTAATAGACTTTTTGTTTTGATATTTGTAATAGACAGTTTGAAACTTTACGGCCCGATGCCTTTCCCGAGGCACCTTGGCTTTGTTTGTGAGGGCTTATTATTTGTCATTTTCATATATCATCAATAAAACATTGGACGTTTTCTTGTATTACAAATTTTGCGCTCCTTGTTTTTTTCCTTTCTATCTCGCACTTTATAAAATAGCTATTGTCTTACACACACTGACATATCATAATGCATATCCATATCCACTATGGATCCCATTGATAACGACTCTGCTATTGCTAGTTATGACTTTGAAAATCCGATCAACCAAGCCGAGGACGAAGGTGAGGATGATTGTGAGGTGCCTGGAGAGCTTACTAGACTGTTACTGCAGGAAGAGAGGGTCATACAGCCTTATGAAGAGCCAGTGGAATCAGTGAATTTGGGTACAGAGGAAGACAAGAAAGAGGTCAAGATAAGTGTAAATCTGGAACCTAGTGTCAAGCAGCGGTTGATACAGATGCTACGCGACTATGTTGAGATCTTCGCTTGGTCTTATGAAGATATGCCTGGTTTGGACACTGACATTGTGGTACACCGCCTGCCGACTAAAGAAGATTGTCCTCTGGTAAAGCAGAAGGTTCGCCGTATGTGCCCCGAGATGTCTGAGTAAATCAAAGCTGAGGTCATGAAACAGTTTGACGTCGGATTTCTAGCTGTTACTTCTTATCCACAGTGGGTTGCCAACGTTGTTCCAGTACCTAAGAAGGATGGTAAGGTACGGATGTGTGTAGACTATAAAGATCTGAATAGGGCGAGCCCCAAGGATGATTTCCCACTTCCTCACATCGATGTTGTGGTCAACAACACCGTGCAACATAAGGTCTTCTCCTTTATGGATGGTTTTTCTAGTTACAATCAGATTAAGATGGCTCCCGAGGACATGGAGAAGACAACTTTCGTTACGCAGTGGGGCACCTTCTATTACAAGGTAATGCCATTCGGGTTGAAGAATGCTGGGGCAACTTATCAGCGCGCCATGGTCGCTTTGTTCCACGACATGATTCACCGTAAGATTGAGGTTTACGTTGATGACATGATTTCAAGGTCCCAGACTGAAGAAGAACACCTTGACCATCTCCAGAAACTGTTCGACAGGTTAAAGATGTACAAGCTAAGGTTAAACCCGAACAAGTGCACCTTCGGGGTAAGGTCTGGTAAGCTGCTGGCTTTCGTCGTTAGTGATAAAGGTATTCAAGTGGATCCTGCAAAGGTGAAGGCTATACAGGAGATGCCAGCTCCCCGAATAGAAAAAGAAGTCAGAGGATTTTTGGGACGGTTGAATTACATTGCCCAATTCATTTCACATCTGACTGCTACTTGTGAGCCGATCTTCAAGCTGCTGAAGAAAGATCAAGTGGTAAAATGGAATGATGAATTTCAGACCGCTTTTGAAAGGATCAAGGAATACCTCCAAGAGCCACCTATTCTGATGCCTCCAGTTGAAGGAAAACCTTTGATCTTATACTTGACAGTACTGGATAATTCAATGGGGTGCGTGCTGGGGCAGCATGACGAGTCTGGCTGTAAAGAGCATGTTATTTACTACCTTAGCAAAAAGTTTATCGACTGTGAGACCAAAAAGTTTACCGACTGTGAGACCCGATACTCACTACTCGAGAAAACTTGCTGCGCTTTGGCATGGGCTGCTCTCCGGCTGAGACAGTATATGCTGACTCACACTACCCTATTGATATCAAAGATAGATCCAATCAAGTATATCTTCAAAAATCCTGCCTTGTCCGGAAGAATAGCAAGATGGAAGATGATCTTAACTTAGTACGACACACGTGGGTTGATGTCCTTACAAAAACTTTTTCTGAAGATATGTTTAACTTCATTCTGAAACATCTCAGCATGAAGCTATGCCCAGAATAAATTGTTTTATTTACATATCTTAACCATCAGAACTTTATTATTTTCTGTGAACTACTGATCAACATGTCTTCAGAGTTTAGAAAGTACAAATTGCATCAGAATCTATCCATGAAGATCTGAGCGTTTCATTTCAAGGATAGAAGCGTGTAGTTCACATAATCAAATTGTTGTCATCCATTCATCAACTACTTTCTGAGGCTGAACACGCGTTCACTTTTCTGAAAAGTCAAAAGCGCTGATTGGGTGCATTGAGACACATGTCATGGGTAACCGTTCCAGTATCTTTCTGAATCCCCTAATTTCAGCTGTCATTAATGCTTATAATCATGACTAATTATTTCTCTTTCTTACTGGTTACGCTTTCAAGAAAAACTATTTAAACTCAAATTTCACTCTTTACATTCTTTCACTTTTACTCTCTCAATATTTTCTATCATTTCAAGCTCTCGTTTTCAAAAACCCCCTTCATCTTCCTCAAAAATCCCGTGTGAACACTGGCTTCTTCAAGTGTCACAAATATCAGTGCTCAGGAATATGCTTCAATGGAACAGTATGAAGAAACCTACAGAATGCTCCTCACTCCTATTAATAATCTGGAAGTTCTCTCTGAACTGATTGTTGATTTTGGGAGTCTTCAAGAAAATGGCTTCAATCTGTATGAAGACGTTACTGCTCAAGGATGGAACAAGTACTTTGACCGTCTGGTTGAACCAAAATTTCCCATTCTTGTCAAAGAATTCTAGATACATGCTTCGTCTTCAAATCATCAGGTTACTTCTTATGTCACGGGGAAGAAAATTGTTATTACCGAAGACCTAATTTCAAAGCTTATTGGTTACAATGGTGGAGGCGTCAAATGCATTGACATGGCTGAGAGATGCTGTGACGTAAGCTCTATTGTAAAGGAAATTTTTACTCAAGGACTTCCCTCTAGTAAAATCAGGAATTTGAAGGATCACCATAGAATTTGGGCCAGAATTATTCTGGGGTGTATCAACCACAGGAAGCCAACTAGCTCTCATGATTATATCAACATTGATCAGCAGTTTCTGATCTATTTCATTGCCAAGAGGACTAAGGTAAACCTCCCACACTTGTTGTTTAATCATCTTAGAACCATTGTGAAGGAAACAAGAGAATATGAACGAACCAAGAGGGACTGGATACCCTTAGGAAGACTCATATCAGATATTCTGACAGAGAATAGGCTGATAGAACATTTGACTGAAGCCCAGGAAATCAGCACATTGGAAGCAACCGTTGGGAAGCCCCTGAACGCTAAAAATCTGAAGAAGATGAAAATCATTGAGAATATCAAGAAGGAACCTACTATTACTTCTCATGCAACCATCACTTAAAGAAGGATACCTCTGGATGATTTTTCTCTATTTTCTGAGATTGACTCCAAACCAGAAATAATAGTCAGATATCTGGACGCTTGCAAGGAAGATGGTACTGCACCAGAAATCAATATCCAGGACTTACACAAGGTTGCTCCAGAAGTTGCTTTATAGAAGGCCTAGAAGAGGAAAGCAGCAGGAGAAGGACCCTCTCAGAGGACACTAAAAGCTGCCAAAAAGAAAGGTAATCCCTCCTCTGTTCCTGTTATAGAATCAATAAATGTATCAACATCTGAAGCCATGCATTCTCAACCAGCAAACCCATCACCCCAAACATTTGAAGACTTTGACATAGGGTTTGATCCATCAGAAAATCTCGGTCTAAATGAAACTCACTCCCTTTCTCATAATCCAAATCATGAACAAACCCAACCAGAACTTGCCAAAGTTCTGTCTGACATTAATTTATTTGACTAAGACCTTTCCGCTCCCGTGCCATAAAATCCAAATTCTCAACTCCCTGAAAATCCCAACTCTGATACCACACAAGAAATTCCGCAACCACACTCTCCCCAACAAGAAATTCCTCATCCTGAAATACCACAACCAGAAGATTTGAACTCCATCTCACAACAACCAGAATCTCAACCATTTGAAAATCAATCTTCTGATATCCATGAACCAGAACCTCACCATGTTTCAACAAACCAATCTGAATAACCCCATTCAGATTCTGATACAATCCCAATACCTGGAATCACAGAACCTCTTGCGGTTCGCATGCCTCTCACCATCCACGACATTCCAGAAATCCCTCCATCTCTTGAATCCACACCACCAAACTCCCCTACCAGCCCAATTATCATTCCTGACTCTCCCACTCCTTCAGCCTCTAACAGTCCAACTGACAATGTAAGACTTGTCATTGATCCAATTGTGCTAGAAAGACTAGCTTCTATCTCACATAAAACTGCCATTCCCAAACCTAAACCAACAGAAACCACCTCAGATATTGGTACAAGTTTGTTGATTTTTGAAACAGGAATACAGGAATGGATAAATTCTTTGAAGAATGCTAGTCAAGAGATGACTAATCCTGCTGCTTCTGATTATATGTGGACAAGTTTCAGAAACTGGCTTAGTTATGAAACGCTGAAGCTGAAGGAACAGAGTTATGAACAGGTTGAACAGAACTTTAGTGCTAAGCTGAAGGCTTTTCAAGATCAAGTTCTGAGAAAACTATTCAAGAAAGATATCTTCTCTTTGGATAATGTTCCCTGGACAGAGCATTATCCCTCAGATGAAGTTTAACCAGAATCAGAAAATCTCTCCCTGACTGCTGCTACAGAAGACATGTTCACAGCAGAAGAAATGGCTCACTCTGAACAAGCTGCAAAATGCTCTGAGCAATGTCCAACTCCTAAAGATACTCAAGCACCATCCTTAGTTATGTAAACTCTGGAAGAGTTGAAGAAAGAAAATGCTCTAATCCATGCAAGGTTGGATAAGTAGGAGGACACGGACAAAGAGATTAAAAGCATTTTGGGCAAGCAAGAAGAGTCTAATACTCAGATCAAGAGCTTGCTAGAAGCTTTGTTCACACGTCTTCCCCCTTCTTCCTAGATTTCTGTTTAAATCTGTTTATCTGTAACGCTTAATTTTTACCTCTTATGTTCTGGAACTTATCATTGCATCATGTTTTTAATATAATTAAACTATTTTGGCTCTAATTATATTGCCTTTTTGATAACTGACAAAAAGGGGGAGAAAGTAAGATATTTTCAATAATGGTTTACTGAGACAAAAGTCTCAAACATTCTAAATTTCTTAACCTATACTTTCTGAGAAGTTTGAACAGGTACAAATTCTAACAAAAGATGCAGCTAAACTCTGATAATTCTGACGAAAGATGCAGCTAAACTCTGATGCTCAAGGAACTTAAGGGAATTAATCAACTTAGGGGGAGTTTCTCTTAAACTTTTGTTCTTTATTTTTAATTGAAAAATATAGCTTTTGTCATCATCAAAAAGGGGGAGGTTGTTAGAACATAGTTTGATTCTACAACCCTTAGTTAGAGTTTTGATGATAACAAATAAAAAGAACTAATGACAAATACAAAGAACAAATATGCACCCTAAAAATCATGTTGTGTGTAAGCAAAAGTTCTGACCATAGAAGCATCAGAAGATAAGCATAAGAGCTACACGCTGAAGCAATCAAAACATGTGCTGAAGATTGATGACCAGAACCTGCGCTTAAGCAAAGTAAACTCTGATTCTGAACAAGAACATGTTAATCCAAATCATCAATATTCTGAAGCGTCATCAGCAAGCAAGGAGATAAGATTCTGAAGCGTTTATGATCATTCAAGACAACATCAATTCCAACAGCTTCTTTCAGACAGGATCTTCTCCAAATGGAAAGCATGTTAATGACATTAAACATGCTTGATGATCAACGTTATTCCACTGCCTATATAAACAAAGTCAGTATTAAAAATTGAAGACGGTTTTTTGCTACATAACCACTCACGCATATTTAAAGCTGCATGCAATATTCTTTACATTTCCAAGCTATAATTTTGTGTAAATTATCACAATTGTGATAAACAGTTTTTGTAAGAAAAACAACAATACACATCTTGTATAATTGTTTTGAAACAGTGTTCCTTGAGATTAACCGGATTGTGGTTGTACTCAAGAAGACTTTAAAAGTTGTTAAAGTAGTGATTGTAATCCTTTTGAGATTAGTGGATTAAGACCTCGTTGGAGAGAGGCGAAATCACCTTGACGGGTGGACTGGAGTAGTTTGAGATCAAATGAACCAGGATAAAAATACTGTGTCATTGAGATTTTAATTTCAAGTTTTCAATTCACCCCCCCCTTTTTGTGTTTTTCACATCTTCAATAGGCATCAGAGCGCCTGGTTCTGAGCTTAAACACTTAACCGTTTCAGTACAAGATCCAAGCTTCAGAAAAACACTATGGTGGGACCAAGTCAAAATATCAGCAATGACTACCATGAAGACAAGGACAGATTCAGTGGCAAACCTCCAGTCTTTGATGGAGAAAACTTTGACTACTGGAAAGATAGAATTGAGAGTTTCTTTCTGGCCCATGATGCTGATCTATAGGAC
Source organism: Vicia faba (assembly GCA_948472305.1). Lineage (NCBI taxonomy): Eukaryota > Viridiplantae > Streptophyta > Magnoliopsida > Fabales > Fabaceae > Vicia > Vicia faba. Next base: position 788,138,261 of record OX451737.1, read on the forward strand.
ATGGTGACTGATGGATACACGCACCCAGTGGATGGACATGGTCATAGGATAGACAGAAAAATGATGTCTGACCAGCAAAAGCGTGAATTCAGAAACCACCACAAGGCCAGAACAATACTCCTCAGCGCCATCTCATACTCAAAATATGAGAAAATATCAAATAGAGAGACTGCCAAGAACATGTTTGACTCTCTGAGAATGACGCATGAAGGCAAAATTCAAGTCAAAGAAACCAAGGCCCTTGCGCTCATTCAGAAGTACGAGGCATTCAAGACGAAAGATAGTGAGTCAATAGAAACTATGTTTTCAAGATTCCAAATCCTTGTTGCTCGACTGAAGGTTCTTGACAAAGGGTATTCTACTGCTGATCACATTAAGAAGATCATCAGAAGCTTTCCCAAACAATGGAGGCCAATGATCACAACACTTAAGCTAGCCAAAGATCTCAACAAAATATCTCTGGAGGAACTTGTCAGCTCCCTCAAAAGTCACGAGATTGAGCTAGAAGAAGATGAGCCTCAAAAGCAAGGTAAGCCACTAGCTTTAAAATCTAACATAAAATATGACTCTAAGGTTTTTGCAGGCTGTGGAAGAAACTTTTGATGGATCCTCATCATAAGAAGATGAACTGTCTCTCCTCTCCAGAAGGGTGAACCAATTGCGGAAACAGAGACAAAGGAAAGTCAGAAATCCTAGAAGATCAGAGAATCAGAATGAATCCTCCTCCAGATACAGAAAGTCGGAGTCTTCGTCTGGACACAGAAGATCTGAAGGTTCTTCAGGATACAGAAAGCCAAACAACAAGGACATCATCTTCTATGAGTGTAATGAGCAAGGGCACTACAAAAGTGACTGCCCAAGGCTTCAGAAGAAGAAGCCCAAAAAGAAGTTCTTCAAGGAAAAGAATAAAAGCCTCATGGCTACATGGGATGATTCTGACACCTCTTAAGCTGACTCAAAATTAGATGATGAAAGAGAAAACACAGCTCTCATGGAAAACGTATCAGAAGAAAGTGAAGCTTCTATTTTAAACTCAGAATCAGACACTGAAGAGGTTTTTCCTGATTTTATCATAAACTTTACTAAGGCTGAACTTGCTGAAAGTATAAATGATATTCTGGAAAGATATCAGCATATCAGAGTCAAATTCAAGAACCTGAAAAGGGATCTTGCCTCTGACTCTGAAAAGTCTGAGAGTCTCAGATTAGAGAATTCTGAGTTAAAAGAGAAAATTTCAAAATTAGAAAATGAATTGGAAAACTCTCAGAAGGAAACAATCTTAGAGACTCCCAGCAATGCTGATGAGATCATCAAAGAGTATGATCACAACTTTTAGAAGTTTCTAGCTAAAAACATAGACAAAAGCAAGATGGCTTCAATGATCTATGGAGTTAGCAGAAATGGTAGGAAAGGGATAGGATATCAAGGTAAGGTATCTACACCAAAAAATGCCACGGACTTAGTTATAAAACGCACACCACTCTATTCACATTTTATATATGGGCACATACATGACATAAAATACACAAGTAGTGATTATTCTGTCAAACCAAAATTCAATCAGAATTTTGGTAAAACTAACAAATCAGGACCCAAGAAAATGTGGGTACCTAAGGATAAAATTATACATGTAGCAGATATCTTTAGCAGTAAGGCTAAGACACCAATCATGGTACCTGGACTCTGGCTGCTCGCGACACATGACGGGAAGAAGGCATATGTTCCAAAGCCTGGAGGCTACATGGGCTTTGGAGGCAATCAGAGAGGAAAAATCATTGGCTCTGGAACAGTAGGTAATGAAAATCTTCCCTCTATAAATAATGTATTATTAGTTGATGGATTAATGCATAACCTGTTATCCATAAGTCAATTAAGTGATAACGATTATGATATAATCTTTAATCAAAATTCATGCAAAGCTATTAGTCAGAAAGATGGGACTATCCTATTTAATGGAAAGAGGAAAAACAACAATTATAAAATAAAACTTTCTGAACAAAAGAGTCAGAATGTAAAATGCCTACTTTTTGTTAACAACAAGCAATGGGTCTGGCGCAGAAGATTGGGGCATGTTAGTATGAGAAAAATGTCTCAGATTAACAAACTCAATCTGGTTAGAGGACTTCCTAATCTAAAGTTCAGCTCAGATGCTCTGTGTGAAGCATGTCAGAAAGGAAAATTTGCAAAACCTTCTTTCAAATCCAAAAATGTTGTTTCCACCTGTGATACGGTGGGAGAACTGACTTGAGGTTTTGCGTTTGTATTCGCACTTGTTCGGTTTAGCAAGAGTCGCCACCGACTTTTTATCTTATCCTAAAGGAAAGGTTAAAAAGCACAGCAAAAACCTTTGAGATGTTTTCTTGGGTTCGGGGAGTAGATTATAGAAAGGGAAGGTATTAGCACCCTTTCTATCCATGGTTATCCATGGGCTCTTAGTTACTTGCTTAGATCACTTGCCTTGCATTTTCAATTGTTTGAAATGGTACTTTGTGTGTGTGGTTTTGAAAATGTTTTGAAAAAGATGCCTTGTCTAGGCAACCCTTGTAACAATTCTTTACTTGAATGTTTTACAAAAGGTGTTTGTCTTTTTGAAAATATGTTTCAAGGTTTTGAAAGTTATTTTGAAATTGTGTTGTGGAGTGTGTTTTGAAAGTAGGCAAGTGTGTTTTGCAAGTTTGATCAAGTAACTAAGAGTTGTCTACCCCTAAATTTACTCAAAGATCTTTTCTATGTTTTAACCCTTTTAACAGTATTGTTCCACCATTGTATTTGGTGGACAATCTTGTGTTAGGATGTTAACGGGACGGGCACGGGTCATCGTTTAGACCATGAATGCAATGGTGCCAAGGGTCTTTGGCAATTTTCTTGAAGGGACTATGATCATTTTTAGGCAACTTCGAAAGCGTCATCGAGGGACTATGATCATTTGAATTGTTTTGTTTTGCCAAAGAAACTCAACATGTAAGCATGGCCCATTTTTAAAGGCAACAAGTGGAGTAACCCTAAGGGTGCAAGTGTGAAAATGTGTTTTATTGCATACAAGAGTTTATCTTTGAATTAGGATTTTCTATTTCATTGATTTTATCTTGCCATACACATCCTAATTACTAGCATTTATATTTAAAAGCAATAAAAAGCAGGAATATAAAGTCCTACGCTATTACAACAATTAGGGGGTGGGGATACATATTTGTACATGGGGTGGTTCAACGAGAAAAATAGATAAGAAAAGAAAGTAATAAAAACAAGATAGAAAGAAAGAGAGAGGGAGCCAGCGCGCTGCTGAGAGGTCATCAGAAGTTCTGACTCTGGCCCGCTGCCAGATGATCAACCTTTTGGTTAAACTGTATGAGTCAGAACTTCTGACTCTGGAACCTGCAAAACAGAAACCTGTTAGTGGGAAGATCAGAAGTTCTGACCCCCATGCGCTGCAAGACAAAAGTTTGTTAGTGGGGATATCAGAAGTTCTGATCCTGTTGGAAATACAATAATTCTCAGAAGTTCTGATATTATTGACAGCAAAACAGGCTTCAGATGTGCTAACGTCAAAGTTAGCACTTGGCTTCTCCCTGTGCTAGTCAGAAAATCTGCAATTTTGTTATTTTTCCACAAAACAGAAAACATGTTTGGAACAGCTTCAGCAAATGTCAAAGTGTTTCAAGAGACAGAACCAACAAGGTCACATGCAGGTTTTATGCTGACTCTCTTCCTATCTAAATGTTCTGAGGTATGAAAATCCTCAGAACACAAACAACAACAACATGATGTTTACATTATGTTTATTTGAGCATGCATAGCTGATGATGCTTAGCAGCGTGATGAAGGTCAGCAGGTGCTTACCTGGCTGTTGGAAAAGTTTGTGAATGAGAGCTAGCTTTTTGCTCTGATGGTGTTCTGGGAAGGTTCTTTTTTGAAAGAGGTAGATGAAGGCGTATGTGTATGTATGGTCAGAGGCTGAAAGGGTGTTTTTTAGTCACAAAGAAAGCTGGGTATTGATGAAGTTTGAAGGTAAGAAGTTCAAAGTTATGAAACACTGGAGATTTTGGCATAGTTTCACAGTACTTTCTTGCTAAAATTTTCTGTTTCTCTTCTAGCAATTTTTCTGGTTTTTTGGACGCCCCTTTTTAGTGGACAATGGTTCTCTATTTATAGGCGAAGCTCTTGTGTATTTTTGAACATTAAAGGCGCCAACAGAGGTTGAATTGTTCTTTGAAAGAAGTTCCTGGGAAGTTGTGATAATAGATAGCCTTTCAGCCTAGGATGGAACAACAGGCATGGATTGGGGAGAAGTGACCTCTTAGGTGAACGGTGGCGCGTAGACCCATGCCTAAACCTGCATAAAGGCGTTTACCAAGCCACACGTGAAGAGACCCCTTGGATGAATGTTCAGGAGTGGTTGGGAGCATTAATGAGCATTAAATGGTGATGAGACTTATCAACACCAAAATTCTGGTAATAGGAGAAAAACTTGAACCAGCAGTTCTGCTTTACCAAAAACAACGTAAACCATGCTCTGGTCTTGGCCTCTTGTTGCCTTAGCAAATTCTGGGGATTCTCCTGACTTTCTGACACGTTCCTTAGACTTGCTTCTGAAAATCCTGGACTTAGAGATTCTTTGTCAGTGTAACATCCACTCTTCTGACCCTTTCATCTTCTGATTTCAGCATGTTCTGAAGGAGCCCTCAGGCTTCCTCGCTTCTTTGGCATTCCTCTAGCAAACTCTGGCTGAACTTGCATAACTGCTGAAAGAGTCATGCTCTGTTTGAGGCTTACGTGTTGAACCACGTTTGCAACTTCTGACTGAGTTGATGTAGCTGCTGAGGGTCCAACTTCTGACTGTGTTGAGCCAAGCTTGCAACTTCTGACTGTTTCTATCTGGAGTTTGGTCCAGAAGTTCTGAAGCGCTATTTTCTTCTTAAACACCCATTTTCTAAAGAAAAATTCCAAATGTTTAGAATTTAATTTTTCTTAAGATAAAAGCGTTGCCTTTAGAGCTTGTGTGATCATTTTGCTCTTGTAAATGGTTTGCTTGGGAAGAAATGACAATTCAGGACTTGGATTTGTTTCAAAGAGACTCTGAGAATCCAGGATGATTTCCTGAAGAATGAGAGGGCAAATTTTGGGGTACAACAGCTGCCCCTGTTCAATCTTTTTGAACCTGAAGAGTTAGATTGGCAAGTTTGCCTTTCGCGACTCAAAGGTAAAAGAAGATTGGACACTAGAGTGCCCTTAAATTTGCACTCGTCAAAACAATGGATGCAGGAATGGGCTTAGAGATTCCTTTTGGAGATGGGCTTAAAGATGCCATCTGGAGGGGTGGCAGAACCTTGTCGGGGATGGGCTTACAGATGTCATCTGGAATGAGTATCAGAAAGATGTCCGTGTTTGGAACGTCTCTGAACTGAGGGTCTGAATAAGCAATAGATTGACATCCGTATCTGGAAGCATCCGTAAACTGTTTTCAAAGGTTGCATCTGAAAAAGCGATAGATTAACATCCGTGCTTGGAGAATCCGTAAACTATTTTCAGAAGTCTTGAAGTTGAATAAGCAATAGAGCAGCATCCGTTGTTGGGAAGCATCCGTAAACTGTTTTCAAAAGTTGAGAAGAATCTGAACAAGCGATAGGTTAACATCCGTTACTGGAGAAACCGTGAACTGTTTTCAGAAGTCTTGAAGTTGAATAAGCAATAGAGCAGCCTCCATTGTTGGGAAGCGTCTGTAAATTGTTTTCAAAAGTTGAGAAGAATCTGAACAAGCGATAGGTTAACATCCGTTACTGGAGAACCCGTGAACTGTTTTCAGAAGTCTTGAGAAGCATCCGTAAACTGTTTTCAAAAGTCTTGAAGTTGAATAAGCAATAGAGCAGCATCCGTTGTTGCGAAGCGTCCGTAAACTGTTTTCAAAGGTTGAAGAATCTGAACAAGCGATAGGTTAACATCCGTTACTGGAGAGCCCGTGAACTGTTTTCAGAAGTCTTGAAGTTCAATAAGCAATAGAGCAGCATCCGTTGTTGGCAAGCGTCCGTAAACTTTTTTCAAAAGTTGAGAAGAATCTAAACAAGCGATAGGTTAACATCCGTTACTGGAGAACCCGTGAATTGTTTTCAGAAGTCTTGAAGTTGAATAAGCAATAGAGCAGCATCCGTTGTTGGGAAGCGTCCGTAAACTGTTTTCAAAAGTTGAGAAGAATCTGAACAAGCGATAGGTTAACATCCGTTACTGGAGAACCCGTGAACTGTTTTCAGAAGTCTTGAAGTTGAATAAGCAATAGAGCAGCCTCCGTTGTTGGGAAGCGTCCGTAAACTGTTTTCAAAAGTTGAGAAGAATCTGAACAAGTGATAGGTTAACATCCGTTATTGGAGAACCCGTGAACTGTTTTTAGAAGTCTTGAAGTGGAGGAGGAATCGGTGTAGGGTTTCCTGATGATGAGTCAGTGTAAAACTGCATCTGAATTGTTAATGATAGCCTTTATTCTTATCCTGAAAAGGATAAAATGTTAGCTAAACACAAAGTTATGTTGCATGAAATGTATGATGCAATATATGTTATATCAATGTTTATGATATGAATGTGATGAATGCGCATGTAAGCTGATGATCTGTCTTGCTGAGGATAGATGAATCCTGGATGGCTGGAGATAAAAGAATCTTGACTGCTGCCGGGGGAAGTAGATTCTTGACTGCTGCAGGGGAAGTAGATTCTTGACTGCTGCAGGGGAAGTAGATTCTTGACTGCTGCAGGGGAATGCAAGAATCTTTGATTGCTGAGGATGAGACATCCTGGTTGACTACTGTTGGGGAATCAAGAGCTTGGGTTGTATGCCAACCTACTGAGGATTCCTGTCTTGAGGAGATCTTTATTGGGGGATATTTGAATATCCTGTGAAGAACCGAGAATGAGAGTCTTCAATCTGCTTGGGGAATGCAAGATCTTCAATTGTTTGGGGATCTTAGGACCACTGTTGGGGATTGAAAATCCTTGGTGACTTGCGGGGCTAGAGAATTCAGATGATCTCTACTGGGGAGTCCAGAACCTAGGAGGCTCATGCTGGAGGAGTAAGACTGAGAATCTACAATCTGATGGGAAGTATCTCCGTGGGGAGAAGGTTCACTAGTCTGGTTCCGTTGGGGATTTGATAGTTGGAAGTTTTAGCTCCGCTGGGGATAGGATTTTCAGATTCTTAAGGCTCCACTAGGGATACTGAAACTTAACTCTGTGGGGAATTTGAGTTTCAGATGGCTCTCTGGCTGGGGAAATCAATTTTTGAGAAAGCTTTTCTGCTAAGGATCCTGAAGTTTAACTCTGTTTGGGGAATTAAGCTCTGGATTTTGACCTTGCCGAGGAATTTGGAGTTTAAATCTGCGGGGGATTTCTTCTGAAAGCGTATCGAAATATCCGTCTGTACCTTCACCTTATCAGCAATCACCTTTCTTGATTTGTAAGGAAATGATTATGTTCAAATGCATATGCCTATTTAACAAAACATTGGACGTTTCTCAAATAAAACATAAGTGTAGAAAAGCAAAAAAAGGAAGACAAAGCAAACTTCTGTGTTTGGAAAAGTATTTGTATTGACTTTCTGTGAGTATCTTTGTACAAATGAGACAGGCATCCTAGTAAGAGGATGTTGTCGTAAAGAATTGAAAATTTTATACAAAAGAAAGATGGCTATGTGCAACAATTCTATGGGATCCCATTCTGCTATAGCCTTCATAACTCTGAATATCTTGTCCATTCAAATGCTTCGTTCACCGATGACTGGATTGATCAGAAGCTTGGAGCTGGTTGATGAAGAGATTGTCCTTAAAGTGATCCGACTAGACATAGTCATACACTTTAATTCCCTAACTTTGGCCTGGATCGCCCTTTCGGGTTTTCAATCCACCGGGAAACCCCTTTTTGCCCAAGCCGCCCTTTCGGGTTTTCGACTTGCCGGGTGTACAGATTTTTTTGTTTTATCCCTAATTTTTGCCTGAACCGCCCTTTTGGGTTTTCGGTTCACCGGGATGCCCATTTTTTCCCAAGCCGTCCTTTCGGGTTTTCGACTTGTCGGGTTATTTTATGCGTAGTATCTTTTGACTATGTCTGCATTCGCAGGGTGTGGCAAATCGTTGCCGTCCATGGTGGTCAGAGTCATTGCACCACCAGAAAATATGCTCTTGATCACAAATGGTCCTTCGTAAGTAGGAGTCCATTTGCCCCTGGGATCACTTTGCGGCAAGATAATCTGCTTGACTACGAGATCTCCGACTTGATATACTTGGCGTCTGACTTTCTTATTGAAGGCCTTGATCATCCGTTTTTGATACGTCTGACCATGGCAAATAGCAGTGAGTCGCTTCTCGTTGATCAAATTGAGTTGATCAAGTCGGGTCTAAATCCAATCGTCTTCATTCAAACCAACATCCTTCATAATCCTTAAAGAAGGAATCTTAACTTCCATGGGCAGGACAACTTCCATGCCATATACCAAAGAAAATGGGGTTGCTCCGGTTGAAGTACGTGCCGTGGTACAATATCCATGAAGAGCAAATGGTAACATCTCATGCCAGTCCTTGTAGGTTACTGTCATTTTCTGAATGATCTTCTTAATGTTTTTGTTCGCAGCTTTAACAGCACCATTCATCTTCGGCCGATAGGGAGATAAATTGTGATGATAAATCTTGAACTGTTCGCATAGAACGGTGATCATAGTATTATTCAGATTGGTTCCGTTGTCTGTGATGATCCTGTCGGGGACACCATACCAGCATATGAGATTCTGCTTAATGAAGCGGGCAACCACATTTTTAGTAACAGAGGCGAAGGAAGCTGCTTCGACCCATTTGGTAAAATAGTCAATGGCGACCAGGATGAAGCGATGTCCATTGGACGCTGTGGGCTTGATCTCTCCAATCATGTCAATGCCCCACATTGCAAATGGCCAAGGAGATGTCAGAACGTTGAGAGGAACAGGAGGAATATGAATCTTGTCGGTGTAGACTTGACATTTGTGGCAAGTACGGGAATGCTGATGGAAATCTGCTTCCATGGTAGACCAGTAATAGCCTGCCCTTAGAATCTTCTTAGCCATTGTATGTCCGCTCAAGTGGGTGCCAAATGTACCGCTGTGTATCTCGGTCATGATCAACTCTGCTTCAGCTTTGTCCACACATCAGAGTAAAACACAATCAATGCTGCGTTTATAGAGGATGCCGTTGCTCAGGAAGAACTTGGCAGCAAATTTCCTTAGGAACTTCTTGTCATTTACGGAAGCTCCTTCGGGATATTCTCTAGTCTGGAGATACCTTTTGATTTCGTGAAACCAGGGTTGTTCCACTACTTCTTCGGTATTAATCTCATGACAATGTGCAGGTTCATCCATTCGCTCGATGGTGATTTGGGGAGCCTCATTGTCCCAGTTGAGTTTAAACATGGAAGACATCGTTGCCAGAGCATCTGCTAGCTGATTCTCTTCTCGCGGGAAATGCTCGAAGGTGATTTGCTCGAAATGAGGCAACAATGTCAGGACATGTTCTTTGTATGGGATAAGATTAGGATGTTTGGTATCCCACTCTCCTTTGATTTGACTGATTACCAAAGCCGAGTCCCCAAATACGATCAAAGATTTGATCCCTAAGTCTATAGCAACCTTGAGACCAAAAATGCAAGCTTCATATTCAGCCATGTTGTTGGTACAACTGAAGCAAAGTCGGGCCGTGAAAGGCGTGTGACAACTTTCCGGGGAAATGAGTACCGCGCCGATACCGTTTCCAAGTGCATTTGAAGCACCATCAAAGTACAGGGTCCATCGGGATCCTTTTTCAGGTCCGTCATACGGTCTGTTACCTTCAATGTTGTCCAAATTCATTATGTCCTCATCCGGGAAGTCGAATCTCATGGACTGATAATCTTCGATAGCTTGATGAGCTAGATGGTCAGCTAGTACACTCCCTTTTATAGCTTTTTGGGTAGTGTACTGGATGTCATACTCAGTTAGGATCATTTGCCATCTAGTGATTCTTCCGAATAAAGCAGGCTTCTCGAAGATATACTTGATAGGATCCATTTTGGAAATCAACAAAGTGGTATGAGTCAGCATATACTGCCTTAGTCGGCGAGCAGCCCATACCAAAGCGCAGCAAGTTTTCTGGAGCAGTGAGTAGCGAGTCTCACAGTCGGTAAACTTTTTGCTAAGGTAATAAATGGCATGCTCTTTTCGACCAGACTCGTCATGCTGGCCCAATACGCACCCCATTGAGTTATCCAAAACGGTCAGATACATGATCAGCGGCCTTCCTTCAACGGGTGGCATCAGAATAGGAGGTTCTAGCAAATACTCCTTGATCTTATCAAAAGCAGCTTGGCAATCGTCGTTCCATTCGACTACCTGATCTTTCTTTAATAGTTTGAAAATTGGCTCACAGGTAGACGTTAGATGAGAGATGAATCTGGCAATATAGTTCAAGCGCCCCAAGAATCCTCTGACCTCCTTTTCAGTACGGGGAGCAGGCATTTCTTGTATTGCTTTCACTTTTGCTGGATCGACCTCAATGCCCTTGTTGTTGACAATAAATCCTAGAAGTTTACCAGACCTAACTCCAAAGGTGCACTTACTTGGATTCAGCCTGAGTTTGTACTCCTTCAATCTGGCAAACAGTTTTTGTAGATGTTCAAGGTGTTCTTCCTCTGTTTGTGATCGAGCTATCATGTCGTCTACATAAACTTCGATCTCATGATGTATCATATAATGAAATAAAGCTACCATGGTACGCTGATAAGTTTCCCCTGCGTTCTTCAGTCCGAATGGCATCACCTTATAGCAGAAGGTACCCCATTGTGTAACAATGGTTGTTTTCTCCATGTCCTCGGGGGCCATTTTGATCTGGTTGTAGCCCGAGAATCCATCCATGAAGGAAAACACCTTGTACTGAGCTGTGTTGTCAATCAAAATGTCGATATGCGGTAGCGGAAAATCATCTTTAGGGCTAGCCCTGTTCAAATCCAGGTAGTCCACACACATCCTGACCTTGCCGTATTTTTTAGGTACTGGCACAATGTTAGCAACCCATTGTGGATAGGATGTAACATCCAGAAAGCCAGCGTTGAATTGTTTCATTACTTTAGATTTAATCTTCTCAGACATGTCGGGCCTCATTCGGCGGACTTTTTGCTTGATCGATGGACAATCCTCTCTTGTAGGGAGACGGTGAACCACGATATCTGTGTCTAAACCCGGCATGTCTTCATAAGACCAGGCGAATATTTCAAAGTATTCATTTAACAACTGTATCAAACGCTCCTTGACACTTGGTTCCAGATTGGCACCCACTTGTACTTCCTTCCGGTCTTCCTCTGTTCCTAAGTTGACAGTCTCCAACAACTCTTCATGAGGAAAGATGACCCTTTCTTCTTGCTGTAGAAGTCTGGCTAGCTCCCCTGGTACTTCACAATCTTCTTCATCTTCATACTCAGCCTGATTGACCAAATCTTTAGAGTTATCGAAGGACATAGCAGAATGGTCACCCATAGAATCCGGAGTGGATGGATACCTGCATTTGTGAGTGTGGGTGTGTGTAAGGGATAGCCATCCTTAAACAAACAAAAATGCAAAAAGGAAAGAAAATGAACATAGAAGTTTTATAAATGAAAAACGTCCAATGAATCATTAAACATGGCATATGGATATGAAGAGAATCAAAACCCTTACAAAAGGACCTATATACCCCGGGCAAGGCATGAGGTGAAAAAGTAGTGTGCAGATTGTTTAAAAGTAATTATTACAAATCAACAGGAAGTGTTCGAAAGATAAGTTACTGATTAATGAAAGTAATGGGGACAAAGTCTTTCGCCTCCCAATTGCGTAGTACCCCTCCGATGGTTGGGAAGATCCAGTCTTCAATGTTGCCCTCTTCGTCTTTGTCTTCCAAAGCATGGATTCCATGAGGAGAAATCTTGATGGGTGTCCTTTCAATTTTTGAACGACGCATAGCTTTTTGCCCCGCAGCGGTAAATCCCAACCCAAACTTATCTGTTTTGTGAGGAAAGTCAGGCAACTGACCCCATGTTGAGCTCTTTCCCTCCTTCATTGCATCCTTTGCGTCTTTCAGAGATGCCATCCTGGCCACCGGCTTGGGTTCCTCAGCTACTGCCTTTACTACAGCAACCTCGGGAGCAAATTCCTCGAAGTGTTGGAACGGTTTCTCAATGAACTCGCCCTCTATTTCCACATACCGAAAGGAGTTCAGGTGACTGATCATATATTCTTCTTCACCGTGTACAGTTATAATCTTTCCTTTGACAGGGTATTTCAACATCTGATGTAGGGAGGAAGTGACTGCGCCAGCATTATGTATCCATGGTCTTCCTAGCAAGCAAGAGTATGACGGACGGATGTCCATCACATAGAAAGTTGAGTGGAATACCTCAGTGCCCACCTTGATGGGAATATCGACCTCCCCATGCACCATTCTTTTAGACCCGTCAAAGGCCCTGACAATGATATTACTTAGTTTCAGCTCCAAGCCTTCACAATCTAATCGATCCAGAGCTTTCTTAGGCAGCACATTCAGAGAAGAACCAGTGTCGACCAAAACATGGGCCAGAGTAATTCCTCGGTATTCTACTGACACGTGTAACACGTCATTGTGATTTCTTCCTTTAGGAGTCAGGTCAGCATCAGAGAAACCTAGGCCGTTGTCTGCGATAAGGCTGGCTACACAATCCTGGAATTGATCGGCTGAGGTTTCCTGAGGAACATGGGTTGTCTTCAAAAACCTTATCAATGCTTTGGCATGAGCCTCAGAAAAAAGCAGTAATGCTAACATGGAGATCTTCGAGGGGGTTTGCCCCAGTTGCTCTACCACATCATAATCACTTTTCTTTATTATTTTTAGAATCTCCTCCATTTCTTTCTTAGAGGTTTCGGGGATAACCAATGGCTGAGCCCTCATCCTGACGAGCTCATCTTGGATCCCTTTCCCCTTATCAGCAGAAGTAGGAGGGACAACCACAGGAGTAACAGCTTCTTCAATCAACGGAATTCTTGCGGAAAGTTTTATCGGTGCAGGAGTAACTTTGGCAGCAGCTGAGGGTCCAAAGACTGCCTTTGGAGGGGCAATCTCTGGAGAAAATATTCTCCCACTTCGGGTAATCTTTCTTGTACCGGAAATGTTTCCAATGTCGGCATCTTCTTCGTCAGAGCTTTCTTTAGTTCTCTCAACTTGTTTAACACCATGGTAGTAGATTTCTCCACCATAATTCCATGGTATTGATTTGTCAAAAATGTAGGGGACATGCCCAGGCATGGTTATTTTCAGAGGAACAAACTTCGTAGAGGATGTAACCTTAACAGGCTTTTTAGGGACCTTGGAAAGATTGGTGGAAATGGTAATTATTGAAACATCTTTGATAGGGGTTGGAATAGCAGGAATCTTTTCGAAAAGAATTTGTTGGCTGTCTATCAGGCCTTGGATGCCTATCTTCAGCAATGGACAGTCGATTGGTAGGCAGGAACAACAGTAGCAGTCTTCTTTACATCCTGGGAAAATCCCAGCCTTTAGCAGATTCAACATGATTGTTAGCAGTGGAGTTACCAGATCATCAACAGCAGAAACATACAGATCCTCTTCAATAGCATGGACATTGCGACCATGCTTCGGCATAGGGGCAGATATCACGTTCGGCTTCTCCGGAGCATCGAACTCAACCTATTTTGCATCTATCAAGTCTTGAATTTTATGCTTAAGCGCCCAACAATCGTTGGTATCGTGCCTGATGCTGTCAGAATGATAGGCGCATTTAGCATTAGGATGATAATGTGGGGAAGATGTGTTCACATTTTTGGTGCCTCTTTGATAGTAGTGAGATTTAGCTTCAATAAATGGGGAAGAACTTGTGCAGGCGTCATATTGATGCGGGTGAACTGCCGTTGTGGCCGCTCCACCCGTTGCTGATTTGGTCTGGACTGATTGTTAGGAGGCTGATCATTTGATGAATTTTGGATCATTACGGCCCCCACGGTCGACCGTCGTTCAGTTCTTCCCGATCTTTTCTGAGAGTATATAACAGCTGTCTCTTTCTTGGCCGGAAATGATTTCTTAGCAGTTGTAGATGCAGAGGCCTCCTTTTGAATCTTTCCACTCTTAATACCGGCTTCCACCCGTTCGCCAGTCAGAATCAATTCAGTAAACCCTACGGAAGATCTCCCGATCAGATGGATGAAGAACGGGCCATATAGGGTTCCCAAGAACATATCAACTAGTTCCCTATCAGAAAGAGGTGGCTGCACTCTTCCGGCCAAGCCGCGCCATTTCTGGGCGTATTCTTTGAATCCCTCATTTGAGGCAATTCCCATACTTTGTAGCTGAGTACGGGTTGGCGCCAAGTCAACGTTATATTGATACTGGCGATAGAAGGCAGCTGCCAAGTCTTCCCAGTTATGCACTTCTGACCTCTCAAGCTGGTAAAACCAGTCTAGTTGTGTACCAGACAGGCTATCCTGGAAGAAGTGTACCCAAAGATTTCTGTCGGATGTATGAGGTTGAATTCTTCGGACATATGATCTCAGGTGCATCTTTGGACAGGACAGCCCGTCATACTTTGCAAAAATTGGCACCTTAAACTTTGGAGGGATCACAATTCCAGCAATCAATCCCAATTCCTCAAAATCTAACCCAGGAACCCTCTACAGCTCCATAGCTGCCAGTCTATCCTCCAGGTTTTTGTATCTGTCGTCCGCTGGCGGGTATTGCTGCTCTGAGTAGTCTTCATCTTCCTCAACCTCTTCCTCTTCAGCTTCGGACTCAGAGGGTAGTGCAGCTCCTTTTCCCTTACTGGTTCCCTCATCAGATGCAGAGGGAAATTCAAGAACTCTTCTAGCTTCATTCTCAAACCTTCTTCCCAGTGTAGCTACCCCAACTCTTTTCTTCTTCTTTTTTCCTTTTTCTGGCTCTTTGTTCCCCAATAGTGCTTTTAGATCCTCCTGACCCTTTGCCAAAGTCATTAGGAGCTGTTGGAACTGTGAGTTTTGTGACTGCAGATCTTTGACCGTCTGCTCGAGATCCATCTTACTGAAATAAACAGCAGAAAGATAAGGAAACCTGGTGTGGAGACCTGCTTATGCATATGATGAATGATATGTTTATTCATGCAATGCATTCAAGGATTTAGAAATTCAAAATTGTTGCAAACAAAAAGAACACACGTCATATTAATAAGAAGAAATTTTGTCAGTACATAAATGCCCCATGGGCCAAATATTATAAAAACTTCTTAAGGTAAAAATACGTTGCGCATCCTCTTTGGCGCAATGTAAGTGTTGAGGGTCTCCTCCTCGTGAAATTGGCGGGTGAGCTCCAAAACCTTCTTCTCACTGGCGTAGAAGCTGGCTTCAAAAGTATCCCGTTCTTCCTTGAGTTGGATCCAACTCTTTTGCATCTCCTCCCATGATGTTGGCATGCTAGGATACAGGATGGTGTATGGAACCTCTCCTTCCTTAACAGGCTCTTTAATCAGCGGGAGAATGTGGGGGTAAGGCATCATAAGACTCTGGGCTCGGGTCCTTACCCACTTGAGATAAGGCTCAAGAGGGATGGAGTTCTTGTGCCCCAGTGTCTTGCTATCTACCTTGTTAGGCATCCTCCAAGCTCTGATGAATCTTTGGCGAAGTCCTTGCGCATCGTTGTCGAAGTCAAAAACTAGGTCAGAAACCAGCATGTCATGAGGGCCATCCCTACGTGCATATCCAAATTATCTCAAAGCTAATCAAGGGTTGTAGGTAATGCCTCCCCTAATGCCAAGTAATGGAACATTAGGGAACTCACCACAACGATCGACGATGATGACATTTTCTCTGGACCGAGAACACCAATGTACATCAGAGTGTGCGAGGGTCATCAACCGTTTTGACCACCTTAAGCCTTGGTCATTCTTCAAAACAGATTGTGGAAGGTGAGAAATAAACCACCTTGCAAGGAGAGGAGTACAGCACATGAGAACACCTCTCTTCCTCATTGTTCGTGTGTAAAATGAGTGGAGGATGTCCCCAAGCAATGTAGGTATGGGATTCCTGGATATGAAGATCTTGACGGCGTTGACATCTATAAGTTGGTCAGGATTTGGGAACAAGACCAACCCATAAATGAGGAGTGCCATAATTTCTTCAAAGGCTTGTAGATCTAAGGAATTCCAACACTCTTGTGCCTTCTCAAACAAGAATTTTTCCAAGAAGCCTTTGACACCACTTCTAGTCTCCCAATGCCCCTTGATGTCAGATGGTTGCAAGTGTAGTGCTTGAGCAACATCTTCAGGCTTTGGTTCTTTTTCTGTACCGTTGTAGGGTAGTTGATTAAGAATAGGAATTCTCAAGAGTTGAGAAAATTCCTCCAAAGTAGGCACCAATTGGTAGTCGGGGAATGTGAAACAGTGGTGAAGGGGGTTAAAGAACTGGAACAATACTTTCACCATGTCCTCTTCAATGCTGGTGTTGACTAGGCTGAGCAGTCTACCATGTCTTTCACTGAAGGGAGAACTTTTTGGAATTCTAGATGTGAGCTCCTTGAGTTGAGGAGGGATTCTCACAAGGTTGACTTGGATAGTTTTCCTGCGAAGAATTTCCATGACCTACAAAACAAGAACAAAGATGAAGATCCAAACCCTTGAAATGGTTAGTGGATGCATATGATGCTTTATGATGTTCATGATGTATGCACAAACATATGTGCAAGCAAGTCACAAAAAACCCTAGTTTCAGGCTTGCATGAGGTTTCATAGGTAAGTACCCTCTTGAGTGAAGTTGGCTTAAAAACCTGTCCTATAAATAGTAACCGGGTTCTAAGGAGCTCAATATCATTGGATCGTTTTC
Organism: Vicia faba; assembly: GCA_948472305.1. NCBI lineage: Eukaryota > Viridiplantae > Streptophyta > Magnoliopsida > Fabales > Fabaceae > Vicia > Vicia faba. Next base: position 788,155,104 of record OX451737.1, read on the forward strand.
CATGTTCATTGTTTTTGTTTAGCCACTTAACTAGCGACCAAAATATTCCAAGAAAACAACCCTCAATGAGTGTAGTATCGAGTATCTACCAACTTCGGACTGCACCAAAGCCGGTCATCTCACTACCCCTAATAAAAGGCCAAGATGGTCAAGTAAGGTTCTAGGTCATTAGTGCTTAGTGACATCACTCAGCGGCCCCGTACTCTCCTTGATTGGACTCAAGGGTTACCGGTACTCACAAATATGTCGCACTAATATAGCTATTGCTTCAACCGTGTCGGTATACCCCGCACAGTTTCCACAACGTATTGCTATCTATGAATGTTTCCCCAAATTCGGGTGTAGGATTTCAAGCCTAAACAAGAGAACCAAAATGTAAAGCAATCAAAACAAACAATTAGTCATGCAAGAGGGTGATCTAAGCCCTAAGGTTACTCCACTTTTAATGGAATCCCCAGCAGAGTCGCCAGTTCTGTGATACGGTGGGAGAACTGACTTGAGGTTTTGCGTTTGTATTCGCACTTGTTCGGTTTAGCAAGAGTCGCCACCGACTTTTTATTTTATCCTAAAGGAAAGGTTAAAAAGCACAGCAAAAACCTTTGAGATGTTTTCTTGGGTTCGGGGAGTAGATTATAGAAAGGGAAGGTATTAGCACCCTTTCTATCCATGGTTATCCATGGGCTCTTAGGTACTTGCTTAGATCACTTGCCTTGCATTTTCAATTGTTTGAAATGGTGCTTTGTGTGTGTGGTTTTGAAAATGTTTTGAAAAAGATGCCTTGTCTAGGCAACCCTTGTAACAATTCTTTACTCGAATGTTTTACAAAAGGTGTTTGTCTTTTTGAAAATATGTTTCAAGGTTTTGAAAGTTATTTTGAAATTGTGTTGTGGGGTGTGTTTTGAAAGTAGGCAAGTGTGTTTTGCAAGTTTGATCAAGTAACTAAGAGTTGTCTACCCCTAAATTTACTCAAAGATCTTTTCTATGTTTTAACCCTTTTAACAGTATTGTTCCACCATTGTATTTGGTGGACAATCTTGTGTTAGGATGTTAACGGGACGGGCGCGGGTCATCGTTTAGACCATGAATGCAATGGTACCAAGGGTCTTTGGCAATTTGCTTGAAGGGACTATGATCATTTTTAGGCAACTTCGAAAGCGTCATCGAGGGACTATGATCATTTGAATTGTTTTGTTTTGCCAAAGAAACTCAACATGCAATCATGGCCCATTTTTAAAGGCAACAAGTGGAGTAACCCTAAGGGTGCAAGTGTGCAAATGTGTTTTATTGCATACAAGAGTTTATCTTTGAATTAGGATTTTCTATTTCATTGATTTTATCTTGCCATACACATCCTAATTACTAGCATTTATATTTAAAAGCAATAAAAAGCAGGAATATAAAGTCCTACGCTATTACAACAATTAGGGGGTGGGGATACATATTTGTACATGGGGTGGTTCAACGAGAAAAATAGATAAGAAAAGAAAGTAATAAAAACAAGATAGAAAGAAAGAGAGAGGGAGCCAGCGCGCTGCTGAGAGGTCATCAGAAGTTCTGACTCTGGCCCGCTGCCAGATGATCAACCTTTTGGTTAAACTGTATGAGTCAGAACTTCTAACTCTGGCACCTGCAAAACAGAAACCTGTTAGTGGGAAAATCAGAAGTTCTGACCCCCATGCGCTGCAAGACAAAAGTTTGTTAATGGGGATATCAGAAGTTCTGATCCTGCTGGAAATACAATAATTCTCAGAAGTTCTGATATTATTGACAGCAAAATAGGCTTCAGATGTGCTAACGTCAAAGTTAGCACTTGGCTTCTCTCTGTGCTAGTCAGAACATCTGCAATTTTGTTATTTTTCCACAAAACAAAAAACATGTTTGGAACAGCTTCAGCAAATGTCAAAGTGTTTCAGGAGACAGAACCAACAAGGTCACAGGCAGGTTTTATGCTGACTCGCTTCCTATCTAAACATTCTGAGGTATGAAAATCCTCAGAACACAAATAACAACAACATGATGTTTACATTATGTTTATTTGAGCATGCACAGCTGATGATGCTTAGCAGCGTGATGAAGGTCAGCAGGTGCTTACTTGGCTGTTGGAAAAGTTTGTGAATGAGAGCTAGCTTTTGGCTCTAATGGTGTTCTGGACAGGTTCTTTTTTGAAAGAGGTAGATGAAGGCGTATGTGTATGTATGGTCAGAGGCTGAAAGGGTGGTTTTTAGTCACAAAGAAAGCTGGGTATTGATGAAGTTTGAAGGTAAGAAGTTCAAAGTTATGAAACACTGGAGATTTTGGCAGAGTTTCACAGTACTTTCTTGCTAAAAATTTCTGTTTCTCTTCTAGCAATTTTTCTGGTTTTTTGGACGCCCCTTTTTAGTGGACAATGGTTCTCTATTTATAGGCGAAGCTCTTGTGGATTTTTGAACATTAAAGGCGCCAACAGAGGTTGAATTGTTCTTTGAAAGAAGTTCCTGGGAAGTTGTGATAATAGATAGCCTTTCAGCCTAGGCTGGAACAGCAGGCATGGATTGGGGAGAAGTGACCTCTTAGGTGAACGGTGGTGCGTAGACCCATGCCTAAACCTGCATAAAGGCGTTTACCAAGCCACACGTGAAGAGACCCCTTGGATGAATGTTCAGGAGTGGTTGGGAGCATTAATGAGCATTAAATGGTGATGAGACTTATCAACACCAAAATTCTGGAATAGGAGAAAAACTTGAACCAACAGTTCTGCTTTACCAAAAACAACGTAAACCATGCTCTGGTCTTGGCCTCTTGTTGCCTTAGCAAATTTTGGGGATTCTCCTGACTTTCTGACACGTTCCTTGGATTTGCTTCTGAAAATCCTGGACTTAGAGATTCTGTGTCAGTGTAACATCCACTCTTCTGACCCTTTCATCTTCTGATTTCAGCATGTTCTGAAGGAGCCCTCAGGCTTCCTCTAGCAAACTCTAGCTGAACTTGCATAATTGCTGAAAGAGTCATGCTCTGTTTGAGGCTTACGTGTTGAACCACGTTTGCAACTTCTGACTGAGTTGATGTAGCTGCTGAGGGTCCAACTTCTGACTGCGTTGAGCCAAACTTGCAACTTCTGACCGTTTCTATCTGGAGTTTGGTCTAGAAGTTCTGAAGCGCTATTTTCTTCTTAAACACCCATTTTCTAAAGAAAAATTCCAAATGTTTAGAATTTAATTTTTCTTAAGATAAAAGCGTTGCCTTTAGAGCTTGTGTGATCATTTTGCTCTTGTAAATGGTTTGCTTGGGAAGAAATGACAATTCAGGACTTGGATTTGTTTCAGAGAGACTCTGAGAATCCAGGATGATTTCCTGAAGAATGAGAGGGCAAATTTTGGGGTACAACACCACCTCTAAGCCATTAGAACTTCTACACATTGACTTATTTGGACCAGTAAAAACTGCTTCAGTCAGTGGCAAGAAGTATGGGTTAGTAACCGTAGATGAGTATAGCAGATGGACATGGGTAAAGTTCTTAAAACACAAGGACGAGTTACACTCTGTGTTTGTTACCTTCTGCAACCAAATTCCGAATGAAAAGGATCTTAGAATTGTCAAAGTCAGAAGTGATCATGGTGGGGAATTTGAAAATAAAAATTTTGAATTATTTTTTAATGAAAAAGGCATATTGCATGACTTCTCTTGTCCTAGAACTCCCCAACAAAATGGAGTTGTAGAACGAAAGAACAGAACATTACAAGAAATGGCCAGAACCATGATCAATGAGATTAACATTGCTAAGATCTTCTGGGCAGATGCAATTAACACACCCTGTTACATTCAGAATAGAATCTCCATAAGACCTATTCTGGAAAAGACTCCATATGAATTGTGGAAGAACAGAAAGCCCAACATTTCTTATTTTCACCCATTTGGATGCACTTGCTTTATTCTGAATACAAAAAATTATTTGAACAAGTTTGACTCTAAAGCACAAAAGTGTATTATGTTAGGATACTCTGAGCGCTCAAGAGGGTACAAAGTATACAATACAGAAACACAGATTGTTGAAGAGTCAATCAGTGTTAAGTTTGATGATAAGCTTGACTCTCAAAAGTCAAAGCAGAAAGAATTCCTTGCAGGTATGGAAGTTGAACTCATAGGTACTGAAGACAACTCATCAGAAGGTCTCAACAGAGACGCTCCCTCAACATCAGAAAGAGTTAATGCAAGCAATCCAACACATTCTGTTGATCAACTTCAGAAAAGGCTATCCAGAAGCAGCATTGATCACCCATAAGATACAATACTGGGAAAGAAAGATGACCTAATCAGAACCAGATCAACATTCAGAAACTCTGAAGAATCCCTCATGGGACTGGTCTCTCTGATTGAACCAAAAACTATTGATGAAGCACTTCTAGATAATGACTGGATTCTGGCAATGCAAGAGGAACTGAATCAATTCACCAGAAATGACGTATGGGATCTGGTTCCTAAACCAAAAGGATTCAACGTCATTGGAACAAAGTGGGTGTTCAGAAATAAACTGAACGAACAAGGAGAAGTCATCAGAAATAAAGCACGACTGGTAGTACAAGGTTATAGTCAGCAAGAGGGGATAGACTATACAAAAACATTTGCTCCAATCTCAAGGTTAGAATCTATCAGACTTTTAATATCATTTGCTGTAAACAATGGCATCACTCTGTATCAGATGGATGTCAAAAGTGCATTCTTAAATGGCTATATAGAAGAAGAGGTATATGTGCACCAACCCCCTGGGTTTGAGAATTCCAAAAATCCAAAATATGTTTTCAAACTAAAGAAGTCAATCTATGGTCTGAAACAAGCTCCCAGAGCTTGGTATGAAAGACTAAGTAACTTTCTGTTAGAAAAGGAATTCACCAGAGGGAAAGTGGACACAACCTTATTATGTAAGACAGTTAAGAATGACATGTTAGTATGTCAAATTTATGTTGATGACATCATCTTTGGATCTACTAAACCCTCTCTGGGAAGAGAGTTTGCTAAATGTATGCAGGCAGAGTTTGAGATGAGCTTAATGGGGGAACTCAAATTATTTCTAGGCATTCAGATAAACCAAACTCCAGAAGGAACTTACATTCATCAGAGCAAATATTTCAGAGAACTTCTGAAGAAATTTGATCTCTCAGAATGTAAGCCCTCAAAGATTCCAATGCATCCCACGTGCATTCTGGAAAAGGAAGAGGTAAGTAAAAAGGTAGAACATAAGGTATACAGAGGTATGATTGGTTCTCTTCTCTATCTGACAGCTTCAAGCCTGACATTTTATTTAGTGTTTGCTTATGTGCTAGATTCCAATCAGATCCTAGAGAATCTCAGTTAACAGCAGTTAAGCGAATTTTCAAGTATCTGAAAGGTACTACTAATCTAGGTTTGTTTTATAGAAAATCAAATGATTACAGCTTAGTAGGATATTGTGACGCTGACATCGCTGGAGACAGAGTAGAACGTAAAAGCACTTCTGGAAGCTGCCAGTTTCTGGGAGAAAATCTGATCTCATGGACCAGTAAGAGACAATCCACAATAGCACTATCAACAGCAGAAGCTGAATACATAGCAGCTGCTGGATGTAGCACGCAAATGCTCTGGATGAAAAGTTAACTTGAAGACTTCAACATAATTGAGAGTAACATTCCTATCCTCTGTGACAATACTTCTGCTATTTGTCTCAGTAAAAATCCAATTTTGCATTCTAGGGCTAAGCATATAGAAATAAAACATCATTTTATTAGGGACTATATTCAGAAAGGGATTCTTAGCTTAAAGTTTATTGACACAGACCATCAGTGGGCTGATATCTTTACAAAACCTCTTTCTGAAGATAGGTTTAACTTCATTCTAAAACATCTCAGCATGAAGCTATGCCCATAATAAATTGTTTTATTTACATATCTTAACCATCAGAGCTTTATTATTTTCTGTGAACTACTGATCAACCTGTCTTCAGAATTTAGAAATTACAAATTGCATCAGAATCTATCCATGAAGATCTGAGCGTTTCACTTCAAGGATAGAAGTGTGCAGTTCACATAATAAAACTTTTGTCATCCATTCATCAGCTACTTTCTGAGGCTGAACACGCGTTCACTTTTCTGAAAAGTCAAAAGCGCTGATTGGGTACATTGAGACACATGTAATGGGTAACCGTTCCAGTATCTTTCTGAATCCCCTAATTTCAGCTGTCATTAATGCTTATAATCATGACTAATTATTTCTCTTTCTTACTGGTTACGCTTTCAAGAAAAACTATTTAAACTTAAATTTTACTCTTTATATTCTTTCACTTTTACTCTCTCAATATTTTCTATCGTTTCAAGCTCTCGTTTTCAAAAACCCCCTTCATCTTCCTCAAAAATCCCGTGTGAACAAAGGCTTCTTCAAGTGTCACAAATGTCAGTGCTCAGGAATCTGCTGTTAGAACAAAGTTTGAATCTACTACCCTATGTTTAAGTTTTGATGATAACAAAGTGAAAAGATATATCATTTATGAGATTCATGTATGAACTATCTGCTGCCTAAAATTATTATGTTCTGACTTGCAGATACTCTGATTGATATAAGCAAGAACTCACCTAATCAGCATCAGAATTTGGTTCCTGACATCAGCATCAGAAGTTGCCATATCAGAATGTCAGAATCAGATGTTCAACTCACGTACATGCTGAAGACTGATGAACAAGACTGCGCTCAACACTCTGATAAAGAAACACAACAGTTCATCAGCAGATAAGCAGAGTCAGAATGAGCCAAGCCAGAACTTGCATTAAGTAAGCAACGGTACTGTGCATTGAAAGCAAATTAATACCAACGGCCTCATTCCAGACAAGATCTGCTAAATAAGGAAAGTTTGTTAATAGCATTGAATCAAGAATATTGCATCCAACGTTCAACATCTCAGTGCTATATAAACAAGACTTTGAAGATTGAATTGGCTAATGCTCTCCAAATCTTTACACGTATAAAAGCTGATCAAAATCTTCCTTCTCTCAGTTTTGCTAAACACTACACATTCTGATATTCTATCATTGTTTAGCAATCTAGTTTCTAAGCTTTAAGTTGTGTATACATCATAGTTGTGATACAGTTTTGTAGAAAACATTCACACACTTAGATTTTATTTCTTTGTAAGAAAGTGTTTCCTTGACAAACCGGGTTGTGGTTTGCATCAAGAAGGCTTTAGCAGTTGTTAAAGCAGTCTGTAATATTCAGTTGAATATAGTGGATTAAGACCTCGTTGGAGAGAGGCGAAATCACCTTGACGGGTGGACTGGAGTAGTTTGAGATCAAACGAACCAGGATAAAAATATCTTGTTCATTGCATTAGATTTCAGTTTTACAATTCAACCCCCCCTTCTTGTGTTTTTCACCACTTCAATTGGCATCAGAGCTCCTGGTTCTGAGCTAAAACACTTAACCGTGTCAGTACAAGATCCAGCATCAGAAAAACACAATGGCAGGAAACAACTCTCACATCAGCAATGACAACAATGAAGACAGAGACAGATTCAGTGGCAAACCTCCAGTCTTTGATGGAGAAAACTTTGATTACTGGAAAGACAGAATTGAAAGCTTCTTTCTGGCACATGATGCTGATCTGTGGGATATGGTGACAGATGGATACACGCACCCTGTGAATGCAAGCGGTCAGAAGATTGATAGAAAAACAATGTCTGATCAACAAAAGCGTGACTTCAAGAATCACCACAAGGCCAGAACCATCCTCCTCAGCGCCATCTCCTATACCGAATATTAAAAGATCTCCAACAGAGACACAGCAAATAATATTTTTGACTCACTCAAAATGACGCATGAGGGCAACGTTCAGGTCAAAGAAACTAAAGCTCTGGCACTCATTCAGAAGTATGAGGCGTTCAAAATGGAAGAATCTGAATCCATTGAAACAATGTTCTCAAGATTCCAGATTCTGGTAGCTGGTCTCAAGGTTCTGGACAAAGGATACTCTACTGCTGACCATGTCAAGAAAATCATCAGAAGTTTACCCAAGCAGTGGAGACCAATGGTTACAGCTCTGAAGCTAGCTAAAGATCTCAACAAAATCACTCTGGAGGAACTTATCAGCTCCCTCAGAAGTCATGAGATAGAGCTAGAAGCTGATGAGCCTCAGAAGCAAGGTAAGCCTTTAGTATTAAAATCTAACAAAAAATTTGAGTCTAAAGTTTTGCAGGCAATTGAAGAAACATATGATGGATCCTCATCAGAAGAAGATGAACTCTCCCTCCTCTCCAGAAGAGTAAATCAACTATGGAAGCAAAGACAAAGGAAGTTCAGGAATCCCAGAAGATCTGATCAGAACGAGTCTTCTTCCAGATACAGAAGGACAGATTCTTCCTCTGGATACAGAAGATCTGAAGGCTCCTCCAGTAGCAAAAAGCCAAACACCAAGGACATCATCTGCTATGAGTGCAATGAGCAAGGACACTATAAGAGTGACTGCCCAAAGCTTCAGAGGGAAAAGCCCAAAAAGAAGTTTGGAAGAGAGAAGAAGAAAAGTCTCATGGCTACATGGGATGACTCTGACTCGTCTGAAGCTGACTCAGAATCAGATGATGAGAGGGCAAACATAGATCTCATGGCTAACATCTCAGAAGATAGTGAAGCTTCTGAATCAGACTCAGAATCAGATACTGAAGAGGTATTTCCTAACTTTGCTGTTAACTTTACAAAGGCTGAACTTGCTGAAAGCCTTAATGAGATTCTGGAACGGTATCAGCAAATTAGAGTTAAATTCAGAGACCTGAAAAGGAATCTTGAATCTGACTCTAATAAGACTGAGAGTCTCAAATTGGAAAACTCTGAGCTGAGAAATAAGATTTCGAAATTAGAAAACACTTTACAAAACTCTCAGAAGGAACCAATTTCTGAAACTCCCAGCAATGCTGATGAGATCATCAAGGAGTATGATCACAGTTTCCAGAAGTTCCTCGCTAAAAGCATAGATAGAAGCAGAATGGCTTCAATGATCTATGGAGTTAGCAGAAACGGCAGGAAAGGAATAGGATACCAAGGTAAGGTTCCTACACCAAAGAATGTCATGGACTTAACCATTAAACACACTCCTCTGAATTCACATTTTGTGTATGGTCACACACATGATATTAAATACACTAGCAGTAAGCACTCTGTGAAACCAAAATTCAACCAGAGTTTTGGTAAAACTAACAAATCAGGACCCAAGAAAATCTGGGTACCTAAGGATAAAATAATACATGTTGCAGATATCTTTAGCAGCAAGTCAGAAACACCAGTCATGGTACCTGGACTCTGGCTGCTCACGACACATGACGGGAAGAAGGCATATGTTCCAAAGCCTGGAACTTAAGCCTGGAGGCCACGTTGGCTTTGGAGGCAATCAGAGGGGAAAGATAATTGGCTCTGGAACTGTAGGTAATGGAAATCTTCCCTCTATTAATAATGTTCTGCTAGTAGATGGATTGATGCATAATCTGTTATCCATAAGTCAATTAAGTGATAACGGTTATGATATAATCTTTAATCAAAAATCATGTAAAACTGTTAGTCAGAAAGATGGGACTATCCTGTTTAATGGTAAGAGGAAAAACAACATTTACAAAATCAAACTTTCTGAACTTAAGAGTCAGAATGTAAAATGTCTTATGTCTGTTAACAACGAGCAGTGGATCTGGCACAGAAGATTGGGGCATGTTAGTATGAGAAGAATATCTCAGATTAACAAACTCAATCTGGTCAGAGGACTTCCTAATTTGAAGTTCAATTTAGATGCTCTGTGTGAAGCATGTCAGAAAGGCAAGTTTTCAAAACCTTCTTTTAAATCCCAAAATGTTGTTTCTACCTCTAAGCCATTAGAACTTCTACACATTGACTTATTTGGACCAGTTAAAACTGCTTCAGTCAGTGGCAAGAAGTATGGGTTAGTAATCGTAGATGACTATAGCAGATGGACATGGGTAAAGTTCTTAAGACACAAGGACGAGTCACACTCTGTGTTTGTTACCTTCTGTAACCAAGTTCAGAATGAAAAGGATCTTAGAATCGTTAAAGTCAGAAGTGATCATGGTGGAGAATTTGAAAACAAAGATTTTGAGTCATTCTTTAATGACAGAGGCATTCTGCATGATTTCTCTTGTCCTAGAACTCCCCAACAAAATGGAGTTGTAGAACGAAAGAACAGAACATTGCAAGAAATGGCCAGAACCATGATCAATGAGACAAACGTTGCTAAGACCTTCTGGGAAGAGGCAATAAACACAGCGTGCTGCATTCAGAATAGAATCTCAATAAGACCTATTCTGGAAAAGACTCCATATGAATTGTGGAAGAACAGAAAGCCCAACATTTCATATTTTCATCCATCTAGATGTACTTGCTTTATATAAAATACAAAGAATTATTTAAACAAGTTTGACTCTAAAGCACAGAAGTGTATTATGTTAGGATACTCTGAACGCTCAAGAGGGTACAGAGTATACAATACAGAAACACAGATTGTGGAAGAATCAATCAGTGTTTGTTTTGATGATAAGCTTGACTCTGAAAAGTCAAAGCAGAATGAAGTTTTTGCAGGTATGGAAATTGAATTTACAGGTTCTGAAGACAAGTCATCAGAAGCTCTCAATACAGACACTCCTTCAACGTCTGAAAGGAGCACTGCTAGCAATCCTACAACAGCTGCTGATCAACCTCAGAAGAGATTACCCAGAAGCAGCTTGGATCACCCAGAAGAGACTATCTTAGAAAGAAAGGAAGATCCAATCAAAACAAGAGCAAGCTTCAGAAACTCTGAAGAAACTCTCATGGGACTTGTGTCTCTGATTGAACCTTCTTCTATTGATGAAGCACTTCTGGATAATGACTGGATTCTGGCAATGCAAGAAGAGCTGAATCAATTCACCAGAAACGATGTATGGGATCTCGTTCCCAGACCAAAAGGATTCAACGTCATTGGAACAAGATGGGTGTTCAAAAACAAGCTAAATGAACAAGGTGAAGTCATCAGAAACAAGGCACGACTGGTCGCACAAGGTTATAGTCATCAAGAGGGGATAGACTATACAGAAACCTTTGCCCCAGTCGCCAGGTTAGAATCTATCAGACTTTTAATTTCATTTGCTGTTAATAGAGGCATCACTCTGTATCAGATGGATGTCAAAAGTGAATTCTTAAATGGTTATATAGAAGAAGAAGTCTATGTACACCAACCCCCTGGTTTTGAAAATACAAAACATCCAGAACATGTTTTCAAACTAAAGAAGTCACTGTATGGTCTGAAACAAGCTCCTAGAGCTTGGTATGAAAGGCTAAGTAATTTTCTATTAGAAAATGAATTCACCAGAGGGAAAGTGGACACTACTCTATTCTGTAAATCAGTTAAGAATGACATCTTAGTCTGTCAAATTTATGTTGATGATATTATTTTTGGTTCTACTAATCCTTCTCTTGGAAGAAAATTTGCTAAGTGTATGCAGGCAGAATTTGAGATGAGCCTCATGGGGGAACTGAAATTCTTTCTAGGAATTCAGATCAATCAAACTCCAGAGGGAACTTACATTCATCAGAGCAAATACATCAGAGATCTTCTGAAGAAATTTGACCTCTCAGAATGTAAGCCATCAAAGATTCCAATGCATCCCACTTGCATTCTGGAAAGAGAAGAGGTAAGCAAAAACGTAGAACAGAAAGTCTACAGAGGTATGATTGGTTCTCTCCTCTATCTGACTGCTTCAAGACCTGACATATTATTCAGTGTTTATATCTGTGCTAGATTCCAATCAGATCCTAGAGAATCTCACTTAACAGCTGTTAAGCGAATTTTCAAGTATCTGAAAGGTACTACTAATCTGGGTTTGTTTTATAGAAAATCTAGTGATTACAGCTTAGTAGGCTACTGTGATGCTGATTTTGCTGGAGACAGAGTGGAACGTAAAAGTACTTCTGGAAGCTGCCAGTTTCTGGGAGAAAATCTGATCTCTTGGTCCAGCAAAAGGCAATCAACAATTGCACTATCAACAGCAGAAGCTGAGTACATAGCAGCAGTAGGATGTAGCACACAAATGCTCTGGATGAAAAGTCAGCTTGAAGACTTCCAGATTTTTGAGAGTAACATTCCTATACTCTGTGATAATACTTCTGCTATTTGCTTAAGTAAGAATCCCATTTTACATTCTAGAGCTAAGCATATAGAAATAAAACATCACTTCATTAGGGACTATATTCAGAAAGGAATTTTGAACTTAAAATTTATAGATACAGACCATCAATGGGCTGATATCTTTACTAAACCCCTTTCAGAAGATAGGTTTAATTTCATTCTGAAACATCTCAGCATGAAAGTCTGTCCAGAATGAAAATGTTTTAATTCCATATATTTACCTTCAGAATGTAATTGTTTTACTGTGAACTTCTGATCAATCTTCTTTCAGAAAGATAGAACATGCAGATTGTATCAGATGCAAGTCTAAAGATCTGAGAGTCTAAGCTCAAAGTCAGACGTGCTGATCACTACATCAAACAAGTGTCATCCAATCATCAGCAAATCTCTGAAGCAGAACGCGTGCACGCTTCTGAGAAGGCAAAGCGCTGATTGGGTGCATTGAGACACATGTCTGGTAACCATTTTTAAGTATCTTTCTCAAATCCCCCAAAATCAGCAAGCATTTAATGAAAAGTAATCATGCTCTTAAAATGCAATCATGATTTTTTCTCTTTCTTAAAAACGTTTATTTTTTCAAAATATTTTGAAACTCTATTTAAACACATTAATCTCTCATTCTAAACCTTTACAGTTTCTCACTAATACTCAAGCACTCTCTGCATATTTCTGTGTTCATCTCTTGCAAAACCCTCTTTCTCAGTTCTTCTCAAAACCTTTTTAGTGTGAACATGGAAACCTCCAGCAGTGCTTCTGCAGGTCCTCAGAAGAAAGCATCATCTGAGCAGTATCAAGTGCCATTCAGAACACTCCTCACTCCTGTGAAGAATCTTGAAGTGATTTCTGAATTAATCATTGATTTTGGAAGTTTGAAGGAGAACGGTTTTGACCTAACTGAAGAAGTTAGGGCACAGAAGTGGGAAAGGTATTTTGACAGGTTGGTTGGACCAACATTCCCTATGCTTGTCAAGGAATTCTGGATTCATGCCAAGGCTTCAACACATCTAGTCACCTCCTTCGTTATGGGGAAGAAGATTGTGATCACTGAGGATCACATTGCAAGGTTAATCGGTTACAGTGGCGGTGGCGTCCGCTGTGTGGACATGGCTGAAAGATGTGCTGATGTGGGCGTGATAGCTGCAAGAATTTTCACCCATGGGGTGCCCAGCAGCAAGATCAAAGATCTGAAGGATCACTACAGAGTTTGGGCTAAGATAATTCTGGGGTGCTTCAACCATAGGAAGCCAACCAGTTCACCTGATTACATAAATGTGGATCAACAGTTTCTGATCTACTTTATTGATCAGAAGGTAAAAATCAATCTGGCTCATTTTCTGTTCAACCACCTCAGAACAAGTGTGAAGGAAACCAGGGAAGAAGAAAGAACCAAGAGGGATTGGATACCCTTTGGAAGGTTGATATCAAATATTCTGACAGAGAATAGGCTGATAGAGCATCTGATAGAAGCTCAAGAGCTAAGCACCATTGAACCAACAGTTGGGAAACCTCTGAACGCGAAGAACTTGAAGAAAATGAAGCTGATAGAGAATATCCAAAAGGAACCCAGAGCTACTCCTATTGCTGATATCACCAGCAGAAGAGTTCCTCTGAGTGACTTTCCTTTATTTTCTGAGATAGAATCTAAACCAGAGGTGGTTCTCAGATACTTGGATGCGTGCAAGGCAGATGGTACAGATCCAAATCTGATTATCAAAGCTCTGATCAACCTTAGCAAGAAGTGACTCTGAAGAAGACGAAGAAGAGGAAGGCACCTTCAGAAGGATCATCCCAGCAGACACCCAGGAAAAGAGGTAATTTATCTGCTGCTTCTGTTTTAAATTCTTCTACTATTCCAACATCTATTCCTCCTCAAACCTCTCATATAATCTTAATCCCCATCCCTACCATAGATGAAACTGTACCAGAAGATGACCCTTCTGAGGCATTAAAACTCAGAAGACCCAGAACCAAACATACCAAACCAACAATATCAACAACATCAGCAATTGACAAAGTGCTGTCTGACATTGATCAACACACTTCTGATCACTCCACCAATCCAAACTCTGAACCATAAACTGTCCCTCCTCCAGAACCAGAACAACAACAATCTGCTGAAGAACCAGAACAACAACAACCACTCTCACCAATTCCTGAAGAACCCCTTATCTCTGAACAACCAGAAATTCCAACAACTTCTCCTCAACCAGCAATTCATTCTCCCTCTCCTCAACCAGAAATTAATCCACCATCACCTCAACCAGAGTTTCATCACTCTGAAACTCCTTCTCCTCAACCATCTGAACCTCATTCACCTCAACCATCACCTCTGGCAATCCAGCTGCCAGGTGGAACAACAATCACCTTGGCTCAGTTGCCATCCTCTCCAGAATCTACACCACCAAATACTCCCAAAACACCACCCAGTCCAATCATAATTTCTGATTCTGAAACTCCATCTCCAAAACAAACAGCTGCCAAACAAACCACAGAAAACCCCAGCAGGACTTTCATAGACTTAACCAGTCTTGACCGTCTTGCTAATCTGAAACATAAAATTGCCATCCCAAAACCAAAGCAACTAGATGTTGGCTCTGGTATTATGAATTTTGAAACAGGTGTGCAGCAATGGATTGCTTCTTTGAAGCAAGTCTGTCCTGGAATGATTGACCCAACTGCTTCTGATCAGCTCTGGTCACAATTCAGACTTTGGGTACGTGCTGAAGCCCTCAAGTTGCAGGATATCAACTATGAGCAGGCACAACAGAATTTCAGCAAGCTTCTGAATGAAGTTGGAAGTCAGCTTCTGAAAGAAGACGTGCTCCCTCTGGATAGTGAACCTTGGTCTGAGAAACAGCCAGCTTCAAAGGTGCAACCAGAAGAAGACAAGACCATTCAAGCTAAAGAAAGTCAAGCAGAAGATGTTGCAGAAAGCTCTCAGAAGCTTCCTGCTTCTGATGCTTCTCAAGTTGCCTTGGAAAGGCAGACTCTGGAAGAACTAAAGCTGAATGACATGCGTCTGCAGCAGAGGATGGATGAAAACGACCAGAAGATGAAAGAAAGAATGGATGTGCAGGATAGCAAGATTGACACTGTTGTCAGCATGGTGCACAAGCAGAATGAGACTGCTGATCAGATCAAAGCCATGCTGGAGAACCTGTTCACACGCTTACCTCCCCAACCTTAGTCTTTTTTCATTCATGTCTTTTTCATGTTTTCTTTGATTTTCTGATGTACTATTTTGAATATGTTTTGTTTGATGCTGAACTCTTTTAATATGATAAGTTTTTCTGATCTTAATTGCTTTAGCACTCACCTACACTTTTTGATTGCTGACAAAAAAGGGGGAGAACAAGAATGATATTTTAAACAATAACGGCCAACTAGACAGAAATTCTCAAACATTCTAACTCTATTACTTGAAAATGTTTTTTCTGTTTTGCTTAAAGTCTACAGGTACAAGGAAGCTCCTGGACACTCTGAAGACTAAAAGCTATGAAGCTCTGATCACTATGAAGCTCTGATCCGCTCTGATACGCTGATCTGAAGCAAATCTCTGACAAGAAAAGCTCTGATACGCTGATCTGAAGCTCTGCTCTGACATAATGATCCAAAGCTTCTGATAGTCAAAGACTCTGATACTCTGATGTTCAAAGAAAGGCAAAAAGATCTGATCCTGAAGAACACGTGTAATCAAAGGGAAGTAATAAACTCAGGGGGAGTATCTCTCAACTCTGATATCTCTTTACTCCTTATCTTTTTACCTCTTACTCTGATGCATCTCTCTGATACCTTTTCACGTTATTTTCATTTAAAAATATCTAGTTTTTGTCATCATAAAAAAGGGGGAGATTGTTAGAACAAAGTTTGAATCTACTACCCTATGTTTAAGTTTTGATGATAACAAAGTGAAAAGATATATCATTTATGAGATTCATGTATGAACTATCTGCTGCCTAAAATTATTATGTTCTAACTTGCAGATACTCTGATTGATATAAGCAAGAACTCACCTAATCAGCATCAGAATTTGGTTCCTGACATCAGCATCAGAAGTTGCCATATCAGAATGTCAGAATCAGATGTTCAACTCACGTACATGCTGAAGACTGATGAACAAGACTGCGCTCAACACTCTGATAAAGAAACACAACAGTTCATCAGCAGATAAGCAGAGTCAGAATGAGCCAAGCCAGAACTTGCATTAAGTAAGCAACGGTACTGTGCATTGAAAGCAAATTAATACCAACGGCCTCATTCCAGACAAGATCTGCTAAATAAGGAAAGTTTGTTAATAGCATTGAATCAAGAATATTGCATCCAACGTTCAACATCTCAGTGCTATATAAACAAGAATTTGAAGATTGAATTGGCTAATGCTCTCCAAATCTTTACACGCATAAAAGCTGATCAAAATCTTCCTTCTCTCAGTTTTGCTAAACACTACACATTCTGATATTCTATCATTGTTTAGCAATCTAGTTTCTAAGCTTTAAGTTGTGTATACATCACAGTTGTGTTACAGTTTTGTAGAAAACATTCACAAACTTAGATTTGATTTCTTTGTAAGAAAGTGTTTCCTTGACAAACCGGGTTATGGTTTGCATCAAGAAGGCTTTAGCAGTTGTTAAAGCAGTCTGTAATATTCAGTTGAATATAGTGGATTAAGACCTCGTTGGAGAGAGGCGAAATCACCTTGACGGGTGGACTGGAGTAGTTTGAGATCAAACGAACCAGGATAAAAATATCTTGTTCATTGCATTAGATTTCAGTTTTACAATTCAACCCCCCATTCTTGTGTTTTTCACCACTTCATCTGCTTCAATGGAACAGTATGAAGAACCCTACAGAACGCTCCTCACACATATTAATAATCTAGAAGTTTTCTCTAAATTGATTGTTGATTTTGGGAGTCTTCAAGAAAATGGCTTCAATCTGTATGAAGACGTTACTGCTCAAGGATGGAACAGGTACTTTGATCGTCTGGCTGGTCCAACATTTCCCATTCTTGTCAATGAATTCTGGATACATGCTTCGTCTTCAAATCGTCAGGTTACTTCTTATGTCATGGGGAAGAAAATTGTTATTACAGAAGACCTAATTTCAAAGCTTATTGATTACAATGGTGGAGGCGTCAGATGCATTGACATGGATGAGAGATGCTCTGACGTAAGCTCTATTGCAAAGGAAATTTTTACTCATGGACTTCCCTCCAGTAAAATCAGGGATTTGAAGGATCACCACAGAATTTGGGCCAGAATTATTCTGGGGTGTATCAACCACAGGAAGCCAACTAGCTCTCCTGATTATATCAACATTGATCAGCAGTTTCTGATCTATTTCATTGCCAAGAGGACTAAGGTAAACCTCCCACACTTGCTGTTTAATCATCTTAGAACCAGTGTGAAGGAAACAAGAGAAGATGAACGAACCAAGAGGGATTGGATACCCTTAGGAAGACTCATATCAGATATTCTGACAGAGAATAGGCTGATAGAACATTTGACTGAAGCACAGGAAATCAACACATTGGAAGCAACCGCTGGGAAGCCCCTGAACGCTAAAAATCTGAAGAAGATGAAAATCATTGAGAATATCAAGAAGGAAACTACTATTACTTCTCATGCAACCATCACTTCAAGAAGGATACCTCTGGATGATTTTCCTTTATTTTCTGAGATTGACTCCAAACTAGAAATAATAGTCAGATATATAGACACTTGCAAGGAAGATGGTACTACACCAGAAATCAATATCCAGGACTTACACAAGGCTGCTCCAGAAGTTGCTTTAAAGAATACCAAGAAGAGGAAAGCAGCAGGAGAAGGACCCTCTCAGAGGACACCAAAAGCTGCCAAAAAGAAAGGTAATCCCTCCTCTGTTCCTGTTATAGAATCAATAAATGTATTAACATCTGAAGCCATGCATTCTCAACCAGTAAACCCATCACCCCAAACATTTGAAGACTTTGACATAAGTTTTGATCCATCACAAACTCTAGGTCTGAATGAAACTCACTCCCTTTCTCATAATCCAAATCATGAACAAACCCAACCAGAACTTGCCAATGTTCTGTCTCACATTGATTTATTTGACCAAGACCTTTCCGCTCCCGTACCACAAAATCCAAATTCTCAACTCCCTGAAAATCCAAACTCTGATGCCACACCAGAAATTCTGCAACCACACTCTCCACAACAAGAAATTCCTCATCCTGAAATACCACAACCAGAAGATCTGAACTCCATCTCACAACAACCAGAAGCTCAACCTTTTGAAAATCAATCTTCTGATATCGTTGAACCATAACCTCACCATGTTTTAACAAATCAATCTGAAGAACCTCGTTCAGATTCTGATACAATCCCAATACCTGGAATCACAGAACCTCTTGCGGTTTGCATGCCTCTCACCATCCACGATATTCCAGAAATCCCTTCATCTCTTGATCCATACCACCAAACTCCCCTGCCATCTCAATTATCATTCCTGACTCTCCCACTCCTTCACCTTCTAACAGTCAAGCTGACAACGTAAGACTTGTCATTGATCTAATTGTGCTGGAAAGACTAGCTTCTATCTCACACAAAACTGCCATTCCCAAACCTAAACCAACTGAAACCACATCAGATGTTGGTACAAGTTTGTTGATTTTTGAAAGAAGAATACATGAATGGATAAATTCTTTGAAGCATGCTAGTTAAGAGATGACTAATCCTGCTGCTTCTGATTATATGTGGACAAGTTTCAGAAACTGGCTTAGTTATGAAACGCTGAAGCTGAAGGAACATAGTTATGAACAGGTTCAGTAGAACTTTAGTGCTAAGCTGAAGGCTTTTCAAGACCAAGTTCTGAGAAAACAGTTCAAGAAAGATATCCTCTCTTTGGATAATGCTCCCTGGACAGAGCATCATCCCTCAAATGAAGTTCAACCAGAATCAGAAAATCTCTCCCTGACTGCTGCTACAGAAGACATGTTCACAGCAGAAGAAATGGATCACTTTGAACAAGCTGCAGAATTCTCTGAGCAATGTCCAACTCCTGAAGAAACTCCAGCACCTTCCTTAGTTATGCAAACTCTGGAAGAGTTGAAGAAAGAAAATGCTCTAATCCATGCAAGTTTGGATAAACAGGAGGACACGAACAAAGAGATTAAAAGCATTTTGGGCAAGCAAGAAGAGTCTAATACTCAGATCAAGAGCTTGCTGGAAGATTTGTTCACACGTCTTCCCCCTTCTTCCTAGATTTCTGTTTGAATCTGTTTATCTGTAACGCTTAATTTTTACCTCTTATGTTCTGGAACTTATCATTGCATCATGTTTTTAATATAATTCAACTATTTTGGCTCTGATTATATTTCCTTTTTGATAACTGACAAAAAGGGGGAGAAAGTAAGGTATTTTCAATAATGGTTTACTGAGACAAAAGTCTCAAACATTCTAAATTTCTTAACCTCTACTTTCTGAGAAGTTTAAACAGGTACAAATTCTGACAAAAGATGCAGCTAAACTCTAATAATTTTGATGAAAGATGCAGCTAAATCTGATGCTCAAGGAACTTAAGGGAAGTAATCAACTCAGGGGGAGCTTCTCTTAAACTTTTGTTCTTTATTTTTAATTGAAAAATCTAGTTTTTGTCATCATAAAAAAGGGGGAGGTAATTAGAACATAGTTTGATTCTACAATCCTTAGTTAGAGTTTTGAAGATAACAAATAAAAAGAACTAATGACAAATACAAAGAACAAATATGCACCCTAAAAATTATGTTGTGTGTATGCAGAAGTTCTGACCATAGAAGCATCAGAAGATAAGCATAAGAGCTAGACGCTGAAGCAATCAGAACATGCGCTGAAGATTGATGACCAGAACCTGCGCTTAAGCAAAGTAAACTCTGATTCTGAACATGAACATGTTAATCCAAGTCATCAATATTCTGAAGCGTCATCAGCAAGCAAGGAGATAAGATTCTGAAGCGTTACTGATCATTCAAGACAACATCAATTCCAACAGCTTCTTTCAAACAGGATCTTCTCCAAATGGAAAGCGTGTTAATGACATTAAACATGCTTGATGATCAACGTTATTCCACTGCCTATATAAACAAAGTTAGTATTAAAAATTGAAGACGGTTTTTTGCTACATAACCACTCACGCATATTCAAAGTTGCAAGCAATATTCTTTACATTTCCAAGCTATAATTTTGTGTAAATGATCACAGTTGTGATAAACAGTTTTTGTAAGAAAAACAACAACACACATCTTGTATAATTGTTTTGAAATAGTGTTTCTTGAGATTAACTGGATTGTGGTTGTACTCGAGAAGACTTTAAAAGTTGTTAAAGTAGTGATTGTAATCCTTTTGAGATTAGTGGATTAAGACCTCGTTGGAGAGAGGCGAAATCACCTTGACGGGTGGACTGGAGTAGTTTGAGATCAAATGAACCAGGATAAAAATACTGTGTCATTGAGCTTTTAATTTCAAGTTTTCAATTTAACCCCCCCCCCCCCCTTCTTGTGTTTTTCACATCTTCAAACTTGGCCATTAGAAAGTAGCGAGATAGCCGACCTCGGTGTAGAGATGAGAACTGGTTGATACTCGATGCTACACTCATTGAGATCATACTTTCGGAATATTTCGGGTACAAGAAAAGATTGTGTGAGCTGAAACCATGACCGATAAAGGATGGTCAGTGATATTGAGATCCTCTAGAACCCGGTTACTTTTCTAGGACATGTTTGAAACCAACTTAACTTCAAGAGGGTATTACCTTTGACCTCATGCAAGCCTTAAACCTAAGGGTTTTGTGTGATTTGAGTGTGTTTGCAATACTTGTGTTTGCTATACCTATGGTTTATCATGACATCATGCATCAAAACATGGCATTCATGCTTCATTACACTAACCATTTCAAAGACCAAGGGAATTTATCTTTGTTCTGTTTTGCAGATCATGGCTTCCGTGCGTAGAAATACTATCCAAATCAGCTTTGTGAAGATACCTTCCCAACTCAAAGAGCTAGTATCAAGAGTTTCTGAAACTTCTACTTTCATTAAGAGACACAGTCAACTTCTCAGCCTGGTTACTTCAAACTTTGATGGATAGATGATGAGCGTACTTTTTCAGTTCTTCGATCCCAAGCATCACTGCTTCACCTTTCCAGATTATTAGTTGGTACCCACCTTGGAAGAATTCTCTCAACTATTGGGCATACCCATTCTTGAACAGGTACCCTTCATAGGTATAGAAGAATTTCCTAAGCCAAAAGTCATTGCCTCAGCTTTGCATTTGAAACAGGCCGACATGGTATCCAATTGGGAAACTCGAAGTGGAGTCGAGGGTTTTCTAGCCAAATTTCTGATTGACAAGGCTCAGCTATTTTGGGATGATATGGATTTTCAGGCTTTTGAGGAGGTCTTGGCTCTTCTTATCTATGGTTTAGTTCTCTTCCCTAATCCAAACTCCTTCGTAGATGTGAATGCTATCAAGATTTTTCTTTCTCGCAACCCTGTTCCTACCTTGCTTGGAGATATTTTGCACATTCTCCATACTCGTACCATGAAGAGAAGAGGGACTCTTATGTGCTGCATGTCATTGTTGTCGAGGTGGTTTATTTCTCACCTCCCTAAGTCTATATCGAAGAACGAAGAAGGTTTGGGTTAGTCGCAAAGGATAATGTCACTCGCTCATACGGATATTCTTTGGTGTTCTCGAGCTGTGGAAGACATTGCTATTATTGACCGCTGTGGGGAGTACCCTAATGTCCCATTACTTGGTATCAGAGGGGGTATAACTTACAATCCTTGTCTAGCTTTGCGACAATTTGGTCATGCTCGAAGGGATGGTCCCCATGAGTTACTTATTGAGGGCATTGTATTCAACTATGAGGATGATGTTAATGAGTATCACCGGAGGTTCATACGAGCTTGGGGAATGGTAAACAGATCTGACGCTAAAGATTTGGGACCAAAGACTTCCATTCCTATGGAGTCTTACCTCCAATGGGTACGAGCTCGTGCCCAGAAGCTTATGATGCCTTATGTGGCCGTATTACCAGTGATTGTGGAGTCCACTACTAAAGAAGGCATTCCTTACACAGTTCTCTATCCTTACATGCCCACTGATCTTGGGGAGTTACAGAGGTCTTGGAATCAGCTGAAGAATGAGCGGGATACTTACAGGGAACAGTTCCATGATCAAGAGAGGAAGGTTTTAAAGCTCACCAGGCAGCTCCTGGAAGAAAGAGTGCTCAATAATTATATTAGCACAAAGAGAAAGCGTCCATGGGACTTTTGATTTTTCTTTTCTAGTTTTAGATTTGTTTTATTTACTTATTTGTAACTCCTTAAAGGCATTTTGAACCTTCAAATTTAAGCTAATAAAGTTTTTGTTTATTTTGGTTTGCAAATTTAAATTTCCCGAAGTCTTTGAAATCATTACATGCGCATCCCATTATCATACACATCATTACAGGTACCATTACAGGTTTCTCATCTTCTTCGCTATTTATTTCAGCACGAAATGTCTTTCGAGCAAACCATCAAAGATCTTCAGGCCCAAAATGCCCAGTTCCAACAAATGTTCATCAGTCTGGCAAAAGGGCAAGAGGATCTAAAAGCCCTCATTCTGAAAGAGAAGAAGAAAAAGAAGAAGGTTGCCGATATTTTTAATATGGGCTGAAGGTTTGGAGAGAGGTTGAAGCGAAAAACTGATCTGACCTCTTCATCCAAGGAAGGGGAGAATCAGGAAGAAGAGATGGACCCTAGTCCTGCAATCTCTGGAAATGACACTGACTACAATGATGAGCAGTATCCTCCCACTGAGGATAGATACAGGAAATTGGAAGATCGCTTGAGTGCTATGAAGGTCCATAGGATACCTGGTTTGGATTTCGGATAATTGGGACTGGTATCGGGAGTGGTCATCCCTTATAAGTTCAAAGCTCTGGTTTTTGCCAAGTATGATGGAGTGTCCTGCCCAAAGCTCCATCTCCGCTCTTATGTCAGAAAAATACAACCCCACACCGCTGATAGAAATTTGTGGGTGCACTTCTTTCAACATAGTCTGTCAGGGACTCAGCTTGAATGGTTCTACCAGTTGGGGGGAGCCAGTGTCCGAAACTAGGAAGATCTGGCTGCTGCTTTCTACAAGCAGTATCAGTACAATGCCGACCTTGCTCCCACTCGTACTCAACTCCAGAGTTCAACCCTCTTTGTCAGATAGGGAGTTGGTTGATATGTTTCTAGGGACGGTATCTGGTCCATTTTTCAATCACTTAATCAACAACTCGTCATCTGGTTTCACCGATCTGATTTTAACTAGCGAAAGAGTAGAAGCTTGAATTCGGAGTGGTAAAATACAGAAGGATGCCTCCTCAAGTTCAGCAAAGAAGCCTTTCGCTGGTAAGAAGGAAGCCAGTGCGGTCTACAGCCCGAGGGGCCAAAGAAGATATGAACACCGTCAAACGGTAAATGCTGTAGTGATACCAAGACCCGTAGTTGCACCACAACGCAACAATCAAGAAAGGGTGGAAAGACCACAACGACAGTTTACCCGCATCAACATGACTTTAGCTGAAGTTCTACCTCATTTATTAAAATCCAACTTGGCAACCTTTAGAGAGGCCCCCAAGAATCCAAATACTACCTCTCCCAGATATAATCCCAACGCGCAGTGCGCCTACCATTCTGAGAGTCCTGACCATGATACAAATGATTGCTGGGCTCTGAGAAACAAAGTACAAGACTTGCTTGAAGCCAAGGAGATATATTTCGATGCTCCAGAAAAGCCGAATGTTATAACTGCTCCCATGCCAAAACATGGTCGTGGAGTTAACGCTGTTGACACTGATTTATTTGTGACCTTTGTTGAAGAAATTTCTACTCCTCTTATGACTGTTAAGAAGAATTTGTTGTTGGCCGGTTTATTTTCGGGTTATGGTGAAGGTTGCCACATGTGTACGATTCTACCTTCTGGTTGTCATTTGTTGAAGTCAGGTGTTCAACTCCTGATGGATAATAAAGAGATTTTGTTCGAGAAAACTGTGATCCCTGTTGTTCCCATTGAAGACGTCACTATTATAACCATTTCCGCCAATCCTTTCAAGGTTTCCTCGAGAAGACCTGTTAGGATTACACCTGTTCAAAGAATTGATTTGCTGATAATCACTGTTCCTGGTCCCATCCCGTACACCTCAGATAAGGTTGTCCCATGGCATTATGGTGCTGATGTGTACTATCATGGCATTAAGCAAGATCTGAAGAATGAAGAAGCTGATACTCATGTCAGTAATATTTTCGGGACTAGTAAGGTTACCCGAAGTGGAAGGGTTTTCTATCTTGAGACTGCTCTGAAGATCATCAAGTCTACTGTTATTCCAACTGCTGCTCCAACCAGCACTCTTGACATTTCTCATGTTCCTACTACAGTTATTAACCCTGCTGCTGAGCCATCTGGGACTCGGGGCAAGGAAATTATAGGTGAGCCTTCCCGGACGGAGGCACCTAAGAAAATAGTTGTGGAAGCCTCTAAACAAGAAATAGAGTAAATACTGAAAATCATTAAGAAGAGCGACTACAATGTGGTCGAGCAGCTGGGGCAGACCCCATCAAAGGTATCCATGTTGTCTCTGCTGTTGTGTTCTGAAGCCCATGTGAAATCTTTGATTGCATTTCTCAAGACTGTGTATGTGCCGCAGGAAACTTCAGCAGATCAGTTCAAAGATTGTGTGGCCAGCCTGACTGCTGACAATGGGTTGGGTTTTTCAGATGCGGATCTGACACCGAAAGGAAGGAAGCATAATGATGCTCTTCATGTCTCGATTGAGTGCAGGGGCACCACTATGGCTAATGTGCTGGTAGATACCGGGTCTTCACTGAATGTTCTGCCGAAGAAAGCGTTGGACCGTTTAGATTGTGAGGGTTTGACTCTAAAGCCTAGTAACATTGTGGTAAGGGCTTTTGACGGATCGAAGAGAATGGTGTACGGGGAGATGGACATCCCTGTCAAATTGGGTTCTCAGACTTTTGGGTCAACCTTCTACGTAATGGATATCAGGAAGTCATATTCTTGCTTGCTGGGTCGTCCTTGGATCCATTTGGCTGGGGCAGTTACTTCCACACTCCATTAAATGCTGAAGTATCCGATGAAGGGAAAGATTGTCATAGTGCGAGGTGAAGAAGAATATATGGTGAGTCACCTCAATTCCTTCCACTATGTAGAGATGGACGGGGAATTCTTAGAAACTCTTTGTCAGAATTTCGAAGAGGTCCCTCAGATCATGGCATCAACTGAAGTTACTACCAACAAACCTCCGTTGAAGATGGCTTCTCTCAAGGACGCCAGGGCTGTGGTTGAAGAAGGTGGGTGTACCAATTTGGGCCAACTCCCTGATTTCATCACAAAACTGACAAATTTGGTTTGGGATTTACTCCAGGGGCTCAAAGGGATGTTAGGCGCGCTCGGGATGGAAGACCTCCTCTACACATTAGCAATCGGGGAATTAATGCAATTGAGGATAATGAAGAGGATTCATACATCGACAGCTGGATCTACTCAACAACCAACGATGGACCGAATAACTGGACGGCTAGGGACTTCATACCTGTTTCTTTTATTCCGCAGTAATTAACTCATTTGTTTTAAGATTTGTAATAAACAATTTGAAACTTTACAGCCCGGTGCCTTGCCCGAGGCACCTTGGCTTTGCTTGTGAGGGCTATTATTTGTCATTTCATATATCATTAATAAAGCATTGGACGTTTCTTGCATACAAATTTTGCGCTCCTTGTTTTTCTTTTCTGTCTCTCACTTTATCAAAACAACTATTCTCTTACACACACTCATGTATCATACTGCAGATCCATATCCACTCTGGATCCCATTGATAACAGCTCTGCTACTGCCAGTTATGACTTTAAAAATCCGATCAACCAAGCCGAGGACAAAGGTGAGAATGATTGTGAGGTGCCTGGAGAACTTGCTAGACTATTACAGCAGGAAGAAAGGGCCATACAACCTCATGAAGATCCAGTTGAGTCAGTGAATTTGGGTACAGAGGAAGACATGAAAGAGGTTAAAATAGGTGCAAATCTGGAGCCTAGTGTCAAACAACGGTTAATACAGATGCTACACGACTATGTTGAGATCTTCGCCTAGTCCTATGAAGACATGCCTGGTTTGGACACTAATATTGTGGTACATCGCCTACCGACTAAAGAAGACTGCCCTCCGGTAAAACAGAAGGTCCTTCGTATGCGACCTAAAATATCAGAGAAAATCAAGGCAGAGGTCATGAAATAGTTCGACGCAGGATTCTTAGCTGTCACTTCTTATCCATGGTGGGTTGCCAACATTGTTCCGGTACGTAAGAAGGATGGTAAGGTACGGATGTGTGTGGACTACAGAGATCTAAACAGGGAAAGCCCCAAGGATGACTTCCCACTTCCTCACAAAGATGTTCTAGTCGACAACACCATGAAGCACAAGATCTTCTCTTTCATGGATGGTTTTTCTGGATACAACCAGATCAAGATGGCTCCTGAGGACATGGAGAAGACAACCTTCATTACACAGTGGGGCACCTTCTGTTACAATAGCAACTCGAAGACCCATGATACATGCTTCATACTCCGCCATGTTGTTGGTGCAGTTGAAACATAATCGGGCGGTGAGCAGAGTATGACAACCCTCAAGAGATATAATTACGGCGCCAATTCGGAGATGGAGTATGATACCGTATTGGCGCTGTAATTATATTTCTCGAGGGCTGTCATACTCCACTCACCACCTGATTACATTTCAACTGCACCAACAACATGGCGGAGTATGAAGCATGTATCATGGGTCTTCGAGCTGCTATTGACTTGAGGATTAAGTTCTTAAGTGTATTCGGGGATTCCGCTCTGGTGATAAGTCAGATCAAAGGCGAGTGGGATACGAAGCACCCGAATCTCATTCCTTACTGAGAATATGTACTGACATTGCTCCCACACTTTAAGGAGATAACCTTTGAAAATTTCCCACGAGAAGAGAACCAGTTGGCGGACGCGCTAGCTACCATGTCTTCTATGTTCAAAGTTAGGTGGGACAATGAAGTACCCTAGATTACCATTGAGAGGTTGGATGAACCCGCACATTGCTATGACATTGAAACTGAAGAGGTAGTAGATAAACCCTGGTTTCACGAGGTAAAGAGGTATCTTAAGGCTCAAGAATACCCCGAGGGGGAATCTATTATTGATAAGAAGTTTATGAGAAGGTTCGCTGGGAAGTTCTTCATCAACAATGGAATCCTCTATAAGTGTAACCATGATTCAACCTTAATGCGGTGTGTAGACAAGAGCGAGGTAGAAAGGATCGTGGAAAAGTTACATGAAGGCACTTTCAGAACTCACTCTAGTGGACATACCATGGCTAAAAAGATCCTACGGGAAGGATACTACTGGTCCGCTATGGAAGCCGATTGTTATCAGCACTCCCGAACCTGTCATAAATGCCAAATCTATGCTGATAAGGTGCATGTGCCTCCAGTCCCTCTGAATGTGTTGAAAGATCCTTGGCCCTTTGCAATGTGGGGCATCGACATGATCGCCTCGCATTTAACTTCCGCGCGCATTTAATTCTTTTATTATTTTTGTAACTGTTTTGACGATGTAATAGTTTTAATTAGGGTTTTTAAATTTCTGCAACTTTATTTACTGTCAACGACAATTATGTAACTGTCAAAGCCATGTAATAAGCGTAGGTTATTTTTTCCACTTTTACTTTCCGTAAAACTCTTAACTGTTAGATGTATGTTTAGGATTGTATGGCAAGAATGCATGACAAAATTAAAATGGTTAGAAAACCCTAATGTGCAAAGATAATAAACTGAAAATAAATCACTCGCACATATTCACTCTTAGGGTATGCTCTCACTTCGGTTGCCTTCGGTAAACGATCATTAAGCATAGGGTGTCTTAGTGGTTTCCCTCCAGTCTAAAAGATCAAATTGTCTCATTCGAATGTTGCCTCGGAAATGTTGCCTCGAAAAGATCTTAAGACTCTAGGGTTACTACTAAGGTGTCCTAATATTTCTTTAGTGACCGTACGTCCCTTTCGAATTGACCCTTACAACTCCAACGACGGTGATACCTATTCCTTAATAGTGGGATAGCGTTGTCTAAAGGAAACAAGAATAGAAACGATATTTGTTTCGAGTGGGTAGATGCTAGTAGGTACTTTCTCAAATCATAACTTTTCACACTTACACTTTTCAAACAAATGTTCAAAACAACTTCATCACACCCTTGAGGACTGATACCAGGGTTATCATGAAGTAAAACACTTTTCAAAAACAAGCACACAAACACAAGCAATTTAAAAATGAGCAAGTACCTAAGAGCCCATGGAAAACCATGGATAGAAAGGGTGCTAACACCTTCCCTTTCTATAATCTACCCCTCGTACACAAAATCTCGAAAAAGGATTTTTTCTGTACTTTTTTCCTTTCCGGTTGGATAAAATAAAAGCCGGTGGCGACTCTTGCTTACCGCGACATTTTGCAAACAAAAAACGCAAAACACAAACCAGTAAAAACAATCGGTTCTGCCACCGTATCACAGAACTGGCGACTCTGCTGGGGATTTATAAGTGGGGTATACCTTAGGATCTAGGTCATTAAAATTTCTCTTGATTGCTTTGTTTGCTTTATTTTTGAGGGTTTTGTTTGGGGTTACTATAGATCCTATACCCGGATCTGGGGGCAATCATTAGGTAAGTGGAAATAGACTGTGAGGGACTTGTACGGCGTAGACCGATACGGTTGAAGCAGTAGCTACATTGGTGTGGCACTTTGGTTGGTACCGGTATCCCTTGTGGTGAAATGAGGAGAATATGGGGCCGCTGCGTGGTGTCGTGAAGCACTAACGAACCTTAGAACCTTAGTTGAACAACTTAACCATTAGAAAGTAGCGAGATAGCCGGCCTCGGTGTAGAGCTGAGAACTGGTTGATACTCGATGCTACACTCATTGAGATCATACTTTCAGAATATTTCGACCGCAAGAAAAGATTGCGTGAGCTGAAACCATGACCAATAAAGGATGGTAAATGATATTGAGATGCTGTAGAACCCAGTTACTTTTCTAGGACAGGTTTGAAACCAACTTAACTTCAAGAGGGTATTACCTTTGACCTCATGCAAGCCTTAAACCTAAGGGTTTTGTGTGATTTGACTGTGTTTGCAATACCTGTGTTTGCTATACCTGTGTTTTATCATGACATCATGCATCATAACATGGCATTCATGCTTCATTACACTAACCATTTCAAATACCAAGGGAATTTATCTTTGTTCTGGTTTGCAGATCATGGCTTTCGTGCATAGAAATACTATCCGAATCAGCTTTGTGAAGATACCTTCCCAACTCAAAGAGCTAGTATCAAGAGTTTCTGAAACATCTACTTTCATTAAGAGACACGTTCAACTTCTCAGCCTGGTTACTTGAAACTTTGATGAACAGATGATGAGCGTACTTTTTCAGTTCTTCGATCCCAAGCTTCACTGCTTCACCTTTCCAGATTATCAGTTGGTACCCACCTTGGAAGAATTCTCTTAGCTATTATGCATACCCATTCTTGAACAGGTACCCTTCACAGGTATAGAAGAAGTTCCTAAGCCAGAAGTCATTGCCTCAGCTTTGCATTTGAAACGGGCCGACGTGGTATCCAATTGGGAAACTCGAAGTGGAGTCAAGGGTTTTCTAGCCAAATTTATGATAGACAAGGCTCATATATTTTGGGATAATATGGATTTTCAGGATTTTGAGGAGGTCTTGGATCTTCTTATCTATGGTTTAGTTCTCTTCCCTAATCTGGACTCCTTCGTAGATGTGAATGCTATCAAGATTTTCCTTTCTTGCAACCTTGTGCCTACCTAGCTTGGAGATATTTGCACACTCTCCATACTCGTACCATGAAGAGAAGAGGGACTCTTATGTGCTGCATGTCGTTGCTGTCGAGGTGGTTTATCTCTCACCTCCCTAAGTCTGTACCGAAGAACGAAGAAGGTTTGGGTTGGTCGCAAAGGATAATGTCACTCGCTCATAAGGATATTCTTTGGTGTTCCCGAGCTATGGAAGGCATTGTTATTATTGACCGCTGTGGGAAGTACCCTAATGTCCCATTACTTGGTATCAGAGTGGGTATAACTTACAATCCTTGTCTAGCTTTGTGACAATTTGGTCATGCTCGAAGGGATGGTCCCCATGAGTTACTTATTGAGGGCATTGTATTCAACTATGAGGATGATGTTAATGAGTATCGTTGAAGGTTCATACGAGCTTGGGGCATGGTAAACAGATCTGACGCCAAAGATTTGGGACCAAATACTTCCATTCCTATGGAGCCTTACCTCCAATGGGTACGAGCTCGTGCCCAGAAGCTTATGATGCCTTATGTGGCCGTATTACCAGTGATTGTGGAGCCCACTACTGAAGAAGGCATTCCTTACACGATTCTCTATCCTTACATGCCCACTGATCTTTGGGAGTTACAGAGGTCTTGGATTCAGCTGAAGAATGATCAGGATACTTACAGGGAACAGTTCCATGATCAAGAGAGGAAGGTTTTAAAGCTCACCAGGCAGCTCCAGGAAGAAAGAGTGCTCAATGATTATATCAGCGCAAAGAGAAAGCGTCCATGGGACTTTTGATTTTTCTTTTCTAGTTTTAGATTTGTTTTATTTACTTATTTGTAATGCCTTAAAGGCATTTTGAACCTTCAAATTTAAGCTAATAAAGTTTTTGTTTATTTTGGTTTGCAAATTTAAATTTCCCGAAGTCTTTGAAATCATTACATGCGCATCCTATTATCATACACATCATTACAGGTACCATTACAGGTTTCTCATCTTCTTCGCTGTTTGTTTCAGCACTAAATGTCTTCCGAGCAAACCATCAAAGATCTTCAGGCACAGAACGCCCAGTTCCAACAAATGTTCATCAGTCTGGCAAAAGGGCAAGAGGATCTGAAAGCCATCATTCTGAAAGAGAAGAAGAAAAAGAAGAAGGATGTCGGTATTTTGAATATGGGAAGAAGGTTTGGAGAGCTATTGAAGTGAAAAACTGATCTGACCTCTTCATCCAAGGAAGGGGAGAATCAGGAAGAAGAGAAGGACCCTAGTCCTGCAATCTCTGACAATGATACTGACTACAATGATGAGCAGTATCCTCCCACTGAAGATAGATACAAGCAATTGGAAGATCGCTTGAGTGCTATGGAGGTCCCGAGGATACCTTGTTTGGATTTCGGAGAATTGGGACTGGTATCAGGAGTGGTCATCCCTCATAAGTTCAAAGCTCCAGTTTTTTCCAAGTAGGATGGAGTGTCCTTCCCAAAGCTCCATCTCTGCTCTTATGTCAGAAAAATACAACCCCACACCACTGATAGAAATTTGTGGGTGCACTTCTCTCAAGATAGTCTGTCAGGGACTCAGCTTGAATGGTTCTAACAGTTGGACGGAGGCAGTGTCTGAAACTGGGAAGATCTGGCTGCTGCTTTCTACAAGCAGTATCAGTATAATGCCAACCTTGCTCCCACTCGTACTCAACTCCAGAGTATGTCCATGGGTGCAGGTGAAGGTTTTAAAGATTATGCTAAAAAATGGAGAGACTTAGATGGGAGAGTTCAACCCCCTTTGTCGGATAGGGAGTTGGTTTATATGTTTCTAGGAACGCTATCAGGTCCATTTTTCAATCACTTAATCGACAACTCGTCATCTGGTTTCACCGAGCTGATTTTAACTGGAGAAAGAGTAGAAGCTAGAATCCGGAGTGGTAAAATACAGAAGGATGCCTCCTCGAGTTCAGCAAAGAAGCCCTTCACTGGTAAGAAGGAAGCCAGTGTGGTCTATAGCCCGAGGGGCCAAAGCAGATTTGAACACCGTCAAACGGTAAATGCTGTAGTGATACCGAGACCCGCAGTTTCTCCATAACGCAATAATCAACAAAGGGTGGAAAGACCACAATGGCAGTTTACCCGCATCAACATGACTTTGGCTGAAGTTCTACCTCATTTATTAAAATCCAACTTGGCAACCTTGAAAGAGGCTCCCAAGAATCCAAACAGTACCTCTCCCAGATACAATCCCAATGCGCGGTGCGCCTACTATTCTGAGAGTCCTGGCCATGATACAAACGATTGCTGGGCTCTGAGAAACAAAGTACAAGACTTTCTTAAAGCCAAGGAGATAAAGTTCGATGCTCCATAAAAGCCGAATGCTATAACTGCTCCCATGCCCAAACATGGTCGTGTAGTTAATGCTGTTGACATTGATTTGTTTGTGACCTCTGTTGAAGAAATTTCTACTCCTCTTATGACTGTTAAGAAGAATTTGCTATTGGCCGGTTTATTTTCGGGTTATGGTGAAGGTTGCCACATGTGTTCGATTCTACCTTCTGGTTGTCGTTTGTTGAAGTCAGGTGTTTAACGCGTGATGGATAATAAAGAGATTTTGTTCGAGAACATTGTGATCCCTGTTGTTCCCATTGAAGACGTCTCTATTATAACCATTTCCGCCAATCCTTCCAAGGATTCCTCGAGAAGACCTGTTAGGATTACACTTATTCAAAGAACTGCCCCGTTGATAATCACTGTTCCTGGTCCCATCCCGTACACCTCAGACAAGGTTGTCCCATGGCATTATGGTGCTAATGTGTACTATCATAGCATTAAGCAAGATCTGAAGAATGAAGAAGCTGATACTGATGTCAGTAATATTATCGGGACTAGTAAGGTTACCCGAAGTGGAAGGTTTTCTCTCCTGAGATTGCTCCGAAGATCATCAAGCCTACTGTTATTCCAACTGCTGCTCCAACCAGCACTCTTGACATTTCTCCTGTTCCTACTCCAGTTATTACCCCTGGTGCTGAGCCATCTGGGAATCGGGGCAAGGATATTATAGGTGAGCCTGCCCGGACGGAGGCACCTAAGAAAATCGTTGTGGAAGCCTCTAAACAAGAAATAGAGGAAATAGTGAAAATCATTAAGAAGAGCGACTACAATATGTTCGAGCAGCTGGGGCAGACCCCATCAAAGATATCCATATTGTCTCTGCTGTTGTATTCTGAAGCCCATGCCAAGGCTTTTATTGCATTTCTCAAGACTGCACATGTGCCGCAGGAAACTTCAGCAGATCAGTTCAAAGATTGTATGGCCAGCCTGACTGCTAACAATGGGCTGGGTTTTTTAGATGCGGATCTGACACTGAAAGGAAGGAAGCATAATGATGCTCTACATGTCTCGATTGAGTGCAGGGGCACCTCTATGGCTCATGTGCTGGTAGAGACTGGGTCTTCACTGAATGTTCTTCCGAAGAAAGTGTTGGACCGTTTGGATTGTGAGGGTTTGACTCTAAAGCCTAGTAACATTGTGGTAAGGGCTTTTGACGGATCGAAGAGAATGGTGCACGGGGAGGTGGACATCCCTGTCAAAGTGGGTTCTCAGACTTTTGGGTCCACCTTCTACGTAATGGATATCAGGCCGTCGTATTCTTGCTTGTTGGGTCGTCCTTGGATCCATGAGGCTGGGGCAATTACTTCCACACTCCATGGAATGCTGAAGTATCCGGTGAAGGGAAAGATTGTCACAGTGCAAGGTGAAGAAGAATATATGGTGAGTCACCTTAATGCCTTCCGCTACAAAGAGATGGACGGGGAATTCATAGAAACTCCTTGTCAGAATTTCGAAGAGGTCCCTCAGATCTTGGCATCAACTAAAGTTACTACCAACAAACCTCCATTGAAGATGGCTTCTCTTAAGGATGCAAGGGCTGTGGTTGAAGAAGGTGGGTGTACCAATTGGGGTCAGCTCCCTCATTTCACTCACAAAACTGACAAATTTGGTTTTGGCTTTACTACAGGGGCTCAAAGGGCTGTTAAGTGCGCTCAGGCTGGAAGACCTCCTCTACACATCAACAATCGGGGAATTAATGCAATTGAAGACAGTGAAGAGGATTCAGACATCGACAGCTGGATCTATCCAACAACCAACGGTGGACCGAATAACTGGACAGCTAGGGACTTCATACCTGTTTCTTTTATTCCACAGTAATTGACTCATTTGTTTTAATATTTGTAATAAAGAATTTGAAACTTTACGGCCCGGTGCCTTGCCCGAGGCACCTTGGCTTTGCTTGTGAGGGCTATTATTTGTCATTTCATATATAATTAATAAAGCATTGGATGTTTCTTGCATACAAATTTTGCGCTCCTTGCTTTTATTTTATGTCTCTCACTTTATCAAAACCTCTATTCTCTTACACACACTCACGTATCATACTGCAGATCCATATCCACTCTGGATCCCATTGATAACAGCTCTGCTACTGCCAGTTAGGACTTCAAAAATCCGATCAACCAAGCCGAGGACGAAGGTGAGAATGATTATGAGGTGCCTGGAGAACTTGCTAGACTATTACAGCAGGAAGAAAGGGCCATACAGCCTCATGAAGAGCCAGTTGAGTCAGTGAATTTGGGTACAGAGGAAGACAGGAAAGAGGTTTAAATAGGTGCGAATCTGGAGCCTAGTGTCAAACAATGGTTAATACAGATGCTACACGACTATGTTGAGATTTTCTCCTGGTCCTATGAAGACATGCCTGGTTTGGACACTGATATTGTGGTACATCGCCTGCCGACTAAAGAAGATTGCCCTCCGGTAAAACAGAAGGTCCACCATATGCACCCTGAAATGTCAGAGAAAATCAAGGTAGAGGTCATGAAATATTTCGACGCAGGATTCTTAGCTGTCACTTCTTATCCACAGTGGGTTGCCAACGTCGTTCCGGTACCTAAGAAGGATGGTAAGGTACGGATGTGTGTGGACTACAGAGATCTGAACAGGGCAAGCCCGAAGAATGACTTCCCACTTCCTCACATAGATGTTCTAGTCGACAACACCATACAACACAAGATCTTCTCCTTCATGGATGGTTTTTCTGGCTACAACCAAATAAAGATGGCTCCTGAGGACATGGAAAAGACAACCTTTGTTACACAGTGGGGCACCTTCTGTTACAAGGTAATGCCTTTTGGGTTGAAGAATGTTGGGGCAACTTATCAGTGCGCCATGGTCGCTTTGTTCCACGATATGATTCACCACGAGATTGAGGTTTTTGTTGATGACATGATTGCCAGGTCCCAGACTGAGGAAGAGCACCTTGACCATCTCCAAAAACTGTTTGACAGGTTGAAGACGTACAAGCTGAGGTTAAATCCGAACAAGTTCACCTTCGGGGTAAGATCTGGTAAGCTTCTGGGTTTCATCGTCAGTGATAAGGGTATTCAGGTGGACCCTACAAAGGTAAAGGCCATACAAGAGATGTCGGTCCCCCACACAGAGAAGGAAGTTAGAGGTTTCTTGGGAGTTCTGAATTACATTGCCAAGTTCATTTCACATATAACTTCTACTTGTGATCCAATCTTCAAGCTGCTGAAGAAAGATCAAGTGGTAAAGTGGAATGATGAATGCCAGACCGCTTTCGAAAGAATCAAGGAATACCTTCAAGAACCACCAATTTTGATGCCTCCAGTTGAAGAAAATACCTTTGATATTATACTTGATAGTGTTAGACAGTTCAATGGGGTGTGTGTTGGGGCAGCATGACGAGTCTGGTCGAAAAGAGCATGCAATTTACTACCTTAGCAAAAAGTTTAACGACTGTGAGACCCGATACTCATTTCTCGAGAAAACTTGCTGCGCTTTGGAATGGGCTGCTCGCCGACTGAGACAGTATATGCCGACTCACACTAACTTGTTGATATCAAAGATGGATCCGAGAAAATATATTTTCGAGAAGCCCGCCTTATCCGGAAGAATAGCAAGATCGAAGATGATCTTAACCGAGTACGAAATCCAATACATAACCCAAAAAGAAATCAAGGGGGAGTGTATTGGCGGATCATTTGGCGCATCAGGCCGTGGATGACTACCAGTCCATGAATTTCGAGTTCTCGGATGAGAATATCATGTTGGTAACTGACTGCGAAGAACCTGGACCGGATGAAGGACCCGAGGAGGGATCCCGATGGTCTATGTATTTTGATGGATCCTCAAATGCATTGGGTAACGGCTCTGGTGCCGTAATTATATCTCCCGAGGGCTATCATACTCCGTTCACCGCCCGATTATGTTTCAACTGCACCAACAACATGGCGGAGTATGAAGCATGTATCATGGGTCTTCGAGATGCTATTGACCTGAGGATTAAGTTCTTAAGTGTATTCGGGGATTCTTCTCTAGTGATAAGTCAGATCCAAGGCGAGTGGGATACGAAGCACCCGAATCTCATTCCTTACAGAGAATATGTACTGACATTGCTCCCACACTTTGAGGAGATTACTTTTGAACATTTCCCTAGAGAGGAGAATCAATTAGCGGACGCGCTAGCTACTATGTCTTCTATGTTCAAAGTTAGGTGGGACAATGAAGCTCCCCAGATTACCATTGAGAGGTTGGATGAACCCGTACACTGCTGTGAGATCGAAACTGAAGAAGTGGCAGACAAACCCTGGTTTCACGAAGTCAAAAGTTATCTCAAGGTTCAGGAGTATCCCGAAGGGGCATCTGTCAATGATAGGATGTTTCTGAGAAGGTTCACTGCAAAATTCTTTCTTAGCAATTGGATCCTCTATAAACGCAACCATGACTCCACACTACTACGGTGTGTAGACAAGAGCGAAGCGGAAAGGATCATGATGGATCTACATGAAGGCATTTTTGGAACCCATTCTAGTGGACACACCATGGCTAAGAAGATCCTATGGTCAAGATACTACTGGTCCACTATGGAAGCCGATTGTTATCAGCACTCTCGAACCTGTAATAAATTCCAAATCTATACTGATAAGGTGCATGTGCCTCCAGTCCCTCTGAATGTCTTGACAGCTCCTTGGCCCTTTGCAATGTGGGGCATCGACATGATCAGCGAGATCAGACCTACTGCGTCTAACGTGCATCGCTTCATTCTGGTAGCAATTGATTACTTCACAAAGTGGGTTGAGGCAGCTTCCTTTGCTACAGTAACCAAGAACATTGTCGCGCGATTCATCCGACACAATCTGATCTGTCGATATGGTGTACCAGAGAGGATTATTACTGACAATGGTACAAATCTGAACAACACAATGATCACCGAGCTCTGTAAACAGTTCAAGATACAACATCATAACTCTTCTCCCTACCGGCCAAAGATGAATGGCGCTATTGAAGCGGATAACAATAACATCAAAAAGATTGTATAGAAGATGACGGTGACATGTAATTAATGGCACGAGATGTTACCATTCGCTCTTCATGGGTACCGTACCTCAGCACGGGCGTCGACAGGGGAAACACCCTACTCTTTGGTGTACAGCATGGAGGCAGTCCTACCCATAGAAGTTCAGATGCCCTCTCTCAGGATTATGAAGGAAGTGGGTTTGAACAAAGACGACTAGATCCAAACCCGACTTGATCATCTGAATCTAATCGATGAAAAGAGACTTACTGCTATTTGTCACGGTCAGACATATCAAAAGCGAATGATCAAGGCTTTTAACAAGAAAGTCAGACATCAAGAATATCGATTCAGAGATCTAGTGATCAAACGCATCATACTACGGCAAGGTGATCCCAGGGGCAAATGGACCCCCACATACGAAGGGCCATTTATGGTTAAGAACATTTTCTCGGGAGGAGCTATGATTCTAACCACCATGGATGGTGACGACCCTCCTCACCCTGTCAATGCACACATAGTGAAAAGATACTACGCATAATCAAAGACCCGCTAGGTTGACTGGCCTAGGAAAAAATAAGGGCTTCCCGGAAAACCAAAAGGGTTCGGGCAAAAGTAAGGGATGAAAATTAAAAAACTGTACACCCGACAAGTCAAAAACCTGAAAAGGCGACTTGGGAAAAAAAGGGTATCCCGGTGGACTGAAAACCCGAAAGGGCGGTCACGGAAAAAAATTAGGGATCGAAGCGTAACACTATGTCTCATTGGATCATCTCGCAACCAGACTTTGGTATCAACTATCAAGCTCAGACAGCGGCAATCAATCTGATCAACCTTTGACCAAGTAGCAAGGTAATGAGACGCTTGAAGATATTAAGGCAATAGCAGAGTTGGAACCCGATGGGATTGTTTCACATAACTGTTTTCTTTGTTTTTTTACAAATTGTAATTTCTTTCGGAGGCATTCTCTTACTAGGACGTCAACCTCTTTGTACAAAAATGCCTATTACGGGCCAATTGCAAAACTCAATACAATTCATTTTCACAAGAAATTTCAATTTGTTTTTCTTTTTCTGTTTTGTTTTGCAAGAACATCCAATGATTCATTTTTTATATATGCATTTGAAAATAATGGTTGCTCATAAATATTTACACAAGAAACAAAAGACGATTACTCGTAATGCCAAAAACAGGGAAAACAAGAACTGCCCAAACCTTACAGTTACTCTGCCCATCAGGTACCGGGATAGAGCCAGCTTGAGAACATGAGTAGGGGTACATACACTCCCCACAGAGTAAAAAGTATTCAAAGACAGTGATGTTAGCTTTCTCGAACAGGACATAACTCTCCCCAGCTGAGGTTCACAATCCCGAGTGAGTCAATAAATTTTTCCCCAAGCAGAGTTTATTTCTCTCACAAGCAGAAATTCAATCTCCAACAGAATTCATTATCACTAGCAACAAAAATTCATCCCCAACTGAGTTTATTTCTCCAAATCAGCAGATCTATCAACAAAGTATCTCCTCTCCAACAGGGTTATTCCCCGCAGAGTTATCCTCGGACATGATCTCTTCCGGCAGAATATTCACCAGTCGAATGGATGTTAATCCCCAGCTAGTCATCTTTGTTCACCATCCCCAACAGAAGTAGAGGAACTATGGTTTTTTACAGCAGTGAAGAATACCATTTCTCATACTCTCAAATAGCAGTCAGGGATTTATTTTCCCGGACTCAGATTATTACGTCAGCATTTCATGTTCATACATCATGACATGTGCATACATTACATATAATATAATCTCAGTTATTTTGAGAACCTCATCACAATGCATCTCATGCATTACACATAACTAACCCTGTATTTCTTTCAGGAAAGACATTTATTATCAACAATTTCCAGCAGGTCCATGATCAACACTCGAAGCTAAACAGAGTAATCATCGGTGTGACAAATGTAACCTTTCGCGGGTTCCTCCTGAAGTTTTACACAAACTTATCTCAAAGTAACCTTACCCCGGTTCATTCTGAAGTTTTACACAAACTTATCTCAAAGTAACCTTACCCTGGTTCATTCTGAAGTTTTACACGAACATAACACAAAGTAACCTTACACAGGTTCCTGCCGAAGTTTTACACAGACTTATCCCGAGGTAACCCTACCCAGGTTCCTCCTAAAGCCCTACACAGACTCATCACGAGCAACCTTACCCAGGTTCCTTCACGGTTCAGATGCAGTTTTACCCAAACTCCTCACGAAGAAACCTTACTCAGGTTCCTTCTCAAAGCCCTACTATCCAGGCTTTCATCTCGAAGTAACCCTACAACCCAGGTTCCTTCTCAAGCCCTAATATCCATGCTTTCATATCGAAGTAACCCTACGACCTAGTTTCCTTCTCACAGCCCTACTATCCAGGATTTAATATCGAAGTAACCCTACGACCCAATTTCCTTCTCACAGCCCTACTATCCAGGATTTCATATCGAAGTAACCCTACTACCCAGGTTCCTTCTCACAACCCTACTATCCAGGCTTTCATATC
This sequence comes from Vicia faba, assembly GCA_948472305.1. NCBI lineage: Eukaryota > Viridiplantae > Streptophyta > Magnoliopsida > Fabales > Fabaceae > Vicia > Vicia faba. The sequence continues at coordinate 788,195,055 of OX451737.1, forward strand.
GAAGTAACCCTACTATCCAGGTTCCTTCTCACAGCCCTACTATCCAGGCTTTCATGTCGAAGTAACCCTACTATCCAGGTTCCTTCCCAAGCCCTACTATCCAGGCTTTCATCTTGAAGTAACCCTACTATCCAGGTTCCTTCCCAAGCCCTACTATCCAGGCTTTCATCTCGAAGTCCCTACTATCCAGGTTCCTTCCCAAGCCCTACTATCCATGCTTTCATCTCGAAGTAACCCTACTATCCAGGTTCCTTCCCAAGCCCTACTATCCAGGATTTCATCTCGAAGTAAACCTACGACCCAGGTTCCTTCCTAAGCCCTACTATCCAGGCTTTCATCTCGAAGTAACCCTACTATCCAAGTTCCTTCTCAAGCCCTGCTATCCAGGCTTTCATCTCGAAGAAACCCTACTATCTAGGTTCCTTCTTATAACCTTACTATCCGGGTTCTTACTCTTTTATCCCCAGACACCAGTCTACAACACTATAAGACCAGAACCCGATCAAACACGATTGGTTTCACATCTCTCCAGTAAGTTGCGATGCAGCATATACCCCGACCAGACACGCAGTTCACTTCCGCTTCCCCAAACCGGAGTTATTCCCCAGTAGAGTAACAGACAACTAAAGCTCCTAAAACTCTATTTCTCCCAAGACAGAGACCAGCATTCCCCATCGAGGTCCTCCTTAACAACAGGTATACGGGTTCCCGCAAAGGAATCTCTTATGCGATCGACACCTCTTCGGATGGCATCTTTAAGCCCATCCCCAACAATCTTCAATCCTCAACTTCCAAATTGCATCTGTAAGCCCATTCCCGATAGCTCCCATCGGTACCACTTCATGCGAGTGCAAATTTATGGGCACTCTAGTGTTCAATCATCTTCAACCTTCGGATCACGAAAGGCAGACGAGCCAATCTACATCTTCAGGTTTAATAAGATTGAACAGGGGCAGCTGTTGTACCCCAAAATTTTCCCTCCCATATTTCTCAACACATGGCAAGTGAGGTCCCCAAATTGCTCAAGGAAGTTCAAGAATTGACCAGACAAACTCTCTCATAAGGCAGTGTACCTCAAATTAGGGTTTCCATCTTCATCAAGATATGTGAACCACAAAGGACTCAAATGCTCACCATTTTCCTAATATGTTCTCAATATCATCCGTGTCAAGTTTCAAGCCTTGCAGAAGAAGTTTGCTCAGTCATTTGCTCAAATGCCTGAAAATCAATTGTACTAGGTCAAAAGTCAATTGTGGCCCACATGCAGTTAAACTTCAATGTTTTTGGTCAACATCATCATTTTTAAGTGTTATCCATCATTTTATCAAGGGTTGATCATGATTCCTCAAGGATTTCTCACAATTCATCAAAACCTAAAAGTTGTTAAATTAGGGTTTTATAGGAAAAGTCAACTCAACTTTGACCAAGCATAACTTTCTCATACTTTATCAAAAATGACCCATCCAAAGCTCATTTTGAAGAGGATGCAATTCCCTACAATACATATTCAGGTCCCATGTTCAAAATATGTACTCACAAAAAGATATGAATTTTGACATTGTAAGTCTTTTTGAAAAGTCAACAAAAACACCTTTTGGGTCAAAGCTTCATACATGAACATGGAAGACTCAATTGAGATGAGACCAAAAGGGTTGTTTAGAGGAAATCCTAAGATTTCTAAAAAGTCCAAGAACACCTCTCAAGAGTCAAAATTGAGAGAGTTATGCATTGGACAAGTTGACCATTTTTGCAAAATTGCTAAAAGTCAAATTTGCTCAAATTTGCATTTTTTGCCAAATAGGCCCAACTTTTTATGCTTTCACCTTAATTATAATGTGGTCCACGACTTAAATGTTCACTCACCCATTATGTGCTTCATTTTTCAATTTATTTTGATTTTTCATTAATTAAAAAGTGAATTAAATCAAATAAATGATGAAAATTAACAAAGATATAATTTGATTTGTTTTTTTGACAGATTGACAATCAAGATATGCTGAGTTAACAAGAACAAGTCGAATTAAGGTCAATTGGTACAAGAAAGGCATGATTTGGCTCAAAATAGAAACATATCATATAGCTTGCAAATCAAATCAAATCTTGGATAAATGCAAAGATTTAGTCCAAGTTTGTTAACCTAATTCACTCTAGGTTATATAATGAACAATTCCAGATCAAAATACAGGGGTTAGAGTCGTGAAAAAGGCTGAGCAAAGTCACAAAATTCAATGAAAAGTGTGGATTGGTTTTCACTCCACATGCCATCTCAAGCCATCCTAGCTATCCCAATCCATTGCTGAATGTCCCAGGAAGCTATCCCAATCGTTTGCAAGGCCTGAAACACCCAGAAACGCGTGCTACACCTCATACGGTTTGACATAATTTTCCAATTCGATTATCATAATTCTTGCATCATTAGCACTTTTGATTGTTATATTTGTGTTTGTAATCATGTTTGCAAGCTAACCATGTCATTTAATTGCATTTTTGATGCTTGTACACGATGTTGCCATTGCTAGGGTTTCTGTGTGATTTTTAGGGTCTTTTTGTACAGGAACAATTGGGCCTTGAATCAGGTATCATGATGCTCATGAGGATGAGACGAGTTGATTGCTACCATTACCTTTCATTTATCTTGCGCGTACAACATCTTTGAAATATGCAGGGTTATACCTATAGTGGATGACTGTAGGTAAAAGTCCCTTCGTCTAAAACGACAAAATCCATGAAGAAGACGATGGCGTGGCAGCATGTGACTGGCCCGTTTGAATTTTCACGCGTTTTTGGGGCGTGGAACTTTGTTTGAATTATATTGAATTTGTTTCACTATAATTATGAATAACTTGTCCAACGCAGTTGGAAGAGAGACACGTTTGTGAAGGGAAGGACCTGGGTTCGATCCCAGGTCCACAAATTTTTCCTATTTTCTAACATTTATACGCAGGATCTCATGCACTACTATTCCATGTGTCCACCATGCAACTCAAGATCTGACCCTCAAATTTATCTCCAGCCAAGATCCAACGCCTGCCATGAGAGGGCCATGGTACACCTCAAAGTCAACACCCATACCTGATCCAATGCATTGACTGGGCTTGGAGCATTTTGGGCCTGGAAATTCAGATATGCACCCCCAGATTTACTAACAACATACAGGCCCAATTCTCAACTTCTTCTTATTTTTGTTTTGTCTTTTAATTTGTTTAAATATTTTGTTTTTAAAAATCAGTTTTAATTAAGTCATAAAAATAAAATAAAAAGTAAAAAAAAATAGATTTAGTTGTTTTCTTATTAAATTTAATTTTGTTAATTAATTAGATTAATATTTAAATTAGGGTAACTTTAATTTTTTTTTCACAATTAAAATCAAATTAGAAAATTAGGTTAACTCTTGATTTATTTTTTATCCTTTCTCTCAAATAAAACAAAAATACAAAAATAGGTTGTTTAGAATTAATTAATTTATTTTCAAAAATTAATATAAATTAGAACTTAGGATTTCCTTGTAATTTAATTCTCTATTATTTTCTCAAATAACAAAACATGACAAAAAACATTTTTTCTTTAATAAATCACAAGTAGGATTAGTCAAAGGGTCAAAACCCTAATCGCCTCGCATTTAACTTACCGCGCGCATTTAATTCTTTTATTATTTTTGTAACTGTTTTGAGGATGTAATAGTTTTAATTAGGGTTTTTAAATTTCCGCAACTTTATTTACTGTCAACGACAATTATGTAACCGTTAAAGCCATGTAATAAGCGTAGGTTATTTTTTCCGCTTTTACTTTTCGCAAAACTCTTAACTGTTAGATGTATGTTTAGGATTGTATGGCAAGAATACATGACAAAATTAAAATGGTTAGAAAATCCTAATGTGCAAAGATAATAAACTGAAAATAAATCACTCGCACATATTCACTCTTAGGGTATACTCTCACTTCGGTTGCCTTCGGTAAACGATCATTAAGCATAGGGTGTCTTAGTGGTTTCCCTCCAGTCTAAAAAATCAAATTGTTCAATTCGAATGTTGCCTCAGAAATGTTGCCTCGGAGATGTTGCCTCAGAAATGTTGCCTCGAAAAGATCTTAAGACTCTAGGATTACTACTAAGGTGTCCTAATATTGCTTTAGTGACCGTACGTCCCTTTCGAATTGACCCTTACAACTCCAATGACGGTGCTACCTATTCCTTAATAGTGGGATAGTGCTGTCTAAAGGAAACAAGAATAGAAACGATCTTTTTTTCGAGTGGGTAGATGATAGTAGGTACTTGCTCAAATCAAAACTTTTCACACTTACACTTTTCAAACAAATGTTCAAAACAACTTCATCACACCCTTGAGGACTGATACCAGGGTTAAAACGAAGTAAAATAAAACTTTTCAAAAACAAGCACACAAACACAAGAAATTTAAAAATGAGCAAGTACCTAAGAATCCAAGGGAAACCATGGATAGAAAGGTTGCTAACACCTTCCCTTTCTATAATCTACCCCCCGTACCCAAAATCTCGAAAAAGGATTTTTTTCTGTACTTTTTTCCTTTCCGATTGGATGAAATAAAAGTCAGTGGCGACTCTTGCTTACCGCGACATTTTGAAAACACAAAACGCAAAATGCAAACCAGTATTAAACAGTCGGTTCTGCCACCGTATCACAATACCGTACTTGAACCGACTTTGTAATGGAAGGATGGTTTTTGAATGGAATAATAAAATGGTTCTGGATCATTTCTAATGTGTGAATGGAATTATGATCGAAACTTTGAAAGCAACATGGTGAACTTGGATGAACCATGATATTCTGTAACAACTTGAAATTGTCATGACAAATGGAAAATGTATGATGATGTATTGGATATTGGAAAATGAATATTTTAATTCACATGATACTTCTTTCAGAAGATTCATCATGATTTTCATTTCTAAGTTTAGAACTCGAATTTACAATTTCCTTTGACTTTGCACCCATGTATGAATCCCTATGTCTTGATTTTGAAGGAACCTTTGGCTATGAAAAATAAGATTGAACAATGATGAATGGCACTTGAGTACCTCTTAAGAAAACCTTATCCACAAACTCTTCAATTTTTCAAGCAACACTCGATTTACCTAAACGCATTAGGAAACTTGAATGAACACTCACCAATCAATAAATCCAAATCAATTATTCCCATTCAATCTCAATTCCAAACCAACTTATATTTCCAATGACGAGTAACAATGATGAGAACCAAAATTGCCTTAATCTGAATGAGTCGATAAGTTCATCTCCCCTGCCATTACTTGCACTTGTATTTCACTTCAACACGACAAAAATTCATTGAAGAGTCTTTGAAACTGAAAAGGATACTTGGAGCATAAGAGAGCACCTCCGATGAACCTTAACTGAATTAATAAGTGCAAGCACTAGGGATAAAACCATAATCCTCTCGAGATGCAATTGAGATGTTGAGAAGGCCCCAACCCTAGCTTGAAAAGTCTCTATTTGAGGTTTTGATGAAAAGCCATACATTAATAAGTCACAACCCTTTTATGGAGAACTTGATGATCTTTGTAGCTTGATGAGGATAAAGCTCTCAGTGACCCCGGACACAAAAACCCTAGCTCCGCAGACCATGATTGATGATGAAACCAGATGATTCTTTGAGTGAAGATGAGAGCCTTAAAGCCACACAACAACCCTAGTTCCTCAATATCTTAGATCCCATGCCCATTTGATTGATTAATGATGCATGATGTTGTTAAAAGACCTAATGGAGGTTATGTACGTAAGAAAAATGCGAGATACGTAAGCTAGATAAAAGTGAGAGGGTAGGACAAATTTGGGTTTTTACACCCTTAATTGCTTTCTGGGTTGTATACTGAATGTCGTATTCGGTCAGGATCATTTTCCATCTTGCTATTCTTCCTGAGAGAGCGGGCTTCTCAAAGATGTATTTGATATGATCCATTTTAGATATCAATAAGGTAGTGTGAGTCAACATAACTGTCTTAGTTGTTGAGCAGCCCATGCCAAAGCGCAACAAGTTTTCTCGAGCAGTGAGTATCTTGTTTCACAGTTGGTAAACTTTTTGCTAAGGTAGTATATTGCATGCTCTTTTCGACCAGACTCGTCATGTTTCCCCAACACACACCCCATTGAGTTCTCTAACACTGTTAAGTACATGATCAGAGGTCTTCCTTCAACTGGCGGCATCAAGATTGGAGGCTCTTGAAGATATTCCTTGATTTTGTCAAAGACGATCTGGCAATCATCATTCCATTTCACCGCTTGATCTTTCTTCAGTAATTTCAAAATTGGCTCACAAGAAGTGGTTATATGGGAAATGAATCTAGCAATGTAGTTTAGACGTCCCAAGAATCCCCTAACCTCCTTCTCAGTGCGAGGAGTTGGCATTTCTTGTATAGATTTGACGTTGGATGGGTCTACTTCAATACCTTTTCTGCTGACAATGAAACCTAAGATCTTACTGGACCTTACTCCAAAGGTGCACTTATTCGGGTTCAACCTTAGTTTGTATTTTTTCAGCCTTTCAAACAGCTTCTGCAGGTGATCAATGTGCTCTCTTTAGTCTGAGACCTGGCTATCGTGTCATCAATGTAGACCTCTATCTCGTGATGGATCATATCGTGAAACAAAGCTACCATGGCGCGCTGATAGGTTTCCCTGACATTCTTCAACCCAAATGCCAGAACTTTGTAGTAGAAAGTGCCCCACTGTGTGACGAAGGTTGTTTTCTCCATGTCCTCATGTGCCATTTTGATCTGATTGTACCCATAGAAACCATCCATGAAGGATAATACCTTATGTTGTGCGGTGTTATCAACCAGGACATCAATATGGGGAAGCGGAAAGTCATCGTTGGGGATTGCCCTATTCAGGTCTCTGTAATCCATACACATACGTACTTTATCGTCCTTCTTAGGTACCAGAACAACATTAGCAATCCATTATGGATAAGAATTAACAGCTAAGAAACCAACATTGAACTATTTCATGACTTCAGCCTTGATCTTTTCTGACATCTCAGGATGCATACGACGAACCTTATATTTCACTAGAGGGCAGTCTTCTTTTGTCGGTAGGTGATAAACCACAATATCAGTGTCAAGTCCCGGTATGTCTTCATATGACCAGGAAAAGACCTCGACATAGTCATGTAACTTCTGAATTAACCGCTTTTTGATGCTATGCTCCAGATCGGCACCTATCTTGACTTCCTTCTTATCCTCTTCCATACCTAAGTTTACTGTCTCAACCGGCTCTTCATGAGGCTATATTGACCTTTCTTCCTGTTGTAACAATCTGGCAAGTTCTCCTGGTACTTCACAATCTCCCTCACCTTCGTCCTCGGCTTGGTAGATCGGATTTTCAAAGTCATAATTGGTAATAGTAGAACCGTTATCAATGGGATCCAGAGTGGATGTGGATCTACAGTTTGATATGTGGTTATGTGTAAGAGAGCATAGCTATTTCAGATAAAGTAAAAGTAGAAAATAAATACAAGGAGCGTAAAATCTTCATGCAAAACGTCCAATTATTTATTAATGACATATGAAGATGAAGTAATGACCCTCACAAATAGACCATTGTGCCTCGGGTAAGACACAAGGCTTTAAAGTTTCAATTGTTCAAAATTACATATCCTAAAAACTTAAAAGACAATTAATCTTGAATAAAAGTAATAGGAACAAAATCCATGGCTTCCCAATTGTTGAGTCCACCGCTGATAGTTGGGAAGTTCCACTTTCCATGTCACAGTCACTGTCAACATTTTCTGTAGCGGAAACAACATCGATAGCACTGACTCCCGATTCATGCTTGGGCATTGGTGCAGTTATGACGTTGGGGGTCTTGGGAGGATCAAACTCAATCTCCTTCGCCTCGATAAGATCCTGCACCTTAGTTTTAGAGCCCAACAATCGTTTGTATCATGCCCTAGACTTTCAGAGTTATAAGCACATCGAGCGTTTGGGTTGTAGTAGGGATATGCAGTATTGGGATTCTTAGGAGCTTCCTTAAGAGTTACCGGATTGGACTTTAACAGGTGTGGTAAAACCTGGGATAAAGAAATGTTGATCCGGGTGAACTGTCTTCTGGGCACATCCCGTCTGCGCTGATTGTTTCGTTGTTGGTTTGATGCAAGATTGGAAATCATAACAACCCCTACTGTTGGACGACGTTCAGTTTTGCTTTGATTTATTTGGCCATAAGCAGCACTGACCTCCTTCTTTCCAGTGAAGGGTTTCTTCATTGTACTTGAGGATGCATCCCTCTGAATCTTTCCACTCTTAATACCGGCTTCTACTTGATCACCAGTCAAAATCATCTCAGTAAACCCAGCTGAAGATCTTCCAATCAGATGGTTGAAAAATGGACCAGATAAAGTGCCTAAGAACATGTCTACCAGCTCCCTATCAGACAGAGGAGGCTAGACTCTTCCCGTAAGGTCTCTCCACTTTTAGGCATAATCTTTGGAACCCTCGTCGGATCCCATAGACATACTTTGCAATTTTGTACGGGTTGGAGTGAGGTCGGCATTATATTGGTACTGCTTGTAAAAAGCAGCAGCCAGATCTTCCCAATTACGAATGTTAGTTCTTTCCAGTTGATAGAACCATTCCAACTGCGTCCCTGACAAACTTTCCTGTAAGAAATGTACCCACATATTCCTATCAGTAGTGTGGGGTTAAATCTTCCTGACATATGACCTTAAGTACATCTTAGGACAGGAGGCACCGTCATACTTAGCAAATGTGGGGACCTTGAATTTCTGTGGGGTGACCACCTCTGAGACCAGTCCTAGCTCTTCAAAATCCAGCCCGGGTACCCTCTGGATCTCCATAACATTGAGACGATCATCCAGCTGTTTGTATTTATCATCAGCAGGAGCTTCTGTTCCTCAGTGTAATCAACCTCTTCCTCATCAGTCCAGGGGTTTTTGTTTTCTTCTGTTGGCTTATCTTCTTGATTGTCCCCCTCATTTGACTGGGTTGCAAAATCTACATCTCACTTAGCCGATCCTCTGAACCTTCTTCCCAAATTCAATATACCAGCTAGTTTCTTTGCCTTCTCGGTCTTCTCCTTAATGATAAGAGCTTTCAGATCTTCTTGCCCCTTAGCCAGAGCCAGGAACATTTTTTGGAACTGAGCGTTTTGAGCTTGAATGTCCTTTATTGTTTGTTCAAGAGCCATTTCTTTTGCTGAAATAAACAGCGAAAATAATAAGAACCATTTCTCGAATACCTGCTTATGTAATGACATGCATGATATGCTTATGCAATTTTTTCAAGGATGTTTAAGATTTTAAATTTTCTTATACAAAGAGAGAACAAACATTAATTGCATTCATAAGTTTAAACGGTTACAATGATGCCTCTTGGGCTTACAATGGAAGAGATAAAGATAAAACAAAACTTGTAAATCAAACAGGACTCAGGCTTCCCATGAGCGCATTCTCTTTAGTGAAATGTAGGCATTCAAACTCTGTTCTTCATGCAGTTGTGTTGTAAGCTCAAAAACCTTCTTCTCGCTTATGTAGAATTGAGTTTCAAAGGTGTCTCGTTCCTCTTTGAGTTGACTCCAAGATCTTTGTAATTCCTCGAGAGTTGTCGGCATGTCGAGATGGAGAATAGTATGAGGTACATATGTCTTGACAGTAGGTTACACGATGATAGGTAGGACGACAGTGTAAGGAATCATGAAATATTGAGGGTGCTCTCGTACCCACTTAAGATGAGGCTCCAAAGGGATGGAGTTTTTATGCCCCAATGTCTTTCTGCCCACTTTGTTCAACCTTCCCCAAGCTTGGATGAACCTCTGAGGGTACCCTTGAACATTATTCTCATAGTCAAATGAAATCCCCTGAACCAGTGCATCATGAGGACCATCCATCCTAGCATAACCAAATTGTCGCAACGCCAAACAAGGGTTATAATTTATTCCTCTCCTAATGCCTAGGAGAGGAACATTAGGGAATTACCCACAACGATCAATGATGGTAACGTCTTCCACAAATCGAGTGCACCGGTGAATATCTGAATGCGTGAGGGACATTAACCTATTAGACCACCTCATGCCTTGCTCATTCTTCAACATAGATCGAGGTAGGTGCGAAATGAACCACCTAGACAATAGAGGAGTGTAACACATGAGGGTGCCTCTTCTCTTTACGGTGTGAGTGTGAAAAAAGTGCATAATGTCTCCAAGTAAAGTAGGCACCAGATTACGAGACATGAAAACCTTGACCGTATTCACGTCTATGAGTTGTTCTGGATTAGGGAACAGTACCATCCCATATATGAGAAGGGCCAACACCTTTTAGAGGCTTATAAGTCCAAAGTATCCCAAAAATGGTGAGCTTTCTCAAACAAAAACTTCACCAGAAACCCTTTGACATCGCTTCTTGTTTCCCAATTTGTCACATCGTCGGACCGTTGTAAATACAGGGCTTGAGCGATCTCCTCAGGCTTTGGGTCTCTTTCCATATAGTTGAAAGGTAATTGATTGAGAATAGGCACTCCCAATAACTGAGAAAACTCTTCCATGGTAGGCACCAACTGGTAATCGGGAACTGTAAAAGCAATGATGTAAAGGGTCAAAAAACTGAAAGAGAACTTTCACCATGTCTTCATCAGGACTTGAGGTGACCAAACTGAGGAGTCGGCCATGTCTTTTAGTGAATGGGGAGTTCTCATGAACCCTTGATGCCAACTCTTTAAGTTTAGGAGGCACCTATATTAGGTTTACTTGGATAATATTTCTGCGAATGGGAGCCATGTCCTACAAGACAGACATAAAGATAAGTCCTAAAAGTCCTTGAAATGGTTAGTGTGATATGCCATATTATGATGTTATGATGTTATGTAGAAACATATATATATATATATATATATATATATATATATATATATATATATATATATATATATATATATATATATATATATATATATATATATATATATATATATATATATATATATATATATATATATATATATATATATATATATATATATATATATATATATATATATATATATATATATATATATATATATATATATATATATATATATATATATATATATATATATATATACAAGCACACAAACAGATTCTTAGGTTTATGCTTGCATGGATTCCATAGGTAAGTACCCTCTTGAAGTATAGTTGGTTTAACCTGTCCTAGAAAGTAACCGGGTTCTAGGAAATCTCAATATCACTGATCTTTCTTCACCAGGCATTGTTTCAGCACAAGCCTCTTTTTTGGCGACCAAAATATCCCGGAAGTCAGATCTCAATGAGTGTAGTGTCGAGTATCAACAAACTTCGGACTGCACCAAAGATGGCTATCTCACTACTTCCTAATGTCCAAGTTGTTCAACTAAAGGTTCTAAGGTCAGTTGGTGATTCATGACACCACACAGCGGCCATGTATCAACAAATATGTCACACAAACGTAGCTATCATTTAAACCGTGTCGGTATACCCCACACAGTCCCCACGATCTATTGCTACTTACCTAAAAGGTGCCCCAGATCTGGGTGTAGGACCTTCACAAGTAAACCAAAACAAACCCTCAAAAGTAAAGCAAGAAAAACACACCATGTAAAGAAATTAACAAGATGAACTAAACTCTAAGGTAACCCCACTTTATAAGTATCAAGTCCCCAGCAGTGTCGCCAGTTCTGTGATACGGTGGCAGAACCGACTATTATACTAGTTTTGCATTTGTATTCACAAATGTTATGGTAAGCAAGAGTCGCCACCGACTTTTCTTTTATCTAACAAAGTAAAGGGTGAAAAGAACAGAAAAAGACCTTTCGAGAGTTTTCTGAGTAAGGGGGTAGATTATGGAAAGGGGAGGTGTTAGCATCCTTTCCATCCGTAGTTTTCTACGAGCTCTTAGATGCTTAGCTCATTTTTGAAATACCTTGTGTTTTTGAAAAGTATTTTGAAATGCCAATAGTGAGGCAGTTTTCTTTATGATAACTCTTGTATCAGTCCTCAAGAGTGTTGATAAAGTGTTTTGAAAGAATTTTATGTATGTGTAAAAATTTTATTTTTTGAGCATATCATCTAGGAACTATCTACTTTACTCGAAAGCTTCGTTCTTTTCCTCCTTTCTTTTAGACAATTCTATCCTACTATTAGTGAGTAGATAGCCCTAGTCATTTGGATGTTTGAGGGACATTCGAAGGGACGTTTATAGTCACGAAGGCAACATCGAGGCAAAATCTTAGTAACTACCCTAGGGTTTTAAGATCATTTTTACCGAGGCAACATCGAGAGGGTCATCGAGGGACTTATGATCTTTTAAACCAGAGGGTAGCCACTTAAATCTCTCACGTTTTGAGAGTTGTGACTATTTTTTAAAAGGCAACCAAAATGGGAACACCCTAAAGGTGCACATGTGCAAGTGTATTATGTTTCAGTTATTTTTGTCTTTGAAGTTAGGTTTGCTAACGTTCATTTTTAGTCTTATCATGCAATCCTATTAACATACATCTAAACAGTTAATATATGTGTAGGAATTTAAAGTGCGGAAATTAAATCTAACTATTACATGGCTTCGGGGAGGGGGAATTATTTTCATGTCCAAAAATGAGGGGGATAAAGCAATAAATATACTAGTTTAAATCTATTACATCTAGTAGGTAGATACAAAAAAACACGCGTGAATTGGAAATACGTTTAAATCATAGAAAGAAAAAAGTCTTTTTGTTTGTTTTTTATTTAATAAGAGAAAAATAAAAATAAAAATCTACTTGTGGGTTGAAGGCAAGCACAGAGGGAGCCTTTGCCTTGTGGATTGAAGGCAAGTTGAATGATCCTTTTCCTTGTGGATCAAAGGCAAGTTGAAGGAGGCAAAAGTCTAATCGAAGCTTGGGAAATTGAAGCAAACTTGAAGGAGACCAAAGTCCAGTCGAAGCTTGGGAAATCAAATCAAACTTGAAGGAGACCATAGTCCAGTCGAAGCTTGGGAAATCGAAGCAAACTTGAAGGAGACTAAAGTCTAGTTGAAGCTTGGGAAATCTAAGCAAGCTTGCTTTTCTTCAATTTGATGCTTGAAAGCCCAATGCAATCCATGGAAACTATATGGGGCATCAAAAATCCAATTGCATTTGTGCAAACTTGGACTTTTGAAAGTCCTTGTGAGAAAATGTCTTGAAAAAGTGAGGGAAAATTTTGGGGTACAATAGAGAGGCTACAACTTCGATCCATTTTGAAACATAGTCGACAACCACTAGTATGTAGTGATTTCCAAAGGAATACGGGAAGGGTCCCATGAAATCAATTCCCCATACGTCAAAGACTTTAACTTCTAGAATGCCCTTTTGAGGCATCTCATCGCGTCTAGATATGTTTCCAGTGCATTGCCATTGGTCATAATTTTAACCGTAATATGGACATCTTTCCACAAATTAGGCTAATAGAGGCCACCTTGTAATTTTAGCGCATGTCTTTGAAGTGCTTGCATGTCCTCCATCAGGAACATATCAACGGAAAATACCATCGGCGCCTCTCTTGAAAAGAAAAGGCTCATTCCAATAATAGTGTTTAAGATCATGAAATAATTTCTTCTTTTGTTGATAAGACATATCAGGTGGGAGTACTCTAGTAGCCAAGTAGTTGAAAAAATCGGCATACCATGGCAATATGATTTTAGCATAGATTGCTTCCACAATTTCATTTGTGTCCGCGTCTTCATAGGTCACAGGCTATTCGGTTGTACTAACTTCCAATTCTAATTGGGCTACAAGGAGTTCATAAGGAAAATCATCATTGATGGGTACATAATCTGGTTTGATGCCTTCGATTTTGGATATGTGCTCCGCTACTACATTCTCAGTGCCTCTCTTGTCTTTGATTTCTAAATCGAACTCTTGTAGAAGTAAGATACACCTTAGTAATATTGGTTTTGCGTCTTTCTTACTTAAGAGGTACCGGATTTCAGCGTGATCAGTATAGATAATTATTCGTGCTCCTACTAGGTAAGAACATAGTTTATCTAAAGCAAACACAACCACTAACAATTCTTTTTCTGTCGTGGTGTAATTCATCTGTGCAGGATCTAGGGTTCTACTTGCGTAGTAGATTGCATGACGCTTTTTGTCCTTTATCTGTCTTAGAACCGCACCAATGACATAGTCACTGGCATCACACATTATCTCAAATGGTGCATTCCAATCAGAAGGTTATATAATAGGTGCTGAAATTAATTCCTTTTTTAGTGTTGTAAATGCGTCCAAGCATTTGTCGGTGAAAATGAACTCAACATCTTTCATTAGCAGTTTGGTTAGAGGTTTGGTTATTTTAGAGAAGTCTTTAATGAAACTTCGATAAAAACTAGTGTATCCTAGAAAACTTCTTATTTCTCTAATAATTTTGGGTGGTTGAAGATTTTCTATTACTTCGATCTTTGATTTATCTACTTTAATTCTCCTATCGGATTTGATGTGCCCTAAGAAAATTCCTTGTCGGACCATGAATTGGAATTATTGCCAATTTAGCTGAGGTGGACACTTACGCATCTTTTTAGTACCATTTCAAGGTTCGATAGACATCTTTCAAAACTTTCTCCATAGGCGGAGAAGTCATCATAAAAACTTCCATTATACCATCTGGAAAATCAAAGAAGATGGACATAATACATCTCTGGAATGTTGCAGGGGCGTTACATAATCCGAATGGCATTCGTCGATAGGAGAATGTACCACAAGGACAAGTGAAAGTTTTCTTTTCTTAATCGTCAGGATGGATAGGAATTTGGAAAAATCCTGAATAACCATCTAAATAGCAGAAGTGAAAGTGTTTAGCTAGTCGTTCAAGCGTTTGATCAAGGAAGGGTAAAGGAAAATGATCTTTACGAGTGGCTTTGTTTAACTTTCTATATTCAATGCACATTCTCCACCCAGTGTAAGTTCTTTGCACTATGGATTCTCCTTTATCGTTGCTTACAACTGTAACACCTCCTTTCTTAGGTTCGACATGTACTAGGATAACCCATTTACTATCGGATATTGGGTATATGATTCTTACTTCTAATAGTTTTTCTACTTTATTTTTGACCACACCACTCATAATTGGATTGATTCTCCTTTGATGTTCCCTAGAGGTCTTACAGTCTTCCTCCAGCATAATACGGTGCATGAAGATAGAAGGGCTTATTCCTTTTAGATATGAGATGTTATAACCTAAAGCGATTGTGTATTTTCTTAGGACATGTAGTAATTTTTTAGTTTCTATTTGTCCTAGGCCTACATTGACTATAACTGGTCATTCAAGTTATGTGTATAGGAATTCATACCTTAGGTCTTTGGGTAGTGTTTTGAGTTCTATGAATGGCTTCTTTTCACAAGGTATAGGATCAGGAGTTAGAGCTAGGCATTCACTCAAATTTTCATCTTGATGTTTAGGGCGCTAATTATCATCTTCGAGAACTAGAGGTATAGGAATCTTCAATACATCCAAATCAGTGATTTGTTGTTTCTCCAATTCTTTTACGCATTTATCAATTTCATCTAAGAAACAACATGAATCATCGATGGTTGGTGTCTTAAAGAATTTAGACAAGATGAATTCAACTTTTTCTTCCCTGACTTTGAAATTTAGTTTTCCATTTTTAACATCTATGATGGCTCCTGCAGTGGCTAGGAATGGTCCACCTAATATAATAGGAATATTGGAGTCTTCTTTAATTTCCATGATTATGAAATCAGTGGGGATATAGAATTGTCCTATACGTATAGAAACATTTTCTAACATACCTAAAGGAAATTTCACCGGTCGATCCGCTAATTTTACAGACATCCGTGTTGGTCGTAGTTCTCCCATGTTGAGTTTCTTGCAAATTGATAAGGGCATCAGACTAATACTGACTCCTAAATCGCATAGTGCTTTGTCTATGAAAAATTTCTAATTAAGCAGGGTATGGAAAAACTACCTGGGTCCTTAAGTTTAGGAGGCATGTTATTTTGGATTATAGCACTGCATTCAGCAGTGAGCAATACAATTTCATTATCCTTAAGATTTTTCTTATTGGATAAGATTTCTTTAAGAAATTTAACGTAGGAGGGCATTTGTGTGATAACTTCTGTAAAAGGTATGGTAATGTTAAGTTTTTTCAGAAGTTCGACGGATTTCTTGAATTGCCCTATATTTTTAGACTTAGAAAATCTTTGAGGATATGGAACAGGTGTTTTAAAGGGCGGCGGAGGCACATAAGGTTCTTATTTTTCCACTTCCTATTCACCATCACCTTATTTTTCTACTTCCTTCGGTTCAACTTCCTTATCTATTCCTTTTCCATATTTCTGGTACATGGTTGGGTTCTCGACTCTAGGTTCAGTTAGTCGGCCTAGTTCAGTCCCACTCCGAAGTGTTATGGCATTAACATGTCCCTTTGGATTTAATTGGGGTTGTCCAGGAAAAGTTCCAGCTGGAGCAGCTGGAGCTTCTTGCTGTTGAGCCACTTAGGAGATTTGTGTTTCTAACATTTTGTTGTATGTGGCAAGAGCATCAATCTTATTCATCAGTTGCTTGATTTGCTCACTGGTGTGAATATTTTTATTCATGAAATCTTTATTAGTTTGAGCTTGGGTGGATACAAAGTTTTCTATCATTATTTCAATGTTGGACTTCCTAGGGATATTCTGAATATTTGAGACATTTTGGGTGGCTTTCTGAAATCCTGGGGGTGTAGTAGGAGCTTGCCCAGGTGCATACAAAGCGTTGTTGCTTTTGTATGATAAGTTTGGATGGTTCTTCCAGGATGGGTTATAGTTATTGCTATAGGGGTTTCCTTGAGCATAGTTCACTTGATCATTTGGTACTCATGTTAAGAGTGGACATTCGGGTGCAACATGCGCATGAAGTCCGCATAAATCACATGTTAGAGCTACTGCAGCCACGGTGGATGCGGGAGTTGTGGTCAAGATTTCTATCTTTTGGGTAAGGGCTTCTACCTTAGTGTTAACTTGGTCTAAGCTACTAACTTCGTGCATACCGCCTTTCATTTGAGGTTTCTCCATCATGGTTCTACCGCTTCCCCAATGATAATGATTTTGAGCCATACTTTTGATAAGTTGATAGGAATTTTGGTATGGTTTATCTAGCACTGCACCGCCAACAACTTCCTCAATTGTTAGTCTTGTGTTGTACAAGAGACCATTGTAAAAGGTGTGGATGATCAACCATTCTTCTAGACCGTGCGGCGGAAAAATATCGCACTAGGAAAACTTTCTTCAATTTGATCCATGTGGTAACAGAGTTGGAAGGTAGAGACTGGATCCATGTTCTAGCTCTATTTCGTAACAAAAAAGGAAAAAGACAAAATCTTATTGCTTCAGGGCTGACACCATTTGCTTTCATTGTGTCTCTGTACTGCACAAACATGGACATATGAAGGTTTGGATCGTCCGTAGGACATCCTGAAAAATTGGTTTTGTTGGAAAACTTGTAAAAATGAAGGTTTTGACTCGAAATCACTTCATGCGATGGCGAGAGCAACAATATTGTTATGGGGTTCCTCTTGTGATGGGGCAGCATAATCCTTATGAGGACGATTTTGGGGTCCTTTAGCCATTCTTGGGTCAGGATGAGAATAGTTTAGAAGATTGAATTCGGGAAGATTGTACTTGGTTTGGCAATCTCTAATTCGGCGTCTTATATTAACAAAATGCTCAACCTCGTCGTTTGGTTACTCTAATTCCTCGCCTTTATAGCGAGTTCTTGGCATACAATCAATGGATAAAAATAAAGTAAAATCGGTTGTCTTAGTCTATACTGCATAACAAGAGATTTACACTATTGACTAAATAAGTCCCCGACAACGGCACCAAAAACTTGATCGCAACATTATGAATCTGTCGGGAGTAGGATTGCAAGTGCACAATCTTATCGCGTAGTTTTAAAAGATACCGAACCCATAAGGACTGATGGTCAAACTACTGTTATCTAGGGTCATTGTGTAAAGCTAAGGCTAATTATAAAATTAGGGTATTTGGGTTTAAGCGGGAATGGACTAAAATATAATAATTAATAACGAGACAACGGTATGTAATTTGTCAACTTCAGGGATTCAATAAGTCATTGGCATTTGTTTTGAGTATTAAAACACTGTTTCAGTGGAAACTATTCATTTAAAAACCCTTGTCTCACACTTTCGTTCTATGGATGCAGGTCATAATATTAAACTCAAATGAGTGCTCTCGCTGTTTCATTTAAAATTCAAAAGTATTTTTTGAAAACAAATAGAGTCCAATTAATTTTAAAACACTCTCGCTATTTTTAAAATTAATGTTCAATCACTACTATCTGGTTAAAACCTCAAACTCTCGCTCTGTTGATTTTAACCTTAGTCTGTCTTTTACTCTCGTACAAAAACAATTCAATATCCAAATTGGAAATCAAAACCAAAAAAGTGATTTTGTAAAAATATTAATGTCAACTAATTATTAAATCCCTTCGGTTTAGGACTTCACATACCAGTATCGGAGAATTCAGCCAGACATGATTTTATTGGTTGATAACATAAAATTAAAACATAAATTCAATACATGCATGGTAAAAATAAATAAATTATACTTAAAATTGGAACCTGAAATATAACTGAAGAAAATAATTGAGCAGTGCGTATCCTCCATAAGCCAGCAGGATTAACTTCAGAATGAAAATATCTTAAATAAATAAAAATGATCCTAAACGAATTCTGGAAGCTAGGAAGAAAACTAAAGTTGCAGTATCCCTTCGATGAGAAGAAATACTACTTTAATGGTGAGGGTTTTCTATGCTTACGGGAATTCTACGAAACTGGAAAATAAAATAGAAACTATGAAACTGGAATACCAGTAAAATTGTAAAACTGGAAAGTAATAGCAGAGTTGCAGTATGCAAAAAATAACAAAATTGGAGCAGGTCTCGAATGTAACAAATTTGGTAACTAATTCGCTTTTATAGATTCCATAATCTGAGTAAAAATAGGAACTATCCCATGATCCTCGTTCTTAAATCTTTGAGAAATTCCAGCAAACTTTGTGTTTCGAGCGCTTCAGGGAGATATTCTCGTAACAGTTATATGAGTCGTGGCGAGTGTCATGCGTGCTGTGACGCGGGGCATGTATTATCATTCTGTGCCAGTCGGGACATAAAGTGTGCCGAGGGGAACAATTTTGCAATTTGTGACAGGCGACATGTGCCTGTGACGGGCGGCATGCGCCTGTGACGGGCGGCATGCCTTCTGATACATAGTGCTGCATTTTGCTGCTAAATGGCCATTTCTTCTTCATTTCTCCATTATTTTTCTTCCTTTTCTCATTTATTCCTTGCAAAAGCTAAGTACCTGAAATATGCTGCAAATACTACAAATAGAGATAAATTGTGACATAATAAACAAAGAATCATAAGTTTTATCTATGTAAATCGGGTGGAAAATGTTATAACTTTTCGTTTTATCAAGGAGGTGGTACATAGGCACTAAAGGTTCGCAACCGCGGTGGATGAAATATTGTAAAAAAAAATACTTCTTTTCTCATTTCCACCATCTATTTTTGTATACACCTTTTATAGCCAAAATACACAAATCTTCAAAGAGGTTCATGCGGAGTACCGTAGATGTTTAGGGTGCTAATACTTTCCCTTTGCATAACCAACCCCCATACCTAGATTCTCTCCCCCTCTTTTTGGGTTTATTCGCTCTTTTCCCATTCCTCTGGAATAAAGCGCATTGACGATTTTTATTTTATTTATGCAAGTTAAGTCAATCCAATGGCTTAGTCTCAACATTTCTACTGCTACAAATACAAAGGTTGCTTCAGGTAGAGTCGATTTACAAGCGATTTGGTCATGTACAAACTTTCAAGTTTTTCCCATAATCCTGATGTCTTCACATCCTTTGATACCTGTTGAAGAACCTTATCACCAAGGCACAATAAGATTGCATTGTGGGCTTTCTCTATCATGGTCGTCTTCTTCGCTGTCGTTAATGTAATATTCATGGTTGCCTCTCCGTTCAACGCTTCCAAACAACCTTGCTGAACTAGTAGGGCTTTAATCTTCAAGCGCCACAAACCAAAATCGTTCACTCTGGTGAAATTTTCAATCTCATACTTTGTTAAAGACATCTCTCCATGCTCATCGCACCAATTTGTTGTTAAAAACGATACCTTTAAAACAAAGTATAAATTTTTTCTATGATCAATAAACAATCAAGGGTAGAAAAGATGGAAAAACAAGAAGAACACAAGGATTGGTTATTAAATGCTATTCTTTATTTTCTCTTCAAACAATATTACAAGTACACATGAATAAGAAATAATCCTCTCACCCTAAATTAGGATTTGCTGTATGTCATAATGAGAGACTAGTATGTTATTCATAATAAAGATAACATACTAAACTAATGGGATTTTTCATAAATACCCATTAAAAGGTAACTTAGGGTACAAGCTAACTTAAACAATTGGACATAACAAACAAGCCCAATTCAAAATACTAACAACCCTAGCATTTCGACTCCCATATACTAGAACACACTTTGACTACAGTATGTTGGTCTTCGACACCAGCATGTGAACATACTTCGACGGCATGCATAAATCGTGTCGAATCAGAAGCTACTCTTCGACCCAATAGAGTTCGATCCAATATCTTACACAAAGGGATAAATATATGGCATAAATTCACATGAGTAAAATATATCAAGACAAAACATTTTTAACATTCAAAATATTACTAATTCATTAAACTTCACATTATCCAACAAAGAAAGTTTAGCTTATAATGAGTAAAATAAACACAACACAGAAAGATCGTAAGCTACACATTCCTAAGCAAGAAGATAGAAATGATAAACATATGGGTGACGCTTTAATCACTTGAAATTTATTAATCAACAAGTGATGTCGCCCGTCATGTCTCCCATTTACGAGAACTCTGGCTCCTCCTTAATTTTCTTATGCAAAATTTCTCCAAATTTCAGAATATTTTTCTTCATTGTATGCAGCTCTATTTATAGAGTTTTCTAAGCTGCATATTGTCTCTCTTTGGTTATTGGTCCTTTAAAATGATCCATTAACTTAAGCCTAAAAAATAAAGCATATGCCTTTGTGTTATACTATGATAGTAAACTACACATGGGAGACAACATGACATTGTGGAAGCAACAACAACAATGAATCAACTTTTTAGAATTTTTTCTTGTAGCATTTTAATCCTTATCCATTCATATTATCCCTTGTCTTGTAGTGTTTCACCCTTATCCATTCATTTTCTCTAACTCAGCGTTATTTTCTTCTCAAATCTCTGCCATGTCAGCATTAGCATTGGAGTTGAGAACTCATATCGACATCTTTGGCTTAAGACCTGTTGAGTATAACTTTCTAGCGTGACAAAACTCGTTACAAAAGTTGATTCTACATAAGCACAAAACACATAAAATTGATAAAATAGGGTGTAATACGATGGGAGAACTGACTTTTGGTTTTGCGCTTTATCGCAAATGTTTCGGATGGTAAGAGTCGCCACCGACTTTTCTTTTATCCAATAAAGGAAATGGTGAAAAGAACAGGAAATACCTTTGAGAATTTTTCTGAGTAAGGGGGGTAGGTTATGAAAAGGGAAGGTATTCGCCCCCTTTTCATCTGTAGTTATCTACGGGTTCTTGATCACTAGCCACTTTTGAAAATGATTTGTGAATATGTAAGTTTAAAAATATTTTGAAAGCATCTAAGTTCGACAAACTTTGTAATGAATCTTGTATAGTTGAGAATGCATACAAAGTGTTTATTTTGAAAATATTTTAGAAAAGAAGTGTTTTGTGTGAAAAATGTTTTCATTTGTGAGCAAGCGACTATGAGCTATCTACCTACTCAAAAGTCTTTCGCGTTATTTTCCTCTTCCTTTAGATAGTGTTATCCTACCACTAATTAGTAGGAAGCCTTATCATTGGATGTTTGAGGGACATGCACGGGTCATCGTACAATCATAAGGGCAACATATAGGGATACCTTTAGCAATTCGAAGGGACTATTATCATGTATTCAAAAGCAACATCGGGGGACAAGATCATTTACCGAAGGAAGCATCGAAGGGTCATCGAGGGACTATGATCTTTTAGATGATTTTTAACCGAGGGTCTTTGCTAATGGTATTCCTACGTTCGAGGGACAAGGTTGTGTTTCCAAAGGAAATGGGTGAGGTTACCCTAGAGGTGAGTATGTGAAGAGTGTTCAGTTCAGTTATATTATCTTGATTAGTTAGAAGTTATCTACTGATTAATTTTAAATCTTGCCATACAAGCCTATCTACTAACAGTTATATATACAGGCATATAATTATAAGTGCAGAAAAATAAAGGTGCAGAAAGTAAAGCGCGAGAAAGTAAATGCCTAAAACTATTAAAGGGATTTGGTAAAATTACATAATTAGGAAAAAGTGCGAGAATGTAAATCTAAGTTATTACATTTAAACTGCTTGACCTATACAATTTCTCTAGGAATTTTAAATAGCAAAGAAATAAATAAGAGAAATTGTTAGAAAAGAAATGTTTTTTTTTTGTATTTCTATGGAAAATAGTTTGATGTTAATTAAATAATTAAAACCAACTTGTTTCTAATTAATTTTAGTAAAGAAGAATGTTAATTAAATTTAATTAAAAATATTCAAACAACAAAATCAAACCACTCAGATTCACTAATTTGGACCTTGCGAATCTGGTGGTGAGGTGAGTTTGGTCTAAAAGTGACGGCAACTATGGATCTGAAGCTTCATCGAAACTTTTCCCTAACAATGGTGGATTGTTGTTCCTGCATCAAATCTCAAAAAACGATGGTTCCAAACGGTTCCAGACATCATTAGAAACACATATATATGCTTAGAATTAATTTATATAACATGGATGAAAAGTTTGAGATTGAAGAACATTACCAAGCCAGAGCCACTTGGTTGGCACGTCTTGGGATCGCTTGAGTGCGAGTAAGGGTTGTAACAAGCTCTTGGGACCTTCAGGAGTGTGATGGAATGCTTGGAACTGCTTGAGAGTGGCCGAAAATAGGGGTTTGTGTTTGCCCTAGTTTTGGTAAAATTTGAGAAATTTGGAGTGTGTTTTTGAGAGGAAAATTTCTTGCCCTATTGTAGTTTGAGGGCTTGAGTATTTATAGAGGAGGATATTTAAGTCACCAAAGAAGGAAAGAATCAAGTGATCATGGTGTTACCAAAAATCAATGAAACATGTTTTCTAACTTTCCAATTATCAATGAAACATGTTTTCTAACTTTCCATTTTTGAAGATCCTTATCTCCAACATGTCTCTCCTTCGGTTTTGGAAAGCTCTTATAAGGTCTTGGACCTTCTAGAAGATATCCAAATGAAGCCCACACACCCTTTTGTCCATCAACTCATATTTTATTTGATTTAATTTGAATTAATTTGAATAAAATCAAAATAAAAAAAATAAAAAAAATCAAAGTAATGTATAAATGGACATAGAGGTCCTCTAAAATGTTATAAACATGTTTAAAACTCAAAAGATAGGCCCATTAGTCCAAAAATTCAAGATTGCTCAAATGAAGTTTCATGCATTTTATCAAAAATTTCCCAACTTGCACAAACTATATCTCACTCAATTTTTATCATATGAAGATGATCTAGGAATTTTTGGAAACCTCAAGATGTCTTATACAATATCTATGTTCATCATTTTTTTCATTTGGAGATTTTATCTTGATGTAAGTTGCCTTGAAAAAAGTGTCTTTTTGTTGACTTTTGAAATGACCTATAATGTATTGGCTCATATTTCTCTAATGAAGCACATTTTGGACTTTAGCATACAAATACAAATTTATAGGGAATTGAATTTCCTTCAAAATGGGCTTTGGTTGGGGAAAAGTTGATGAAGCATATGAAAGTTATGCTTGGTCAAAATTCAGTTGACTTTTCCTAAGGAAACCCTAATTTGGCAACTTTTGACTTTTGATGATTTGAGGGATTTAATTGAGGAATCATGATCAACCCTTGATACAATGATGAATATCACTTCAAAATGTTGATGTTGACCAAAAATCTGGAAGTTTGACTGTATGTTGACCATAATTGACTTTTTACCCAATACAATTAATTTTCAATTATCTGAGCAATTGACTGAGCAAACTTGTGATGCTAGGCTTGAAACTTGACATGAGCATTGTTGAAGACGTATGGAGAAACATGGAAATCACTTGATACCCTTGAAACCCATTATTCCTTATGCAAGATGAAACCCTAGTTATGGACACATTGCCTAGGAGGAGAATTTGTCTGATCAACTCTTGAGCATCCTTGAGCAAATGAGGACCTCATGAGAAAGTCTTGAAGAAAAATGGGAGGGAAAATTTTGGGGTACAACAGAGAGCATTTAGTGTGTTCTATCCTAAATTTACTTAAAGTAACATAAAACATAAATAGATGGCATTAATCAAGATATAAATTACGCTAAATTTAATTATAAAATGACTAAATATCTCACATAAAATGAGTTATCACATCGCCTTAGATAAACACTAGTAAAAAATAATGGCAATTGTTGGTTGGTCTCTGTGGGATTCGACAAACCTTTTATACTAAAATCAATAAAGTCTTGCACTTACGACCTATCATGTTTTTTGCACCGTTGTCGAGGACCAATTTCGTCAATATCGTAGTGATGTTATTACAACATAAAAATTAAAGGCATTTTTCCTGTTTTAATTAATTTTTCCATTGTATCAGTTGTATGTGAAAAACCCGTAGCACCAGAATCCTTGTCGAACTGATCAACAATATCGAGATCTATGTATGTGTGAGGCGCCAACTTCAGCAAGTTCAACCAGAAATGGAAAAAAATGATAACCGCACACTCATGGATTTCTATGTTCCTCTGAGGACAAACCTCAAGTATCATTAACTTTGCAATCCAGGATAACAACTTCGAGTTAAAACCATTTTTACTATAGATCTCGAATCACAACCAATTTGCTGGTAACTCAACGGAGGATTCGAATCTGCACCTCTTCATCTTTGTAAAAATATCTAACTAACTAAGGGACATAGCCCGAGCTTGGCTACAGTCCCTACAATCAAATTCCATAGCGACATGGAATGGGTTAAAGAAAGGGTTCCTTTCTATGTACTTCTCATCGAGCAAAACGACATAGATTACCTGCTTCAGGTAGATAGATAGTGAATCACTCTTTGAAGTGTGGGGTTGAGATAAGGAGTTGATGATATCCTTCCCTCACCATGGATTGGAGAAGTGGATAATAACTCATACAGTTTACGATAGTGTTCTTTACAACACAAGAATGACCATTGATTTCGTAGTTGGAGGAGCTCTAATGAATAAACCCTTCAATGATGCCTATTCTCTCATCGCGAATATGGCTCATAAATACTACCAGTGGGGAGTGAACACACTCCTATTGGAATATGAAACCATAAGGGTGGGTGTAATAAGTTAGTATCTTTGACCATATGAATGCGAAAGTCGATGTCTACCCAGAAAATTGATAACCTGAGGATTAATCCCGCAACTACCATAACTTTTGTGACTCCCAATTATGAGATCTGTGGAGTCCCTAGACATATCATTATTAAAATGTTAGCTGAACCAACCCTAGACCAAGGCAATTATGCACAAGGAAACCCATAATCCAACACATATACTCTTGGATTGAGGAATCATCCTATTTTCTTATACAAAAACAATAATGCTCTATTTACACCCAGTCTTGCACCTACTACTCCACCCGATTTCCAAAACCAAAAAGGAGCCCCTGCTACCCCTTAAAAGTCGAACTTGGAATTGATGGAGGAGAACTTTATCATTTCTCAAAATCTGCAAAACAAGGAGTTTACCAATCAAAACATCCATACTAAGGAAATGATTATGGAGTTGGATAATAAAGTTGATGTTATTGTCACCCACAATAAAATGTTAGAGACACATATCTCTCAAGTGGCCCAACAGCGAGAAACTATTGTTGTCCCATCCAGAATATTTCTAGGCCAACCGAAATCAAACCCAAAGAGACACGCTAACACTATAATGTTGTAACGCAGAATAGAGTTAGAGGGCCCTGTTGATAATAGAGTAAAAAAAAGGATGTAGGAAAAAGTGTAGAAAATGACACTGAGGAGGTGGTTGAAAAGGACATAGAGAAAGAACCAATAACCGTAGAGAAAGAATATACATTGAAGGCTAAGGAGGTGGTTGAGATGGATAAGGAACAACCATATGTACTACCTCCTCCTTACAAGCCTCTGATCCCATACCCTCAAAGACTTGCGAAGTCAAAAATAGATGTGCAGTTTAGGAAGTTTTTTAAGCTTTTAAATAAACTTCATATTAGTATCCCTTTTACAAAAGCAATAACTCAGATGTCTTTGTACGCTAAGTTTTTGTAGGAAAATCTAACGAACAAAAGAAAGATCGATATTGACGGTGTTAGACTACAACACCGGATCTAGAGGGGGGGGTGAATAGATCCCAAAATAAAAATTACCTTTCAAAATGATTATTTAAAACTTATTTAAAAAACAATGGTGAGCGAAAGGTTTTTGGCCCAGATCAATATAGTAGTCTAAACGAAACAAGTTATTGGAAACTAGGATATCTACAAGCCATATGGAATTAACATCATGATAAAATTAATCAATATAATAATATCTCAATTAACCGTTTAATATCCAACACAACAGTTTCCTATTTCCAATGATTAAAAACATAACTAGACAATTTATCGAACATGTAACACGTAATCAAATTTTCAGAATTTCCTTTGATCTTGTTGATATATAAAAAGGCCCTTACAATCAAAGTGATTATAAGATAATCAACAAAGAAATTTTAACTTTAACAATAAAAGCAAAGTTCTATACGAATCGATCGATTAAACAACACTTTTAATAAATTGCATATAGAGTGTAAATGAGAGTATAAGATAGAACATTGCAATTTATCAAACACTTGGTGTGCGTTCGGATTTTTAGAATTTTTCTTTTGAGTTGTGTTGATATGAAATCCACTTATAATCAAAGTGATTATAATATTTTAAACAAAAGCGATTAAATAAAACAATTGCAGAAAAGTTCTTACGAGTCAATCAATTAAACAATGTTATTTGATAAATTACGAAATGTAAACAAAAGTGAGTAAAGAGATAATAGAGAGCGACACAAGGATTTGTTTAGGAAGTTCACCAATCATCCTTGCTATTGCTACATCTCCCCCCAATTCCAAATTTGGAATTAGGATTATTTCTTACTTTTCAAAAGTATGATTACAAGGGAAGTGTTCAGAGCAACATTACAAACCATAATCGTTTGATGTCGATTTAACACCTTCTCTTATTTTGATCTTCAACAAGATCAAGACAAACACCAATAGATGAAAACTATTCACCGCTTAAGCTACTTCCTTGGAAAGATTTTAAGCACTCCAAGGATCCTTGCAAAGATTTCAAACACTCCAAGGGATTTCACTCGAGTAAATCCAATTGCACTCAATCAACACAAGATCTTCAATTCTATCTTCCAATACTTGTTAATTCCTTTAAAATATTTCAAACACTCCAAGGTTCCTTGAAAATTTTTTAAACACTCCAAGGTGATTACATGGACGATTCCTTCTCAAACGATATTGCATGAAAACCCACAAATCAACCAATGATCTTGGAAGACAAACCTACCATTTTTTCAAATGAAGACCCCTACAAATGTCAACCCAAACTCTACTGGAAAATATCAATCCTCGTCTAGATGCACCCAAATGGAACATCATCACAATGTAATGCTAGTGTGTATGTATATATTAGAGATTGAAGAAGAAGAGAAAATGTAGGATAATTTTATGGTATCATCAAGTTGGAATGATGCATGAAAGAGTATTTATAATTTTGGAACTTTTAGGGCAAAGAGGGATAAATTCCGAATAAAAGAATTTAAAAAATGGACCACTAAAACAGTATGTGTCGACCTAAGAGTCGTATGTGTTGATACATACGTGATTTTTGGACAACATGTGTCGACCTATGAAGACCCATGTGTCGACCAGAAAGTTATAGAGGCTACAAGCTTTAAAATGATAGTAAATGTGTCGACCTAAAATATGCATGTGTCGACACAGAAGAAGAGTTTATGCATTTTCAAAATGCTTCAGTATGTGTCGACTCGAAATGACGTATGTGTTGACCTGAGACTTATAGAAGCTACAAGGGACTAAAAAAAATATGCAGAAAACTGTTTTAAATGACTTGGATCAATTTTGAAACATTTTCTAATGATTCCTAGGACCTCTAATTCAAGGGAGGTACATAAGACATAAGGATTCTTGAAATGCTAGTTTTTTGAGTTTTGACATCATGCAAAACATCTAATAGTGTAGTTGCACTCATAAAATCCCCCTTTTTGATGATGGCAAAACTTGAGATGATGCATTTCATGTAGTTATCGAAGGCTCCCTCTAACTTTGTGCTTCCCAACTTCATCTCGCATATGCTTCTCTCCCTTTGACAACATCAAAAATAAAGAAGGGAAATCGTGAGAAGTATCATATTCCAATACCAATACTAATATATCACACAGAGGCATTTTTGCAAAGAAGAGCATATAACTACATATCCCCATAATATGTAATGATGAAAAAACTAATAGTTAAAATGCATAAAACATTACCAAACATGTAACGCAATTGCATGACTAATAATGAATGTGATGCAAGATCAAGCTAGTCAAGTTGCTTCTATAGAGTCACAATTACGTAACACAACATAATGGAACTCCCGATTCCACATACACATGTGCCTAGCATAGCGATGAGAACATGTCACTAATCAATCCAAAATGAAAATATCTCCATAAAATGTGACTCTACTACAACAAGAATCGTACATGCAATCAACATGCTTACATTCAACTCATGCACAAATGCAATAAATAATAATAGAAACACATACTTGTACATACAAGAACAAACTTATACAAATGTGAAAGAATTAATACATGAAATCATTATAAGCATATACATTTAGAACATACAATGGTTTTTAATCAAAATTTTGGAAATTAACATTTATGGTTTTCATCATTTGAGAACATAGCAAGAATTTTTCATCAACTAAAATATGTAATAAGAAGCTTCTTACTTTCAAGGAGAAATTTGGAACAATATTACCTCACTCTTGATGAAATGGAAGTTGCACTCACATGATGTAAAATACTTCAAACAAAGTTTTAGAGCAAGGATATAAAAGTGCAAGCATCATAATAAAGAAAACAACATTGGAGACACTAATAATCCCCAATTTCTCATGTTTTATGAAAAACGGTCTAGTTGTAAACATTTTTGTGGAAATATCGGCAAGTTGATTTTCACTATCAAAATGCTTGAACACAACATCCCATTTTTCAACATGATCGCGAAGGTAATTCCCCACACATGTGTTCTCCTTGAGCTACTTTATTTGGAGTCTGGGAAAGTAATTCAACTTCCCATGACATTCATTTCAAAACACTCCTTGCATAAACTTGGAGAACTCTTTGAAAAGTTACATGTTAGTAGAATCAAATATGATATAATGTTAAATGTGTTATGCTTGATGTTTAATGAATCTAAACATGCTTATGTACACATAAATGTTTATAAGAAATACATGAAAAATATAATATGATGAAGTCATTTCAAGTATATAAATTAATAAGTAACTATCATTATTAATTAAGAATTATATTGCAAATGAGTACTCATAATATATATAATATACACCAAGTATGTCATATATTTAGAGAAATAAACAAGAAAAAGAGAGAACTTACAAACAAAGCGAAATTTAAATTGATACTACCTCATCGTACAATATGACAAAGGATGCACTTGCATTTAACACGAGACTCTCGAAAGAAAGTTGCACCAAATGCAAGATATGCCTTAAAGGTTTTATAACAACATGATCTTACCATATTTCACTTTGAAAAAGTACCCAAAAGTATGCCTTGTGATGAATCCAAGAATGTCATTGATTTGATGAACATTCATTTTGATTGAACTTTCATCTTTATCCTTTTCATGTTAGTAATCTTTCTCCTCCTCATGTTTCACTGATTCAGATTGATCAATTCCTTCGTCAACATCATTGAGTATGTCTCTTGAAGACAAACCTACATCATGAAATGAAATACCTTTTCCGAGTATTCTCGAATACAACATCAAAATGTAACTTATACATCTCCTACCAATAAAACAAAACTTGTTGTTGCTCTCTAGACCACATAATCCATCATCTTTCCCCATATCCAATATATGTTCATATGCCTTGAGCAACCATAAGTGATAACCCATATTCTCCTTATAGAGTCAAGACATTGTTACTACAAAAACAACATGACAAGCTAGGTAACCAATATGCATTAGGTCCTTGGGGGTTAGTGAAATAATTGGTTGAATTTTGGAAAACCTTTCATATAATTATAGTGACAATTTAAGCTTTTACCATCAATAAAATCACTATCGTATACATGCTCACAAATTGATGACCTTGAACTTGAAGCCGTAAGAGCCTTAGGCTTTGTTATTTTCTCCTTATCTGTTTATTTCCCTTTTTTTTCTTCTCAATCTTTTTGTCATTCTTGTTCAACAAGTAAGTTTTTATTCATGTTCTTCAAACTCACCAAACAATGTAATGAGATCAAGTGTTGTAAGATCATTAGCTTCCTTGATTGAGATGACCTTCGGTTACTAGTTCCGAATAAGACATATCAAAACTTTGTTAGTAGCAATTGTATTGGAAATATGCTTTCCATGTGTGTTAAAACAATTAATGAGATTTGAGGAATTTTTCTTATCATCATTATTCCATAGTTCTTCCAGCTTAGGTTGTGACAACGCCATTGACATTGAATTGAGTAATGACATCACACATATCTTTGTCATATGAATTAACATGAATGTTCATACAAGCTTTCCAATAACTATAGTTTTCTTCCGAAAACAAATTTGGGGTTGTTTTGTAATCCCCTTTAAGTTTGTACGGCATTTTCTAATAAGAGTTTCAAAGCAAAGAATAAACTGGAGCTCTGTAACCAGTTGTTAGACTACGAAACTAGATCTAGAGGGGGGGATGTGAATAGATTCCCAAATAAAAATCAAATTTCAATGTTGAGCGGAAGGTTTTTGGCCTAGATCAATATAATAGTCTAAACGAACCTAGTTATTGGAAACTCGGATATGTATAAGAAATATAGAATTAATATAATGATAAAATAAATCAACATAATAATATCTCAATTAACCGTTTAATATTCAACACAATGGTTTCCTATTTCCAATGAAATTTATTAAATACATAACTAGACAATTTATCGAACACGTGACACATAATCAATTTTTCGGAATTTCCTTTGAGCTTTTTTATATATAAAAGGAACTTCCTTACAATCAAAGTGATTATAAGATAATCAATAAAGAAATTTAAACTTTAAAAATCAAAGATAAATTCTATACAAATTGATTGATTAAACAACACATTCAATAAATTGCATATAGAGTGTAAATGAGAGTAAGAGATAAAACATCACAATTTTTCAAACAACTGGTGTGCGTTCGAATTTTCAAAATTTTTCTTTTGAGTTGTGTTTATATGAAATCCACTTATAATCAAAGTGATTATAAACTAATAAATACACCCTCTAAAGCAAAATAATTGCAGAAAAGATCTTATGAGTCAAACAATTAAACAATGTTATTCGACAAATTACATAATGTAAACAAAAGCGAGTAAAGAGATAATAAAGAGAAACACAAGGATTTGTTTAGGAAGTTCACCAATCGTCCTCCCTATGGCTACATCTCCCCCTAATTTAAAATATGTAATTAGGATTATTTCTTACTTTTCAAAAGTATGATTACAAGGGAAGTGTTCAGAGCAACATTAAAGACCATAACTGTTTGATGTCGATTCAACCCCTTCTCTTCTTTTGATCTTCAACAAGATCAAGACAAACAACGATAGATGCAAATTATTCACCGCTTAAGCTAATTTCTTGGAAATATTTTAAACACTCTAAAGATCCTTGCAAAGATTTCAAACACTCCAAGGGATTTCACTCGAGTAAATCCGATTACACTCAATCAACACAAGATCTTGAATTTTATCTTCCAATACTTTCTACTTCCTTGAAAAGATTTCAAACTCTCCAAGGTTCCTTGCAAAGATTTTAAACACTCCAAGGTGATTCACATGGCAGATTCCTTCTCGAACGATGTTGCAAGAAAACCCCTATATCAACCAATGATCTTGGAGGACTAACCCACAGTTTTTCAGAATGAAGACCCCTACAAATCTCAATCCAAACTCTATTGGAAAATCTAAATCCTCGTCTAGATGGAAACCCAACGGAACTTCATCACAATGTAATGCTAGTGTGTATGCATATATTAGAGGTTGAAGAATAAGAGACAACGTAGGCTAATTTTATGGTATTATCAAGTTGGAATGATGCATGAAAGAGTATTTATAGTTTTGGAACTTTTAGGGAAAAAAGGGATAAATTCAGAATAAAAGGATTTGAAAAATTGACCAACTAAAACAATATGTGTTGACCTAAGAGTTGTATGTGTCGACACATATGTGATTTTTAGATAGTATGTGTCGACCTATGAAGACCCATGTGTCTATCAGAAAGTTACAGAGGCTACAAGCTTTAAAACGATAGTAAATATGTCGACCTGAAAGATGGATGTGTTGACACATAAAATAAGAATTTTTGCATTTTCAGAAATGCTTTAGTATGCGTCGACCTAAAATGATGCATGTGTCGACCTGAGACTTACAGAAGCTACAAGCTTTAAAAATTCATAACATGTGTCAACCAGAAATATGCATGTGTCGACACATGTAGTAAAAAAACATGCAAAAAAATGTTTTTAATGACTTGGATCAATTTTCAATACTACAAAACGTGCATACAACAACACCAAAGTCACCACGGTTTGCCCCAAAACCGTAGTAACACTGCTAAACTAATGTGCTAACATTTTATTTTTATTTTTTAATTGAATATTTAAGTTTATAATTACGGTTAATTCGTTAACTGTGGTGATACTTTCTAGATTTCCAAGGTTCGATACTCAGCTCCCTCAAATAGTTTATCCCTTTTACTTTAATGCACGCCTTTTAAATTATATTTATATATAATAAAAAAATAGGTATATCACTACAACTATTTTGTACAACCATTGTTACACACTGACGATTCTTTGTATATATTAAACACTAAGTACCCATTCTTCCACTGGTAAAAGAAAAAAAACCCTAACACCAATACCGCCGGGAAGAAGAAAACAACCATAACACCACTAATTGTTGTTTTCTAGTATCGTCTCAATGTCTCATTTCAAGGGTGTAAAATCTCGATTTGGAAATTTCTGTGCTTGTGACAGTCGTATGGCTTCGTTCCTATGCAAGAGGGGTCAAAATAAAGAAAGGCTTTTTTGGAGATGTTGAAATTGGTGGAGTGGTGAAGCATGAAATTTATTCATATGGGATGATGAACAAAAATTGGAAGATGAGAGAACTATGATGCCTGAGTTGGAATTTGTTGGGTATTTGAAGGTTATGTATACAGATTCAAAAAAGAAGAATAAGAATTTGAAGAACAAATTAAAGTCAGAGAGATTTTCTGGAAATTTGAAGATGTTATGTTTTCTTATCTCCTTTTTGTTTAATATTTACTTTGTTATAAAATTTAATAGTTGAGTTAGGGTTTGAAATTTGAAAATGTTATCTTATCTTATATCTTTTATGTTTAATATTTTTTGTACTTTGTTATGATATGTAACAGTTGAACATGCAGTGGACTTGACAGGAATATGCAACTAATGGACCGCTTATTACAATTAAGTTCATCACAATAATTTTCAGTTACAATAATGTGTTTTATATGTTTTGCAGTTTCAGCTGATAGGTTAAGTTGAATGTTTAAGCTGAATGTTTAGGTTGAGTGATTAAGAGAGTTAAGTAGATTAAAATTTTATTATATAAGAATTTCATTACATGATCAGAAACCATAATCAAATCTAAATGATCTTGCTGAGATAAAGTTAGACCAATCATATTCATCCTCATCATCATTATAATTGAAAAAAAAATCACCATTTTCCTTCTCAACCCTCTTCTTCTTCTTCTTCTTCTTCTTCTTCTTCTTCTTCTTCTTCTTCTTTTTCTTCTCCTTCTACTCACCCTGAGAGCTCTCATTAGTCTAAACACAACACCCTCTACAACAACATCTTGAATTTGAGGATGGTTTGACACCACAACACTAGCCTCTATAACAACATCTTGATTCTGAGGCTGGTTTGGCACCACAACACCCTCTACAACAACATTTGGATTCTCAGCATTGTTGGTGGATTGAGTAGGATTACACATGTTGATTCCTTTGGTTGAAGTTGTTTTTGTGTCTTGGTTTTTCCGCTTTTATGTTGTTTATTCTGATTCTTCATCTTCTTATCTTGGAAGTTTAAAAACTAAAACATATAATCATTCTTTCTTTAATTCTACACACTTTCTTTTCTCTTGGAAGTTGGAAAGGTTGTATATCTCGAGCTTTTAAAATTTTATTATTTACTTAATAGAATTGTGAACTTGCAATATAAGTTTTGATATCAACTAAAATTTGGTTTAGTGCTGATTCTGGTATGAAAATTTGACATTTATTCATATACTATATCACAATGGTTAGTATGAATAACCATTGTTATAAGGTGCACAATTTCCAGATTACTACAACGGTCATTGGATTATGATTATAAGTACGCATATACTACCACACGCTACATAAGAATGCCTGATCCCACGTGCTTATATATCTTTCCCAACTATTGTTAAATTCCTTTTCTGTAGTAGTTTTTGAAATATTTTCTAATTATTCCTAGGACCTCAAATGCAAGGGAGTGCCACAAGACATAAGGATACCGTCTGTCATACTCAAATGCTAGTTTTTCGAGTTTTGACATCATGCAAAATATCTAATAGTGTAGTTTCACTCACAGATTGAACAATGAAGATCACTGAGAGTGTAGCGCCATTAACCAAAACAAGATGCCACCCAAACTAAAAGATCCAAGGAGTTTCTCAATTCCCCATGTTATCTAGAAGGACGCCATCAACAAATGATTTTGATTTAGGAGCTAGTGTTAGTATGATGCCTCTTTCTATCTGTGAGAGGTTCAATTTAGGAGAGCTTAAACTTACAAAGATGTCTATTCAGCTGGATGATCAATCTGTAAAGTACCCAGTACAAATACTGGAAGAAGTCCCATTAAGAACCGTCTAGCTATATATTCTTATTAATTTTGTAATGATGGACATTAAAGAAGACACTCATATCCCAATCATGTTAGGTAGATCTTTATTATCTACTGTTGGTGAAATTATTGATATAAAGAAAAGGAAGCTCACATTCGAGGTTGGATATGAAGAGATCGAGTTCCTCGTGTCCTAATTCATGAAAGGCCCTTCCATAAATGAATCGTGATACTTTGTTGATATAATAGATGAATGGATTAATGAGTTGTCGTAAGTGTTAGTTCCATGGTTTTATGATTGGATAGATTTTGGTAAAACATGGTTCCATATTGATGTTGAGCAAGATGTTGTAACATCTTTCTCAGCTGTCATGACAATTTAGCTGTTATGAGTTTCAGAAAAATGTTAAAGACAAATGTCATGACATCTTAGGCTATGTACAACAGGCGCTACTGTTATGTATCTCTTGACAGATTGGATTTGATTTGATGAGATCCTTTTGGATATACCTCATCATTATGCACAGGTCAAGGAGATTATTTAGGAAAAACTGAATATTTAATTGGATTTCTTAAAAATATCTTGGAGACTTTTTAGGATGATTAAAAAAGATTTATTCCTATTTTTATGAGAAGATCTTGCAGTTGTTTTTAAACATGAATATTGGATCTATTTTAAGAGTCCAAGCCAATATTGCAAGAGTCTATAAATAAGGACTTGCTAGACCTAAAATAGAAAGCATTCAGAACAATACAACGTAGGTGAAACATAAGGGTTTAAGGTTTTGGGAGTCTTTCAAGTTCTTTATGTTTGGGTTCTTTGTGTGTCACTCATGTATCTTTTGATGCATTGAGTTGACTGATTATTGCTTTCTTATCAAGCTATTGTTCTCACCCATGAGCTTTTAAACAAAGAGTTGAGTATTGTTCTTAGTTAAGAGTGTTAACTAACTATTATGGATTAGAAGTGTAATCTTCTATTTTGATACTAGTTCCTGAGATTATAACTGGTTTTTATCATTGAGGTGATTAGTAGAAAGTGAGAGATTCTCATATCTATGAGGTTCCTATGTAAAAGTTGCACGGGGTAGTGATTAGGAGAAAAGTTGTAATCTGGGATTGTTTAGGCTTTTAACTAATACTATATAGTGGATTTCCTTCCAGGCTTGGTTGCCCCAAGAGTATGTGACATTGCACCGAAATGGGTTAACACTTGATTGTATTATTTTACCTTTTGCAATTTAATTCTGCATTGTTTCTGTTTGGTAAGAGTATTTTTTTGTCAGTAGGTAATCTTATAACATCTACCCTGACACCAAGTTTTTGTATTGAGACATCAGTTTTAACACTTGTTTTAAAGTGCCAGAATTTCAATAAGAGCCACCTCGACTCAAGAGTTAGACGCGCCTCCAACAAAAGAAATAAAGGATAATGAGGCTGAGATATATTAAGATATATTGGATGTGAGTCCAACTAGTCGAAATAAGTGTTTCACCCTTACTCCAGCTCCAATGTCAGAACAAGAGCAAACGAAAATATTACTTAAAGTACTACCTCAAAACCTCAAATATGAGTTTCTAGATAGTGAATTTAACCACCCAATCATAGTAAATGCTGATATAGGAAGAGACAAAATTGAAAAACTCCTTGTTGTATTGAAAAAGTATCCCGAAGTGATAAGATATACTATTGATGACCTCAAGGGAATCAACCCCTTTGTGTGTATGCATAAGATCTTACTTGAAGAGGATTCAAAACTGTGATACGGTGGCAGAACCGATTGTTATACTGGTTTTTGTTTTATATTCGTAAATGTCGCAGTAAGCAAGAGTCGCCACCGACTTTTATTTCATCCAATTAAGGAAAAGGAAAAAGAAGAGAAAAAAACATTTTTTAGAGATGTTTATGAATACGGGGGGTAGATTATAGAAAGGGAAGGTGTTATCACCCTTTCTATATGTGGTTTTCCACGGGCTCTTAGGTATTTGCTCATTTTGAAATTGCTTATGTGTGCTTGTTTTTAAAAGTTTTTGTTTAACTTCGTGGTAACCATTGTATCTGTCCTCAAGAGTGTAACGAAGTGTGTTTTGAAAACTGTTTTGAAAAGTGTTTGTAAAAATTTGTTTGTTTGAGAAAGTACCTAGGAACTAATCTACCTACTCGGAAAAAAGTTTGTTCATTTTCCTTTAGACAGCACTATCCTATTATTAAGGAATAGGTAGCACCGTCGTTGGAGTTTTAAGGGACGTTTGAAGGGACGAGTATGGTCACAAAAGCAATGTTAGGAAATTTTAGTAACCATCCTAAAGCCTTAAAGATCTTTTTTGAGGCAACATCTGAATGGGTCATTTTAGATCTTTTGGGACTAGAGAACGACCACTTACATTCCCTATACTTTATGACCGTTTACCAAAGGCAACTGGAGTGGAGTAAACCCTTGGAGTGAGCATGTGCAAGTGTGTTTTTTCAGTTATATTTATCTTTGCATATTTAGGGTTTTCTACCGTTTTAATTTCAATTTTTCTTCCCATACAATCCTATACATACATCTAAGCAGTTTATA
Source organism: Vicia faba (assembly GCA_948472305.1). Taxonomy (NCBI): domain Eukaryota; kingdom Viridiplantae; phylum Streptophyta; class Magnoliopsida; order Fabales; family Fabaceae; genus Vicia; species Vicia faba. The sequence continues at coordinate 788,232,939 of OX451737.1, forward strand.
GTTTGCGGAAATTAAAATGCGAGAAATTGGAGTCCTAGCTATTACAAGGCTTTCACAGATACATAATTATTTTGACTGAAAATAAAATGTGGAATTAAAACCCTACTTAAATCTATTACAACTCGGAGCAGTTACAATAACAGAAAAAAGAAAATTAAAGGCGTGCGGCGAGTTAAATGCGAGAAATAATTGGAAAAACCTAAAAATCTAATTGAGAAAATATTTAGGTTATTTTTTGAGAAAAATTAGGTTATGTACAATGTTAAACCCTAATTCTAATTATTTTAAATTATAATTAAAAAAAGAATTAAATTACCCTAATTTAATTAAACTAATTAATTAATAAAATATTTTTAAAAAAAATGATTTTTGATGATTTTTATGATTTTTTTTATTAAATGAAAAAAACATGATTTTGATGTTATTTGAAAAAAGAAATAATTAATAAATAATAAAAAGGAATTAAAATAAAAAAGAAAAGAATTGGGCCTGATATGATGAGCAATTAGGGGATGTGTTTTTGAGTTTATGCCAAGCCCATGAATGCTGAGCCCATTCCTGCGCCTGATTCTGTGCATCCACATTTGGAGAATGCACCATGGTCCTTCCTTGGTTTAAGCGTTGGATCTGTGTTGGTAATGATCCAGTGGCTGGATGTTGAGACCATATGGTAGGCACTTGGAGCGTGTATACATGGAATCTGCAAATGAACGTTAAGAAAATAAATAAAACGCAGAGACCTGGGATCGAACCCAGGTCCTCTCCATTATCCAACGCACGCTTCACCACTAGGCCATATTGTTCAGTTGTCAATATAATAAGATTAAATTATAATATACAAAACAAGGTGAATAAAGTGAAAAAATGCGCGTAATTTAAACAAACCAATGGTGTTATACCAAATCATCATCTTCTTCTTTTGTCCGTCGTCTTAGGCCAATACCTTTTACCTACAGACAAAAATCCATAGCCATAGCCCTGCAAGCTTCAAAAATCCACAAATTGCATGATAAATTAAAAGTGAGTACATGGATCAATTCGTCTTGATCCCACGAGCATCATGGTATCCTTTTCTTGGCCTAATTTTGCTTGTACAGAGAAGCCCTAAAACGGCTTCTTAAACCCTAACCATGGCAATCATCAATATATGCATCAAAACACAAAATTAATTGAACCAAAACATTCCAAATGATGATACAAACACAATGTTATGCTTAAGAGTGGTTAATCATGCGTAAATTATAAGATCAAAATCAAACTTGTATATGAAAACCGTGGGTTTACCAGGATCGATTTTGGGCTTGGGAAGGCTTGCAAACGATCGTATTAGCTTCAGAAGATGTCCAGGAAGCGATTAGAAGCTTTGAATGGCCTTGAATTGTCCTCTATGTGATAAAACGATCTACCACTTTTTTGCCAAAATTTGAGTTTTCTTCTTCAGCTCTCACGACTGCAACCCTTGTCCTTTTGCATTGTTTGTATTCAGTATATGTAGTGTGATGAATTAGGGCAACAAAAACATATTGAATCTTTTCCAATCATGGACATTGAATGTGATTTGTTTGCTATATGATATCTTTCCAAAACCATCCTAATCATTCTATTTTCGCCTCAATTTGCCTTGAATTGATTTGATCTGATTAGGCCATCTTGATTAGATTTTATTCTAACAAAAATCAGATCAAAAAATAAATCTTTTATATTTTTTGCCATTTATTTGATTTAATTTAACTTTTAATAAATAAAAATCAAAATAAAATAAACAAATAAAGAAAATAATATGTGGATGATGATTTGGGTCGTGGACCATGAATTCAACAAGATACAATCATGAAAAGCTAGGCCCATTTGACAAAAAATGCACTTTTGAGCATATTTGACTTTTGGCGATTTTCCAAAAATGGCCAACTTTGACAATGCATATCGCTTCCAATTTTAACCCTAGAGAGGTGTTCTTAGACTTTTTAGAAATCTTAGGATGTCCCTTAAACAACCCTTTTGGTTTCATCTCAATTGGATCTTCCATGTTCATGTAAGAAGCTTTGACCCAAAAGGTGTTTTTGTTGACTTTTCAAAAGGACCTTCAATGTAGAAATTCATATATGTTTTTGAGTGCATTTTTTGAACTTGAGGGATGAATTTGAGTTGTAGGAAATTGGATTATCTTCAAAATGAGCCTTGTATGAGTAATTTCTGATAAAGTATGAGATAGTTATGCTTGGTCAAAGTTTGGTTGACTTTTCTTGAGAAACCCTAATTTAGCAACTTTTGAGTTTTGATGAATTAAGAGCATTCCTTGAGGAATCATGATCAACCCTTGATCAAATGATGGATATCACTTTAAAATGTTGATTTTGATTAAAAATCTTGAAGTTTGACTGTATGTGGGTCACAATTGACTTTTGACCTAATACAGTTGATTTTCAAGCATCTGAGCAGTTGACTGAGCAAACTTCTTTTGTAAGGCATGAAAATTGGCATGGATGATCTTGAGGACATATTAGGACTATGGAAAATATTTGAGGCCTTTGGATCTCACCCATCTTGCTGAAAAGGGAAACCCTAGTTGGAGGTTCCTTGCTTTATGAGAGAGTTTGTCTGGTCAATTCTTGGGTATCCTTGAGCAAGTGGAGGGTCTTAATGAGCACCTGTTAAGTAAAATGGGAGGGAAAATTTTTGGGTACAACATCTGACCCTGTTCAATCTCTTAAACCTGAGGATGTAGATTGGTTGGTCTGCCTTTCGTGATCTGAAGGTGGAAGATGATTGAACACTAGAGTGCCTAGAAATTTGCACTCGCATGGAGTAATACTAATTGGTGATATCGAGAATAGGCTTACATATGCCATTTGGAGGTTGACAGAGAATCGTTGGAGATGGGTTTAAAGATGCCATTTGGAAGGTGATGGAGAATCGTCGGATACGGGCTTAAAGATGCCATATAGAAAAAAGATATCAACCGCATAAGAGATTCCTTTGCGAGAAACTCTGTACATGTCGCTGAGGAGGACTTCACCGAGGAAAGTTGATTTATGTCTTGGGAAATAGAGTCTAGGAGATTCGGTTGTCCATTACTATACTGGGGAATTAATTCTTGATTAGGGAGGTGGAAGTGAATTGCATATCTGGTCAGGGTCCAGGCTGCACAGTGACTTATTGGGGAAAGGTGATCTCGACCGTAACTGGTCGGGTCCAGGTCTTAAAGTGTTGTAAACTGTTATCTGGAGATAAGAGAGAAGAAACCTGGATAGTAGGGTTGCTTTTAGGTGAGAGCCGGGATAGTAGGGCTATGAGAAGGAACCTGGATGGTAGGGTTACTTCGAGATAAAAGCCTAGATAGTAGGGCTTATGAGAAGGAACCGGGGTCGTATGGTTACTTTGAGATGAGAGCCTGGATAGTAGGGTTATAAGAAGGAACCTGGATAGTAGGGTTACTTCTAAATTAAAGCCTGGATAGTAGGGCTATGAGAAGAAACTTGGATAGTAGGGTTACTTCGAAATGAAAGCCTGGATAGTAGGGCTATCAGAAGGAACCTAGATAGTAGGGTTACTTCGAAATAAAAGCCTGGATAGTAGGGCTATGATAAGGAACCTGGATAGTAGGGTTACTTCGAAATGAAAGCCTTGATAGTAGGGCTATGAGAAGGAACCTGGGTCGTAGGGTTACTTCTGGATAAAATCCTGGATAGTAGGGCTATGAGAAGGAACCTGGATAATAGGGTTACTTTGGGATGGAAGCCTAGATAGTAGGGCTTATGGGAAGGAACCTAGATAGTAGGGTTACTTCGGGATGGAAGCCTGGATAGCAGGGCTTATGGGAAGGAACCTGGATAGTAGGGTTACTTTAGGATAAAAGCCTGGATAGTAGGGATTATGGGAAGGAACCTGGATCGTAGGGTTACTTCGGGATAAAATCCTGAATAGTAGGGCTATGAGAAGGAACTTGGATAGTAGGGTAACTTCGAGATGGAATCCTTGATAGTAGGGCTTATGGGAAGGAACCTGGATCGTAAGGTTACTTCAAAATGAAAGTGTAGATTAGTTTACCTGTTTGGTTTCGGGAACTGAGTTTCCATTAGTCGTCTGCAGACGTGACCTGTATAACTGCTGGATTTGTTGAAGATAATTTTCTTTTCTGAAAAGATACCAGGGTTAATTATATGAAATGCATGAAATGCCTTGTGAGATGATGTTCTCAAAATAAATGAGATCTTGTTGTATATGATATGTATGCGCATGTCATGATGTATGTACATGAAATGCTATTGGGGTATGTCCGAGTCCGGGAAAATAAAACCCTGACTGCTGCTGGAGAATATAGCATTCCTGACTGTTGTAGAGAATTGTGTTTCTTCTACTTTCATCGGGGATGGTGAACGGAAATGACTATGCTGGAGATTTACTCTTTGTTATTTATGAATATTCTGTCAGGGAGAGATTCTGTTTGTGAATAAATCTACGGGAAAGAACTTGGAAAGTGAATTTCTATAGCTGAAGTAATGAGCTCTGTCGGGGATTGAGCTTCTGTATCCGGAGAAATAAACTCTGCTTGGAAGATAAAATTTTAATGACTCGCTCGCGATTATGAAACTCGGTTGCGGGATATAACTGTCAGGTTTCTGAATGAACCTGGATGGGGAGATTACTTCCTGTTTTGACGTCAATGATTTCGAATACTTTTACTTTGCGGGGAGTGTATGTACTGATGATTGCGCTCCAAAGTTGTCTATGTCCCGGTACCTGCTGGGCAGAGTAACTGTCGGGTTTGACACTTCCTGTTTTTTCCCCTGTTTATGGAATTATGAGTAATTGTATTTTTGTTTCTTATGTAAATATTTATGAGCAGCAATCATATTCAAATGCATATGTCAAGAATAAACTGTTGGACGTTCTTGCAGAACAAAACAAAAAAAGAAAAAAAAGACTCAAAGTTTCTTGTGAAAATGATTTTGTATTGATTTTTGAAGTTGGCCTGTAATAGGCGTTTTTGTACAAGGAGGCTAACGCTCTAGTAAAAGAACACCGTCGTAAAAATAGAAACTATAAAATTTTGTGTAAAATAAAATAGTTATGTGCAACAATCCCATTGAGTTCTAAATCTGCTATTGCCCTTGTGTCTTCGAGTGTCTCATCACTTTGCTACTTGGCCGAAAGTTGATTGGATTAATTGGTGTCGTCCGAGCTTGATAGTTGATACTGAAGTCTGGTCGAAAGATGATCCAATGGGACACAGTGATACGCTTTACATCCCTAACTTTTTCATTGACTGCCCTTTCAATTTTTGAGTCCACCGGGATATCCTTTTTTTCCCAAGCCGCCCTTTCAGGTTTTTGGCTTTCCGGGTGTACAGATTTTTCCATTTTCATCCCTTATTTTTGCCCGAACCCTTTTGGTTCACCGGGAAGCCCTTATTTTTGCCTAGGCCAGTCAACCTAGCGGGTCTTTTAACCAGGCGTAGTATCTTTTCACTATGTCTGCATTGACAGGGTGAGGAAGGTCATCACCATCCATGGTGCTTAGAATCATAGCTCCACCCGAGAAAATGTTTTTAACCACAAATGACCCTTCGTATGTGGGGGTCCATTTTCCCCTGGGATCACCTTGCTGCGGTATGATGCGCTTGATCACTAGATCCATGACTTGATATTCTTGACGTCTGACTTTCTTGTTAAAAGCCTTGATCATTCGCTTTTGATACGTCTGACCATAACAGATAGCGGTAAGTCTCTTCTCAAGGATTAAATGTAGCTGATCAAGTCGAGTTTGGATCCAGTCGTCTTCGCTCAAACCCGCTTCCTTCATAATCCTGAGAGAATTTATCTTGACTTTGATGGGTAGGACTGCCTCCATGACATATACCAGAGAATAGGGTGTTGCCCCTGTCGACGTCCGTGCTTAGGTATGGTATCTATGAAGAGCAAATGGTAACATCTCATGCCAGTATTTGTATGTCACCGTCATCTTCTGTACAATTTTCTTGATGTTCTTGTTAGCCGCTTCAACAGCGCCATTCATCTTCGGCCGATAGGGAGAAGAGTTATAATGTTGTATCTTGAATTGTTTACAGAGTTTGGTGATCATTGTGTTGTTGAGATTCGTACCATTGTCAGTAATAATTCTCTCTCACACACCATACCGACAGATTAAATTATGTCAGATAAACCGCACCACAACGTTCTTGGTCACAGTAGCAAAAGAGGTCGCCTCAACCCACTTCGTGAAGTAATCAATGGCCACTAGAATAAAGCGATGTTCACTGGAAGAAGTGGGCCTGATTTCTCCGATCATGTCAATGCCCCACATTGCAAAGGGCCACGGAGCTGTCAAGACGTTCAAGGGAACCGGAGGCACATGCACCTTATCAGCATAGATTTGGCACTTATGACAATTTTGGGAGTGATTATAACAATATTCTTCCATAGTGGACCAGTAATATCCTTCGCGTAGGATCTTCTTAGCCATGGTATGTCCACTGGAATGGGTATCGAAGGTACCTTCATGCAGATCTGTCATAATCCTCTCTGCCTCGCTCTTGTCTACACACCGTAGTAAGGTAGATTCATGATTGCGCTTGTATAGGATTCCATTACTGAGGAAGAACTTCGCAGTGAACCTTCTCAGAAACTTCTTATCATTGACAGATGCCCCTTCAGGATACTCTTGAGTCTCGAGATACCTCTTGACTTCGTGAAACTAGGGTTTGTCTGCCACCTCTTCAGTATCAATTTCACAGCAGTGTGCTGGTTCATCCAACCTCTCAATGGTGATTTGGGAACCTTCATTGTCCCACCTAACTTTGAACATAAAATACATGGTAGCTAGCGTGTCCGCTAACTAATTCTCCTCTCGCGGGAAATGTTCAAAAGTTATCTCCTCAAAGTGTGGGAGCAATGTCCGCACGTGCTCTTTGTATGGGATGAGATTATGATGCTTCGTATCCCATTCGCCTTTTATTTGACTTATTACCAAGGCTGAATCCCCGAAAACGTCTAAGAACTTGATCCTGAGGTCAATAGCGACCTTGAGACCCATGATACAAGCTTTATACTCCGTCATGTTGTTAGTGCAGTTGAAACATAGTCGGGTAGTGAAAGGAGTATGATAGCCCTCAGGAGATATGATTACAGCGCCGATGCCATTACCCAGTGCGTTCGAAGCTCCATCAAAAACCATAGTCCATCGGGATCCCTCTTCGGGTCCTTCATCCGGTCCAGGTTCTTCGTAGTCAGTTACCAGTATAATATTCTCATCCGGGAACTCAAAATTCATGGACTGGTAGTCATCCACGGCCTGATGAGACAAATGATCAGCCAATACACTCCCCTTGATTGCTTTCTGGGTTATATATTGTATATCGTACTCAGTTAAGATCATCTGCCATCTTGCTATTCTTCTGGAGAGAGCGGGTTTCTCGAAGATGTATTTGATTGGATCCATCTTAGATATCAACAAAGTAGTGTGGGTCAGCATATACTGTCTTAGCCAGCGAGAAGTCTATGCCAAAGCGCATCAAGTTTTCTCGAGTAGTGAGTATCGTGTCTCACAGTCGGTAAAATTTTGCTAAGGTGGTATATTGCATGCTCTTTTCGACCAGACTCGTCATGCTGCCCAACACACACCCCATTGAATTGTCTAGCACTGTTAAGTATAATATTAAAGGTCATCCTTCAACCGGAGGCATCAGAATTGGCGGTTCTTGAAGGTATTCCTTGATTCTTTCGAAAGTTGTCTGACATTCATCATTCCATTTTACCACTTGATCTTTCTTCAGAAGCTTGAAGATAGGCTCACAAGTAGCAGTTAGATGTGAAATGAACCTGGCGATATAATTCAAGCATCCCAAGAAACCTCTAACTTCCTTCTCTATACGGGGAGATGACATTTCTTGTATGGCCTTTACTTTCGTAGGGTCTACTTGGATGCCTTTGTCACTGACAATGAAACCCAGGAGCTTACCGGACCTTACTCCGAAGGTGAACTTGTTCGGATTCAACCTCAACTTGTATGTCTCTAACCTGTCAAACAACTTTTGTAAATGATCAAGTTTCTCTTCCTCGGTTTGAGACCTGGCTATAATGTCATCAACATAAACCTCGATCTCATGGTGGATCATATCGTGGAACAAAGCGACATGGCACGCTGATAAGTTGCCCCAGCATTCTACAAGCCAAATGGCATCACCTTGTAACAGAAGGTGCCCTACTGTGTAACGAAGGTTGTTTTCTCCATGTCTTCCGGAGCCATCTTGATCTGGTTGTAGCCAGAGAAACCATCCATGAAGGAGAAGATTTTATGTTGCACGGTGTTGTCAACCAGAACGTCAATGTGAGGAAGTGGGAAGTCATCCTAGGGGCTTTCCCTGTTCATATCTCTGTAATCCACACACATCCGTACCTTACCGTCCTTCTTAGGTACCGGAACAACGTTAGCAACCCACTGTGGATAGGAGGTGACAACTAAGAACCCTACGTCGAACTGCTTCATGACCTCTGCCTTGATCTTCTCTGACATTTCAGGGCGCATACGGCAGACCTTCTATTTAACCGGAGGATAGTCTTCCTTAGTCAGAAGACGATGTACCATAATATCAGTGTCCAAACCTGGCATGTCTTCATACGACCAGGAGAAGATCTCAACGTAGTCGTGCAACATATGTATCAACCGCTGTTTGATCTTAACTTCCAAATTTGCGCCGATCTTGACTTCTTTTCTGTCTATCTCCGTGCCCAGGTTTATTGTCTCAAGTGGCTCTTCATGAGGCTGTATAGCCCTTTCTTCATGCTGTAATAGTCTAGCAAGTTCTCCAGGAATCACAATCATCCTCACCTTCGTCCTCGGCTTGGTTGATCAGATTTTCGAAGTCATAACTGGCAGTAGAAGAGCTGTTATCAATGGGATCCAGAGTGGATATAGATCTACAGTATGATACGTGAGTGTGTGTAAGAGCATAGCTGTTTTGATAAAGTGGAAACAGAAAAGAAAAAATAGAGAGCGCAAAATTTGTATCTAAGGAACGTCCCATGTTTTATTGATGATATATGAAATGACAAATAATAACCCTTACAAAAAAAACCAATGTGCCTCGGGAAAGGCACAATGCTGTAAAGTTTAAATTGTTTATTACAAATCTCAAAACAAGTAAGACAATTACTGCGGAATAAAAGAAACTGGTATAAAGTCCCTAGCCGTCCAGTTACTCGGTTCACCGTTGGTAGTTGGATAGATCCATCTTTCAGTGTCAGAGCCTTCCTCACTGTCTTCAATGACATTAAATCACCGATTGCTGATGCGTAGGGGAGGTCCTCCAGCCCGAGCGTGTCGAACTGCCCTTTGAGCTCCTGAAGTAAAGCCCAAACCAAACATGTTAGTTTTGTGAGTAAAATCAGGGAGCTGTCCCAAATTGGTATTCCCACCTTCTTCAACCACTGCTCTGGCGTCTTTGAGATAAGCCATCTTCAGAGGAGGTTTGTTGCCGGTAGTAGTTTCAGTCGATGCCAAGATCTGAGGAACCTCTTCAAAATTCTGGCAAGGAGTCTCTATGAATTCCCCGTCCATCTCTACGTAGCTGAAGGAGTTGAGGTGGCTCACCATATACTCCTCTTCACTATGCACAGTGAAAATCTTCCCTTTTACTGGATACTTCAGCATTTGGTGCAGTGTAGAAGTAACAGCCCCATCTTCATTGATCCAAAGACGACCCAATAAACAAGAGTATGATGGCCTGATTTCCATCACATAGAAGGTGGACTCAAAAGTTTGAGAGCCTATCTTGACAGGGATGTCCACTTCTCCATGCACCATTCTTTTCGACCCATCAAAAGCCCTTACCACAATGTTACTAGGCTTTAAGGTCAATCCTTCACAATCTAACCGATCCAGCGCCTTCTTGGGTAGAACATTCAGCGAAGACCCAATATCTACCAACACATGAGCCATAGTGGTGCCCCTGCATTCGATTGATACATGCAGAGCATCATTATGCTTCCTCCCTTTTGGTGTCAAGTCTGCATCTGAGAAACCCAGCCCATAGTCAGCAGTCAGGCTGGCCACACAGTCTTTGAATTGATCGGTGGAGGTTTCTTGAGACACATGCACAATCTTGAGAAATGCAATCAAAGACTTCGCATGAGCCTCGAAGCACAACATCAGGGACGACATGGATATCTTTGAGGGGGTCTGCCCCAGCTTCTCGACCACATTCTAGTCGCTCTTTTTGATTATTTTCAATATTTCCTCTATCTCTTGCTTAGAGGCTTCTACGACAATTTTTCTAGGTTCCTCCGTCCGAGAAGGCTCACCAATAACTTCTTTGCCTCGGGTCCCAGATGACTCGATGGCAGGAGTGATAATTGGAATAAGAACAGGAGTAGTAGCTGAAGTACCAGTAGGAATAGCAGACGGAATAACAACAGGCCTATTGCCATTATTTAGGGAAATCTCAGGAGAGAAAACCCTTCCACTTCTGGTAACCTTGCTGGTCCCAACAATGTTACTGACATCAGGATCAGCCTCTTCATTCTTCAGATCTTGTTTGATGCCATGATAGTACACATCATCACCATAATGCCAGGGGCAGCTTTGTCCGAGGCATACGAGACAGGACCAGGAAAGGTGATTATTAACGGAGCGACTCTTGTAGAAGACGTAATCCTAACAGGTCTTCTCGACGAGACCTTGGAATGATTGGCAGAAATGGTTATAATAGTGTGATACAGTGGCAGAACCGACCGTTTTTGGAATGCTGGTTTGCGTTTTGCATTTTTTTATTCGCAAAATGTCGCGGTTAGCAAGAGTCGCCACCAACTTTTATTTCATCCAACCGGAAAGGAAAAAAGTACAGAAAAAATCCTTTTTCGAGATATTCTGAGTACGGGGGGTAGATTATAGAAAGGGAAGGTATTAGCACCCTTTCTATCCATGGTTTTCCATGGGCTCTTAGGTACTTTCTCATCTTTTAAAATTTCTTGTGCGTGTGCTTTGGTTTTTGAAAAGTTTGACTTCGTGATAACCTTTGTATCAGTCCTCAAAGGTGTGACGAAGTTGTTTTGAAAATCGTTTGAAAAGTGTAAGTGTGAAAGGTTTGATTTGAGCAAGTACCTACTAGCATCTACCTACTCGAAAAAAAGATCGTTTCTATTCTCGTTTCCTTTAGACAATGTTATCCTACTATTGAGGAGTAGGTAGCACCATCATTGGAGTTGTAAGGGTCAATTCGTAAGGGACGTACGATCATTAAAGCAATGTTAGGACATCATAGTAATAACCCTAGAGTCTTAAGATCATATTCGAGGCAACATTTCCAAGGCGACGTTTCTGAGGCAACATTTTCGAACGGGACTTTTGATCTTTGTTAGACAGGAGGGAAACCACTAAGACACCCTATACTTAATGATCGTTTACCGAAGGCAACCGAAGTGAGAGTATACCCTAGGAGTGCACATGTGCGAGTGATTTGATTTCAGTTATTATCTTTGCACATCAGGGTTTTCTAGCCGTTTTAAATTATCATGCAATCTTGTCATACAATCCTATCAACATACATCTAAACAGTTAATATTTGCGAGAATTAAAATGCGAGAAAATAAAACATACGCTATTACAAGGCTTCGGGGTAGGGATTAATTACATAGCCAAAAAACCTGCAAAAGACGATAAATAAAAGAAAATCCTAGATTAAGCTATTACATACTGTGGATAGTTACATCAATATTGAAAAAATAATAAACACGCGCGATGAATCGGAAACAAGATAATCAGAGTTTTGACCCTAACTTAAACCTAATTGAGATTAGCTCAAAAAAAGGGTTTGTGTTTTGTTTTGTTAATTTAAGAAAAATAGAGAAATTTTTATATTAAATTAAAAAGAAAAAGCCTAATTCTAATTAATTTTAATTTTAAGAAAAAAATTGAATTAATTCATTCTAAAACCTACTTTTGGTATTTTATTTTGAGAAAGAAATAAAAATTAAATCAAGAGTCTAACCCTAATTTTTCTAATTGGTTTTAATTATATAAAAAAAGCTTAGAATTTCCCTAAATTAAATTAAGCTAAATTAAATTTGATATATAAAAAAAACCTAATTCTAATTTTTTATAAACTCTTGATTTTATGAATTTTGATTTTATTAAAAACTGTTTTTTTTAAAGGAAATAAATAAATGAATTAAAAAGAAGTAAAGAAAATAAAATAAAATAAAAAAGAATGGGCCTGTGTAATTTGCTAGAGGTGGGGTGCAAATATGATTTGCGGTAAGGCCCATTTGTCATCAAGCCTAGTCAGCGCTGGATTTGATGGAGGCGTTGACTTGAGGAGAATGATGAACCTTCATTGTGGGCACATTAGATCTGGCCAGAAGCACATCAGATGGCTGATGTTGAGGGTGTATGGAATACGCTGGAGAATGTGAAGCACTGGATTGACCTGCAATTATTGAGAAAATAACAAAATGCACACGCCTGGGATCGAACCCAGGACGTGCGCATCAAAGGCTAACATCCTCACCATCTGCACTAACATGTTAATTGTGATAATAATGAAATGAATGAAACATAATGCAAACAAAGTGCCACGCCTCCCAAAACGCGCGGAGATTCAAACGAGCCATTTACCAACTGCCACGTCGTTGTCTTCTCCACTGATTCCATTGTTTTAGGTAAAAGGACTTTTACCTACGGACAACAAGCGTAGTTATAGCCCATGTCCATTCCAAAATCCTGTACGCGCATGATAAATGAAAACCAATGGTACCAATCAACTCGTTTCAACCTCACGAGCATCATGGTACCATTATCAATGCCCAATTTTTCCTGTATAAGAAACCCCTAAAAACAAAGAACAAACCCTAGCCATGGCAGTTTTACGTATAGTCAATAAAAATGAAATTGAATATAGTGATTAGCTTGCAAACACAATAAGGAACAAGAATATGTAATCAAAATGGGAAAATGATGTATGAATCAATAAAAATGAAAACAAATTTCTAAGCTAACCGTGTGACTGCTACAACGCATTTCAGGGCATGAGGAGGCTTGCTAATGATTGAAACACGATCCTTAGACGTCCAGCAATTGATTGGTATGGTTAGGATGGCTTGAGATGGCCTGCAACTTAGATTTTGATCTATACTTTTTCTTTGAAATTTTTCAATTGGTTCTGCCTCTTTCACAATTTCTCCACCTATCTTTTGGTCTTCCTTTGTTCACTATCTATAATAGAGTGCATTAGGGTTAATATTTGCATAAAATATTTGCCATTTATGAAGATTGATCATTGATTTATTCCTTGCACCAAATATTTCCAAAACAAGCATTTTCAATCTTTTTTGTCCATATGAAGCCTTGCACGATTTGATATTGTCTCCAGTTGTATAATGACTCTAATCATGCACAAAATCTCAAGGTTTAATTGGTTTTTGATATTTCCATTATTTTATATTGATTTTATTTGATTTAAATGAAATAAAATCAAAATCAATAACAAAAATAAAAGAATGACAAATGGAAGGGCTCATGGATCGTGGGTCACATTACAAATTCAGTGCAAGCATAAAAAGTTGGGCATATCTAGCAAAAAATGCAATTTTGGACATATTTGACTTTTGGGAATTTTGTAAAAAGGGTCAACTTGGCCAATACATAACTCTCTCAATTTTCACCCTATAGATGTGTTCTTGGACTTTTTAGAAAGCTTAGGATGTTCTCTAAGCAACCCTTTTGGTCTCATCTCAATTGAGTCTTCCATGTTCATGTATGAAGCTTTGACCCAAAAGGTGTTTTTGTTGACTTTTCAAAATGACCTATAATGTCCAAATTCATATCTTCTTGTGAATGCATATTTTGAACTTGGGAGATGAAGATTAATTGTAGGGAATTACATCCTCTTCAAAATGAGCTTTGGATGGGTCATTTTTGATAAAGTATGAGAAAGTTATGCTTAGTCAAAGTTGAGTTGACTTTTCCTACAAAACCCTAATTTAGCAACTTTTGGGTTTTGATGAATTGTGAGCAATCCTGGAGGAATCAAGATCAACCCTTGATAAAATGATGAATAATACTTCAAAATGAGAATTTTGACAAAAAATCTTGAGGTTTAGCTGTATATGGGCTACAGTTGACTTTTGACCTAGTACAATTGATTTTCAGGCCTTTCAGCAATTGATTGAGCAAACTTCCTCTACAAGGCTTGCAACTTTACATGTATGATCTTGAGAACATATTAGGACAATGGTGATAATTTTGGATCCTTTGGACTCAAGTACCTTGATGCAAAATGAAACCCTAATTTGAGGTAGACTGCCTTAGGAGAGAGTTTGTCTGGTCAACTCTTGAACCTCCTTGAGCAATTTGAGGACCTTACTTGACATGTATTGAAAAATATGGGAGGGAAAATTTTGGGGTACAACAAATAGCAACATCTTAAAACGGGACAATGGGAAGCAGAGTTTTCTCGAACAAGATTTCTTTGCTGTCCATCAGGCGCTGAACACCTGACTTCAGCAAATGGCAACCAGAAGGCAGAGATGAACACATGTGGCAACCTTCACCACAACCCGGAAATAAACTGGCCAATAACAAATTCTTCTTAACCGTCATAAGTGGAGTAGAAACTTCATCAACTAAGGTCACAAACAGATCGGTATCAATGGCATTAACTCCCCGATTGTGTTTAGGCATGGGAGCAGTTATGACATTGGGCTTTTCCGGAGCATCAAACTCAATTTCCTTAGCCTCAATCAGATCTTGTACCTTATTTCTCAAAGCCCAACAGTCATTTGTATCGTGGCCAGGACTCTCAGAATGATAGGCATACCGAGCATTTGGATTGTACCGAGGAGATGTGGTATTTGGATTCTTAGGAGCCTCTTTCAAGGTTGCCAAGTTGGACCTCAGCAGATGGGGTAGAACTTCAGCCAACGTCATGTTAATCCGGGTAAACTGCCGTTGGGGTCTTTCCACCCTTTGTTTATTGTTGCGTTGTGGAGCAACCGCAGGCCTAGGTATCATTACGGCACTTACTGTCTGACGGTGTTCAACTCTATTTTGACCTCTTGGGCTATAGATAATAATAGCTTCCTTTTTACCAGTGAAAGGATTCTTTACCGAACTCGAAGAGGCATCTTTCTGTATCTTACTGCTCCGGATCCCAGCTTCTACCCTCTCTCCAGCTAGAATCATCTCGGTGAAACTAGTGGACGAGCTGCCGATGAAATGATTAAATAATGGACCAGATAGTGTCCCAAGAAACATATCGACCAACTCCCTATCAGACAAAGGGGTTTGGACTCTTCCAGCCAAGTCTCTCCACTTCTGTGCATAGTCCTTAAAGCCTTCACTTGCACCCATGGACATACTCTGGAGTTGAGTACGAGTAGGAGCAAGGTCGACGTTGTATTGATACTGCTTATAAAAAGCAGCAACCAAATCTTCCAAGTTTTGGACGTTGGTTCCCTCCAGTTGGTAGAACCATTCAAGCTGAGTCCTTGACAAAATGTCTTGAAAGAAGTGGACCCACAAGTTTCTATCAGCGGTGTGGGGCTGGATCTTCCTTACGTAGGAACGGAGATGGAGCTTTGGGAAAGACACCCCATCGTACTTTGCAAAAATTGGAGCCTTAAACTTCTGCGGGTTGACCACTCCCGACACCAATCCCAATTCTTCGAAATCTAACCCAGGTATCCTCTAGACTTCCATAGCACTCAGACGATCTTCCAACTGCTTGTATCTATCCTCAGTAGAAGGATACTGCTCATCATTGTAGTCTGTATCATTGTCAGAAACATCTGGACTGGGGTCGTTTTCCCTTGTCTCTCTTTCTTGATTCTCCCCTTCCTTAGATGAAGAGTTCAGATCGACTTATTGCTTTAACGGCCCCCTGAACCTTCTGCCCATATTCAGAATACCATGGACCTTCTTCTTTTTCTTTTTCTCCTTCAGGATGAGAGCTTTCAGATCCTCCTTCCCTTTTTCCAGATTTATGAACATCTGTTGGAATTGGTTATTTTGCGCCTGAAGATCCTTGATGCTTTGTTCGGAAGACATTATTGCTGAAATAAACAACGAAGAAAATGAGAAGCCTGTAATTGTACCTGTTTATGCAATGCTATGGATGGGATGCGTATGCAATGATTTCAAGGATTCTTAAAGGCTCAAATTTGTATAACCAAAAGGAACACACGTTAATTGCATTAATAAGTTCGAATTGTTACAAAGAATGCCCTTTAGGCTTACAATTAAACAAAATAAAACTTAAAGCAACAAAAATAAAGAAACTAGGTCTCCCAGGAGCGCATCCTCTTTGGTGCGATGTAGGCGTTTATGTTCCTTTCTTCATGAAGTAGCCTAGTGAGCTCCAGGACCTTCTTCTCGCTAGCATAGACCTGAGCTTCAAACGTGTCCCGCTCCTCTTTGAGTTGAACCTAGGACTTCTGTAACTCTTCATGATCAGTCGGCATGTCAGGATGATGACCGGGGGAAGTAGTATCTCCTTCAATAATTGGTTCCACAATTATGGGTAGGACAACAAGGTAAGGCATCATAAGACTTTGGGCGCGAGCTCGTACCCATCGGAGATAAGGCTCAAGAGGGATGGAATTTTTGTGCCCTAGCATCTTGCTATCAATTTTATGCACCATGCCCAAAGCTTTTATGAACCTTTTGCGGTATCCCTGAGCATCATTCTCATAGTTGAAGGAGATTCCTTGGATAAGCGTATCATGAGGACCATCTCTTCTCGCATAACCAAACTGACTCAATTCCAAACAAGGGTTATAAGTGATTCCTCCCCTAATGCCTAAGAGAGGGACATTAGGGAATTCATCGCAATGATCGATGATGGTAACATCTTCCGAGAATCGTGAACACCAATGAATGTCTGAATGTGTAAGGGACATCAGCCTACAAGAACATTTCAAACCCTGTTCATTCTTCAAAAACAGACCTGGGTAGGTGTGAAATAATGCACCTAGCCAATAGTGGAGTGCAAAATAGGAGGGTCCCCCTTCTCTTTAGAGTGTGAGCATGCAGAGAGTGTATAATATCCTCGAGCAATGTAGGCACATGATTATGAGACAAAAAAACCTTACTAGCGTTCACATCTACGAGTTGATCCGCATTATGGAAAAGTACCACCTCGTAAACGAGAAGTTCCAGCACCTCTTCGAAAGCTTGTAAATCCAGGGTATCCCAAAAATGGTAAGCCTTCTCGGATAGCAACTTAACTGGGATTCCTTGGACACTTCCTCTAGTCTCCCAACTTGTCACTATGTCAGACCGTTGTAAGGACAGAGCTCTAGCAATCTCTTCAGGCTTTGGATGTTCTTTCGTACCGTTGAAAGGTAACTGATCAAGAACAGGTACCCCCAACAACTGATAAAATTCCTCCATAGTAGGTAGTAGCTGGTAATCTGGGAAGGTGAAACAATGGTTCACTGGATCAAAGAACTGAAACAACACTTTTAACAATTCTTCATCGGGTTTTACAAAGACCAAGTTGAGCAACCGACCATGCTTTTTAGTGAATGGAGAACTTTCAGGAACCCTTAATTCCAGGTCCTTTAGTTGGAGAGGCACTTTCACAAGGTTAATATGTATAGTGTTCCTGCGGGTGGATGCCATGTCCTACAAAACAAAGCAAAAATGAGCCCTAGGAAATCCTTGAAATGGTTAGTTATGATATGCCATGCTTATAATATCATGATTATGCTAGAAAATCACATGTATAGCAAACAACAAGCAAGTCACACAAAGTCCTTAGGTTTAAGGCCCGCATGAGTTTTAAGGTCATACCCTCTTGAAGTTGGATTGGTTCAACCTGTCCTATAAATAGTAACCGGGTTCTAAGGGGTCTCAATATGACCGATCTTTCCCCCAACTTGGTTCAAAAGGCGATTGACTCGCAACCAAACAAAAATAAAGAGTCAAATCTAAATGAGTGTAACATCGAGTATTTGTCGACCTTAGGAACACACCAAAGCCGACCATCTCGCTATGTCCTACTGGACAAGTTGTGCAATTAATGGTTCTAAGGTCAGTTGATGCTTCACGACACCTTGCGGAGGCCCTGTACTCTCCCTGATTGAGTCAAGGGTTACCGGTACCAACCAAAGTGCCACATCAACATAGCTACTGCTTCAACCGTGTCGGTATACCCCGCACAATTTCCTCACAGTTTATTGCTACTTACCTAAAAGGTGTTCCCAGATCCGAGTGTAGGATCTATATAACCCCAACAAAACCCTTGAATATAAAGCAGGCAAAGCAAAAGGCAAGCAAGCATGTTAACAAATGACCTAGATCCTAAGGTGTACCCCACTTATTATCGTCCCCAGTAGAGTCGCCAGTTATGTGATATGGTGGCAGAACCGACTGTTATACTGGTTTGCATTTTGTATTCGCAAATGTCGCGGTAAGCAAGAGTCGCCACCGACTTTTATTTCATCCAACTAAGGAAAAGGAAAAAGAACAGAAAAAACCTTTTTTCGAGATGTTTCTGAATACGGGGGGTAGATTATAGAAGGGGAGGTGTTAGCACCCTTTCTATCTGTGGTTTTCCAAAAGCTCTTAGGTATTTGCTCATTTTGAAATTTCTTGTGTGTGCTTGTTTTGAAAAGTTTTTGTTTAACTTCGTGGTAACCCTTGTATTTGTCCTCAAGAGTGTGACGAAGTGTGTTTTGAAAACTGTTTTGAAAAGTGTTTGTAAAATTTTTTTTGTTTGAGCAAGTACCTAGGAACTAGTCTACCTACTCGAAAAAAAGTTTGTTCGTATTCCTTTAGACAGCGCTATCCTATTATTAAGGAATAGGTATCACCGTCGTTGGAGTTTTAAGGGACATTCGAAGGGACGAGTACGGTCACAAAAGCAATGTTAGGAAATTTTAGTAACCATCCTAAAGCCTTAAAGATCTTTTTCGAGTCAACATCTGAATGGGTCATTTTAGATCTTTTGGGACTAGAGAATGACCACTAACATTCCCTATACTTTATGACCGTTTATCGAAGGCAACAAGAGTGGAGTAAACCCTAGGAGTGAGCATGTGCAAGTGTGTTTTTTCAATTATATTTATCTTTGCATATTTAGGGTTTTCTACCGTATTAATTTCAATTTGTATTCCCCTACAATACTATACATACATCTAAGCAGTTTATAGTTTGCGGAAATTTAAATGCGAGAAATTAGAGTCCTAGCTATTACAAGGCTTTCGCAGATAGATAATTATTTTGACTGAAAATAAAATGCGGAATTAAAACCCTACTTAAATCTATTACAAACTCGGAGCAGTTCCAATAACAGGAAAAAAAATTAAAGGCACGCGGCGAATTAAATGCGAGAAATAATTGGAAAAACCTAAAAATCTAATTGAGAAAATATATTGGTTATTTTTTGAGAAAAATTAGGTTATGTACAATGTTAAACCCTAATTCTAATTATTTTAAATTATAATAAAAAAGAATTAAGTTACCCTAATTTAATTAAACTAATTAATTAATAAAATATTTAAAAAAAAATGATTTTTGATGTTTTTTTGATTTTTTTGATTAAATGAAAAAAAAAACATGATTTTTGATGTTATTTGAAAAAAGAAATAATTAATAAATAATAAAAAGGAATTAAAATAAAAAAGAAAAGAATTGGGCGTGATATGATGAGCAGTTAGGGGGGTGTGTTTCTGAATTTATGCCAAGCCCATGAATGCTAAGCCCACTCCTGCGCCTGATTCTGTGCAGCCACGTTTGGAGAACGCACCATGTTCCTTCCTTGGTTTAAGCATTGGATCTGTGTTGGTAATGATCCAGTGGCTGGATGTTGAGACCACACGATAGGCGCTTGGAGCGTGTATACATGGAATATGTAAATGAACGTTAAGAAAATAAAGAAAACACAGAGAACTGGGATCGAACCCAGGTCCTCTCCACTATCCAACGCACGCCTCACAACTGGGCCATATTGTTCAATTGTCAATATAATAAGATTAAATTATAATATACAAAACAAGGTGAATAAACTGAAAAAATGCGCGTAATTCAAACAAGCCAATGGTGTTGTGCCAAATCATCATCTTCTTCTCCTATCCGTCGTCTTAGGCCAATACCTTTTACCTACGGACAGAACTCCATAGTCATAGCCCTGCAAGCTTCTAAAATCCATAAATCGTATGATAAATTAAAAGTGAGCACATGGATCAATTCATCTTGATCTCACGAGCATCATGGTATCCTTTTCTTGGGCTAATTTTTCTTGTACAGAGAAGCCCTATAACGGATTCTTAAACCCTAGCCATGGCAATCATCAATATATGCATCAAAACACAAAATTAATTGAACCAAAATATTCTAAATGATGATACAAACACAGTGCTATGCTTAAGAGTGGTTAATCATGCGTAAATTATAAGATCAAAATCAAGCTTGTATGTGTAAACCGTGGGTTTACCAGGAGTGATTTTGGGCTTGGGAAGGCTTGTAAACGATCGTGTTAGCTTCAGGAGATGTTCAGGAAGCGATTAGAAGCTTTGAATGGCCTTGAATTGTCCTCTATGTGAGAAAATGATCTACCACTTTTTTTTCCAAAATTTGAGTTTTCTTCTTTGGCACTCACGATTGCAACCCTTGTCCTTTTGCATTGTTTATGTTCAGTATATGTAGTATGATGAATTAGGGCAACAAAAATATATTGAATCTTTTCCAATCACGAACATTGAATGTGATTTGTTTGCTATATGATATCTTTCTAAAACCATCCTAATCATGATATTTTCACCTCAATTTGCCTTGATTTGATTTGATCTGATTAGGCCAGCTTGATTAGATTTGATTCTAACAAAAATTAGATCCAAAAATCAATCTTTTATGTTTTTTGCCATTTATTTGATTTGATTTAACTTTTAATAAATAAAAAATAAAATAAAATAAATAAATAAATAAAGAAAATAAGATGTGGATGATGATTTTGGTCGTGGACCATGTCTTCAACAAGATACAATCATGAAAATCTAGGCCCATTGGACAAAAAATGCACTTTTGAGCACATTTGACTTTTGTCAATTTTCCAAAAATGGCCAACTTTGACAATGCATATCTCTTCCAATTTTAAGCCTAAAGAGGTGTTCTTGGAAGTTTTAGAAAGCTTTGGATGTCCCCTAAACAACCCTTTTGGTTTCATCTCAATTGGATCTTCCATGTTCATGTAAGAAGCTTTGACCCAAAAGGTGTTTTTATTGACTTTTCAAAAGGACCTATAATGTAGAAATTCATATCTTTTTATGAGTGCATTTTTTGAACTTGAGGGATGAAGTTGAGTTGTAGGAAATTGGATTCTATTCAAAATGAGCCTTAGATGATAAGTTTCTGGTAAAGTATGAGAAAGTTATGCTTGGTCAAAGTTTGATTGACTTTTCCTGAGAAACCCTAATTTAGCAACTTTTCAGTTTTGATGAATTAAGAGCATTTCTTGAGGAATCATGATCAAACCTTGATTAAATGTTGGATATCACTTCAAAATGTTGATGTTGATCAAAAATCTCGAAGTTTGACTGTATGTGGGTCACAATTAACTTTTGACCTAATATAATTGATTTTCAAGCATTTGAGCAGTTGACTGAGCAAACTTCTTGTGTAACGCATGAAACTTGGCATGGATGATCTTGAGGACATATTAGGACTATGGAAAAGATTTGAGGCCTTTGGAGCTCACCCATCTTGATGAAAAGGGAAACCCTAGTTGGAGGTTCCTTGCTTTAGGAGAGAGTTTGTCTGGTCAACTCTCGGGTATCCTTGAGCAAGTGGAGGGTCTTAATGAGCACCTGTTGAATAAAATGGAAGGGAAAATTTTTGGGTATAACACAAACCCTCAAGAGAATATGAGAGGATACTGAACCCCAACATGAGTGAAATAGTGAACAAAGAAGTATTTAAGCTTCTTGACGATGGAATTATCTACCCTGTTTTAGATAGTAAGTCAGTTAGTCGATACACGTGGTACCGAAGAAAGAAGGAATGACTAAGGTGAAGAAGGAAAAAGGAGATTATGTTGCCACACATATATTGACTAGATGGAGAATGTGCATCGACTATAGGAAGTTGAATAAAGCTACCAGAAAGGATCACTTTCGTCTCTCATTTATAGATCAAAAGCTTGAGAGATTTGCTAAGAACTCACACTTTTTCTACCTAGAAGGTTACCCGAGATTATTTCAAATCCTAATTCATCTGAGTGACCAAGAAACGACCATAATCATGTGCCCATATGGTACATTTTCCTATAGGAAAATTCCATTTGGGTTGTGCAATGCTCCTTCCACGTTCCAGAGATACATGATGAGGATCTTTGTAGAATTCCTAGAGGACATCATGAAGGTCTTAATGGATGATTTTTTTGTACGTGGGTCGAGTTTTAAGAACAACCTATCCAACTCAGAGAGAGTGTTCAAGAGGTGTGTTAAATTTAATCTCGTATTAAACTGGGATAAATGCCACTTCATGGTAAAGGAAGGCATAATCCTCAGACATCTAGTGTCCACAAGAGGAATAAAGGTTGATAAAGCAAAAGGGGAAGTGATTAAAAAGCTACAGCCAACCATCAATATAAGAGAATTCGGGGGATTTCTTGGACACGCTGGTTTTTACTGGCGATTCATTAGAGACTTCTGAAAGATTTCCAAACCCTTAACAAGCCTGTTGATGAAGGACGCTGAGTTCATATTCAATGACCGATGCCACGAGTCTTTCCAATTGTTAAAGCAGACATAGATCTCTTCCCCAATAATGCAGCCTTCATATTGGAGCCTTCCAGTAGAGATCATGCGTGATGTAAGAGACTGTGCAGTAGTTTCTATCCTAGGACAACGCAAAGACAATAAGTTGCACGCAATCTATTATCCTAGTATAACTTTGGATGATGCTCGGATTAATTATGCTGATAATAAGAAGAAGCTTTTATCCATTCTCTATGCGATTGAAATTTTTGTTTTTACCTAGTAGAATCAAAGATTATCGCGTACATAGACCATGCATCGACCAAGTATCTACTTATAAAGAAAGATTCAAAGTCAAGACTGATTTAGTGGATACTACTGGATGAGTTTAATATGGATATATGTGACAATAAAGGGATGAAAAACATGGTGATGAATCACCTGTCTAGGATTAATAATGTGAAAGAAGAGAAGTTTCCCTTAGATGATTCATTCATTGATGATAGGTTGAAAATGTTCTTAAAAACTAAGGCAACTCGATATGCTTACCTGGTATACTACATATAAAATGATAGACCTAATCAAATATAAGAAGAGGAAAATAATGAAGAAGAAACTATATTAGCTCAGTCTATAATATTGTGGTATGTTTGCTTTCTCAACTATCTCGTTGCTGGAGTCTTACCCACAGATCCGACCTTTCAGCAAAAGAAGAAATTATTTCACAATCACAAGAAATACTATTAGGATGAACACCTCTTATTCAAGAGAGGTGTCAATGGTATTTTCTGCTGATGTGTCCCTGATGAAGAAATATAGAGTGTTATTAACCATTGCCATGCCTCTCCCTATGACAGGCATATGAGGATTTCCGAGACTGCTGCACAAAATTTTCTTGCTAGCCTTTGTTGGCCTACCATCTTCAAATATGTTCATACTTTTTCCATCAAATGTAACCGTTGCCAGCATATTGGGAATATTTATAGGAGAAATGAAATGCCCTTAAAGAACATCTTAAAAGTAGAAATATTTGACGCCTGGGGAATAGACTTTGTGGGACCTTTTCCATCCTCATTCAGAAATAAATTCATCCTGTTGTTGTTGACAATGGTTTGAAATGGATTGAGATCATTACCTCTCCTACTAATGATTCACTTGTGGTGATCAAGATGTTAATAAATAACATCTTTCTAAGCTTCGGAGTCCCTAGACTCATAATAAGGGATCACACTTCATTTTGAAACTATTCTATTATCTGTTGAAAAATCATGTAGTGAGACAAGAAGTAGCTACCCCATTTCATCCGCAATCAAGTGGACTAGTGGAAATTTCTAATAGATAAATAACATCAATCTTGGATAAAATACTTTCTACCTCTAGAAATATCTGGGCCGCTAAGCTTAATAAAGCACTATGGGCCTAAAGGATTGCTTACAAGACACCTATATGAACCACCCCATTCAAGCTTGTCTATGGGAAATTATGTTTCCTTCAGGTAGAGCTGGAACATAAACCCTATTGGGCCATTAATACCTTCAATATGGACTACAAAATCGCCAGGGGAAATAAAATTTTGGATCTAACTAAGTTGGAAAAGCTTAGGTTAGATGCCTACAAAAATTCCATGCTCTATAAAGAACGCACCAAGAAGTCATATGATAGGTGTATCATAAAAAGGGAATTCAATGAGGGGGAGTTAGTACTATTATTTAATTCTAGATTGAGACTGTTACTAGGGAAGCTTCACTCTAAATGATCTGGAACCTTTATGATAACTAGAGTAGTGCAGTTAAGCATATTGAAGTATGTAGTAAATCCACTGGGCCATTCCTAGTGAATGGGAAGAGGATCAAACACTATCATATCAGTGAGGTTATAGAAAAAGGCGTTACTTTTTCCTTAGAGGTATCTATTAAGGTTTGAGCTTTCAAGAGTCGAGCTATCAACGTTAAATGAAGCATTGCGTAGGACGTAACCCATAGATTTTTATTTTTATTTTAGTAAAAATTTATGTTTCTATTCAATTAGTCAATAAGAGGGATCAATAAAAATAAAAATATTAAGAAAATTCAAATCATCCAATAGGAAAATCAAGGAAAGCAAAGCCAAGAGGTTTGATAGTTGTCACAAACTTGTAGCAAAGTAATGGCGGGCATCCCGATCTAGAGAAAGAAATACTTGACCCATGAATGGCTCACGTCCCAATCATCAGCCATGATGACATGCATAATGACATTTAAATTATGAATCAATCCCCTCAACTATTGATGGGCAGACTGTTAGTATGGCTTACGCCCGTCAATATGTTATTGACGCGTTTTCCCCATGCAGAAAATTGTTGAACCAATTTCCCACCCAAATTAAGCCACATCATTTAACTTTATGTCAAAATCTAATTTTCTCTCTCCTCATCCACTTCAAAACTGTGAACTCCCTCCTCATCTTGCTCAAGTAAAGAGAATCTTGAGGTATATAAATGGAACATGTGACTATGGTATACTCCGCTCACATGACAATAACTCAATTATATAAGGGTATTGTGATCTTGATTGGATTAGAATTATAAATGATAGAAAAATCACATTTGGTGGATGCCTCCTTCTTGGAAACAACTTAATATATTGATTCAATAAGAAGCAAAATTGTGTCTCATTATCTACAACTGATGTTGAAAATATTGATGCAGGGAGCAGTGGTACTAAATTCTTGTGGATGAAACAAATGTTGAATGAGTACAATGTGGGACAATATGTCAAGGAAATTTTCTTATCAATTTAAGAGATATGTGCATTTCAAATAAAATATACATTAGACATCACTTCATTAGGAATTATGTGAATAACAATATTCTCACTGAGAACAATTGGGAAACATATTCACCAAATATTGGGATACAATTCAGTTTTAAAATTCAAGGGATGCTCTTGGTATCTACATGTGTGAAACCTTGTAAAATTCAATGTATGGGAGTCGTGCCAAGATAGAAAAGTGTTTCTCTCCCCTAAGACCACTATGGCACGTAAAATAAGGGTAATTCTTTTCTTATTTAAGTTGTGTTATAATTAGGTTGTTGTTACAAGCAAGAAAAACCTACACTTTACTTCATTTTACTCTCAGATTACAAATCCATCTCTAATCTTTCAAACTCATCCTAACTTTTGTAAAATGAATAAAAATTTCAAAGATACATATGGGAACTTCCATGTCAAGTAAATCAATGTTCCTAAGGATGTTGGTGAACTTCTTGTGTCTATGACAAATAAGACCAAGGAAGTTGGTTCCACTTTGTTTGGAAATGATAAGAGGAACATCACTATTGTTGAACCTTCTAGGGGAAAATTTGTCACTAAGAATATAATGATCACCAATTTGAATCCTGAAAAGACCAGAAAGATAGAAGCTATAGTTGCAAAACTAATGGAATCAAGTGATCAAGTGATTCTGAGTTAGACGTGGACTGATTGAATTGGCTCTTGATCTAAGAAGCTGAAGTTTGAAGTCCTATACTTGAATAATGAAGCTTGGTGATCACATGTGTTTTGCTTCTTCAATTTGGCCCTTGTATCTGGGCTTGTTTTTGGTGTTGTAATGGCTTGATAACCTTTATGCTTTTGTACCAATAATTTTCATGATGTTCTAGCATCGTGTTCAACATATGTAATATTTGTTGATATATGTTTACTCCTGATATAGTGAGTGTTTGTGCTAACATACTAACCTCTATGATGACTGACCAATGTTACTGGGGAATATGTTTTCCAAATTCTGGCAAAGGGGGGAGGGGTAATGGTGTGTAGTGGGTAGTTTTTCTTGATACTAACTACTTAATATGAGGGACCTAATATCTTATGTGTTTAGCATTATCTAATGCAATTGGTACTAACTATTCTGGTGGTTTTTGTTATACCCCAATTTTTCCCCTAAGATCTCTCATCATCTCATATTATCAATACATCAAGATCACACATTAGGGTTGGTTCTCCCTTCTACTTCATCCTATCTTTAAGTTTGTTATTATGGGATAGCCAAGCACCTTGAATTGTGTATCTTGTACATGTGTTTTTTTAGTTGGATTAGCTTTTAACTAACATCAAAATATGTATATATGTTTCTTTGAATGTTGATATTGTGGGTGATGACACAACTGCATCCATCTCACCGTCTAACCTAGGATTTTGAAGGTTGGTCCTTAGTAAAATTGTTCTTCAATAGATTGAAAGAGCTTAAGCTTCAAGGATATATCTATGATATCAAAGTTTTTTTGTTCAAAGAGCTCTCTGACTTTATTTAGGTTAAGTTTTCCTCAAGGTTGGTGGTGGCATTCATCAAGAAGATTCATAAGTTCACGTGTTTATTTCCATGCCTTCTTCAATAAGTTTCATTGATACTTAAGATCCATCTTTGAGTGCGCTTTAATATAACATCATTTCAAGGTCTAATGTGATCCATCATGTTTTATTTTGCAAAGATATTCCAAAAGATTCAAGGTTGGTTCAACAAGTTTGACTTAATTGAGAAAGTGCTTGATTCAGTGATCACAAGTGCATAATCCTCTCAATTTTCAATATTTTGAGTTTGTTCTTTTTTCTATGAATTCTTTTCATCATCTACAACAACTTATCTTCACATGACAAGATCCAATTATGCAAGGAAAATCATCAAAAGTTAAAAGGGGTTCCAAGTCATTTTGACACTCTTTGAGCTAGGGTTTGTTGACTTCCAAGGACCATATCTTGCTCATTTTTTGAGATTTTTGATTAATTCCAAATCCATGATTATTTTTAAAGGGTCCTTAACAAGTTCTCTTCAATGGTTTAAAGCTGATTTTGAGTGGAAGATCACTAATGGTTGAAGAAGATTACAAGTCCTTTGAAAAGGCTATCAAATTCTCTTGTGTGACTTCAAAGGATCATAACTTTGTCAACTTTTATCTCCTTGAGATCATTATTTTTCTACAATAATCATAGGAATGTGTACTATAACTTTGTGTCAATATGGAAGACTTGAAAATGCTTGGAAAGTTGTTTAAGAATTGAAAAGATTATAGGTTTTTTGTGAATTTCCCCAAATTTGTTCATCATCTTCCAAAGACTATAACTCTTTTAATTTTTGTGATTTTTGAGTGATATCAATTCCACAATTCAATTTAAGAGGTCTACTTCATTTCATCTTCAAGGATTAAAAGCTAATTGTGAATGGAAGGACATGTAATTTTGAAGAACATTATAGGTCATTTTGAAGCTCAACACTTAGAAATATTTCTTAGTACAAATACCCGTGTGTTTTTCCTGATTTGAAACTTTAATAACTTTTTTCTCAAGCATCCAAATTCTACCTTTCTTGGAACATTGTGAAGTTTTTTTTGAGATCTTTCCATTGAAAAAATAATTAGATCATAAAGCTTCCTACATTGTATGCCCCATGCTCTTGAAGTTGCTTCCATGAAACTGAGTTTTTGCTTGAAGTCAAAATTTCATTTTCTTAATGTGCAGTCTAATCACCAAATTTGTGCGCATTTTCCACTTAAGCACGATTAGCAGAGATGTTTGGATCATTTTGAGTGTCAAAACGCATCATTTGGATGAGTTTTGATGAACATGTGATTACACTTTCTTCATGACCATGGGTGTGCATGATTTCCACTCAAATTGTATCATTCACCCATCCTCTTGATTCAATTCACTTCTCTTATAAATATAGACCATATTCCACTTATTTTTGCGAGCTTGGACAACTAAAATCACCCTGTCAAACTCTCTCCATAGCTCACAATTCTGAGTTTTCGAATTCACTATTTTCTTATTTTTCAATCCAATTTCTTTGTTCATTCTTCATCCTTGAACCTCGCTCAAGCTAACAGAAGAAGAACCAAGTCTTGAAGTGCTCTAAATCGTGCTAGCCAATTCAAGTTTCAGAGCCAATTTGTTGACCTTCGTTCAGGTATAATTCTCCATCAATTCTCTTCAAACTTGTTACTACAATGTAGCTCTCATCACTCTCATGCTCAAAGCATCGTTTATTTTTAACTGGAAGTGAGTTTGGCTCATGAATTTTCAAATCCCTTTTCATCTTTTTCTTCTATTTTTTTTCTTCAAATTGACTGAGCTACAATTTATATAAATTTTTTACGAGGGTGCATATGTCTTCATCTTGATGAGACGAATCGAATGGCACCAGCCTAGACCTCTACTTTTTACATTTGCGAAAACTACAACTCGCGTGTGGCTGAAGATTGAAGATGACCATTGTGTCATCTCTCAACCAATGACAAGGTGCCTTTTTTTTTCAAATCTGTTTAAAAAATAAATGATTCGGTGGTTTATTCACTAATGTTCATATCATGCACATCGCGTTTGATCCTTTGGATTAGCTTACTAACGCGTTTTGACATTGATCAAGCGGACTACATTTTTTTAGTTTATTTTTATTTTCTAATTTTTCTCTTTAATTGTTTTAAACTTTAAAAATTCATAAAAAATTTATTTCAATTTCTAAAATTGTGAAAAAATTATCAAAAATACTTTTGATCTTTCTCTTTCTTGAATTTTCTTATTTCAAAATTTATTTTGTGATTTGATATTTTTTATGATTTTTCACTTTATTTGATTTCTTTTAATTGTTAAAAATACTTTTCTTGATTTTAAAATTTTGAAGAAAAAAATTATGGAAGGATCCAATGACCTCTTTACAAATATTTGTGATCTTATTTTATTTTTATTTTGTATTCTACTATTTTTCACAAATTTTGGCTTATTTTTCTTATTTCTTTATATTTTAAAAATAGTTTGACTTTAAAAAATTCTAAAAAATTTTGTCAACACTTGTTGAATCATGTTTGACTTCATATTTTTTTAAGGATTTTTATTTGGTGTTTTAATACATGTTATGTATTTTACCAGTTATTTCCTCTTTAAATCATTTAAAATTTGTTTTTTATTAAATATATTTTATTATTTTTTGATTGGTCCTGATTTGGAGATACTTGAGTGTTATTTTGGGACAAGTTCCTCAACGTCATTGGATCTTGGGTGTGATAGGTTGAGAAACCAAATCCACCAAAATGGATGAATGATATTGATGATATTTGAAAACCCTAATTTTATCTGATACATTGGTTACACTATCATTCCCCTCCCTCTTCATCTTATCCATTTCTTATTTTTACTTGTGCTACAAGTTTTAGGAGAATGATCTACATATCAGTTCTATAATATGTTTGGAACATATATTGCTATTGATCGACCTCAAAATAGGTGTGTCTTCTACATAAGTCCACTTACGATTGCATAACATTGCGCTAAATTTGTCTCGATTAAAAAAATGATCATTAGTGGCCCAAACCTATGTTTGCAAGCCAGAGTATGTTTAATTTTAAACCTTGGATCTAATAACTTTGAAGTTAATTGTTATGAGGCTTTGATTCTATCAATCCTCTAATAAACTTCATGAATTTTGGTCTAAGTGAATCATTTTAACATCGTTGATCATATGTGGTTACCTTGAGCACTTGAAATGAATGATATACTTGACAAAACGCAAATGAAACTTGTTATTGATAAACTTTGATTTTATCAATCTTCAAATGAGTTTTCAAAAGCAAGCTTCACGATGGTTATTCAACTAACCTCTAACTTCTAATTCACTAACAATTAACTTTATTTTATACCTTTATTTTGTGCCTTTACTTTTATGTATGATTTATTTTAGTATTTACATCTCATGCTATTTTCCTTTTGTTCATTTTAGCATTTATCTTTATGTCATTTTATCTTTGCTCATTTGAGATTTTATTTTCTTTTAAAGACAATTAATAAATAACTTGAACATTAAAAGCTTTAAGGTTACTTGGGCTATCTGGTTACTATCCTTAGCACTGCGGAGTTATAAATTCTCGAGACTTAAGATTAGAAGCCTTGAGACCTTAAAACTCTTTGATCTTTGGTAGATATTTTTGTGTAGATATTCTGAAATCATTGGGGTTTACTTCAAGGCATTGTTTTGAATTTTTTTGTGTGCAGGTTATTCTGATTTTGATGCTTTGTCTGTGATTGAGAATTCCTCTTATACAATTGTTACTATAATTTTCATTAATGAAGGCTTTGTTTGTTTCTTAATTCATCTAAAGCTTCGTATTTCTCAGAGGTTTAGTATTTTTGCTTGCTTGGTTTCAATCCAAAGGATGGGAATTCTATGTTGACTTCTTATGTCAAGTGTTGGCTTCTTGTTCATTAGATTGTTCTTTTCCTTGGCTTTTACTTTATGCTTTAGAATAGTCCCTCCATCTCCTCCTGTCTTCTTTAATTTCAAAAATCTTCTCCCTCTTTTTCAAAACTCTTATTGTTTTCTAACTTGAACCACTTTCATAATAAACTTGGACTTAGATCCATGCATTTTCAAAAATCTTTTCTTAAATCAAACTTTAATCAATTTAATCATACTTTGACATCTTTCTCAAGATTAAAAGTCAATTGACCTCATTCAAACCATTTTTCCACTTTGGCTTTTTTACTTTTAAACTTTTCTCAAAAGATTAGACTTTTGTTGATTCTTGTAGTGATATGAGCTATTATACTTCTACGATATATAGTGAAGTGATATATTTTCCACTTTTGTTAAAATCCTAGCTATATCCTCCACTTTGAGATGATGAAAATTCTTCTTTCTCATAATTGTGGGTAGTAAGTATGTTTTCTACTCAAATATGACGATGATGTCTCTTCTCTTAAAGTTAATTAACACACATGTGTCTTAAATTTTTTGAGGTGAACTACGAGTACCCTAATCCCTTATTACATGTAAGGTGGTATGTAGGCACTAAGGGTTCGCAACCGCGGTGGGTGGAAAATTGTAAAAAATACTTATTTTCTCATCTCCACCATCTTATTTTGTATACACCTTTTATAGCCAAAATACATAGATTTTCAAAGAGGTTCCTGCAGAGTACCATAGATGTGTAGGGTGCTAATACATTCCCTTTGCATAACCAACCCCCATACATATATTCTCCCCTCTTTTTTTGGGTTTATTCACTCTTTTCCTGTTTCCTTTTGAAACAATAAAGCGCAGGGCGATTTTTATTTGATATGTGTGAGTTAAGTCAATCCAATGGCTTAGTCTCAACATTTCTACCACTATAGTTTTCTATGGAAAGCACACATGCTGAAGCATCTGATGTGTCATATGGCCCAAATTTGTGTGTACTGATCTTGTTGAGTTTTAGTAGTAGCTTATTGTTGTACCCCAAAATTTTCCCTCCCATATTTCTCAAAACATTGCAAGAAAAATTTCCAAGTTGCTCAAAGTAGCCCAAGAATTGGTCAGACAAGCTATCTCCTAAGTTAGTCGACCCCAAATTAGGTTTTTGTGTTGCATCAAGATCCTTGAGTCCAAGTGACCCCAAGTTCTCACCAATGTCCTAATATGTTCTCAAGATCATCCATGTCAAATTTCAAGCTTTGCAGAGGAAGTTTGCTCAGTCAATTTCTCAAAGGTCCAAAAATCGACTGTGCTAGGGCAAAAGTCAACTGTGACCTACATACATTCAAACTTCAAGATTTCTTGTCAACATTCTCATTTTGAAATATATTTCATCATTTGATCAAGGTTTGATCATGATTCATCAAGGATTGCTCAAAATTCATCAAGACTCGAAAGTTGCGAAATTAGGGTTTTGTAGGAAAAGTCAACTCAACTTTGACCAAGCATAACTCTCTCATAATTTATGAGAAATGACCCATCCAAAGCTCATTTTGAATATGATGCAATTACCTACAATCCATATTCATACCCCAAGGTCATTTTGAAAAGTCAACAAAAACACCTTTTTTTGTCAAAGCTTCTAACTTGATAATGGAATATAAAAATGCGATGACACTAAAAGGTTTGGTTATAGGACTTATCAAGATTTCTAAAAAGTCCAAGAACATTTCCAAAAGTTCAAAATTGAAGAAGTTATGCATTGTTGAAGTTGGACCTTTTTGCAAAATTGACAAAAGTCAACTATCCCCAAAACTTCAAATTTTGCCAAATGGGCCCATTATTTTTCACTTGTTTTGAGTTTGCGTTGTTGCCCACGTGATCTAGCCTTGGCCATGTGTCCATATCTCATTTTTATTATTTAATTTGATTTTATTTGAATTAATTCATTTTAAATCAAATAAAATCACATAAAATCTAAGGCATTGATAACTAATAATTTTCTGGTTGTTTTAGGCTCCAATTACAGCTAGCTTTGCAATCAAATTCGTATCAAAGAAATTATGCACAAGGAGATTGGATTCAAGCCAAAATTGGATGGTTTTAATGGAAGATCAAATCAAATATGCAATCATCAATGTGGGAGGATTTGGTTAAAGTTTGTTACCCTAATCCAATGTGAAATACATAATCAAGCATGCAAGACAGAAACAAAGGGTTGGAGATCACTTGAGGAGGCAGAACAAAAGTTGCAAAAATCACAAAAAAGTGGGAGATTGAAATCAAGGTTAGAGACGTCTTCAGGGCTTGAGACTTGTCCCAATCAATTGCTGGCCATCTCCAGAAGCTAACCCAATCCAAACCAGGCGTTTTCAACCTTCCATACGCACTGTAAGTCCTTCGTAACAAGGCCCTGTTCTTGATTTCGTATCTCTGAAATTAGGCATTGTTTTCATGAAATAAATGCATATTCTTAACCCTCACATCATTTGCAAACTGTTTGTGATAATCAATTTCATTTATGTGCTCTGTATGGAGAACCACCATTGTTAGGGTTTGGTTCGTGGTTTTAGGGATTTTCATTTCAGGTACAATTGGTCCACATGAAGGGGATGGTTGTGATCAGGAAGTTGTGACGAATCCAACCATGGTCTTAGAGTCCATTGTTATGGCCTGTGTGAGATTTTGAAGGTGGGAAAGCTTATAGCGACGAACCTCTGTCCGTTGGTATAAGTGTTTGTATTTTTAGCCACAGTTAGGAGGTCAGGGACAAGGCGTGGCATCCACCCATTAGACTATTCAAATCACGCGCGTTTTTTTTTCTTTTTTGACCATTAAGTTTTGTTTTTTTATATTATTATTAATTCTTATTATACTAACAATCAAAACAACATGGCGTGGTGGCAGGCATAATGTGTATTTCCATTCAGGACCTGGGTTCGAATCCCAGGTCCCCCCCCCTTTCTCAATATTATTTGTTTTCAGGTATTCCAGTGCACATGCCAGTCTGCAATCCACCATACTCCCTCACTATCCAAGCGCTAGATGGCCAAAGGGCCAGATCTGGTGGTCAGTGTTGGAGGTCCACCAAAAGCCAGGTCAATGCATGTGTATTGGATCACAAAAGTCCACATGGGTCAGCATTATTGGGCCAACAGATTTTCTCCTTGCACCTCCAAAAAAGGCCCATTTCTCTACTTTCTCATATTTTCTTTTTTATTGATTTAATTATTTTATTTTTATTTAATTAATTTACTAACCAATAATAAATTTTCTTTTTACCAACAAAAATTACAAAAAATATCATTTTGTCCAATTAAAATTAAGAACTTGATTTTTCTTTAATAAATTTTAACTAATTAATTAGGTTTTTTTAATTTTAGGAAACTTTAATTTATTTTGTAAATAAATAAAATTAATTAGAATTAATTAGGTTTTAACTATTAATTTAATTACTTTTAATTTCTTTCTTAAATAATCAAAAACTTCAAAAAACATGTCATTAATTATTTTTCCATTTAATTAATTTAATAATTAATTTAGTATTTAATTTAGGACTTAATTTCTTTTCTTAAATAAAAACAACAAAAAAAACATTTTCCTTTAAAAAGGGTCAAAACCCTAATTGTGCATCCGATTTAATTTCGCGTCACGATTTACTTTTCTTTATCCATATTGATGTATCTGTTTCCGGTATGTAATAGATAATTAGGCCATTTAATTATTTTACCGCTTTATTTTATTTTATTTTCAAAGGGTTGCTTTTGGCGATGTAAATACCCGACGCCTTGTAATTTTAATTTCCGCATTTTTATTCTGCAAATTATATAACTGCTAGATGCTTGATAATATGGTTTGCATAACAAGAATGAATGCTTAATCTAAAATCAAATTAGATCACCCTAAACATGTGCAAAGATAAAAATGACTGAAAACAACACACTCGCACATGCGCACTCTTAGGGTACACCCCACTTGGTTGCCTTCGTACACGGTCATTGAGTATAGTTTGTTTTAGAGGTCGCCCTCTTGTCTAAAAGATCATAGTTGCCTTGAAATGGTCGCCTCGGATATTGTTTCCTCAATCAAATGATCTAAGACATTAGGGTTACCGCTAAGGCGTCCTAACATTGCTTTAGTGACCGTACGTCCCTATTCGAATTGACCCTCAAACTCCAACGATGGTGCTACCTACTCGCTAATAGTGGGATAGCATTGTCTAAAGGAAATTAGCATATAAAGATTCCTTTTTCGAGTAGGTAGATAGTTCTTAGATACTTTCTCATCCAAAACAAAACAAATTTTTCACACTGACACTCTTTACAAAAAAAGTTTTCAAAAACACTTCATTACACTCTTGAGGACAGAAGCAAGAGTTAAATCAAAGTTAAAAACAAAAACTTTTCAAAACCCACAAGCACAAAGAAAACATTTTGAAAATGATGAGCAAGTACCT
Organism: Vicia faba; assembly: GCA_948472305.1. Lineage (NCBI taxonomy): Eukaryota > Viridiplantae > Streptophyta > Magnoliopsida > Fabales > Fabaceae > Vicia > Vicia faba. The sequence continues at coordinate 788,268,279 of OX451737.1, forward strand.
AAGAGCCCGTAGATAACTACGGATAGAAAGGGTGCTAATACCTTCCCTTTCTATAATCTACCCCCCGTACCTAGAAAATCTTGAAAAAGGAATTTTTTTGTGCTTTTTTCCTTTCCTTGTTGGATAAAATAAAAGTCGATGACGACTCTTGCTTACCGCGACATTTTGCGAATATAAACGCAAAACGCAAACCAGCATTCCAAACAACAGTTAGTTCTTCCCACCGTATCACTTAACTGGCGACTCTGCTGGGGATGTTTTTAAGTGGGGTGTACCTTAGGAATAGTTCATCATAATGTTTTCAATTGCTTGATTTGTATGCTTTATCTTTGTGGGTTTGAATCGGAGTTACTATAGATCCTAACCCGGATCTAGGGATACCTTTTAGGTATGTAGCAATAGACTGTGAGGGAACTGTACGGTGTAGACCGATACGGTTGAAGCAGTAGCTACGTTGGTGTGGCACTTTAGTTTGTACCGATATCCCTTGTGGTGGAACAAGGAGAATATGGGTCTTCTAAGGGGTCATTAAGCACCAACTGACCTTATAACCTATAATTGAGCAACTTGGTCTTAGAACTGTAGCAGTATGCTACAATCATTGAGACCAAACTCTCGCGATGATTCTGGCCGCAAGAAAAGGTTGCCAAACTGGAATTATGACCGATCGAGGGTGGTCAGTGATATTGAGATACTCTAGAACCCGATTATTATTACTAGGACATGTTTGAACCAACTAAACTGAAAGAGGGTAATACCTAAACTCCATGCCATCCTGAAATCTAAGGGCTACATGTGTGACTTGTTTTCCCTTACCATGTTTGCTATCTGTGAATACTTGTGTTGTGTTTCTATCATAACATCATGCATCATGACATTGCATACATCTTGCATCAAGACTAACCTATTTCAAAGACAGAGGGGATTCATCTTTGTTCTGTTTTGTAGGTCATGGCACTCATGCATAGAAACACTATTCGGATCAACTTTGTACAGATTCCTACTCAGCTTAAAGATTTGGTTGCAAAGGTTCCAGATACTTTCTCCTTTATCAGAAGACATGGGCACCTCCTTGGTTTGGTCACTTCCAAAATGGATGAGCAGATGTTGAGTGTCTTGTTCCATTTCTTTGATCCATTATACCACTGCTTCACTTTCCCGGACTATCAGTTAGTCCCTACTCTGGAGGAATTCTCTGATCTACTTGGTATCTCTATTTTAGAGCATACCCCGTTTACAGGTTGGGAGAAAATCCTTAGGCCGAAGAGATTGCTTCAGCCCTCCATCTGACAAAGGTTGAGGTAATGTCCAACTGGGAGACTAGAAGTGAGACAAAGGGCTTCTTGGCTAAATTCTTGATTGATCGGGCTAATCTGTTTTGGGACAGTTTGGATTTTCAAGAATTTGAGGATATCACGGCTCTTCTTATTTATGGTTTGGTGTTGTTTCCTAACTCAGATTCTTTCGTCGACGTGAATGCAGTGAAGGTTTTTATGTCCCGTAATCCGGTGCCCACTCTCTTGGGTGACATTCTGCACTCTCTTTATGCCCGTACTGCTCGGAAACGGGGAACCCTTATGTGTTGTGCACCATTGCTGGCGAGGTGGTTTATTTCTCACCTCCCCAAATCAGTTTTGAAGAACAAGGAAGGCATGGGTTGGGCCTACAGAATTATGTCTCTCGCTCACACTAACATTATCTGGAGCACTAAAGACATGGAAGAAGTGGCTATTATTGATCGCTGTGGAGAATACCCCAATGTTCCATTGCTGGGAATTCGAGGAGGGATCACCTATAATCTTTGTCTGGCCTTACATCAGTTTGGGCGAGCTAGGAGGGAAGGATCTCATGTGTTGCTGATGCCAAGCATTGTCTTTGACTTCCAAGGGGATAGTGACAAGCATCGCCGCAGGTTCATACGATCTTGGGATAGGGTTCACCGGTCTGATCCACATGAGTTAGGGATGAAGACCTCTCTCCCGATGGAACCGTATCTCCGATGGGTTCGTATACATGCTCAAAAGATGGGAATGTCGTACGAAGTTGTCTTGCCTGTAATTGTTGAGATTGCTGATGAAGAAGGGGTTCCTTCTACCATCCTCCATCCATACATGCCTACTAACATTGGGGCATTAAAGAGGTCTTCGATGCAGCTAAGAGAAGAGCGGGATACTTACAGAGAAAAGTATCACAAGCAGGAGCGGAATATTCTAAAGCTTACAAGACAGTTGGAGAATGAGAAGGTCCTCAATGATTATGTCAGCACCAACAGAAAATGACCATGGGAGCGCTGATGTCTTTTTGCTATTTCTAGTTTTGATTTACTTTTCAGTTTTTCTCTTTGTAACGCCTTAAAGGCATTTGTCAAACATTATTTCAAGTTATTTATCTAATAAAAGTGTGTTTCATTTTGGTTTACTAATTTGAATCTCCAAAGTATTTGAAATCATATCATACGCATTTCATTCCCATGCACCTCATTACAGGTACCCTTACAGGTTTCTCATCTTCTTAGTTGTTTATTTCAGCACATCATGTCTGCTAAAACATCCACTGATCAAGCTATCAAGGCTCTACAAGCTCAAAACGCTCAGTTCCAGGAAATGTTCATAAATTTGTCCAAGGGTCAGCAAGATCTGAAGACTCTTATCTTGAAGGATAAGAAGAAGAAGAAGAAGAAGAAGAAGAAGAAGAAGAAGAAGAAGACAGTCCTCCTGAACATGGGTCGCAGATTCGAGAACAATTTGCGAGATGAAGTCAATTTATCCCACTCATCTGGAGGGGGAGAAAACCAAGAAGAAAGGAGGGCTCCTAGCCCTGTGGTATCTGACAACGAGACTGACTTTGACGAAGACCAGTATCCTCCGGTTGAGGATAGATATAAATAGCTTGAAGACCGGTTAAGTGCGATGGAGATCCAGAAGGTACCTGAATTAGACTTTGGTGATTTGGGTTTGTCATCTGGGGTGGTGATTACCCACAAGTTTAAAGCACCAATCTTTGCTAAATACGACCGGGTTTCTTGTCCAAAGCTACACCTCCGTTCGTATGTTAGAAAGATCCATCCATACACTGCTGAAGAACCTTTGGATCCACTTCTTTCAAGATAGTCTCTCAGGGACTCAACTTGAATGGTTTTACCAGCTGGAAGGAGCTAACATCCGTAATTGGGAAGACCTTACTGTTGCTTTTTACAAGCAGTACCAATACAATGCCGACCTCGCTCCCACGCGTACCGAACTTCAGCGTATGTCTATGGGTGCGAGCGGAGGTTTCAAAGACTACGCTCAGAAATAGAGGGACCTTGCTGGAAGAGTACAACCCCCGCTGGCTGAAAGGGAGTTAGTGGATATGTTTCCGGGGACCTTGTCTGGTCCGTATTTCAACCATCTGATTGGAAGTTCATCATCCGTGTTTACTGAGTTGATTATGACCAAGGAAAGAGTTTAGGTCGGTATCAAGAGCGGTAATATACAGAAGGGTGCTTCGTCAAGCACCAAAAATAAGCCTTTTAAGAAGGAGTCTAGTGTTGTTTACAGTTCAAAGAGCCATAATAGACCTGAGCGCCGCCAAGCAGTCAATGCGGTTGTTATTTCAAGACCAACTGTTGCCACACAATGAAATAATCAGCCAAGGGTCGAGAGGCCGTGAAGACAATTCACTCAGCTTCATATGACCATGTCTCAGATTCTGACGCAGTTGTTAAAGACCAACTTGGTGATTCCGAAGGAAGCCCCGAAGAATCCCAATACAACATCACCGCTGTACAATCCGAATGCCCGCTGTGCTTTTAATTCTAATAGCCCAGGGCATGATACGAATGATTGCTGGGTCCTGAAGAATAAGGTACAACATTTGATTGATGCTAATGAGATTGAATTCGAAGCGCCGGAAAGGCCTAATGTTGTGAATGCTCATATGCCCAAGCATGGAGTGAATGCTATAGATGAAGACTCGTTTGTGGTTTCTGTGAAAGACATTGCTACTCCATTGATGAATGTGAAGGAGAACCTTTTATTAGCCAGTTTATTTTCGGGCTATGGCGAAGGTTGCCGTCTGTGTCCCGTCCTACCTACTGGTTGCCATCTTTTGATGCCAGGTGTCCAACGTCTGATGGATAACAAAGAAATTCTGTTTGAGAAGACTGTTATTCCTTTGGTTCCTGTTGAAGAAGTATCTATAATCACCATTTTCGACAATTCTTCCAAGGCTTCCTCGAGAAAGCCTGTTAGAATTACATCTGTTCCGAGAATCGCTCCCTTGATCATTACTGTTCCTGGGCCTATCCCTTATACATCAGATAAAGTTGTCCCATGGCACTACGGGGCTAACGTGTATTACCACGGGGTTAAACAAGATTTGAAAGATGAAGAGGCTGATACTAACGTCAGCAATATTGTTGGATCTAGTAAAGTCACCCGCAGCGGAAGACTTTTCTCCCCTGAGATCTCTCCACCAGTTGTTCGGAAGCCTGTTGTTATTACGCCGACCAGTACATCTGCTACTATCCCTGCTCAAGTTCCAATTCTTACTCCTGTCACCGAGTCAGCTGACACTCGGGGCAAAGAGACCACCGGTGAGCCTGCCCAGACGGAGGCACCGAAGAAGATCACCGTTGAAGCCTCTAGACAAGAAATAGAGGAAATTTTAAAGATCATCAAGAAAAGTGACTACAATGTAGTCGAACAGCTGGGGAAAACCCTGTCAAAGATCTTTATGTTGTCTTTATTGTTGTGTTCAGAGGCCCATGCTAAGGCTCTGATTTCTTTCCTGAAGACTGCGCACGTATCGTAGGAAACATCAGCTAATCAGTTTAAAGATTGTGTGGCTAGTTTGATAGTAGATAACGGGTTGGGTTTCTCCGATGCTGATTTAACCGCTAAGGGGAAGAATCACAATGATGTCCTGCATGTCTCCATTGAGTGCAGGGGCACTACCTTAGCTCATGTATTGGTGGATATTGGATCCTCGTTGAACGTTTTACCCAAGAAAGCTTTGGACCAGTTAGACTGTGAAGGTTTGGAGCTGAAGCCGGATAACATTGTGGTCAGGGCCTTTGATGGGTCCAAGAGAATGGTACATGGAGAAGTGGATATTCCAGTTAAGGTTGGTTCTCAGACCTTCGCGTCTACTTTTTATGTGATGGACATTCGGTCATCTTATTCTTGTTTGCTGGGTCGCCCGTGGATCCATAAAGATGGGGCAGTCACCTCTACGCTTCACCAGATGCTGAAATACCCAGTGAAGGGGAAAATTGTTATGGTACAAGGAGAGGAGGAGTACATGGTGAGCCACCTCAACTCTTTCCAGTATGTGGAGATGGACGGGGAGTTCATTGAGACTCCATTTCAACATTTTGAAGAAGTGCCCCAGACGCTGGCATCAACTGAAATTATTACTGAAGATCCTCCAATGAAGATGGCTTCCCTAAAGGATGCCTGGGATGTTGTTGAGAAAGGTGGGTGTGCAAATTGGGGCCAACTCCCTGATTTTGCACATAAGACTAACAAGTTTGGTTTGGGTTTCACTGCAGAGGCTCAAAGGGATGTTCGGCGTGCACAAATCGGAGGACCTCCCTTGTTTATCAGCAATTCAAGAGTAAATGCTATTGAATACGATGTTGAAGAATCCGAGTTTGACAGATGGATCTACCCGACTTCCGATGGTGGACTAAGCAATTGGACGGCAAAAGACTTTGTGCCAATTTATTTTATCACCCAATAATGAGACTTTTGTTTTGAATTTGTAACAGACAATTTTTAAAACTCTACGGCCCGGTGTCTTACCTGAGGCACCGTGGATTTGTTTGTGAGGGCTTGATATTTGTCATCTCCATATATCATTAATAAAAGCATTGGACGTTTCTTGCATTTCAAATTTTGCGCTCTTTGTCTTTCTTTTTGTTGTATCTTGCAAAACAGCTATTTTACACACACTCACATATACAGGTCTGAATCCACTCTGGATCCCACTGATAACGACTCTGCTACTGCTGGTTATGACTTCGAAAGTCCGATCAACTTAGCCGAAGACGAAGGTGAAGATGATTGCGAAGTGCCTGGTGAACTTGCTAGACTGTTACTTCAGGAAGAAAGGGCCATACAGTCGCACAAAGAGCCAGTGGAAACAATAAATCTGGGCACAGAGGTAGACAAGAAAGAGGTCAAGGTCGGTGCAAATCTGGAAGCTAGTGTTAAGCAACGGTTGATTCAGATGCTGCACGACTATGTTGAGATATTTGCCTGGTCTTATGAAGATATGTCTGGGTTGGATACCGATATCGTGGTTCACCGCCTACCTACCAAGGAAGACTATCCTCTAGTAAAACAGAAATTTCTCCGAATGTGCCCGGAGATGTCTGAGAAAAGCAAGGCTGAAGTCATGAAACAATTTGATGCTGGTTTTCTAGCAGTTACTTCTTACCCGCAGTGGGTTTCCAACGTGGTTCCAGTACCAAAAAAGGATGGTAAATTTCGAATGTATGTCAACTATAGGGATCTGAATAGGGCAAGCCCCAAGGATGATTTCCCTCTACCTCATATCGACGTTCTGGTTGACAACACCACACAACATAAGGTATTCTCCTTTATGGATGGTTTCTCCGATTATAATCAGATTAAAATGGCTCCCGAAGACATGGAGAATACAACCTTTGTTACTCAATGGGGTACCTTTTGCTACAAGGTTATGCCTTTTTGATTGAAGAATGTTGGGGCAACATATCAGCGCGTCATGGTCGCTTTGTTCCATGACATGATCCATCATGAGATTGAGGTATATGTCGACGATATGATTGCAAGATCCCAGACTGAGGAAGAACATGTTGACCACCTTCAGAAGCTATTTGATAGGTTGAAGTTACACAAACTGAGGCTAAACCCGAACAAGTGCACCTTCGGGGTGAGATCTGGTAAGTTGCTGGGTTTCGTCGTAAGTGATAAAGGTATTCAAGTGGATCCTGCAAAGGTGAAGGCTATACAGGAGATGCCAGCTCCCCGGAGAAAAAAAGAAGTCAGAGGCTTTCTGGGACGTCTGAACTATATTGCCTGATTCATCTCACACCTGACTGCTACTTGTGAGCCAATCTTCAAGTTACTGAAGAAAGATCAAGTGGTAAGATGGAGTGATGAATGTCAGGCCGCTTTCGAAAGGATCAAAGAATATCTCCAAGAGCCACCTATTATGATACCTCCAGTTGAAGGGAGACCTTTAATCTTATACTTGACAGTACTCGACAATTCAATGGGGTGTGTGTTGGGGAAGCATGACGAGTTTGGCCGAAAAGAGCATGCTATTTACTACCTTAGCAAAAAGTTTACCGACTGCGAGACCCGATACTCGTTGCTTGAGAAAACTTGTTGCGCTTTGGCATGGGCTGCTCACCGGATGAGACAGTATATGCTGACTCACACTACTCTATTGATATCAAATATGGATCCAATCAAGTATATCTTCGAAAAGCCTGCCTTGTCCGGAAGAATAGCAAGATGGAAGATGATCTTGACTGAGTATGACATCCAATATACGACCCAAAAAGCAATCAAGGGAAGTGATTTGGCAGATCATCTGGCACATCAGGCAGTGGATGATAACCAGCCTATAAACTTTGAATTCTCGGATGAGAACATCATGTTGGTAACTGACTGTGAGACACCTGGACCGGATGAAGGACCCGAGGAGGGATCCCGATGGTCTATGTACTTTGATGGAGCTTCAAACGCTTTGGGTAATGGAATTGGCGCCGTGATCATATCTCCTGAAGGCTCTCATACTCCATTTACCTTCGGACTATGTTTCAACTGCACCATCAATATGGCGGAGTATGAAGCATCCATCATGGGTCTTCGAGCAGCTATTGACCTAAGGATTAAGTTTCTAAGGGTTTTCGGAGATTCTGCTCTCGTGATCAGCCAGATCAAAGGCGAGTGGGATACGAAACACCCAAATCTTATTCCTTACAAGTAGTATGTATTGACGTTGCTTCCGCACTTTGAGGAGATAACCTTTGAACACTTCCCTAGAGAGGAGAATCAGTTAGCGGACGCGCTGGCTACGATGTCTTCTATGTTCAAAGTCAATTGGGACAACGAAGCTCCCTGGATTACCATTGAAAGGTTGGATGAACCTGCACATTGTTGCGACATTGATACTGAAGAGGTAGCGGATAAACCCTGGTTTCATGAGGTGAAAAGGTATCTTGAGGCTCAAGAATACCCCGAGGGTGCATCTGTTAATGATAAGAAGTTTCTAAGGAGGTTCGCGGTGAAGTTTTTCATCAGTAATGACATCCTTTACAAGCGTAACCATGATTCGACCTTAATGCGTTGTTTGGATAAGAACGAAGCAGAAAGGATCATGATAGAGTTACATGAAGTTACTTTCGGAACTCATTCCAGTGGACACACCATGGCAAAGAAAATCCTTTGGGAAGGATATTATTGGTGCACAATGGAAGCCGACTGTTATCAGCATTCTCGGACCTGTCACAAGTGCCAAGTATATGCTGATAAGGTGCATATACCTCCAGTACCTCTGAACATTTTGACGGCTCCATGGCCTTTTGCAATGTGGGGCATTGACATGATCGGCGAGATCAGACCTACGGCATCCAACGGGCATCATTTCATCCTGGTAGCTATTGATTACTTTACAAAGTGGGTTGAAGCAGCTTCCTTTGCTACAGTAACCAAGAACGTCGTGGCACGGTTCATTCGGCACAACCTGATCTGTCGATATGGTATACCAGAAAGGATTATTACAGACAATGGTACAAATCTCAACAAAAAGATGATCACCGAGCTCTGCAAGCAGTTCAAGATACAGCATCACAACTCTTCTCCCTACCCGCCGAAGATGAATGGGGCTGTAGATGACTGGATTCAGACCCGACTTGATCAACTGAACTTAATCGACGAAAAGAGACTTACTGCTATTTGTCATGGTCAGACATATCAAAAGCGGATGATCAAGGCAATTAACAAGAAATTCAGACGACAAGAGTAACAAGTTGGGGACCTGGTTATCAAGCGCATTATTTTACCTCAAGGTGATCCCAGGGGCAACTGGACCCCCACGTACGAAGGGCCATTTGTGGTTAAGAACATTTTCTCAGGAGGAGCTATGATTCTAACCACCATGGATAGTGACGACCTTCCTCACCCTGTCAATGCAGACATAGTGAAAAATACTATGCATAATCAAAGACCCACTAGGTTGACTAGCCTAGGCAAAAACAAGGGCTTCCCTGCGAACCAAAAGGGTTAGGGCAAAAATAAGGGATGAAAATAAAAAAAATCTGTACACCCGACAAGTCGAAAACCTGAAAAGGCGGCTTGGGCAAAAGGGGGTATCCCGGTGGACTGAAAAACCGAGAGAGCGGTCTAGGCAAAAATTTGGGATCAAAGCGTAACACTATGTCTCATTGGATCACCTTGTGACCAGATTTTGGTATCGACTATCAAGCTCGGACGGCACTAGTCAATCTGATCTACCTTCGACCAAGTATAAAAGTGATAAGATGCTCAAGGACATAAGGGCAATAGTAGAGTTGGCACCCAGTGGGATTATTCACATAGCTGTTTTTTTCTTGTTTTCACAAATTGTATAAATTCTATTTGTTCGGTGGCGTTCTCTTACTAGGACGTCGGCCTCTTGTACAAAAACTCCTATTTATAGGCCAAACTACAAAATCAATACAATTCATTTTCAGAGAAATTTCAAGTTGTTTTTCCTTTTTTCTGTTTTGTTTTGCAAAGAACGTCCAATGTTCATTTTTGATATTTGCATTTGACATTAATTGCTGCTTATGAATATTTACATGTGAAACAAAAGACCATTACTTGTAATATCAGAAATAGGGGAAAATAATAATTGTCTAAACTGTACAGTTGCTCTATCCACTAGGTACAAGGTGAATTTAGCTGAAGAATATGGCTGAAATACTTTCACTCCCCGCAGAGTAAGAGAAGGCAGTAATGTTAGCTCTCCCCAGCTGAGACTCACAACCGCGAATGAATCGGTAATATTTTCCCCAAGCAGATTTTATCTATCGTCAGCACCGAAAAGTCTTATCATCCCCGGCGGAGTATAAGATATCCCCAGTGGAGTTTGAAAATCTTCCCAGTGCAGTCTGAAAAAAGTATCCCCAGTAGAGTATGGAGAATCATCCCCAGTAGATTCTGGCAGATTTCCCCCAGTAGAGCCTAAAAAGGTTATCCCCAGTAAGGCCATTATTGAAGAAATCATCCCTAGCAGAGTTCATTCCTTTCACAAACAGGAATTCAATCCCCAACAGGATTCAGTATCACCAGCAACGGTAATTCATCCCCAGCGGAATTTATCAGTGGAATCCTTACAGAGCATCTCTTCCCCAAAAAGTAATCTCTTCATCAGTTTATTCCCCAGCGGAGTTATCCTCTCCTGCAGGTTTGTTCTCACAATCCCCAGCAAAAACAAAGAATTCAGCTTTTTTCTCCTGCAGCTATCCGGGATTTATTTTCCCCAACTAAAAACATTACATTTCCATACATCATGACACGTGCATATACGCATCATACAACACAATCTCATTTATTTTGAGAACATCATTGTCTGATACATATCTTGCATTACATACAACTAACCTTTACCTTTCAGGAAGGATGCGGTTAAGTTCTCACAAAATTCAAAGTTTTGAAGCTTTTACCTTAGTCGAATTACTGACAAGTTCTTAAAACTCAGCCGAGGTGTTATCTCAGTTGAAGTGCAGACAAGGTCCTAAATCTCGAAAAAGTTCCTCCGTCGAATTACAGACAGGTTCCTAAATCTTAGCAGAGAAGTTTTCTCAGTTGAATTACGGGCGAGTTCTTAAATCTCGACGAAGATGTTTCCCCAAGTCGAATTACTAACAAGTTCTTAAAACTCAGCAGAGATGTTTTCTCAGTTGAAGTACAGACAAGGTCCTAAATCTCGACAAAGTTCCTCCGTCGAATTACAGACGAGTTCCTAAATCTCAGCAGAGTTTTCTCAGTTGAATTACGGGCGAGTTCTTAAATATCGATGAAGATGTTTCCCCAAGTCGAATTACCGACAAGTTCTTAAATCTCACCAGAGTTTTTCTCAGTTGAATTACAGACAAGGTCCTAAATCTCGACAATGTTCCTCCGTCGAATTACGGATAGGTTCCTAAATCTCAGCAGAGTTTTCTCAGTTGAATTATGGGCGAGTTCTTAAATCTCGATGAAGATGTTTCCCTAAGTCCAATTACCGACAAGTTCTTAAATCTCAACAGAGTTTTTCTCAGTTGAATTACAGACAAGGTCCTAAATCTCGACAATGTTCCTCCGTCGAATTACAGATAGGTTCCTAAATCTCAGCAGAGAAGTTTTCTCAGTTGAATTACGGGCGAGTTCTTAAATCTCGATGAAGATGTTTCCCTCCAGTCGAATTACTGACTAGTTCTTAAATCTCAACGGAGTTTTTCTCAGTTGAATTACAGACAAGGTCCTAAATCTCGACAAAGTGTTCCTCCGTTGAATTACAGACAGGTTCCTAAATCTCAGTAGAGTTTTCTCAGTTAAATTACGGGCGAGTTCTTAAATCTCGATGAAGATGTTTCCCCAAGTCCAATTACCGACAAGTTCTTAAATCTCAACAGAGTTTTTCTCAGTTGAATTACAGACAAGGTCCTAAATCTCGACAATGTTCCTCCGTCGAATTACAGATAGGTTCCTAAATCTCAGCAGAGAAGTTTTCTCAGTTGAATTACGGGCGAGTTCTTAAATCTCGATGAAGATGTTTCCCTCCAGTCGAATTACTGACTAGTTCTTAAATCTCAACGGAGTTTTTCTCAGTTGAAGTACAAACAAGGTCCTAAATCTCGACAAAGTTGTTCCTCCGTTGAATTACAAACAGGTTCCTAAATCTCAGCAGAGAAGTTTTCTCAGTTGAATTACGGACGAGAACTTAAATCTCTATGAAGATGTTTCCCCCCTCAGTTGAATTACGGGCGAGTTCCTAAATCTCAACACCTCAGTTCAATTACGGGCAAGTTCCTAAATCTCAACAAAAAAATCAGACTTCCCCAGCGGAATCTTCCTCAACAGAAGGTATGCAAGCTCTCGCTAAGGAATATCTTATGCGATCGACACTCCTCCAAATGGCATCTGTAAGCCCATTCCAGACATCACAAGGCTGATACCACTTCATGCGAGTGCAAATTTCTGGGCACTCTAGTGTTCAATCATCTTCCACCTTCGGATCACGAAAGGCATGAAAGCCAATATACATCCTCAGGTTTAAGAAGATTGAACAGGGGAAGCTGTTGTACCCCAAAATTTTCCCTCCCATATTTCTCAAAACATTGCAAGCAAAATCTCCAAGTTGCTCAAAGTAGCCCAAGAATTGGTCAGACAAGCTCTCTCCTAAGTCAGTCTACCCCAAATTAGGTTTTTGTGTTGCATCAAGATCCTTGATTCCAAGTGACCCCAAGTGCTCACAGATGTCCTAATATGTTCTCAAGATCATCCATGTCAAATTTCAAGCTTTTCATAGGAAGTTTGCTCAGTCAATTGCTCAAAGGTCCAAAAATCGACCGTGCTAGGGCAAAAGTCAACTGTGACCTACATACAATCAAACTTCAATATTTCTTGTCAACATTCTCATTTTGAAATATATTTCATCATTTGATCAAGGGTTGATCATGATTTATCAAGGATTGCTCAAAATTCATCAAGACTCAAAAGTTGCTAAATTAGGGTTTTGTAGGAAAAGTCAACTCAACTTTGACCAAGCATAACTTTCTCATACTTTATGAGAAATGACCCATACAAAGATCATTTTTAATAGGATGTGATTCCATACAATCCATCTTCATAACCCAAGATCAAAATATGCACTCACAAGAAGTTATGAATTTTGACATTATAGGTCATTTTGAAAAGTAACAAAAACACATTTTTTGTCAAAGCTTCTAACTTGAGCATGGAATATCAAAATGTGATTATACCAAACGGGTTGGTTAGAGGACATCTCAAGATTTATAAAAAGTCCAAGAACACTTCCAAAAGTTCAAAATTGAAGAAGTTATGCATTGTTGAAGTTGGACCTTTTTGCAAAATTGCCAAAAGTCAACTATCCCCAAAACATCAAATTTTGCCAAATGGGCCCATTCTTTTTCACTTGTTTTGAGTTTGCATTGTTGCCCACGTGCTCTAGCCTTGGCCATGTGTCCATGTCTCATTTTTATTATTTAATTTGATTTTATTTGAATTAATTCATTTTAAATCAAATAAAATCACATAAAATCTAAGGCATTGATAACTAAAGATTTTCTGGTTGTTTTAGGCTCCAATTACAGCTAGCTTTGCAATCAAATTCGTAACAAAGCCATTATGCACAAGGAGATTGGATTCAAGCCAAAATTGGAAGGTTTTAATGGAAGATAAAATCAAATATGCAATCATCAATGTGGGAGGATTTGGACAAAGTTTGTTACCCTAATCCAATGAGAAATACATAAGCAAGCGTGCAAGACAGAAACAAAGGGTTGGAGATCACTTGAGGAGACAGAACAAAAGTTTCAAAAATCACAAAAAAGTGGAAGATCGGAATCAAGGTTAGAGACGTTTTCAGGGCTTGAGACTTGTCTCAATCGATTGCTGGCCATCTCCAGAAGCTAACCCAATCCAAACCAGGCGTTTTCAACCTTACATATGCACTGTAAGTCCTTTGTAACAGGGCCCTGTTCTTGATTTCGTATCTCTGAAATTAGGCATTTTTTTCATGAAATGACTGCATATTCTTAACCCTCACATCATTTGCAAACTATTTGTGATAATCAATTTCATTTATGTGCTCTGTATGGAGAACCACCATTGCTTGGGTTTGGTTCGTGGTTTAAGGGATTTTCGTTTCAGGTACAATTGGTCCACATGAAGCGGATGGTTGTGATCAGGAAGTTGTGACGAATCCAACCATGGTCTTAGAGTCCATTGTTATGGCCTGTGTGATATTTTGAAGGTGGGGAGGCTTATAGCGATGGACCTCTGTCCGTTGGTATAAGTGTTTGTATTTTTAGCCACGGTTGGGAGGTCAGGGACAAGGCGTGGCATCCACCCATTGGACTATTCAAATCACGCGCGTTTTTTTTCTTCTTTTTTGACCATTGAGTTTTGTTTTTTATATTATTATTAATTCTTATTATACTAACAATCAAAACAACATGGCGTGGTGGCAGGCATAGTGTGTATTTCCCTTAAGGATCTGGGTTTGAATCCCAGGTCCCCCCCCCCCCCCCTTTCTCAATATTATTTGTTTTCAGGTATTCCAGTGCACATGCCAGTCTGCAATCCACCATACTCCCTCACTATCCAAGCACCAGATGGCCAAAGGGCCAGATCAGGTGGTCAGTGTTGGAGGTCCACCAAAAGCCAGGTCAACGCATGTGTATTGGATCACAAAAGTCCATACGGGTCAGCATTATTGGGCCAACATATTTTCTCCTTGCACCTCCAAAAAAGGCCCATTTCTCTACTTTCTCATATTTTCTTTTTTATTGATTTAATTATTTTGTTTTTATTTAATTAATTTACTAACCAATAACAAATTTTCTTTTTACCAAAAACAATTACAAAAAATATCATTTTGTTCAATTAAAATTAAGAACTTTATTTTTCTTTAATAAATTTTAACTAATCAAATAGGATTTTTTTAATTTTAGGAAACTTTAATTTATTTTGTAAATAAATAAAATTAATTAGAATTAATTAGGTTTTAACTACTAATTTAATTACTTTTAATTTATTTCTTAAATAATCAAAAACTTCAAAAAACATGTCATTAATTATTTTTCCATTTAATTAATTTAATAATTAATTTAGTATTTAATTTAGGACTTAATTTCTTTTCTTAAATAAAAACAACAAAAAAACATTTTCCTTTAAAAAGGGTCAAAATCCTAATTGTGCATCCGATTTAATTTCGCGTCGCGATTTACTTTTCTTTATCCATATTGATGTATCTGTTTCCGGTATGTAATAGATAATTAGGCCATTTAATTATTTTACTGCTTTATTTTATTTTATTTTCAAAGGGTTGCTTTTGGCGATGTAAATACCCGACGCCTTGTAATTTTAATTTCCGCATTTTTATTCTGCAAATTATATAACTGCTAGATGCTTGATAATAGGGTTTGCATGACAAGAATGAATGCTTAATCTAAAATCAAATTAGATCACCCTAAACATGTGCAAAGATAAAAATGACTGAAAACAACACACTCGCACATGCGCACTCTTAGGGTACACCCCACTTGGTTGCCTCCGTACACGGTCATTGAGTATAGTTTGTTTTAGAGGTCGCCCTCTTGTCTAAAAGATCATAGTTGCCTCGAAACGGTCGCCTCGGATATTGTTGCCTCAAATAAATGATCTAAGACATTAGGGTTACCGCTAAGGCGTCCTAACATTGCTTTAGTGACCGTACGTCCCTATTCGAATTGACCCTCAAACTCCAACGATGGTGCTACCTACTCGCTAATAGTGGGATAGCATTGTCTAAAGGAAATTAGCATAAAACGATTCCTTTTTCGAGTAGGTAGATAGTTCTTAGATACTTGCTCATCCAAAACAAAACAAATTTTTCACACTGACACTCTTTACAAACAAAGTTTTCAAAAACACTTCATTACACTCTTGAGGACAGAAGCAAGAGTTAAATCGAAGTTAAAAACAAAAACTTTTCAAAACCCACAAGCACAAAGAAAATATTTTGAAAATGATGAGCAAGTACCTAAGAGCTCGTAGATAACTACAGATAGAAAGGGTGCTAATACCTTCCCTTTCTATAATCTACCCCCGTACCTAGAAAATCTCGAAAAAGGAATTTTTCTGTGCTTTTTTCCTTTCCTTGTTGGATAAAATAAAAGTCGGTGGCGACTCTTGTTTACCGCGACATTTTGCGAATATAAACGCAAAATGCAAACCAGCATTCCAAAAAACAGTCCGCTCTTCCCACCGTATCACACTTATAATCTTTGACTACTGACTACTAACAGTGTGTTCATGCATGACTAAGTCATCATGAATGATTGCATGATTGACTGTTTTGGAGAATTGTAATGTATGATAGTGTAGCATTCTAATATATGTGTATAACTACCTCATTACTCATGTGTTTAACTACCTCATGATTTATGTTTATGCTACAAAAAGTGTTATTTCTACCGTTGTACCCTAATTTTTTCCTCTAAGATTCCTCTATCATCTCATATCAACTCAATCACAACAAGATCACACTAGGGTTTGGTTCTTCTCTCTATCTCTAGGTTTTCTTATGGGGAATCACAAAGCACCTTGATTTATATATTTTAATTATCTATGTTTAGTGTTGATTAACTTTTAAATAACAAATACAATGAATGTTTGCTCTAATTGATGATATTATATGTGAGAGCACAACACATTTCATCAAGTTGATTCATAGGTTCATGAGTTTATTTTCATGTCTTCTTCAACAAAGCTTCATTAAGATTCAGGATTCATTATTGAATATGCTTTAAAGTAATATCATGAAAAGGTTTCCTATGATTCATCATGCCTTAATTTGTCAAAGAAAACCAAAAGATTCAAGAGTTGATTGAAGAAGTTTGACCTAATTGGACAAGTTATTGATTTCTTGATGACAAGCGCATAACTCTCTCAATTCTTAACATTTGAAGTTGGTTATTATTACTATGGGTTCTTATTATCATCCAGGATAACTTATATTCACATGGAAAGAGTAATTGTGCAAGAATGTTTGTCAAAATTGAAAGGGGTTTCCAAGTCATTTTGGTGCTCTAGGAGCTAGGATTTTGAACTTCTAAGGGCTATATCTTGCCCATCTTTTGGTATATTTGAGTGAATCAAAAGACATGCTTCTCTTTAAAGAGTTATCAACCAATCACTTCAAAAGTTTTAAGAAAAATTCATGTGGAAGATGCCTAATAATGAAGAAAGATTACAAGTCCTCTAGATAGGCCATCAAATTCCCTTATGTGACTTCAAAAGATCATAACTTGGCCAATTTTTATCTTCTTGCACCCCATTATTCTTTCCAAAATTATCTTAAGGATGTGAAATTCAAATCTTATTTTATGTGCAAAGCTTTAAAATGAGTGGAAGATGTCCTAAGAACCCAAAAGATTATAGGTCACCTCATGAATTTTCACCAACTTCACAAGGCCATAACTTTTTCAATACTTGGTATTTTTGAGTGATTCAAGTTTCACAATTCTCTTTGGGATATCTACTTCAAGCTCGAATCATTGATCAAAGCTCAATTTTGGAGGAAAGCCTTGGTTGAACTCAAAACATTATAGGTCACTTTTAAAGAAAAACTTAGAATTTTTCTAAGTACAAAAAGTCAACATTTTTTTCTCAACTTTGACTCATCACAACTTTTATCTCAAGAATCCAATTGATCTCACTATTTGGACATTGCAAATTTTGTGACCTTATATTTCAAATGCTTCAAGAATCATGCCATAAGGTTCCCTAAATTATGCACACCATGAGTTCAAAGACAGCCACTAGAAACTGTTTTTTTTCCTCCAAGTCAAAATTTGAAATGCACAACTCAGCTTCTAATCACTAAATTTTTGCGTGTTTTTACTTCTAATCATGTTTAACAATCTTCCAGAAGTGATTAGCACCTTGAAACACAAGTTTTGGCTGAGTTTTTAGCAAAATATGAGTCACACTTTTCATGCTTGCAACTTCACACGAATTCCCTCCAAACTTCATCATTTGACACGCTTGAGCATCCCATTTTCTTCCCTATAAATATAGGGTTATATATCACTCATTTTCCAAAGCTTGAATAGCCAGAATCACCTTGTTCTACTCTCTCTTTAACCCATACTTCTGCAACTTCGAATTTGGTTTTACAACCTTCCTCAATCCATTTTCTTTGTCAATTCTTCATCCTTGAACTTCACTGAAGCTAACAAAAGAAGAACCAAGCCCTAAAGCATCCTAAATCATGCTAGCCATGTAAAGTTTTAGAGCTCTGAATTTGAACTTCAATAGGTAGATTCCTTCATCAATTCTCTCAAAAGTTGCGACCACAATAAAGCTCTCATCAATCTGATACGAGTCGCATAATTTGTTTTCAACAAGAAATGAGTTTTGGCCATGAATTTTGAAATCCCTATTCAATTTTTTCCTTCTGTTTTTTTTGCAAATCGACTGAGCTACACTTTAAATAAATTTTTCGTGAGGGTACGGTTGTCTTTGTCTTGATGAGACGAAGCGAATGACATTAGTCTGAACCTCTAATTTTAAAGTTTGAGGAACCTGGTTTTGAGGTTGGCTAGAGGTTAAAGACGACCATACCGGCGTCTTCAACCAATGAAAATTTTCCACGCGTTTTTTCAAATTCTATTTTTAAATATTTGATCTAGTGGTTTATTCACTAAGGACCCTGGTATGCGGAACGCGCCTGATCCCTTGGATCTGATTACTATCTCGTTTTGACATTCATCCAATGGTCTATATCTTTTTGTGTTATTTTTAATTTCTGATTTTTATAGTTTAATTGATTTAAACTTCAAAAATCCATAAAAAATTCATTTCCAACTCAAAAAATCTGAAAAAATTCTTAAAATTATTTTGGATTTTTCTCTTTCTGATTTTTATTTTTTCACAATTGTATTTTATAATTTGATATTTTCTGATAATTTTTCACTTTAATTGAATTGTTTTAATTGATTAAAAAACATTCTTCTTAATTTTTCCCTTGGAAATTTTTGATAACCTTGTTTTATTTTTATTTCTGATTTTAATATTTTTCACCATTTTTAGTTGGTTTTACCTATTTATTTTATTTAAAAAAAAATAGTCTGACTTAAAAAAATTCTAAAAAAAATTTGTCAACCATTATTAAATCATATTTGATCTATGACTTTTTTTAGGATTTTTATTTAGTGTTTTAACATACTTTATGTATTTTTACCATTTATTTTCCTTTTAATTAACCTTTTAAATATTATTTTATTGAATTTTATTTTATTATTTTATTTGATTCTGACTTGGGCATTATTTGGTGATAAATTCTTCAACCTCATTGGATCTTGGGTGTTGATAGGTTGATAAACCAAATCCACCAAAATGGATGAATGATGTTGATGATATTTGAAACCCTAATTCCATACATTACATCCCTTCCCTCTACATCTTATCCCTTTCTCATTGTGTTACATGTTGTTAGAGGATAGTCTACATATCATCACTCCAAACATATGGCACATAGATTGCTATTGACTGACCTCAAAATATTTGCGACTTCTATTTAAGTCCACTTACGATTGCTTAACATATCGTTAAATTTTGTTCCGATTCAAGAAATGATCATTCGTGGCCCAAACCTATGTTTGCAAGCCCAAGTATGTTTAATTTGAAACCTTTGATCTAATAACCTTGAGGTTCACTGTTAGGAGGATTTGGGCTTATCAATCCCCTAATCAATCTTCATAAATTTTGGAACTAAG
Source organism: Vicia faba (assembly GCA_948472305.1). NCBI lineage: Eukaryota > Viridiplantae > Streptophyta > Magnoliopsida > Fabales > Fabaceae > Vicia > Vicia faba. Next base: position 788,287,786 of record OX451737.1, read on the forward strand.
TGAATCATTTAAATATTATTGATCATTTATTTTTGCCTTGAGATTTTAAAATGAATGATATACTTGACAAAAAGCAAATGAAACTTGTTGGTGAGAGGCTTTGATTTTATCAATCTTCTAATGAGTTTTCAAATGCAAGTTTCAAGATGTTCATTCAACTAACCTCTAATTTCTAACATTTGACTTTATTTTATGCTTTTACTTTATGCTTTTTACTTTAAGCACATTTATTTTAGAATTTACATTTCATGTTATTTTCATCTTTTCTCACTTGAGCATTTATCTTTATGTCATTTTTTTTACTTTGCTCATTTGAGCTTTCATTTTCTTTTTGAAGATAATTAATAACCAACTTGAACAATAAAAAACTTTAAGGTTACTTGGACTATTTGGTTACTATCCTTGGCATTTTGGAGTCGTGGACTTCTTGGACTTAGGATTAGAGACATTTCCCTACCTTGAGACCTTGTGACTTATATTGTTATTTTGTCTGGAGCTCTTGGGGTTTACCTCAAGACATTGGGTTGTGCGTTTTCTTTGCTTGTAGGTTATTTTGATTACATGCTTTGTCTGTAATATGGAATTCATTTGTATACAGTTGTTACTCTGCCCAATTTTTATAATGACTTAATGCTTTTGAATCTTTGTTTTCTTAAGAGGTTTAATATCTCTTCTTGTTTGGTTTCAAATCTAAAGGATGGTAATTCTACATTGACTCATTGTGTCAAATGTTGGCTTCTTGTTGGTTAGATGATTCTTTTCCCTAGCTTTTACCTCATGCTTTAGGATAGTCCCTTCATCTCCTCCCTTCTTCTTTAATTTCAAAAATCTTCTCCCTCCTTTTCAAAACTATTCTTGTTTTTAGACTTGAATCACTTTCACAACAAACTTGGACTTAGGTCCATGCATTTTCAAAACATTTTCTTAATCAAACTTTAAACAACTTAATCATACTTTGACATTTTTGTGAGAAGACTAAAAATCGATCAATCTCATTCAAACCATTTTGCCACTTTGGCTTTTTACCTTAAAAATTTTCTCAAAAGATTAGACTCTTGTCAATCCTTGTAGTGATGCAAACTACTATACTTCTACGATATATAGTGAAGTGAGATATTTTCCACTTGGGTGTTGAGCTAGGCTTTGTTGATTTTAAAATCCAAGCTATATCCTCCACTTTGAGATGACGCAAATTCTCCTTTCTCATAATCATGGGTAGTAAGTATGTTCTTTCACTCGGATAAGACGATGGTGTCTCGTCTCTTAAAGTTAACCAACACACTTGTGATTTAAATTTTTTAAAGGTGAACTACGAGTACCTTGATCCCCTATTGCACGAAAGATGGTACATAGGCACTAAATATTCGCAACCGCGGCGGGTGCAAAATTATAAAAATACTTCTTTTCTCATCTCTACCATCTATTTTCATATACAAATCTCATATGCTAATACCTTCCCTTTGCATAACCAACCACCGAACTTAGATTCTCTCCCCCTCTTTTTGGGTTATTCGCTCTTTTCCCATTCCTATGGAAACAATAAAGCGCGGTGGCAATTTTTATTCGATCTGTGCGAGTTAAGTCAATCCAGTGGCTTAGTCTCAACATTTCTACCGCTATACAAAAAATGGAGAATTTACTGGGGAAAGATTGACCTATTTCCATCCCTAAGTGGTTTGAACCTATCTTTGTTTATTTGTGTATGTGTTATTATTGTTTATATGTTATATGTATGTATATATGTTTGTCAGGATTTTCCTGGTTTTAAGGGTGCTTGGTGATTTCTCATAAGTCCTCTACCCGGACTTGGGAAAACTTAAGATAGGACGGGCGGTATAGTCATGTTAACTTTGAGGTATTAACCCCAAAAAAGGAAGCATGAGATCCCCCACTAAGTGGATGCCTCTTTGATCGTAGGTCGTTAACCAAGTAATCAGGAAGACATGTTGCTTTCGATCTGGGAGCATGTTGAAATTGAGGACCGTAGAACCTTTAACCTATCTTGGCCTTTTAGGTGTAGTGCGGAAACTATGACGGAGTTACCCATAAATGGTTGTTACGCGATACTACACTCAGACGAGTTCTTCCTGAGAATATTACTAATTACCGAGTCAATCGGAATGTTGGTAATATCCGAAGGAAGGATGTAGACTCTGGGAACCTCTTAGAACCTTGTTCGACATGTGATAAACTATTATACCATACATTGTAGGTAGTACCTTTGACCTCATGCTCGTGACGTCGAACCTATGAACCCCCCGTGTTTGTGATCTTGTGTGTGATTGTTTCATCATGCATTCATGCGCCCATGAGCATCCTTAAAAAAAATTTGTTTCAAGGGACTTAAATTTGACTCTTTGCAAATATCTCAGGTAATTTTTGACCATGGATTCTAGAAAAAGAAAGACTCAGAAGTACAATTTCAAGAGTCCTAAGATAAATGATTTGATGAGTCTGATTCCCAAGATTGAGAGTTCTACTTATTTTTGGAAGAAGTATGGATCCATCATGTTTCTCATGAAGCCCAGGATGAAGGAGGGTATTCTCTCGACTTTGGTCCAATTCTATGATCCGATGAATCAATGTTTCACTTTCCCTGATTATCAGTTGATGCCTACATTGGAGGAGTATTCTTGTCTACTGGGTTTACCTGTTACCGATCGTGTTCCTTTCACCGGTTTGGAGGGGGGAAAGGTCTCATGATATTGCTGCTATGGTTCATTTGGGAAGGTCTGAGATTGAGGCCCACATGACTAATAAAGGAGGAAACATAGGATTACCCGCTCAACTTTTATTAGAGAAAGTTTTCTATTTTTCTAGGATGAAAAGTACAGTTGCTTTTGAGGCCATCTTTGCTCTGCTTTCTTATGGGTTGTTCTTATTTCCGAACGTAGAAAACTTTATGGATATCAATGCCATCAGATTCATTTTAATAGGGAATCTAGTCCCTCCATTATTAGGATATTCTTATTACTCCATTCATCTTTGAGATTATTATCATGGATGGATGATCATTTATTACACACCTTTGTTGTATCCGTGGTTTATTTCTAACTTACCTTGGCCTGATGCTTTCTGGGACATCAAGAAGGAACCTCGTTAGGCACCAAAGATTATGGATCTCACTCATTATGACATTTTTTGGTATCATCAAGATTACTATGACGTGGATATTATCGATAATTGTGGTAGTTTCCCCAATGTACCTCTTCTTGGTACAAAGGGAGGAATTGACTACAATCTCGTTCTTGCACGACGTCAGCTTGGGTATCCGATGAGGGATAAGCCAAATAGTATTCATCTTAGTGTTTTCTTTCTCAAAGAGGGAGAGGATCATAAGAAATATTATGAGGAGATTGCAAAGGCTTGGCACCGTATTCACAGGAAGAGTAGAAAGGACTTAGGGCCTAGAAGAGTTGTTGCTTTGGAACCTTATCTCCGGTGGGTACAGGCAAGGGCAATTCAGTTGAAGATGCCATATTCCCGTGAGAAACCTTTACCTGATAAATTTGTAAAGACCACTCCTCCCATTTTAGATGATGTGGAAGAGCTTCAGCTTGCCCTAGTCAGGATGCATTAGGAGAAGGAGGCTTGGAAGAATAAGTGTCAGACTTTAGAGATGTCCTACTGAAAAGAATTGAAAGAGAAGGATGACCTAATTGAGATTATTGAGAGTCGTGTTGTAGAGATGATGGAGAAGCAAGAGGATTTATTTTCCTCTCGGGCTCGATCAGGACTTAGTCATTCACTTCCTGACTCTGGTGATTGGAAAATGGTTGCCGACAGGTATGCAGAAGAGAACAAGCAGTTGAAAGCTTAAATTGCAAGACTCACGGGAAAGCGTCAGTGTGTGAAATGATCTTTGTCAGCTTTTCTTTCTTAGGATTTTAGATTTTATCTTCTCATATACTTTGGATTGTTGAAACTTGTACTAAAAAGTTGTAATCCATTTTGAAGTTATTATAATGAGATTTTCAGTATTTTAAAATATGTTAGTACTTTAGTATTTGTATATTGTCTATAATTCTTGGAGTCCCTTGAAATGTTAATAATAATAAATAAATCATGTGCATTACATATCATGCATCATCTTGTACACATTTCTTGCATTTCTGTTCATACCTAGGTGTCTTACTAAATTTCTCTACTTCGTTCAGCAAGCTGTCTCACCGGTATAATACTCGGGCTAATTCCAAGAAGAAAATGGAGAATCTTGAACAGGAGAATCGTGAGCTGCGCGAAGAAGTTACTGCTTTGAAGGCCAGTATGGCCAATCTGACCGCTTTGATGGAATCATTGGTGGCTGGTCAGAAACAGCCACCACTTGCTCAACCACAACAAACAACATTTGTCTTTGAAGGTCCATCAGTTCCTGTGTTTGTTACCCTAGTTACTGTTTCTCAGAATTGTATGCCCCAGGGTTACCCATGGGGAATGCCAGAAAATTTCATGCCAGAAGGGTACAATCATGATGCTCCAGTTGCTCAAGGTTTTCAAGCTGCTGCTACTCCTGCACCTCCTGTGGTGCATGTTACTCCTGCTACTAGAAATAAGATCTACTATGCTGCATCGCCTTCTGTAAATGTTATGCAATTGTTAATGATGAAGTTTATCGCCTTGTTCCTACACTGAGTAAAAGTATGGGTTTCTATGACCGATTAGCTCATTTTCAGGACTAGTTTAATGAGATCCAGAAGGAAATGAAGGCCCTTTGAGGAAAATAATTGTTTGGACAAAATGTCGGTGAGCTCAGCCTAGTTCCCAATGTAAAGGTGTCAGCCAAGTTTAAAGTGCCGAAATTTGAGAGGTACAAGGGAAACTCTTTCCCTCGTGACCACCTTGTGATGTATATCAGGAAAATGCATTTCCATACTAATGATCAGCGTTTGCTCATTCATTTCTTCTAAGATAGTTTAACTGGTGCTGCTCTGAAGTGGTATATGAGTCTGGATAGTAGTAGTATCTGCACCTTCAATGATCTAGGGGAAGCCTTCATCAAACATTATAAGTACAATATGTCCATGGCGCCTGACCGTGACCAGTTGAGGGTAATAGTTGCTCAGGTGGTGCCAACTATGGGAGAACAAGAAATGACCAAGGTCTTCCTGAAAACCCTTGGATCATTTTATTATGAAAGGATGGTCGCCAGTGCGCCGAGTGATTTTACTGAAATGGTAAGCATGGGTGTTTGTTTGGAAGAGGCTGTCAGAGAAGGGCGCTTGAAAAAAGATGAAGGGACAAAGAAGTCGTCGTACGGGTTATCTCGAAAGAAAGAAAGTGAAACAAATGTTGTTATTGGAGAAAAGAAGATTATACCAACTAGAAGGCATCAACGGTACCAGCAACAAATTGCTTATGTGACTCTAGTCGTCAATGTAGCTCCAACCACTGTTTCCTATCAGAGACCATCTCCTCAAGGAAATCAAGGTCAGAGTAAGAAGAGAGAGGATTTTGACTATATTCCAATGAGCTATGCAGAGTTACTTTCGACTTTGATTCAGAAGAAGTTGGTTCAAACCAGCCTCCCCCTTCAATACCATCACCTTTACCTTGGATAACAACATGCTTCTCAAATAAGAAGATCACAACCTGTTCAAATTAAAAATCGGTGCTTGACCTTGATCTGATTAAGGATTTCACAACGAGCTTCTCTATCGTAGACATACTGGAGATATTTCCACTTGATGTGAAAGTATTGATATGCTGGGGATATTCAAGCTTTTCGCATAAGGAGACTTCCACTTGATGCTGCACAAAAGATCAGAATTCCAGGAATAGACATGCTTCTCAAATAAAGAGACTGCCACTTGCTGTTGAGCAAAGCTTCTAAGAGAGTGTTGTAACAATTCTGTTGGGAATATAACTTCTTCATTTTATGTTGGAGATTAAAACCATAAATAGATGTATCTCCTGAAGAAAATAAGGGTCCTCAAAGGGTAAAATAAAACCTTCTTCATCATATAGGTATCCAACCTAGAGAGATCAATCATTGCTGCAAGAGACCAAAGTTCAATCCAGAAACGAGCTGAAAAGAAAGAGTCAAACAAGACTCTACCCAACGAGGAATGAACTTGAATGGGGATTTACCCCATTCATTTAACAAGCTAGAAAGGAAATCTAAAACATGATTATCCCACGAGGTATAAACTCTGTAGGAAGATAAAGAAAAAAATACTCTTTGCCTTAGGTGACACGCTACAAGGGTAAGTAGATTTAGAAACATCAGAAAATACAAATAAGTGCGAGAATATATTTGGTTATGCATGGAAATGTTTTTATGAATGTTCAAATGTGTGTAATGTTATGTTTATGCTAAAAAAACGAATACACCGACTAGGTATAGATGATTTAAACAAACTAAATACTCGAAAAAATCACAACTAGATGGATATCAATGTTGAATAGCTTATCTTATGGGGAAATGAAGAAACGTTGAAGATGAACTCAACAACCTTTTGAAGGTGCAACATAATCCATTCTTGGAAATATCCTTTGGAGAAACATAATATGACTCTTTTAAAACAACATTTTGAGAGTAACCTGCACTAGTTCTACTATGGGGAAACCCAAATCAACAGTGCAACCATCAAATCAACTAGAGGGTAAGATTAAGACTATGAAAGGAGAAACCAGATCTCCCTCATCAAATTAAAATAGCCACAAACACTGTCTAATTAGGACTTGGATGAGGAAGTCATGGATTCAATATATGATCAACACTCCGCGGGGGGACACTTGTATCATCAAATAAAAGACCATTATGAGAAGAAACCATCACTTAAAAAGGACTTAACAAGGGAGATTTGGATCAATAAACCAAAGACCTCTGGATGGGGAAACTAATTATTTGATCCAGACTTAGCTGAGGAAACATCATTCATCAAACAAAAGATATATGTGGGGAATCACAAGAACCACTTCAATGGGCAATTTGTGTTCCGTACTTTGTGACTTGATCATTTTTAAACAATCATAAACATTCCTTTTAGTTTTGTTCACAAATCAAAGGAAAACTGTTAGGTTTGTGATTTTATGATTGAAATTTTTTTTGGTAAAACATGTTTCATTTGACAAAACATGTATCACAACCAGGTGTTGATCAAGATGTTGTGACATCTTGAACAACTGTCACAGAAGGTACTGTTGCCTCCATATGTCGAGCAAGATGTTGTGCCATCTTTGCCAACTGATATAGCAGATTCTCTTGTTACTTTCTTGACACATTTGATTTGATTTTTGTGATATTATCTTGGATACATCTCACTTATTTGCGGAAGTCAAGAATATTTTAGTTGGAACAATTGATTTTATCTCCAGCTTTACATTAGTTTCTAAACTTGGATGTTGAGACAATTTAGGAAACTTATGTTGTTTTGATCCAAGATTCAAGGATATTTTATGCATAATTGGTGCAGCCATAAGCTTGTGGATCTATAAAAAATTGGGCAGAGAATTCGAAGCCCATGGACAACTGAGGTCTTTAAAAGGAAAAACCTAAACCTAAAGAAAGGTGTGAAAAATAAGGAGAAGTTATTTTGTAAGATTCTTAGGGTTTTGGAGTCTTTTTAGAGTATTGTGTTTTTGTGTATGAGACTCATGTATCATGTTGATACATAGAGATTAACTGATTGTTCATTGTTTATTGTCAATCACTCATGAGCTTTTAAGAGAAGATTGGATTGTGTGTAATTAGAAATGTGATCTTTTGTTTTAGTCTTTTGTTATTGTCACTGAGGTGACTATTGGAAGTGAGAGGGGGTTCCCATATCAATGAGGTTCCTAGGTAGAAGTTTCATAAGGTAGTGATTAGGTGATAAGTTTTAAACTAGGGTTGTTTTACTATGAACTAATACTATCGTAGTGAATTTCCTTCCTGACTTTGATGCCCCAAGGGTATGTGATGTTGCACTTAAATGAGTTAACAATTGATTGTGTATTTTTACCTGAAGCAATTTACTTCTTCATAATTTATTGTTTGGTAAAAGTATTTTTGTTAGCAGATGATGTCTTAATACCTGTCTTGACAATGTGTTTTGGTGTTGGGATAAAACTTTAACATATAATTGAAAGTGCTAGAATTTCAATTGGTATCAGAGCAACCATCTTATTTCTATTTTTGGGTGAGCTCCAGGGAAAATAATTTCTGGTACTACGGATAAGATAGGAAGATACAATAATACGCCACCTCTGTTAGATGGGGAAAACTATGACTATTGGAAGGCTAGGATGGTAGCTTTTCATAAATCCATGGACAACAAATCTTGGAAGGTTGTCTTGAAAAGATGGAATCATCCTGTTATGAATGACAACGATGGGAATGAGTCTTTGAAGCCAGAAGAAGATTGGTCTAAAGAGGAAGATGAATTAGCTCTTGGAAATTCCAAAGCTTTGAATGCTCTTATAAATGGAGTTGACAAACATGTTTTCGGTTTAATAAATTATTAGCTAAAGATGATTGGGAAATCCTCAAAATAACCCATGAAGGAACATCCAAAGTGAAAATGTCCAGACTTCAACTTCTCACTACCAGATTTGAGAACCTAAAAATGAATGATGATGAAATCATTCAGTACTTCCACATGAATGTTCTTGAAATAACAAATGCATCAATGCCTTGGGAGAGAAGATATTTGAAGAAAATGAAGGTAACAACCATTGAAGAAGCTCATGACATCAGCAACATGAGGGTAGATGAACTTGTTGGGTTACTTCAAACTTTTGAATTGGCTATAAGTGACAAAGCTGAGAAGAAGAACAAAAGAATAGCTTTTGTGTCTAATTCTGAAGATAAAGATGGTCAGGATGATTTAGATACTAAGGAAGGGTTTTCAAATACCATTGTATTACTTGGGAAGCAATTCAACCAAATACTAAATAGAATGGACAAAAGAGAAAGACCAAATGTCAAGAACATCTCATCTGACATCAGTAACAATTATGATTTTTAGAAAAATACCAAAAATGAAGAGAAGTCCAATCAAAGCAAAGACATTCAATATTTTGAGTGTGAAGAATTTGGTCACATTAAGCCAGAATGTCCCACCTATCTCAAGAAACAGAAAAAGGGACTTTCTGCATCTTGGTATGATGATGTTGAGTCAAAATATGATTCTAACTATGAGACTGTCAAAATGGTGACTGCTCTCATTGGAAGATGGGCAGATGAAGTAGAATCATGTGATAAAAATGTTCTATATGAAGATCTGGATGTGCCCTACAAGGAAACTTGTGACAGGTATTAAGAAAGTCTTAAGACAGAAGAAAATCAGAGAAAGATCATAGCTAAATTGGAGAATGAGAAGAAGGGACTTCTATGCACTATTTCTCATCTACAAAATGAGGTGAATCTCTTAAATTCCAAGCTTAAGAACATGATAGATTCTTTGAGAAGGATGAAAAATGGAGATGATATGAAGAAAGAGACTGAAGATACAAGAGTTAATTATCCATCTGATAATCAACAAAAGAAAAGATATGCAGAAAAGCTCTTTCTTTATGAAAAGAAAAATATGATCACCATGTCCACCCATATGTTACAACATCCTGGTAGACATGATTTAACTTCAACTAAATTCCAATCCTCAACTTGGAAATGTCATTATTGTGTTGAGTATGGTCATATAAATCCCGTTTGTTATAAATTATACGGAGTTTAGAAACCTTCAGCTCATTCCAAGGCTAATTAAGTGAGTAAAAAGAGAAGTTCTAAATATAAGGATGTTAACTTTATAGATCACAATTCTTTGAGAGCTTCGACTAAAGAAGATTGGTACTTTGGTAGTGGATGCTCTAGACTTATGACAGGGGTTAAGAAGTTTTTGGTGAATATCAGGTCTCAGCCCATAGGTTCGATCAGATTTGGTGATGGATTCAAAGGTGAAATAAAGGGAGTTGGAAAATTGTTATGTGATGGTTCTCCTAGTCTAGAAGGTGTTATTCTGGTGGAAGGACTAATTGTTAATCTTATCAGCATTAGTCAGTTGTGCGACCAAGGGTTGTTAGTAAATTTCTCAAAGTCGGAATGTCTAGTCAAAGATGATAAATATGTTGTTCTGATGAAGGGTATAAGGTCTAAAGTCAATTTTTGTATGTGGGAACCTCAAATAACTACTTACTATTTCACATGTTTGATAACCAAGGAGGATGATGTGAAGCTATGGCACCAGAAGCTTGGACACCTCCATCTTAAAAGAATAAAGGAAATAATATCTGAAGGGGCTATTAGAGGAAAGCCAAAACTCAAGATTGAGTAAAAGAGAGTATGTGGTAAGTTTAATATTAGGAAGAAAACTAAGATGTCACACCCAATGTTGCAACATCAAACTATTTCTAAATTTCTGGAACTTCTTCACATGGACTTAACGGGATCAATGCAGGTAGAAAGCTTGGGTGGAAAAAGTTACGTCTATGTGGTTATAGATGACTTTACAGGGTTTACATGGGTGGACTTTCTTAGAGAAAAATAATACACTTTTGAAGTATTCAAAGATCTGTGTCAAAATATTCATAAGGAGTAGAATAGTGTGAGTGTCAAGGTTAGAAGTGACCATGAAAAGGAATTTGAGAATACCAAATTCTCTGAATTTTGTGGTTCTAAGGATATCAGTCATGAATTTTATTTTTTCACCACTTCTAAGTAAGATGGAATTGTTGAGCAAAATTCTAGGGTTATACAGAATCAGCTAGAGTCATGCTTCATGCTAAGAAATTGTCATTGCAGTTTTTGGCTGAAGCTATAAGTGTTGCATGATATATTCATAATAGGGTCACCTTGAGGGCGGGCACTTCAGCCACTCTCTATGAGTTAAGGAAAGGAATGAAGCCTATCGTCAAATACTTTAACTTCTTTGGAAGTAAATGCTATGTCTTGACTGACAAAGACCAAAAGAACAAGATGGATCCCATAAGTGATGAAGGGATATTTCTGGGTTACTTTTCAAACAACGGAGCTTATACAATGTTTAACTCCAGAACTAGAACTACAATGGAGTCCATAAGTGTGGTGATTGATGATTCAACCATTGAAAAAGAGATGGATGTCAAAGACAATGTTGGAACATCTTATATGCATACTGATGAGTCAAGAATAGAGGTAATTTGTGAATTGACAAGAATTGAATCATTTAGTTCTCAAGTCAACAAAGATCTCCCTGAGAAAATTCAAATAGAATATTCCAAGGAACTCATTACTAGACACATTGAAGAAGTGGACACCACTAAAACCAATGAAGGAATATAAATTCATGTTTTGTCTCTAAACTTGAACTTAAGATGAGCTCTATTATCAAGAGAAGAAAATCTTGAAATGTGTCATTGGTACAATTTTTTGTGGTGTGCTATATTCTCAAACTACAAATTTCATGCTGGAAGAATTTTATAATGCAAATTACATAAAAGGAATTTTTGATGCATGCTACTTCTTAAGAAACACTATGATTTCCTATTACAATAAGAAGAAAATATGTGCTTCTTGGTTCAAAGCTGAAGATGTATATCGTGAAACAAGAAATAGTTGATCTCAACTAATGTGGATGAAGCAGATGCTGAAGAAATATAATGTCAAACAGGATGTCAAGACATTATATTGTAAGTGCTATCAATTGTCTTATTCAACATAGTTGGAACAAGAATTTTGACAACCATAATCACCCTATCAAGAATATTGTTGATAACAAGGTTGTTACTATGGAACACGTGAACAATGACAAACAACTGATTGTTATGTTTACTAAAGCCTTATATGAAAATAAAATTGAGAGCATGAGGAGTAAACTAGAAACATGCACTATTGGGGATTTATAACAATTACAAATATTGAGGAATGTAACCGATACTCTACCTTTTCTCTATTTTTATGCATGATATGCCTAAGCTAATTTCTATTGTTAAAAATGTTAAAGGATGGAACAAAAGATCTCTGCAAGGACAAAAGCTTGGTTTTAAGAATACATGTTCTGAAGTGGTGTCAACGGAGTTCAATGTCAACACTCCTAAAACATGTGACAACAAGAAGAAGTGCATAAGGAGTTTTGACAGGGGTAAAAGGTGAAGATCACCTAAAGATAAACATTTTTTGTTTCCATCTGACATGTGTGCTTCCATCTAAGTTTTATGCTTTTGTGCTTCCACCAATGATTGAGTGTTTCCGTAAGTTTTTGTTGATTATGCTTATATGCACGTGTTCTTTCAATTTTATTGTACATTTACTCTTTTTTATTAATCAATTTTTGGATAAAAAGAGGGAGTAAAGTGTTAGGGTGTTATCTTGGAAGTTTGTTTGTCCTGATGTCATATAAAATGTATTGACATGTTGATTTACATTGTGATATGACTGTACTACTTCTTATGGAAAACGGTCTTTATTTGCTTGCTATATATGCAACTGTTTAGGGGGAGCATGAGTGTATGTCATTCTTAATTTGGTGCTTAAGAGAATGTGATTCTGCTGCTACTACTGATGTGTGTGTGCATGATGTCATCCCAGATTTCATGACATCTTGCTTGAAGTTTTTGTGTAGAACTCTGGTTACTCAGGATCTCTTAGTTTTTGTTTGCGAGGCTTACTCAGAGTCTCTTTGTTTTTGTTTGCAAGGCTTGTTTTTTTATTCTGTTGCACGTGCCTCTGATGTGTGAACTTGGACAGTTCATGTTTGGATGTTCCCTTGAGAGGGAGTATTGATTATGTGTGACAGTAGGAGTAATGGACATGTCTGAAGTTGTTGAGCATTGTTCTATGTTGTTGGGTTTGTTGTTTTGTGTTAGAGTTGTTAGGGTTGTGTTGATGTGAAGCCATATCACATGTCCTCACATCTGATCTTTGGAGATTTTTTGAGTTTGAAGAAAATTTGTGTGTGAGGCTAGGTCTCTATGTAGCTGCATTTATCTCTGATATTTTATGTTTCTAGTTTGTACAAAGTTTACATGTGTTTCATGTAACTTGTTTTTTATTTATTTTGTGGTTTTATTCCTTATCTCCAGGTTTATTGTGCAAAGACTGTTTTAGACAAAATTTTCCAAAGGGAGAGATTGTTAGGTCTGTGATTTTATGATTGGCAACAATTTTGGTAAAACACGTTTCATTTGGTAAAACATGTATCACATCCATATTTTAAGCAATATGTTGTGACATCATGAACAACTGTCATAGTAGGTCTTGCCTCCCCAAATGTTAAGCAAGATGTTGTGACATTTTTGCCAAATGATATAGCAAATTCTATTGTTACTTTCTTGACATATTTGATTTGATTTTTTGATATTCTCTAGGATACATCTACTTATTTGTGCAGGTCAAGAAGATTTTATTTAGAACAATTGATTTTATCTCCAGTTGTACATTAGTTTCTAAAATTGGATGTTGAGACAATTTAGGAAACATTTGTTGTTTTGTTCCAAGATTCAAGGAGATTTGTCTGCATAATTGGTGCAGTCACCAGCTTGTGGATCTACAAAAAATTGGGAAGAGAATTCGAAGCTCATGGACATCATAGGACTTTAAAAGGAAAAACCTAAACCTAATGAAAGGTTTCAAAAATAAGGAGAAGTTATTCTACAAGAGTCTTAGGGTTTGGGAGTCTTTTTGAAGTACTGTGTTTTTGTGTATGTTACTCATGTATCATGTTGATATATAGAGTTTGACTGATTGTTTATTGTTTATTATCAATCACTCATGAGCTTTTAAGCAAATAGTGGATTGTGTATAATTGGAAGTGTGATCTTCTATTTTAGTCTTTTGTTATTGTCACTGAGGTGACTGTGGGAAGTGAGATGGGATTTTACATATCTAGGAGGTTCCTAGGTCAAAGTTGCATAAGGTAGTGATTAGGTGATAAGTTGTAAACTAGGGTTGTTTAGCTTTGAACCAATACTATCATAGTGGATTTACTTCCTGGCTTGGATGCCCCAAAAGTAGGTAATATTGCACTGAACTAGGTTAACAATTAAATATATGTCTTTTTACCTTCTGCAATTTACTTCTGCATAATTTTTTGTTTGGTAAAAGTATTTTGTCCGTTGATGATGTCTTAACATCTGTCTTGACATTGTGTTTTGATGTTGGGACATCAATCTTAACATCTAATTGAAAGTGCCAGAATTTTAAAAATGTTTTGTAATTTTCAAAAGCATGGTTATTATTAATGCTTTGTTTCATAAATTACTATAAAAATAAATGACATTTTTCAAAGGAAACTGTAATACGGTGGGAGAGCTGACTTTTGTTTTTACGTTTTCTCGCAAATGTCGCGGATAGCAAGAGTCTCCACAGACTTTTCTTTTATCCAATAAGGAAAGGGTGAAAAGAACAGGAAAGACCTTTGAGAATTTTTTGAGTAAGGGGGATAGGTTATGAAAAGGGAAGGTATTAGCACCCTTTTCATCCGTAGTTATCTATGGACTCTTAATCGCTAGCTCACTTTGAAAATGCTTTTGTGTATGTGTTTAAAAATATTTTGAAAAGATGCCTAAGTGCGGCAAACTTTGTAATGATTCTCGTATTGTTGAGAACGCATACAAAGTGTTTATCTTTGAAAATATTTTAGAAAAGAGTGTATGTGTGATAAAAGTTTTTGTTTGTGCATAACTTACTACGAGCTGTCTACATACTTAAAAAGTCTTTTTTCTTTTTCCTCTTCCTTTAGATAGTTCTATCCTATCATTAGAAGGTAGGTAGCCCTATAATTGGATGTTTGAGGGACAGACGTGGGTCATCGTACAGTCATAAAAGCAACTCGTAGGACGTTTTAGTAATTTTCATAAAGGACTAAGATCGTTTACCGAGTCAGCATTGAATGGTTATCGAGGGACTACGATCTTTTAACTGAAGGGTAATTGCTAAAGCATCCCACGTTCGAGGGACATGACTATTTATATTCGAGGCAACAAGTAAGGGTCACCCTAGAGGTGCGCGTGTGTGAATTGTGTTATGTTTCAGTTATTTTAATTTTGAATTTATGGTTATCTAGGGTTTGCTTTTAGTCTTTGCCATACAATCCTATTACTAGCAGCTAAGTATATACATACATTCATACATAAGTGCGGAAAGTAAAAATGCGGGAAATAGAATCTACGCTATTACAATGCTTCAGAGATGGGGAGTACAAACCATAAAAATGGGGGGAAAAGGCTAAACAAATCCTAGTTTAAAGATATTACAGACCATTAGCAGTTACAATATTAATAATAATGCAAAACAATAAATAGGCGCGCGGAGATTGAAAAGGGATGTTAAAACCCCAAAAAAAAAATCTAAGCGATTAAGAAAGTATTTTTGGTATTTTTGTTTTTTTTAAGTTGTTATCATGTAAAATGACATTTAAACCTAATTCTAATTTTTACAATTTAATTAATAAAATAAAACTAAAGTGTGATTAAATTAAATTAAATGAATTTTATTTATCAAAAATTAAGTTAATTAATCAAGAACCTCAATCTAATTTTTTTTATGATTTTATGATTTTTTCTGACTTAAATAAAAAAGGATTAAAAAAGAAAATAGTTAATTAAAAAAATGGATCTGCTGAAAACAAGTAAATGGGGGATGTGAAGAAATTAAAAAAATCCTGGGCCCAATTCAGGGAGCCCAGGCGCCTGTGAGATCTAGTGAGAATGATTTCAGGAGGGTGCATCGTGGGCGTGAGACTTGATTCAGTAGATCTAGATCCATTGAGATCTGTTGGTTGTTAGATGAGGTACACCCTACGCGCATTAGACTTGACCTGTATGGGATTTGCAAGGAAAAATTAGAAAAATAACATGCTAAAGGCAGGGATCGAACCCCCGCCCTGGCACACTAACGTGTTAACACACACACGCTTGCCATTGGGGCGGCCAATACATCTGTTATATAAAATCAAACAAAAACATTATATTTGTAAAACACTACTAACGGCCGGAGAAGCGCTGGAGCCCTAGCTCCGGTCGTCTTCTCTAGCAAACCAAAAATCAAAAACCTACGAAAATGTTAGAATTAAACACAGAAAACACATGCTACCCCCCTAATTCAAGTATCGAGGATCCAATAATGGGATTATTTTGACCTGAAACGAATTGCAAACTGAGTTATCATAAAAATGCAAACAAACACGGTTAAAATGGAAGGTGGCCCTGTTCACATCTAGGTTGGAATGTAAAGCCTCATTCACATCCTAATAATCATCCTGAGAACATCTAAGCACAAAACATTAGTAAACAATGCATGGATTTAATATCTTGAAAGCAACAATTTTACCAATCGGTGAATAGTGGCTACTAGGCATGATTGGGAGTGTTTTTGGCCTGGATCTGTTCCTGAGAAGGTCAGGATAGCGAATAGGTGATTGGAATTTGTTGAGAGTTACTAGAGAATGAGCTTTCGAGTTGCGCTAGCTTGAGAATTTTTGGAGAGTTTTGTGTTATGTTTGAGGCAGCCTGATCGTGTGTTTGTGATCTGATGCTATTGTGCCTAAATAGAGGAGTGAAATGGAGCAACAAATATGGAACAAAAATAAAGGCATTCATGGCCATGAAACAACAATCCAACATAATAAAAACTTTCCATTTTTGAGTGATTCTTGCCTCTTTGATCCTTACACGAATTTGACATGTCTTGTTGGGTTGTTTTGGGCCTTAAAAGACCACTCATGAACCTGGCCCAATTATCTTGTATCTCTTTTAATTTATTTTGCATTTATTTGAATAAAAACAAAATAAATATAAATAAAATAATAGGAAAATATAGGACAGATTATGAGTGAGCTTAGGAGTATTTCATAAGATCAAGGACATGTTTGAAACCTAAAAAGTTAGGTCACAAGTCCAAAATTTCAATTTGCTCATTTTGCATTTCATACATTTCCTCAAACTTTCCCAACTTGTGCAACTCATAACTTGCTCAATTTTCATCTTTTTAAGGTTATCTTTGACTTTTTGGAAAGCTCAATATTTCCCCTATAATATCTCTTTTGATCATTTTTACATTTGGAGACTTTATCTTGATGTAAGTTGCCTTGACAAAAAGTGCCTTTTTGTTGACTTTTGAAAATGACATGTAATGTATTAGCTCATATCTTTCAAATGAAGCATTTTTTGGATTTGAGCATAAATACAAAGTTGTAGAGAATGGAATTTCCTTGAAAATGGGGTTTGGTTGGGGGAAAGTTGATGAAGTATGTGAAATTTATGCTTGGTCAAAGTTCAGTTGACTTCTCCTAAGGAAACCCTAATTTGGCAACTTTTAACCTTTGATGATTTGAGGGCTTTCCTTGAGGAATCAGGATCAACCCTTGATCAAATGATGAATATCACTTCAAAATTTTGATGTTGACAAAAAATCTTAAAGTTTGACTGTATGTTGACTATAGTTGACTTTTTACCCAATATAGTTGATTTTTAATCATTTGAGCCATTGACTGAGCAAACTTGTGATGCATGACTTGAAACTTGAGATGAACATTGTTGATGACCTATAATGAACCATGGAAATCACTTGAGACCTTTGCAACCAAAAATTATTTGAGAAACACAAAACCCTCGTTGTAGACTCCTTGCTTAGGAGGAGGTTTTGATTGGTCAACCTTTGAGATTCATGAGCATTTTGAAAACCCTTGAAAGAATGTATTGAAAAAAAAGGGGAAGGAAAATTTTGAGGTACAACAGCTGCCCCTGTTCAATCTTCTTAAACCTGAAGAGTTAGATTGGCATCTCCGCCATTCGTGACTTGAAGGTAGAAGATGATTGAACACTTAAGTGCCCAGAAATTTGCACTCGCCGGTGCAACGAAGTAACGCTATTGGTTGATTATACCGGGAATGGGCTTAAAGATGCCATTTTGAGAGGTGACTAAGATTCATGGGAGATGGGCTTATAGATTCCATCCAAAGTAACCGTTGATAAAAATTAGACTAAGTTTATGTCCGACTTCAACTGGAAGAAGTATCAGAATAAATTTATGCTTGATTTAATCTGAGCCAGAAGATGTCTACGACCATCTTCAACTAGAAGAAGTATCAGAATAAATCTACGCTTGATTTAACTTAAGCCAGAAGCTATTTATAACCATATTCAACTGGAAGAAGCATCAGAATAAATCTATGCTCGATTTAATCTGAGCTAGAAGATGTCTATGTCTGCTTTCAAGTGGAAGAATTATCAGAATAAATCTATGCTCGATTTAATCAGAGCCAGAAGATGTCTACTGGAAGAAGTATCATAATAAATCTATGCTCGATTTAATCTGAGCTAGAAGATGTCTATGTCTACTTTCAACTGGAAGAAGTATCATAATAAATCTACGCTCGATTTAATCTGATCCAGAACATGCTTATGCTCGTCTTTAACTGGAAGAAGTATCATAATAAATATACGCTTTATTTAATATGAGCCAGAAGATGTCCACGACCGTCTTTAACTAGAAAAAGTATCAGAATAAATCTACGCTTAATTTAACCTGAGCCAGAAGATATTTATGCTCGAATTTAACTGGAAGAAGTATCAGAATAAACATATGCTTCATTTAATCTGAGCCAGAAAATGTCTACAACCGTCTTCAACTTGAAGAGGTATCAGAATAAATCTAAGCTTGATTTAGACTGAACCAGAAGATATTTACGCTCGTCTTCAACTGGGAGAAATATCAGAATAAATCTACGCTTGATTTAACATGGGCCAGAAGATATTTATGATCAAGTTTAATTGGAAGAAGTATCAGAATAAATCTATGCTTGATTTCATCTGAGCCTGAAAATGTCCATGACCTTCTTCAACTGGAAGAAGTATTAGAATAAATTTACGCTCGTTTTAGACTGAGCCAGAATATGTTTACGCTCATCTTCAACTGGGAGAAGTATTTGAACAAATCTATGCTCAATTTAATCTGATCCAGAAGATGTATTCGCCCGACTTTAACTGGAAGAAGTATCAGAATAAATCTACGCTTGATTTAATCTGAGCCAGAAAATTTTCTATGGGAAGAAGTATCAGAATAAATCTATGCTCGATTTAATCTGAGCTAGAAGATGTCTTCGCCCGACTTTAACTGGATGAAGTATAAGAATAAATCTACGCTTAATTTAATCTACGCTAGAAAATGTCGACGCCCGAGTTCAACTAGAAAATGTGTTTCTTTGAGAATGACCCTATGAGGAAATTGCTTAAGTAGCCATTTGTCAGATGTAGCCTTTGAGAAGATTGTCTGGTCATACAAGTATTTGATGATGTTTTTCTGTTGATTGATCTTTTCTGAAAAGATAAAGAGTTAGTTGTATGCAAGTCATGATGTATGAAATGTATTGTGTAATGATGTTCTCAAAATAAATGATAATGTGTTGTTGTATGCATATGCTATGGTGTTTGTAAATGATGTATGAATGTAAAATGTTGTTGAAGTGTAATTGTAAAACCGTGCAGTATCTTTGTCTGGGAAAGTAAATCCCTGACTATTGCTGGGGATGAAGAGTATGTGTATCTTTGACTTTGATGGGGTTTCCTGCTTTCTAATTCGAGGAAACTCTGCTGGAAATGTTGATTCCTGTTTGGGAAGAAGAGTTCAAGAATATTGGTCATTCATAGATCTATTGGGAAATTTAGTTCTTATACACCTTTATTGGGAATAAAAGAGATGGGTTGGATGCCGACTCGTCTGAGCGAATAATATTGAATGATACCTAATCCAGTTTCAGATTCAGTAGCAACTCTTTGGGGATAGCAACCTAAATTGTCTTTTGCTAGAGATGGGAATCTTGCGGGTAATTTGTGGTAGAAATAGACTCAAGCTGGGGAGATTGAACTCCATTGGTGAAGTAAACCTTGTCGAGAAAATAAACCCTATTGACGAAGAAATACTCTGCTGAGGAAACACCCTTGCTGAGGAAATAAGCTCTGCTGGAGAGACGAAATTTACAGGGGATTTTACAGTTTTGGAGGAATAAACTCAGTTGGGGAAGAGAATATCCATAAACTATATTGATTGAGACTCCGTAGGTGGGCGATATTACCGGGAAAAAGATCATATTTCTTTATCTGCTGGAGTGATGTGCTGGTGAGAATGATAAAACTACTCTGTGGGGATAATCCCATGGAAATGGCTCTGTGGGGATTTATGTACAGCTTGAACGTTATCCCAACTCCTAGAGTCTTGAGCAAATGCTTATTCCTATTTTTATGCATATATTTGTTAACAGTTAATCGTATTCATATGAATATGTTCATTTAATTTTAGTCATCAGACGTTTTTGCAAACAAAACAAAAAAAGAAAAAGAAAAAGTTTAAATTTTAGGATGTATTTGTATTGATAATTTACCCATAAACAGACGATTTTGTACAAAGAGACAGAAATCCTAATAAGAGGAAATCGTCGTGAAATGAAAATAGTACAAAGTGAAAACAACATAATAGCTATGTGGGAACAATATCGTTGGATTCCAACTCTGCTATTTCCCTTATGTCTTCAAGCATCTCATCCCTCGTTGTCAGAAGAAGTTGATTGAACTGATCTGTATGATTTGAAGTTTAACTTAGGTAATAAAGCTTGCTGCAAGTGATCCAGTTGGGACATAGTCATACGCTTTAATCCCTAACTTTTTCCTGGACTGCCCTTTCGGATTTTCAGTCCACTGGGATACCCTTTCTTGCCTAAGCCTCCTTTTCAGGTTTTCGACTTGTCGGGTGTATAATCGTTTATATATATCCCTAATTTTTGCCTGAACCCTTTTGGTTCACCGAGATGCCCTTATTTTTTCCTAGTCCAGTCAACCTAGCAGGTCGTTTTCATGCGTAGTATCTTTTGACTATGTCCGCATTCACAGGATGCGGGAAATCTTCACCATCCATGGTGGTCAATATCATAACACCGCCAGAAAATATTTTCTTAATCACAAATGGCCCTTCATAGGTGGGAGTCCATTTTCCCTTGGGATCACCTTGTGGTAGAATGATGCGCTTTATTACCAAGTCACCAGCCTGATATACCCGATGCTTGATTTTCTTGTTGAATTCCTTGATCATACGCTTCTGATACATCTGACATGACAGATAGCCACAAGCCTCTTCTCGTCAATCAGGTTCAACTGGTCTAGCCTTGTCTGAATCCACTCGTCCTTGTCTAAATCTGCATCTTTCATGATTCTCAATGAATGGATCTTAACTTTGACAGGTATGAAGGATTCCGTACCATAGACGAGAGAGAATGGGGTTGCCCCAATTAATGCTCATGTAGAAGTGAAACAACCAGCCGAACCTTCATCTGATAATATTAAATATCAACGAAGTCACCACTGAATGTCTTTTATCCCGTCGAGAGGGAAAGGTAAACATCGAGAAAACCTGAAGAGGAGAAGTCATAGTCATGCGACTGAGAGATCGGGTAAGGGAGTCTGCTACGTGAGGGGTGTAGCGGTGAAAATCGGAGATCGAGCTATTAATTAACTTGACTCACAAAAGCAAGAGTCACCATCGCGCTTTATTATTTCCAAAGGAAAAGGGAAAAGAGCGAAATAAAACCCTAAAACATGCAATGTAAAATAATACTTAAAAGTAATGAAAATACAATGCGTTTTTGAAAGAGATCGAGAGTTCGGGGGTTGGGTATACAATGGGAAGGTATTAGCACCCAATGTATTTGCGGTACTCCGCAGGAACCTTTTGAAATATCTGTTTTTTTGGTTTAAATTGTTTGTTATATACAAGGGTGTATTTATCTACAACTATGTTTGTTTAAGGGGAAAGAAATGAGTTTTTATTATTGCGTTCGTGAGGGTTTCACGACCCTTTGCCTACGTATCCAATGAAGGAATCAAAACACCATAGTTCCTCTAGAAAAAAGTTGATTTTTTTGTGTTTTTTAGTGGGAGACATTAACGCACGCATTCTAGCAATAGGCACGGCCGGTATCGCGGTAGAACGGAGATAACATGCCCTTGGGGGGAGTTTTGATTTGTTGAGTGTTATTGCATGTTTTAAAGTATATTCAAGTAAGAATTAAAGAGTGTTTTTTTGGATTTTTTTGGTTTGTTTACTTGTTGATTTTATCTTGCCATGTACACCTAATTACTAGCATTTGTACAAAGTAAATAAAATGCAGAAAGATAAAATCCTACGTTATTACAATCGTATCAAAAGGCATAAAAAATATGAAGGAAAAAAAAGATAAAAGTAAGGAAAAAGAGTGTCTTTCGACCCAGGAAGTAGCACACTTCGACTGTCATTTTGTTGGCCTCCTTCGATCGGGCTGGCAACAGCAAAGTCACGTCTTTCGATTGGGCCTTGTCAGGGGCGAGGTCCTGTCCTTCGATTGGGCAAAGGCAGCAGCGAGTTGTGTCCTTTGACTGGGAGTTCGCGCCAGTGAGGTTCTGTCCTTGGATTGGGCAAAGGCAGCAGCAAGTTGTATCCTTCGACTGCACAAAGGAAGCAGTGAGGGAATGCCTTTTGACTGAGCCTGGAAGTCAGTGAAGGCATACTTTTAGTTTGGGCCTAGAAGTCAGCATGGTTTTCCTCCTGGTTGTCTCTTTCGTTTGACCTGGAGAAAGAGGATAGAAGCCAGAAGCTTCGTTTCCTATTTCCTTTTTCCTGTTTCTTTTATTTCAAACATTAAATGACAACATGGCCTGAGGCCATGCTAGTATTTATCTTTTAAACAGTTTAATGATTAAAGCTAGTTCAGGTAAACAGAAAAGCAAAACGAAAGGGTTAACTTATGAAACATATTAAGTAGGTGGAAACGAAAAGAAATAAAGTGTTATGTACATGTTTGAAACGAACAAAAGTATTATTTACATGTTATGCCATGAAACGAAAAGTTCAAGGGTAAGAGTGACTTACCTTTCTTCTGGCATTGAACGGATGTGGGACCTTGAGTGGAGGCCCAAGATGCTGGATTCGAAAGAGAGGGGCCAACAGTTGCGCTGGGAATGCTGGATTCGAAGGAAGGAAAGAAACAAGTCTTATGTTTCTTTCCAAAATGGATTCGAATGATACTGAAGAGTATTTGTTCTTCAGAATCGAAGGAAGTAAGTATGTGATTCTGGGATTTTTCTCACAAGTGTTGAAGGGACTTGAGAGATTTTTTGTGTTTGAGAAAATTTGGGGGATTTGTTCCTCTGGTCCAAAGATCCTCCTCTAAAATATGTGTTGGAGCCTCTTTATTTATAGGCGAGCTTTGATATGGTTTTGGGGGGAAATCAAATAATATTTGAATTATTTGGGTATATTTCCCCCCTTGTTTTCTTCAATGCAGCTCTTGTGCACTCCTTTTTTGTGCAAGTACAGGACTGAGACAATGCAGGTTTATCAGTATTTTGGAGCTTAGTGGCAGGTTGGTGCAGGACTGCTGCATAGCAGCACAGCTGGCTTGAGTTTAACAGTATATGGGACTTTAGTCAACAAACTCCTTGAATGCTTCCCCCTTTCATTTTGATCACTTCGACCAGCTTCATGATTACACAAAAATGTTCGTTTCCAAACAATGTGTGCTCTAGGTACATTGCTTCGAAGGGTTTAGTGGTCCAACTTGTGAATCGAAGGAGGCCACTTTGAAGAAAATCACATGTCCAGCTTGTGGATCAAAGGGGGTCACTTCGAAGGAAACTACATGGCCAAATCGAAGCTTGTGACTGAAGGGAGATTGTATTTCCCAATTGAAGCTTTGCTAAATCGAAGCCTGTGACTGAAGGAAGCAATGTTGCCCAATCGAAGCATGTGGATCGAAACAAACATATTTCCCAATCGAAAGCCCGTGTTCGAAGGAAGTAATGTTGCCCAATCGAAAGCCCGTGTTCGAAGGAAGCAATGTTTCCCAATCGAAGCATGTTTGCAGACAGTAAACTTGTCCAAATCTAAGTAGGCTTGCAGGCAGCACGCTTGGTGAATCGAAATAGGCTTGCAGGAAGCACACTTGGTGAATCGAAATAGGCTTGTAGGCAGCACGCTTGGTGAATCGAAGTAGACCTGTCAGCACATGAAATTAAAGAAACAAAAAACACACATTTCGTGCTTGATTAGAAGTTAGTGATACATAGGCTAAGAATGTTCAAAACACTTGACAATTTCTGCATAATCAATGCTCGAAGGTGAGAGGTTAAAACCAACTGTATTTAGTGACCTTGCCTTCTGTAAAAATAAAAATGGGATCTTAGGTCAAAAATTGGGGTATGACAGCTGCCCCTATTTAAGTTTCTTCTATCTGGAGATATGAAGATTGGGATCTTCATTTCGACGAGATTGAAGGGACTTAAATATAGAATACACAATTTTTGGCCTTAAGATACCGCAATTATGTTTATGATATGATATGAATGTAATATTTTGAATTTAATGAGGAATGATGCCGCATGAGACAAACTACTACTGGAGAAACCAATCACATTATACAGTAATCCCACAGGAGAAAAGATTATAACTCCACTAGGGAAACAGAGTCATAGACTTCAGATGGGAGACTCTTATTAGAGAATAACTTTGAGGGAAGAAATGAATGATTTACATCAGTATTGAGACTGGAAAAAAATGATTTACATAAGTACGGAGACTGGAAAAGAATGATTGACATCAGTACTAAGACTGGAAAAAGATCGGCATCAGTACTGTGACTGGAAAAGAAATGATTTACATCAGTACGGAGACTGGAGAAAAAATTATTTACATCAGCACTATGACTGGAAAAGGAAATGATTGACATTAGTACTGAGACTGGCAAAGGAAAAGATTGACATCAGTACTGAAACTGGCAAATGATTGGCATCAGTACTGAGACTGGAAAAGGAAATGATTGACATCAGTACGGAGACTGGAAATAAACATTTCTGACTTCTGAATTTCACTAAGAACGGTAACACATTTCTTCTTTAACCAAGATATCGCTTGAAAAGGATAAAATACAAGTTTCCCCATGGAACTTTTCCAAAGAGGTGTCGTTTGCATTATTGTTAGGGATACCCAAGCTGCTCAAATAAAGAGGCTGCCACTTTCTATCTTTCAAAGGTGTCAATGACATACAAGTTTCTCATGAAGAGACTGCCGCTTGCTGTTTTTCAAAAGAATAATAACACACAAGTTGCTCATGAAGAGACCGCCGCTTGCTGTTTTTCGAAGGTATCAATAACACACATGTTGCTCATGAAGAGACCGTCGCTTGCTGTTTTTTTTCCAAAAGTATCAATAACATACAAGTTGCTCATGAAGAGACCGTTGCTTGCTGTTTTTCGAAGGTATCAATAACACACAAGTTGCTCATGAAGAGACCGCCGCTTGCTGTTTTCTCAAAGATATCAATAACATACAAGTTGCTCATGAAGAGACCGCCGCTTGTTGTTTTCAAAAGTGACAATAACATACAAGTTGCTCACGAAGATACCGCCGCTTGTTGTTTTCAAAGGTGACAATAACATACAAGTTGCTCATAAAGAGACCGCCGCTTGCTATTTTCAAAGGTGACAATAACATACAAGTTGCTCATGAAGAGACCTCCGCTTGCTGTTTTCTCAAAGGTATCAATAACATACAAGTTGCTCATGAAGAGACCGCCGCTTGCTGTTTTTCAAGAGAACAATAACACACAAGTTGCTCATGAAGAGACCGCCGCTTGCTGTTTTTCAAAAGTATCAATAACATACAAGTTGCTCATGAAGAGACTGCCGCTTGCTGTTTTCCAAAGGTATCAATAACATACAAGTTGCTCATGAAGAGACCGCCGCTTGCTGTTTTTCAAGAGAACAATAACACACAAGTTGCTCATGAAGAGACCGCCGCTTGCTGTTTTGTTGAGATTCCAAAAGAGTGTTGCAACAATACTACCTAGAAACAAAGTTCATCTTCAATGCGAAACCATGAATAGATTCTTCCTGAGAACACCAAGTATTTAAATTGCAAAATAAATGCACTCTCCATCTAGGTTTCACAGCCTAGAGATATCCACAGGGTATTGTTCACAAGAGACAAAGCTCAATCCAGGAATAAACTGGAGAGAAAACAGTCAAACAAGAATCCACCCAATGAGGAGACAACTCAAATGGGGATTTATCCTATCCAGAGATGGAAAGGAAGGCTAAAGCAAGATTCTTCCACGAGAGTTAACTCAGTGGGGAATTAGAAAGGAGGCGCATTTTCTGCTTAAGTTGACACTCTATTTGGAAAGAGCAAATACACGATTTGAATAGACATAACCAAGGTATACGAACTCAATGACATCAACAAATACAAATGTGCGTGCATGATGTAAGTGTGAATGAATAAATGAATGTCATGTATATGATTGACAAAACAGATAGAAAAGATAAACTGGAGATGATAAGACATCATAGTACAACTCGACACTCGGCTAATCTCAGCAGGATGGGAACATTACTGGAGATAGAACAAAAGTCATCATTGGAGTAAAGTCCTTTTACAAGGCTTAAATCTCTTTGGAGAGGAAGATATTTTTTGGTAGAAAGCCCAAAGTCCAGTCTTTTATCACCAACAATCCATTGAAAGGATAACAACACAAACAATGTTTCAGCTGGAAAAAGTCATGCTTAGCTGGAGATACTGGGAACACCACCCTCTGATAATGTGTGCAAAACATATCACATCTCTTGACAAATCTGGATTGCCCCTGGGACTAATTTTGGATGCCCCAAGTTTACTGCTGATAAGCTGCATGTTGCACGACAATTCTTGCGAATAACTTCACTTCTAAAATGCCCCAAGCTATATGGTTGATGAGGAGAAATCGTCTCAAGAGGATTTTACAAAAGACATGGCATTCATCATGCTCTGGTGTCTTCAAACTCTTAGAGAGATTCATCAAATCTCAATGTGATTGCCCCGGATTGACTGTAGTTGGCACAACAAAGTCTTCAAATTTTTGCCCCAAAAAAGTAACCAAGTTGGGAAAGCATTAACTAGGGGAAGCAACATGTTCGTGCTTAAGGTCTTCAGGTGACAACCCCCCTGATATGATTTTTCTTGAAATGATTCGCCAATTACTCAACATAGTTTCAGGCCTTAAAAGAATAAACTCATCACTAGTGCTTATATGTGAGCTTCCTTGATATCAAACAAATGTTTTGCAGTTAGAAAAAGTTTATAATGAGAATGAAAATTCTAATGCAACAGTTATGTAAGTCTTGAAGATTTTGAAAAGATATCGCACAAATTTTGCGAGTTAGAGCACCATTTATTTTTGTGTAGGAAAAACATATGATACCAACATAACTATTTAGAACATTCATGGGAGTCAGGAACACCATCTCATTGAAGTATGCTTTCAAAATAACCTTGCTTCAATTAGGAATTTTGAAGGTTGTAACGTGGCCTGGTTCATGGTCTTTTAGAAAAAAGATTTTTAAGGCTCAAAATTTATAGGTGCCCACCCATTCTTCATGATGTTCTCCAACCCTATGTTCAGTTAATTCAACATGAGTGTTCATCTCTCAAAAGGATTTTGTGACGGTTAAGGAAACGACGAGGCTTTCGGAGTAGAAACCACCCTTATGTCTTCGTGTTTGTAGTCACCAATTTGTTCTTTGCTGAGGAATTTTCTTTGTAGTCCTTTCTTTGCAATTTTATTTTCCCTAACTTTTGCCTAGACTAATTCTTTTGAATTGATAGTCCAGCGGGATGCCTTAATTTTTGCCTAAGCCACACGTTTTCAAGTTTTCGACTTAGCAGACTTTTTTCTCTCTTGATTTTGACTTTTGAACAAAATGTGTGACATTAACTTGTCTTAACTTGTTGAGAGGATTGTGACTGCCTCGTTTCTTAATGCATGAGGGGTAACATTTTGGTTCCACATCTTCTGGCTTCATTATACATGAAGGATAGCCCTCGTAGTTTCTTTCCAGAAATATCTTCCTTATGAATTTTGAACACTCAATCAGATTAACTGAAAACTACCCTGCCCCATGTTAAATTTTGAGGGTTTTTTCGTATAGAAAAAGAAACTCCTACTTCAAGGCTCAAAAGGGGTTATCAAGGGATTATCTTCCTTATATCTCCAGTGTTTAGGGATTTGAAACAATGCCTGTACATCGTCAGCAAGATTTTATTCAAAAAGCACGCAACCAGAGATTTTATGTTCTTTAGATCATCATCCTCCCTTAAATCTCTGCCTAGGCAAGAGAATGGGCAACAAGTTGGTATCATAATGCAAAAGGAAATTTAAAATTTGAAAACAAATATGAGTGAAACAAATGAATTTCTTCAAGATAAACATACTCATTGTATTAAGATAATCATTCAGATGCAAACAAGTTCTTACATGCAAACAATGTTTTGATAAACAAGAGAAATTACAAAAAGCATGAATAAGTTAATAATACGGGAAGGCTTTCCACCTGGATTTGTGCTGAAGGAAACCTCTCCTTAACTTCAAGGCCAAAATCAACAGAGATTCACTTATGCTTTAGCAAAGGGGTTGACTTGAATGTTAAGAATGCCGTCTTTAAATGATAAAATACCACCTCTGACCATCTTATGAACCTTAATCTTCGAAGCAAAGCAACCATCCAAGTCATGCCCAGGAGCACCTTGATAAAAGGTACCAGTCAAATCAGCTTTGTAGTACCAATGTAACTCTTGCTTGATATTCTCCATTATTCCCTTAGCGCAAGTGTTGTACTGGTGAGACCAAAGGAAAAATAAGACTTGGAAAAAGACCTTTGAAAATGAAACCAAAAATGTAGAATGATGCATGATATGCAAAAGAGAGTTTTTATTTGACTTTCAAGGAACTCAAGATATTAAGTTGTAAACATCAAAGTATGAAGATAGAAGATGAATTTTAAATTGGATCAAAGCTTTGATCAAGTTATCATCAAGATCAATCATCCATTTTGGTGGATTAGGGTTTTCACCCTATCAACACCCAAGATCCATTGAGCTTGACGAAACTTGTGATGTTTACAAAGAAAGACCTCTAAATTCCTTGAAAATCAAGTGAAAAGGGTTTCATGGATGCATGAAGGCATGGCTATGCAACAACCACAAGCAAGGTCACAAACAAAGTCGAAAGGTTCAACATCACGAGCATGGAGTCAAAGGTTAAGACCAACCCCAAGGTATGTACTAAAGGTTTAATCACACCTGCAAGACAAGGTTCTAAGAGTTCCCGGAGTCTACATTCCTCCTTCGGATATTACCAACGTCTTGATTACTCAATAATTATCAATATTCTCAAGAGAAACTCATCCAAGCGTAGCATCGCGTAACAATTACTTCCGGATTACTCCGTTATAATCTCTGCGCTACACCTAAAAGGCCAAGGTGGGTTAAGGGTTCTACGGTTCTCAGCTTCTCTGGATCCCAAGTCGAAAATAATAATGTCTTCCCGATTACTCGGTAAACAAATATTACGTTCAAAAGGGCTTCCACTGAGTGGGGGATTTCATGCCTCCTTCTTCGGGATTACTCCCTCAAAGTTGACATGACTATACCGCCCGTCCTATTCCTAAGTGTAACTTAGTTCGGGTATAGGACTTATCCTTTGTAATCAACACCCAAATAACCATAATATTTAACAATTAATCAAACAAAAAAGTAATGATAAAACAGATAAAACAAACTAGGCTTAACCCACTTAGGGATGGACATCAAGAGGTCAATCTTTCCCCAGCAGAGTCGCCAATTCTATAGCGGTGAAAATCGGAGATCGAGCTATTAATTAACTTGACTCACAAAAGCAAGAGTCGCCATCGCGCTTTATTATTTCCAAGGGAAAAGGGAAAAGAGCGAAATAAAACCCTAAAACATGCAATGTAAAATAATACTTAAAAGTAATGAAAATACAATGTGTTTTTGAAAGAGATCGAGAGTTCGGGGGTTGGTTATACAATGGGAAGGTATTAGCACCCAATGTATTTGCGGTACTCCGCAGGAACCTTTTGAAATATCTGTTTTTTTGGTTTAAATTGTTTGTTATATACAAGGGTGTATTTATCTACAACTATGTTTGTTTAAGGGGAAAGAAATGAGTTTTTATTATTGCGTTCGTGAGGGTTTCGCGACCCTTTGCCTACGTATCCAATGAAGGAATCAAAACACCGTAGTTCTTCTAGAAAAAAGTTGATTTGTTTGTGTTTTTTAGTAGGCGACATTAACGCACGCATTCTAGCAATAGGAACGGCCGGTATCGCGGTAGAACGGAGATAACATGCCCTTGGGGGGAGTTTTGATTTGTTGAGTGTTTTTGCATGTTTTAAAGTATATTCAAGTAAGAATTAAAGAGTGTTTTTTTGTATTTTTTTGGTTTGTTTACTTGTTGATTTTATCTTGCCATGTACACCTAATTACTAGCATTTGTACAAAGTAAATAAAATGCAGAAAGATAAAATCCTACGCTATTACAATCGTATCAAAAGGCATAAAAAATATGAAGGAAAAAAAGATAAAAGTAAGGAAAAAGAGTGTATTTCGACCCAGGCAGTAGCACACTTCGACTGGCATTTTGTTGGCCTCCTTCGATCGGGCTGGCAACAACAAAGTCACATCTTTCGATTGGGCCTTGGCAGGGGCGAGGTCCTGTCCTTCGATAGGGAAAAGGCAGCAGCGAGTTATGTCCTTCGACTGGGAGTTCGCGCCAATGAGGTTCTGTCCTTCGATTGGGCAAAGGCAACAGCAAGTTGTATCCTTCGACTGCGCAAAGGCAGCAGTGAGGGAATGCCTTTCGACTGAGCCTGGAAGTCAGTGAAGGCATACTTTTCGTTTGGGCCTAGAAGTCAGCATGGTTTTCCTCCTGGTTGTCTCTTTCGTTTGACCTGGAGAAAGAGGATAGAAGCCAGAAGCTTCGTTTCCTATTTCCTTTTTCCTGTTTCTTTCATTTCAAACATTAAATGACAACATGGCCCGAGGCCATGCTAGTATTTATCTTTCAAACAGTTTAATGATTAAAACTAGTTCAGGTAAACAGAAAAGCAAAACGAAAGGGTTAACTTCTGAAACGTATTAAGTAGGTGGAAACGAAAAGAAACAAAGTGTTATCTACATGTTTGAAATGAACAAAAGTATTATTTACATGTTATGCCATGAAACGAAAAGTTCAAGGGTAAGAGTGACTTACCTTGCTTCTGGCATTGAACGGATGTGGGACCTTGAGTGGAGGCCCAAGATGCTGGATTCGAAAGAGGGGGGCCAACATATGCGCTGGGAATGCTGGATTCGAAGGAAGGAAAGAAACAAGTCTTATGTTTCTTTCTAAACTGGATTCGAAGGATACTGAAGAGTATTTGTTCTTCAGAATCGAAGGAAGTAAGTATGTGATTCTGGGTTTTTCTCACAAGTGTTGAAGGGACTTGAGAGATTTTTTGTGTTTGAGAAAATTTGGGGGATTCGTTCCTCTGGTCCAAAGATCCTCCTCTAAAATATGTGTTGGAGCCTCTTTATTTATAGGCGAGGTTTGATATGGTTTTGGGGGGAAATCAAATAATATTTGAATTATTTGGGTATATTGCCCCCTTGTTTTCTTCAATGCAGCTCTTGTGCACTCCTTTTTTGTGCAAGTACAGGACTGAGACAACGCAGGCTTATTAGTATTTTGGAGCTTAGTGGTAGGTTGGTGCAGGACTCCTGCATAGCAGCACAGCTGGCTTGAGTTTGGTAGTATATGGGACTTTAGTCAACAAACTCCTTGAATGCTTCCCCCTTTCGTTTTGATCACTTCGACCAGCTTCATGATTACACAAAAATGTTCATTTCCAAACAATGTGTGCTCTAGGTACGTTGCTTCGAAGGGTTTAGTGGTCCAACTTGTGAATCGAAGGAGGCCACCTTGAAGAAAATAACATGTCCAGCTTGTGGATCAAAGGGGGTCACTTCGAAGGAAACTATATGGCCAAATCGAAGCTTGTGACTGAAGGGAGATTGTATTGCCCAATTGAAGCTTTGCTAAATCGAAGCCTGTGACTGAAGGAAGCAATATTTCCCAATCGAAGCATGTGGATCGAAACAAACATATTGCCCAATCGAAAGCCCGTGTTCGAAGGAAGCAATGTTGCCCAATCGAAAGCCCGTGTTCGAAGGAAGCAATGTTGCCCAATCGAAGCATGTTTGCAGACAGTAAACTTTTCCAAATCGAAGTAGGCTTACAGGCAGCACGCTTGGTGAATCGAAATAGGCTTGCAGGCAGCACGCTTGGTGAATCGAAATAGGCTTGCAGGCAGCACGCTTGGTGAATCGAAGTAGACCTGTCAGCACATGAAATCAAAGAAACAAAAAACACACATTTCGTGCTTGATTAGAAGTTAGTGATACATAGGCTAAGAATGTTCAAAACACTTGACAATTTCTGCATAATCAATGCTCGAAGGTGAGAGGTTAAAACCAACTGTATTTAGTGACCTTGCCTTCTGTAAAAATAAAAATGGGATCTTAGGTCAAAAATTGGGGTATGACAAGGGGAAGGTATTAGCACCCCACACGCCCGTAGTATTTTATGGTATCCACTCTTATTGTCTAATCTAATGGGTGTGTAAAAATCTATATCTAAGTTGTACAGGGAATGCATGCAAAATAAAGGAGAAAAGAATGTAGAGAAAATAAAAGTTGTGCTCGCTTGGGCCCTACCCCAATGCCTACGTATCCCTTTTAAGGAATCAGAGCAGTCGTAGTTCGGCTCATATATTTTGGTTGGTTTGTGTTTTTTAGTTAATAAGATAAAAGAAACAATCAAGATGGCAAAACATCAGATAGAACAACAAAAATGTCAACAATGATGATAAAATAACAAAAAGAGATGACAAGACATCGAATGGCAACATAAACTCAGATAAGGTAGTAAAACGCCAGCATGATAGCAAAATATCAGACAAGACGATGAAACAACACACCTAATAATGATATTGAGAATTAAAGTAGGATAACAAACATGTGCGATGGAAAAATATCGGCTACAAACATGTGCAATTGCGAAACATCAGCTAAGAGATAGGAAGATAACATGGCAAAGATGGTGAAACATCAATAAACCAGAGGACAAAACATCACACCTAACAATGATATTGATAATCAAAGTAGGATAACAAACATGTGCGATGGTGAAACATCGGTAAAAGAATGTGCAATGGCGAAACTTTGGCTAAAAGAATGTGCGAAGGAGAAAAATCGGCTAAGAGATAGAAAGATAACATGGCAAAGATGGCAAAACATCAATAAATCAGAGGACAAAACATCACACATAACAATGATAATGAGAATCAAATTAGGATAACAAACATGTGCGATGGCTAAACATCGACTAAAAGAATGTGCGATGGCGAAACATCGGCTAAGAAAAAGGAAGATAACATGGCAAAGATGGCGAAACATCAATAAACCAGATGACAAAACATCACACCTAACAATGATGTCGAGGATCAAAGTAGGATAACAAACATGTGTGATGGCGAAACATCGTCTAAAAGAATGTGCGATGGTGAAACATCGGCTAAAAGATAACAAAAAGTCATGGCAAGGATGGAAAAACATTAATCTGACAAGATTTAAAAAAAAAGCCAAGAGGCGCATGAAGAGATAAGATTGGTTTGTATTTTTTTACCTTAAAGAAGGGTTTAAGTTCATTAGAGGTATTTTATGATTTGCCAAGAAGAAGTTTTAGTTTTAAGATGCAATATACAAAGAAAGGAGAAACAACTAAGGGAAACTAGCCTAACACTACCCTTAACGTTATCATACAATAATTGATCTTAAGGTTGAGGATGAAAGAGGAAAGTTTCTACCCTATGTTAGCATGCATGGATTCCTATCCTAAAGTCTAGATCGAAAGCTACCCTAATCGAGAAATCCTAAGGGAGCATGGTAAATACCAAACAAGTAAGCAAACAAGTGTTTAAACATGATTATCAAGGTACATATGCATAATTTCCTTAAACAGGTCTTTAAATAAACCAGAGAGACTCCTGACATATATCAACAACGGAGATCCCATCATGCAATAGAAAGCAATAAGGAGTGGAAACAGTAAAAGGGAAATATTGCAATACCAAACGGATAACTATCTGTAGAAAATGTGAAAGCAAAAAGAAACCCAAATAACTTCAAGCAAGCTAGCATCAGTAAACAAGTCAAGTTAGAAATCTTGCCATCAAATATATGCACTAAGGCTTCAAAAGCAGGACTATAGTAGTCATAATCATATATATATATATATATATATATATATATATATATATATATATATATATATATATATATATATATATATATATATATATATATATATATATATATATATATATATATATATATATATATATCCTGCAAAATAATGACAAATATACCAAGCACGTGAATAGTGCAAACATAACAAATTGTGTTCCACAAATAAAGTGGAACACTATAGGACCAAGTCTAAATGGAAAAACTTTCCTCAGAGTATCTCGCACATTCAACAGTCAAATTAGTGATTCTAAAGAGAAATGATGAACCGATAAAGGATGTATGATGATATAATCAGGATAATTTAAAATAAACATGATGACAAACTCAAACAACAACTAGGTCAAAACTAAAGAACTGTGGCTCCTTTCCTGTCACCATGTTGAATTGACAAGTAAATATCAATCAAGGATCAAAGGAGCAAGATAATAATACAATCAAAGGCTTTTTAAGTCAGTAGTAAACCCTTCACATTCATACTTATCCATTTCAATTAGGGTTCACAAGCATGATAAAAAAAGGTACGACAAAATGTATCACAAAGTTTGGATCACAAGTTAACAAGGAAAAGAATTCAAACAAAGATAAAGTTAGAAAACTTAAACCATTCAAAGGCTTGAAATCAAGCTTCTAACATGCTATGAGGATATGATCAAGAGTTTAAAATGTTGATTCTAAATCATGTTGCACAAGTGCATTCAATATACCTCAAGGATTTAAAAGGAAAGGAGAAAGGAACATCAAATTCATATATGAATGAAATTGGTTCAAGAATTAAAGGTCAAGTGATCTCAAGTATTTATGAGACTATCCTAGATGTATCATTCCTCAACATGTTATCATTGGTCATTTGATGACCTCAAACTCAAGCCAAAAGTTTTAAAGTTTAAAGCAAAAACAAGAAGAGAACACTACTTAGGAAGCATGAATTAAAAGGGGTCATCAACCAATTATGGGAAATCAAAAGGATTGAATTGAATTGTTGTTAGGAAATAGAAGCAACATGACCATTGAATGCCAAATTACGGGCCTCACATGTTCATTGGTCATCAAACAAATCGCAACAAGATATGCAACATCCCTTGGGCACTTTCACTTTGAAAATTCATCAAAAATAGAAATAGACTTCCATAATTCAAACAAAAAATTTCTCAGCATCTTTAAGATGTATAAAATTCAGAATGTAAGTCTCAAGTTCGTTGATGGTTGAGGAAAGGATCAAATAAGCTTCAAACATCAAAACTAGTTGGTAAAACCACCAATCTAGCCAAGTTTTCAAAATAAATTAATGGAAAAGACCAAACCTCATCAATTAATTCAAGAAAAATATTTTTGAGATCCTCAATCCATCTATGAACTTCAAACAAGAGCTGACTTCAATTGAAACTTAAGGCAAATTGGTTTTTTAGAATCAAATCAAACAAGGGGATTATCAAAACCCTAATTATTTAGAAAATAAAATTAGTTATTGATTAATCAAGTTCCAATTCTAAATAATTCAAACTAAAATCACACACAAATAAATAAAACTCCATAGATCATAAAACCTATTTTTCCATATTTTTTTGCATTAAAGACATGTCATAAATAAAATCAAAATTTAAACCATTAAACAATTAAACAAATATTCACATTTTAAAACAAAATTCTAATCAAAATTCAGAAAAATATTCAACCAAAATTATATTCAGATATTAGAATTAAAAATAAGCTTCTATGATTTTTTGTGGATTTTTTGGATCAAGAGAAATATCAAAGTAAAATCAAATGTCAAACAAACAATTAACTGATCACACGAATTTTAAAACCAGTCAAAACATTTTCAAATATTCTGGAAAAAATGCAGAAGGTCAGAAATATTATTTTTAGGTTTCATGAATTTTTTCAAAAATTTTCATCAAGTTTTGATCAAGAAATAAAATCAGGGAAGATCAAGTTATAAAACAAGCTTCAAATAATTCAAAATTCAAAAGGACCAATGGAATTGTGCCACCACATCATCTTAAACCTCCATCCTTAGCCAGGAACACGCGAAATGCTGAAGTTAGGGCTCAATGTTCATATTATCACTACATACTCATTTTTCAATCGTTTTCACCAAATCAAGTGCAAATTAAAGTTGAATTAACAAGCTATATCATGATGTTCACAAATTTTCATATAGAACCAAGATCACATAGAAATAAGCATGAGAAAACAGCACAAAATACTTAAACACACAAGTTTCAGAGATCTTTAATGCACGATTCAAGCTTCAACAAGGCATCAAATATACATCAGACTTAAAGTCTGGTCAGCTAAACCACAATACACACGATTTACATCATCAATTCAAGCTTAATCATAAGAATCGAAGTCCATGAAAAACCTACCTCAAGGCAAAAGCAATCTACTGACTCCTTCACTCCAACTGCAAACCAAGATTCAATCTACAATCCTTAGCACTTGGAGAAGAGAATGCAAGAAGACTCACTCAAAACGCACAAGCAAACTTGGAGAATCGAAGAAATGGATTTTTGAGAGAAAAAAGTAACTTCAGATCTAAACTTCTAATGCATCCTTTCGTTATTCTCCTCCTTCTCTTTTTCTTTGAATGAATGCAGTGTTTATATAGAGTGTTTAGAGTGAGGGCAATAGGGTCATAACTCATATAAATCCGTTGGGGGGAAATTTGGCCAAAACAGGAAAATGGAAATGTGAGATCATGTACTTGTGTTTTGTTTGTTTACTTGGCTATTTATGTTGCGTTTTGATGAGCTATGAGTTGTATGACTGAGCCAAACAAAGCGTAAGGGGGTGAGGTGGAAAGGATTGCACATGGGATTGATTTGCCTATGATGAAAGTTACCAATTTTGGCAAAAGTGCAGAAAGCGTGGGGAGGCAAGGAAAGTGTGATTGTTTGGCATAAAGGAGTAAGAAAAGAAGTGTGTGGTTCTTCCCAAACATGTGAAATATCACCCTGAAACCAAAGAGAATCGAAGGGTGCACCAAATCTGTAACCCACGTGTGCACCAAAGGTCATAATCGAAGGATGTAAAAAAACCTTCAACTTACATGACCCACGCGTGCACCAAGAGTAAGTTGATTTCTAAATGAGGCCATAGAAAATTGGCTCGTGCATTCATAATTTTTCCTTGAGCAAATTAAAGAACATATTCTAAGCTTTGAAACAAGCTGAGATTCAAAAGAAATGATGGAGGGATGAGTAAGATATGAGGCTTAGGATTCTTGGGAAACTCAAGCCAACTTGCCCAAGACTGCACGCGTGGTGGCCTGCTCAATATAACACTTCAATTGGTCCAAAATGAGAGAGAACGAATGGAGCAGAAATGAGACTTCAACTAGCCCAACGTCACTTCGAATGGTCCAGATTGAAGAAGACCAAAGTAGGAAACAAAAGGCTTCGACAAGCCTTCAAAGCCATTTCAAATGGTCTAAACTTAAGCAAGAAGAATGAAGCTTCGGTCAGCTCACAAGGATGATACTTCAATTCGTTCAAATTGAAGAGAGAAAAAGTGAGGCTTCGACCATCCTTCAAGATCAATTCGAATGTCCAAATTGAGAGAAAACAAAGAGTTAAAAAGGAAGCTTCGACCAACCCATAAGGTGACACTTTGAATGTCCAAACAAAGAAAGAAGAATGAGGCTTCGACCAGCTCACAAGTATGACACTTCAATTAGTTCAAATCAAAGAGAGAGAAAATGAAGCTTCGACCAGCCCACAAAGTCACACTTCGAATGGTCCACACTGAGGAAAATCAAAGGGAGCACAAGAAGGCTTCTATCGTCCCACAAAGCCAACTAAAATGGTCCAAGCTAAAGGCAATCAGAGAGAGCCACTCAAATCCATATTCAGCACCCAAGTTCCTCAAACCACAACTCTTTCGAATTTAAATCAAATTGTTTGATTCCAAGTTCAATGAGAAGCTTTCATAGTCCTCTTCAAAATGCACGAGGCACATTTTTGAATTATACCTTGAAACAAAAGATATAGGCATGTTACCAACTGTTTGATGAATTTCCTAGGCCAAATTCCTTGCCTTGCCTGGCCAGACGCCCAAGGTGCCTAAACAAATGCCCAACTTTCCCTAAACTTCAAAGGATCATAACTTTTGATTTTGAGTAAGAAGTATGTATTTTGTCCTCTATGGAGCCTTGTAGATCTTCTTCCCCTCTTCAATTGGCAAAAGGAACCACAAAAATCCCCTGAAAAATGAGAAAGTTATGCCCTTGTAAAGTCAGGCCTAAATCAAGAACACTTGGTCGAATTTTCAATCACCAAGATAACTTCAAATCCAAGTAACCTCTTAAACTTGAAATTATCATAAAAATAAATCATCAATGATCATCCCACATGAAAATACATGTCAAATGCTTCATGTTGACCAAAAGTCCACTTGGTCAACTTTGACTTTGTTGACTTTGAGTAAAAATGACTGTTTTGCCCCTTTGATTCAATTGAAACATTCCTATTCAAAATTGATTATCAAAACTTCAAATATATGATATTCCAAACACATAGAGGCTATGTAAAGAGTTTCCACTCAAAATTCCAAAGAATTCCTGATTAAGACTCAAACCCTAATTTTGCACTCTGCATTAGGAGATAATTGGTCAAGCTTCAAACCCCTAATTCCTCTGGGAATCAAGAGAGGCTTTTTACAAAATTGATTCCAATGATGATAAAAGAATGATTCTTCAATACTTGGCTCATTTAGACCCCAATAACTCCAACTTGGGCAAAACCCTAATTTTGACTGATGAATCCAAAGGATGTGATTCTCCCTTTGAGCTTGAAGGATCCAGAGGTTTAGATGATAAGGCCTTTCTTGAGCAACTTGTCAATACAATTAATCTTCCAAAGCTTGGGGGGAGACCTGATAACCAAGATACTTTGATCCCTACACAATGCATGAATGCAATGCAATATGATGTTTATGATGAAACATAAGCTTAAAAAATTCTGAAATCAAGAGGGTAAATTTTGGGGTGCAACACTTGGCATGCAGTCAGTGCAAAGTTTTGTTGCACGTGTTATAGTATTTTGTTTTGCATCCAGTTTAGATACCATGTACTATCATCTTTGTTTCTTTTCCAAAATAAAATAAACAAATCCACATCATACCATGCATGCATCCCTCGTCCTTTCTTTTCCAGAATTGGAAATTTCTTATATTTTCAAATGTGCTATCCCATGTGAAAGTCTGCCACCTCATCATGTCATATGAATATCACTCATTTGCACTCCTTTTTTCTCTGATCAAAACGCATGCATCATGGTTGTATCATGAGACAAAATGCAGACTGCAAGCATAACATTTCTAATTTGACAACTTTTCCCTCATTACCCTCTAACGGTCTCCATGTGACATTTACTTGATTACCCTCACTCTTAAAAGTCTATATAAGACATCCTCACTCTCATTTGAAAGGGGGGATCTGTTCACATAAATTACTCTCTTACAAATTTAATTCTTTCTTTCTCAAAGTCAGATTTTCTGCTATGCTTTTCCTCTCAAGTTTCTTCGTGCAAGATCATTTCCTCTTGCTCCATTCATCATTTTAAAGGTGAAAAGTTGAAGATCCAGTGAGTTTATCTTCCAAAAATCAGAGGCCACTGTTGAATTTATTTTTTAACTCACAAGGTAAACTTCTAAGATCTGAATCATCCTCATGCTAGCGTGAATTTTGTTTGTAGTAATTGCATGATAGCGTAGTTGGCAAGACAATAGGTCTTTGATTATACAGATTTTAAATGCAGGTCGTGTAGTTGATATTAAAACATGGTGAAAATGCATTTTCAAAGAACTTCGTGCTATGATTTATTAGTGATTAATTATTGATTTTTATTTATTTGAGTTACACGATGTAGTTGGATGTATGAACTTTTCTTTTCACTTTGAATCACGAAAAATGGTTAATGATTGAAAGAGAAATCTAGGTTTGAAAATCGTATGATAGATTTGGAAATTTGAATAGGTTTGAAGGTTTGTCATCAGTGTTCTTCACACACATTTTTCTCATTCGTTTGTGAATCATTTTCGAAAATTATTGATATTAGGTGATAGTACTTTGTGAGATATGTAATTTGATCTAAGTTTTATCAAAATTCATGGAGAATTGAAGAAGAAATCACATTCTGAAACTAGAGGTATCAAACTGGTTATAGGCATTAGGGTTTTCAATTAACAGGGACGACGCGTGTCATTTTTTGTTTGAACATGGTTTGAAATCTTTTACAGCGCTTTCTCTAAATAGCAGGTGTAATTGGTTTTGTTTTATTTGAATTTTTATTCAATTTTAATTGTTTTGTGCATTTTTGTTAAAATAGTTCCAGCCTATCAAAAATTCTACAAAAAATATTTTAGATCATATAATTAATATATTTTCATAATCTGATTTTTATTCTTACATTTTTGCATTTTTAATCAATTAATTAATTCATGGCATTTTATTAGTATTTTTAATCATAATTTTTTCATTTTTATTTATTTCACTATTTTCCTTAAACCTAAAAAATCCAAAAAAAAAATACTTTCTAGTATCCTTATGATTTTATCTTGATTTTAGAAGTTTATTTGTAGTTTTCATGATTTTATACCACTTAAAAATTTGGAAAGGATTAAACATAATTTTAGTGATTTTGTTTACTTACACCACAAGTTTGATTTATTTGGCCAATTCTCAAAACTTGTAGATGTCAATTAACTTTGGTTTGTGATCCTTGAATATGTTAAGACTCTGGAAATTAATTTTTCTTGACTTTTGTTATGGAAGATAAATTTTGTTTTCACTTTCCCCTTAACCTTCAAGGATCCAAGTTGATTAATTTTGACTTTTATAAGTCTTAAGGACTTTAAAACAATTTCACTTGATTTTTTAGATGTCTTTTCTATTTTTAAATGATTTAAGTTTGTGAACTTGTCCTTTGATTTTTACCTCATTAAATAAGTTTCCATTTGGTTGCTTTTGTTCATATTCTTGAACCAATCTTCTGAGCTATTGATACTACTGACTTTACTTAGTTGTGTGTGATTTTCCAAAAACATTGTGTGCCTCTAACTATTTTTCCCAATTTACTTTGGTTTGGTTCTCTAATTTGAGCCCTTTTATCATACTTTTATGTTTGATGATTTTATTTTCAACTAATTTTGATTATACTTGAACTTTGGAATATTGTTTCTGACTTGTATGCATGTACTAGACTTTGACATGATTTTGGTTTGATTTTAGAAAGCCTTTTTCTATATTTGGCTCAATTTTGTTTGTTTGCAATACTTTGTGATTTGAGTGGATCTTTGGTTCAATATTTGTTCTCTTTGTGAACTTTTTGAGGTTGGTTTTTACCTTTATGATAGCCCCTGGACTCCCTTGATATCTCATGAGCTTATAACAATTTCATTTTATCCATTATGGACTTTGATGATCATTGTTATGTAGACCCTAAATTGAGCAAGTTTAAAACCCTAATTTGGGGAGTTTTTGGTAAATCCTTGATCAAGTCATCATCATGATTATGACTCAAAGTGACTTTGAGA
The DNA here is from genome assembly GCA_948472305.1 of Vicia faba. Classification (NCBI taxonomy): domain Eukaryota; kingdom Viridiplantae; phylum Streptophyta; class Magnoliopsida; order Fabales; family Fabaceae; genus Vicia; species Vicia faba. The sequence goes on from OX451737.1 coordinate 788,329,418, forward strand.
TATGATAACTCAAGGGATAACCTTACTCAAGGTTTGAGAGACACTTGATCTCTTTTTGATTTATTTTTCTGGCCTCATCATAATTGATCTTTTGCTTATGATATTTGTTTGAAGAGAGATATTTTGAAATGCATTCATGCAACAACTAAGGAAACAAGCCTTATCATTTTTACCCTATTTTCACTACTTGATTAATGTCTTAGATTCAATTTCATTGAGCCATGTGATTTCCCTAGTTTGTGTTGGTTTGTGTGTGTTTGAGTTCACTAAATATGGTCAATATTGGGAGTAGTTTTGATGCACGCTTTTACCAAATGCCTTTTATACATCATGAGTAGTACACTGTGAATTCATTTCTGACTTTGAGGATCTTCATACCTTCTTTACTTTTCTTCTAGATTCCTCGGTTGATATCTCACTATCAATTAATCTTGATGATACAATAGGAGCTATATACTAGTTTTTGACCTGGTTTTTATTTGTTTGCTTGGAAGGACTTTAAGTCCCATATTTCTTAATGTTTAAACTTTGATTTTACTTCTCTTCTCATCTCCACTCTCTATACTCCTATGATCCACTTGGTTAGTACTTACTTGCTAATTCATCATGGTGACACAAAGGGAGCTATATTTACCTCTTGCATATGGTTTTGAATTTTTTTTAGTTGTTGATGTTTGCTTCTTATGATTGTGAAACTTGTCCCAACCTTGTACCTTGATTTTGATTTTTGCCCATATACTCCAAAGACATTGAGTTTAATTTACTTTGATCACTTTGCTTATATAATTTAAGGGACTATATTTCTCCAAAGTCATGACACTTAAGTGTGTTACCTTGTTAACATCTCTTAAGGTTTTAAATTCATGATTAGTATCTTATGAGGGATTTATCATCACCCAAGGACAAATAAGTTTATTTATTACTTTCATTTGGTATTTATCAACTTCATTTGATCTAAGATAAAATGCATTTACTTCCTTTTAGATGATCTTGCTCATCAATTAGGGACTTTGTTTATGCATGAAGTTTCAAATTCATCTTTGTTACTCTTGAGTTTCATCTTGAGATAACCTATTATATAAGTCACACATTCCATGATTCTCAAATTATGCACTCTTTTTTTAAATCCATACTTGCTCAATGTGAACTTGTTTGTTTGTTTCTTTTCAATAATTCCCCATTGTATGATACATGTGTGACTTTTCTTGCATGCCTTATAATGTTGGAATGTGATTTCTATATATTTGGTTTACTGCTGACTTTATGATGGGAGATTACCTTTATCATGTTCATCCTTCATCTACCCATTCCTCGCACTTCTTTCACTCTTAGGGTGTAGTTCGGGGTTGATTTTTGACCTAGTTTTATGATTGTACCTAAGATTACCCTAGTAGGTTCTTGTTGAGGCTTTTATAGGTTTTAGGATACACCAACCTTATGTGTTTACTTCTGATCTCATTTCACCGGACTTGTTTCTCCATGATTACTCGATCAATTGGGTCCATTCTTAGCTATGATATATGATAAATATATGTCATGATTATGTTCATATTTTAACTTACCTTGTTAATACTAATAATTTTGTTGAGTTGTGCAAGGTACTTCATGGGCCTTCTTTACTTTGTGTTCCACTTTATTTATGGAATACAACTTTGCTTTGAGGCGATCTATTCTGTTCCCATATGCATGGGATATATACATTTGCACTTTTGTGTGCTTTGTCTGTCTGTATTACCTTGCAGAATGTTTGAATGGTTGGGTCCACTACACACCATTCGTGATTTATTTTCACATTGAGGCCTTGATGCTTATGTCTGACGACACGACTACTGACTTGTTTCTTTGTTGATGATAGCTTGTTTGAAGATCTCTGGGTGTCATTATTGTTTAGTTGCTTATTTGCGGATTATATATGTTCGGTACTATTGTACCCTAAAATTTTCCCTCCCATATTTCTCAAAACATTTCAAGAAAGATCCCCAAGTTGCTCAAGGTAGTCCAAGGGTTGGCCAGACAAGCTCTCTCCTAAGGCAGTCTACCTCAAATTAGGGTTTCATGTTGCATCAAGATACTTGAGTCCAAGGGACCCAAAATTCTCAACATTGTCCTAATATGTTCTCAATATCATCCATGTCAAGTTTCAAGCCTTTCAGAGGAAGTTTGCTCAGTCAATTGCTCAAAGACCCGAAAATCGAATGTGCTACGGAAAAAGTCAATTGTGGCCCACATACAGTCAAACTTCAAGATTTTTGGTCAACATCCTTATTTTGAAGTATATTTCATCATTTGATCAAGGGTTGATCATGATTCATCAAGGATTGCTCATAATTCATCAAGACTCAAAAGTTGCTAAATTAGGGTTTTGTAGGAAAAGTCAACTCAACTTTGACCAAGCATATCTTTCTCATACTTTATGAGAAATGACCCATCCAAAGATAATTTTGAAGAGGATGCAATTCCCTACAATTAATCTTCATCTCCCAAGTTCAAAATATGCACTCACAAGAAGATATGAATTTGGACATTATAAGTCATTTTGAAAAGTCAACAAAAACACCTTTTTTATCAAAGCTTCATACATGAACATGGAAGACTAAATTAAGATGAAACCAAAGAGGTTGCTTAGGGGACATCCTAAGCTTTCTAAAAATTCAAAGAACACCCTCATAAGGTTAAAATTGAGAGAGATATGCATTGTCAAAGTTGGACAATTTTTGAAAAAATGCATGAAGCAAATATTGACTAAACTAGGATTTTTTTCCAAATGGGCCTATCTTTTCAAGTTTGAAACTCATTCCTAACATGGTCCACGACCTCTAAGCCCACCCATACATTTTTCTACTAATTATGCTATTTATTTTGATATTTTATTCATAAAAATTCAGAATTAAATAAATAAATAATAGAAATAATATAAATTTTGATGTGAATCCATTTTGGGTAAGTTTTATGCTGGTTTATGTCAATTGATATCGTTCAATAACTCTTCAAATATGTCCAGGTTCATCCACATGTGAAAATGGAATAAAATCATCAAATATGGCATTTTTTTCAAATTTTGATCATGGTCTTAAAACACAATATTATGAGGGAGATTCTTTCCATGCTTTCTTGTCTGCTCATTCTCCTATATAAATATAGAGCCATACAAGCTTGAAAGGGACTAAAATCCTCTCTAAAAAGCTCTCTAAAAGCTCTTCAAAAAGCACTCTAGAAATCAAAGAATTGGTGCAAGTCATATCTCGAGGTTCCGGTCTCTCTCAATTGACATCAAGCCTCAAACCATCCTCTTGAAGTCCTCAAGAGTCTTACAAGGCCCAAGAGCAATCCATCACACGCCTAGCACGCCTCCCATTTGACAACACCAGTTTGGTAAAATTTTAAACTTTGAATCTCTAATTTTAATCACATTTTATGGTATGCTAACGTTTGTTTGAGTTTATATAGAACAATTATGGATGGTTGAATCATAGGTTCCACGCAAGAATCAAAAAACACCATAGTTAGAGCATGAAGCTTTCGAAGTTTCGGGCCTAGGGATTTCCGATGATTGCACCCCCTATTTACTTTTGCTACTAGGCCCATCTTTATTTTCATGTTTTATTCGTTTTGTTTATTTCTTTTAATCCCTTTTATTTTTTTATCAATAAACAAATATAAAAATCACATAAAAATAGATTTAGGATTTTTTCTTAATTAAATTTTAATTTTAGGTAAAACTTTAATTTCTCTTTGTAAATAACTTAAAAATAATTAGAATAAATAGGTTTTATTACTAACTTAATTATATTTTATTTTTTCCTAAAATAACCAAAGAAACCAAAATAGGTCATGTAATTATTTTTATTAATTAACTTAATTAACTAATTAATTGCATATTTAATTTAGAAAACTTATTTCTTTTATTAAAAAAAACAAAAAAAACAATTTTTCTTTTAATTAGGTTAGAAGGGTCAAAACCTTAAATTCTCGTCGATCTTAATTCTTCTCGCACGCTTTACTTTTATTAATAACCATATTGATGTAATTGCCTACAGTTTGTAATAGTTTAATTAGGACGTTTATTTACATTTATCACTTTATTTTCAAAGGGTTTGTTATTGGCTATATAAATACTCGAAGCCTTGTAATAGCGTAGTTTAAATTCTGCACTTTAAATTCCGCAAATTATTAACTGTTAGATGCATGACAAGAATGTATGTAAACTTTAAAACAGTTAGATCACCCTAAAATGTGAAAAGATAAATAATCTTGAAATTGAGTCACTCGCACATGCGCACTCCTAGGGTACACTCCCACTTGGTTGCCTTCGGTAAACGGTCATTGAGTATAGGATGCTTTAGTGGCCATCCTTTTGTCTAAACAAAGATCAAAGTCTCGATTCGGAAAAGTTGCCTCGGAATTGTTGCCTCGAATGATTGATCTAAGACATTAGGGTTACTACTAAGACGTCCTAACATTGCTTTAGTGACCGTACGTCCCTTTCGAATTGACCCTCAAAACTCCAACGACGGTGCTACCTACACACTAATAGTGGGATAGCGTTGTCTAAAGGAAACGAACATAGAACGATTCTTTTTTCGAGTAGGTAGATTATCTCTTAAGTACTTGCTCAAACCAAAACAAGCTTTCTCACACTTACACTCCTTTACAAACAAATTTTTCAAAAACACTTCATTACACTCTTGAGGACAGAAGCAAGAGTTAAATCGAAGTCAAAACAAAAGCTTTTCAAATCACACAAACACAAAGAAAACAATTTTGAAAATGATGAGCAAGTACCTAAGAGCCCGTAGATAACTATGGATAGAGTGGGTGCTAACACCTTCCCTTTCTATAATCTACCCCCCGTACTCAGAAATATCTCGAAAAAGGAATTTTTCTGTGCTTTTTTCCTTTCCTTGTTGGATAAAATAAAATTCGGTGGAGACTCTTGCTTACCGCGACATTTTGCGAACAAAAAATGCAAAATGCAAACCAGTATTAAACAGTCGGTTCTGCCACCGTTTCATAGAACTGGCGACTTTGCTGGGGACTTAATAAGTGGGGTGTATCTTAGGAATAGTTCATCATATTGTTTTCAATTATTTGATCTGTTTGCTTTATATCTGTGGGCTTTTGTATCAGAGTTATTATAGATCCTAACCCGGATCTGGGGACACCTTTTAGGTAAGTAGCAATAGACTGTGAGGGAATTCTACGGCGTAGACCGATATGGTTGAAGCAGTAGCTACGTTGGTGTGACACTTTAGTTAGTACCGATATCCCTTGTGGTGGAACAAGGAGAATATGGGGCTGCTAATGGGTCATTAAGCATCAACTGACCTTAGAACCTATAATTCACCCACTTGGCCATAGAAAAGTAGCAGTATGCTACACTCATTGAGACCATACTCTCGGGATTATTCCGGCCGCAAGAAAAGGTTGCTAAACTGGAATTATAACCGATCGAGGATGATCAGTGATATTGAGAACCTCTAGAACCCGGTTACTATTACTAGGACAGGTTGAACCAACTAAATTGAAAGAGGGTAATACCTAAACTCCATGCCAACCTGAAATTTAAGGGCTCTTGTGTGACTTGTGTGCTTTCAACTTGAACTACTTGCACATGTTTGTTACCTAACAACTAGAGTTCCTTGTAGGTTTTATTTACAGTCCTTATCCAATACCTTGGATTTCTTGCCGGATTTACTTGTTTACATTACCTCGTACTTTTTCTTAAACGCATAACATACACATCATAACATCATGCCTTAACATTTCCTTAACCATTTCAAGGATCTCAAAGGTTTGTGATACAGGTTATGGTAAATCCAACGTCTAGCAAGGGGCAAAGGGGATTTATTTTCCTCTAGCCAATGTCATATAAAGATCAAAACACGATAATTTGAGTCGGTGGCTATGACCCACTCAATATGGTGAGCTTGACTCTTGAAGAAGGACTCTTGATGACACGGAGTTTCTCCAATCAAAGTTGCAAAATTCAAAATCTAACAGTTTCTTGTTTACCCCGCGAGATCCTTGAAAACATTGCATACATATATCATACATATCATTACATAACAGGTCTCCCAGTACAGGTCTCTCATGTTCTCGCTGTTTATTTCAGCAATGGCTCTCCAACAAGACAACCAAGATCTTCATACTCAAGAAACTCAGTTCAGGGAAATGTTCCTAAACCTATCTGAGGGGCAGGAAGAGTTGAAAACACTCATCATCGGGAACCTGGTTAAGAAAAGTCCTGAAGACAATAAGGATGAACGGCTGGAACAACTGCAAGCTAAGGTAGATGCAATAAGAACCCAAGTGTTGGGGCAGTTGGATCTCATCCAAGGCTTAGCCGGGGCACAAGAAGAGCTGAGAACCATTATCAACCAGCTTCATCAAGACAAATACAACAGTATGAAGAAAACAGTCGAGGCTAGGGACCAAGTCATTTATCAGCCTCCAAGAAGACAAGGGTTTGGGTTGGTGAAGAATGGAACCCTCCAAGTTGCTATTACCTCATGGGTCCAACAACAACCTCGCCAAAAACAACGGGTTGATCAGAGTAAGCCAAATATGCCCAAGAGGCAATTTACCAAGCTCAACATGTCGCTGTCTCAGGCTTTACAACACCTGTTGAGATTGAATCTGGTGACGTTAAGGGACCCTCCTCATAATCCCAACATAGCCTCCCCAGACTACAATCCTGATGCAAGGTGTGCATATCATTCCAACAGCCCGGGACATGATACTGATGACTGTTCGGCATTGAAAAACAAAATTCAAGACCTGATCAATAAAGGAGCATTGGAATTCACACAAGATGGTCAATTGGAATGTTTTTGTCAATCCTCCAAGGCTCACCATTTGAAGTGACAAGTTCTAACAAGAGAGGCTTTTGTTCATTAGAATTTTAAGTTGTAATTTTCTTTTGATTGTTCAAACATTTATTCATGTCAAACTTTGTTACTTTATCAATGCATTGCATATTTATGATTTGAATCAATCCATTCGTATTCACTATATTCAAATTGCTTTCATTTTTGTGATGTTCAACTCTCGATTAAAAATACTAAGCCTTTAGAGGGAGGATGACGAAATGATATCAAAATCTCTACAGTATTCTTTTGAACAGACTCCGCTGACGATGTACAGGCATTGTTTCAAATCCTAAACAATGGAGTTATAAGGAAGATAATCCCTCGTCAACCCCTTTGAGCCAAAGAAGTAGGAGATTTTCTTTTTACACAGATTAAAACCCTTAAATCACAACCCGGGCAGGGTAGTTTTCTCAGTTAATTCATGTGCACAATGAATGGTTTCGAAGACGTCCTTCTGAAACAAAAGACGGTGATGGTTCCCTATAATCGTCAAAGCAGGCAGTCACTATCTCTCAAAAATAAAAGCCCATTAAGTCAAAACCTATGAAGGAGACTTAAGAAAAAAAATTGGGGCATCCCGCTGACTGTAATCACAAAAAGAAGCAGTTCAGGCAAAAGACAAGGATAATAAAATCAAAAAGAAAGAGGTCCTACAAACCCTCAACAAAAAAGAAATGACTGTCTACTCAAAATAAATTGTCAGTATCCGAACCATCACCAGAACACCAAGGACAATATTCCAAAACTCAACTGAGGTTCTAAATGCACAATTAGCTGAGTTTAGGATCGAAAAACATCACGAAGAACGTGTGGGTATAAATAAATTTTGAGCATTTATCCTTTGTTTCTTGAACCGTGAACCAGGCCACGTTATAACCCTTAAAAGTCCTAGCTGAAGTATGGGTTAGTTCGAAAGCATACTGTTACAAAAGGTATCCTGACTCCTGTAGGACTTGCTGTAAATCCTGAGTTGACATCACATTTTACAAAATTTTCATGTCTTACTGACAAATGCATTTTCAAAAATTTCAAGACAGACATAAGCTTTGAATTCTTAAAATAACATTGTTTGCATATGACTATTTGTTCAACAACAGAGAAATTCGCACGACGAATATCTAGTGAACAAAAATATTCTCAATAAAAAGGATCACATCAAGTCGAAAAAACACTTCCAACCAAGGGGCACGACATGAGCATTGTCTATCATCTGGAGCAGTCAAGTCAAGATTCAAGGAGTCTCTCAAAGATGCCAAATAGCCAGGGGCAGATCTCCATCTGAATCACTTGGGGCATTGGACATGAATTCCAGCAACGAATCTTGTATGATCAAACAAACATCTTCTGGTAGTATGGCAATACAACACTACCGACAATGACAACTCCATACACCCTGAGAGCGTGGACATAGTTAGAAAATACTACGCATGAACAAAGACCCGCTAGGTTGATAGGCCTAGGAAAAAATAAGGGCATCCCGACGAACCAAAAGGGTTCGGGCAAAAATTAGGGATAAAAACAAAAAAGGATTTGTACACTCGACAAGTCGAAAACCTGAAAAGGCGGCTTGGGAAAGAAAGGGTATCCCGGTGGACTGAAAATCTGAAAAGACAGTCCAGGCAAAAGTTAGGGATTAAAGCGTACGACTATGTCCCATCATCTCGTCACTTGCCTACCAGAAGAAGATTTGTCATTTCAATCGGCAATTACCAAGCACCTCATAGGTTGGAATAATACTCGATCCACAAGGCCTTCACAGGCACCTTCTCCCGCAGATAAAGGGGCATAAAAGTCTCGATGCACAGTTATTTTCATATCCTCAGCCCGTGTCCCAGTAACAACTACACTCCCCGTAGAGTAAGAAAAGGACAGTAGTGTTAATTCTCCCCAGCTGAGGATCGCAACCACGAATGGGTCGGTAAGATTCTCGCCAAGCAGAGTTTATCTATCTCCAACACTGGAAGATTATCCCCAGTGGAGTCTGGAAGATTATCCCCAGTAGAGTCTAAAAGATTATCCCCAAGGAAGTCGCCATTGGAAAATCATCCCCAGTGGAGTTCATTCATTTCACAGACAGAAATTCAATCCCCAACAGGGTTCACTGTCACCAGCAACAATAATTCATCCCCAACTGAGTTTTATTGCTCTAAATCAGCAGATCTTCTAGCAGAGTATATACTCACCACAGAGTCATTTCCTCGTCAGTCCATTCCCCAACAGAGTTATTCTCTCCTACAGGATTATTCTCCCAATCATCTTCGATCATTATCTCCAGCGAGCGAAACTCTTTATTCTCCAACAATAGTCAGGGATTTATTTTCCCAAACTCGGACGTACCACAAAAGCATTTCATGTTCATATATCATGATGTGCGCATACATATTGCATATAGCATAATTTCATTTATTTTGAGAACATCATCATACAATGCATGTCATGCATCATATACGATTAATCATGTACCTTTTCAGGAAAGATGGTCATCATCAAAACCTTCCAGCAAGTTCAAGATTAACTTCGGAAACTAAACAGAGTAACTATCTGCACGGTCAAATGCATATTTACACGGGTTTGTAACAAAGAAATCTTACACGGGTTTCTCCTAAATGCAGCTTCACACGGGTTTATCCTGAAAAATCTTACATGGGTCCTTTCTCATATATTTCTGAATAAAGTTTTACACGAACTTATCACAAAGTAACCTTACCCAGGTTCCTCCTGGAGTTTTACACGAACTTATCACAAAGTAACCTTACCCAGGTTCCTCCTGAAGTTTTACACAAACTTATCACAAAGTAACCTTACCCAGGTTCCTCCTGAAGTTTTACACAAACTTATCACAAAGTAACCTTACCCAGGTTCCTCCTGAAGTTTTACACGAACTTCTCACAAAGTAACCTTACCTAGGTTCCTCCTAAAGTTTTACACAAACTTATCTCAAAGTAACCTTACCCCGGTTCATTCTGAAGTTTTACACGAACTTATCCCGAAGTAACCTTACCCAGGTTCCTCCTTACAATTTCCCGATGTAGTTTCACCCAGAATCATCCTGAAGCAACCTTACCCAGGTTCCTCCTTACAATTTCCCGATGTAGTTTCACCCAGACTCATCCTGAAGCAACCTTACCCAAGTTCCCCCTTACAATTTCCCGATGTAGTTTCACCCAGACTCATCCTGAAGCAACCTTACCCAGGTTCCTCCTTACAATTTCCCGATGTAGTTTCACCAGACTCACCCTGAAGCAACCTTACCCAGGTTCCTCCTTACAATTTCTCGATGTAGTTTCACCCAGACTCATTCTGAAGCAACCTTACCCAGGTTCCTCCTTACAATTTCCCGGTGTAGTTTCACCCAGACTCATCCTGAAGCAACCTTACCCATGTTCCTCCTTACAATTTCCCGATGTAGTTTTACCCAGACTCGTCCTGAAGCAACCTTACCCAGGTTCCTCCTTACAATTTCCCGATGTAGTTTTACCTAAACTCCTCACAAAGCAACCTTACCTAGGTTTCTTCCCGGTTCAGATGCAGTTTTACCTAAACTCCTCATGAAGCAGCCTTACCTAGGTTTCTTCCCGGTTCATATGCAGTTTTACCTAAACCCATCATGGAGCAACCTTACCTAGGTTCCTTCTCAATTCATATGTGGTTTTACCTAAACCCATCATGGAGCAACCTTACCTAGGTTCCTTCTCAGTTCAGATGTAGTTTTACCTAAACCCATCATGGAGAAACCTTACCTAGGTTCCTTCTCAGTTCAGATGTAGTTTTACCTAAACCCATCATAGAGCAACCTTACCTAGGTTCCTTCTCAGTTCAGATGTAGTTTTACCTAAACCTATCATGGAGCAACCTTACCTAGGTTCCTTCTCAATTCAGATGTAGTTTCACCTAAACCCATCCTGGAGAAACCTTACCTAAGTTCCTTCTCTTTCCTGATGTAGTTTAACCTAGACTCATCTTGAAGCAACCTTACCTAGGTTCCTCCTCAGTCCCGATGCAGTTCTATCCAAACTCTTCACAAAGCAACCTTACCTAGGTTCCTTCTCGGTTCAGACGCAGTTTTACCCAAGCTCCTCACAAAGGTTCCTTCTCGGTTCAGATGCAGTTTTACCCAAACTCCTCACAAAGCAACCTTACCCAGGTTCCTTCTCGGTTCAGACGCAGTGTTATCCAAACTCCTCACGAAGAAACCTTACCCAGGTTCCTTCTCAAAACCCTACTATCCAGGTTTCTTTTCTCTTATCTCCAGACAGCAGTCCACAACACTGTAAGACCTAGACCTATCAAACACGATCATTCTCACCTTTCACTAGTAGGTCGCGGGGCAGCCTGTACACAACTAGATACGCAGTTCACTTCCGCTTCCTCAAGCCGGAGTTAATTCCTCAGTTGAGTAACGGATGAATGAAGTTCCTAAATGTCAGCAGAGATGATTCCTCAGTTGAACAACGGATGACTGAAGTTCCTAAATGTCAGCAGAGATGATTCCTCAGTTGAACAATGGATGACTGAAGTTCCTAAATGTCAGCAGAGATGATTCCTCAGTAGAATACGGACGACCGAAGTTCCTAAATTTCAACAGAGATGTTTCCTCATTGGAATACGAACGACCGAAGCTCCTAAAATTCTACTTCTCTCAATAAAGATCAGCCCTCCCCAGCGGAATCTTCCTCAACGACAGGTATACAAGCTCTCGCTAAGGAATCTCTTATGCGATCGAAACTCCTTCAGATGGCATCTTTAAGCCCATCCCCTCGTCAGCAATTTCCAAATGGCATCTGTAAGCCCATTCCCGACATCACAAGACAATTACCACTTCATGCGAGTGCAAATTTCTGGGCACTCTAGTTTTCAATCCTCTTCCACCTTCGGATCACGAAAGGCACGAAAACCAATCTAAATCTTCAGGTTTAAGAAGATTGAACAGGGGAAGCTGTTGTACCCTAAAATTTTACCTCCCATATTTCTTAAAACATTTCAAGAAAGATCCCCAAGTTGCTCAAGGTAGTCCAAGGGTTGGCCAGACAAGCTCCCTCCTAAGGCAGTCTACCTCAAATTAGGGTTTCATGTTGCATCAAGATACTTGAGTCCAAGGGACCCCAAATGCTCAACATTGTCCTAATATGATCTCAAGATCATCCATGTCAAGTTTCAAGCCTTGCAGAGGAAGTTTCCTCAGTCAATTGCTCAAAGGCCTGAAAATTGATTGTGCTAGGGCAAAAGTCAACTGTGGCCCACATACAGTCAAACTTAAGGATTTTTGGTCAACATCCTCATTTTGAAGTATATTTCATCATTTGATCAACGGTTGATCATGATTCATCAAGGATTGTTCATAATTCATCAAGACTCAAAAGTTGCTAAATTAGGGTTTTATAGGAAAAGTCAACTCAACTTTGACCAAGCATAACTTTCTCATACTTTATGAGAAATGATCCATCCAAAGATCATTTTGAAGAGGATTCAATTCCCCACAATTCATCTTCATCTCCCAAGTTCAAAATATGCACTCATTATAGGTCATTTTGAAAAGTCAACAAAAACACCTTTTTTATCAAATCTTCATACATGAACATGGAAGACTCAATGGATATGAAACCAAATAGGTTTCTTAGGGGACATCCTAAGCTTTCTAAAAAGTCCAAGAACACCCTCATAAGGTTAAAATTGAGACAGATATGCATTGTCAAAGTTGGACAATTTTTGAAAAAATGCATGAAGCAAATATTGACCAAACTTGGATTTTTTCCAAATGGGCCTATCTTTTCAAGTTTGAAACTCATTCCTAACATGGTCCACAACCTCTAAGCCCAGCCATACATTTTTCTACTATTTATGCTATTTATTTTGATATTTTATTCATTAAAATTCATAATTAAATAAATAAATAATAGAAATAATATAAATTTTGATGTGAATCCATTTTGGGAAAGTTTTATGCTGGTTTATGTCAATTGATTTCATGCAATAACTCTTCAAATATGTCCAGGTTCATCCACATGTGAAAATGGCATAAAATCATCAAATATGGCATTTTTTTCAAATTTTGATCATGGTCTTAAAACACAACATTATGAGGGAGATTCTTTCCATGCTTTCTTGTCTACTCATTCTCCTATATAAATATATAGCCATACAATCTTGAAAGGGATGAAAATCCTCTCTAAAAAGCTCTTAAAAATCTCTTCAAAAAGCTCTTTAAAAGCTCTTCAAAAAGCTCTCCAGAAATCAAAGAATTGGTGCAAGTCATATCTCGAGGTTCCGGTCTCTCTCAATTGACATCAAGCCTAAAACCATCCTCTTGAAGTCCTAAAGAATTTTACAAGGCCCAAGAGCAATCCATTACACGCCTAGCACGCCCCCCATTTGACAACACCGGTTTGGTAAAATTTTAAACTTTGAATCTCTAATTTTAATCATATTTTATGGTATGCTAACGTTTGTTTGAGTTTATATAAAACAATTATGGATGGTTGAATCATAGGTTCCATGCAAGAATAAAAAAACACCATAGTTAGAGCATGAAGCTTTCGAAGATTCAGGCCTAGGGATTTCCGATGATTGCACCCCCTGTTTACTTTTGCTACTAGGCCCATCTTTATTTTCATGTTTTATTCGTTTTGTTTATTTATTTTAATCCCTTTTATTTTTTATCAATAAACAAATATAAAAATCACATAAAAATAGATTTAGGATTTTTTTCTTAATTTAATTTTAATTTTAGGTAAAACTTTAATTTCTCTTTGTAAATAACTTAAAAATAATTAGAATAAATAGGTTTTATTACTAACTTAATTATATTTTATTTTTTCCTAAAATAACCAAAGAAACCAAAATAGGTCATGTAATTTTTTTTATTAATTAATTTAATTAACTAATTAATTGCATATTTAATTTAGAAAACTTATTTCTTTTATTAAAAACAACAAAAAAACAAGTTTTCTTTTAATTAGGTTAGAAGGGTCAAAAACCTTAAATTCTCGTCGATCTTAATTCTTCTCGCGCGCTTTACTTTTATTATTTACCATATTGATGTAACTGGCTACAGTTTGTGATAGTTTAATTAGGACGTTTATTTACATTTATCGCTTTATTTTTAAAGGGTTTGTTTTTGGCTATGTAAATACCTGAAGCCTTGTAATAGCGTAGTTTAAATTCCACACTTTAAATTCCGCAAATTATTAACTGTTAGATGTATGATATAGGGATGCATGACAAGAATGTATGTAAACTTTAAAACAGTTAGATCACCCTAAAATGTGCAAAGATAAATACTCTTGAAATTGAATCACTCGCACATGCGCACTCTTAGGGTACACTCCCACTTGGTTGCCTTCGGTAAACGGTCATTGAGTATAGGATGCTTTAGTGGTCATCTTTTTGTCTAAACAAAGATCAAAGTCCCAATTTGGAAAAGTTGCCTTGGAATGATTGCCTCAGAATTGTTGCCTCGAATGATTGATCTAAGACATTAGGGTTACTACTAAGACGTCCTAACATTGCTTTAGTGACCGTACGTCCCTTTCGAATTGACCCTAAAAACTCCAACGATGGTGCTACCTACTCACTAATAGTGGGATAGCATTGTCTAAAGGAAACAAACATAGAACGATTCTTTTTTTCGAGTAGGTAGATTAGCTCTTAAGTACTTTCTCAAACAAAAATAAGCTTTCTCACACTTACACTCCTTTACAAACAAAGTTTTCAAAAACACTTCATTACACTCTTGAAGACAGAAGCAAGAGTTAAATCGAAGTCAAAACAAAATCTTTTCAAATCACAAAAACACAAAGAAAACAATTTTGAAAATGATGAGCAAGTTCCTAAGAGCCCGTAGATAAGTACGGATAGAAAGGGTAACACCTTCCCTTTCTATAATCTACCCCCCGTACTCAGAAATATCTCGAAAAAGGAATTTTTCTGTGCTTTTTTCCTTTCCTTGTTGGATAAAATAAAAGTCGATGGCGACTCTTGCTTACCGCGACATTTTGCAAACAAAAAACCCAAAACGCAAACCAGTATTAAACAGTCGGTTCTGCCACCGTATCACAGGTACTTTTTCATCTGATTTACTAGTTATTTAGGATTCAGAGTTCGTGCCACTTGGAAGGAAATTATGAAACTCCTCACTAGGAGGCCATGTTTTTGTTTGTTTAATGAGTGTGCCCTCATTATATTATAGGTGATAAGATCTCAAAAGGAGGCGCGCGAAGAGGGTTTGTAATCAACCATCGCGCATTCTACTCCATTTCATTCCTATGCTCACTTTATACAAGTAGATTCTTTGAACATGTGCCCAAGATCTAAATAGGTCTAAGCCCTTCAAAGGCAAGTGAAAAGAGTTCCTGCAATTGGATCCCCGCACTTTCTTTAACTCATGTTGGCCAAAACTGATGCTTAGTGTATGCATACACTACGTCTTTTTCCCCAGATCTTTCTTGCCCTGGTAATTGATACCACGGTTAAGGACCTTTTATATTCCTATAATTTTATGGCTTGTTCGACTAGGGTGATTCTCTTCCCTTGGCTATGGCTTGAACCTTGTTCTGATGCTTGGTTGCTTTTCTATGGAGGGACCTCCCTTTTTACTACTTGGCTTGCGCCTCGTAGGTGTTTGGTATTCGTGTGATGCTCGAGCTTTTGTTCGTCCAGATGTTTTACCATCAGTTTGTTTGATTTTTGTGTCACAGGATTTGTGACATGTTTATTTGCCATGCTCCCTTAGGGTCACTCAATTAGATTAGCTTTTTAGCTATACATTAGGATAGGTATTCATGCATGCTAACATAGGGTATAGATTTCCCTTTTCATCCTCAACCTTAGGGTCCATCATTGTATAATTACACTAGGTCTAGAGATTAGGATAGTCTCCCTTAGTTGTTTTATTTTCTTTGCATATTGCACCTTAAAGAGAAAACTTTCTTTCTTTTATCAAATCATAAAACATCTCTAATGAACTTAAATCCTTTTTCAAGGTAAAAAATAGAAACCAATCTTAATTGCTTGCGCGTCTTTTGGCTTTGTTTTAAACTTTGATAAGTTGACATCTTACCACCATTACCATGAAATTTTTCTATCTTTTTGTTGATGTTTCATCATCACATATGTTTGTTATCCTACTTTGATTTTCAATATCATTGTTAGGTGTAATGTTTTATCATCTAAGTTGATGTTTCTCCACCCTTACCATGATATTTTTCTATCTTTTTGTTGATGTTTTGTCATTGCATATGTTTGTTATCCTACTTTGATTTTCAATATCATTGTTAGGTGTGATGTTTTATCATCTAAATTGATGTTTCTTCATCCTTGCCATGATGCTTTGATATCTTTGTGTTGATGTTTCGCCATCGTGTATGTTTATTATCCTACTTTGATTTTCAATATCATTGTTAAGTGTGATGTTGTATCATCTTATCTGATATTCTACTATCATGCTGATGTTTTATCATCTTATCCGATGTTTTGCTATCATGCTGATGTGTTTTCATCTTATCTGAGTTTTTGTTTCCATGTGATGTCTTGTCGTTCTTGTTTTGATGTTTTATCATCGTTGCTGATGTTTTGTCATTTTATATGATGTTTTGCCATCTTGATCATCGCTTTTGTCTTTTTAACTAAAAAAAACACAAACCAACCAAAATATATGAGCCAAACTAAGGTTGCTCTAATTCCTTAAAAGGGATACGTAGCCGGAGGCTTTTTGTGGGGTCTAATTGAGCATGTCCTTGTAAATATTCCTTTCTTTTCCCACATTTTCTTTGCATGCATTCCCTTTTCATCTTTAAGCCTTAGACTTAGATTTTGACAACACCCATTAGATTAGACAACATGAGTGGATACCATATAGTACTACGGGCGTGTGGGGTGCTAATACTTTCCCCTCGTGTAACAGACTCCCTTACCCTATCTCTCGGTCGTTTGACCGTGATTTCTCCTTTCTCGGGTTTACTCGATGTTTGTCTTTCCCTTCCTGTGGGATAAAAAACGTTTGATGGCGACTTTATTGATTTTATATTCGATGACTATTCGGCCAGTTGTTTCAATTAAACCATTTTTTATTTTATTTTATTTTAAACATATCTTCTATCTTTTTTACGAAACACATATTAGATAGAAAAGAAAATAAGTTTACAAGAGAGGAGGGGGACAAAGCCAAACCCTCCATCAAAAGTAAGAAAAACAAAAGTTAGGAAATTATAACTTGTTACATGTGAGGCTTTTACAAAGAAAATATGGCATGGATTCCCAAGTGTTTGATCCAAGCAATTCAAACCCAACATTAGCAAGGATATTAGCACAAATATTACCCTCTCTATACATGTATGTTACCATGAATTTCATATTCAAAATGATGAATTGGTTGTTTATCTGGTTATTTATTGAAGCCCAGGGCAGCAAAGATGGGGATTTAAAGGCCAAGACAACCAGGGAAGAATTAATCTCCAACCAGAGGTGAGACCACTGTCTGGATTGAGCAATTTTAATAGCCATGATAGCTCTAGCAATCTCAGAAAATTAAGCATTTTGAGGACCAAGATTTTCTGCAAAACTCGCAAAGAACACTACTTGTCATTTCTGAAGACACCGCCACAAGCTGAGTTTGATGAGTTAGAAGCTCCACCTGTAATGACTTGGTTCCAATGGCCAAAAGAAGGGATATAGATAACCTTTTTATGGTGGGAGCTATATTAGGATGAACTTCAACATCAAAACACTTGAGGATCCTAAATTGATCCATAGAAGAGTGAAAGAATTGACTAGTGTTCTTACCTGATAAGAGAACACATTTTTTTATGATGTTAATGGCATTATCCCATATGACACTTTTGTCATTAAATCTGACAATGTTTCTACAATTCCAAATTATACCGATTATGCAGATCATGGAGGCTTGGACTATAACTCTATACTTAGGTGTGCACTTCTTATCACATATCTTTCAAATATCATCCATGGAGTTGAAATGAAGCCTAAGTTTTAAGATCCTAGTGAAACAACAACAAATATTGGTGGAAAAATCACAATGAAAAAAATATGTTGAGAGGAATCTTCTTTAGCAAGAAACAAGTTGCAGATGGAAGAAAGACTTCATCCTCTTCTCTTTAAATTCTCATCCGTAGTAAGCTTCCCAAGCATCAGCCTCAAAGCAATATGAGATTTGGATGGAGGGACATCCTTACTCCAAATATATCAAGTAAATAGAGATGTCACGAGAATGGGAGGTTGAATTGTGACCCTTTTAAAATTTAGATTCTAGCCTGATATAAAAAACAATTTCTCAAGATTTCCTTGGAAAAGAAAGGTTAGTTTAAATCTCAAGTAATATTCAGTAATTGTGTATGTTAAAAATGTGATTAGAAATCGAACAAATGAATAGAATAAAATTTAAGATAAATCACACAAGAGAATTATTCTGGTTCACCGATGTGGTTAGTCCAGTCCCCACAGCCTATGGGATTTTCTTTAGTGATTCTTAACAAACTTTCTTCTTGGGTGCACCTTTACAACTATGTATTTTCTCAACCTCATCAGGCTTACAATACTGATTAATATAGTATCAGTAAGCTTACACAAAGAAACCAAGCACTTTTATATCGCTTGAAGATATACAATTGATATGAGAAATTCTTTCAAAGATTATTTACAACTTCACCATATGGTAGTGAGAGGTTGAGTTAGGTGTCTTTAATAGTGTGGATGTTTTGATGTTTAAGAGATAAGATATTTATGAATGATAAGGATTTTTGTTAGCCATTTTCCAAGAGTAAATCCATACATTTTCTTGAAGGAGACGTGTTTATTTATAGGAAAAGAGTAGTTGATGAAGAGTCATTGCCTTTGTGTCATATAGTAATGTTATTTCCTTCTTCAAAATGAGTCTTCAATCTTTCATCATAATAAAGACGAGATTTGATATGTCATTAGGATTTATGTCAAATCATTGATAAAGAGATGACACCATTTGTATTTGCAAATAGTGACATTTATATTTTAGTGAAACAAGTCCTCTAGATTCCTTAGTATGGTCAAGTCCTCTAGTTCCATGTTTTTTTCCTCATCTTTATGTTATGATGACCTCACATTTGATGATGTCATTTTGTTTACGTCACATTGATGATGTAATGATTTCATCATATATTTGTATTATGTTTTGTCTTCTTGTGAAGAAGAGTCCTCTAGTTTTGTTGTACCGTTGGTAAGCTTGGGTCCTCTAGTTACTTTAAAGCATTTTGTTGATACATGTTTTAAAGCATATTTTGCTTGATCTTCTTGAGTGATGAAGAATTGTCTAAACCCGTCATAAAATGTTAGAAGTAACAATATATGATATGTCTTTGTTATATTGTTTGTTATTCTTAAAACCATATTTGTTTCAACAATCTCTCCCTTTTTGAGGATGACAAAAATTTGTTCTTTTTATTTGGGAAAAGGCCCCCCTTGAATTTTGCATAAGTTTTTTTTTAAAAATAACAAAGCTCTCCTGTAGGTTATGCATGAGTTTTTTTTAACAATAAATAAAACTCCCCCTGAGATTATGTATGTAGCAATATGATATTTAAAAAAGTCAAAATTCTCATTTAGAATTTATTTTATTAGTAGAGATAGTAAACAAATAATGACATTATGATATTTCATATTGTAGTGGTAGAAATGTTTAAGACTAATGGAAAAGAGTGAATAACCCAAAAGAGGGGGGAAAGATTCAAGGTAAGGGGGTTGGTTATGCAAAGGGAAGGCATTAGTACCCTAAACATCTAAGGTACTCTGCAGGAACCTCTTTGTAAAATCTGTATATTTTTGCTATAAAAATGTTGTATAAAAATGGATCGTGGAGGTGAAAAAAGAAATATATTTGTATGGTTTTTGCACCCGCCGCAGTTGCGAACCTTTAGTGCCTACGTACCACCTTCCGTGCAATAGGGGATCAGGGTACACGTAGTTCCTCTTTTAAAAATTTTAAAACACAAATGTGTTGGTTGATTTTATGAGATAAAACATCATCGTCATTGTTCGTGTGGAAAACATACCTACTACCCACAATCATGAGAAAGGAGAATTTGCATCATCTCAAAGTGGAGGATATGGCTTGGATTTAAAAACCAATAATGCCTCACTCAACACCCAAGTGAAAAATATCTCTCTTCACTATATATTGTAGAAGTATAGTTGTTTGCATCACTACAAGGATTGACAAGCGTTCAATCTTTTGAGAAAAGTTTAAAGATAAAAGCCAAAGTGGCAAAATGGTTTGACATGAGATTGATTGACTTTTAGTCTTATCACAAAAAATGTCAAAGTATTATTAAGTTTATTAAAGTTTATTTATGAAAATGTTTTAAAAATGCATGGACCTAAGTTCAAGTTTATTATGAAAGTGGTTCAAGTTTTTTTATTTTTAAAAAATAAGACTTTTCAAAAAGAGAGAGAAGAATTTTGAAATTAAAGAAGATGGGAGGAGAAAAAGGAACTATCCTAAAGCATAAGGTAAAAGCTAGGGATAAGAACCATATAACCACCAAGAAGCCAATACTTGACACTATGAGCCAAGATAGAATTCTCATTCTTTGGATTGAAACCAAACAGCAATGATACTAGACCTCTTGAAAGAACCAGACTTCAAGTTAAGTCTTCACAAAAATTGGGTAGAGTAACATTTGTATGCGGGTGAATTCCAAATTACAAACAAAGAGTGTAATCACAATAACCTGCACACAAAACAAACAAAAAAAACCCAATGCCTTGAGGTAAACCTCAAAAGCTCCAGACAAAAATAATCAGAGGCCAAGGTTCCTAATCCTAAGTCCAAAAAGTCTAATGCTCCATAATGCCAAGGATAGTAACCAAATAGTCCAAGTATCATTAAAGATTTTTAGGATTTATGTTGATTATTAGGTGTTTTGAAAAATAAAAGCGAAGCTCAAGTGAGCAAAAATAAAAATGACAAGAAAGTAAATACTCAAATGAGCAAAGATGAAAATGGCATGAAATGTAAATGCTAAAAGTAAATAGTGCATAAGAATAAAATGAGGCATAAAAATAAAGGATAAAGTCAATTATTAGTAATTAGTGGTTAGTTGGATGATCATCTTGAAACTTACATTTAGAACTCATTAGAGGATTGGTAGAACCAAAGCCTCCACACAACAAGTTGCATTTGCTTTTTGGCAAGTATATCATCCATTTGGAATCCTAATAAGTACCATTTAATGATCAACGATGTTTAATTGATTCGCGTTGACCAAAAGTGTTGTAGATCCATTAGAGGATTGGTAGAACCAAAGCCTCCATATAATGAATCTCAAGGTTATTGGATCAAAGATATCAAATTAACATACTTGGGCTTGCAAACATAAGTTTGGGCCACGAATGATCATCTGTTCGAATCGGGACAAAATTTAACGCTATGTTAAGCAATCGTAAGTGGACTTATATAGAAGTCGCACCTATTTTAAGGCTGGTCAACAACAATCTATGCACCATTTGTTTTGAGACATGATATAGAGATCATGCTCCAATAACACTTAATGCAATAAGAAAGGGATGAGATGAAGAGGGGTGGGAGAGAATATACAAACAACTTTTGAATTAAATTTAATCAAACTATTATTAAAATCATTCATCTATTTTTTATGGAGTTAGACTCAACACCATGAATCCAATGATGTTAAAAAAGTTCATGATCAAAAATTTAACCAAAGATCAGCCAGAAAATAGTCACAAAATAATATTGCATTTAATATATACAAAAAAAGATTTAAAAAATGTTTTAAAATAAAAATAAAAGAGAAATATATCAACTATGTTCAAATTAATTAAAAAATAAAAAGTAAGACCATAGAAAATTTGAAAATGACTCAAATGATTTGATAAATTCTTTGGTAAAATTTTAAAGTCAGAAACTATCTTTAAAAATTAAAAGAAATGAGTAAAATAAACCAAAAATGATTAAAAAAAATACCAAAGTCAGAAATAAAAAATAAGTGAGGTCACCAATATTTGTCACAATATCATTGGATCATTCCATAATTTTTTCAGAATTTAAAAATGCATAAAAGTATTTTTAAACATTTAAAATAATTTAAATAAAGTGAAATTTTATAAAAAAAATACCAAAACAAAAAATTAAATTGTGAAAAATAAATAAAAATCAGAAAGAGAATAATCAAAAATATTTTTCATAATTTTTTGGACTAAAAATGAATTTTCTATGATTTTTTGAAGTTTAAAACAATTAAATATAAAAATTAGAAAAGAAAATAAAAGTAAAAAATATGTGGACCATTGGATGAGAGTCAAAACGCGTTAGTAATCAAATCCAAGGGATTTGGCGCGTTGTGCATATCATGGTCATTAGTGAATAAAGCACTGAATCAAATGTAAATCAGAAATTCAAAAAATCTAAATGGCGTTGTTTCATTGGTTGAAGGATGACACGTTGGTCATCTTCAACCTCCAGCCAGTCCCAAAACCAGGTCGCTTAATCTATAAAATTAGAACACGAGGCATATGTCATTCGTTTCCTCTCTTCAAGACGAAGACAACCACACCCTCACGATAAATTTATATAAACTGTAGCTCAAGCAATTTGGAAGGAAATTTTTGAAATGGGATTTGAAATTTCATGGTAAAAACATGTTTCCAGTTAAAACCAAGTGTTACGACTAGAACCAGGGCAATGAGAGCATCACAATGATATCAAAGTTTTGAAGAATTGATGAAGGAATCTACCTATTGAAGTTGAGTTGTAAAGCTCAAAAACTAGACTTCTATGGAGTAATATAGGGCACGATTCTTGAATGTAATTATATGGTTAGTTCAGGGAAGATCAAGAAAGGTGAATTGATGGAAAAATTGGGTTGAAAAAGGCTTGAGAATAGATTTTGAAGTTGCTGAATTTTGAGTTATGGAACAAGTTTGGTAGGGTGATTCTGGCTATCCAAGCTTGAGGAAATGAATGGAGAATGACCCTCTATTTATAGGGAATCAAATGGAATGTCCAAGCGTGTGAAATGATGAAGTTTGGAGGGATATCGTGTGAAGTTGCAAACAAGAAAAGTGTGACTTCTAATTTGATTAAAACTCATCCAAAATGCGCGTTTTGCTATGCTAATCACTTATGGAAGTTCACTAAACATGTTCTGAAGAAAAAACTAACAGAAACAAAGTGTTTAGAAGTCAAATCAAGGATTTCAAACTTCTGACTTGGTGAAAAATTCAGTTTCAAATTGTCAACTTCTGACCAATGGCATTCTCAGCTCAAGGGATCTTAGGGCATGATTCTTGATGCTTTAGAAAGATGAGGTTACAAGCTTTGCAATGGAAAAAGAATGGGATCAAATGAATGCTTGAGCTGAAAGTTTCATTAAGTCAAAGTTGGAGAAAAAGGGTTGACTTTCCATACTTAGAAATATTTCAAATTTTTCTTCAAAAGTGACCTATAATGTTTTGCATCCAAACATGGCCTTCCTCTTGGAATTTTCTCTTAACCAAAAAAGATGGCATGAAATAGGCCTCTTTAATGACATTTTGGGACTTGAAACATTCAAAATATCCAAAAATTGAGAGAGTTATGAATTGTTGAAGTTGGCAAAAAATCATGAAATGACCTATAATATTTTATATCCTTAACGCAACTTCCATCCATTTCCTCTGTTTGCACGTAAAATAAGGCATAAAGTTCACATCTTCAAGATTATTATGGAAAAAGAGTGGGATCAAGGTGATAAAAGTTGACCAAGTTATGATTATTTGAAGCCACACATGGAAAATTAGGGATTCATCTTGAGGACTTGTAATCTTTCTTCTTCATCAAGTTTCTTCCACATGAAAACTCCTTGGAACTTTTGAAATGATTTGTTGTTAACCTTTTGAAGAGAAGAATATCTTTGGAATCACTCAAAAATACCAAAGATAAGAATGATATACTTCTTTGAAGTTTAAAACCCTAGCTCCTAGATCAAGAAAATGCCTTGAGGAACTTTGACAATTTTGAACAAACTTCTTGTACCAACACCCTTGCTTTGTAAATAGAAGTTGTTGAGGATGAAAATGAGAAATCATAGCCACAAAAACCACTTCCATATCTTGAGAATTGAGAGAAATATGCACTTGTGACCAATGAGAACAAAGCCTTGTCCAAGCATGACAACTTCTCCAATCAATCCCTTGTGCTTTTGAGCCAAATTTGATAACCTTGAAAAGAGGTGAACCAAAATAACCTTGCCATGCCATTTCCTCTAAATCAAATACAATGGTGAGGTTTGAACTTCTCAAGCTTTACTGACTAGGGCATGGAAATAAACTCATGAACCTATGGAGCAACTTGCTGAATCTTATTGCCTTTACCTACATGAGTAACAAGAAAGACAAACCAACATTGCATTTTATTAATTAAGAGAAAAAATCAAAACAAAAATATTCATGACCACAAAAGGAAACAAGTCAAAGTGCTTGGTGATTCCTCAAATAGCAAAGCAAATATAGGGAGGGGAACCAAGAATCCTAATGTGATCTTATTGTGAATGAATCAACATGGTATGATGAAGGGATCTTAGGGGGGGAAATTGGGGTACAATAGCTTCCCTTATTTAAGTTTCTTCTATTCGGAGATACAATGGTTAAAAATCTTCGTATCGACGCGATCGAAGATACTTAAATATAAAATAAACCATATTTTTGGCCCTAAGATGTCGTGCAATGCTTATAAATATGAGTGCACATGGACAACTCCAAAGGGACGCAAAAAACCACTAGGGATGTAACAAAATAAAGAAACAAGAGAGTAACCCGACCAGGAAAATAAATCACTGGTGGATCGAAAAGGCCTGAATCGGAGAGGATGGTAAAATGTTCAAAGGATACACTAACACCTGAGGTGAAGCTACCAACGTTCACTGAAGGTAGAAAAAAGATAACAATCATCGACGTTCACTGTCGATGACCTACCAACTTTCACTTAAGGTAGAAATAAAATATATCATAGCATCACTGTTCACTGACGATGAACTACCAACGTTCACTGAGGATAGAAAAAAGATAACAAATACCAACTTTCACGGAAGGTAGAGAGAAAATATATCATAGCACCGTCGTTCACTGACGATGAACTACCAACGTTCTCTGAGGGTAGCAAAAAGATAACAAACACCAACTT
The DNA here is from genome assembly GCA_948472305.1 of Vicia faba. Taxonomy (NCBI): domain Eukaryota; kingdom Viridiplantae; phylum Streptophyta; class Magnoliopsida; order Fabales; family Fabaceae; genus Vicia; species Vicia faba. Next base: position 788,354,447 of record OX451737.1, read on the forward strand.
TCACTGATGGTGATCTACCAACTTTCATTGAAGGTAGAGAGAAAATATATCATAGCACCACTGTTTACTGACGATGAACTACCAACATTCATTGAGGGTAGCAAAAAGATAACAATCATCTACGTTAACTACCGATGACCTACCAACTTTCACTGAAGGTAGAGAGAAAATATATCATAGTACCGCTGTTCACTGATGATGAACTACCAACATTCACTAAGGGTAGCAAAAAGATAACAAACACCAACTTTCATTGATGGTGATCTAACAACTTTCACTGAAGGTAGAGAGAAAATATATCATAGCACTGCCGTTCACTGATGATGAACTACCAACGTTCATTGAAGGTAGCAAAAATATAACAACCATCCACGTTCACTGATAATGACCTACCAAATTTCACTGAAGGTGGAGAGAAAATATATCATAGCATCATTGTTCACTGACAATGAACTACCAACGTTCACTGAAGGTAGCGAAAAGTTAACAAGTTTCCCTAAATTTCTGGCATTTCGCCTAGAACGGGTCTTAGCTTCTTCTTTAACCGGGGAACTTTTCCTGGAAAGGGTAATTTGTCTCAATTAAAGAGACTTCCACTTGCGAACTGTCTCTGAATTTTAAAAGCCTTGCTATCCACTGGCATAAACTGACGACGGACTGCAAACTATCCACTCATAGAGGATATAGAAGAAAAAAAAGGTTATGTCGACTTTTACAGGGAAGCACAAGTTGCTCAAATAAAGATACCTACTACTTGTTGTCATGGAGGATTATAAAAAGAAATGACTTTCTGGGGAGAACAGTATGGCTTCCTGGGGAATGAAATATGACTTCCTGGGGAAATGCCACGATATTCCTGCTGAGGGGATTAAGTATTCTTGTGCAAAATAAATGCATAAACCAAAACTCGAAGCTTTCAGAAATCCAGAGTAAATAATATTGTTATAGAACCATAGATTCAAACCAAAAATAAACTGGAATGAAACAGTCAACCAAAATATAACCTTTGAGAAATAAACTCAAGAGGGAAAACCAAATCCATCCAACAAGGAGCTGCACAGGAAGGCTAAAGAAAAAATCTTCCACAAGGGATAACTCTGTGGGGAAATTGAAAGAATATACGCTTTCTGCTTAAGGCCAACACTCTATTGAAGAGAGGACAATGTAACTCTGTAAAACAGGGTGATATGTCAACAAAAATATTAACAAATGTTATTGAATAATGATTTGCCAATTTTAGCTATGCATGATGTATGTATGAATGTATGAGTGTTATCGTGCGTATGCTGACAAAACAGATATACAACACTGGGAGTAACCAGGAAAAACCATCTCAGGCACAAACAACACTTGGCTAAATCAAATCCAAGATGATCATCCCAAAAAAAAAAGTAAGCGTCAGCTAAGGAAACATAACCTACTTCCTGCTTCAGCTTTACTGGGGAGAAACATAATCCAGAAGTATACAAAACAAACTGACAAGATAATACAGATACAGGGATAGAACATGCTTCTCCAGGATTCATCGGGGAAATAAATGTTTTCAAAAGTAACACTTCTACTGGGGATTCCAAAACCAATCTCAAGTAAAGAAAATGGACACCAAATCATCAAAACATTCACTAGGGAATTCAGGCCCACTTCATTGGAGAGGTTAATCACCATATCCTTAAAGGGAAAACCATAATACGTTCTTCATTAAAGAAACTGGGGACCTGCATTCTTCAAGAGTGATTATGGTACCGACTTCTCTGGAAAAATAACTTCCATTAGACCGAATGAAAACTTCACTGGAGAAATCTCGGATTAAAACCTTACATCATGAAAACTCAGACAAGGAGGAGAAATGAATCCAAACTTGACCGAGGATACCGAAGTCTCGAACCCAATACAGTGAATCATCCTGAGTAAACTTTCCCGAGGGGAACAAAAACTTCTTAAAACAACTGGAGTTTATCCATTCCTGGGATCACCATTTTTGTTGTTGTTATTTTTTTTATCACAAATTCCAAAGTAAAAGCAATTTATAAATTCTTTTTTAAAAAATCAATTTTTTTATTTAATCTTTTCGCTTTGAAAGTTATTATCAATAATAAATGGATTCTTTGCAAGCTAAACAAAATAAGAAACACAAAGAATTGGGTAACAACTCAAACTTTATTAATACAATGGTAGTCTGCGAACGGCGAGACTCCATAGATGATTATAAAGTTTGGAAAATGGTAATATATAATGGAAAAGATACATTGAGATACAATGACCACTATCCCCCCTAACAACTTTTTGAAATCCTGAGCAGCAACTTTCGTTGAAGTATGATGAGGATTCGAGAAGATTGTTGCTTCAATGATCAGATCTTGCATGATGCAGTTACTTGCCAAGGAAATCCCTAACTTTTTCCTAAGTTGCCCTTGTGGTTTTTCAACTTAGCGGGAAATTTATTCTATTTATGTCTCTAACTTTTGCCTAGACTGCCCTTCCGAGTTTTCGGCCTACCGAGACGCTCTTTTTTGCCTAAGTCGCCCTTTCGGGTTTTCGACTTAGCGAGCTGTTCTTTTACTTGTTTAGGCGAAGTATTTCTTGACTGCATCAGAATTCATGGGACGTGGGAACTCCTTGCCATCCATAGTTTCAATAATTAATGCACCTCCAGAGAAGGCTTTCTTGACAACATATGGGCCTTCAAAATAGGGAGTCCACTTGCCCCTAGAATCAGTGTTGAAAGACATGATCTTCCTGAGCACGAGGTCACCTTCTCTGAATTCACGAGGTTTGTCCTTTTTATCGAAAGCTTTCTTCATTATTTTTTTATATAACTGTCCATGACACAAAGTTGTCATCCTCTTCTCTTTGATCTGATTCAATTGGTCAAACCGGTTTTGGACCCATTCAGCTTCGGTCAACTTGGTTTCCATTATCACACGCAAAGAGGGAATCTCAACCTCGACTAGGAGTAAAACTTCCATTCCATACACCAGGGAGAACGGGGTTGCGCCTGTTGAAGTGCGGACACAAGTTCGATATCCATGCAACGCAAAAGGGATAATTTCATGCCAATCCTTATAAGTAATGACCATTTTCTGGATAATCTTCTTGATATTATTATTAGAAGCTTCAACAGCCCCATCAAATATCATACTCTAACGAGATTCAGGGTCAGGACCTTCCTCAGGCAATGGTTCATCACAATCTTTCACTTTCAGGAACATCACATCCTCATCGGGGAATTTATATTCTACATACTGATGATCATCCACTGGTTGGTGAGCAAGATAATCTGCCAACACACTGCTTTTAATAGCTTTTTGAGTGCGGCATTTGATATCATATTCAGATAACAACATCTGCCAGCGGGAAATTATCCCAGTAAGAGCAAGCTTTTCAAAAATGTACTTGATTAGATCCATTTTGGAGATCAACCAAGTAGTGTGATTCAACATATACTTCCGCAAACACTTTTCCGCTCAGGCCAAAGCATAACATGTATTTTCCAGCATGGAATACCGCGACTCACAATCAGTGAACTTTTTACTGAGATAATAAATGGTGAACTCTTTCTACCCCGTTTCATCCTGTTGTCCCAGAATACAACCCATGGAATTATCTAACACTGTCAGATACATAATCAACGGTCTTCCTTCGACAGGAGGGAGAAAGATAGGAGGTTCAAGCAGATATTATTTAATACTTTCAATTTCCCTTTGGCAGTCATCCGTCCACACATAACCTTGATCTTTCTTTAACAACTTAAAGATTGGTTCACATGTTGCAGTCATGTGGGATATGAATCTGGAAATATAATTCAAACACCCGAGGAACCCTCTGACTTGATTTTCAGTTCTTGGTTCTGACATATCTTGAATTTATTTGACTTTATTAGGGTTAACTTAAATTCCTTTCTGGATAACAATGAAACCCAACAATTTTCCTAACCGAACACCGAAGGTGCAATTATTTGGATTCAAGCGGAGACGATACTTCCTCAAACGCTGAAACAACTTTAATAAATCTTCTACATGCCCTTCTTCAGTCTGGGATTTAGAAATCATATCATCAACTTATACTTCGATTTCCTTGTGCATCAAATCATGGAATAGGGTTGTCATATCCCTCTGGTACGTTGCACCAGCATTCTTCAACCCAAAGGGCATCACTCTGTAACAGAATGTTCCCCAGGGTGTGATAAACGTTGTTTTTTCCATGTCCTCCAGAGTCGTTCTTATTTAATTATACCCGGAAAATCCGTCCATGAAAGAGAATACTTTGAATTTTGTTGTGCTATCCACTAACATATCAATGTGTGGCAATGGAAAATCATCTAATGGGTTAGCTTTATTTAGATCTCTGTAATCTACGCACATGCGAACTTTTCCGTATTTTTTCAATACTGGGACAATATTGGCGATCCATTGAGGATACACTAACGTCACAAGAAAACCAACATTAATCTTCTTTAGAACCTCTTCTTTTAACTTCATTGCCATATCTGGGTGAGTTCTTCTCAACTTCTGTTTGATTGGCGGAAACTCTGGCTTTAAAGATAAACGATGCTCTACAATATCTGTATCTAGACCAGGCATATCTTGATAAGACCAAGCAAAAATATCCACATACTCTTTCAACAGCTCAATCAACCCGCTCTTCACATCAGGATGTAGCAATGCTCCAATCTTGACTTCCTTCGGATCTTCTTCTGAACCCAAATTGATCGCTTCCAATGGCTCTTTATATGGCTGAATGGTATTTTCCCCGTGCTCAAGCAACCATGGGACCTCTTCTGGAATATCATCATAATCTTCTTCTTCGGCCCCATACACAGGACATTCAAAGTTGGGAGAGGGGGCAGGGTCATTGTATTCAACGGGTTTTTTAATTAATCTGCACATATGATTTATGCTTGCTTTTAGAAACTGACACATATGACAAGTGATCATGCAAATTGAATTTTAGTTATTATTTATTTTGAAGGGTTTTTTTTTCGGATTACCATTTTCCAAGAAAAAAGCAGAAAATAAAGACACAATTTGGGAAACAAAGACAACTTTTATTATTGATTTTAAAAGTCACAATAAACAGATAAGCCCTACAACATTAATACTTCCACCTTGGGCAGAGTGAAAGCTTTTCAAAAAGATTAACAAAACAAATTACTTTGAAACATGTATGAAAGAGGGAACATCAATGGTGATCCAGTTCTTGACCCTAACTCTATGCGTTACATAATTTGGCATTTCCTTCTCTGCTTCATCTTCCACAATGGCATTAATCCTGGAAACAGTTGGATGCAGATAACCCTCGCTACGGAAGATGTATTGATACTTGTTTGCAGTAGACTTCGGCTTCATGCTCTTACCTTTATCATTTTTCAAATAGAACCCTAATCCGGCTCTATTGTTATTTACAAGTGGATCCACAATTTGTCCCCATACCTCACTATGACCCTTTCGCATAACTTGCTGCGCATCCTTAAGTGAAACCATGTAATTCTCATTTCCTCTTATGTTGTCAATGGATAAGGCTTGGAACTGGGTTCCAACAGCAGCTTCATCCGCCTCCACAATGCTGAACGAGGACAAATGAGATATCAATAATGCATGTTCCCCATTTATGATTACCACTTTCCCTTCACGTAGAAATTTCAGTTTCTGGTGTAAATTTGAAGTGACAGCCCCTGCCTCGTGGATCCACGGCCATCCCAACAAACAGTTATAAGCGAGAACAATGTCCATGACCTGGAAAGCTATCTGAAACAAATGTTGTCCTATATGAATAGGCAAGTTGACTTCACCAATAACAGATTTCCTTGATCCATCAAACGCTTTCACAATGATGCCACTCGGGCGCATAGGCGTTCCTTGATATTTCAACTTCATAAGAGTGCTCCTCGGTATAACGTTCAAAGCGGATCTATTATTAATCACCATATTGGATAGTGAATCCTTCTTGTAATTCATAGAGATGTGGAGGGCCAGGTTGTGATTCCTTCTTTCATCTAGTAATTCATCGTCGTAGAAACTCAAGTTATTACATGACGTAATATTCCCTATTACGCTGCTGAATTAGTCTATAAGCATATCACTCTCCACAAAAGCTTGGTCCAATACTCTCATCAAGGTTTCTCTGTGAGCCGATGAGTTCATCAATAAAGCCAATATAGATTTTTTTGAAGGAGTCTACAGTAGTTGATCTACAATTCGGTAGCCGCTCATCTTGATTATCTTCAAAATATCATCCACTTCTTTCTCTAACATAGCCCCACTAGTCTCACCCGTAGCCTTCTTGGGTTCAACATTCTCAGCAATTTTCTTCCCAATACTAACATCTCCTCAAACAACTGGTGCAAACACACGACTGCTGCGGGTCACCCTGCTATTTTCAGCAATATTTCCAACATCAGACATTGGCTGGATGGGAACTTCCACTCCATCCTCTAAGATTGTAGCATTGTATTTGTAGGGCACAACCTTATCTGACTTGTAGGGGATAGGACTTGGAAAACGAATCACCTATGGGGTAACAACTGGCTTGCTATTATATTCAAATTCAAGATGGGCAGGTGCTCCAAAATAAGGTACAATGACGTTTACCCATTCTTCAACACAATTAGTCAGCACTGAGTCATCTCTGGAAAACAAATCCTCATCCGTGGAGAAAAACTCATCTGTAGAGGCATACTCATCATCTGACTCTTCTTCAGTCAAACAAACCTCAACCAAATCAACTTCATGGTAATCATCCCTTTAACCTGTAACCTTGATAGTTCCATTGTCCAATAATAACTGAACACCTTTATTCACGATTGAACATCCTTGGGAATCTTGACAGCAAACTCGGCAAGATCTATATTGGTGTTCCACCTGACCAGCCAAGTGGCAGAAAATAGCATGAAATTGCACGAGGTCCTCATTCATATATTCTACATCAAAAATTCTGAATTCTCTAGGACATCCAGAAACCATATTCACCTCCTCTTCATACTCTGCCCTAGGCCAGATTATGTGGATGAGGCCCTCGTCTATCATCTCATGTACATCAGCCTTTATCTTATCGCAACCTTGTATGTCTGTACTGCAAATAGTACAACAAGAATGGTCATGCGTATAGTAGCTAAATTCATAGAGTTCTGCATGCATTTTCACCAAATCTCCTCTAACCAGATTAATATCAAAAATCCGGAAGTCGCCTGGACAACCGGCCACCATATTCATAGCATATACTCCTCCATGCTTGGGTAGAGGATTGTCTTTCACATTAGGTCCCACATTCTTGAAAGATAGAATGCCAGACTTCACCAGTTTTTGCACCTCAGTCTTCAAAGGATAACAATTCTCAACATTATGCCCTAGTGCTCCCTAATGAAAAGCACATGTCTGGTCTGCCTTGTAGTACCAATGCAATGGTGATGGCACAACGGGAGGTGGTCGGGTCTGAACCAACTTCTTATGAATCAATGCCAGTAGTAACTCTATATAGCTCATAGGAATAAGGTCATAACTCTCCCTTCTTTGATTATACCTTTGATTCCCCTGCTGGGACGGTCTCTGATAAGCAATAGTAGTTGGAGTTGCACCCACAATTGGAGTAACTGAGGTGACTTGCTGATGACGCTGATAATTCCTTCTAGAAGTATTAACCCTCCTCTCTTACATAACAGCATTTGCATCCCCTTCCTTTTTCTTGGTAAACCCATAAGATGGCTTCTTCACACCTCCAGAGTTTTCACTTCTCGTTAAACGGCCCTCTCTTACAGCCTCTTCTAAGGGGATACCCATTCCTACCATTTCAGTAAAGTCACTTGGTGCACTTGCTACCATCCTCTCGTAGTAGAAAGCACCCAGCGTTTTCAAGAAAATCTTAATCATCTCCTTCTCTTCCATGGGAGGAATCACTTGGGCGGCTACCTCACGCTATCTCTGTGCATATTCTTTGAACGATTCCCTGTCTTTCTGAACCATGGCCCTAAGTTGATCACGGTCAGGCTCCATGTCCATGTTGTACTTGTATTGTTTGATGAACGCTTCTCCCAAGTCATTGAAAGTATGGATGTTGACGTTGTCCAAACTCATATACCACTTCAGCGCAGCATCAGTCAAACTATCCTGAAAAAGTGAATCAGCGGACACTAATCATCAGTATGGGTAGACATTCTCCTTACATACATCACAAGATGAGCACGAGGGCAAGTGTTTCCCTTGTACTTCTCAAACTCTGGGACTTTAAACTTAACAGGTATCTTAACATTCAGGACCAATCATAACTCATTCACATTCTGCCCGAATAGATCTTTTCCCCTAAGGGCCTTCATCTCTCTTTGCATCTTGTCAAACTGCTCTTGAAATCATCCATTCTGTCATAAAGACCCAAGTCTTCACTCAGTGGAGGGAAAGGACGACACACATCATCGTTAACAAACGGAACCATATTCACTGACGGAGGCGCAGCAGGAGCAGCATGCACCACAGGAGGTGCCAAAGTAACAATAGTCTGAACAATTGGAGTATCTTGAGGACCAAGATTGAAACCTTCAGGTGCAAAATTCTCTGGCATTCCCCATGGATAACCTTGAGGCATGCGGTTTTGAGAAACAGCTGGAGTAGCAGATACGGGAATAGTCGGAGCTTCAGTAGTTGCCCTTGTTGGTTGAGGTTGAAGACTCGGTGGCTGATTTTGAGCAGCCACCAGAGATTTCATCAGAGCAGTAAGATTGGCCATGCCGGCCTTTAAAGAAGAAACCTCCTCGCACAGCTCACGATTCTCTTGTTCTAAGTTGTCCATCTTCTTTCTGAAATTAGCCCGAGTTTTGTAGTGGTGAGTCAGCTCGCTATTAAAGTAAAGGAGCTTGGTAAGACACCTGGATATGCATAACAAATGCAAGAAATATGTGCAATATGATGCATGATATGCAGTCCACATGATTTTATTTTATTATTTAATATCTCAAGGGATTTAAAATTTATGGACATATTGCAAATATCAAAGTAATATCGCATTTGAACTACTGAATAATTTCATTATAACAACTCCAAAATGGAATACAAGTTTCAATGATCCCAAGTACAAGATGAAAATAAAATCTAAAACCCTGAGAAGTAAAACTGATGGAGATCACTCTATACGTTGGCGCTTCCCTGTGAGCCTGTCAATCTGAGCCTTCAACCTCTGGTTTTCTTCTGCATAATTGGTGGAAACCTCCTTCCAATCACCTTAATCAGGAAGTGAGTAATCAACATCTGATTGAGACTTAGGAGAAAATAAATCCACTTGCCTCTCTATAGTCTCTATCGCTCGACTCTCAAGGATCTCAATCAAGTCGTCTTTGTCCTTAAAATCCACTCTATAGGAAATCTCTAAAGTTTGGCACTTATTCTTCCAAGCATCCTTTTCATGTTGCATCCTGTCCAAATCAAGTTGCAGCTCTTCTAGATCATCTAATAGGGGAGGAGTGGTCTTTACAAACAGATCAGACATAGGTGTTTCCCGGGAATATGGCATCTTTAACTTAATAGCTCTCGTTTTGACCCACTAAAGATATGGCTCCAAAGAAACAGCACCCTTAGGTCCCATATCCTTCCCACTCTTCTTATGAATGTAACGTCAGGCCTTCGCAATCTGCTCCCTAGCTTCCATATGGTCTTCTCTGTCCTTCAGAAATAAACTACTCAAATGAATACTATTTGGTTTATCCCTCATCGGATAATCGAGTTGTCGTCGTGCAAGAACATTGTTATAGTTAATTCCTCCCTTTGTACCAAGAAGAGGTACATTGGGGAAACTACCACAAATGTCAATAATCTCTATATCCTGGTAAGCTCGATGATACTAATCAATATCCGAGTGAGTAAGTTCCATGATCTTAGGAGCCCAACGGGGTTCCTTCTTGACATCCCAAAAAGCGTCAGACTGAGGCATATGAGAGATAAACCATATGTACAACAGAGGCGTGCAACAGATGATCATCCCCCCATGATAAGAATTCCCAAGATGAATAGAGTAATAAGAATCACCCAACAAGGTAGGAACTGGGTTTCCAATCATGAAGATCCTGATAGCATTAATGTCAACAAACCTGTCCACATTAGGAAATAAGAACAAATTGTAAGCAAGTAGAGCAAAGATGGCCTCCAAAGCGACTGTACTCTTCATCCTGGAAAAGTAGCGAGCTTTCTCTAATAAGAACTGAGCTGGTAATCCTCTAATCCCTCCTTTGGTAGTAATATGGGCTTCCACCTCAGACTTCCCCAAATGAATCAAAGTAGCAATCTCATGTGGTTTTGGCTCACCCTCCAAAGAAGTAAAAGGAACACGATCAGTAACGGGTAAATCCAACAGATAAGAATACTCCTCCAGTGTAGGCATAAACTGATAGTCGGGAAAAGTAAAGCAATGATACATCGGATCATAGAACTGGACCAAGGTCGAGAGAATACCCTCTTTCATCTTTAGCTTCATGAGAGGAATGATGGATCCATACTTCTTACGAAAATATGCAGAACACTCAATCTCGGGAATTAGGCTGATCAACTCATCCATCTTGGGATCCTTGAAACTGTACTTCCCAGTCTTTATTTTTCCAGAATCAATGGTTAAAAAGTACCTGAGATATTCACAAATGGTCAACTTTTAAATCCCTTGAAATAAGATTTCTTTAAAAGATGCTTATGAGTGCATGGATGCATGATGTAGCAATCACACATAAGATCACACATATAGGGTTCATAGGTTTAATGTCACGAGCATGAAGTCGAAGGTACTACCCATAAGGTATTGGTCTAGAAGTTATCACCTGCCGAACAAGGTTCTAAAGGTTCCCAGAGTCTACACCATTCCTTCAGATATTACTAACTTCTCGATTAACTCGGTAATTAGTAATATTCTCAATAAAAACTCGTCCGAGCGTAGTATCTCGTGACAACTATTTCCAGATTACTCCGTCATAACTTCCGCACTACACCTAAAAGGCCAAGATGGATTTGGTATTCTACGGTCCTCAGTTTCAGCAGGCTCCCAGGTCGAAAGCACTACGTCTTCCCAATTACTCGGTAAATGACACTACAGTCAAAGGGGCCTCCACTGAGTGGGGAATCTCATGCCTCCTTTTTTGGGATTACTCTCTCATAGTTAACATGACTATACCTCCCGTCCTATCTTAAAGTTTTCCCAAGTCCGGGTATAGGACTTATAAGTAATCACCAAGCACCCTTAAAACCAGGAAAGTCCAGATAAATATATATACAACATATAACACATAAACAACAATAGCACATACACAGATATAAACAAAGATAGGCTCAACCCACTTAGGGATGGACCAGCAAGAGGTCAATCTCTCCTCAATGAAGTCGCCATTTTTTCTGTAGCGGTAGAAATGTTTAAGACTAAGCCATTGGATTGACTTGACTTACACAAATCAAAATAAAATCTCCACCGCGCTTTATTGTTTCCAAAGGAATGAGAAAAGAGCGAATAACCCAAAAGAGGGGCGAAAGATTCAAGGTAAGGGGGTTGGTTATGCAAAGGGAAGGCATTAGCACCCTAAACATCTACGGTACTCCGCAGGAACCTCTTTGTAAAATCTGTATATTTTGGAAATAAAAATGTTGTATAAAAATGGATGGTGGAGGTGAGAAAAGAAATATATTTTTATGGTTTTTGCACCATCCGCGGTTGCGGACCTTTAGTGCCTATGTACCACCTTCCGTGCAATAGGGGATCAGGGTACACGTAGTTCCTCTTTTAAAAATTTTAAAACACAAATGTGTTGGTTGATTTTATGAGATAAAGCATCATTGTCATTGTCCGTGTGGAAAACATACCTACTACCCACAATCATGAGAAAGGAGAATTTGCATCATCAATGCCTTACTAAACACCCAAGTGGAAAATATCTCTCTTCACTACATATTTTAGAAGTATAGTTGTTTGCATCACTACACGGATTGACAAGAGTTCAATCTTTTGAGAAAAGTTTAAAGATAAAATCCAAAGTGGAAAAATAGTTTGACATGGGATTGATTGACTTTTAGTCTTCTCACAAAAAATGTCAAAGTATTATTAAATTTATTGAAGTCTATTTATGAAAATGTTTTAAAAATGCATGGACCTAAGTCCAAGTTTATTATGAAAGTGGTTCAAGTTTTTTTTTTATTTAAAAAAGAAGAGTTTTAAAAAAGAGAGAGAAGATTTTTGAAATTAAAGAAGATGGGAGGAGAAGAAGGGACTATCCTAAAGCATAAGGTAAAAGCTAGGGATAAGAACCATCTAACCAACAAGAAGCCAATACTTGACACTAAGAGCCTAGATAGATTTCCCATTCTTTGGATTGAAACCAAACAAGCAATGATACTAGACCTCTTGAAAGAACCAGACTTCAAGTGTATTAAGTCTTCACAAAAATTGGGCAGAGTAACGGCTGTTTGAGGGTGAATTCCAAATTACAAATAAAGAGTGTGATCATAATAACCTACACATAAAACAAACAAACAACCCAATTCCTTGAGGTAAACCTCAAAAGCTCCAGACAAAAATAATCAGATAAGGTCACAAGGTCTCCAATCATAGGCTAAGGTTACAAATCCTAAGTCCAAAAAGTCCAATGCACCATAATGCCAAGGATAGTAACCAAATAGTTTAAGTATCATTAAATATTTTTAGGGTTTATGTTGATTATTAGGTGTTTTGAAAAAGAAAAGTAAAGCTCAAGTGAGCAAAAATAAAAATGACAAGAAAGTAAGTACTCAAATGAGCAAAGATGAAAATGGCATGAAATGTAAATGCTAAAAGTAAATAGTGCATAAGAATAAAAGGAGGCATAAAAATAAAGGATAAAGTCAATTATTAGTGATTAGTGGTTAGTTGGATGATCATCTTGAAACTTGCATTTGGAACTCATTAGAGGATTGGTAGAACCAAATCCTCCACACAACAATTTGCATTTACTTTTTGTCAAGTATATCATCCATTTGGAATCCTCATAAGTACTATTTAATGATCAATGATGTTTAAGTGATCCGTGTTGACCAAAAGTGTTGTAGATCCATTAGAGGATTGGTAGAACCAAAGCCTCCACACAATGAATCTCAAAATTATTGGATTAAAGAGATCAAATTAACATACTAGGGCTTGCAAACATAAGTTTGGGCCACGAATGATCATTTGTTCGAATTGGGACAAAATTTAGTGTCATGTTAAGCAATCATAAGTGGACTTATATAGAAGTCGCACCTATTTTGAGGCCGGTCAATAGCAATCTATGCACCATTTGTTTTGAGACATGATATAGAGATCATGCTCCAATAACACTTAGTACAATAAGAAAGGGATGAGATGAAGAGGGTGGGAGAGAATATACAAACCATTTTTGAATTAAATTTAATCAAACTATTATTAAAATCATTCATCCCTTTTTTGTGGAGTTAGACTCAACACCATGGGTCCAATGATGTTAATAAAGTTCATGATCAAAAATTTAACCCAAGATCAGCCAGAAAATAATCACAAAATAATATTACATTTAATATATACAAGAAATGTTTTTAAAAAATGTTTTAAAATAGAAATAAAAGAGAAAAATATCAACTATGTTCAAATTAATCAAAAAATAAAAAGTAAGACCATAGAAAAAGCAGAAAAGGACTCAAATGATTTTATAAATTTTTTGGTAATTTTTTAATGTCAGAAACTATCTTTAAAAATTAAAAGAAATGAGTAAAATAAACTAAAAATGATAAAAAAATACCTAAGTCAGAAATAAAAATTAAGTGAGATCACCAATATTTGTCAAAATATCATTGGATCATTCCATAATTTTTTCAGAATTTAAAAATGTATAAAAGTATTTTTTAAACATTTAAAACAATTCAAATAAAGTGAAAATTCATAAAAAATACCAAAACACAAAATTAAATTGTGAAAAAAATAAAAATCAGAAAGAGGATGATCAAAAATATTTTTCGTAATTTTTTCATATTTTTTGGACTAAAAATTATTTTTCTATGATTTTTTGAAGTTTAAAACAATTAAATATAAAAATCAGAAATGAAAATAAAAGTCAAAAATATGTGGACCATTGGATGAGAGTCAAAACGCGTTAATAATCAAATCCTAGGAATCTGGTGTACTGTACATATCATGGTCATTAGTGAATAAAGCACTGAATCAAATGTAAATCAGAAATTCAAAAAATCTAAATGGCGTTGTTTCATTGATTGAAGGATGACACGTTGGTCATCTTCAACCTCTAGCCATTCCCAAAACCAGGTTGCTCAATCTGTAAAATTAGAGCACGAGACATATGCCATTCGTTTCGTTTCTTCAAGATTAGGACAACCACACACTCGCGACAAATTTATATAAATTGTAGCTCAAGCAATTTGGAAGGAAAGTTTTGAAAAGGGATTTGAAATTTCATAGTCAAAACGTGTTTCCAGTTAAAAGCAAGTGTTGCGACTAGAACTAGGGCAATGAAAGCATCACAATGATATTAAAGTTTTGAAGAATTGATGAAGGAATCCACCTATTGAAGTTGAGTTGCAGAGCTCTGAAAATGGACTTCTATGGAGCAATATAGGGCACGATTCTTGAATGTAATTATATGGTTAGCTTTGGGAAGATCAAGGAAGATGAATTGATGGAAAAATTGGGTTGAAAAAGGCTTGAGAATGGATTTCGAATTTGCTAAATTTTGAGTTATAGAATAAGTTTGGCAGGGTGATTCTGGCTATCCAAGCTTGAGGAAATGAATGGGGAATGACCCTCTATTTATAGGGAATCAAATATAATGTCCAAGCGTGTGAAATGATGAAGTTTGAAGGGAAATCGTGTGAAGTTGCAAACAAGAAAAGTGTGACTTCTAATTTGATCAAAACTCATCCAAAATGCGTGTTTTGCTATGCTAATAACTTCTAGAAGTTCACTAAACATGTTCTGAAGCAAAAACATGCAAAAACAAAGTGTTTAGAAGCCAAAACAAGGATTTCAAACTTCTAAATTAGTGAAAAATTCAGTTTCAAATTGCCAACTCCTGGGCAATGGCATTCTCAGTTCAAGGGATCTTAGAGTATGATTCTTGATGCTTTAGAAAGATGAGGTTAAAAGCTTTACAATTGAAAAAGAATGGAATCAAATGGATGCTTCAGATGAAAGTTTCATTGCTTCAAAGTTTGAGAAAAAGGGTTGACTTTCCATACATAGAAATATTTCGAATTTTTCTTTAAAAGTGACCTATAATGTTTTGCATCCAAACATGGCCTTCCTCTTGGAATTTTCTCTTGACCAAAAACGATGGCATGAAATAGGCCTCTTGAATGACATTTTGGGACTTGAACCATTCAAAATATCCAAAAATTTAGAGAGTTATGAATTGTTGAAGTTGGCAAAAAATCATGAAATGACCTATAATCTTTTGTATCCTTAAGGCAACTTCCTTCCATTTTATCACTTTGCACATAAAAGAAGGAATAAAGTTCACATCCTCAAGATCATTATGGAAAAATATTGGGCTCAAGGTGATAAAGGTTGACCAAGTTATTATCATTAGAAGTCACGCATGGAAAATTAGGGATTCATCTAGAAGACTTGTAATCTTTCTTCTTCATCCAGTTTCTTCCACATGAAAATTCCTTGGAACTTTTGAAGTGATTTATTGATAACCCTTTAAATATAAGTATGTCTTTGGAATCACTCAAAAATACCAAAATATGAGCAAGATATACTTCTTTGAAGTTCAAAACCCTAGCTCCTAGATCAAGAAAATGCCTTGAGGAACTTTGACAATTATGAACAAACTTCTTGTACCAACACCCTTGTTTTGTAAATAGAAGTTTTTGAGGATGAAAAATGAGAACTCATAGCCACCAAAACCACTTCCATATCGTGAGAATTGAGAGAAATATGCACTTGTGACCAATGAGAACAAAGCCTTGTCCAAGCATGACAACTTCTCCAATCAATCCCTTGTGCTTTTGAACCAAATTTGATAACCTTAAAAAGAGGTGAACCAAAATAAGCTTTCCATGCTATTTCTTCCAAATCAAATCCAATGGTGAGGTTTGAAATTCTCAAGCTTTACTGACTAGTGTATGGAAATAAACTCATGAACCCATGGAGCAACTTACTGAATCTTATTGCCTTACTTACATGAGTAACAAGCAAGACAAACCAACATTGCATTTTATTAATTAAGAGAAGAAATCAAGACAAAAATATTCATGACCACAAAAGGAAACAAGTCAAAGTGTTTGGTGATTCCTCAAAGAGCAAAGCTAAATATAGGGAGGGGAACCAAGAATCCTAATGTGATTTTATTGTGAATGAATCAACATGGTATGATGAAGGGATCTTAGGGGCAAAAATTGGCATATAACACATATTTCAAAAAGTCATAACATCATATTTAATAGTTATTTCACATTTATAAAAAATCTAGTAAAACATAAAATAACACATGATATTTCAAAATGTCATAGGATTTGACTCAACCATCATATTGAGTGATCATTACATAACATAGAGACAAAATATAAACAACATAAAAAAGATAAAACATGACAAAATATAGATAAACACAACATGTTTTATGGAACAAAATTTCTACATATTTAAGAATGTTTTATTTCCTAAATACAGAGAAGCTAAGTTTTAACCATTAGAGTTTTTGTTCTTTTCCCCCCTTTTGTCATTCCAAAAAGAAGGTGGGAGGCTTCAAAGTGAAGACAGTCTAAGGAGCATCTTTGTCAGATGTTACTCCAGATGTGAAGGGAAGTTTGGGGAACTTAAATGGAGGAAGATCGGGAGGTGTGGGTGCAGGGAAGTTATGTTGAGCAATCCACCTGAGCATAGCATGCTAATAGTTTGCAGTAATAACAAATGTTTGCTGCAAAGTATGTTGACCTTGAATAATGGGATCAATGGAGTTGTTTTCTAGTTTATCAGTTCTATTCCTAGGATTATGAAAAGTTTTTGTTGCAGAACCAAGACATTTGAGGAATGATAAACATAGGGAACCAATTTCATCGGGCTCAAGAAAATAAGACGAGGTTTCTTCCCGAGGCATGTGATTGGGGGATTTTTCAAATCTAGGAGGATAGAGAAAGGCTTCTAGAACATTTTCAAAGTTGCTTTGAGCTTGAGTATTGGCAGAATTGTCACAAAATATGGCAGACTGATGTTGGGCATCAAAGTAGTTGATAGGTTGTGGATGATGGGAGGTGTTTTGGCTCACTAGGAATGCTTCCAAATTAAATTCTTCATGATGATGAGAGTTAGGTGGTGAAGGATCAAAGCATGGTAGTTTAGTGGGAGATACCATAGTAGGTTCAGCAGAACATTTGATGGAGATGAGAAAACATGGATGGTTTATTTTGGTGTATGGACAGGTGAGGAAATATCAGTTAGGTCAAAGTTGTAGTCCTCTTGATTATTGAAGGAGTCCCCGTGAATGGGCTGAAAATTTGCAACTAAGCTTACAAAATCCTTAACAGGTGTAAGTTGGTTTTCACATGGATTAGCAAAATCCTTAGCAGGTGTAGAATTGATTGGGGATTTTGATGGAGACTTTGAGTCACTTTCAGGTTTTGAGGAGCCGGTTTGTCCAGAGGAGTAAGAGTGGGTTTTTCTAAGTTTTTGTTTCTTAGGAAGAGGCTCAGATAATGTTTTGGAACTTCATTTTATCTTAGGGTGAGAAGGGGGTGATATGCATTCTAGGTAGCTTATTTCTTCTCACAACTTGAAGGTAAAGAAATGCCTTTTCTGATTCCATTGTCACATAAAATAACTTAAAGACCTTTGCCAAAATCATGCCAGAAGTTGCACTTCTTCCATTAATAGCAGCATTGCGAATGTGATTGAACAAAATATACCCTAGATCGAGAGGCTTAATTTGAAGTAGGTGATACATGATCAGGAGGTCAGTGTCAGTACATTTTTCATATCTTCCTGCTCTAGGTATAATGGTGTTAACTCAAATGTTATGCAAAAGTGAGAGAGTGGTTCAAGGTTTAAAGACGGGAAATTTATCTTGGAGTTTTTGTGACTAGTCTCTTTATGGCTTCTATAGGGACATCTTATTATTTGTACCAATTGTAATAGTAAAAAGATAGGCCATTGATAGGTAAACCTAATATGTGGGATAACAAGTCAGGAGTAAGGGTGATATTGATACCTTTGATGGTGGCTTTGATGGTTTTTTCAGTTGTCTTTGCAATAGCATAAAAGCTCTTTATTAGACTTTAGCAAGTTTCAACATGAATGGTAAAAAATGAGGTCCATCTGAGAGCGTACGTGAGAGCTTGAATGTCAAACCCCTTGTCTTTGAAGTTATCCAAATTAACAGGTTTTCCAGGTGTGATGGTGGTGAATTTCAATTTGTTGTTGAAGAGTTCTTTGTCAGATGGATTTGCTAGGACATAATTGTCATGAATCTCGAGTGGTGGGCTGATAATATCTGGTTTTTCAATTGTTTCTAAGGTTGAGCCCTTTTTGTTTTGTGAGGAAGAACAATCATTAGAAGTTCTGAGAGTTGCATGTTTGGTTCGGGGATTGATTGGTGGAATCCAGGTAGAAGGATTTTTTTTTTTTTGAGTTTCTTCATTGCCTAAAGAAGGTGGATGAGAGATTGGGGATGAGGTTGGAGAGATTGCATTGAGAGGTTCATGAACAGGAACGAGTTGAGGTTGTCCGTGATGGAAATATAGTTTTGACAAAAAGGATGAAGAGAGATTTTAGAGATTTTCAGAATGAGTGAATTGAGTTCTATTTGAGGAGAAGAATAAATATTAGTGAAGTGATGGTGATTGGAAGAAGGCGGCTGAGCTGACATTAGGAAGAAAGAAAATGATTATTAATAGCCTTGTTAAGTGCATCATTTTGCCAAAAGAGGAGTGAAAAAGAAACTGAAAAGACACAAGACTGAGAGTTGGTAGAGAAACGTGAAGATATATATATATATATATATATATATATATATATATATATATATATATATATACTATATATAGATATATAGATGTATATATTTAAACATGAAGAGAATAAAAAAAATATATGTATATATGAACTTATAGATAGAAAATTATTTTTGAATTTCAATGATAAAAAGATGTTTTTTAATAAAACTAAATCTATCTTTAACGAGTGGTTTTGTGAAAATATCGGCTAATTGATTCGATATTACTATTTTTTACATGATCCCTGATGAAGTGGTGCTTTATCTCTATGTGTTTTGATCGGGAATGTTGTATAGGATTTTTTTTTTGAAAGTTGATTGCAGTAGTATTATCACAGAAAATTGATACCTTTGGGTGTTTGAGAGTGTTGTACCCCAAACTTTTCCCTCTTCATTCTAACCTTAATTGTCTTATACTTTATCATCATATTCATACATACATGTCATATGGTTTATGCTCATGGAATCAAGGGTTTTCTCTGTGAAAAGAATTGTGAAAATTGACTATTTCGTTAAGCAGTACTATGAAGCAGAACTCAGGGTTTTCCGTATTTAAATGCACTATGCATGTGTTCCTAAGTTATTCAATTAACAACCAAGAAAGTCATCATCATATCAATCTCTTATGCATTCCAACACGCTCTAAATTATGTAGAAAGTAAAGTGTTTCATTTGATTTGAGACAGTTCAGGCAAAATTTCAGTATTGTGTGTTTCAAGTTCAGAAATTCATAACTTGAGATCAAAAAATGGTTTGGGAATGATTTTCCAGTCATTAGAATCGTCTTGAGGCCTTCTTCATTTCATTTGTTCATGTCGAAGGCTAATCTTATGAGGAAGATTTTCTAAAGCGCCAAATACATGAATTGCGCTTTATAGTTGATTTGCTGGTTCACCGGTTTTTGGATGCTTAAAAATTCATAACTTTTGAAAGGAAGATCATCTTCAGGTGGTTCTTGGAGTGTTTGAATTGTCTTTTTATTTCTGTCAATTTTTCGTATTTGGATCGGAAGCTAATTCTTTGAGGAAATCTCCGAATGTGCAAGTATTCAGAAGTTATACAATGAAAAAAAAACAGTGAAAATAGTGTGTTGAACCGTTGTTTTTCAGATGTTCAAAAATTCATAATTTTCACCCGGTTCGATGTTTTTGGCTCGTTCTTTGGACTAAAATCCATCTTGATTTTATCTTTGATTTGTATGTTCGAGTAAGAAGTTAATTCTTTATAGAAGGCCTCCGAAATTGCGAATTACCAGAGAAAATCGCATTCCAAATTGTTTTTATATCGAACTATTTCTCGATATTGTAAAAATCATAACTCTCTAGATTTTTATTGTATCGAGACGGTTCTTGAAGCGTAAGATCACAAATTTTATGAGTTACAACCTTGCTTTAGGTCCTGAGTTCAGATTGTGCTTCGAAGGCTTCGGTTTATGGATCGCATCCTAAAGTGCGCATGAAAATAAGCTTAAATTTTCAATACAAAGAAATAAGTCCATTGTTTCTCGTCATTCGAAAAATCATAACTCGCTCGATTTTTATCGTATTAGGGCGATTCTTTTGGAAAGATGTCACAACTTTCATTATCTAAGATTTTATTTCAGGTTGGGCGTCAGGATTCCACACCGAAAGTCATGAGCTTGTGGTTTGGTCACGCGTCGTACATAAAATAAGTTGTAAAATTCTGCACCGTGAATTTTTACACTGCATTTATTGTCATTCATGGCAATGTAACTTGCTTAAATTTTATTGTATTAAGAAGATTCTTTTGGTGCCACATGACAAGTTTCGTCATCAACATCTTTGTTTCAAGTTGCGCATCAGGATTCCGCACCGATTGTCATGAGCTTGGGGTTCGATCTCGCACTGTGCATAAAATAAGTTGAAAATTCAAGTTTGGAGCCAATACATACATTTCAAATTCCAAAATTCAAACAACAAGAACTGTCATTTTTTCACATCTCACCAAATCAAAACCAAAAACTCTCTCATTATTCTCACAACTTTTCTTCAAACCTCTCAAGAACAAATCAACAAAAACTTCATCAATCTTCATCTTTCTCCTTCATTTTTTTTACAAGCTTCTCACCACCATCTACCGCCGCCGGTTTCTCCTCTGGCCAGCTCCGCAAGCTCGTGAACCACTGGTTAGTCAGCCTCCATCCGTTGCGCTATTTGGCGGCCTCTTCTTCCTACGTTGCAAAATCCGTGAAGCACACTCCCTCCTCGCAGCGATTCCGGCGAGTCCTCACTCTAATCGCCGAGTTTTCTGGCCAAGCATCCTCTTCATCTTATCTGATTCAATTTTCGGTAATTTCTTAAATCCATCACTTGATTTAATTGCTTTTGCATAATTGATTCTTGTGACATAATATGTGAATTGAATTTATGAGTTGAATTAAACTTGAATTCTTGAATATTGTGGAGATACACTTTAATTCTTGAATTTGTGATAATGTTTGAATCATGTGGAATTGGTTGATTGGTGACATAATTGATATATATATCTTGATTTTATTCGATAAAATTGTTGATAATTTTGTGATATCGAATTTTAGATCTAAATATCGATTATGGAATTTTGTTGAGATTTAATTGTGTTTTCATGAATTAATGCAATTTTTGTGTCGATTTGCGGATGAATTCAAGTTTTTGACATAAAAATCTCAAATCCTGATATTGCATTAACACTTAAATTTTGTTGTTTGTGACTTGGAATATGCGGATTTATTTGTTTGCAAAGTGTTGGTAATTTCTAAGTGATAATACTTGAATAAGTAAACGCTTTTGTATTTGTTTATCAATTTTGGAACTCATTTTTGTTTGATACCGGTCCAAGTATATGTTTATTCCCGAAAACTATAAATATCTTGCAAATTGATTTCCAAAAGTTGTTTGATTCTTATTCATGCCTAATTATGCGTTTATGGACAATTATTGTTGAGATTTATCGTTTCCAATACGATTTTTCGAGCAATTCTTTGTTACGGCGCAATGCTGCCCGATTATGGTAAGTTGAGCATAACGCGACATTTTATTGATGGTTAATGCTCAAGGAAGCTCGTGTTGAAACTTGGATGGAATTTATGCCAAGTTTTTTCGATTTCGGATCGATATTTTGCATGGTGAGAGGTACTTGCATAGTGATTTAATTCACGGTTGTTGCTTATTTGAACTCGTAGGTACGTTTGGTGGCTACCGGTACCATTTCAGATTGATTTTATTCCGACTTTTCGCACACTTTCATATGTAATAATTTGCTTCCTGGAGTTTATGTTTGTTAATCTAATGCATATTTAAATTCTATTTCTTCATGATTTGATCCCAATTTGAATTGTGATGAGAATGTATAACTCTGATTTCATTTCCTTGTTATTTCTAACATTTTGTTGACTTGTGCAAGGCATTTCAAGAGAGCTTTCGGTCGCTTAATTTTTTATTATTAAATTGAAAAGCATTTGTACTCCACCTCTTTGTGGATTTATGGATTTGCTTCCAAAGCAATTTACTTTGTTTCTCATTTCATGAGATATATACACTGCTTGTATTTTTGTCTGGATGTGAATTTTTGTGCAGGTGTTTTGTATATGAATGTGTCTGACACGCATTCTCATTGTTCTTTATTGATGCTTCAACGCATATTCTGACTATTTTGTTGTTGATTCTAGCTTGTGCGAAGTTTTTCGGATTGTTTATGCTTTTGCTTGCTACAAACTCTTGTTCGTTTGGTATTATACTTATTCTTGTTTATTTTTCTACATCATTTACTGTTTTCCTTGCCATGAGAAGTAGGAATAGAGATGCATGATTGGGATTCCCTACTTTAGGTGGGTAATCTCTTTAAATTCCTTAACTGAGGTGATGTTTATTCTGTTAAAATCCTCTAAATGAGGAAGTGTTTTTATTTATAAAAGATTCCAAAAGGGGAGAATTCGTGTTATTTGTTTAAAGACCTCAAAGGAGGCATTTTTTCCAAAGTCCTTGAAAAAGGCACTTCTCTTCCCCTTTTATTTCGTGCTTGCTATCGAGTCAATAAGTGATGCAAAGGGTCTGCAATCGACCCCCACACAATCTAGCCTGTGTCGTTCCTAGCTCGCGTTGTACATTGATGCTTCAAACTGTGCTTACTCTTGTTATTGAGTTGGTCAAGTGGAAGATAGGGCTTCGTAATCAACCCCCCATTCTTTATCATTCATTTCGATGATGTTATCTCGCGTCGCTCGACATTGATGCTCCAAGTTATTACTCGATGTCGGTGCTCGAGCAAATCAAGTGGAAAGAGTTCCTTACTCCCACTTAAAGATCCATTGGACTCATTTGTTTGTTTCTAGCTCGCACTCGATGTTTGTTTTGTCTTCGGTTCGACTTTGTTTGATTGCACTTGTGCTTATGCTTTCCATTAGGTTGTAACCTTTGTATGCTCCCTTAAGATTCACTTGTTTCATTTCCGATGCAAGTTAGACATTAGGATCGTAATCCATGTATGCTAACATAGGTAGATATTTCCCTTCTAAAACTCAACTATAGGACCAATCATTGTATGATAACATTAGGGATAGAGCTCGATAGTTTCCCTTAGATGTTTTCTTTTTCTTTTGCATCTTTAAGGCTAAAACCTTTTTCTTGGCAAATTCATAAAATACTCTAACATTTTCATCTAATTCAAACATTTTTTTACCTTCGGGTCTTTATTTGAAACTCTTAAAAGGGTGTGTTTATTCTATTATATACAACACGACGCGTAAATCCCCAAAGGTCAGGTGGCACCATGTCTAGATTGCTAGAGCAAGAATGTAACATTATCCGTCTTGAGCATTTTTCTTTTGAAAATACCTTTTCAGGAAGAACATGTTAATTTATTTCTTTGCTAACGTGTGAGTCCCCAAAGATTGAGCTGTGGCAGAAAGAGAAATTAATACCTTTTGAAAATATCTTTTCAGGAAGAACATGTTAGTTCATTTTTGTGCTAACGCGTAAGTCCAGATGCTAAAGACTCATGTTTCTGAAGACAACATGTTATAAAGAAACCAGTCAGAAGATCTAAAGACAGAAGTTTCTACTTAATTCTAGATGTTGAAGACTAATGTTTATGAAGACAAAGGGTTCTCAAGACCAAGTGCTCAATATTTTGATAGAATAAGTTCTGAAGACTCCGAAGACTTGAAGTTCTATAGACACATGGTTCTAAGAAAAGGGTTCTAAAGGCTAAGTGCTAAATACTCTGAAGACAAAAGTTTTAAAGACTCTAAAGACTTGAAGTTATGAAGACCCTAGGTTCTAAGAAAATGTTCTCACGACCAAGTGCTGAACACTCTGAAGACGCATTTTTGAAGACTCTGAAGACTTGAAGTTCTGATGACCTTATGTTATGTTCTTGCTTCTAAATTGATGCTCGCAAAAGCCTCTGAAGTGCATAAGGAAAGAATATAATGTTAGCATGGTATAAATAGTACATGGTACAACCAACATTCCATTCCACTACCATGAAAAGACGAATGTGTTGCATGATCTTGTCCCCCACATGATTGCTCAACCTGCCAATGTTTCTAGAAATCCCAAGAGTACCCCGCAACAGATATATTATTTTATTGGCTATATAATAGCTTGAAGACTAAGAGAGAAAGCTAAATATAATTTTTACTGCACATCCATGCATAAGCCTGATCATATCTTTCATGTTCTTAAGTCATTATTCTTGAAATAGTTTACATATGAAGTTGTGTAGAAGCAATACTATTATAACAAAACTTGTATTTAAAAAGTTGTTTGATTTCCTTATAGGACCGGTAAGGTTTGTATCCTTAAGAAGTCTAGGATTAGTGTGTCTTAGAAGTTTGATTTTCCTTAAGTGACTGGTTAGGTATGTATACTTAAGAAGTCTAGGATTTGTGTAAGTATAGGAACTTGTGTAGGTGTATGGCCCACAATAAAAACAAGTAGGTATAAAATTACTTATATATCTAGGAGGATAAAATTTCTTCTTAACAAAACTTTTCTTTTTAGGATAATGATGAATCACTTTAGGTTTGTTCACTTTATCTTACATTGTTTAGTCACTAGTGTTATACCCCAAAATTTTCCCTCTCATTTTATCAAGATTTCCCCTCACAAGACTCTTTGGACTCAAGACCAAATTAGGGTTTGCTCTGCTCAAGACATCTCCTTGCACTGTTGACCTGAAATTAGGGTTTGAGTTTGCACGGGGATTTTTTGGACTTTCAATGCCTCATGTGACTTTCATACTTCATGTTGGACTTATAAGATTGCTCATACCAAGTTTCAAGCCTCGAATCAAATTTTTGCCCAGTCAATTGGACAATTGACCTAAAAATCAGCTGTATTGGGGAAAAAGTCAACTGTGGCCAATTTATAGTCAAACCTCATAATTTTTTATCCACATCAACATTATAGACTCACATGAACCATTTGATCAAGTTTGGACCACAACTCCTCAAGAAATTTGATCAGATCACCAAAAGGGCAAAATGGTTATTTTTAGGGTTTTGATTGCAGAAGGGCAACTTCTGATTTTTAACCTAGAAAATGGAAAATTGGGTTCAAATATAGTTTCAAGGACTCAATGGCATCATCTTTACCTAATCGCAAGGTTCAAAATATCTCAAATGCATTGGATTGATAGATGAATTTTCCAATCAACTGATCAAAAATCAACTGTACACTGAAAAGTCAAACTTTGACTTTTTGGTCAAAGTCAAGTGCCAAGGGTCATTTTTCATCAAGATATGTCAAAACATGAAACTTGTTCACCAAGAAACCTAATTTTGAAAATTAGGGTTTAAAATGGAAAATTTTCATAACTTAGAAATTTTCTAAGTTATGGAAATTTCTTATTTTTTCCCAACTTTTCCAAACTTTTTCACCATGATGCAATTGGATTCAAACAAAACTTCCAACATGATAGTTGTATTCCTCCACAAAATCTACAACTTTTATTCACAAAGTTTTCCCAAAATATGCTTGGATCTGATGTTATGATTTTGTGAACAAGGGTCCATGAAACTTTTAACTTAGTGAAATTTTGCCCTAGTTTAGGCAGGATTTTGACCTATCTACATGGCAAATTTTCACATAGTTCCAAGTAGAATCTCAAAATGCATTTAAAAGATGGATTGTAGAACATGTTACAATATTTCCAAAATGTTCAAGAAATCTCCAAGATCATTTGTGGTTAGGGAGAATCAAAGGATTAAAAATGGCAAATCATCACTTTTGTCCAAGGCATTTTGCACATTGCTACAACTTGCAATTCTGTCCAAAGCATGTTTTTACTTGTTTTACAGGCCTTAAACCTTTCCACGCTCCTTAATTAAATGCAAATACATTGGTTAGAGGCTTTGTTCTGAGCTTTAGAACATTACACATTGAATTAATCCATTTTTGGCAAAAAGGCAACAATACCATTTCCATAAAGCACAACTTTTGCGTTTTTGTTTCCCTTGAGCCTTGAACCCAATCTTTTGCAGAAAACAAAGTTCACTAATATCAGGCAATTGGTACCAACTATGTTCAGGCCTGGAGATAACAAGTACAGCCTTGGAGCATTATCAATTCAACCTTTTCTTCAAAAACAAGCAAGTGTGCAAAAACTCCACAACTTTGTAACCTGATATAACCAAACTTTGTACACCTTTCAAACAACCTCAACACATTGTAAGAAGCTAGAAACATGATTCCATAAGCTCTCAAACACCCCAATACACAACACACTCAATTTCTGCTCAAAATAGGGCAAGCCCTGCAGAACTCAAGCCATCTTCACATTGCCTTGTGCGTTTTGTCCCAAACCACTTCAAACACTTTCTAAACAACCCACCTGAACTATCCAAGCCATTGTTCATCAACTGTAAATTCATTTTCAAGCTTCACCATTTTTAAATTCTGAGTTTGCAGGTTGACTTCTACAAAGAGACTCAAGCCATTTCAAAGCAAGCTAAGCATTGGGAAAGGTCAAGGGAACATCAAGCAAGCTCAAAAGAACCTCAGGCCTCACTGAAAGTTACTGCATTGCCATATTCGAACTTGACTGAAACAGGTATTTCTCAAACTTCTATCTCCTTATTTAGGAATCATTAGGATTAGGTTTGTGAAGAAAAAATGTAGCCCTTAATGTCCTTGAACTGTACATATGCATAGAATTCATTTATGTTAACTGAGCTAGGAGTATTTGATAGTTGAGCTTACTGAAAAAATTAGGTTATAAATTGGGGGTGATAAAATTCTCCCTGATTTCTTAGAGTTGGATCAAGTTTTTTATATGGTTAGAATCGTGTGATGATGAGCTATAACTTTTATGTTGCAAGTTTTTGTTTTTAAGCACGTATGCAGGAGATACAGATTTGAACCATAGCGCGCGTTTCTCTTCTGTCTCAAGGACAGGGATGAAGGAACCTTAGGCTGGGCTTGCTTGCCTTGCTTTTGACACCCCCCTGCTTACTCTTTGCACCCCTTTGACCCATTTCTTTTATTTTTTTATATTTTTCATTTCTTTTCATATTTTCTGACTTTTATTATTTTTTCTAAATATTAAAAACCACCAAAAATATTTTCTTAATTTTTACATTTTATTTTATTTATTTTATTATTTTTTTGGCATAAGAATAGTTTATTAATTAATATATACTTTTATTTTCTTAAATAAATTTATAAATAATACAAAAAATATCATATATTTTTATTTTTATTATTTATACACTTAAATAATATTTTCTCACACATTTTAATTTTTTAACACTTTTGTATATATTTTTATTTATTTTCTTGTACATAAATAAATAATATAGAATATATATTTTCTTAAAACCAAATTAGGGTTTCCACCCTTTCAAAAATAATCATTTTTTTATTTTCTTATTTTTGAGACATAAATAATTTATTTTTACATACATAAAAATAAATACAAAAAAACATTTTTGCATATTTTTATTTAATTGCATATTTAAATATTTTCTTATTTATTTATTTGTACAAATAAATTCAATATGGTTGTAATAGTTTTAGGGCTTTATTTTTGTGCAAATACCCCTTATTCAAACTTTTATCCCCCTCCCCATAATGACTTTGTAATAGTCTTAGATTTACTTTTACGCATTTTATCGCTTTGATATGCATGCTAGTAAAAATTAGGGTTTGTATGATAACCAAAAATCAAAACAAATAGTATGACTAAACACAAGATAAAAATGCATGAAAAATGACAATACAATGCACACAAGCACCCCTAGGGTTTCATCCACTTGTTGCCTTAAAAATGGCCATGATATGCATGTTAGGTATCTTGGCAAAACAAAAACAAAACAAAAAGATCATAGTCCCTCGATGACGCTATCTTGGTTGCCTATACAAAAAATGATCTAGACCCTCAAAAACTTGCTAAGATACTTAGCATCATTGATATCATGGTCATACGATGACCCACGCCCGTCCCATTTAACATCCAAAGACAAGGTTGTTTACCAAATACAATGGTAAAACAACAAGGTCAAAGGGTTAAAAATGTGTAGGAAAGATCTTTGAGTAGGGTAGACAACTCCTAGTTACTTGATCAAACTTGTAAAGCATCCTTGCTAATTTCAAAAACACAATACAATTTCAAAACATTTTCCCAAAACAAACTTTCAAACATTGAAACATTTTTCAAAAGACAAACACCTTTGTATACATTCAAACAAGAATCATTACAAAGGTTGCCTAAACAAAGGCCTCTTTTCAAAATACTTTCAAAACCACACAAAAAAGCACCATTTCAAACAATTGAAAAGCAAAAGTAAGTGATCTAAAACAAGTAACTAAGAGCCCATGGAAAATCATGGATGAAAAGGGTGCTAGCACCTTCCCTTTTCATAATCTACCCCCCGAACCCAAAAACAATCTCAAAGGTCTTTCCTGTGCTTTTTGACCTTTCCTTTGGATAAAATAAAAAGTCAGTGGCGACTCTTGCTAAACCAAAATGTTTGCAAACACAAATGCAAAACCTCAAGTTAGTTCTCCCACCGCATCACAGAACTGGAGACTCTGCTGGGGAATAATCTAAAAGTGGGGTTACCTTAGGGTTTTATATCACCTTTACATGCTTATCTTGCTTGACTTGATTTCTTTACATTTGGTTCTATTGTTTG
This sequence comes from Vicia faba, assembly GCA_948472305.1. NCBI lineage: Eukaryota > Viridiplantae > Streptophyta > Magnoliopsida > Fabales > Fabaceae > Vicia > Vicia faba. The sequence goes on from OX451737.1 coordinate 788,383,522, forward strand.
GGTTTGAATCCTCTACCCGGATTTTGGGAAACATTCATAGGTAAATAGTAATACGTTGTGGAAACTGTACGGGGTATACCGAAATGGTTGAAGCAATAACTATATTAGTGCGACATATTTATGGGTACCGGTAGCCTTTGAGTCAATCAAATAGAATACGGGGCCGCTGAGTGATGTCATGAAGCACTAATGGACTTTTAGAACCTTTACTTGACCAACATGGCCTTTTTAGGGGTAGTGAGATGACCGACTTTGGTACAGTCCAAAGTTGGAAGATACTCGATACTACACTCATTGAGGGTTGTTTTCTTGGAATATTTCGATCGCCAGTAAAGTGGCTAAACTGAAACAATGAACACAGAAAATAATCCAGTGATATTGAGCTCCTTATAATCCGGTTACTATTTATAGGACAGGTTGAGCCAACTAAACTTCAAGAGGGTACTTACCTATGAAACCCCGTGCAAGCCTAAAACTAGGAACTTGTGTGATTTGTTTGTACATATATACTTGTGCATAACATCATAACATCATGAAGCATCATATGCATCCACTAACCATTTCAAGGATTTGGATCTTCATCTTTGTTCCTGTTTTGTAGGTAATGGATTCACTTCGCAGGAAAACAATTCAAGTCAACCTTGTAAGAATTCCTCCTCAATGCAAGGAACTAGCTTCAAGGATTCCTGAGAATTCTCCATTCACCGAGAGGCATGGTCGTCTTCTCAACTTATTCAACACCAACACTGAGGAAGACATGGTGAAAGTTCTCTTCCAGTTCTTTGACCCCCTACACCACTGCTTCACATTTCCTGATTACCAGCTTGTGCCTACTTTGGAGGAATTTTCTCAACTCTTGAGGATTCATATTCTCCATCAACTACCCTACAACGGTACGGAAAGAGATCCAAATCCTGAAGATGTTGCTCAAGCCCTACACTTGCAACCATTTGATATCATAGTCCATTGGGAAACTAGAAGTGGTTTCAAAGGCTTCTTGTCAAAGTTTTTGTTTGAGAAGGCCCAAAGTTGTTGGAATTCATTAGACTTGCAAGCTTTTGAGGAGATTGTAGCTCGTCTCATCTATGGGATGGTCTTATTCCCAAACCCTGACCAACTTATAGATGTGAATGCTGTCAAGATTTTCATAGCTCGCAACCCGGTGCCTACATTTCTTGGGGATATACTCCACTCATTTCACACTCGAACAATGAGGAAAAGAGGTGTTCTCATGTGTTGTACCCCTCTACTGGCAAGATGGTTTATTTCTCATCTTCCCCAATCAGTCTTGAAGAATGAGCAAGGTTTGAGGTGGTCACAGCGATTGATGACTCTTACACATTCAGATGTTCATTGGTGTTCTCGATCCAGAGAAAATGTTATCATCATTGATCATTGTGGGGAATTCCCTAATGTCCCTCTACTTGGCATTAGGGGAGGAATTACCTACAACCCATGCTTGGCTCTGAGACAGTTTGGGTATGCCCGAAGGGATGGCCCACATAACATGCTGATTCCAGACTTGGTTTTTGACTTCGACAAAGACGATCAAGGACTTCGACAAAGGTTTATCCGAGGTTGGAGGATGCCCAACAAAGTGGACAGTAAGACCTTGGGACACAAGAATTCCATCCCCCTTGAGCCTTACCTCAAGTGGGTACGAACCCGAGCCCAAAGTCTTATGATGCCTTACCCCTACATTCTTCCTGTGATCAAAGAGCCTGTTATGGAAGGAGAGGTTCGATACACCCTCCTACATCCTGACATGCCAACATCACTAGAAGATTTACAAAGGAGTTGGATACGGCTCAAAGGAGAACGCGATACTTTTGAAACCCAATTCTACGCAAGTGAGAAGAAGGTTTTGGAACTTACTCGTCAACTTCACGAAGAGCAGACTCTCAACACCTACATTGCACCAAAGAGGATGCGCAACATCTTTTTACATTAGAATTTTGTATTATTTTTCCCATGGGGCATTGATGTACTAACAAATTCTATCTTATTAATATGACGTGTGTTCTTTTTGCTTAAAACAAATTTTAATTTATGAATCCTTGAATGCATTACATGAATACATATCATTCATCATATGCATAAGAAGGTCTTCACACCAAGTTTCCTTATCTCTCTGCTGTTTATTTCATTAAGATGGATATGGAGCAGACGGTCAAAGACTTACAAGTGCAAAATTCACAGTTCCAACAACTACCCATGACCTTGGCTAAGGGTCATGAGGAGCTCAAAACTCTACTGGAAAAGGAAAAGGAGAAAAATAAAAAGAAGAGAGTTGGTGTGGCTACCATGGGTAGAAGATTTGAAGGTCAAGCTAGAAGGGTCCTGGATTTCCCCTCAACATCTGATGAAGGGGTGGGAAAAGGTAAAGGAAATGTAGTGAAATTTGAGTCTGAGGAAGAAGAAGAAGAAGAGGATGAAGACTATTCTGAACAGCAGTACCCTCCTGCAGATGACAAATACAAGAATCTGGAAGAGCGTCTGGGAACTATGGAGGTACAAAGAGTGCTTGGGCTGGACTTTGAAGAGTTAGGGTTGGTTGTTGGGATTGTCATTCCCCCTAAGTTCAAGGTGCCTCTTTTTTCTAAATACGATGGTTTATCTTGTCCCAAGATGCACCTGCGGTCTTACGTCAGAAAAATTCAACCACATTCTTCCGACAAAGATCTATGGGTTCATTTCTTCCAAGACAGTCTTTCGGGGACGCAGTTAGATTGGTTCTACCAGCTAGAGAGGTATGATGTGCACAATTTGGAGGATTTGGCTGCTGCCTTCTACAGACAGTATCAATATAATGCGGATTTAGCATCAACCCGTACTCAATTATAGAGTATGGGCATGGTCTCAAATAAAGGCTTCAAAGAGTATGCCCAAAAATGGAGAGACTTGGCGGGACGAGTACAACCACCTCCATCTGAGAGGGAGCTGGTAGATATGTTCTTGGGTACACTGTTAGGCCCCTTTTTCAATCACCTGATTGGAAGTTCGTCTGCGGGGTTCATAGAGTTTATTCTGATCGGTGAGAGAGTTGAAGCCGGAATCAAGAGCGGAAATATTCAAAAAGATGCATCTGCTTTCGCTTCCATCAAAAAGACTTTTCCAGCCAAGAAAGAAGTCTCAGTTGTATACTCCCAAAGAAGTCAAGGAAGAGTTGAGCGCCGGCCAGCGGTGGGGGCTGTAATGATTCAGAAGTCTGCAGTTGATCAGCCTAGAAACAATCAACCCAGAACCAACCAAGCAAGGGTGGAAAGGCATGCACGACAATTCACCCGGATCAATATGACTTCTGCTCCGGTTTTACCCCATCTTTTGAAGTTAAACCTTACAAGTTTGAAAGAGGCACCGAAAAATCTGAATACAACTTCTCCTTACTACCATGCAAATGCTAAGTGTGCTTATCATTCAGACAGCCTGGGGAATGACACCAATAGTTGTTGGGCCCTCAAAAATAAGATTCAGGATCTGATAGATGCTAAAGAAGTTGAATTTGACGCCCCTGAAAAGCCTAACGTGATCTCTACTCCAATGCCAAAGCATGGCCACAATGCCCATGCTGTTGAAGATGATCTTTTTGTTGCTACTATTGATGATTTGATGACTCCGCTACCGATAATCAAGTTGAATTTGATGAAGGCTAGGATTTTCCCAGGTTGTGAAGAAGGTTGCTACCTTTGTTCATCCTTACCAACCAACTGTCCGTTGTTGAAGTTAGGCATCCAGCGCCTAATGGATAACCAAGAGATCCTTTTTGAGAAGACTCCTGTTACACCGACTCTTGTCAATGATATTTCAATAATTACCATATCCACCAATCTTTCCAAGGTCTCGAAAATACCTATTAAGATTGCATCCGATCTGAAGATTGTACCTTTGAAGATAACCATGTCGGGGCCTATCCCGTACAAGTCCAACAAATAAATACCGTGGAACTATGGGGGAGAGATCTTTTACCACGGTATTAAACAAATTGAATCAACTGAAGAGAGTTCTGATGAAGAGACTTCCGACATTGGAAACATTGCCGGAACGAGTAAAATCACCCGCAGTGGAAGAATTTTCTCTCCGGAGATTGCCCCTCCAAAGGCAATCTTCGGACCCTCAGCTGCTCCCAAGGTTACCCCTGTGCCGGTCAACGTATCTGCGAGAACTCCGATTATTGAAGAAGTTGTAACTCATGTGGTTGTCCCCTCTGCTGCTGATGATAGAGGGAAAGGGATCCAATAAGAGCCCGTCAGGACGAGGGCTCAACCGTTGATCATCCCTGAGACCTCTCAAAAAGAAATGGAAGAGATTTTGAAAATAATCAAGAAAAGAGATTATAATGTTGTGGAGCAACTGGGGAAAACCCCCTCAAAAATCTCTATGTTGGCCTTGCTGCTTTGTTCAGAAGCTCATGCCAAAGCTTTTATTAGATTCTTCAAGACGGCCCACGTGCCACAGGAAACCTCCGCAGACCAGTTCCAGGAATGTGTAGCTAGCCTAACAGCAGACAACGGTTTAGGATTCTCCGTTGCTGATCTAACAATCAAAGGGAGAAAACATAATGACGCTTTGCATGTCTCGGTAGAATGCAAAGGGACTACTCTAGCACACGTTCTGGTAGACACTGGTTCATCGTTGAACGCCTTACCAAAGAAGGAATTGGATAGGCTAGATTGTGAAGGTATAATTTTGAAGCCCAGCAACATCATTGTCAGAGCCTTTGATGGTTCGAAAAGGATGGTCCACGGGGAGGTGGACATCCCGATTAAAGTTGGAAATGAAACCTTCAACTCCACATTCTATGTCATGGACATCCGTCCCTCCTATTCTTGCTTGTTGGGAAGACCCTGGATTCATCATGCTGGAGCCGTTACTTCAACTCTGCATCAGAAGCTCAAGTACCCTGTCCAAGGGGAAATTGTAACAGTTCACGGTGAAGAGGAATACATGATAAGTCATCTTAATTCTTTCCGCTATGTAGAATTGGATGGTGAATTCATCCAAACCCCCTTTCAGCGTTTTGAAGAGGTAGCTCAGGAGATTGTGGCAACCAAGACAGTGCCTTCTGTACCCATGATTACCCGACCTCCGCCTCAGATGTCGTCTCTCAAAGATGCAAAGGCTATGATTGAAGAAGGAGGAAGCACAATCTGGGGGCAGCTTCCCGATTTTCCATTCAAATCTGATAAATTCGGCTTGGGTTTCATTGCTTCTGCTCAAAAGGCTGTGTGCCGCTCCCGGGCTGGAGGGTCACCAGTGAAGATCACCCATCATGGAGTCAATGCTTTGGAGGATGGTGAACAGGAAAGCAACCTGGAAGACTGGATTTTCCCTACCGTTGAAGGAGGATTGTGCAATTGGGAGGCAAAGGACTTTATTCCCATTACTTTCATCAATCATTAATTTATCTTTCAAACATTTATGTTGGTTTGTAATAATTCTTAAACAATTCGTACACTTTTAACCTTGTGCCTTACCCGAGGCACATAGGTCCATTTGTAAGGGTTTGATTTTTCATCTTCATATGCCATTTTAATGAATCATGGATGTTTTAACATATAAACTTTTGTGTTCATTTTCTTTCTTTTTACATTTTATTTGTTTAAAGGTGGCTATCCCTTACACACACCCACACTCACAAATGCAGGTACCCATCCATTCCGGATTCCATGGGTAACAATTCTGCTATGGCCTTCAGTGACTCTGAAGATCTGGTCTACCATGCCGAATACGAAGGTGATGAAGACTGTGAAGTGCCTGGAGGATTGGCTAGACTGCTACAACAGGAAGAGAGGTCTATTCTACCTCACGAGGAGTTGTTAGAGACAATCAACTTGGGTACAGAGGAAGACAGAAAAGAAGTTAGAGTGGGTGCCAACCTAGAGCCAAGTGTCAAGGAGCACTTAGTTCAGCTGTTGAATGAATATATTGAGATGTTCGCCTGGTCATACGAAGACATGTCGGGACTTGATACAGATATTGTGGTTCACCATCTCCCTACAAGAGAAGATTGTCCACCAATTAAACAGAAAGTTCACCGCATGAGGCCCGACATGTCTGAAAAGATCAAAGCAGATGTTATGAAGCAGTTCAATGCTGGATTTCTTGTTGTTACTTCCTATCCACAATGGGTTGCTAACATTGTGCCCGTGCCTAAGAAGGACGGAAAAGTCAAAATGTGTGTGGATTACAGAGACTTAAACAGGGCCAGCCCTAAAGATGACTTTTCACTACCACACATTTACATCTTGGTTGATAATACAGCTCATTACAACGTATTTTCTTTCATGGACGAATTCTCAGGCTATAACCAGATCAAAATGGCCCCTGAGGACATGGAGAAAACTACTTTTGTTACACAATGGGGTATGTTCTGCTACAAAGTGATGCCATTCGGATTGAAGAATTCCGGGGCAACCTATCAACGCGCCATGTTATCTTTGTTTCATGATATGATACATCATGAGATAGAGGTTTACGTAGACGATATGATAGCCCGTTCACAAACTGAAGAAGAACACCTCGACCATATGCAAAAGTTGTTTGTCAGGTTGAAGGAGTACAAGCTCAGACTGAACCCTAACAAGTGCACTTTCGGAGTCAGGTCCGGTAAACTCTTGGGTTTCATAGTCAGCAACAAAGGCATCGAGGTTGATCCTGCCAAAGTCAAAGCTATACAAGAAATGCCTTCCCCTCACACTGAGAAGGAGGTCAGAGGTTTCTTGGGACGCCTAAACTACATTGCAAGGTTCATTTCTCACCTAACATCTACCTGTGAACCAATCTTCAAGCTGTTAAAGAAAGATCAGGTGGTTAAATGGAATGATGATTGTCAAGTTGCTTTCGATAAAATCAAGGAGTATTTGCTAGAACCTCCTATCTTGATGCCTCCCGTCGAAGGAAGACCGCTAATCATGTATCTGGCCGTCCTAGAGAAAGCAATGGGGTGCGTACTGGGCCAACATGACGAGTCTGGCCAAAAAGAGCATGCCATTTATTACCTTAGCAAAAAGTTTACCGACTGTGAGACCCGATACTCACTTCTCAAGAAAACTTGTTGCGCTTTGGTATGGGTTGCTCGCCGGCTAAGGCAGTATATGTTGACTCATACCACTTTGCTGATCTCTAAGATGGATCCGATCAAGTACATCTTTGAGAAGCTAGCTTTGTCTGGAAGAATCGCTAGATGGCAGATGATCCTAACCGAATACGACATACATTACACGACCCAAAAAGCTATAAAGGGGAGTGTACTAGCTGACCATCTGGCTCATGAAGCTGTCAAAGATTACCAATCCATGAGGTTCGACTTCCCCGACGAGGATATCATGACCTTGGACAACATTGAAGAGAACAGACTGTATGACGGACCTGAACAAGGATCCCGATGGACCCTGTACTTTGATGGTTCCTCCAATGCACTTGGCAACGGTATCGGTGCGGTACTTATCTCTCCAGAAGGTTGCCATACACCTTTCACCGCCAGACTTTGCTTCAGCTGTACCAACAACATGGCCGAGTATGAAGCTTGTATCTTTGGTCTCAAGGCTGCCATAGACTTGGGAATCAAATCCTTGATTGTGTTTGGGGACTCAGCTTTGGTTATCAGTCAAATCAAATGAGAGTGGGATACTAAAAATCCAAACCACATCCCTTACAAAGAACATGTCCTGACATTGTTACCACATTTCAAGCAGATTACCTTCGAGCATTTCTCGCGAGAAGAAAATCAGCTACCAGATACGCTAGCTACAATGTCATCCATGTTTAAACTTAACTGGGATAGTGAGGCTCCCCAAATCACCATTGAATGGATGGAAGAACCTACACATTGTCACGAGATTAATACCGAAGAAGTAGTGGACCGACCGTGGTTTCATGACGTCAAAAGGTATCTCGAGGCGTAAGAATACCCCGAAGGAGCTTCATTCAACGACAAAAAGTTCTTAAAGAGATTCTCATCCAAGTTCTTCTTGAGAAATGGTATCCTATACAAGCGCAATCATGATTGCATTCTGCTCCGTTGTATGGACAAAGTTGAAGCTGAGCAGATCATGGTTGAATTGCACAATGGTACCTTTGGCACTCACTCTAGCGGACATATGATGGCAAAGAAGATTCTATGGGCAAGCTATTACTGGTCTATCATGGAAGCTGACTGCCATCAGCATTCCTGTACTTGTCACAAATGTCAAATCTATGCAGACAAGGTACATATACCTCCAGTTCCTCTCAATGTCTTAACAGCTCCTTGGCCATTCACAATGTGGGGAATCAACATGATTGGAGAGATCAAGCCTACAACATGCAATGGACACCGCTTCATCCTAGTGGCCATTGACTACTTTACCAAGTGGGTCGAAGCAGCTTCCTTCGCATCCGTCACAAAGAATGTGGTTGCCCGCTTCATCAAGCAGAACCTCATTTGCCAGTATGGTATCCCCGAAAGGATCATCCCTGACAATGGTGCAAACCTGAATAATACTATGATCACCGCTCTGTGCGAGCAGTTCCAGATTCAACATCACAATTCATCTCCCTATCGGCCAAAGATGAACGGTGTTGTCGAAGTTGCGAATAAAAATATCAAGAAGATCATACAAAAGATGACAGTAACGTACAAGGACTGACATGAGATGTTACCGTTTGCTCTGCACGGGTATCGTACCACGGCACGCACTTCAACTGGGGCAACACCCTTTTCTTTGGTATACGGCATGGAAGCTGTTTTACCTATCGAGGTTCAGATTCACTCCTTGAGAATCATGAAATTTGCTGGTTTGAGTGAAGACGATTGGATTCAGACCCGGCTTGATCAACTTAACTTGATTGACGAAAAACGACTTACTGCTGTTTGCCATGGTCAGGCATATCAGAAACGCATGATCAAGGCTTTCAACAAGAAAGTCAGGCGCCAGATATATCAAGTCGGGGACCTTGTAATCAAGTGGATCATCTTGCCGCAAAGTGATCCCAGGGGCAAATGGACTCCTACCTATGAAGGACCAGTTGTGATCAAAAACATCTTTTCTGGTGGGGCAATGATCTTAACCACCATAGACAGCGATGACCTGCCGCACCCTACGAACGCAGACATAGTCAAAAGATACTACGCATAAACGACCCGGTGAATCGAAAACCCGAAAGGGTGACTTGGGAAAAAATGGGCATCCCGGTGAATCAAAAATCCGAAAGGGCGGTTCAAGCAAAAATTAGGGACAAATAAAAAAAATTTGTACACCCGGCAAGTTGAAAACCCGAAAGGGCAACTTGGACAAAAAAGGGTTTCCCGGTGGACTGAAAACCCGAAAGGAAGGTCCAGGCAAAAGTTAGGGAATTAAAGTGTATGATTATATCTCGTTGGATCACTTTAAGGACAATCTCTTCGCAGACAAGCTCTGAGCTTCTGATCAATCCAATCATCTTCGGACGAAGCATCGAATGGACAAGATATCTAGAGTTACGAAGGCTATAGCAGAATGGGAACCCCATGGAATTTTCACACATAGCCATCTTTCTTTGTATAAATTTTTCTCATTTTTATGACAACATTCTCTTACTAGGATGTCTGTCTCCTTTGTACAAAATACTTACACAAAGTTAATACAAAGATACTTCAAAGTGCAGAAAACTATTTGCCTTTTCTTTTCTTTACACTTATGTTTTATTTGAAAACGTCCAATGATTTATTAAATGAGCATATGCATTTGAATATAATCATTGTTTACAAATAAAAGAAATGTGAAAGAATAATTACTGACAGGTTGAAAGGATAGGAAAACGTCTTTAGGCTATTCCAAGAGAAATCCCCTGCAGTACATCATCTAGATCCCCAGTGGAGATAAAACCTTGAAATACATATCCCCAGCGGAATTAAATTTCAAAGTCCCCGCCAGAGTCAAAACTTCAAGCTCCCAATCCCCAGCGGAGCAAAAACTTTGAACTACAGACCCTCAACGAAGATGAAACCTTCTTCCCCAACAGAGTCAAATTTCCAACTCTCAATCCCCAGCGGAAACCATTCAGTTTTCCCCAGATTACCCAGCAAGTTGTCTTAAAATCTGAGAATCAACCAGATAACAGTTAACTTTTATCCCCAACTAAGGATAATTCCCCAGTAGAGCGGCATACAACCAAAACTCTTGAATTTGTTCCAAACAAGAATAAGCCTTTTCCCCCAGAGTCTTGAACTTACCCTCCAACAGGATAGCTTACTCTCCAGCAGTATAGCAATTCCACACAGAGTTCTTACTCCCCAACATAATGAAGATTCTCATTCTTAACTCCCCATCTTGAAGTCCCCAAGCATTCAAATTCCCCTAGCAGATTGAAGATTCTCATTCCTGATTCCCCAGTGAAGTTGCCAGAGTTTTCACCACTCCCAGCATGAATTTGTCAGAATTTTTAATCCCCTGTAGATCGAAGATTCTCATTCTCACTTCTCCAGTGAGGCCCCCAAGGTTTAAATTTCCCCAGGAGATCGAAGTTTCTCATTCTTAATTCTCCGCAGATGCCATCAGAGTCTTCCTTATTCTTCAGCAGATCAAGGTTTTACTTTGTTTGATCCCCGGTAGAAATCATAAGAGTTTCCCTATTCCCCAGCCGAGTAAGGATTCCCATTGGTGTAATCCCCAGCCATAGTCATCAAAGATCTCTGGATTCCCCAAGCAGGTTTCTCAAGCATACTTGAAGGATCCCTATCCCCAGGAAAGTCATAAAGGATTCTCACATCCCCACAGAAGTTGTCAAAGTTTTTGATTAATCCCCGCGAGTTGCCAAGTATTTTCTATCCCCAACAGTAGTCAGCAAGGATTTCTCATCCTCAGCAATAAAAGATTTTTAGGCTCCAACAGTGGTCAAGGATTTATTTTCCCTGACAGCAGTCAAAGATTTCATTATCTCCAACTATCAAGGATTTATTTTCCTCAGCAAGACAGCTAATCAGCTTACATGTGCATACATTACATTCATATATCATAAACATTGATAAAACACATTTTATTGCATCATACATCTCATGCAACATAACTTTGTGTTTTAGCTAACATTTTACCCTTTTCAAGATAAGATTAAAAGCTATCTTTAACGAATATTCAAATATTTCAGATGCAGTACGGATACACTCCAGACACGGAAGTCATTCTGCTACTCATTCATAACTCTTATTCAGATACAGTATGGATACATCCCAGACACGGAGGTCATTCTATTACTCATTCAGACTTCAACAATCAGATACAGATTAGATACGCTCTAGACATGGAAGCCATTCTATTTCTCATTCAGATTCAACTATCAATTTCAAGTTCAGATACACTCCAGACACGAAAGTCATTCTGTCACTTATTCTGATCCCAGTTACAGTTCAGATACACTCCAGACACGGAAGTCATTCTGCTACTCATACAGATCTCAACTTCAGATACAATACAGATACGCTCCATACACGGTAGCCATTCTGTCACTCATTCAGACCTTTTCCCCAGCCCAGAGATGCTCCAAACACGGATGTCATTCTATCGCTTATTCAGATTTCAGATTCAGATACACTACAGAAATGGAAGTCATTCTGCTATTTACAGTTATAGCTCAGATACACTCCAGACATGGACGCCATTCCTTTTCTCATACAGATTCAGTCTCCGGATACAGTTCAGATACGTTCCAAACACGGATACCATTCTGCTACTCATTCTTCTGATTTACAACTTACAACTCAGCAGAACTTCTTGGATGGCATCTTTAAGCCCATCTCCAACAAGATTCTACCATCTCCAAATGTCATATTTAAGCCCATTCCCTCAACTACATTTTGACGAGTGCAAATTTACGGGCACTCTAGTGTCCAATCATCTTTTACCTTCGAGTCACGAACGACAAACTCGCCAATCTAACTCATCAGGTTCAAGAAGATTGATCAGGGGAAGCTGTTATACCCAAAAAATTTCCCTCTCATTTTATCAAGATTTCCCCTCACAAGACACTTTGGACTCAAGACCAAATTAGGGTTTGCTCTACTCAAGACATCTTCTTGCACTATTAACCTGAAATTAGGGTTTGAGTTTGCACAGGGATTTTTTGGACTTTCAATGCCTCATGTGACTTTCATACTTCATGTTGGACTTATAAGATTGCTCATACCAAGTTTCAAGTCTTGAATCAAATTTTTGCCCAGTCAATTGGACAATTGACCTAAAAATCACCTATATTGGGGAAAAAGTCAATTATGGCCAATTTACAGTCAAACCTCATAATTGTTTATCCACATCAACATTATAGACTCATATGAACCATTCGATCAAGTTTGGACCATAACTCCTCAAGAAATTTGATCAGATCATCAAAAGGGCAAAATGGTCATTTTTAGGGTTTTGACTGTAGAAGGGCAATTTCTGATTTTTAACCTAGCCAATGGCAAATTGGGTTCAAGCATAGTTTCAAGGACTCAATGGCATCATCTTTACCTAATCGCAAGGTTCAAAATATCTCAAATGCATTGGATTGACAAATGAATTTTCTAGTAACTAATCAAAAATCAACTGTACACTGAAAAGTCAAACTTTGACTTTTTGGTCAAAGTCAAGTGCCAAGGGTCATTTTTCATCAAGATATGTTAAAACATGAAACTTGTTCACCAAGAAACCTAATTTTGAAAATTAGGGTTTAAAATGGAAAATTTTCATAACTTAGAAATTTTCTAAGTTACGGAAATTTCTTATTTTTTCCCAACTTTTCCCAACTTTTTCACCATGATGCAATTGGATTCAAACAAAACTTCCAACATGAAAGTTGTAGTCCTACACAAAATATAAAACGTTTATTCACAAATTTTTCCGAAAAGATGCTTGGATATCAAGTTATGATTTTGTGAACAAGGGTCCATGAAACTTTTAACTTAGTGAAATTTTGCCCTAGTTTAGGCAGGATTTTGACCTATCTTCATGGCAATTTTTCACATAGTTCCAAGTGTAATCTCAAAATTCATTTCAAAGATGGATTGTAGACCATGTTACAAGCTTTCCAAAATGTCCAAGAAATCTCCAAGATCATTTGTGGTTAGGGAGAATCGAAGGATTGAAAATGGCAAATCATCACTTTTGTCCAAGGCATTTTGCACATTGCTACAACTTGCAATTCTGTCCAAAGCACCAAAGCATGTTTGTACTTTTTTTACAGGCCTTAAACCTTTCCACACACCTTAATTAAATGCAAATACATTGGTTAGAGGCTTCGTTCTGAGCTTTAGAACATTACACATTGAATTAATCCATTTTTGGCAAAAAGGCAACAATACCATTTCCATAAAGCACAACTTTTGCATTTTTGTTTCCCTTGAGCCTTGAACCCAATCTTTTGCAGCAAACAAAGTTCACTAATATAAGGCAATTGGTACCAACTATGTGCAGGCCTGGAGATAGCAAGTACAGCCTTGGACTATTGTTAATTCAACCTTTTCTTCAAAAACAAGCAAGTGTGCAAAAACTCCACAACTTTGTAATCTGATATAACCAAACTTTGTACACATTTCAAACAACCTCAACACATTGTAAGAAGCCAGAAACACGATTCCATAAGCTCTCAAACACCATAATACATAACACACTCCATTTCTGCCCAAAATAGGGCAAGCCCTGCAGAACTCAAGCCATCTTCACATTGCCTCGTGTGTTTTGTCCCAAACCACTTCAAACACTTTCTATACAACCCACCTGAACTATCCAAGCCATTGTTCATCAACTGTAAACTCATTTTCAAGCTTCACCATTTTTAAATTCTGAGTTTACAAGTTGACTTCTACAAGGAGACTCAAGCCATTTCAAAGCAAGCTAAGCATTGGGAAAGGTCAAGGGAACATCAAGCAAGCTCAAAAGAACCTCAGGCCTCACTGAAAGTTACTGCATTGCCATATTCGAATTTGACTGAAACAGGTATTTCTCAAACTTCTATCTCCTTATTTAGGAATCATTAGGCTTAGGTTTGTGAAGAAAAAATGTAGCCTTTAATGTCCTTGAACTATACATATGCATAGAATTCATTTATGTTAACTGAGCTAGGAGCATTTGATAGTTGAGCTTACTAAAAAAATTAGGTTATAAATTGGGGGTGATAAAATTCTCCCTGGTTTCTTAGAGTTGGATCAAGTTTTTTATATGGTTAGAATCGTGTGATGATGAGCTATAACTTTCATGTTGCAAGTTTTTGTTTTTAAGCACGTATGCAGGAGATACAGATTTGAACCATGGCGCGCATTTTTCTTCTGTCTCAAGGACAGGGATGAAGGACCCTTGGGCTGGGCTTGCTTTTGACACCCCACTGCTTACTCTTTGCACCCCCTTGGCCCATTTCTTTTATTTTTTATATTTTTCATTTCTTTTCATATTTTCTGACTTTTATTATTTTTTCTAAATATTAAAAACCACCAAAATTATTTTCTTAATTTTTCCGTTTTATTTTTTTTTTATTTTTTATTTTTGGCATAAGAATAGTTTATTAATTAATATATACTTTTATTTTCTTAAATAAATTTATAAATAATACAAAAAAATCATATATTTTTATTTTTATTATTTATACACTTAAATAATATTTTCTCACACATTTTAATTTTTTAACACTTTTGTATATATTTTTATTTATTTTATTGTACATAAATAAATAATATAGAATATATATTTTCTTAAAACCAAATTAGGGTTTCCACCCTTTCAAAAATAATCATTTTTTTATTTTCTTATTTTTGAGACATAAATAATTTATTTTTACATACATAAAAAAAAATACAAAAAATTTTTTTTGCATTTTTTTATTTAATTGCATATTTAAATATTTGCTTATTTATTTATTTGTACAAATAAATTCAATATGGTTGTAATAGTTTTAGGGCTTTATTTTTGTGCAAATACCCCCTATTCAAACTTGTATCCCCCTCCCCATAATAATGTTGTAATAGTCTTAGATTTACTTTTACGCATTTTATCGCTTTGATATGCATGATAGTAGAAATTAGGGTTTGTATGATAACCAAAAATCAAAACAAATAGTATGACTAAACACAAGATAAAAATGCATGAAAAATGACAACACAATGCACACAATCACCCCTAGGGTTTCATCCACTTGTTGCCTTAAAAATGGCCATGATATGCATGTTAGGTATCTTGGCAAAACAAAAACAAAACAGAAATATCACAGTCCCTCGATGACGCTATCTTGGTTGCCTATACAAAAATGATCTAGACCCTCAAAAACTTGCTAAGATACTTAGCACCATTGCTATCATGGTCATACGATGACCCACACCCGTCCCGTTTAACATCCAAAGACAAGGTTGTTTACCAAATACAATGGTAAAACAACAAGGTCAAAGGGTTAAAAATGTGTAGGAAAGATCTTTGAGTAGGGTAGACAACTCCTAGTTGCTTGATCAAACTTTCGAACCATCCTTGCTAATTTCAAAAACACAACACAATTTCAAAACATTTTCCCAAAACAAACTTTCAAACATTTAAACATTTTTCAAAAGACAAACACCTTTGTATACATTCAAACAAGAATCATTACAAAGGTTGCCTAAACAAAGGCCTCTTTTCAAAATACTTTCAAAACCACACACAAAAGCACCATTTCAAACAATTTAAAAGCAAAATCAAGTGATCTAAAACAAGTAACTAAGAGCCCATGGAAAACCATGGATGAAAAGGGTTCTAGCACCTTCCCTTTTCATAATCTACCCCCCGAACCCAAAAACAATCTCAAAGGTCTTTCCTGTGCTTTTTGACCTTTCCTTTGGATAAAATAAAAAGTCGGTGGCGACTCTTGCTAAACTAAAACATTTGCGAACACAAACGCAAAACCTCAAGTCAGTTCTCCCACCGCATCACAACTAGCCTTAACAAAGATAATTTTGTTAGAATTTGGATTTGAAAACTTTGAATATCCAAGTCCACTTTTATCATTGGAGTATCTTTGCTGACTAAGAACATCTTCCAACCCAATTTGTCCTTTTTCATATCTTTCAAAAACTCTTTTCAATTGGACAATTTGGAAAGAAAGTAATTCACAATTTTTGCATACAAAATTCTATTTTTTCTCACTAATCATCTTTTCTTTTTCATTGTTAAAATCTTTTTCCATTGTCTCACTTTTTCTTCTAAAGATGAGATTTGTTTGTATTGAGATGGTATAATTCTGTATAGAATTTTGCATTCATTTAAGAGTTAATTTATTAAACCTTGGGCATCATTGTCAAAGAAAGAAAAATTATAACTAACTTCATTATCTTCATCATCGGAATGGGGTGAAGCCATCAATGCTAGATTTTTACTTTCATCGCTATCCGAACCGGATGAAGAACTTATCTAATTATCTTCTTATACAATATGATCCTTTTTATTCTTAAACTCCTTTTTGCCTTTGAATCCATTTTTCTTGGAGAGTTAAGGACAATCTGACTTTATATGACCTTGCTTGCCACATTCATAACATGTAACATCTTGTATTGATGGGGGGGCTTCTTTATCCTTGTTCTTTGAAAATTTCTTCATTTTTACAAAGTTAGAATTACCAAAATTATTTTTAGATCCAAAGAATTCTCCTAACCTTTTAATAAGAATGAAATTTTTGTCTTCTTTTGGATTGTCTTCTTTTTGAACTTCTTTCGAATCAACCTTTAAAGCAAAGCTTTTAGATTTCTTCTCTTGATTTTCATGTTTTTCCAATCTTCCAAGTTTCGTCTCATATTCTTGAAGTTTTCCAAATAATGTTGCGGAATTCATTCGGGATAGATTTCTATTTTCAGATATTGTCGTCACTTTTGGTTTCCATTCCAGGGTTAAAGATCTAATCACTTTAAGATTAAGTTCTTCGGTAGTAGTAATCTTACCAAGATCTTTCAGATGATTGTTTAAGTGCGCGAATCTTTTCTGCAAGTCAGAATGGATTCTCTGGGCTGCATTCTGAATAACTCGTATTCTTGACTTAAGGTATTCAATCTTGATCTTTTAACTTCAGCGGTTCCTTCATGAGTTTCAACCAAAGTATCCGATATTTCTTTTTCCATTGTGCATGCGGAGATACGAAATAACTCATCCATGCTAAGAGCACCTTGGAGAATATTGATTGCTTTCTTGTCATAAATAACTTTCTTTTCATCATCTTCGTCCCATGAACTTTTGAGCTTAACAGAACTAACACCATTGACAACCGTAGTAGGGATGAGTGGGCTCTCTACCACTGCTTTCCATACTTGCTTTACTTTGGATTTTGAATGAGCCTTCAATTGTATTTTTCAAAAATTCTAAATATTTACCACAGAATAATGGAGGCTTATTATTGCTACCACCATCTTTAAAGATCGGACTCTGATTTGCGGAAGCCATTCTATATCTTTAGGATCAGGTTACCTATAACCTGCTCTGATGCCAATTGTAATTATAATGTTTTCCTAAGAAGGGGTGACTTAGGAGTTTTAAAATTATTCCCGATTTTGTGAATCTTTGATCTTTCTTTTCTGATTTTTGGTTAAGTGATGAAAGCGATAAAATGCGAAAAGTAAATAACACAAGGATATATCCTGGTTCCCCTCATAGTCCGAGAGTACTCCAGTCCCCTTTTAACACAAAAGAGATTTCACTATAGTTAGAATGATTGTACAGCCTATTCACACCAATTGTGATGCTTACTATCTAACCTATAGGGAGATCAAAGGTTGTTAACACCTTTAAGATATGAACACTAAGTGCAAGAAGAACAATTCTCTTCAATGCACACACTTGCTTTTAACAATCCTGAAAAGCAAGGGAAGTAATAATGTATTATGAATTTTTACAAGAGATTTTGAAATATGATACAAGTTATAAACTGTAATATGTATGAAATTATGATATTTGTTAATCAGTAGCATACACACACACACACACACACACACATATATATATATATATATATATATATATATATATATATATATATATATATATATATATATATATATATATATATATATATATATATATATATATATATATATATATATATATATATATATATATATATATATATATATATATATATATATATATATATATATATATATATATATATATATATATATATATATATATATATATATATATATATATATATATATATATATATATATATATGAGGGGAGAGCATGATCCTACAATTAAGCTAGTATTGATGGCTATACACTCAATATGGAAACATAATATTCTAGCCTATAATTAGAATGTAAATTCTATTAATTGTACATTAAACAATAGGGATATGATGCTGATATTAAGGAATCATATTCTAATTCCCCCCTTCAAACTGGTGGTGAGTGGATAACACCAAGTTTGTCTCTGAGCTGGCTGAAACGTGTGTGGCTTAATGGCTTGGTAAGGCAGTCTGCACCTTGATCAGTTGTAGGAACATAGGCCACAAAAACTTCATTTTGTAGTACTTGGTCTCTAATATAATGAATATCAATTTCAATGTGTTTGGAACGAGCATGGAGTGCAGGATTTGAAGCTAGTGCCTTGGCACTCAAGTTATCACACCAGAGTATGGGTTTCCTTGGAAGTGGGAGTTTAAGTTCAACAAGTAATGAACGAATCCATGATATTTCAGTAGTTAGGTCAGCTAAGGCTCTATATTCTGACTCAGTGCTTGATCTTGATACCACCTTTTACTTCCTTGATGTCCAAGAAACAAGTGTTTCACCAAGGAACACACATTGACCAGCAATGGATTTCCTGTCATCAACACTAGTGGCCCAGTCTGCATCATAGAAGACATGAATGTCCAGATCAGTGGATGGCTTGATGTGTAAGAAATTATTCATGGTGTCTTGGAGATACCTAAAGATTCTTTTTATGTCTTGCCAATGTTCAAGTGTTGGTGAGCTCATGTATTGACTAAGTTTGTTAACCAAGAATGCTAGATTAGGTCTTGTATGAGTCAAGTATTGTAAGGCACCTATGGCTTGTCTAAACACTGTTGGGTTAGCTAGTTTCTCTCCCTCAACTGTGAACTTCCTACAAGTTATCATAGGTGAAGGACATGGTGAGGCTTTGTCCATCTTGAATTTACTCAGTAAATCACTGATGTACTTAGACTGTTTGAGATATATTCCACTGATATCTCTTTTCACTTCTATGCCTAGAAAGTAGTGAAGTTGACCCAAGTCTTTGAGAGAGATCACATCATTAAGTTGAGTGATGAAATCTTGAAGGAACTTGGTGTTGCTTCCTGTAATTATTATGTCATCCACATAGATAAGAAGAAAAGTAATGTGATTTTTACCTTTTAGAAGGAAAATAGAGGAATCACTCTTTGTGTTTTGAAAGCCCCACTTGAGTAATGTAGCCTTGAGACTATTAAACCAAGCTCTTGGTGCTTACTTCAGTCCATAGATTTCCTTAGATAGCCTGCATATGTGATTAGGCATAGTTGGATCAACAAATCCTTCAGGTTAATGCATGAACACTATTTCTTTGAGATATCCATTTAGGAAAGCATTGTTAATGTCTAGTTGCTTGACTTCCCAGTTGAAATGGACTACAATTGAAAGAATGATTCTGACAGTGCTAGCTTTGACTACAGGGCTGAAGGTTTCTTCATAATCAACGCCAGCTGTTTGTTGAAATCTTTGGCAACTACCCTAGCTTTTCTCCTTTCTATGGTACCACCTGACTTGTATTTGGTCTTGAAGACCCATTTTGAGTCAACTATGTTTTCTTCATTTTGATAAGGGACTTGTGTCCAAGTCTTGTTACACATGAGTGCTCGATACTCCTTTTGCATTGTTTCCTTCAATAAGGGCCTTGTGAGAGCATCCTTGGCATTTGTAGGTTCCATTGTATTTTTGTAGGTTTCAGTTGTACCAATGTAAGGAAGCTTTTGCTTGTGAATGCCTGACTTGCTTCTGGTTTGTATGATGCCTGCATTGATTGCTTCACTTGTACTTTGTTGGGTTATGTCAGGTTGTATATCTGGATGAGTTGCATCGTCTGGTACAATATCTTCAGATTGTTCTATCATATTGTTGTCAACTTTTATGGCATTGTTGTCGTTTTGTGATTGTTGCTCAATTTGTGAGTCAGGTGAGTTCACTTCATCTGAGATATCTCTATCAGGGATTGCATCAGTGATAGGATTACCTACAGGGCACAAGGGAAAAGAAAATGATGGATTATTACTTGTTTTTAGAGGTCCTCTTGTATTGAGAAAACCATCTTGTAATGGGAAGTGATCTTCATTGAAAATAACATGTCTTGATATGAAGATCCTGCCATGGGAATTGAGACATTTATACCCTTTGTGAGAGTTACTATAGCCTAAGAACACTCATCTGGTTGTATGAAATTGTAGCTTGTGTTGATTGTTTGGTTTGAGGCATGGATAACAAGCACAACCAAAGGGTTTTAGGAGTTTATAGTCAGGTTCCTTATGAACCATGAGTGTATAGGGGGTCTTATTTTGGGTAACTTGAGATGGAAGCCAATTGATAAGGTATACTGCAGTGGAGAATGCTTCCCACCAATATTGGAGTTGCATTTGAGCTTGTGCAAGCACAGTTAAACCAAACTCATCTATGTGTCTATGTTTCCTCTCAGCTCTTCCATTTTGCTGAGAGGTATAAGGACGGGACATTTTAAAACCTATGCCAGCTTCACACTGGATTACTTTGATGCTCTTATTGTATTAATTTTCAGCCAAGGCTTTAAATTGAATGAAAGCTTGCACAATTTTAGACTTTTGTTTTAAAGGATAAATCCAAGTGAACCTACTAAAATCATCAACAAAATGCACATAATATTTGAAACCAAAAGATGACATTATTGGAGCAAGGCCCCATACATCAGTGTGAACCAACTCAAGTGGTTCCTTAGCATGAAATTAAGAAGACTTAAAGGGTAAGAGGTGCATTTTTTCATATTGGCAGGCCTCACAAAAACTAAAGTGATCATTATATGATATTTTGACATTACAATTGTTCAAGACTTTGTCTAATGTATTGTTGTTTGGGTGACCAAGTCTCCTATGCCAACTCTCCCTGACAGATATATAAGCACTTGGGCTCCTTTCAATTCTTGAGAGCTGGTACAATCCAACTTTAAGTATTCCTTTTAGTATTTCCTTCCCTGTCAACTTGTCCTTCACAAAATAACAATTCTTATCAAACTCAACAAGGATGTTATTGTCAGCAGCCAATTTAGATACACTTAATAGATTTTTGGTAATGTTAGGTACATATAGTATATCATACAGATTAAGTGACTTGAGTTTGGAAGAGCATGTGGCTATAATCTCTAGTTGCTCACCATTGCCAATGATTAGAGAGTTCTTACAATGATGTTCATTTATTTCTTGGAATTTTTCAGTTTGATGTGTCACATGATTGCTTGCTCCATTGTCAAAGTACCAATCACATTCTTGATTGGTTCCTTGTGATGCTAGGAATGTAGGTTTTTCTTCCTCTTCTGCTGAGTGATTTGATTTTGAGTAGGTTTTATCAAACCTGTAGAAGCACTACACTGTTGTGTGTCCAGTCTTTGAGCATACTTGACAGGTAGGTTTAGAGAATTTTCCTCTTCCTCTGCTTCCTCTCCAACCTCTCGAGTTGGAGCCTTTCCAATTTCCATTTGAGCCATGAAATCCAGTCTATTGTTTCTCCAATTTCCTTTGTAATCGGTCTTGTTTGCAACATTTGCTGAGGCATTGAGATTTAGGCTGTTAAAGGAATTGAGTTGCTCAATTCTACTCTCAAAACTCAGAAATTGAAATTGTAAATCAATCCAACTAAGATTGATTTGATCAGAGAGTTTTACCACTACAGGATTGTACTTAGAATCCAATTCATTCAAGGTTTGAATGATTAGATCTGAGTTGAGAATTGGATTTCTTGCCAGCTTGAGTTTATCAGCAAGATTTTTCGTCTTGGACAGATAATCATGCATTTCCATTTCATCTTTCCTGGTACTATGGAATTATGACTTTAGGTAGGTGATTCTAGACCTTGTATGTGCTCCAACTAGACTTTGGGCCTCCTTCCAAAGTTGATTTGAATTTTCACAGTGCAAAAGTTGTGTTGCAATGTCTGCAGTCATGGGATTCTTCAACCAACCTAGAAGTTGTTGGTCATAAGCTTGCCAATCTTCAAATGAAGGATTCAGCTTCTTGCTTGAGTCTGAATTTGTGATATATTTCTCAGGACACTCCTTTGTCCCTAGCATGTATCCTTCAAGTCTGCAACCTCTGATGATGGGAAAGACTAAGGACTGCCATAAGGGAAAATTATCTCTATCCAACTTGACAGAAATAGTTGATGGAAGATCTTTTTTTTTATTTGCAGTGGTGACATGGTTTTTGATTGGATCATGAGCCTTTTGGTAGTGTTGCTCTGATACCAAGTTATAAACTGTAATATGTATGAAATTATGATATTTGTTAATAAATAGCATACACATATATATACAATTATGAGGGGAGAGCATGATCCTACAATTAAGCTAGTATTGATGGCTATACACTAAATATGGAAACATAATATTCTAGCCTATAATTAGAATGTAAATGCTATTGACTGTATATTAAATAATAGGGATATGATGCTGATATTAAGGAATCATATTCTAATTATACAATACATAAATTTTGGATTGATCTTCTCCTTCAAGCAAAACAATTCTCAATAATGGATACAAGTGTTCACAATGATGATATGAAACTTAGAACAAATTTTCAATGAAAGATGAGTGCAGAAAGTTTTAATAAAAATTCTGGTGTAGAACACTTGAAAATTGAAAGATAAAGAGTTTATGTAATTTTAATTGTAGATTGAAAGAGGTAAGAAATAATTCTGAAATTTTTAGTTTATATAGGCCTTTATACAGTATTTCAAAAGGGTATAATCCAATGTAAAGATGCCATGCTTCATAAACAAAAACGCAAAAACTTTTCTGTTAGAAAATATAAAGTTCTCTGGTATTGCTTCGATGGTAACCGGTTCCCATATATGGGTACCAGGGTTCCATCGGTGCAATGTTAACAAATTTGAAATTTTACATTGGGTAACCAGTTACCATAACTGGGTAACCGGGTTCCCCAAGTCAGTGGCCTTTTATTTTTGTGAAATAATATAGGGTAACCGGGTTCCCTAAGGCAGTTTTGAAAAATGACTTTGAAAAAAGATGTGAAACATAAAGTTATGATTTCCAAAACATGTTTGAAGATTTGTGGCATGTATGAAACATTGTTATGAACACGTGTATGCACATATAGAGGTTGAATGCTTTATACCTTGTCATTTGATTTGTTAACAAAATATTTCTTTAAGACTTTGATAAATTTGACTTGATTAAGATGTCTTGACTTTATCCATTCCATTTTGCAATCAATGATAGTTTGTCTTCATCAAAACTCTTTAGGAAGCTTGTCTTCAAATTCTCCACCTTTTTTATTATGACAACCTTTACTTGAAAATTTTGATGCATCTTGATTTTTCTATCAATTTTGAAAACTCCCCCTAAGTCAAAGACTCCCCCTTGATCCATGCATGAGAGTTTTTTTTGAAATTTTCTTACTACACTTTTGTTAGAAAAAATAGAACACATACAAACAATGATTCTTCTCCTTCTTTGTCATTAGAAAAAAGGAATGGGTAAAGAAGAGATCAAATATATCATAAATATAACTCATACACATAACACAAAATGTATAACATAATACAACACATAACATGACATAATTCAAACATAAAGCAAAAAACATGAAATTGTTCTAGAATTAAACATAAAACATAGAAATTGTAAAGACTTAGAAACTAGACATATAAAGAAGTAAAACAAAATAATTTTTGTTTTAGCCACATTCTTCCATATCCTCATCAAATTCCTCCTCTTGCCCATCTCCGTCTCCATTTGCTTCCTCTTCTACTATTTGGCTCTATTGGGCTTTGATAAACTCTTTCAACTGTCGCTTAAAACAAGCATGTTCGAACTGGTTTTCCCTATGGTTTCGAGCAGCAGTACATTCCATGGAGCATAGCTTGTTAAATAGGAGTTCTAAAGTGTATCCATCTTCCGGAACCGGAGAAGGAGCATCGGGTGCAGGATCTTCTTTGTAAACAAACTTGCCTTCACGATCCAATATGATACTTTGCAGGCATAAGAGGACGGTGTCTGATGTTGAAAGTGAGTCTTCTGGTCTTGATTTTGGGTTCATCATCTTGTTTTTCAGAACTATTTTCACCAACCTTGAGCTTTCCCTTAGATACCTTTGAAGAAGACTAAGCCATTGATGAATGTTTACGCTTTTTTTTTTAAGTTAGGATTTTGAAAGGGATTTTTGAATTTGGGAGAGATGGAGATTTTCTGAATGGGTTTTGAGATGAGAAAGGTTTATAAAGAGTATTTTGGTGAGTGGGTTTTGATTTATGGGCGGAGAAAAAAGAGAGAGTGAGCTTTAATGAAGGAAGAGAAGGTTGAATAAGATGGAAGAGTGAAGAGTTCCAAGAGAGTAATGAATGAACGAGGCTATAAAATTTTTGACTTAAAAATAAAAGCACTTAAATGAATTAAACAAACAAACAATATACAACAACTTATGTAAAAAAATAGAAGAATAAGACTGTTCGTTCAAGGGGTAATCGGTTACCAAATTGGGGTAACCGGTTACCGTTATTTGAAAATGAATCCTGGGGGCATAAACACATGTGGTAACTGGTTACCATAACTTGGTAATCGGGTTCCCCAGTCAAAAAACAGATTCTTGTTTTCTTTAAAAAAATATAAAAGATTTTTTAAGCACACCTATAGAAATTATGTTTTTATGGATAATAAGGCAATTTATACACAACAACAAGTTATAAAGATGAGTAAGAGAGGTGTACCTTTGATTCATTAAATTCTAATGAGTAGAAAATTGGAAGAATCATACATCACTTTTGTCCGAAATTCTAAGTTCTCGACGAATTTTGTAGAACGGTTCTTTTGCGAGAGGCTTTGTGAATATATTTTCTAACTGATTATGTGTATCCATAAAAGTAACTTCGACATCTCCTTGGAGCACATGATCACGAAGGAAATGATGTTGAATATCAATGTCTTTGGTTCTTGAGTGCATGACCGAATTCTTTGTAATATTGATCGCACTGGTGTTGTCACAACATAGAGGAATGCATCCGAGATCAAGTCTACACTCACTAAGTTGTTTCTTAAACTAGAGTATTTGTGCACAACAACTACCTGCTACTGTGTATTCTGCTTCGGCTGTGCTAAGAGCAACGCATGCTTTTTTCTTACAAGCCCACGATACTAATGTATTTCTAAGAATATGACAAGTCTCACTCGTGCTTTTTCTATCAGGTTTACAACCTACATAATCCGCGTAAGAATAAATAATTAAGTTAAAAACATTACCTTTTGGATACCATAAGTCGAAATTTATTGTTCCTTTAAGATACTTCATGATTCGCTTGACCGCCATGAGATGTGATTTCTTTGGATTTGCTTGAAAGCAAGCACAAAGACAAACACTAAACATTATGTCAGGACAGTTTTCCATCAAATATAATAAGGAACCAACCATACCTCGACATTTTGAAATATCAATGGAAACACCAGATTCATCTTGATCGACATAGGTACCGGAGCCCATTGGAGTATTCATTACTTTGTAATTATCCATATCAAACTTTTTCAATAATTCATTGCAATACTTGGATTGGTTGATAAGGATTACATCCTTTAATTGCTTAATTTGTAATCCAAGAAAATAGTTTATCTTTCCCATCATGGACATCTCAAATTCTCCTTGCATCATTGATGAAAATTCCTCACACATATCTTTGTTAGTTGAATCAAATATTATATAGTCAACATAGACTTGAACCAATAAAGTGTTACCTTTAATCTTCTTGATGAACAAGGTTTTATCAACTTTACCTTTTTCAAAACCTTTTTCACATAGAAAATTGCTAAGCCTGTCATACCATGCTCTTGGTGCTTGTTTCAAACCATAAAGAGTTTTTCTCAATTTGAAGACATGTGAAGTATTCTTGAAGTCTCCAAAACATGGGGGTTGTTTGACATAGACTTCTTCATTGATGTAGCCATTCAAGAAAGCGCTTTTGACATCCATTTTGTATAGTTGAAAATTTAATGAACAAGCATAAGCAAGTAATATTTCTTAAAAGTCGATTCCTTCATCTTGATTATAACCTTGGGTCACTAATCTTGCTTTGTTTCGAACAATTATACCATTCTAATCAAGTTTGTTTTTAAACACCCATATGGTACCTATGATGTGTTTACCACTTGTCTTAGGAAAAAGTTCACAAACTTAATTTCTCTCTAATTGATTTATTTTCTCTTGCATAGCAATAATCCATTGATCGTCTCCTAAGGCTTCATAAACTTTGGAGGGTTCAATTTGTGAAACAAACGCCATGTTTAAGCAAGCATCTTTGAGATTTAATCTTGTTGCAACTCCTTGAATAATATCACTAATGACTTTATCAATTGGATAATATCTATAAGTTCTACGTTCTTTAGGTAAATCATTGTGATTTGTATTTTGTTGTGAAACTTCTTCTTGATGTTCCAGTTGTTTCATACTTTGATCATTAGGAACTTCTTCTGAGGGTAGATCTATAATATTAGCATCGTCATCACAAACAACTATGTCCTCCTTAGAGGTGTTAGTTTCATCAAAAGAAACATGCATAGATTCTTCATTAGTTAAAGTTCTTTTATTATATATTCTATAATCTTTACTAGAAAGAGAATAACCAAGAAATATACCTTCATCAGATTTCTCGTCAAACTTACCGAGATTGGCTTTGTCATTGTTGAGGACAAAGCACTTGCATCCAAAAATGTGAAAGTGAGCAATGTTTGGCTTTCTTCCTTTGAAGAGTTCATATGGAGTATTTTTCAAGATATGTCTAATAATAACTCGATTTCTAACATAACATGTCATACTAACCGCATCCGCCCAAAAATATTTTGGTAGATTTTCATTACTAAGCATTGTTCTTGCAAGTTCCACTAGAAATCGATTCTTTCTTTAAACTACTCCATTTTGTTGTGGATTATTTGGTGCTGAAAAATTATGAGAGATACCATGTTCTTCAAAAAAATCTTCAAAAGATGCAATTTGGAATTCTCCACCATGATCACTTCTTATGGATACAATCTTTAATGATTTTTCATTTTGAATTTGCTTTGCATAATTCTTAAACGCCTTGAAAGCATCACTTTTCTGCACCAGGAACAAAGTCCTAGAATATCTAGAAAAATCATCAACAATAACTAAAGCATATACATTACCTCTAAAGCTTCTTATTCTTGATGGACCAAATAAGTCCATATACAACAATTATAATGGCCTTGTAGTAGACACTACATTCTTAGATTTGAAAGTTGATTTGGTTTGTTTTCACTTTTGACAAGAATCACACAATTTATCCTTAACAAATTTTATCTTTGGTAAGTCAATAACAAGATCATGCTTGGTTAATTTATTTAAATGTTCCATATGTATATGGGCTGCCCTTTTATGCCATAACCATGATTCATTGTTGTTTACCAAAACAAATTTTACTTTCAAAGATAAATCATCTAAAGAAATCATAAAAATATTGTTAATTCTTTTACCTTTGAGTTTTACCTCATTGGTGACTTCATCTAGAATCAGGCATTCATCTTTGGTGAACTTGATCTTGAAGCCCTTGTCACAATGTTGGATTATGCTTAGAAGATTATGCTTTAGTCCTTCAACATAAAGTACATCTTCAACGGATGTAAAATATGGTGCACCAACTTTTCCTTTGCCAAAAATTCTTCTCTTATTGTAATCTCCATAAGTGACAAAACCCTTGGCCTTTAGCACTAGATTTAAAAATTGGTTTATGTCTCCCGTCATATGCTTGGAACAACCACTATCAAGATACCATAGATTTGATGTGGTCTTCAAGCATACCTACAAAAAAATTTAATTTTTGTTAGGTACCCAAGTTACTTTGGATCCTTCATAATTAGTATATTTCTTTAGCCACACATAACACCCACTCGCTACACTAAAGTTTCTAACATGGCAAGAATTAAGTGTATGGCCAACAATACCACAATAAAAACAAGTAGGTATAAAATTACTTCTATATCTAGGCGGATAAGATATCTTCTTAATAAAACTTTTATTTTTAGGATAATGATGAATCACTTTAGGTTTGTTCACTTTATCTTGGATTGTTTAGTCACTAGCCTTAACAAAGATAACTTTGTTAGAACTTGGCTTTGAAAACTTCGAATGTCCAAGTATGCTTTTATCATTGGAGTATCTTTGTTGACTAAGGACACCTTCCAACCAAATTTGTCCTTATTTATATCTTTTAAGAACTCTTTTCAATTGGATAATTTGGAAATAAAGTGATTCACAATTTTTGCATACAAAATTTTGTTTTTACTCACTAATCATCATTTATTTTTCATTGTTAAAATCGGTTTCCATTGTATCAATTTTTCTTCTAAAGATGATATTTGTTTATTTTGAGATGATATAGTTCTGTATATAATTTTGCATTCATTTATGAGTTCATTTATTACACCTTGTGCATCATTATCAAAGAGAGAAAATCATAACTAACCTCACTATCTTCATCGTCAGAATAGGGTGAAGCCATCAATGCTATATTTTCACTTTCGTCGTTATCCGAACTGGATGAAAAACTTATCTAATTATCTTCCCATGCAACATAAGCCTTTTTATTCTTAAACTCCTTTTTCCCTTTGAATCCTATTTTCTTGGAGAGTTTCGGACAATCCGGCTTTATATGATCTTGCTTGCCACATTCATAACATGTGACATCTTTGTTGATGTGGGGCTTCTTTATCCTTCTTCATTGAAAATTTCTTCCTTTTTACAAAGTTAGAATTACCAAAATTACTTTTAAATCCAAAGAATTTTCCTAACCTTTTAACAAGCATGAAATTTTTATCTTCTTTTGGATTGTCTTCTTTTTGAACTTCTTTGGAATCAAATTTTAAAGCAATGGTTTTATATTTATTCTCTTGATTTTCATGTTTTTCCAATCTTCCAAGTTCTGTCTCATATTCTTGAAGTTTTCAAATAATGTTGCGGAAGTCATTCGGGATAGATTTTTCTTTTCGGATATTGTCGTCACTTTTGGTTGCCATTCCCGAGATAAAGATCTAAGCACTTTAAGATTAAGTTCTTCAGTAGTAATAGTCTTACCAAGATCTTTTAGATTAGTTTTTAGTGCACGAATCTTTTTTTCAACTCAAGAATGGATTCTTCGGGCTGCATTCTGAATAACTCGTATTCTTGACTTAAGGTATTCAATCTTTATCTTTTAACTTCAATGGTTCCTTCATGAGTTTCTACCAAAGTATCCCATGTTTCTTTTGTCGTTGTGCATGCAGAGATACGAAATAACTCATCCATGCTAAGAGCACCTTGGAGAATATTTATTGCTCTCCAGTCATAAAGAACTTTATTTTCATCATCTTCGTCCCATGCACTTTCGGGCTTAACAGAACTAACACCATTAACAACTGTAATAGGAACGAAGGGGCCTTCTACCACTGCTTTCCAAACTTCCTTTCCTTTGGATTCTAAACGAGTCTTCATGTGTATTTTCAGAAAGTAGAAATATTCACCACAGAATAGTGGAGGCTTATTGTTGCTACCACCATATTTAAAGACTGGATTCCGATTTACGGAAGCTACTATGTATCTTTAGGAACAAGTTACCTATAACCTACTCTGATCCAATTGTAAGTATAAGGTTTTCTTAAGAGAGGGTGAATTAGGACTTTTAAAATTATTCCCGGTTTTGTGAATCTTTGATCTTTCTTTTCAGGTTTTTGGTTAAGTGATGAAAGTGATAAAATGCGGAAAATAAATAACACAGGGATATATCCTGGTTCCCTCATAGTGCGAGAGTACTTCTGTCCCCTTTCAACACGAAAGAGATTTCACTATAGTTAGAATGATTGTACAGCCTACTCACACTAATTGTGATGCTTACTATCTAACATATAGGGAGATCAAAGGCTATTAACACCTTTAAGATCCTAACATTAAGTGCAAGAAGAACAATCATCTCCAATGCACACACTTTCTTTTAACAATCTTTAATAGCAAGGGAAGTAATAATGTATTCTGAATTTTACAAGAGATTTTGAAATATGATACAATATATCAATCTTAGATTGATCTTCTCCTTCAAGAAAAATAATTCTCAATAATGGATACAAGTTTTCACAATAATGATATGAAACTTAGAACAATTTTTCATTGGAAAATGAGTGCAGAAAGTTTCAATAAAAATCCTGGTGTAGAACACTTGAAAAGTTGAAAGATAAAGAGTTTATGTAATTTTAATTGTAAAGTGAAAGAGGTAAGAAATTATTATCAAATTTTGAGTTTATATAGGCCTATATACAGCTTTCAAAATGGTATAATCCAATGGAAATATGCCATGCTTCATAAACAAAAACACAAAAACTTTTCTGTTAGAAAATATAAAGTTCTTTGGTATTGCTCCCGATGGTAACCAGTTCCCATATATGGGTACCCGGGTTCCATCGGTGCAACGTTAACAAATTTGAAATTTTAAGTTGGGTAGCCAGTTACCCTAATTGGGTAACCAGGTTCCCCAAGTCAGTAGCCTTTTACTTTTGTGAAACAATATAGGGTAACCGGGTTCCCTAAGGCAGTTTTGAAAAATTACTTTGAAAAATTATGTGAAACATAAAGTTGTGATTTCCAAAACATGTTTGAAGATTTATGGCATGCATGAAACATTGTTATAAACACTTGTATGCATAAACAGAGGTTGAATGCTTTATACCTTATCATTTGATTTGTTCACAAAATATTTCTTCAAGACTTTGATAAATTTGACTTGATTAAGATGTCTTGACTTGAGTCATTCTATTTTGCAATCAATGATAGTTTGTCTTCATCAAAATTCTTTAGGAAGCTTGTCTTCACAACTTGTGTATCTTAGAGGTTGTTAGTCACTTGCAGGTATCTTGTGCATTGTAATAATCAGTTAGATTATAGATTAAGTCCTCAATTAAGAGAGGCGAAATCACCTTGGCGGGTGGACTAGACTAGCTTGATAGTTTTCAAGTGAACTAGTATAAACATACCTTGTTATTTACTTTATGTTCTTAATTATTGTTATTATCAAGATTGAAGGAAAAAGTATTTTAATTAAAGGGGAATATTTTTAAAAGAAAAGTTTTGATTTAAAACCCAATTCAAACCCCATCTTCCTTGTGCTTTTCACACCTTCAATTGGCATCAGAGCTGTGGTTCTAAGGAGATAAAAAGTTTGCATTTTTATCAACACTTAACAGTGTTCAGTACCAATCCAGTGTGTGTGAAAAACCAATGGCTATACCTACTTCCACTGTTGATAATAGGGATCACTGTAGTTCAAAACCTCATATGTTTGATGTGGAAAAATTTGACTATTGGGAGGATAGAATCAAAAGTTACTTTCTGGCATATGACTTGGATCTATGGGATTTGGTAGTTGATGCTACACTCACCCTGTAGATGATAAAGGTCAAAAGATTGCAAGAAGTGAAATGAAAGAAGCACAAAAGAAATTTTACAAGAATTATTACAAAGCAAGAACTATTATGCTTAGTGCCATTTCATACAATTAGTATGAGAAGATCACGGATAGAGAGACTACAAAGTCTATCTTTGATTCTCTTCAGATGGCGCATGAAGGTAATTCATAAGTAAAGGAAACAAAGGCTTTGACCTTAATTTAAAAATACGAAGCCTTCAAGATGGAAGACGATGAATCTGTGGAAACGATGTTTTCAATATTTTAGACT
Source organism: Vicia faba (assembly GCA_948472305.1). NCBI lineage: Eukaryota > Viridiplantae > Streptophyta > Magnoliopsida > Fabales > Fabaceae > Vicia > Vicia faba. The sequence goes on from OX451737.1 coordinate 788,415,408, forward strand.
CTTAGGAAAAGACTTAAGGTTTTGAATAAAGGATACTCTACAGCAGATCATGTTAATAAGATTATCAAAAGTCTGCCTAAAAAATGGAGACCAATGGTAACTTCTTTGAAAATTTAAAAGGATCTGAACAACATCTCTCTTGAGGAGCTGATTAGCTCTTTAAGAAGTCATGAGATGGAGCTTGATCAAGATGGACCCCAGAAAAACAGTTAAGTATGTGGCTCTTAGGTTTAAATCTGGAAAGACAAAGGATCATTAAGCTAAGGAAGATTTAGAAGAATCCGAAGAAGATTCAGATGATGAAGAACTTTCATTGATATCCGTAAGAATCAGTCAAATCTGGAAGCATAGACAAAGCAAATTCAGAAGACAACGAAGGACTTATGGAAGAGGTGAATCTACTTTTGGTCAGAAGAATTCTTCTTGAAAAGAAGTTACTTGTTATGAGTGCAACGAGCCTGGACATTACAAAAATGATTGCCCAAAGCTCAAGAAACACAAGAAGCCTAAGAAGGTATACAAAGCTAATAAGGGTAACATGGGATGATTCAGAATAAGAAGATGAAGATTCTGATGAAGAGCATGCAAACGTGGCACACATGGCCAGAACCAGCACACATGAAGAAACATTAGAATATGAGTTATCACTTATTTATGAGTAAGACTCTGATGATGACCAAGAGGTACTTTCTTCCCTATCTCATTCTGAATTTGAAATTGGTTTATATGAATTAATGGAAAGATATCAACTTCTTCTAAGTAAACACAAGATATTGAAAAAGGAGTTTTGTAGCTACTTCTGAGAACACTACTATAGATGAGCAAAATATTTCTGACTTGAATGAAAAACTATTTGTTTTAGAAAAATCAAATATTGCTCTGAAAAGTAAAGTGTCTAGATTAGAAGAAGAGATTTAGTCTAACACATTTGTTACTGACGAAGTAATCAGATATGATAAAGCTTTTCAACACTTACTTTCTAAAAGCATAGATAGAAGCAAAATGTCTTCAATGAACTATGGTATTAGTAGAAATAGAAGCAGAGGCTTGGGATATTTAGGACCATCAAATAAAATTGATGAGACTCTGAATGTCAAACCAAAACCTCTTTCTAAACATTTCGTGCATGTTGGCAATGATTTGAAATGTCCAAAACAAGAAGGTTTTGATACTATTGTAGCACAAATACAGACACATAATGAAACTTCTAAACCAAAGTATCATGCACAAATTTCACATGACTATCCTGTTTCACAAAATTCCAAAGGTGTGAGAACCTCTGAAACTTCTAACAAAAGAGGACCCAGAAAATGGGTACCCAAAGATCAGATAATCTATGTTGCATATGTTCTTGATGGTGCAACTGAAACACCAACTATGATGGGCGAAAGGCATATGTTCCAAGATTTGGAAATTAAGTCTGGAGGCTTTGATAGTTTCAAAAGGTAATCAGAAAAGGAAGATCATTGGCTCTGGAACTATTGATGTGAAGATGATGTTCGATGAACCAAAGGACAAAACTCAAGAAGATAAAAAATTAGAATCCCCTACTTCTTATATTATTGTTGTACCTTATGATCAACCTCAACAAAAGAAAAGTAGAATCTCATCATCTCTTTCCGAAGATCTAATTCTAGAAAAACAAAGATGCTCTAGTCAGAACAAGATCAGCGTTCAAACCTTCTGAAGAATACTAGACTTTGTCTTTCATTAGATGGAAACCTTTTGGTTCTCCAAACTCTGAGGATATCAAATGTGTCACTTAGATGTATTGATTAACATGTGTAACATTTGGTTATGCTTAATCATCACACACTATCTAAGCTATGCAATGAGCAGTGTGCGTATTTCTTGGAATTTGATTAATATCATAATTATTACTTTCATTTAATGCTCCTAATTATTATGTTTAATTATATGTATTTTTATTTTATTTTCTCTCACTTTTCAAACACTATAAATAACACATGTTCACTTACCTTCCACACTTTAGAAACCTTAAACCCTCTTTTTCTCTCAAATCGTTCAACAAGTTCTCTGTGCTCATCATATTTATCAATGCTCTTGATCAAAAATCATCACCCATGTCAATAACCTTCATCATCTTTAACATTTCACCATGATGAATACTCAACAATAAGAAGTTGTTTTGTTTGCTAAAGAGATGGAACAAGCCCTAAATCCTTTTGAGCCATCTTCTTCAACCATTCCAACCAGTTCTTCTTCTCCTATGGTAACTGGTTCATCTTCTCTATTGGTTATTGATGAACACCACATAACTCTGAAATCTTTTCAAGTTCACTGCATCATTCCTCCTTCTGAGTTAGTAGTTCTTCGAGAATGCATGGTTGATTTTGATAATCTTGTTGAAAATGAGTGTGAGATTAGAGAGGAGTTAGAGGCTCAAGGGTGGGAAAACTACTTTCAAAGACTACATGGTCCTATTTATGGAGCCTTAGTAAAGGATTTTTGGAAGAATGTTGACTGTGATGATCTTCACATTATCTTGGATGTGATTGTTCAAAGAATAATCATCACAGAAAAATCTATTGGGGATCTTCTAGGTCTAGAATTTTTGAAAGGAAAATGTACGTTTGGAATGGAGTTTAGATCCAATGCTCAAAATAATGCTCTTTGTCAATTGTTGTTTAAGAATTACACCATTGAGAAGAAAGAATACAAAAGTAAGGATCTTTATGACAATTTGAGAATTTGGCACAAGATCATTATGGGTTGCATAAACCTTAGACCTTCAACAAGTTCTTCGGATTATTTCAACATCAGCTGGCAGTTCATGCTGTATTATTTGCTTTCCAAAAAGAAGGTGAATCTTCCCTTTGTTATGTTTAATAATCTGAAGGAGGCTATCAGAAAATCAATAAAAACTGCAAATCAAGAGAAAAAGGTCTCTCCTAATATTCCACGTGGATGTCTTCTGACTGACCTTTTTTGTAGAAAGTGGATTAGTAGACTTTCTTACAAAAGAGGCCAGGTTCATTGAATACTTAATTCCCAGCATTGGAGAGCCATTTAATGGACATACCTTGAGAAACATGAAGACAATCCAAAAACTTAAAAAGAAACACTTGGGTGAGCCAACTGAAGTCACCAAAAATAGAAGAATCCCTATTGACAACTTTCCTCTATTCTCCAAGACTGGTAACCTAACCAGTGTGGTTGCATATGTTATAAGGATGGCTAAAGCAAGACATGATATGTCTAATTTTGACTTCACCAAACATTCTACTGAGGAAGTTGATTGCTCTAAAGAGTAAAGGAAGGAAAGATCAAATGGTTCTGATCCTGAAAAGAAAAAGAAGAAGAAGAAGAAGTCTGGAAATTCTAAGATTGTAACTCTAGCTTCTTATCCAAAAATAACAAGTAAGTTTGTGACTGCTACTTCTTTACCTATTTATAAAATTGTTTCTAATATAATTGTTGCAGTCTCATCCTTTCCAACCACCATCACATAAACATCATCTTTTACATCTTTTTCTATTACACCATCCACCATCACCACTTCTATTTTTGTTCCTATTACAAATATCCCACATGTTTCTAATACCATTTCAACTGAAATTCTGGTAACTACAAATGTTTTTGTTCCACCATCAACAAAAATCATTTCTAAATCCACCATCAACACACAAGTTTTTGCTCCAAATCTGATTACATATCTCACTACCATCATTCCATCACAACCAATCCACACTTCTACATCTCCATTAACCTCATCTCAATCACTTCTACAAACTTCTCATTTTTCAACTTTTGATACCAGTCTTCATTTTTCCTTCTTTAACAAAGAAACCAATCTCCATGACTCACCCATCATCCATTCTGATTCAATTTCTCCCTCTGATCACGAAATTTCTGAAAGGATACTTTCTGATAACCATGGAGCTATTGAAATTTCCAAAAATGAACCTTTCACTTTTTCTGAACCTTTCAATATGATTGAACAACCGTTATAAAAAAATCCTCATGAACATGTAACTTCTGAATCCATCCCTTCTGAAAGTGACCTAGCCATAGTTGTTGATGATAAACCTGTCCCAAAAACACTGGATGAATGCATCAACGGGTTTAGAACTAAGGCTATGAAAAAGGTTTCGAAGTTAAGGGAAGAGTCAAGTACAAGTACTGAGCCTCAAGACATGGATGGTTCTTAGAAACTATTTCAGAAGTGGATGTCTTCTGAGGTTAAACGAATGAATTATTTTGCTGAAGCATCCAGAATTTGGGATGTTTAGATGGTAACTGAAAGGAAAGAAGCACATGAAAGAGTTAGAGTTCTTGAATTCTTTGCTGCTAAGCAAAAAGAGGCAGAGGATGCCAGGCTTAAAGCTTAAGAGGCAGAAGAAGCCAGAAAAGCTAAAGAAGAAGGATTGGCTAAAGAGGCAGAAGAAGCTGTAAGGCTAAATAAGATGCTATGGTTGCTTCATCTTCTGATCCTACCATTGTGCGTCTAGAAAACACAATTGATGAGATTAGAGGAGAATAATAGGTTTGCAGAGAAAGAATCATTAAACAGATAGTTGTCAATGGGAATGTTCAGAATATGATAAAGTTGATTCTGCAAAATATTTTTACTCCTACTTCTGCTCCTCAACCCTATGCTCTAGGATTTTCTTTTTCCTTTTACTACTGAACCATAGGACTATGCTTGCTACTTAATTTTTATGACTACTGCTTTTCTCCTGATTATTTGATATTTCTGCGAGTCTTCTTTTTGGATCTTAGTTTATTCTACTTCCTTCGACTCACTTTTTATGTGACCTTTTGAAATTAATGAAGTCTTATTTTGGCTTATCACTTCTTTTCTTACATCTTATCTTCTTCTGGTTTTTATGTTTTTCACACATAATTACCTTTTTTGATATGAAAAAAGGGGGAGTAATTAAATGAACGTAATTTTGATTTCAATAATCAAGTTCCGGAAAATGTTCTCTGAAAAGAGCTGCTTACATTCTAACCTGGTTGAAATTTTGTTTCCGTTAGAATTGTTTTCTTTTTCAGGAAATGAGAACTCTGATTAAAGACAAATATTTGAAGAATTATGCAAGGCTTATGTCTAACCTGTTGGCTTCAGACATGGCTCCAATAATTGAAATTTAGAAGGAGACTCCAAGAATTGAGAAATTGGAAGGTGTCTTAGTGACATTAGAGTTTCAAGATTTCAATTGATTTCATTTTCATTGGCATCTAGAGTCAAGACTCTCAAGTTCTCAATATCTAATCTATTGGAACTAGGGGGAGTTTTTACTCAAATGGTTCAGAGTCAGGATATTCGAGATTCATCGAGTCATTGACTCAGGGGGAGTTTTCATAAAAAGGATAAGTATTCCTTACCTTCTTATTTTCACTTTTTATGATTATATGAACAAAATTGTGCCATCAAAATACGAAGTTTTGTCATCATCAAAAATGAGGATATTGTTAGAACAAGAATTGTTTATGCAATACTATCTATGAGTTTTATGATAGAAAATGAGTATGTTTGTATGAGAAATTTTGATACTCTAATGTTTGTTATTTTTTAGTATTTAAAAAACAGGTTCGACTTCTGATTGATGGAGTGGCCAAGACATTAGAAGAGAATTAATTCCGCTTATGCGCTACACAAGTTATGATGAACATTAGCAAGACACTCCGGAAGACTCTGAAGTATAGACTCTGTGATATAAAGTCTAAAGAAACTAGACAGAAGATTTAAAGACATGAGTTTCAACCTAAGTCTAGATGCTAAAGACACATGTTTCTGAAGACAACATGTTCTAAAGAAACCAGTCAGAAGATCTAAAGACATAAGTTCCTACTTAAGTGCAGATGCTGAAGACTAATGTTTCTGAAGACAAGGGATTCTCAAGACCGAGTGCTGAAGATTCTGATAGACGAAGTCCTAAAGACTTGAAGTTATAAAGACTTGTGGTTCTAAGAAAAGGGTTCTAAAGACCAAGTGCTAAAGACTCTGAAGACAGAAGTTCTAAAGACTCTACAGACTTGAAGTTCATAAGACCCAAGGTTCTAAGAAAAGGTTCTCTTGACCAAGTGTTGAAGACTATGAAGATGAAGTTCTGAAGACTCTGAAGACTTGAAGTTTTGATGACCTTATGTTATGTTCTCTCTTCTAAACTCATACTCGCAGAAGCCTCCGAAGTGTAGAAGAAAAGAAGATAATGTTAACATGGTACAAATATTTCATGGTACAATCAAATTTCATTCCACTACCATGAAAGGACAGACGCGTTGCACGATCTTGTACCCCATGTGATTGCTCAAGCTGTTAATGTTTATGGAAATCCCAATAGTACCCCTCAATGGATATATTATTTATTGGCTATTGTGGTACGGTGGAAGAACTGACTGTTATACTAGTTTACGTTTTTTGTTTGCAAATGTCGCGGTAAGCAAGAGTCGCCATCGACTTTTATTTCATCCAACAAAGGAAAAGGAAAAAGAACAGAACAAAACCTTTTTTTGAGATATTTCTGAGTACGGGGGGTAGTTTATAGAAAGGGAAGGTGTTAGCACCCTTTCTATCTGTGGTTTTTCACGGGCTCTTAGGTACTTACTCTTCTTTTTTTTTTAAATTGCTTGCGTGTCCTTGTTTTGAAAAAAGTTTTATTTACTTCGTGATAACCCTTGTATCGGTCCTCAAGGGTGTGACGAAGTTGTTTTGAAAACTGTTTTTGAAAAGTTTTTTTGTTTGAGTAAGTACTTAAGAGTTTTCTACCTACTCGAAAAAAAGTTTGTTCATTTTCGTTTCCCTTAGACAGCACTATCCTACTATTAAGGAGTAGGTAGCTCCGTCGTTGGAATTTTAAAAGGACGTTCGAAGGGACGAAACTTTCTCTGAAGGAAACAAGTAAGGATACCTTAGAATTTCGAAGGGACTATCGTCATAAGATCAATTCGTAGGCAGCTCGAGGGACAAGTAGGGACTATGATCTTTATGACGATTTTGAACCGCGGGTCATTGCTAAGGTATCTCTACGTTCGAGGGACACGACCATTATTTTCAAGGCAACCAAGTGGGGAAAACCCTAGGAGTGAGCATGTGCAAGTGTACTTTTTTCAGTTAATTATCTTTGCACAATTAGGGTTATCTACCGTTTTAAATTGATTTATCTTACCATTCAATCCTATTATCCATACATCTAGGCAGTTTTTAATTGCGGAAAGTAAAGTGCGAGAAATTAAAACCCTAGCTATTACAAGGCTTTGGGGAGGGGATTACATAACCAAAAAGCGAGGAAAATGATAAATGTGAAATAGTAAACCTAATTAACTATTACAAACTTGGAACAGTTACAATAATTAATCGAATAATGGAAACAAAGACGCGCGCGACAAAATTAGATAAGGGGAATTAATGTCAAGTTTAGAAAAAAATTAATTTGCGAATAAAGAAAAGATGTTTTTTGATTTTTTTTATGAAAAATAATTAACTTTGCAAATTAATTTAATTTCTATTAAATTCTAATTATGGAAAAAAAGATTTAAATTAACCTAATTAAACTAATTAATGCAAATAAATATTTTTATGAAAAAGAACTAAATCTAATTTTTTAATGATTTTCTGATTTTTATGATTTAATAAAAAAATGATTTTTATTGTGAAAATAATTAAAATAATAAAATTAAAAAAAAACAAATAAAAAAGAATTAAAAAAGAGAAAGATTTGGGTCTGGAGTGATGAAGCAAACTGGGGGGTGCATTGCCAAATTTGTAATGGGCCCAGAATGATGGCCCAGAGTCTGGCGCCTGATCCGTTGAGACTATCTTCTGAGGATTCATGGTGGACCTGCGTATGCTGGGCGTTGGATCTGCCTAGAGATGAATCCAGAGGATGAGATTAGAGGGCGCGTGATGATCCTCAGAAGGTGAGGTACACTGGACCTGGAATTGGAAATTCAGAAAATACAAAGGCCTGGACCTGGGATGAACCCAGGTCCTCCCTCTCACACGTCCACTTCCCTTGCCATCTGCGTTGGTTAGTCAATCATGTATATAATAATAACAATTGAATATAATGGAAAGCAAGGACAACTGCTGAGTTGTCAAACGCGCGCCAGCAAGTGGGGCCCTTGTGATTCAAATTGGCCAATCAAACAAAGAGAGATAAAGAACTATTTGAAAAGAACCAATGATATGCTTCCTTTTTGCCACGTGATCCAGTTGACTGACGACCGGCAAGTCTAACCACTGAAGACAGTGGTTTCCACCCTCTTCTCCGGTGAGGTCGCTTGAAAAGTTAAACAAATGAAAAAACAAACAATGCCATTTGCCTTAAAAAAGTCCCCTGAATTCGAATATGGCCTCTAAAAATGCTAATTCCTCACGCATCATTGAGTTTTCGTTTGAAACCCTAGCGACGGTCAAACATGGCAAAGTGTAAACCCTGACCCTATTGCCCCATGTAATACGTCAAAAAGCTAGCAAAGATCATTAGCAACACAAATATAAACTCAAACAAAATTGATGTGGCCTATTATGAGAGTTTGAGATCCAAGATTTTACCAAGAAAATTGAGATTCGGTTGGGCAAACTCAGAGTGTTTCAGGCGTGTGTGAGGGTTGATTTGTCTCCTGGGATCCTCAGGAGGATGATAGAGTGCTTACTTCTGATTGAGAGTGGCTGAAACGTGAGTTTTTTATTGCACCACTTTTTGATATTTTTGCAAACTTGTTCTTGGTTTTTTGAGGCATCATCTACGGATCCTCTCGGTCTGGGATCATTGTGCTTATGTATGGTAGCATATTAGGACAATATAAGTGAAAGGAATCTCATGCTTTGATGATAAAATATTCTCCTTTAAAATATTTGATTTTTTCTATTTTTGGATCAAATCCACTCTTTCTCCCTCTCCACGAGTTTGCCTGGATTTGCCAGCTGATGTTGATTGTCAATTGATGAGCAAAAGATTTGCAATAAAATATTTTATTATTTTGATTATTTATTTGATTTAATTTTATTTTTAAATTATTAAAATCAAAATAAATTAAATAAATAAATCCAATAACATGTGGAAGGGTGTTTGGGTCGTGGACCATGTTGGAAGTGAGATGCAAGCACAAAAAGTTGGGCTCATTTGCCAAAAAATGCAATTTTGGGTATTGTTGACTTTTGATAATTCTCCAAAAATGGCAAATTTTGACAAGGCATATCTCCATCAATTTTGATCCTAAGAGGGTGTTCTTGGACTTTTTAGAAAGATTAGGATGTCCCCTAAACAACCCTTTTGATTTCATTTCAACTGTAGCTTCCATGCTCATGTAAGAAGCTTTGACCCAAAAGGTGTTTTTGTTGACTTTTTGGAATGACCTATAATGTCTGAATTTATATCTTTTCATGAGTGCATTTCTGGAACTTGAGGAATGAAGATGAGTTGTAGGTAGTTGAATTCTATTCAAAATGAGCCTTAGATGAGAAATTTCTGATAAATTATGAGAAAGTTATGCTTGGTCAAAGTTTGGTTGACTTTTCTCTAAGAAACCCTAATTTATCAACTTTTGAGTTTTGATGAATTAGGAGCCTTCCTTGGGGAATCATGATCAACCCTTGATCAAATGATGGATATCACTTCAAAATGTTGATTTTGACCAAAAATCTTGAAGTTTGACTGTATGTGGGCCACAATTGACTTTTGACCTAATACAATTGATTTTCAAGCATCTGAGTAGTTGACTGGGCAAACTTCTTGTGCAAGGCATGAAACTTGGCATGGATTCTCTTGAGAACATATTAGGACTATGGAGAGCATATTAGGCCTTTTGAGTTCCCCCATATTGATGAAAATGGAAACGCTAGTTGGAGGTTCATTGCTTTAGGAGAGAGTTTGTCTAGTCAACTCTTGGGCATCCTTGAGCAAATTGAGGATCTCAATGAACATATATTTAGTAAAATGGGAGGGCAAATTTTGGGGTACAATAGCTATATAAAGGCTTGAAGACTAAGAGAGAAAGCTAAAGCTAATTTTTACGGCATATCCATGCACAAGCGCTATTTATAGCTTTCATATTCTTAAGTCATTGTTCTTAAAATGGTTTACATATTCAGTTTAAGTAGAAGCAATATCATTGTAAGCAAAAATTGTATTCAAACAACTGTTTGAATTGCTTAAGGGACCGGTTAGGTCTGTATCCTTAAGAAGTCTAGAACTAGTGTGTCTTAGAAGTTTGATTTTCCTTAAGAGAACGGTTAGGTATGTATCTTTAAGAAGTCTAGGACTTGTGTGTCTTAGAGACTGTTAGTAACTTACAGGTAGCTTATGCATTGTAATAGTCAATTGGATTATTGGATTAAGTCCTCGATTGAGAGAGGAAAAATCACCTTTGCGGGTGAACTAGACTAGCTTGATAGTTTTCAAGTGAACTAGTATAAACATACTTGTTATTTACTTCCTGTTCTTAATTATTGTTATTATCAAGAGTGAAGGAAAAAAGTATTTTAATTAAAGGGGAATATTTTTAAAAGAAAAGTTTTGATTTAAAACCCAATTCAAACCCCCCATTTCTTACGTTTTTCACACCTTCAAAGGGGTGCTAATACCTTCTCCTTGCGTAATCGACTTCGTTACCCGTGTCTCTCGGTCGCAAGACCTTGATTTCACCCTTCTCAGGTTTACTCGATGTTTACCTTTCCCTTCCTGTGGGATAAAAACGTTTAATGGCGACTTTATTAATTTTTTCTCTATGAGTATTTCTCCAATTATTTCAGCTGGCGACTTCACTGGGGAAAGATTGACCAAATTCTGGTACATCCCAGTGTCACTCCTAACTCTTGCTTTTCTTTTCTTTGGGTGTTATATTTATATTTTACATTTTATTCATTTGTACATGTTTATTTGAGCATATATATGCATTGTATTTTACCGCTTTCCATATTGGTTATCTATTATATTGGATTATGTGTTTCCATGTTTGGTGGGTGTTACTATTGAAGTAAAAGGCACAGTATCCAAACCAGAGTCCACTATCTATGAAACCTAGGAATAGAGTAGAACATGACGGCTATTGGACAAAGATTCTACTAGCGCGGTCATATCGTCTACGCTCAATTGAGGTTCAAATAGGGTGTTATCGCCATCCACGTATGTGGCTTGATGGTAGTGCTTTCAGGAGAACCTGTGACTTTGAGTTACAATTGACCTTACCCTGACATATTCTTTACCTGTGAGTGGGGAGGGAATATCTTTACAGGTATCGATGGTGACTGTATGTTCTGTTCATGACTGGGTTCTCTGTGGTTTATGTTCCAGACCTTTGATCTTGGTATTCTCGGCACATTCAGAAATAGCACAGTGGATTTCTGGTTTTATGGAAACCTTGATTCCATGTGTTATTGTCCTTGCATTATGGTATATTTATTTTTACAAAAAAAAGAAATGTAAAAAAATGTGTATGTGTCTAAAAAATTTAACTTGCTTTTGCATTTCATTTCCAGGGTTTTTTAGAGTAGTCATCTATATCAGAAATGACAAACAACCATGATGCCATTAAGAGAGACACCGGGGACATCTTTGGCTACAAATTTGGCACTAGCAGTTGGCCTCATTTGAGAGATTTGAGCAAAGCAGTGGTTTATCCTCATTCGCAATTTTTTAGCAAACGGCACGGGGAGCTTTTTCCTTTATTGGATGTGCAGGTGGACGATGGAGCTCTCTAGACTTTGTTACAATTCTATGATCTAGAGCTACAATGTTTTACATTTTAGGATTATCAGTTGGCTCCGACTCTTAAGGAGTATTCTCATATTTTGGGGATCAAAGTTACTAATCACATTCCCTTTCCCGTGTTCCAGAGGAGCCCGATAATGAAGTTATCGCTAAGGCCCTTTATTTGAGCCTGAGTGATGTGAAAGGTCACTGAAGGAAGAGAGGCGCGACTAGTGGTCTTTATGTGTATTTCTTGATAAGAAAAGCTGGAAAGATGGCAACCAAGGTGTTGTACCCCAAAATTTGCCCCGTCATTCCTCAAGACAATTCTCACAAAGGATTCCCAAAATTCAAGCTTACACAAATATATTTGGATTTTTCAGCATTAAGATTAAAGAGGAAATTGCTAAAAAAGGCAAAACAGATGAAAATGCTCTTTTTGACAAAATTGAAGGAAAAACAAGTTCTCTTTGATTTTACATCCTTCGATTGGGAACTTTGGCTCCTTCGATGTAGGCTTGGTTGCATCCTTCGATTGGGCACTGGACTCCTTTTGGGCAAGTTCATTTCTTGTTTCATTGGGACATTGGACTTCGTTTGAGTGTTGTATTCTCTTAGTACAAATATTTCACTTGGCCATATAGCCTCTTTCCTGCGTGTTAGCCAAGATTTACAAGGCAAAAATCCTTACCATGCTAGCATGCACAAGGCCAAAATCACCCTTTGAAACAACTTGTTACAAGCTTCGACCGGACAATACTTATCTTCAACTAGCTTCAATTCACAAGGCAAAAACCCTCTTGATGATGTCCTTCGATTCAGGAGGAAAAAGCCTCTCTTTTGCCCTCTTTCGATCACACATCCTGCCCTTGCACGCCTTTTTCGTTTGGGGGAGTGAATTCTCCAACGTTGCAAGCTTTGATTGAGCCTTCCATCCCTGGCACACATCCTTCACTTGGGGTTGTAAATCCTTGGGCACAAGTGTTTTGTCATTCTTTCGTTTGGCCATATGGCCCCTTTGTAGATAAATTTGAGTGGGAAGGATTTCCTGTTAGAAATAGCCTGTTCCAAGCATACAAACTCTTCACTATGTCATTGCCTCAGGCGAAGAAAGCATATGGGTGGTGCATTTGAAGAGTTTTGTCAGGCATGTTTGGATGTCCCCAATCGAAGGACATATATTACCGATCCATCCCAAGAGCATTAATTTGGCTCATTCGAAGGATTGTCTAGGGAAGTCATTTGAACGTCACTTCGATTGAAAAAAGGAGATGGTTACTGAAAGTCTGGTCGAACGGTGAGGCTAGGGAGTCAAGACAAAAGCATGAGAGGCCAAAGGCATTTGTTGACCAAGTCTCATGCACTGCCAGGCTCGGGCCTGATTCACTGACCATAAAACGCCAAAATTGCTGCACAGCAGTCCTGAAACACTGCCCAATTCCTTGTACCAAAATGGCAATAAAACATTGTCCCTCGAAAGCTACAAATACATCATACCCCTTTTGTTTGAATTTTTTTGTTTTCCCTCCCAAAGCATCAGCCTAAGCCATCTATAAATATGAGCCTCCACCACACATGTTAGGAGCGCCTTAAGAATTGCAAGAAAACTCTAGTGAAAATTCTCAAAACTCTAAGACACCTCCCAACGTTTTATTCCTAACACTCCTAAAAATAAAAAAACTCAGACACCTCCCAACGTTTTATTCCTAACACTCCTAAAAAAAAAACTCAGACCCTTCATACATTGTGACTGTTCAAGCAAGGTGGTAATTTAACTAGCCTCAGGAAGACCCCAACGAACTTCCATTCATCACCAAGGAAGTCACTTGCAGTTTCCTTCGATTTAAGCGCTTCAAGAGGTAAGTTCACTCTAAACTTAGAACTATTTCATTTTTATATTATGTGTGCATACCAATAATAAAAAAAATGTAGATATTTCATCTAGGGAGTTTGACCATATTTCAATCTTCGGTCCTGAATGCCTATATGTTGAAAGTTTTGACCCTGACTATTTAGACTTTGGACTTTTGAGACCCATTAATCTTGTGCTAACCCACGGCCTGTAGCTTTGAAAGTTACACTTGAGTGTTGTATTTTAAAAGTTTAAAACAGGTTCTCTGTATCCTTCAATTGGCTAAGTATTCAAGCCTTTCGAATCTCAACCTAAGGGCCTAGCACTCCTGCAGTCGAAGGAAGCAGCAAGGAGCCTGAGGCAAAGAGTGTACTTCACGCTGACCCCAGGCCTCAAATGAAAGAAGTAGCCAGTAGGATGTCCACACTGACTGCCAAGTCTCAATCGAAAGAAGCAGGAGAAGGGTGAAATCAAAATACACGACCTTACTGACTCCAGGCCCAAATCGAAGGAAGTCAGGAAGGGCAGAATCGAAGGGTGTCTCTGCCTAGATCGAAAGGATCATTTTTATTCCTTTTATTTTTGTTTTGTCTTTACATTTCTTGCTCTTCAATATGGTTGTAATAGCGTAGGATTTATTTTCTGCATTTTTATTACTTTCGCACAAATGCTAGTAATTAGGATGTATAGAGAGATGAAAACAACAAGTAGACAACACCTAATCAAAGACTAAATCATGCAAATCAAACACATTATTAACACATGCACCCCTTAGGGTATCTCCACTTGGTTGACTAAACAAATGGCCATGGTATGCATGTTGGGTACTTTGGCAAAACAAAAATAAAACAAAAGATCATAGTCCCTCGATGATGCTATCTTGGTTGCCTATACAAAATGATCTAGTCCCTCGGAAAATTGCCAAAGATACTTGACACAATTGCTATCATGGTCTATACGATGACCCGCGCCTGTCCTGTAAACATCCTAACACAAGGTTGTTCACCAAATACAATGGTGAAACAACACTATTAAAAGGGTTAAAAACATAAGAAAGATCTTTTTAGTAAAATAGGGTAGATAGCTCTTAGTTACTTGATCAAACTTGCAAAACATCCTTGCCATTTTTCAAAACACACTCCACAACACAACTTCAAAAAACAAATTCAAAACAACTTTCAAAAACATTGAATTATCTTTTCAAAAAGATACACACCTTTGTAAAACATTCAAACAAGAATTGTTACAAAGGTTTCCTAGACAAGGTATCTTTTTCAAAACATTTTCAAAACCACACACACAAAGCACCATTTCAAACAATTGAAAAGCAAAGGCAAGTGATCTAAGCAAGTAACTAAGAGCCCATGGATAACCATGGATAGAAAGGGTGCTAATACCTTCCCTTTCTATAATCTACTCCCCGAACCCAAGAAAACATCTCAAAGGTCTTTCCTGTGCTTTTTGACCTTTCCTTAGGTTAAGATAAAAAGTCGGTGGCGACTCTTGCTAAACCGAAACATTTGCAAACACAAATGCAAATCCCAAGTCAGTTCTCCCACCGTATCACAGAACTGGCGACTCTGCTGGGGAGTAACTTTTAAGTGGAGTAACCTTAGGGCTTAGATCACCCTTTTGCATGATTATTATTTTCTTTGATTGCTTTACATTTTGGTTCTCTTGTTTGGGCTTGAAATCCTCCACCCGGATTTGGGGAAACATTCATAGATAGCAATACGTTGTGGAAATTGTGCGGGGTATACCGACACGGTTTAAGCAATAGCTATATTAGTGTGACATATTTGTGAGTATCGGTAGCCTTTGAGTCAATCAAAGAGAATACGGGGCCGCTGAGTGATGTCATTAAGCACTAATGAACTAGAACCTTACTTGACCATCTTGGCCTTTTATTAGGGGTAGTGAGATGACCGGCTTTGGTGCAGTCCGAAGTTGGTAGATACTCAATACTACACTCATTGAGGGTTGTTTTCTTGGAATATTTTGGTCGCTAGTTAAGTGGCTAAACCAAAATAATGAACATAGAAAACAATCCAATGATATTGAGCTCCTTAGAACCCGGTTACTATTTATAGGTCAAGTTTTGAGCCAACTAAACTCAAGAGGGTACTTACCTATGAAACCTAATGCAAGCCTGAAACTAGGGTTTTGTGTGACTTGCTTATACATGTGTTTGTGCATACATCATGAACATCATAAAGCATCATATGCATCCACTAACCATTTCAAGGGTTTGGATCTTCATCTTTGTTCTTGTTTTGTAGGTCATGGAATCTCTTCGCAGGAAAACAATTCAAGTCAACCTTGTGAGGATCCCTCCTCAACTCAAGGAGCTTACTTCCAGGATTCCAGAGAATTCTCTTTTTAGTGAAAGACATGGTAGACTCCTCAACTTAGTAAACACCAGCATTGAAGAAGACATGGTGAAAGTTCTCTTCCAATTCTTTGACCCCCTACACCATTGTTTCACATTCCCCGATTACCAATTGGTGCCTACTTTGGAGGAATTTTATCAACTCCTGAGAATTCCTATTCTTAATCAACTACCCTACAACGGTACGGAAAAAGAACCAAAGCCTGAAGATGTTGCTCAAGCATTACACTTGCAACCATCTGACATCAAGGGGCATTGGGAAACCAGAAGTGGTGTCAAGGGCTTCTTGTCAAAGTTCTTGTTTGAGAAGGCACAAGAGTGTTGGAATTCCCTGGATCTGCAAGCCTTTGAAGAGATTGTGGCACTCCTTATTTATGGGTTAGTCATGTTCCCAAACCCTGACCAACTTATAGATGTGAATGTTGTCAATATTTTCATGTCTAAGAATCCCATACCTACATTGCTTGGGGACATCCTACACTCATTTTACACACGAACAATGAGGAAAAAAGGTGTTCTCATGTGTTTTACTCCTCTCCTAGAAAGGTGGTTTATTTCTCACCTTCCACAGCCAGTTTTGAAGAATGAGCAGGGTTTAAGGTGGTCACAACGGTTGATGGCCCTCACACATTCTGATGTACATTGGTGTTCTCGGTCCAGAGAAAATGTCATCATCATTGATCGTTGTGGTGAGTTCCCTAATGTCCCATTACTTGGCATTAGGGGAGGCATTACCTACAACCCCTGTCTAGCTCTAAGACAATTTGGATATGCTCGGAGGGATGGCCCTCATGACATGCTGATTCCTGACCTAGTTTTTGACTTCGACAACGATGCGCAAGGACTTCGACAAAGGTTCACCAGAGCTTGGAGGATGCCTAACAAGGTGGATAGTAAGACACTGGGGCACAAGAATTCCATCCCCCTTGAGCCTTACCTCAAGTGGGTACGAACCCGCTCCCAGAATATTTTGATGTCATATCCTCACATTCTCCCCTTGATTAAAGAGCCTGTCATGGAAGGAGAGGTTCCATACACCATCCTACATCCTGACATGCCAACATCATGGGAGGAAATGCAAAAGAGTTGGATCCAACTCAAGGAAGAACGGGATACTTTTGAAGCCAGCTTCTATGCCAGCGAGAAGAAGGTTTTAGAGATCACCGCCGACTTCACGAGGAGGAAACTCTCAACACCTACATCGCACCAAAGAGGATGCGCAACGTCCTTTTACATTAAGATTTTTGTAATATTTCGCCCGTGGGGCATTTATGTACTAACAAATTTCTTCTTAATATGACGTGTGTTCTTTTTGTTTGAAACAAATTTGAATTTTTGAACCCTTGATTGCATTACATGAATAACATATCATTCTTCATATGCACAAATAGGTCTTCAAGCCAGGTTCCCTTATCTTTCTGCTGTTTATTTCAGCAAGATGGATTTGGAGCAAATAGTGAAGGACCTACAGGCACAAAATTCACAATTTCAACAACTCCTCATGACCTTGGCAAAGGGTCAGGAGGATCTCAAAGTTCTGCTAGATAAGAGTAAAGAGAAGAAAAAGAAAAAGAAGAGAATTGGGGAAGCTACACTGGGAAGAAGATTTGAGAATGAAGCTAGGAGAGTTCTGGAGTTCCCCTCAACGTCTGACGAAGGGACCGGCAAGGGAAAAGGAGCTGCAGTACCCTCTGAGTCTGAGGTTGAAGAGGAAGAGGTTGAAGAGGATGAAGATTATTCCAAGCAACAGTACCCTCCTGCGGACGACAGGTATAAAAATCTGGAAGAGCGGTTAGCAGCCATGGAATTACAAAGGGTTCCCGGGCTGGACTTTGAAGAGTTGGGATTGATTATTGGGATTGTTATCCCTCCCAAGTTCAAGGTTCCGACATTCTCCAAATACGATGGTCTGTCTTTCCCAAAGATGCACCTGAGGTCGTATGTTAGAAAAATCCAACCTCATTCATCCGATAAAAACCTCTGGGTACACTTTTTCCAAGACAGTTTATCTGGCACGCAGTTAGACTGGTTTTATCATCTCGAAAGGTCAGAGGTTCACAATTGGGAAGACTTGGCAGCCGCTTTCTATCGTCAGTATCAGTACAACGCTGATTTGCCGTCGACCCGTACTCAGCTGCAGAGTATGGGAATGGCTTCAAATAAAGGGTTCAAGGAGTACGCCCAGAAGTGGCGCGACCTGGCTGGAAGGGTGCAGCCACCGCTATCAGATAGGGAATTAGTCGACATGTTTTTGGGGACCCTATCTGGACCTTTCTTCAACCATCTAATCGAAAGCTCTTCTGCGGGATTTACTAAGTTGATTTTGACTGGCGAGAGGGTGGAAGTCGGTATCAAAAGTGGAAAAATTCAAAAGGATGCTTCCGCATCCACGGCTGCTTCCGCATCCACGGCTGCTAGAAAACCTTTCCCAGCCAAGAAAGAAGCATCTGCTGTGTACACTCATAAAAATCAGGAAAGATAGGAACGTCGGCCAACAGTGGGGGCCGTATTAATACAGAAGTCCGCATCCGAACAACTTAGAAACAGTCAACCGAGGAATGATCAGCCCAAAACTTATCAGCAAAGGCCACCACGGCAGTTTACTCCAGTAAATATGACACCTGCTCAAATCCTTCCACATCTCCTGAAGTTGAATCCCGCTAATATTAAAGAGGCACCAAAGAATGTAAATACCACCTCTCCATCTTACAATCCAAAAGCCAAGTGTGCTTACCATTCCGACAGTATTGGGCACGATACCAATAATTGCTGGGCACTCAAGAACAAAATTCAGGACTTAATTGACGCCAAAGAGGTCAAATTTGACGCTCCGGAGAAGCCCAATGTTATATCCGCGCCAATGCCCAAGCACGGTCACAATGTGTATGTTGTTTTGGAAAATCTCCATGTTACTGATGTTGTCGATCTGTTGACTCCATTGTTAGCGATAAAAGAAAATTTGTTGAGATCCGGGATCTTTCCTGGTTGTGATGAAGATTGCTATTTTTGTTTGAATATTCAAGATGATTGTCCAATGTTGAAGTCGGGTGTCCAACGCCTGATGGATACTCAAGAAATACTTTTTCAAAAAACCCTTGTTAACACTTTTAATCTGATTGCTCCTGATACTTGTGATACCTCAACCAATGATATTGCCATCATAACCATTTCCTACAATCCTCCCAAGGCTTGCAAAAGGCCTGTCAGGATTACACCCAACTCTGAATGTGTACCTCTAAAGTTCACCATGCCGGGACCTGTTCCGTACCAATCAAGTAAAATGATACCGTGGAACTATGGGGGAGAAATCTTCTACCACGGCGTCAAACAAATCGAAACAGTCCAAGAAATCTCTGAAGAAGACCCTGATATAGGAAACATCGCGGGTACTAGCAATATCACCCGCAGTGGCCGGATCTTTTCTCCGGAGATTGCTCCTCCCCGAGCAGTCTTCGGACCCTTAAAAGCTTCTACACCTATTGGACCCTCTGTGCAAGGCCCAGTGATTGAAGAGTTAAACGCTTCTGAAGAAAGACCATCCACTGATAGCACTGAGAAAGGTAAGGGGATCCTGGAAATGCCTGTCAGGACGAAGGCTCATGCTGCGGTTATCCCTGAAACCACTCAGAAGGAGATGGACGAAATCCTTAAAATAATCAGAAAAAGTGACTACGACGTTATGGAACAATTAGGGCAAACCCCTTCTA
Source organism: Vicia faba (assembly GCA_948472305.1). NCBI lineage: Eukaryota > Viridiplantae > Streptophyta > Magnoliopsida > Fabales > Fabaceae > Vicia > Vicia faba. Next base: position 788,435,016 of record OX451737.1, read on the forward strand.
AGATTTCAATGTTAGATCTCCTGCTCTGTTCATAGGCCCATGCTAAGGCTCTGATTAAATTCTTGAAGACAACACATGTCCCCCAAGAGACCTCAGCTGACCAATTTCAAAATTGTGTGGCCAGTCTTACTGCTGACAATGGCCTGGGATTTTCCGATGCGGACTTAACTCCCAAATGAAGGAAACATAATGATGCGTTACATGTTTCAGTTGAATGCCGAGGAACCACCCTCGCCCATGTCTTGGTCGATACTGGTTCTTCCCTGAATGTGCTGCCAAAGAAGGCCTTAGACCGTTTGGATTGTGAAGGTTTGACCCTCAAGCCTAGCAACATTATCGTCAGAGCTTTCGATGGTTCCAAAAGAATGGTTCATGGGGAGGTTGATATTCCCATCAAGGTAGGCACTGAAGTGTTCAACTCCACCTTCTACGTGATGGACATCCGTCCGTCATACTCATGTTTGCTGGGAAGACCGTGGATCCATTATGCCGGGGCAGTTACGTCCTCTTTGCACCAGATGTTGAAGTATCCTGTTAAGGGTAAAATCATAACTGTGCATGGAGAGGAGGAAAACATGATTAGTCATCTCAATTCCTTTCGATATGTGGAGTTAGATGGCGAGTTCATCGAAACACCTTTTCAGCATTTCGAGGAAGTTTCTCCCGAGGTTGTGGTTGCGAAGACAGCAGTTGAGGTACCTATCATTCCCAAGCATATGCCTAAGATGGCATCTCTCAAGGACGCAGAGGCTGTGATTAAGGAGGGGAAGAGCACAGTATGGGGACAGTTGCCTGACTTTCCCCATAAGACGGACAAGTTTGGTTTAGGGTTTACTGCTGCAGGACAAAAGGCTATGCGTCGCTCCAAGATTGGAAGATCACCTGTCAAGATTTCTCACCACGGAATCAATGCTGCAGAAGATGAAGATGAGGAGAGCTACTTTGAAGATTGGATTTTTCCGATTGTTGAAGGGGGTTTGAGCAATTAGGAAGCAAAGGATTTCGTTCCTATCACCTTTATCAATCAGTAATCTTATCTTTGAATAATTTCCCATTTTTATGGTCTGTAATAACTAAAACAATTCGCACACTATTTTCACCTCATGCCTTGCCCATGGCATGTAGGTTCATTTGTAAGGGTTTGATTTCCTTCATAATCATATGCCATGTTTTAATGAATCATTGGACATTTTTCATCTATAAACTGTTCATTTTCTTTCCTTTTTGCATTTTTGTTTGTTTAAGGATGGTTATCCCTTACACACACCCACACTCACAAATGCAGGTACCCATCCACTCCGGATTCCATGGGTGACTATTCTGTTTTAGCCTTCGATAACTCTGAAGATTTGGTCAATCACGCTGAGTATGAATCTGACGAAGATTGTGAAGTGCCGGGAGAGTTAGCCAGACTTCTACAACAAGAAGAGAGGGTCATTCTTCCTCATGAAGAGTTGTTAGAAACCATCAACTTAGGGACAGAGGAGGACAGGAAAGAAGTAAAAGTGGGTGCCAACCTGGAACCGAGTGTCAAGGAGCGCTTAGTGCAATTGTTGAATGAATACGTTGAAATCTTTGCTTGGTCTTATGAAGACATGCCAGGGTTAGACACAGATATCATGGTTCACCGTCTCCCTACAAGAGAAGATTGTCCACCGATCAAGCAAAAGGTTCGCTGAATGACGCCTGACATGTCTGAGAAGATCAAGGCGGAAGTAATGAAGGAATTCAACGCCGACTTTCTGGCTGTTACAACCTATCCATAATGGGTTGCTAACATTGTGCCCGTACCCAAAAAAGATGGCAAGGTCAGAATGTGTGTAGACTATCGGGATTTAAACAGGGCTAGCCCTAAAGACGATTTCCCGCTACCACATATCGACATCTTGGTTGACAACACAGCTCAACACAAGGTATTTTCCTTCATGGACGGATTCTCGGGCTACAACCAAATTAAAATGGCCCTCGAGGACATGGAGAAAACTACCTTCGTCACGCAATGGGGTACCTTCTGCTACAAAGTGATGTCGTTCGGACTGAAGAACGCAGGGGCAACCTATCAACGCGCAATGGTAGCTTTGTTTCATGATATGATACATCATGCGATCGAAGTTTACGTAGACGATATGATAGCTCGATCACAAACAGAAGAAGAACACCTTGAACATTTGCAGAAGCTGTTTGCCAGGTTGAAGGAGTACAAACTCAGACTGAATCCAAGCAAGTGCACTTTTAGAGTTAGGTCTGGTAAACTTCTGGGATTTATTGTCAGCAACAAGGGAATTGAGGTCGATCCAGCAAAAGTAAAGGCTATACAAGAAATGACTGCCCCCCGTACTGAAAAGGAGGTTAGAGGATTCTTGGGACGCTTGAACTATATCGCCAGGTTCATCTCTCACCTGACGTCTACCTGTGAGCCAATTTTCAAACTATTGAAGAAGGATCAGGTGGTTGAATGTAACGATGATTGTCAAGTGGCTTTTGATAAGATCAAGGAGTATTTACTAGAACCTCCTATCCTGATGCCACCCGTCGAAGGAAGGCCATTGATCATGTATCTGACTGTTTTGGACAACTCAATGGGGTGCGTACTGGGCCAACATGACGAGTCTGGTCGAAAAGAGTATGCCATTTATTACCTTAGCAAAAAGTTTACCGACTGTGAGACTCGCTACTCACTGCTCGAGAAAACTTATTGCGCTTTGGTATGGGCTGCTCGCCGACTAAGGCAGTATATGTTGACTCATACCACTTTGCTGATTTCCATGATGGACCCAATCAAATATATCTTCGAGAAGCCAGCTTTATCTGGAAGAATCGCTAGATGGCAGATGATCCTGACTGAGTATGACATCCAATATACTACCCAAAAAGCTATAAAGGGGAGTGTACTAGCTGACCATCTAGCTCATCAAGCCATCGAAGATTATCAATCTATGAGATTCGACTTCCCTGACGAAGACATCATGACTTTGGACAACATTGAAGGTAACGGACCGTATGACGAACCTGAACAAGGATCCCAATGGACCCTGTACTTTGATGGTGCTTCAAATGCACTTGGCAACGGTATCGGCGCAGTACTCATTTCTCCAGAAGGTTTCCATACACCTTTCACTGCCCGACTTTGTTTCAGCTGTACCAAAAATATGGCCGAATATGAAGCTTGCATCTTTGGTCTCAAGGCTGCTATAGACCTGGGGATCAAATCTTTGGTCGTATTTGGGGACTCGGCTTTGGTTATCAGCCAAGTCAAAGGAGAGTGGGACACCAAACATCCTAATCTTATCCCATACAAAGAACATGTCTTGAGTTTGTTGCTTCATTTCGAGCAGATTACTTTCAAGCATTTCCCGCGAGAAGAGAATCAGCTAGCAGATGCTCTGGCTACAATGTCTTCCATGTTTAAACTCAACTGGGATAACGAGGCGCCCCAAATTACCATCGAGCGAATGGACGAACATGCACACTGTCACGAGATTAATACCGAAGAAGTAGTGGAACAACCCTGGTTTCATGAAATCAAAAGGTATCTCCAGACTAGAGAATATCCCGAAGGAGCTTCCGTCAATGACAAAAAGTTCTTAAGGAGATTTGTTGCCAAGTTCTTCCTAAGCAGTGGCATCCTTTATAAGCACAACCATGATTGTGTTTTACTTCAATGTGTGGACAAAGCTGAAGTAGAGTTGATCATGACTGAGATACACATCGGCACACTCGGTACCCACTTGAGCGGACATACGATGGCTAAGAAGATTCTAAGGGCAGGCTATTACTGGTCTACCATGGAAGCTGATTGCCATCAACATTCCCGCACTTGCCATAAATGCCAAGTATACGCCGACAAAGTACATATTCCTCTTGTTCCTCTTAACGTTCTGACAGCTCCTTGGCCATTCGCAATGTGGGGCATTGACATGATTGGAGAGATCAAGCCCACAGCATCCAATGGACATCGCTTCATCTTGGTCGCTATTGAATATTTCACCAAGTGGGTCGAAGCAGCTTCCTTTGCCTCTGTTACGAAGAATGTGGTTGCCCACTTCATCAAGCAGAACCTCATATGCCGGTATGGTGTCCCTGACAAGATCATCACATACAACGGTACAAATTTAAACAATACTATGATCACCTCTCTATGTGAACAATTCAAGATTTATCATCACAATTCACCTCCCTATCGGCCGAAGATGAACGGTGTTGTTGAAGCTGCGAACAAAAATATCAAGAAGATCGTTCAAAAGATGACAGTCACCTACAAAGACTAGCATGAGATGTTACCGTTTGCTCTGCATGGATATCGTACCACGGCACGTACTTCAACAGGGGCAACCCCATTTCTTTAGTGTATGGCATGGAGGCTGTCCTACCCATGGAAGTTCGGATTCCTTCCTTAAGGATCATGAAATACGCTGGTTTGAGCGAAGACGATTGGATTCAGACTCGGCTTGATCAACTCAATTTGATCGACGAGAAGCGACTTACTGCTGTTTGCCATGGTCAGACGTACCAAAAACGAATGATCAAGGCTTTTAACAAGAAAGTCAGGCGTCAGGTATATCAAGTCAGAGATCTTGTAATCAAGCGGATCATCTTGCCGCAAAGTGATCCCAGGGGCAAATGGACTCCTACTTATGAAGGACCGTTTGTGATCAAGAGCATCTTTTCTGGTGGTACAATGATTCTGACCACCATGGACGGTGACGATTTGCCACACCATGCGAATGCAGACATAGTCAAAAGATACTACGCATGAAACAACCCGACAAGTCGAAAACCCGAAAGGGCGACTTGGGCAAAAATAGGCATCCCGGTGAACCGAAAACCCGAAAGGGCGGTTCAGGCAAAAATTAAGGATAAAACAAAAAAATTGTACACCCGGCAAGTTGAAAACCCAAAAGGGCGACTTGGGCAAAAAGGGTTTCCCGGTGGATCGAAAACCCGAAAGGGCGATTCAGGCAAAATTTAGGGAATTAAAGCGTATGACTGTGTCTCGTCGGATCACTTTAAAGAAAAAACTCTTCATCAACAAGCTCCGAGCTTCTGATCAATCCAATCACCGGTGGACGAAGCAGTGAATGGACAAGATATTCAGAATTGTGAAGGCTATAGCAGAATGGGAATCCCATGGAATTGTTACACATAGCCATCTTTCTTTTGTATAAAATTTTTCAATTTTTACGACAACATTCTCTTACTAGGATGTCTGTCTCCTTTGTACAAAGATACTCATAAAAAGTTAATACAAATACACTTCCAAGTGCAGAAATTTGCTTTTCCTTCCTTTTCTTTTTACACTTATGTTTTATTTGAAAAAACGTCCAATGTTTTGTTAAATAGGCATATGCATTTGAACATAATCATTGCTTACAAATAAAACAAAAATTGAGAAAAGATGATTGTTGATAGGTTGAAGGTATAGGTAGATATCTTAATGCCCTTTCAGAAGAAATCCCCAGCGGAATTAAACTTCAAGATCCTCGACAGAGTTAAAATTCGGAATATATTTCCCCAATAGAATTAAACTTCAGGATCCTCAGCAGAGCAAAAGCTTTCTAAAGCTGGATTCCCCAGCTAAAGTGCATTCCAGAACTTAATTCCCCTCAGGGTCAAGTTTCAAGATCCCCAGTGGAGCCCAAAAAACCCTGAAAATCCTATCCCCAGCGGAACCAGAATAGTGAACATTCTCCCCACAGAGATACTTCCCAACAGATTGAAGATTCTCAGTCCCATTTCTCTAGCATAAGTCTCCCAGGTTTTAGACTTCCCAGTAGAGATTTTCAAAGCTTTCCTTGTTCCCCAAGCAGTCAGCAGTCAACAAGGATTTCTCATCTTCAAGTAATCAAAGATTCTTGCAATCCCCTGCAGCAGTCAAGGATTCACTTTCCCCGGCAGCAGTCAAAGAATCCATTATCTCCAGCTATCCGAATTTTATCTTCCTCAACAGGACGGCTACTCAGCTTGCATGCATAACCATGACATTCATATATCATAAACATTGATGAAATACAGTTCATTGCATCATACATATCATACAGCATAACTTTGTGTTTTGGCTAACATTTTACCCTTTTCAGGATAAGATTAAAAGGCTATCGTTAAAAATTGTTCAGATACAGTATGGATATACCCCAGACACGGCGGTCATTCTATTACTCATTCAGAATTTCAAGTCAGATACAGTACAGATACATCCCAGACACGGTGGTCATTCTATTACTCATTCAGAATTTCAAGTCAGATACACCCCAGATACGGCGGTCATTCTACTACCCATTCAGACTTCAGCAATCCGATACAGACTAGATACGCCCCAGACACGACGGCCATTCTATCTCTCATTCAGATTCAATTATCAACTTCAAGATCATATATGCTCCAGACAAGGATGCCATTCTGACCCTTACATCAGCAGTTTGATTCCCTCAGTACAGTCGCCTCGGAAGTCATTCTGCTACTCATACAGATCTCAATATCATATACAGTCCAGATATGCTCCAGACACGGTTGCCATTCTGTCACTTATTCAGATCCCAGTTACAGTTTCAGATACACTCCAGACACGGAAGTCATTCTGCTACTCATACAGATCTCAACTTCAGATACAGTCCAGATACGCTCCAGACACGGTTGCCATTTTGTCACTCATTCAGATCCCAGTTACAGTTTCAGATACACTCCAGACACGGAAGTCATTCTGCTACTCATACAGATCTCAACTTCAGATACAGTCCAGATACGCTCTAGACACGGTTGCCATTCTGTCACTCATTCAGATCCCAATTACAGTTTCAGATACACTCCAGACACGGAAGTCATTCTGCTACTCATACAGATCTCAACTTTAGATACAGTCCAGATATGCTCCAGACACGGTTGCCATTCTGTCACTTATTCAGATCCCGGTTACAGTTTCAGATACACTCCAGACACGGAAGTCATTCTGCTACTCATACAGATGTCAACTTCAGATACAGTCCAGATACGCTCCAGACACGGTTGCCATTATGTCACTCATTCAGATCCCAGTTACAGTTTCAGATACACTCCAGACACGGAAGTCATTCTGCTACTCATACAGATCTCAACTTCAGATACATTCCTGATACGCTCCAGACACGGTTGCCATTCTGTCACTCATTCAGATCCCAGTTACAGTTTCAGATACACTCCAGACACGGAAGTCATTCTGCTACTCATACAGATCTCAACTTCAGATACAGTCCAGATACGCTCCAGACACGGTTGCCATTATGTCACTCATTCAGATGCCAGTTACAGTCTCAGATACACTCCAGACGCGGAAGTCATTATGCTACTCATACAAATCTCAACTCCAGATACAGTCCAGATACGCTCCAGACACAGAAGCCATTATGTTACTCATTCAGATTCAACTTTCATGATACAGTTCAGATACGATCAGATACGGATGCCATTCTGTTACTCATTCAAATTCAAGATACAGTTCAGATACGCTCCAGACATGGATGCCATTATGTTACTCATTCAGATTCATCTTTCAAATACAGTTCAGATACGCTTCAAACACGGACACCATTCTGATACTTATTCTTTTGATTTATAACTTACAATTCAACAAACATTCTTGGATGGCATCTACAAGCCCATCTCCAACAAGAATCTATCACTTATCCAAATGGCATCTTTAAGCCCATTCCCTCAACGACACATTGTCGAGTGCAAATTTATGGGCACTCTAGTGTCCAATCATCTTTCACCTTCAAGTCACAAATGGAAGATTCGCCAATCTAACTCTTCATGTGTAAGAAGATTGAACAGGGGCAGCTGTTGTACCCCAAAATTTTCCCCGTCATTCCTCAAGACAATTCTCACAAAGGATTCCCAAAATTCAAGCTTACACAAATATATTTGGATTTTTCAGCATTAAGATTAAAGAGGAAATTGCTAAAAAAGGCAAAACAGATGAAAATGCTCTTTTTGACAAAATTGAAGGAAAAACAAGTTCTCTTTGATTTTACATCCTTCAATTGGGAACTTTGGCTCCTTCGATGTAGGCTTGGTTGCATCCTTCGATTGGGCGCTGGACTCCTTTTGGGCAAGTTCATTTCTTGTTTCATTGGGACATTGGACTTCGTTTAAATGTTGTATTCTCTTAGTACAAATATTTCACTTGGCCATATAGCCTCTTTCCTGCGTGTTAGCCAAGATTTACAAGGCAAAAATCCTTACCATGCTAGCATGCACAAGGCCAAAATCACCCTTTGAAACAACTTGTTACAAGTTTCGACCGGGCAATACTTATCTTCAACTAGCTTCAATTCACAAGGCAAAAACCCTCTTGATGATGTCCTTCGATTCAGGAGGAAAAAGCCTCTCTTTTGCCCTCTTTCGATCACACATCCTGCCCTTGCACGCCTTTTTCGTTTGGGGGAGTGAATTCTCCAACATTGCAAGCTTCGATTGAGCCTTCCATCCCTGGCACACATCCTTCGCTTGGGGGTGTAAATCCTTGGGCACAAGTGTTTTGTCATTCTTTCGTTTGGCCATATGGCCCCTTTGTAGGTAAATTTGAGTGGGGAGGATTTCCTGTTAGAAATGGCTTGTTCCAAGCATACAAACTCTTCACTATGTCATTGCCTCAGGCGAAGAAAGCATCTGGGTGGTGCATTCGAAGAGTTTTGTCAGACATGTTTGGATGTCCCCAATCGAAGGACATATATTACTGATCCATCCCAAGAGCATTAATTTGGCCCGTTTGAAGGATTGTCTAGGGAAGTCATTCGAACGTCACTTCGACTGAAAAAAGGAGATGGTTACTGAAATTCTGGTCGAAAGGTGAGGCTAGGGAGTCAAGACAAAAGGATGAGAGGCCAAAGGCATTTGTTGACCAAGTCTCATGCGCTTCCAGGCTCGGGCCTGATTCACTGGCCATAAAACACCAAAACTGCTGCACAGCAGTCCTGAAACACTGCCCAATTCCTTGCACCAAAATGGCAATAAAACACTGTCCCTCGAAAGCTACAAATACATCATACTCCTTTTGTTTGAATTTTTTTGTTTTCCCTCCCAAAGCATCAGCCTAAGCTATCTATAAATATGAGCCTCCACCACACATGTTAGGGGCGCCTTAAGAATTGCAAGAAAACTCTAGTGAAAATTCTCAAAACTCTCAGACACCTCCCAACGTTTTATTCCTAACACTCCTAAAAAAAAACTCAGACACCTCCCAACGTTTTATTCCTAACACTCCTAAAAAAACTCAGACCCTTCATACATTTTGACTGTTCAAGCAAGGTGGTAATTGAACTAGCCTCAGGAAGACCCCAACGAACTTCCATTCATCACCAAGGAAGTCACTTGCAGTTTCCTTCGATTTAAGCACTTCAAGAGGTAAGTTCACTCTAAACTTAGAACTATTTCATTTTTATATTATGTGTGCATACCAATAATTAAAAAAATGTAGATATTTCATCTAGGGAGTTTGACCATGTTTCAATCTTCGGTCCTGGATGTCTATATGTTGAAAGTTTTGACCCTGACTATTTAGACTTTGGACTTTTGAGACCCATTAATCTTGTGCTAACCCACGGCATGTAGCTTTGAAAGTTACACTTGAGTGTTGTGTTTTAAAAGTTTAAAACAGGTTCTCTGTATCCTTCGATTGGCTAAGTATTCAAGCCTTTCGAATCTCAACCTAAGGGCCTAGCACTCTTGCAGTCGAAGGAAGAAGCAAGGAGCCTGAGGCAAAGAGTGTACTTCACGCTGACCCCAAGCCTCAAACGAAAGAAGTAGCCAGTAGGATGTCCACACTGACTGCCAAGTCTCAATCGAAAGAAGCAGGAGAAGGGTGAAATCAAAAGACACGACCTTACTGACTCCAGGACCAAATCGAAGGAATTCAGGAAGGGAAGAATCAAAGGGTGTCTCTGCCCAGATCGAAAGGATCATTTTTATTCCTTTTATTTTTGTTTTGACTTTACATTTCTTGCTCTTCAATATGGTTGTAATAGCGTAAGATTTATTTTCTGCATTTTTATTACTTTCGCACAAATGCTAGTAATTAGGATGTATAGATAGATGAAAACAACAAGTAGACAATCCCTAATCAAAGACTAAATGCATGCAAATCAAACACATTATTCACACATGCACCCCTTAGGGTATCTCCACTTGGTTGCCTAAACAAAGGGTCATGGTATACATGTTGGGTACTTTGGCAAAACAAAAATAAAACAAAAGATCATAGTCCCTCGATGACGCTATCTTGGTTTCCTATACAAAATGATCTAGTCCCTTAGAAAATTGCCAAAGATACTTGACACAATTGCTATCATGGTCTATACGATGACCCGTGCTTGTCCTGTAAACATCCTAACATAAGGTTGTTCACCAAATACAATGGTGAAACAACACTGTTAAAAGGGTTAAAAACATAAGAAAGATCTTTTGAGTAAAATAGGGTAGATAGCTCTTAGTTACTTGATCAAACTTGTAAAATATCTTTGCCATTTTTCAAAACACACTCCACAACACAACTTCAAAAAACATATTCAAAACAACTTTCAAAAACATTGAATTATCTTTTCAAAAAGATACACACCTTTGTAAAACATTCAAACAAGAATTGTTACAAAGGTTTCCTAGACAAGGTATCTTTTTCAAAACATTTTCAAAACCACACACACAAAGCACCATTTCAAACAATTGAAAAGCAAAGGCAAGTGATCTAAGAAAGTAACTAAGAGCCCATGGATAACCATGGATAGAAAGGGTGCTAATACCTTCCCTTTCTATAATCTACTTCCCGAACCCAAGAAAACATCTCAAAGGTCTTTCCTGTGCTTTTTGACCTTTCCTTAGGATAAAATAAAAAGTTGGTGGCGACTCTTGCTAAACTGAAACATTTGCGAACACAAACGCAAATCCTAAGTCAATTCTCCCACCGTATCACACAAGGGTTATTGGATTTCTTTCAACGCATTGGTGGCAGTTTTGATTTATGGCCTTGTTCTGTTTCTTGACATTGAGAACTTGGTAAATTTGGCCGCCATCTGTGTGCTCATGAATCTGAATTCGCTACTAACTATCTTGGCAAACACTTACTATACAATCCACTCCAGGCATGGTAAAAAGGGATTAGTGGTTTCCTGTGTTACATTGTTGTACAAGTGGATCATGTACCAACTGCCAACTAAAGGACGATTCATGGATTCTGAGAGTACCCATACATGGGCGAGAAAGCTCATGGCTCTCACTTCTTTTGATATAACTTGGTACAGGCATCAACATGACAGTGTTGCAGTGATTAGCAAGTGTGGGGGTTTCTCCAATGTTCCATTCATGGGGACACAATGGATGATCAACTACAACCTTGTTTTAGCCCTACGCTAGCTTGGGCATGCCATGTGAAGTCCTCCTAAAAGCAGCGAAATTAGTGAATCTGTGTTTTGCAAAAAGGGAGAAGATCCTGAGATAATATAGAGGGTAGAGATTGCTTGGGCTAAAATCTTCAGAAAGGGGAAAGATTTCTTCGGGAAAAAATAGGTGATGGCCTATGGACCCTATGTTGATTGGGTCAATGAGAGAGTAAAAACACTTTTATTACCATTCTCAAGGGAATACCCTTTGTACCCGCAGCCAGATGAGTTCCATCATGATGTGCCCAAAGAACGATTCTACCAAGTGCAAAGTGAGAATCAACATCTTCGCATCAACATGGAAGCCAAAGAGATAGAGTTATACTTCTTAAGGGAAGAGAAGAAAGATTTAGCTCGCAAGTTCAAAGTGCATGAAGATCCAAGTACTTCTAGAAAAAGATCCAGAGTTGAAGAGGGTTCCATTTTTGTTGATGATCACAAAATAATCATTGTTGAGATGGAGAAGAAGTACAAGAAAAGATGCCAAGACTGTGACATCCTCAGAGGGTCCAAGGCTGAATTAGAGAAGAGGTATGAACCCAAAGTCAAAGTTCTGAAGAAGCAACTTCTAGATAAAAGTGCATAGCTTAAAGAAGAAAGCACCCTTAGAATCATAGAAAAGGCCCGGCTCAAGGGACGTGGTACTCAACTGACACAGGCCATGGAGGAGATTGCAAGGCTCGAGAGCCATATGGGAAGACAATTATATATTTAAGATAATCAAATATGGATGTTTGATTGTTGTTTCATTTTGCTATAAAAAAACCACTGCCGGGCTTGTTGGTCGGGGTTTTCTCTTCTTTGTCATATTATGACTATCTGTCATGTATGAACTCACTTTCCTTGAGGTTTTATGAATGAATGCAATTATTGTCGTTTTGTGCTCTCTTGATTATTTGTCTATCTCTTATCATGTTGTCTGTTATTTTTGATAATTGACAAAATTCTTGAATGCCCTAGAAATGATAAAACATTGCATGCATAATCATGCATTCATTCATATCATATCATAACAAGTGGTTCCAGAAGGTTTTCTTACTTCCGATTTGGGTTTTCTTTTCAGAAGGTTGCTACTGCAAATTCTCAGTGATACAACACTCAAAGTAATTCCAGAAGACAAATGGAACAGATCCAAGCCGATGTTACTACTATGGGTGTCAAGATGGCACCCGTGTCGAACTACTGATGGAGATTATCCTGAATATGGCCTGTCAATAATAAGCAATGTGAGCCCTGATTGTGAGACCCACTGCAACTACAGATAACGGGAATGAGACTCTGGATGTCACTTCTCAAGGGGTCATTGTTAACAATCTAAAGGGTAATCCAAGTGGTGCTACTCTGAACAGTAATCCAAATGGTCAGAATCTGAATGCAAATGTTGGGTTGAATCAGAATGGTAATTCTAATGTGAACCTTGATAATCCTGCTAGTAATATTCAAGGTGTTCTTTTGATCCAAGTTATAGGAAATCAACCTCCACCCACTCCTACTCGGCAGAACAATGAGCAACCTTTTGTTCAGCCAAGACCTGATCGCACTCTTATTCAATAGCTTAAAGAAGATAACTATGATGACTTAATGTATAATGTTGATGAACCAATAGAAGTTGAAAAAAAGTTGTGTATGCTCGAGGAGCGTATGCGAGTGTTTGAGAATCAGGGTGCCATGGGCCTTGATATGTCTAATTTGGGCTTAGTCTCTGGAGTTAAGATTCCTCAAAAGTTTAAAGTGTCGTACAAAGGCACCACCTTTCCAAAGACACATGTCAAGTCCTACTACAGCAGGATGTTAGTGTACTTCGACAACGAGAAACTGCTTATGCACTTCTTTCAGAATAGTTTAACTGGCGGTCCGTTAGAATGGTATATGAAACTTGAGAGTAATTATATTCGTACTTGGAGAGAGCTAGCTAAAGCTTTTGTCTAGAATTACGAATATAACACTGACATGGCGCCTACAAGAACTCAACTGCAGAATCTGGCGCAGAAGCAGAATGCATCCTTTAAGGAATATGCCCAAAGGTGGCGTGAAATGGTGGCTAGGGTCCAACTGCCAATGATGGAACAAGAAATGGTAGACATGTTCACCAGCACCTTGTAGGGGCACTACTATACTTCCTGCAGTACCTCCGATACTTTTGCCGAGTTGGTAACCTACAGGGAAATGATTGAAGTTGGAATTAAGATTGGCAAGATTCAGAAGGATGTTTCTGGAATTAATACTAGTAATGCAAAGAATTATTTTGGTGGCTACAAGAAGAAGAAAGAAGGTGAAGTCATTACACTCTATGCGCGAAGGGTAGAGGAAGGGCTCATCAGGAGTCTGGTCATCATATTCTTACTGTGACAATCCTAACTGATGCACCTCAGTGATAAGCGTATGTGCCTAGGCATGCCAATCGACAGAAATCGAGACATCCACCAAGGAAGTTAGATGCACTTCCTATGTCCTATGATAAATTGTTACCTCAGTTGCTTGAGCTGAAGTTGGTTGAGAAGCGTACCTTGCACGTTAATCCTGAAAAGTTACTGCCGAACTTTGATACCAATTCCTGGTGTGATTTCCATTTCGGTGCACAGAGGTATACCATTGAAAATTGTTATGCTTTTAAGCATAAAGTACATGACCTATTAGATTCTCAGGCTATTAATTCTAGGCCAGTGCCAACGCCTAATATTCTTCAGCAACCCTTGCCACCTCATGGTGGCGCCACTGTTAGTGCCATCATTGAAGATGAAAGTTTGAATCTAGTTATTTATGTAAATCAGCTGATTACACCTCTATCATTTGTGAAAGAGTAGTTGTTGAAGAATGGTGTATTCCTGGGTTGTGGTCTCGATTGTGAAGATTGTTTGATTCATCCAGAGTGTTGCCAATGTCTGAAGGATACAGTTCAGAGTTTGATTACTAAAGGAACTCTTCAGTTCGACCGTGTGGTTGTTGAGCCTAAGATTTAGGAAGATGAAGTTGATGTGATAACTATCGCCATCAAGCTGAAGACAATTCATGTTCCTGTCACAATTTCGATTCTATCCAAAAAGTCACCACTGACCATCACTCTACACGGTCCAGTACCATATGTTAGTGATAATGCGGTTCCTTGGAATTATGGTGGTGAATTTTACTATCAGGGGCAGAAGCTTGTTACTCATAAGCCTGAGGAAAGTAAATATGAGTAAGATAAGCATGAAGTTCATGACATTGTCAGTGAAAGTAGGATTACCCGTAGTGGTTATATTTTCTATCCACCATAACAACCAGAAAGTAGTGCAGATGCTTTGGCTAAGGTTAAAGGCAAGCAGATCATGGTTAATGGTGGGAAATCAGGGAAGAATCCTTTTGTTCTGACACTGGATGCCGAGATGGCCAAATATGTAACAGAGTTTATGAGATATATAAAGAAGAGTGATTACAAGACTATCGATCAGTTGAGCCAGACGCCTTCGAATATTTCTATTCTTACTTTGCTCCGAGATTCTGAATCTCGCAGAAATGTACTGATGAAGTTATTGGGGAATTCTTTTATTCCTCATGAAATTTTAGTGAATCAATTTGAAGGAATCGTGGCTAGCATCTATGCGAGCAATGTGCTAGGTTTCATATATTTCAATTACCTCTCAAGGGGAGGAAGAATAATAAGGCACTGCATATCTTAATGGAGATTGCAAAGACAACCTTATCCCGTGTGTTGGTTGACACGGGATCATCCCTCAGTGTCCTGCCAAAGTCTGCTCTCATGAAATTGGATTACGAAAGGCTTGTGATGAGGCCCAGTGATTTGGTGGTTAAGGCGTTTGAAGGGTCGAAGAGAACTGTATTTGGGGAAGTTGATTTGCCTATCAAGATAGGTCCTAAGATATTTGACGTAACATTCTTTATCATGGATAGCAATCCTTCTTACTGTTATTTGCTAGGGAACCCGTGGATCCATGGGGTCGATGTTGTAACTTCTACTTTGCATCAGAAGTTGAAATTCCTGGTTAACGGGAAAGTGGTCACCACGTATGGTGAAGAGGACTATATTGTCAGTCATCTGAGTACCTTCCGTTATGTTAAAATTGAGGGAGAGATACATGAGACTTTGTGCCGAGCATTTGAAATCGTGCAGGTTGTTAGAACTCCTCGTCAAGAGGTTAAGAAGCTAAAAGTCTTTATGGCATCTTATCGACAAGCTCGGGAAGTTGTAGAATCTAGACATCTTGAAGGTTGCGGCAGAGTGTTGGATCTCCCTATGCAGAAAGATAAGAAGGGTTTGGGCTTTAATGCTGGACGAAGCACACCAATTACCATTCTGAAGATTCAAGGAATTCCTCCTTCGATTCAGTTCGTCAATGGTGGTGTCATCCATGAGGAAGCTCATGTTGTGAGCGAGGAAGGGGATAGTGAGTGTGAAATGAAGAAGTGGATTTGTACTATTATTCTGGCTCAAGAGCCTGCCAATTGGTTTGTTGAAGATGTCATTGAAGTCACCCGCTATGAAGAGTAATTTTCTTTTATTTTTATCATGCAAATAAAGCTTACATTCCGCCCAAGACGTAGTGATCATGTTGTAGGGCCACAATGTTTTTCTTTTCAAAATTATCATCAATAAAGGATGTCTTTTTTCATTCAAGTATTTCGCTCCTTGTCTTTCTTTTTATTTTTCAAAAAAATTGGCAATGTGTTTTTATTTTTATTTTTAAATCTTAAACTAAAATAAAAATAAAATCATAATCATCTAGATATTTTCCCTCATTAATCTCATAATTTTTCAAAAACGATTCTGCTATGGCTCATTGTGACTTTGAAAATCCAATGTATCAAACTAATGAAGAAGCTGAAGAAGATTGTGAACTTCCCAAAGAGCTAGCCAGATTGTTGAGGCAAGAGGAAAAGGTCATTCAGTCGCACCAAGAGACTATAGAGGTGATCAACTTGGGTACCAGGGAGGTTCGAAAAGAAGTCAAGATTGGGGCCGCATTAGAAGACAGTGCCAAGCGAAGATTGATTGAAATGCTTCATGAGTATGTTGATATATTTTCTTGGTCTTATGAAGACATGCCTTGGCTGGATACTGATATTGTTGTACACAAGCTACCTCTCAGAGAGGGTTGTCCTCTAGTTAAACAAAAGTTTCGAAGAACTCATCCTAAGATGTCTAAGAAGATCAAAGAGGAGATTCAGAAACAATTTGATGCGGGATTCTTAAAAGTTATTTCTTATCCACTGTGGATTGTGAATATTATTCCAGTGCCTAAGAAAGATGGAAAATAAAAATATGTGTGGATTCTAGGGACTTGAACAGAAAAAGCCATAAAGATGATTTTCTGCTCCCTCATATTAATATTCTGGTTGACAATACTGCTCAAGCTAAAGTGTTTTCCTTCATGGATGTTATTTTACTACAACCAGATTAAGATGGCACCAGAAGATATGGAGAAGACTACTTTTATTAATCCCTGGGGGACATTTTGGTACAAAGTGATTCCCTTTGGTTTGAACGATGCAGGGGTAACGTATCAGCGTGAAATGGTCACTCTCTTTCATGACACGATCCATAAATAGATTGAAGTATATTTTGACAATGTGATTTCTAAATCCCATACAGAAGAGGAACATATTATCCACTTGCTAAAATTGTTTGAAAGATTGAGGAAATTCAGACTTAGGTTGAACCCTAACAAGTGCACCTTCGGGGTGAGATCAGGGAAGTTATTGGGCTTTATAGTAAGCGAAAGAGGAATTGAGGTTGATCCTGCCAAAAGAAAAGTGATTCAAGAAATGCTTGAGTCAAGAACAGAAAAAGAGGTTCATGGTTTTCTCGGGAGGTTGAACTACATTGCTAGATTCACCTCTCATCTTACAGCCACATGTGAACCAATATTCAAGCTATTGAAAAAATATGAAGTGGTCAGGTGAAATGACAATTGCCAAGCGGCATTTGATAAAATAAAATAGTATCTGCAGGAACCTCCAATTCTATTACCCCCGGTGGAAGGCAGGCCTTTGATAATGTATATGGTAGTGTTAGAAAATTTTATGGGTTGTGTACTCGGTCAACATGATGAGACGGGTAGGAAAGAATATGTTATTTACTACTTGAGCAAGAAATTCACTGGTTGTGAGTCGAGGTACTCATTGTTGGAAAAGACTTGTTGTGCACTCGCGTGGGCAGCAAAGCGTCTCACACAATATATGTTGACTCACACTACTCTCTTGATATCCAAGATGGATCCAATCAAGTACATTTTTTGAAAGGCCGGATCTCATGGGAAGAGTATCCCATTGGTAGATGATTTTAACTGAATATGATATAAAGTATACTACCCAAAAATCTATTAAGGGTAGCATATTGGAGGATTATCTTGCTCACCAACCTATGGAAGACGACTATCAGTCGATGAAGTTTGAATTTCCAGATAAGGACATCATGTATATATGGGATTGTGACATCCCTAGCCCAGAAGAAAGACCTGGACTAGGATCGTAATGGAAAATAGTGTTTGATGGTTCCTCCAATGCATTGGGTAATGGTGTCGATGTTGTGATTACTTCTCCTGAAGGTTTCTATACTCCTCTTACTGCCATAATTTTCTTTGATTGTACCAACAATGTGGCCGACTATGAAGCTTTCATCTATGGTTTAGAAGCTAATATTGATTTGTGAATCAAGATCTTGGAAGTATATAGGGATTATGTTCTTATAATCAATCAGATTAACGGAGATTGGGAGACTCGTCACCCGAATTTGATTATGTATCGTGAGCATGTTATGAAGTTGATCTTATATTTTATGAAATCACTTTCAATTATATCCCAAGAGAAGATAAAAATTTGGCAGACGCTTTGGCTACTCTTTATCCATGTTTAAAGTCAGATGGGAAAATGAAGCCCCCTTTATTACCATCTTGAGGTTAGATGAGCCAGCGTTCAACTTTGAAATAGAAGAAGAAGCTACTGATGTGAAACTTTGGTTTTATGAGATCAAAAGACATCTTGAAACACAAGAATATCCAGAAGATGCTTTTATCACTGATAAGAAGACTCTACAGAAGTATGCAACCAAATTTTTCCTCAATAGAGGTGTTTTGTACAAGAGAAACAATGACTCTATTTTTCTCAGATACGTGGATAAACACGAAGCAAACAAGATCATAGAAGAAATTCAAGAAGGCTCCTTCGGGACGCATTCTCGTGGGTGTACCATGGCTAAGAAAATCTGGAGAGCAGGTCATTATTGGTCTACAATGGAAAACGATTGTTATAATCATTCCAAAATCTAATGCAAATGTCATATTTATACCGATAAAATGCATGCGCCACCCAATCCGTTAAATGTTTTGACTTCTTCGTGGCCCTTTGCAATGTGGGGTATCAATATGATTGGACGGATTGAACCAAATGCTTCCAACGAACATTGTTTTATCTTGGTGGCCATTGATTACTTCACCAAGTGGGTCTAAGAGGCATCATATACCATTGTTACCAAGCAAGTGGTTACCCATTTCATCAAGCATAGTATAATTTATCGTTATGGGATTCCCGAGAAGATCATTACTGAAAATGGGTTGAATCTCAACAATAAGATAATTAAAGAGATGTGTGAATGTTTCAAGATAAAGCATCATAATTGTTCTCCATATCATCCGAAGATGAATGGTGATATTGAGGAAGCAAACAAGAATATTAAAAAGATTGTCCAAAAGATGGTTGTTAACTATAAGGATTGGCATGAGATGTTGCCATTCTCTTTGCATGGTTATCGCACTTTGGTGCACACTTTGACTGGGGAAACCCTATTCTCTTTGGTATACGATATTGAAGTAGTCCTTCCTGTGGAAGTAGAGATTCCTTCTTTAAGGATCATGATAGATGTACAACTGGATGAAGCCGAATGGTTTCAGAATATACTTGAGCAGTTGAATCTCATTGACAAGAAGAGACTGGCGGCTATTTGTCATGGGAAGCTATACCAGAAGAGGATCAAGAAATATTTTGATAAGAAGGTGTGTCCTTGGAATTTCCAATTTGGTGCTCGTGCTGAAGAGGATCTAGCCTTCCAATAATACATATGCTAGGGGCAAATGGGCTCCTAATTACGAAGGACCATATGTTGTGAAGAATGTATTCTCAGGAGGATCGATGATTCTCATAACTATGGATAGATAGGATTTCCATCACCCCGTCAACAGAGACATAGTTAAAAAATACTTCGTATAAATAGACCCGTTGAGTCGACGGCTAAGGCAAAAAAGGGCATCCTAGCAAACCAAAAAAAATGAATAAAAGGTTCGGGCAAAAATTAGGGACAAAAAAGAAGAAGTTAAAAGAATGAAAAAGAATTGTGTACACCCGCTAAGTTGAAAACCTGAAAAAGGCGACTTAGGAAAAAAAGGGTATCTTGGTGGATTGAAAAATCGAAAGGGCGATCCAGGAAAAGTTAGGGATTCAAAGCTAATGACTATGGTCTGTGTTGCATATGTGCTATCATTGTACACTGTTGTTGGTTAGCTTGAAAGGATAAGTGAATCAGTCCAATCAACTTTCTCAAAAAGTAAGATACTAAGGAGCTTCAAAGTCATAAGAGTCATGGCAGAGTCGGTACCCGACAAATCCTCACTCATATTTCCATCTCTGTATTATCCTTTGTATGCTTTGTACGCAATTACCTCTTTTTAGAAATTGCTTCTTGATGTAAATGCCTATTTATAGGCCAATCAATCAATAAAAAAAATTTATCCAAATTTTACCTCTTTGTTTTTATTTTTTCTGTTTTGTTTGCAAAAAGTCGTCCCTTATTTTTTATAAAACTTTGCATTTAAAAACATTGAAGCTTTACAGCACATGATATAGTATCTGAAATTGCTTGAAGTTTTGGGTGACTGAGATGATGGCTAAGGTGGCCATTCCATACCCGGGGGGATGTTGCTGTAATTTCCCTTTTGCAGGTACTAACGGTCTTTTATGACAACAGGTGTACCAGCAAATGAGCAAAGAAAGGTCTGATTGTGACCAACATGAGATTATTAATAGAAGGGATGTTTTCTCCGAACAGAATCCCTTATCTCCAATGAGGGCGTACCCTCTGCGAAACAGAATCCCTTATCGCCAATAAAAGTGTACCGCTGCTTAATCCCCATTGAAGTATGCACTCTTGCTAGGAGTTTGTTTAAGAGTTTATCCCCTCCAAAGGACTTATCTCAGGAGAAGTGCATGCCAACAGGATTCTATATAATACTTCTCCCAAGTGCAGTATATGCCTTTCAAAGTTCATCAAAAGAATCATTTTATTTACCGACTGGATATTCTTGATATATCTCTGTGAAGTTGACATATGTTTCCCCAGTGAGGTTGGCACTCGTCTTCCCCCATGAAGTGTTCATTTTCCTCCCCGGTGCAATTTGATGCTGTCAGGTTTTCTTGAATAGATTCCCGATTACCTATGGGATATTCAGGTTCGTATCCCCTTGAAGGCGTCTATTATTTCCGATGGAGTAATTTCTTATCCCCAGTACAAGTCCTTGATTGGCTTGAATATTGCGAAGATGGCTTCTCCCAGTGTAGCTTGTACATGTGATATTGTTATCAAGAGCTTTTATGTTCCCTAGTGGAAGATGTAGATTTCTCCCCAGCTGGAGCTAAGTTTCGAGGATTGTTACCCCTAGCAGAGCAAGTTTTTCTTTTCCCCGGTAAATCTTGGTGATGATGAATATTGTACAAAATCATGTATCCCCGGTATGGTGTATACACGAAAATGTTGGTCGAAACTCTTTTTATCCCCAGTGATAGAAGATTGTTGAAATATCCTGCGGTGGAGTTTTGAACCTCAAGTTTTTGTTTCAAAGATTATTTCTTCTTCCCCAAGTAAAGATTTTTTTACCCTAGCGGTAAAAATCCCCAGTGTGGTCTGCTATGGGTTTTCTTTTGATTCAATAATTCTCATTATCCCCAATAGAAGTTATCTTCATCAAGAAACTCTATGAGAGAAAGTTTCTATTCCCAGCAAAGTTCTCTTCATCCTGACCTGAGGCAAGGAATATGTTCCCCAGAAAGTTAAGAGTTTGATCAGAGTTTGTTTAAGATTTTCCCTGGACTGCAATTTATTTTTGCAGTATTCCTCCCAAGAGTTTACTTCCCTAGTAATATTGATCCTTGGAAGTTGACATTTCAGATTTTCAATTTCTCCATGATGTTCGGGTAAATTATTCTTGTTAGAAGATCAGATATGCAAAGATAATCATTCAGAAGTTCCTTGTCTTCTCAGTAGTCGATTATTGTCGTGTTTTCCCCAGCGAAACACTAAACATGTGTGATACGATCGGAGAACTCACTTGAGGTTTTGCGTTTGTGTTTGCAAATGTTTCGGTTAGCAAGAGTCACCACCGAATTTTATTTTATCCAAAAGGAAAGGTGAAAAAGAACAGGAAAGACCTTTAGAGATGTTTTCTTGAGTTCGGGGGGTAGATTATGAAAAGGGAATGTATTTAGCACCCTTTTCGTCCATGGTTTTCCATGGGCTCTTAGTTACTTGCTAGATCACTTGCTTTTGTTTGAAAATGTGTGCTTTGTGTGGTTTTTGAAAGTATTTTGAAAAGGCGTCATCATTTAGGCAAACTTTGTAATAGTTCTCATTCGTAAGAACGTATACAAAGTGTTGAGTTTTGAAAATATTCCATGTTTGGAAAGTGTTTTGAAAGTGTTTTTGAAAGTGTTTGTTTTTGAAAATAGCAAGGATGTTTGTTTTGAAATTGAGCAACTAATTAGGAGCATTCTATCTACTTAAAAGGTCTTAGATGTGCTTTTCCTCCTCCTTTAGATGTTGCTATCTTACCATTGGTTTGGTAAGAAGCCCCATCGTTGGATGTGAATGGACGAGCGTCGGGTCATCGTATGACCATGATAGAAATATTGTGAGATGACTTAGAATTTTTCTTTTAGGGACTAAGATCATTTCGAAAGGCAACTTTGATAGTGTCATCGAGGGACTATGATCTTGTATTTTTTATGTTAAGACATCCCACATGCATAACATGGCCATTTTTGTAAGGCAACAAGTGGAATAACCCTAGGGGTGTTAGTGTGCAAGTGTATTTGATTGCATGCATAATTTTATCTTGATTACGGTGGTCTATTTGCCAATTTCATATCTTGCCATACACACCCTGGTTACTAACAATGTACGAAAGCAATAAAAGTGCGGAAATGTAAAGTCCTACGCTATTATAATATTTAGGGTATGGGGGTACAAATTTCAAATGGGGATTTGCAAATTAAATCCTAAGTTAATATTACAACCATATTGAATGGACAAGAATGTACAGGAAATGTAAAATGTTTGTTTCGTTTAAAAAGGAAATAAGTTTTGTTTAAGAAAATATTTTTTTGTCTTTTTTATTATTAAAAATGATGGCAAAAAATAATAAAGGAAAGAAGACAGAAACAGCGTGCTACTGAAACAGAGGGGGGTCAGAAGTTCTGACTCTAACGTGCTGCACAAATAGAAACAACGTTAGTAAAAATATGGTGTTAGAACAAAGTTTGAATCTACTACCCTAAGTTTAAGTTTTGATGATAACAAAATGCAAAGATATATTAATTGTATGATTCATGTAAGACATATATGCTGCCTAAAAAATTACATTCTGTTTTACAGAAACTCTGATGGGTATCAGTAAGAGAATATCATCATCAGCATCAGAAGATAAAATATCAGCATCAGCATCAGAGGATGTTATATCAGATACCAGAATCAGAAGATCAACATGTGCTTACGCTGAAGCTTGATGAACAGATCTGCGCGTAACAATCTGAACTCTGATCAAGAAAACAACAATTCATCAGCATCTAGCAGCGTCAGAATAAGCCAAAGCCAGAACATGTTTTAGTGGCAACGGTACTGTGCATTCAAGACTATTTATTATCAACGGCATTATTCCAGACAAAGATCTTCTCAATTTGGAAAGAATGTTATTGGCATTGAAACAGATTTACTGACTCCAACGTACCATTTTCCAATGCTATATAAACAAGTCAGTGAAGATTGAATTGGCTAATGCTCTACAACAATCTACACGCCTAAAGCTATTCATCATCTTCCTCACTCTCAGTTTGCTAAAGCTCTCAAATTCTTTATTCAATTACTTTAGCACTCTAGGTCTCATAAGCTTAAATTGTGTAGTATCACAGTTGTGATAAACAGTTTTTGTAGAAAACATTCAACACACTTAGATTTCAATTATCTGTAAGAAAGTATTTCCTTGAGAAACCGGTTTGTGGTTAGACTCAAGAAGGCTTTAGCAGTTGTTAAAGCAGTTGTAATATTCAGTTGAATATAGTGGATTAAGACCTCGTTGGAGAGGGGGGAAATCACCTTGACGGGTGGACTGGAGTAGTTTGAGATCAAACGAACCAGGATAAAAATACCGTGTTGACTGCAATTGATTTCCAATTTTTACAATTCAACCCCCCTTCTTGTGTTTTTCACTTCTTTAATTGGCATCAGAGCGCCTGGTTCTGAGCTAAAACACTTAACCGTGTCAGTAAAAGATCCAGCGTCAGAAAAACACAATGGCAGGAACTTATCAACACACCAGCAATGACAACAATGAAGACAGAGACAGATTCAGCGGCAAACCTCCAGTCTTTGATGGAGAAAATTTTAATTACTGGAAAGACAGAATTGAAAGCTTATTTCTGGCACATGATGCTGATATGTGGGACATGGTGACAGATGGATACACGCACCCAGTGAATGCAAGCGGTCAGAAGATTGACAGGAAAGCAATGTCTGATCAACAAAAGCTTGACTTCAAAAATCACCACAAGGCCAGAACCATTCTTCTCAGCACCATCTCTTACGCTGAATATGAAAAGATCTCTAACAGAGACACAGCAAAGAACATGTTTGACTCACTCAGAATGACGCATGAAGGCAACATTCAGGTCAAAGAAACTAAAGCTCTTGCGCTCATTCAGAAGTATGAGGCATTCAAAATGGAAGAAAGTGAATCCATTGAAACAATGTTCTCAAGATTCCAAATTCTGGTGGCTGGTCTCAAGGTTCTGGACAAAGGATACTCTACTGCTGATCATGTCAAGAAGATCATCAGAAGCTTGCCAAAACAGTGGAGGCCAATGGTTACAGCGCTGAAGCTAGCTAAAGATCTCAACAAAATTTCTATGGAGGAACTTATCAGCTCCCTCAGAAGTCATGAGATAGAGCTAGAAGCTGATGAACCTCAGAAGCAAGGTAAGCCTTTAGCATTAAAATCTAACAAAAAATCTGAGTCTAAAGTTTTGCAGGCAGTTGAAGAAACATCCGATGGATCCTCATCAGAAGAAGACGAACTTTCCCTCCTCTCCAGAAGACTAAACCAACTATGGAAGCAGAGGCAAAGGAAGTTTAGGAATCCCAGAAGATCTGATCAGAATGAGTCCTCTTCCAGATACAGAAGGTCAGATTCTTCCTCTGGATACAGAAGATCTGAAGGCTCCTCAAGAAGCAGAAATCCAAACACCAAGGACATCATCTGCTATGAATGCAATGAGCAAGGACACTACAAGAGTGACTGCCCAAAGCTTCAGAGGGAAAAGCCCAAAAAGAAGTTTGGAAGAGAAAAGAAGAAAAGTCTCATGGCTATATGGGATAACTCTGACTCGTCTGAAGCTGACTCAGAATTAGATGATGAGAGAGCAAACATAACTCTCATGGCCAACATTTCAGAAGACATTGAAGCTTCTGAATCAGACTCAGAATCAGACACTGAAGAGGTATTTCCTGACTTTGCAAATAATTTTACTAAGGCTGAACTTGTTGAAAGCCTTAACGAAATTCTGGAAAGGTACCAGCAGATTAGAGTTAAATTCAGAAACCTGAAAAGGAATCTTGAATCTGACTCTGATAAGACTGAGAGTCTTAAATTGGAAAATTCTGAGCTGAAAAATAAAATTTCAAAGTTAGAAAATGTTTTACAAAACTCTCATAAGGAAACAATTTCTGAAACTCCCAGCAGCGCTGATGAGATCATCAAGGAGTATGATCATAGCTTTCAGAAGTTCCTTGCTAAAAGCATAGATAGAAGCAAAATGGCTTCAATGATCTATGGAGTTAGCAGAAACGGAAGAAGGGGAATAGGATACCAAGGTAAGGTACCTACACCAAAGAATGCCATGGATTTAACTATTAAACACACTCCTCTGAACTCACATTTTGTGTATGGTCACACACATGATATTAAATATACTAGCAGTAGGTATTCTGTGAAACCAAAATTCAACCAGAGTTTTGGTAAATCTAACAAATCAGGACCCAAGAAAATCTGGGTACCTAAGGATAAAATAATACATGTTGCAGATATCTTTAGCAGCAAATCAGAAACACCAGTCATGGTACCTGGACTCTGGCTGCTCGCGACACATGACGGGAAGAAGGCATATGTTCCAAAGCCTGGCACTTAAGCCTGGAGGCCACGTTGGCTTTGGAGGCAATCAGAGGGGAAAGATCATTGGCTCTGGAACTGTAGGTAATGGAAATCTTCCCTCTATAAATAATTTTCTGCTAGTAGATGGATTAATGCATAATCTGTTATCCATAAGTCAATTAAGTGATAATGGTTATGATATAATCTTTAATCAAAAATCATGTAAAGTTGTTAGTCAGAAAGATGGGACTATCCTATTTAATGGAAAGAGGAAAAACAACATTTAGAAAATCAAACTTTCTGAACTGAAAAGTCAGAATGTAAAGTGTCTTATGTCTGTTAACAACGAGCAGTGGATCTGGCACAGAAGATTGGGGCATGTTAGTATGAGAAGAATATCTCAGATTAACAAACTCAATTTGGTCAGAGGACTTCCTAATCTGAAGTTCAATTCAGATGCTCTGTGTGAAGCATGTCAGAAAGGAAAGTTTGCAAAACCTTCTTTCAAATCTAAAAATGTTGTTTCTACCTCTAAGCCATTAGAACTTCTGCACATTGACTTATTTGGACTAGTTAAAACTGCTTCAGTCAGTGGCAAGAAGTATGGGTTAGTAATCGTAGATGACTATAGCAGATGGACATGGGTAAAGTTCTTAAGACACAAGGACGAGTCACACTCTGTGTTTGTTACCTTCTGTAACCAAGTTCATAATGAAAAGGATCTTAGAATCGTTAAAGTCAGAAGTGATCATGGTGGAGAGTTTGAAAACAAAGATTTTGAGTCATTCTTTAATGACAGAGGCATTCTGCATGATTTCTCTTGTCCTAGAACTCCCCAACAAAATGGAGTTGTAGAACGAAAGAACAGAACATTACAAGAAATGGCCAGAACCATGATCAATGAGACGAACGTTGCTAAGATCTTCTGGGCAGAGGCAATAAACACAGCGTGCTACATTCAGAATAGAATCTCAATAAGACTTATTCTAGAAAAGACTCCATATGAATTGTGGAAGAACAGAAAGCCCAACATTTCATATTTTCATCCATTTGGATGTACTTGTTTTATGTTAAATACAAAAAATTATTTGAACAAGTTTGACTCTAAAGCACAGAAGTGTATTATGTTAGGATACTCTAAGCGCTCAAGAGGGTACAGAGTATACAATACAGAAACACAGATTGTGGAAGAATCAATCAGTGTTCGTTTTGATGATAAGCTTGACTCTGAAAAGTCAAAGCAGAATGAAGTTTTTGCAGGTATGGAAGTTAAATTTACAGGTTCTGAAGACAAGTCATCAGAAGCTCTCAACAAAGACACTCCTTCAACATCTGAAAGGAGCACTGCAAACAATCCAGCAACAGCTGCTGAACAACCTCAGAAAAGACTACCCAGAAGCAGCTTGGATCACCCAGAAGAAACTATCTTAGGAAGAAAAGAAGATCCAATCAGAACAAGAGCCAGCTTCAGAAACTCTGAAGAATCCCTCATGGGACTTGTGTCTCTGATTGAACCTTCTTCTATTGATGAAGCACTTCTGGACAACGACTGGATTCTAGCAATGCAAGAAGAGCTGAATCAATTCACCAGAAACGACGTATGGGATCTTGTTCCCAGACCAAAAGGATTCAACGTCATTGGAACAAGATGGGTGTTCAGAAACAAACTGAACGAACAAGGTGAAGTCATCAGAAACAAGGCACGACTGGTAGCACAAGGTTATAGTCAGCAAGAGGGGATAAACTATACAGAAACCTTTGCCCCAGTCGCCAGGTTAGAATCCATCAGAATTTTAATTTCATTTGCTGTTAATAAAGGCATCACTCTGTATCAGATGGATGTCAAGAGTGCATTCCTAAATGGCTATATAGAAGAAGAGGTTTATGTGCACCAACCCCCTGGTTTTGAAAGTACAAAAAATCCAGAATATGTTTTCAAACTAAAGAAGTCACTATATGGTCTGAAACAAGCTCCCAGAGCTTGGTATGAAAGACTAAGTAACTTTCTGTTAGAAAATGAATTCACCAGAGGGAAGGTGGACACTACCTTATTCTGTAAGTCAGTTAAGAATGACATCTTAGTCTGTCAAATTTACATTGATGATATTATTTTTGGATCTACTAATCCTTCTCTTGGAAGAAAATTTTCTAAGTGTATGCAGGCAGGATTTGAGATGAGCCTCATGGGAGAACTGAAATTCTTTCTGGGAATTCAGATCAATCAAAATCCAGAGGGAAATTACATTCATCAGAGCAAATATGTCAGAGAACTTCTGAAGAAATTTGACCTCTCAGAATGTAAGCCATCAAATATTCCAATGCATCCCACGTGCATTCTGGAAAGAGAAGAGGTAAGCAAAAAGGTAGAACAGAAGGTCTATAGAGAAAATCTAGTGATTACAGCTTAGTAGGCTACTGCGATGCTGACTTTGCTGGAGACAGAGTAGAGCGTAAAAGTACTTTTGGAAGCTGCCAGTTTATGGGAGAAAATCTGATCTCTTGGTCCAGCAAAAGGCAATCCACAATTGCGCTATCAACAACAGAAGCTGAGTACATAGCAGCAGCAGGATGTAGCACACAAATGCTCTGGATGAAAAGTCAGCTTGAAGACTTCCAGATTTTTGAGAGAAACATCCATATACTCTGTGACAATACCTCTGCTATTTGCTTAAGTAAAAATCCTATTTTGCATTCTAGGGCTAAGCATATAGAAATAAAACATCACTTCATTAGGGACTATATTCAGAAAGGAATTTTGAACTTGAAATTTATTGATACAGACCATCAATGGGCTGATATCTTCACTAAACCACTTTCTGAAGATAGGTTCAACTTCATTCTGAAACATCTCAGCATGAAGCTCTGCCCAGAGTGAAAATGTTTTAATTTTATATATTAACCTTCAGAATGTGTTTGCTTTTTACTGTGAACTTCTGATCAATCTTCTTTCAGAAAGATAGACATGCAGATTGTATCAGATTCTATTCTTAAAGATCTGAGCGTTTCAGCTCAAGGATAGACGTGCTGCTCACTATATCAAACAAGTGTTATCCAATCATCAGCAAATCTCTGAAGCAGAACACGCGTTCACGCTTCTGAGAAGGCAAAACGCTGATTGGATGCATTGAGACACATGTCTGGTAATCGTTCCAAGTATCTTTCTCAAATCCCCCCAAATCAGCAAGCATTAAATGCGTGTAATCATGTTTTAAACTGTAATCATGAATTAATTCTCTTTCTTAAAACCGTTTACATTTTCAAAACTCATTTTGAAATCTATTTAAAGCACATTAACATCATTCATTAAACTTTTACCGTCTCTTACAATCATCCAAATATTTTCTCTGCATTCTTACTTGTGTGTTCATCTTTTTCAAAAGAAACCCTTTCTCAAAACGTTTTCTCAAGAAACCCTAAGTGTGAACATGGCAACCTCTAGCAATGTTTCTGCAGGTTCTCAGAAGGAGGCTTCATCTGAACAATACCAAATTCCCTTCAGAACGCTCCTTACACCAGTGAAGAACTTGGAAGTTCTGTCTGAATTGATTGTTGATTTCACCAGTCTGAAAGAAAATGGATTTTATTTGACAGAAGAAGTTAGGGCACAAGGATGGGAGAAATACTTTGATAGGTTAGTGGGGCCAACGTTCTCAGTATTGGTCAAAGAATTCTGGATTCATGCGTCTTCATCAACACATCAAGTTACTTCCTATATAATGGGAAAGAAGATTGTGATCACTGAGGATCACATTGCAAGATTAATTGGATACACTGGTGGTGGTATCCGCTGTATCGACATGGCAGAAAGATGCTCAGATGCTGCTGTCATTGCAAGAGAAATTTTCACCCATGGGGTTCTCAGCAGCAAAATCAGAGACTTGAAGGATCAGCACAGAATATGGGCGAAGATTATTCTAGGGTGCTTCAATCACAGGAAGCCCACAAGCTCTCCTGATTATATAAAC
Organism: Vicia faba; assembly: GCA_948472305.1. Taxonomy (NCBI): domain Eukaryota; kingdom Viridiplantae; phylum Streptophyta; class Magnoliopsida; order Fabales; family Fabaceae; genus Vicia; species Vicia faba. Next base: position 788,464,785 of record OX451737.1, read on the forward strand.
ATAGATCAGCAGTTTCTGATCTATTTTATCAATCAGAAGGAAAAGATTAACTTGGCTCATCTTCTGTTTAATCACCTCAGGACCAGCGTCAAGGAGACAAGAGAAGAAGAAAGGACAAAAAGGGATTGGATACCCTTTGGAAGGTTAATATCAGATATTCTAACTGAGAATAGGCTGATTGAACACCTTACAGAAGCACAAGAATTAAGCTCTATTGAACCTACTGTTGGCAAGCCTCTGAATGCCAAGAATCTGAAGAAAATGAAACTGATAGAGAATATCAGAAAGGAGCCCAGCATCACTCCTCTTGCTGACATCACCAACAGAAGATTCCCTCTGGACAAATTTCCAATATTCTCTGAGATTGACTCTAAACCAGTCATTGTTCTTAGATACTTGGACACTTGCAAGGCATATGGCACAGATCCCACTCTGAACATTAAAGATCTGCACCAGCAAAATCCAGAAGTTACTGTGAAGAAGACGAAAAAAAGAAAGGCTACTTCAGAAGGACCATCCCAGCAAACCCCTAAGAAGAGAGGTAATCTATCTGCTGTTAATGTTTTAAATTCTTCTGCTATTCCAACATCAATCCCAACCCCAGCTTCATATGAACTCCCAATCCCCATACCAACCATTGATGAAACTGAACCAGAGGCTGACCCTTCTGAGTCACTAACTCTCAGGAGATCCCGCACCAGACCCAAAAATCCAAAACCCACAACATCAACAGAATCAAAACTTGATAAAGTTCTTTCTGAAATTGATCAACATTCTTCCGCTCCACTCTCAGAAAATCCAAACACTCAACCAGAAACTCCCCACTCACCTCAACCAGAACATCCACTCTCACCCATACCAGAGGAACCAGAAATTCCACCTCCCTCTCCTCAACCAGAACTTCATCCACCTTCACCTCAACCATCATCTCCACAACCTGAGTTTCATCACTCTGAAACTCCATCACCTGAACCTCAAACCCCTAAACCTCATTCACCTCAATCATCTGAACCTCAACCCTTGGCAATTCAACTGCCATGTGGTACAACTGTAAACATGGCCCAACTGCCATCCTCACCAGAAACTACCCCTCCAAATACTCCACACAGTCCAATTGTCATTTCTGACTCTCCCACTCCATCTCCCAAACAAACTACAGAAGACCACAGCAGGACCTTCATTGATTTAACAAGCCTTAACCTTCTTTCTGACCTTAAAAACAAAATAGCCATCCCCAAACCCAAATAACTAGATGTTGGTGCTGGCATTTTGAATTTTGAAACAGGCTTGCAGAATTGGATTGCTTCTCTAAAGCAGGTTTGTCCTGGAATGATTGATCCTGCCGCTTCATACCCACTACAAGAAAAATGATAGATTGGGACGGTTATTTTGGCTGATTACGACGGTTAAAACCGTTGCAATTTACAATCTACGACGGTAGAAGTACCGTCGCAGAATCGTGCGTCCCCAGCCTATTTCGCGACGGTTGCAAAAACTGTCACGCACAACAGATAGCGACGGTTATATACCGTCGTGAATTTGACTTTATTTTTTGTTTTTGTTGTTGTTTGCGACGGTTATTCTACCGCCGTAGGTTAGAAATTGCGGCGGTTTTAACCGCCGTAATCTGATTTATAAATTTCAAATAATATTTTTATTTAAATTATTATTTAGTAAAATAATTTTAAATATAATATTATTTTACTATAATATTTTACTATTATATTTAAATTATTATTTACTTTAATATTTTTTTATTTATAGTATTTTTATTTTATTTTCTATCACTTTTCAACATAATAAAGTTAATTACAATAAAAACATTTAATATCAAATAATCATCAATAATATCAAAAAAACGTGATCAAAGGTAAAAAGAAGTGCAAATTTTACCAATAAACAAGAAAAATTCAAATATCATCAAAGGCTAAATTTCATTTTAATATTTACATTGGTTTGCTACAACTTGAGAGAATTACAAAAAATGTTACATTTACTCCTAACTCTTGTTCCTCATCCCACCATGACTCCCAACTCTTGTTTGAAGAAACACCAATACCACCTCGACTACTAATCCATTTATTCCAATCATCCCAGTCCTCAACTATCTTCTGCCATTAAAATCCTGATGGATTGAAAAGGAAATGAGCAAACAACCAAGAGCTAACCAAAAACCACATTGACCATGACAGAAATGCGTATGCTGCTGAGTCAGTTGTTGCTGATCCATAAATCATATAACAAATGAGCAATATTGTGAGCTCAATCCCTTTGACAAAGTGACTCTCTAGTTCCAGGAACTGCAGTTGCGCACCTCACTCGGCCAATATATTTTCTTCTACTATCTTTGCAAAATAAAAATCTGCACCCTAGTCCATGAAACAATTAGAGCTTTCAATTTATCACACTAAACACCGGCCCAATGTGTTTCAAAGTCGTCAAAAACAAGACCAAAAGCTTGTTTCAAAATGTGTACAGAATAGTGAGGAAAATACAGTTCAGTGACATACTTGAATTCACAGTAAGGTTGTTAGTTTTCCTGAGTATGTCAATGTTTCTCACTCCAGTCAACAATAATGCAACTCTAGTATCCTGAATCAAAATCAAAATCAAAAGTGTCTCAGGATGTTAGATTATTTCAATCATAATGAATACACATAACCAATGCACATTAAAAATTGAAATATAACAACAACAAAAAATACAACCTTATTATGTTTCAATTCGATAGGGAAACTTACATAAACATTCAGATAAACAACAAATTCCAAGCAAAACAAGCATAGCAAAAGTGATTTTACCTTACAGACAGCAAACATAAAAGTAGCACCGCAACAGAGCCTACAAAATGCAGATATGGTTAAACTCTAAGCCCATTCAACCACATTTCTTAACACAAATAAAATAAAAGGTCATGTGAAACAAATTGTTAAGTTTAATTCAGTGGAAAACTATAATCAGAATATTTCATGATTAAGAATATGCAGAGAATGAGTTGAAGTTTTAATTAAGTAAGAAAATAGAAAAGATAATGCGTACGGCATAGGAGTGGAACAGAAGGTTGACGGAGAAGCACGTCGGCGCTATGAACGACGGCAGGAACTGCTAGCGGGATTAAGCTTTCGGTGTTGTTCTGTTTGATCTGTGTTTAAGACCTTTTAATTATTGAAAACCACATTCAACTCAAAAAGTAAAATCAGAAGCCATACTGTGTATCTCCAACGTCTTTAACAAGACTATTCTGAGATGAATCACCAGCTTTCTTCAAAGTATCACCGACCATAATTATTCTGGACTTCTCCGCATTACCCTACAATAACAACAACACAAATCACAAACCTTTGTCGGTTTATCCCAAAATCTTTCTATAGGTCTATAAGTTGGAGCAGGATGTAGCCACGGTTTCAACCTCATCACAAAATTGGAGGATGAAAACAAACCCTAACGAAAAGGTTCAGCAATGAATATTTGAAATTCAAACTTCAAAGTGCAACATATAGAAACTATCTTAGAGAGTCGGAGTACATCAATAACAGCAGCACAAAATATATATGATATACCTACATAGTACATATACATAATCGAAGGGAAAAACATGATGTTAACTTTTATACTCTCTAAATTGATTCCTCAAACAAAAAGATCATTTGTTTTCCATCAATATATCTTCAACTTGTGGCTGCATTTTTAGAACTTCATTGTAATATGTATTTCTTTTCAAGAAGAGTTGCGGGATTCATTTTCAGTCCCTAAAATATAGAAGGTGTAGTAGTATATTATGGATAACATATATAACCAACTAAGGTTTAACCATTTAATATAATATATAAAAAGTGTGTTTTTTCGAAGTCTCAAAATTACACTATACAATTTCTTTCACATAGGCAATATCTTAGGGCAAGTTTAAACAAACTTCTAACTTCTAGAAACTTTTCAACTGAGTTATGTATTCAGCTCCTAATTTCTTTCACAATATAAAGGTTTCACATGTCCTTGAACAATATCACAACCGCAAATGCAGCAACATAATCCACATTAGTTTTCATAAGCTCGCAGTGTAACCACAAGTACAATGTAGAAACATCATCCAAATAAATTGTAAAAAATTTGAAATGAGTAGAATAATATTTGAAACATTCCGATAACTAAGAGGACCTGAAACTATCAACCCCCACCACCTTGCAACATATCACTACCCTCTCAGTTCATGATTCAACAACAATTCTCTAAATCACACAACACCATGTAACTCTCGTACTCATTCTCAATTATCATCATCATTCTTTCAGCTCTCACTCAATTAGTACACACAACAGAAATACAACAAAGAAAAGGAAAATAAGCAGAGCAATTACAATCATACAGAAGAACACACAGAAGCAACAAAGAACATCAAAAAAGAAAAGCAAAGTCTCGAGAATTCAAAAAGAAAGAAGAAGGAGAAGATTAGAGAAAGAAACAAGGCCATCACAATTTAAAAGATTACCTTTTGAAGCTGCCAGAATCAGTGAGACCTCGCTGAAATCTGGGTAATCCCACCGGAAAGTTCATAGCCACTTAATTCTGACGAGTCTTTTAACAAGCCGTGTACATTTTTTTAGCCTAAGCCATGCCCTCGTCATGAATTGCGCTTCAACTTACTGTCTTCATCGCATTTGACCCAATTGGTGCGGTTAGGGTTTGGAGAGGTACCTTCAACTTTTCATCTTATGTAGCTTTAAGAATCTTCTATGAGTCTTCAACGATTTCACTTCTAAAACTTCAACAATTCGTTCTGCACACATCCGAAACTCTTCTCAGAACTTCATCTCTCCAAAACTCACTCTCTAACTGCTTCTCTACACAAAATCATTTTCATCAACAAGTCCGAATCGGCTTCTCAACAATGATAATCAACATCACGCATACTTCATCAAAACTGCATCATCATCATGTTCAATGATTTTCAAATCACACAGGACAATAATTCCATATAACACTGTAGTAAAAACAAGAAGCAAATTCGTGGAAGAGATTTGAAGAAGATGAATTACCAATGAAAGATTCTGAGGGCGTGTGGAGGCGTTGCGAAGTGGCTCATCATCGATTTGAATAGGCGAAGAGAGAAAGATGGTTGAACTTTGACAGAGCGATGGAGGAGTTGACGAAGGCTCGAAGCGAAGATGATAGACGGAATCAGAGGCATTAACAGAGAGATTCGAGAGAAGAGATCGGAGAAGCGTTTCTGTTGATTGTCGAAGGCAGACTGAAGCTGTGATGAACAGAGCAAGGTGACAGAGACAGCGCTGGAACAGAATAAGCAGTGGTGAGAGCGGCCGCGATTTTGAGAAGGAGAGGAAGTCGTGTTTTAAGAAGAAGATGAAACGACTTCTTAACCCTAGCTCTATTTCATCAAACGAAAAATTTGTTTTTTTCTTTTCTTTTTTATTTTATTATTTGTTTTATTAAATAAAAAAATATGAAATAAAAATAATGCTTAAATTTGAGAAAAGAAGTGAAATCGTAATAAAGAAGAAAAATATAAAGGAAATTGTAATTTAATAAATAAAATTATGAAAATCTTAAAATAATATTGATGGGTGTGAAAATTTATTTTGTTGGTAATTTATTTTATTATTATTATTATTATTATTATTATTATTATTATTATTATTATTATTATTATTATTATTAATAAAAGAGAAAAAGAAGGGGAAATGAAAGAAAAAAAGTGGGAAAGTAAAAGAATAAAAAAAAGTAGCGATTATGATTGGCTAATGTAGTTACGACAGTTCACCTAATTGTCGCGGATGTGAAAAGAGGGCGGTTTTTTGGTAACTGTCGCAATTATGTTACTCATAATGCTTGAAAATCTACGACGGTTGAGCCTAACCTTCGTGACAACTGTCGCAATTCAGGAATAAGGACGGTTTTGTGGGAACTGTCGCAATTTATGTGTCGTAAATCTCTTTTTTTCTTGTAGTGACCATCTCTGGACTCAATTCAGAAAGTGGGTACGCGCTGAAGCCCTCAAGCTGCAAGACATCAATTATGAACAGGCTCAACAGAACTTCAACAAGCTGTTGAAGGAAGTTGAAGGTCAGTTGCTGAAGGAGGAAGTGCTCTTTTTGGATAGTGAGCCATGGTCTGAAAAGCGTCCAGCTTCAAAAGTTCAGTAAGCATAAGATCAGACTATTCAAGCTGAAGATGTTAGTCAAGCAGAAGATGTTGCAGAAAGCTCTCAGAAGCATCCTGTTTCTGACGCTTCTCAAGCTGCCTTGGACAGGAAGACTCTTGAAGAGCTGAAGCAGAATGATATTCGTCTGCAGCAAAGAATGGATGAGAATGATCAGAAGATGAAGGAAAGGATGGATGTGCAAGATGGCAAGATTGATACAGTTGTCAGCATGGTGCATCAGCAGAAGGAAACTGTTGATAAGATCAAGAACATGCTAGAAGCTCTGTTCACACGCTTTCCACCCCAACCTTAGTTTTTCATTCATGATGTTTTCATTGTTTTTCTTTCCATGTTTTCTGTACTATCTTCTAAGCTTTGAATTAAATATAACAGTTTTTCTGATCTAATCGTTTTAGCTTATATTACTTGCACTTTTTGATTGCTGACAAAAAGGGGGAGAAAAAGAATGATATTTTTCAATAACGGACTACTGAGACAAAAAGTCTCAAACATTCTAACACTCTGATATACTTGAATGTTTTTATTTTGCATAAGCTTATAGGTACAAGAAGTTAATCATCTCTGATACACTGAAGCTCTGATGTTCTGATGTTCAAAGAAAGTCAATAAAGATCTGATCCTGAAGAACTCTTGGAATTAAAAAGGGAAGTAATAAATTCAGGGGGAGTATCTCCGATCTAAACTCTGATATCTCTTTATCCCTTATCCTCTTATCTTTGATAACTTCCTATTTAATTCTGATACAATTTATTATATGGTTATCTCTGATACTTTTCACGTTAATTTTCAATTGAAAAAATCTAGTTTTTGTCATCATCAAAAAGGGGGAGATTGTTAGAACAAAGTTTGAATCTACTACCCTAAGTTTAAGTTTTGATGATAACAAAATGCAAAGATATATTAATTGTATGATTCATGTAAGACATATATGCTGCCTAAAAAATTAGATTCTGTTTTACAGAAACTCTGATGGGTATCAGCAAGAGAATATCATCATCAGCATCAGAAGATGAAATATCAGCATCAGCATCAGAGGATGTTATATCAGATACCAGAATCAGAAGATCAACATGTGCTTACGCTGAAGCTTGACGAACAGATCTGCGCATAACAATCTAAACTCTGATCAAGAAAACAACAATTCATCAGCATCTAGCAGCGTCAGAATAAGCCAAAGCCAGAACATGTTTTAGTGGCAACGGTACTGTGCATTCAATACTATTTATTATCAACGGCATTATTCCAGACAAAGATCTTCTCAATTTGGAAAGAATGTTATTGGCATTGAAACGGATTTACTGACTCCAACGTACCATTTTCCAATGCTATATAAACAAGTCAGTGAAGATTGAATTGGCTAATGCTCTACAACAATCTACACGCCTAAAGCTATTCATCATCTTCCTCACTCTCAGTTTGCTAAAGCTCTCAAATTCTTTATTCAATTACTTTAGCACTCTAGCTCTCATAAGCTTAAATTGTGTAGTATCACAGTTGTGATAAACAATTTTTGTAGAAAACATTCAACACACTTAGATTTCAATTATCTGTAAGAAAGTATTTCCTTGAGAAACCGGTTTGTGGTTAGACTCAAGAAGGCTTTAGCAGTTGTTAAAGCAGTTGTAATATTCAGTTGAATATAGTGGATTGAGACCTCGTTGGAGAGAGGCGAAATCACCTTGACGGGTGGACTGGAGTAGTTTGAGATCAAACGAACCAGGATAAAAATACCGTGTTGACTGCAATTGATTTCCAGTTTTTACAATTCAACCCCCCTTCTTGTGTTTTTCACTTCTTCATATGGAAGTTCAGAAGTTCTGGATCTTCTGAGAATTTAGAAGTTTTCAGAAGTTCTGATGCAACTGATAGAACTTCGTTTCCCTTCTCCATGCTAGTCAGAACATCTGCAGCTTAGTCATTTCTTAACAGAACAGAAGTTGCACACATGACAGTTATGACAAGTTTCAAGAAATATCAGAAACATAGATCAAAAGCAACATGAATTTGCTAATCCTAATTATGAGTCCTAATTTCTTTATGAAACTTTGAACTCGAATTCCCTCTACTTAGGCAGGAAGATGCATGAAATCTCAGAATATGTACATCATGAGAATCAGAATATATACATTGTGTTAAATATGAAAAATCTGACAATGCCTAAATAATATGATGAGACTCAGCAGGAACTTACCTTGCAGCTGGAAAATACTCTGGGAGCTAGAACCTGATTCTGACCACTTGTGGTGTTCTGAACAGCTTCCTCACGTGTTCAGCAGACTGAAAACTTTCAACCTGGGCTGCAAATGATTAGAAAATTCTAGAACAAACAAGGGACAAAGATCTAACTTTTTGAGTGGGACGTTGGTGGAGAATGTTTTATAGTTTGACTACAGAAGTTTGGATGGCTTTTGAACGTATATAAAAAAACTGTATGGGTGTTTCTGGTCAAGAAACACTTGAGGAAAAATGGAATTTTAATGCAAGAATCAAATGCTAAGGTTTTGTATTTTGTGTTTACAGTTTTTGGAACTCTTGGAATTTTGGCAGGGGTTCAAGGCTTTTTGTGATACGGTGGGAGAACTTACTTGAGGTTTTGCGTTTGTGTTTGCAAATGTTTCGGTTTAGCAAGAGTCGCCATCGACTTTTTATTTTATCCAAAGGAAAGGTCAAAAAGCACAGGAAAGACCTTTGAGTTGTTTTCTGGGGTTCGGGGGGTAGATTATGAAAAGGGAAGGTGCAAGCACCCTTTTCATCCATGGTTATCCATGGGCTCTTAGTTACTTGTTTAGATCACTTGCTTTTGCTTTTCAATTGTTTAAAATGGTGCTTTGTGTGTGGTTTTGAAAATGTTTTAAAAAGAGGCCATCATTGTGGCAACCTTTGTAATGATTCTTGTTTGAATGTATATAAAGGAGTATTGTCTGTTGAAAAGATGTTTCAATGTTTGATTGTTTGAATGTTTGTTTTTGGGAAATGTTTTGAAATTGTGTTGTGAGGTGTGTTTAAAAATAGCAAGGATGTTTTTTGCAAGTTTTGATCAAGTAACTAAGAGTTTTCTACCTTATCTACTCAAAGATATTTCCTACACATTTTTAACCCTTTTACATTGTTGTTTTACCATTGCATTTGGTAAACAACCTTGTATTTGGATGTTAAACGGGACAGGCGAGGGTCATCGTATTGACCATGATAGCAATAGTGCTAAGTATCTTTAGCAAATTTTTGAGGGACTAGATCATTTTTGTTTAGGTAACCAAGATAGCGTCATCGAGGGACTATAATCTTTTGTTTTGTTTTTTGTTTTGCCAAGATACTCAACATGCATACCATGGCCATTTTAAAGGCAACAAGTGGATGAAACCCTAGGGGTGCATGTGTGCATTGTGTTGTCATTTTCATGCATTTATGTCTTGTATTAGGTCTAACTATTTGTTTTGATTTTGGATATTGCATACAAACCCTAATCTCTATCATGGCATATTTGAAAGCATAAGTGCGCAAAAAGTAATCTATGCTATTACAACATTGATATGGGGAGAGGGATACAATTTTGAATAGGGGATTATTTTGCAAGAAATTAAAACCCTAAGTTATTACAACCAAATTGAATTCTTTGCATCAAATAATAAATAAGCAATATTTAAATAAACAAGTTAAATATAAATATGCAAAATATTATAAATATGCAAAAAAAATGTTTTTGTTTATTTTTATATATGTAAAAATAAAATATTTAATGTATTAAAAAAATAAAATAAAAAGTTATTTTTGTTAAGAGTAAAAACCCTAATTTTTAGTTTAAGAATATGTATGAAAATTATATTATTTATTTATTTATGTACAATAAAATAAACAAAAAATATATATTCAAGTGTCAAAAAATAAAATATATTAGAAAAAATATTATTTTTAATAAGGGTGGAAACCCTAGTTTTTGTTTTAAGATAATATATATTATATTATTTATTTTTATGTACAAGAAAATAAATATAAATATATACAAAGGTATTAAGAAATAAAACATGTGAAAAAATATTATTTTATACGTATAAATAATAAAAATAAAAATATATAATATTTCTATAATATTTATTTGGTTTTATTAAAGAAAATAAAGGTATATACTATTTAATAATTATTTTTATGTCTAAAAAATAATAAAAAATAATAAAATAAAATGTGAAAATTTATGAAAATGTTTTTGATATTTTTTTTATGTTTAGAAAATATAAAATAAAATCAGAAATGAAAAATAAATAGAAAAATATAAAAATATGAAACAATGGGCCAGGGGGGTGCAATCAGTAAAGAGGGGGTGCCAAAAACAGAAACAAGCCAGCCCAGCCCATTTCCACTTCATCTTCAACCTTTGAACCAGAAAAACGCGCGCCTGATGTACAACTCGTATCTCCTGCATTTGTGCTTAAAAACAAAAACATGCAACATGAAAGTTATAGAGCATGATCATACGATTCTAACCATATAAAAAACTTAATCTAACTCTCAAAGACCAGAGAGAATTTCTCTGGCCCTAATTTCTAACCTAACTTTTTCAGGAAGTTCATCAATCAAATTCTCTTAGCACACTTAACTTAAATGAAATCTATGCATATGTACAGCTTAAGGGCTATGAGTACTACATTTTTTATTCACAAACCTAAGCCTAATGATTCCTAAATAGAGAGATAGGAAGTTGAAAAATACATGTTTTAGTTGAACACGATTATGGCAATGTAGAGCTTTTCAGTGAGGCCTGAGATGCTTGGGAGCTTGCTTGAACTTCCTCTGACCTTCCCCAATGCTTAGTTTGCTTTGGATGTGCTTGAACAAACTTGTAGAAGTCAACCTGCACAAGCTGAAAACAGAAATGGTGAAGCTTGCAAATGGAGTTACAGTCAATGGCCAATGGTTGGGATAGCTCAGGTGGGTTATATGGAATGTATTTGAACAGGTTTGGGGCAAAACGCACGAGTAGTTTTTGTTATGGAACTCAAAGTGCAGAAACTGCCCTGTTTTGCAAGAGGAAGGTGATTTTGTGTTTTGGAAGGCTAGAGGGTTGAATAACTCGTGTTTCTGGATCAAGGCAATGTCAAAAACTTGTTTGGAATGGTCCCCAAGCTTGGTTATAACAGATACTCAAGATATGTGACTTTGGCAAGTTGACTTGTTTTGAAAGAAAAGTGTGAAGTGATACAAGATAGGCATGTACAGGCTATCTCCAAGCATGCACAAGATTGTGGTACTTTTGCCTAAGTTTATGGAACTTGTTTGCTGCAAAGAAAGAGGTCCAAGGCTCAAGGGGAAGCAAGTTGACATAAAGTTGCCTTTATCAAAATGGCATAGTTCACTTTTTTCCAAAAATAGATTAAACTCTTGTACAAACTTCCATTGATCAGAATAATGCCTTAGACCATTGAGTTTGCATTTAATTATTGAGTGTGGAAGGGTTTAGAGACCTGTAATCAAGTACAAAGCAAGTTTGGACAGATTTTCCAACTTGTGTTATCATGAAAATGACATGGATCAAAGTGAGTTTTTGCCAAATTCAAACCTTCGATTCTCCCTAACCATAAATTATTTTGGAGAGTTCTTGGACATTTTGGAAAGCTTGTAACATGCTCTACAATCCATATATGAAATGAATTTGTATATTCCAAGTGGAACTATGTGAAAAATGGTCATGAAGATAGGTCAAAATCCTGCCTAAACTAGGGCAAAATTTCACTAAGTTAAAAGTTTCATGGACCCTTGTTCCAAAAACCATAACTTGAGATCCAAGCTTCTTTTGGGAAAACTTTGTGAATCAAAGTTGTAGATTTTATGGAGGACTACAACTTTCATGTTGGAAGTTTTATTTTAATCCAATTGCATCATGGTGAAAATGTTGGGCAAAGTTGGGGAAAAAAAAAAGAAAATTTCATAACTTAGAAAAATTCTAAGTTATGAAATTTTTCAATTTTAAACCCTAATTTGCAAAATTAGGTCTCTTGATGAACAAGTTTCATGTTTTGACACATCTTGATGAAAAATGACCCTTGGCACTTGATTTTGACCAAAAAGTCAAAGTTTGACTTTTCAGTGTACAGTCAAATTTTGATCAGTTGCCTGAACAATTTATCTGTCAATCCAATGCATTTGAGATCTTTTGAACCTTGTGAATAGGTCAAGATGATTCCATTGAGTCCTTGAATTCATACTTGAACCCAATTTGCCATTGGCTAGGTAAAAAAATAGAAACTGCCCTTATACAGTCAAAACCCTAAAAATGACCATTTTGCCCTTTTTATGATCTGATCAAATTTCTTGAGGAGTTGTGGTCCAAACTTGATCAAATGGTTCATATGAGTCTATAATTTTGATGTGGATCAAAAATTATGAGGTTTGACTGTAAATTGGCCACAGTTGACTTTTTCCCCAATACAGTTGATTTCTAGGTCAACTGTCCAATTGATTGGGCAAAAAATTGATTCAAGGCTTGAAACTTGGTAGAGGCAATCTTGTAAGTCCAACATGAAGTATGAAAGTCACTTTGAGCATTGAAAGTCCAAAAATCCCTGTGCAAACTCAAACCTTAATTTAGGTCATCAATGCAAGGAAATGTCTTGAGCAGAGCAAACCCTAGCTTGTTCTTGAGTCCAAAGAGTCTTGTGAGGGGAAATCTTGATAAAATGAGAGGTAAAATTTTGGGGTACAACAGCTGCCCCTGTTCAATCTTCTTGAACCTGAAGAGTTAGATTGGCGAGTTTGCCTTTCGTGACTCGAAGGTAAAAGATGATTGGACACTAGAGTTCCCGTAAATTTGCACTCGTCAAAATGTAAATGAGGGAATGGGCTTAAAGATGCCATTTGGAGATGGTAGAATCTTGCTGGAGATGGGCTTAAAGATTCCATCTAAGACTGTTTGTTGAAAATCAGGAGAATGAACACCAGAATGGTATCCGTATCTGGAACATATCTGAGTTGTATCTGGAGATTGGATTCGTATGAGTAAAGGAATGGCGTCCATGTCTAGAGCATATCCGAGCTGTAACCGTATTTGATTCTTGAATGAATATCAGAATGACTGCCGTGTCTGGAGTGTATCTGTATTGTATCTAAATTCTGAATGGGCGACAGAGAAGCATCTGTGTATGGAGCATCTCTGGGCTGGGGATAAATTCCGAATGAGTGACATAATGGCAACCGTGTCTGGTGCGTATCTGGACTGTATCTGAAGTTGAGATCTGTATGAGTAGCAGAATGACTTCCGTGTCTAGAGTGTATCTGTACTGTAACTGGGATCTGGATAAGTGACAAAATGACTTCCGTGTATGAAGTGTATCTGAACTTGAAGTTGATAGTTGAATCTAAATGAGGAATAGAATGGCTTCCGTGTCTGGAGCATATCTAATCTGTATCTGATTGTTGAATTCTGAATGAATAATAGAATGACCTTCGTGTCTGGGGTGTATCCATATTGTATCTGGATGAGAGATCTGAATGAGTAACAAAATGACTTCCATGTCTTGGAGTGTATCCGTACTGTATCTGAAATCTTTGAATAGTTGTTAAAGATAGCTTTTAATCTCATCCTGAAAAGGGTAAAATGTTAGCTAAAACACAAAGTTATGTTGCATGACATGTATGATGCAATAAAATGTGTTCTATTAATGTTTATGATATATGAATGTAATGGATGCGTATGTAAGCTGATTAGTTGTCTTGCTGAGAAAAGTGAATCCTTGATAGATGGAGATAATCAAATCTTTGACTGCTGCCGGGGAAAATAAATCCTGGACCGATGTCGGGAATTCCACAACCTTTTATTGTTGAGAATGAGAAATCCTTGGACCACTGTTGGGGATAGAAAATCCTTGGCGACTTGTGGGGATTAACAAGAACTTTGACAACTTCTGTGGGGATGTGAGAATCCTTCATGACTTTCTTGGAGATATAGGGATCCTTCAAGTCTTCTTGGGAAACCTGCTTGAGGAACCTAAAGAACTATGGTTGGGGAATAAACAAAACTCTGACAATCTCTACTCGGGAATTGAAACCTTGGAGGCTTCACTGGAGAAATGAGAATGAGAATCTTCGATCTGCTGGGAGAGGACTCTGTGGGGAGAATGTTTATTCTATTGAGGAATTATCCTAAGTTATTGTCTGGTTAGTTGTCAGGTTCTAAGATAACTTACAGGGGAATCTTCTGGTTTTAAGACAACTCTCTGGGGAATTGGAGGAAACTAGATGGTCTTCCACCGGGGTTTGAGGGTTGAAGTTTTAGACTTCGTTGGGGAAGAAAGTTCTATCTTCGCCGAGGGTTTGTAGTTGAAAGTTTTCTGGCTCCGCTGGGGATTGGGAGTTTGGAAACTTAAATCTGAAGGGGATTTTGAAACTTAACTTTGCTGGGGATATGTATTTCAAGGCTTTAGCTCTGCTGAGTATTTCTCTTGGAATAGCCTAAAGACGTTTTCCCATACTTTCAATTTGTCAATAATTATTCTTTCTCATTTCATTTTATTTGTAAGCAGTGATTATATTCAAATGCATATGCTTATTTAATAAATCATTGGACGTTTTCAAATAAAACACAAGCGTCAAAAGAAAGAAAAGGAAAACAATTTTCTACACTTTGAAGTATCTTTGTATAAACTTTGTGTAAGTATTTTGTACAAAGGAGACAGACATCCTAGTAAGAGAATGTTGTCATAAAATTGAGAAAAAATTTATACAAAGAAATATGGCTATGTGTAACAATTCCATGGGGTTCCCACTCTGCTATAGCCTTCGTAACTCTGAGTATCTTGTCCATTCGTTGCTTCATCCGCATATGATTTGATTGATCAGAAGCTTGGAGCTTGTCTGTTGAAGAGATTGCCCTTAAAGTGATCCGACGAGACATAGGCATGCGCGTTATTTCCCTAACTTTTGCCTGGACCGCCCTTTCGGGTTTTCAACTTGCCGGGAAACCCTTTTTTGCCCAAGTCGCCCTTTCGGGTTTTCAACTTGCCGGGTGTATAGAGATTTTTTTTATTTATCCCTAATTTTTGCCTGAACCGCCCTTTCGGGTTTTCAATTCACCGGGATGCCCATTTTTGCCCAAGTCGCCCTTTCGGGTTTTCAACTTGTCGGGTCTTTTATGCGTAGTATATTTTGACTATGTCTGCGTTCGCAGGGTGCGGAAGGTCATTGTCGTCCATGGTGGTCAGGATCATTGCCCCACCAGAAAAGATGTTTTTGATCACAAATGGTCCTTCGTAAGTAGGACTCTATTTTCCCCTGGGATCACTTTGCGGCAAGATGATCCGCTTAATTACAAGGTCCCCGACTTGATATACTTGTCTCTTGACTTTCTTGTTGAAGGCCTTGATCATACGTTATTTATACGCCTGACCATGGCAAACAGCAGTAAGTCGCTTTTCGTCAATCAAGTTAAGTTGATCAAGCCGGGTCTGAATCCAATCGTCTTCACTCAAACCAGCATCTTTCATGATTCTTAAGGAGGGAATCTGAACCTCGATAGGTAAAATAGCCTCTATGTCGTATACTAAAGAAAAGGGTGTTTCCCCAGTTGAAGTGTGTGTCGTGGTACGGTACCCGTGCAGAGCAAATGGTAACATCTCATGCCAGTCCTTGTAGGTGACTGTCATCTTTTGAATGATCTTCTTGATATTTTTGTTCGCAGCTTCGACAGCACCATTCATCTTAGGCCGATAGGGAGATGAATTGTGATGTTGAATCTTGAACTGCTTGCATAGAGCGGTGAACATAGTATTGTTCAAATTTGTACCGTTGTCAGTGATGATCCTGTCGGGGATACCAAACCGGCATATGAGGTTCTGTTTGATGAAGCGGGCAACCATATTCTTTGTAACGGAGGCGAAGGAAGCTGCTTCAACCCACTTGGTAAAGTAATCAATGGCCACCAGGATGAAACGGTGTCCATTGGATGTTGTAGGCTTGATCTCTCCAATCATGTTGATTCCCAACATCGCGAATGGCCAAGGAGCTGTTAAGACATTGAGAGGAACTGTAGGAATATGTACCTTGTCAGCATAAATTTGGCATTTGTGACAAGTACGGGAATGTTGATGACAATCAGCTTCCATGGTAGACCAGTAGTAGCCTGCCCGTAGAATCTTTTTAGCCATCGTATGACCGCTTGAGTGGGTGCCAAAGGTGCCATTATGTAGTTCAGCCATGATCTGCTCAGCTTCAACCTTGTCCACACAACGGAGTAGGACACAATCAAGATTACGCTTGTATAAGATACCATTGCTCAGAAAGAACTTGGCAGCGAACCTCCTTAAGAACTTTTTGTCGTTGGTTGAAGCTCCTTCAGGATATTCTTTTGCTTCGAGATACCTTTAGACGTCATGAAACCAAGGTGGGTCCATTACTTCTTAGGTATTAATCTCGTGACAATGTTCAGGTTCATCCATTCGTTCGATGGTGATTTGAGGTGCCTCATTATCCCAGTTAAGTTTAAACATGGATGACATTGTAGCTAGAGCATCTGCTAGCTGATTCTCTTCTTGCGGGAAGTGCTCGAAGGTGATCTGCACGAAGTGTGGTAACAATGTCAGGACATGTTCTTTGTAAGGGATGAGGTTAGGGTGCTTAGTATCCCACACTCCTTTGATTTGACTGATAACCAAAGCTGAGTCCCCAAATACAATCAAAGATTTGATTCCCAAGTCAATAGCAGCCTTGAGACCAAAGATACAAGCTTCATACTCGGCCATGTTGTTGGTACAGCTGAAACAGAGTCTAGCGATGAAAGGTGTATGGCAACCTTCTGGAGAGATAAGTACTGCACCGATACCGTTTCCAAGTGCGTTGGAGGCACCATCAAAGTACAGAGTCCATCGGGATCCTTGTTCAGGTCCGTCATATGGTATGTTTTCTTCAATGTTGCTCAAAGTCATGATATCCTCGTCGGGAAAGTCAAACCTCATGGATGATCGGAATTATACTGTATGTATCCAATGATTCGGACTGCAAGTGCACAGTATTATCGTGTAGTTTTAAAAGATATCGAACCACAGAGACTGATGAATCGATCTACCATCTTCTATTGTTACTTCACAAATCTAAAGCTAATGAATGTTTGGTTGGATTGTAGGGAAAACTAAATACTAAATTAAGTTGGATTTTTAATAATCAATGAGCGTAACTACCAGTATGCAATAGTCGAACCTCGGGAACTAGCGACCGGTTGGGTGTCTTTATATTTTCAAAACAGCTTTCAGTAAAACTTATTTAGTTTAAAAACCCTCGTCTCACACTGTCGTTTTGTTAATCTAGGCTATGCAGTTAAGTCCTAACGTACGCTTCTGCCATCCCGCCGGAGTTAAAAACACCTTTTGAAAACTAAATAAAATCTTAATTAACTTTAAAGTGCTTCCGTTGTATTTTAAGCTAATGCCTAATTACTATTGTCCAGTTAAAAGATCTCAAACTTCCGCTTTGTTGACCCTAACCTCTATATGTTCTTTACTTTCGTAACAAAACAATTTAATGATTAAAAATAGTAACTTAGGCCAGAAAAGAAAGTTTTGTAGTAAAAATAATCCCAACTAAGTTACTCGTTCCCTTGGTTAAGTGACTTTACATACCGGTATACGAATTCTAGCCTAACATAATATCAGACCAAATCACAGAATAATTTAAGAGACATACGAAAATAAACATAATTATATTGATTAGAAGCAATAAAAATTCATATATATATATAAACCTGGTAATAATTCTGAAGATAGAAGCACTCCTACATAAACTGTAGGCTTTGCTTCGATCGGAGAATAGATGTAACCGTATTTATAACTCCAAAGTTTTTGCCAAAAAGAAGAACTCATTTCTCGTATGGTCCAAGGCCCTATTTATAACTCTTGTGTGATCAGTTCGTTCTCGGAAATGTAGGAACAATTTGTGTTCCTTTGAGAAATAATAGGACCACTAATTTTGTTACGTTCCTCATGATTTGACTGAGTGGATCAGATAATATAGGTGATCGTTGGATTTGCTTTGAATTGGTTTCCGTCCGTTGGATGCGAAGAAAGTGGGAGAAAGTGGCCTTGTGACGTTCGTCACGTCCAAGTGACGATAGTCACTTGGTCCATCTCAATGCATGACGAACGGAAATACTCCTTGACGATTGTCAAGGTCTTCTTCATGGTGGGCCACGTGCTCACATGCTTGATGGGCTTAAGCTGATTTCTTCTCCTTTGGCCCTTTTTGCTATCTTTGCACCCTTTTTTTCTTCATTTCTTCCAAAGTGTTCAGCTTAATGTATATCTGCAAAAATAGAAAAATACCTGCATAATACCTATAAAATAATTTCATTTAAACTAAAGTATGAGAAATTTTTTGTGTATATCAAGCCAGAAATATCACATATTTGTGTGTCATCAAACTCCCTCATACTTAAACTTTGCTTGTCCTCAAGCAAATGCTAAGTACGATGTTTTTCTAAACATGGTCAGATGCACGGTTATGAGTCGGATCAACTAATATATAGTTGCGTTGTGTTATTGTCAGAAAATCGATGGCTCGATTCATGCTTCATTACTACGTCAATGACACTAGACAGTCCCATTTTACGTAAACTAGTTACAGGTCCTATCATAGCCTACCTCGAGTATTTGTCTTGTTTTTCCCTTTTCATTCTAGCGCAATCACATTAAGCCTTTTATCTTTACACGCACATAGCATAACAGTCGGTTAGTGGTTATGATCCTTTTAAACTTTAGAGGTTTCTGGCACAGTAATGTGGCAACCTTTTTCAATTCAATGGTTGGATGCGGGGGATCAGACCGTAATCTGCCCTACCGAGTTCAGTACCAGATGCTCCTGAACCATCCACCAAATGATTTTTCATGTTACTTTGTAAGGTTTACATCCTTTGGATTAAACGATCGGGTAAGGATCGTCCAATTTAATTGTTGTGTTTCCTTGTAACATTTTGCTGAAATAGTATATCATCCACTTATATTCATCGACTTCCTGTGTAGTTTGTGTTTAAGACGGTGCTGACTGCTAATATAAACTACTCAGGGTTACTACAAAGACTAAACTCAGGGTGTTGGAATAACAGGTACTTGAACTGATCTATCATACTCTAGGGTTGTAGAATGTCTAGACGGTAGAAATTTCGCTTAATCTTGCCACAATTCCTGACAATTAAAGATCTTGCAGTCTATGTACTTGTCGAGTGAGACAAAAAAAATTTATAGGGCCCAAAAAGAAAGGGGAGTCTAAAAGAACAACACAAATTGCTTCAATAGATAACTTGATAAAAAAAATTTATTGAATTAGAGATAACGGAAGGGAAATTACAAAGAAAAATAAAAATTACTAGGAAAGGGAAATACTTCCTCCCCCATACTTGAATCATACATTGTCCTCAATATATTGACAGAAGATGGAAAAGGGAAATGGAAACTAGACAATCATTCTTCCTCCTCTTGTCTTCGGTATCTGCCACGTGTCCTCGCTCTTCGACGTGCTTGCTCACCGTGTCTGGAAGATTCGC
The DNA here is from genome assembly GCA_948472305.1 of Vicia faba. NCBI lineage: Eukaryota > Viridiplantae > Streptophyta > Magnoliopsida > Fabales > Fabaceae > Vicia > Vicia faba. The sequence continues at coordinate 788,484,476 of OX451737.1, forward strand.
CTCTATTCCTCTGAGATATGACGTTATGCAAGTCATCAACATGAAGTGTTAAGGCTCGCATATCTTCTGTCATTCCTGCGGTAAATTCCAGCATACTTTGATCATGCCTGCGAGTGTAGTCGTTTTGGTCTCTCTGCATTTGTTGCATGAGATTCATCATCTCAATTTGGCGCGTCTCGAGGCTCTGGTAGCGTTGAGTGGACAGCTGGTTTTGCTGCATTATTACGGCATAGATTGCATCGATGGTGGCGGGATTTTTGGCGTGTTATGGTTGGGGCTCTTGCTGCTCTAATTCTTCTTCGATTTCATCAGCGGCAGCATTGTTGGCCTCACCTTGGTTTCCTTGCTCATTTTCTCTGGGTTCTGGGGCGTTCAGGTTGTAAAGCCAATTATCCAGATTGCCCAAATTTGTACGATTGTGATTCGGCATGATTACGCTATGAACTGTTGCATTCTTCACCATTAGATAGTACCCTCCAGCTTCTCGTACTTTGATCAGGCGGCCAGCTCTACAGTTATCAATATCCATATAAACTGCTGGCAGCGGAGGTAGGAGTTGAATCATTTCCCTCCAGTTTAGGTGAACTGCGATTGTGGTGACAATGCCTCCGATACAAGAAGGCGTAGTTCTGTCTCTCGTAAAAAGGTTTTGAATATGGGCCATCATTAAAGTAACGGGATCAAGACGGAGGTCTTGTGAAAAGGTACAGTGAAGGGCATACAACTCTTTAGTGTTGACTTTGTTGTTGTTTTCCCTTCCAAATACTGTGTTTGCCATATTGCGGTGTAAGAAGCGAATGTTCGGGTTGTGGATGTGAAAGGCGTAACGTGCTTTGGGAATAACATTTGGTTCACCGGTTATTCTCTCCCATAGTGCGTATGCACTTCCATTCCAATCCAATTCCGGGGGAATGCGATATTGCACATTATTTCCACGGGGAAAATGAAATATGTTGCTCAAATTTTCATGGCTAAGTGTGTACTCTCGGTTGAACATCCGAAATTGAGCGGCTCCCGTTAGGTGTGCGTCGGCATCATCGCGAGTGTGATAGGCGTAGGAACTTAAGAATTCTAACGTTAGAGCTTCATAGGTTGGTGTGTTCATCGTGCTATTAAAGCTCTGGCCAGCTTTGTTCAGCAAGCCTTGCATATGGGTTTGCAACCCCAATTCTTGCAAGCAGTTGTTGTCGATGAACCTCGTGGATGTTAGCCCTCGACGATGGAATTTTATGTACCTTTCCTTTTGAAGTTCACCTACTTCTCCTTGTCGGAGCACGAGATGTCGCATGTCGGGTTCGGGTTGGTTTGGTGGATTCCTTTGGGCGGCCATGATTTTGAACTTGATAGAAAAAAAATGTATTTGTGATGAAGAGATGGAAGGTGGGTGGTAGTGATGAAAACTAAGGGATGGGGGAAAGGTTTATATAGATGTTTTTTATTGAGTAGGAAATTGAATGAGGTTTATGGGAGAATTTTGAATATGAGAGGTTATGGAAGTTAAGGATGAATGGAGTAAATGGGGTAGTGGGGGTTTTAAAACAAAATTTCGTTCAAGTTTCAATGTGGTTCAACAGTCACAGGAAGAGAAAATGTGGGAGACAAGCTCTGACACTCGTCACATGCTTCCTGACGTCCGTCAGGGTGTAATGGTGCGTGCATGTCTTTTGTTTGACTGTGTGCAGTAAAGCAGGGATTGATTAATTAATTTATTCATATAGTTTGAGTAGTATTGCAAGGGATATTTAGTGGCACATAGTAGAATTGGAGGAATGATAGTCGAAATAAATAAATAAGAAACAAATACTGTGAAACAAATAAGAATAATAATTGAAATTGCAAAGTATGAAATGTAAATGAAAATAAATAAATACTGTGAAATAAATAGATAAATATGAAATAAATAGATAAATAGATATTTGAAATTTTAGAATCGAAAGTAACAAAGTATTCTAAAATATGAGTATAAAACAATAATAAGTATTAAGAATAATAATGAACCCCCCCCCCCCCATAATGAGAACAAACAGGGTCCTCACTGGGGTGGCACAGAAACAAAACTATCGAGCACTAGGACCTCCTGGAGGTGGGGCAGTAGCGTGTAGATGCTGATAAATATGATCAAACTGCTCTGTGACGACATCCATGAAATGAAAGAAGTCATGCCGAAGTGTGCTGATATGATCTTTAACGGTGGTGAGCTCTCCTTGGAGCATAGTAACATCTGACTGCAGTGTCGTGATAGCATGTGCATGATCAACCATAGGGACGTCGACAGCTTCGGTAACAAGGGGAAGTGTAGGGTATTTTGATGGAGTATAGTCATGGTAACCGGTAGGTGTGGACGGGTCGCTCTCCTTCCTCTCAGGGTCATGTTCATATGTCTTTTCTAGGTTATATAGCCAGTTTTTCTTAGTATAGACACTTGTGCTCTCAGGGCTAGGCAAGAGGAAGTAATAGACAGGGTCATTTGGTACTAGCAGCTGAAAGTGAGGTGGGTCGAGGTTACCAATTAAAGATATGTTAAAACAGAAAGGGATATCCATGGTATAGTATCTGTCGTACGGAGTAAGGCGTGATAAAGATGATCGTAGGGATAAGGCCCCGGCTATCATAGTGACTAGCCCACCGACACAGATGGGTCCATGGGTACACTGAGCTATATCAAACATGTTGGCGATCATAAATGATGCACCAATGACGGGTCTGGACTGGAAAGCACAGTAAATAATGAATAACTCATCCCTAGAAACTGAGAGTCTATTTATAGGTTTTCCAAAAAGGGTGAAAGCTAATATGTGGTGGAAATACCTAATTGCAGGGTTATGGATCTCAGTCGCATCTAGGTGGTCAGGGTCCTCAGGGTATTGGCCCGCTATGTCCCTCCAAAAGTGGTTAAGTTCAAAATTAAGGTAGTCATCCTCCTGGGTTTCCATGTAGGCATCTATAGAACTAGGGAATCCTAGCAGCTCAGCAAGACGACGAACTGTAAACTGGTGGGTGAAGCCAAATAATCTGAAGGACATATGTCCCCTACTACGCCCTAGGCCTTGGGTGGGTTTATAAATGAGTGAGCTCAATAACTTTAAGGTGAGGCATTAATGTGTAGGGTATTTATGGGCAAGGAATCCTTCCCATCCTATCTGGTTGAACAAGAAATATACTCTCTCCCTGATGCCTAAAACTGTCAACGTGGGATCATGCACATAAGTAGTCATGCTCATCTGGTGCTGGGTCAGAATCTCATACCGCCGTTACTGGGCCTCTGTGGCGAAGATGATAGTATCCATAAATGAGTTTATCTTGTAAGTTCCTGTGAGTCGGTACTAAAATTTGTAAAAGAAGAATGCAAATAAATAAAATATGCAATGGGAGAAAGAAAGAAAAAGAAAATTCGGAAAATCAAAATCAAAATGCAAAATAAAAATTTAAAGAGATTTGAAAGAAATTAAAATATAAAAAAACTTGTGGGTTGCCTCCCACACAACGCTTGTTTAATTTCGTTAGCTTGACAGCTCAAGAGTGCATGCACTCATGGTGGTTCTCTCGAGGATGACTTCTCGGTTGAACTTTTAGTAGTTGTCATTTTCCATGGCCACTTATCAATCCATCTCACATATCCCTCACCTTTTCTTTTCTTTCTTCTGTGGGGTGGTTCATTCTTCTGAACTTGTGGTGGTGGTTCTGGATCTATCCTAAGTATCAATTTTTCAAGTTTGGGCTTAGTGATTTCATCCACCACCTCAAAGGTTGACCTTACCCTCTTAACGCTAATAATATCCCTAGTTTCATAGTCCTCTGATTTTCTCTTTTTATGCAAGACTTCAAACAAGGGTGCATTGGTGTGGATATTTTCCAATACCTTCATACACGTTTTAGATTGGGAGTCTATATAAGCTTCCATAAAACTTTTCGAGAAAGGAATCAGAGGGGTATAGGGATGAGAAACAACAATAGGTGCTTCCTTCTCTACCTCTTCTACAACCTCCCTTTTAGATGGTGTTGGAGGATTTTTCTCAATCTTTACTCTTTTCTCGTCTGAACTCTCCTCAACCACATCATCACTCTCCTCAACCATATCGTCACTCTCCTCAACCTCATTATCACTCTCCTTAGGATTTTCAATTTGTTTTTCACTACTGGTTGTTACAACTTCCAATTTCTCCTCAGGGAAGGGTCCTAGAGGGTTTTGTTCAAGCTGGGAGATTTGAGTCTCTAAGGCCATGTTTTAAGTCGCGAGCAACTCAACCACAGTGGTCAATTGCCTGAGGTTTTCACTGTTTTGAAGACTTTGTTTTCTAGACTCTTCGTTCTGGATAGTTTGTGTCTCTACAAAGTGCTCCATCATAGATTCTAACCTAGAGTGAATTAGCGTCGCATCAGAATCCTCTGTTGATGTTTCGAAGTTGAAATCATGCGCTTCTTTTGATTCTTCAAAGTGAGTTAGAGTCACATTTTGTGTCTCCATAAAGTGCTCTTTCATCATAGATATTTCATTTTCCGTTAATATTTCAAGGTCGGATTTATAGGATTCTTGCGTCTCCTCGAAATATTTGGTGTAGTGATTGTAGGGGAAATTTGGTTGAGGATAAGTTTGGTTGGAATTATAATATTCTTGCGATTCCTCACAATTTTGCGATTGGTAGTTGGAAAGGTAATTCGGGTGAGAATGAGTTTGTGACGTATTGAAATTCTCCAACAGTATTTCGAGGTCGGATTTATGGGATTCTTGTGATTCTTCGAAATACTCGGAGTGAGAGTTGTAGAAAAAATTTGGGTGATACATAGTAATTGGGACAAAAATTTGAGATGATACTCTTGAATGCGGCATCTAAGTCTGAGATACCGCTCGATATCGTTGATTTGTATGTATAACAGCTCGCCTTGCGAACGAGTGTTTAGCATACAAATAAGAATAGAATAGAAAAGAAAAAGAGAAGCAAAAAGAGAGGTTTTTGCTCTAGTCTCTATTGCGTAACAAAAGAGTAGCGATATCGACTTAAATCAGTCCCCGGCAACGGCACCAAAAACATGATTGGGATTATACTGTATGTATCCAATGATTTGGACTGCAAGTGCACAGTCTTATCGTGTAGTTTTAAAAGATATCGAACCACAGAGACTGATGAATCGATCTACCGTCTTCTATTGTTACTTTGCAAATCTAAAGCTAATGAATGTTTGATTGGGTTGTAGGGAAACCTAAATACTAAATTAAGTTGGATTTTTAATAATCAATGAGCGTAACTACCAGTATGCAATAGTCGAACCTCGGGAACTAGCGACCGGTTGGGTGTCTTTATATTTTCAAAACAGCTTTCAGTAAAACTTATTTAGTTTAAAAACCCTCGTCTCACACTGTCGTTTTTTTGATCTAGGCTATGCAGTTAAGTCCTAACATACGCTTCCTCCATCCCGCAGGAGTTAAAAACACCTTTTGAAAACTAAATAAAATCTTAATTAACTTTAAAGTGCTTCCGCTGTATTTTAAGCTAAAGCCAAATTACTATTGTCCAGTTAAAAGATCTCAAACTTTCGCTTTGTTGACCCTAACCTCTATTTGTTCTTTACTTTCGTAACAAACAATTTAATGATTAAAAATAGTAACTTAGGCCAGAAAAGAAAGTTTTGTAGTAAAAATAATCCCAACTAAGTTACTCGTTCCCTTGGTTAAGTGACTTTACATACCGGTATACGAATTCTAGCCTAACATAATATCAGACCAAATCACAGAATAATTTAAGAGACATACGAAAATAAACATAATTATATTGATTAGAAGCAATAAAAATTCATAAATATAAACCTGGTAATAATTCTGAAGATAGAAGCACTCCTGCATAAACTGTAGGCTTTGCTTCGATCGGAGAATAGATGTAACCGTACAATGAAAATAATGCTAGAGGGAATATAGAAATTGCTGGGAAATAAATAATGCTTAAAGAATATTTTCTAAGAGTAAAAACGAATTCTCCAAAGTTTTTGCCAAAAAGAAGAACTCCTTTCTCGTATGGTCCAAGGCCCTATTTATAACTCTTGTGTGATCAGTTCGTTCTTGGAAATGTAGGAACAATTTGTGTTCCTTTGAGAAATAATACGACCACTAATTTTGTTACGTTCCTCATGCTTTGACTGAGTGGATCAGATAATATAGGTGATCGTTGGATTTTCTTTGAATTGGTTTTCGTCCGTTGGATGCGAAGAAAGTGGGAGAAAGTGGCCTTGTGGCATTCGTCACGTCCAAGTGACGATAGTCACTTGGTCCATCTCAATGCGTGACGAACGGCAATACTCCTTGACGATCGTCAAGGTCTTCTTCATGGTGGGCCACGTGCTCACATGCTTGACGGGCTTAAGCTGATTTCTTCTCCTTTGGCCCTTTTTTCTATCTTTGCACCCTTTTTTTCTTCATTTCTTCCAAAGTGTTCAGCTTAATGTATATCTACAAAAATAGAAAAATACATGCATAATACCTATAAAATAATTTAATTTAAACTAAAGTATGAGAAATATTTTGTGTATATCAAGCCAGAAATATCACATATTTGTGTGTCATCAACGGATTGGTAATCTTCGACAGCTTGATGGGCCAGATGATCGGCTAGCACACTCCCTTTTATGGCTTTTTGGGTTGTGTACTGTATATCATATTCGGTGAGGATCATATGCCATCTAGCGATTCTTCCGAATAGAGCAGGCTTCTCGAAGATGTACTTGATCAGATCCAGCTTAGAGATCAGTAAAGTGGTATGTGTCAACATGTACTGCCTTAGCCGGCGAGCAGCCCATACCAAAGTGCAGCATGTTTTCTCGAGCAGTGAGTAGTGAGTCTCACAGTCGGTAAACTTTGCTAAGGTGATAAATGGCATGCTCTTTTCGGCCAGACTCGTCATGTTGGCCCAGTACGCACCCCATTGAATTCTCCAGGACAATTAGATACATGATTAGCAGCCTTCCTTCGACGGGTGGCAACAAGATAGGAGGTTCCAGCAAATACTCCTTGATTTTATCGAAAGCAACTTGACAGTCATCATTCCATTTAACCACCTGATATTTCTTCAACAGCTTGAAGATTGGTTCACAGGTAGATGTTAAGTGAGAAATGAACCTCGCAATGTAGTTTAGGCATCCCAAGAAACCTCTCACCTCCTTCTCAGTGCGAGGGGCAGGCATTTCTTGTATAGATTTTACTTTGGTAGGATCAACCTCGATGCCTTTGTTACTGACGATGAATCCCAAAAGTTTACCGGACCTGACTCCGAAAGTGCACTTGTTAGGGTTCAGTCTGAGCTTGTACTCTTTCAATCTGACAAACAGCTTTTGCAGATGGTCGAGGTGTTCTTCTTATGTCTGTGAACAGACTATCATATCGGCTACGTAGACTTCAATCTCATGATGTATCATGTCATGAAACAAAGCTACCATGGCGCGCTGATAGGTTTCCCTGGCATTCTTCAGTCCGAATGTCATCACTTTATAGCAGAAGGTACCCCACTGCGTAACAAAAGTAGTCTTCTCCATGTCTTCAGGGGCCATTTTGATCTGGTTGTACCCCGAAAATCCATCCATGAAATAGAATACCTTATGTTGAGTTGTATTGTCAACCAAGATGTCAATGTGTGGTAGCGGAAAGTCAACTTTAGGGCTAGCCCTGTTTAAGTCTTTGTAATCCACGCACATTCTGACTTTGCCGTCCTTCTAAGGCACAGGCACAATGTTAGCAAACCATTGTGGATAGGAAGTAACAGCAAGAAAGCCAGCATTGAACTGCTTCATCACTTCAGCTTTGATCTTTTCGGACATGTTGGGCCTCATTTGGTGGACTTTCTGTTTAATTGGTGGACAGACTTCTCTTGTAGGGAGACGGTGAACCACAATATCTATATCCAGTCCTTGCATGTCTTTGTAGGACCAGACAAAGATCTCGACATATTCATTCAACAGCTGAACTAAACGCTCCTTGACATTTGGCTCCAGGTTGGCACCCACTTTAACCTCTTTTCTGTCTTCCTCTGTTCCCAAGTTAATAGTCTCTAACAACTCCTCGTGAGGTAGAATAGCCCTTTCTTCCTATTGCAAAAGTCTAGCCAACTCTCCAGGCACTTCACAGTCTTCATCACCTTCGTATTCGGCATGATTGACCAGATCTTCAGAGTCACTGAAGGCCATAGCAGAATTGTTACCCATGGAATCCGGAGTGGATGGGTACCTGCATTTTGTGAGTGTGGGTGTGTGTAAGGGATAGCCACCTTTAAACAAATAAAAATGTAAAAAGAAAGAAAATGAACACAAAAGTTTATATATGAAAACGTCCATGATTCATTAAAAATGGCATATGAAGATGAAAAATCAAGCCCTTACAAATGGACCTATATGCCCCGGGTAAGGCATAAGGCAAAAAGTGTACGAATTGTTTAAAAATTATTACAGACCAACAGAAAATGTTCAAAAGATAAATTACTGATTGATGAAAGTAATGGGAATGAAGTCTTTCGCCTCCCAGTTGTTCAGTCCTCCTTCAATAGCTGGAAAGATCCAGTCTTCAAAATTGCTTTCTTCTTCATCATCCTCTAAAGTATGAACTCCATGATGAGTGATTTTCAATGGCAGTCCTCCAGCCCGGGAGCGACGCACAGCCTTCTGACTAGCAGCAGTGAAACCCAAGCCAAACTTATCTGTCTTGTATGGAAAATCTGGCAGTTGACCCCATACTGTGCTTCCTCCTTCCTCGATCACGGCCTTCGCATCTTCAAGGGATGACATCCGGGACACAGGTTTGGTAATAATGGGCACAAAAGTCATTGTCTTGGCTACCGCAACTTCAGGGGAAACCTCTTCAAAGTGCCGAAAGGGGGTCTCGATGAATTCGCCATCTAATTCAACATAGCGGAATGAATTCAGATGGCTTATCATATACTCCTCCTCACCACGGACTGTCACAATTTTCCCCTGGACAGGGTACTTAAGCTTTTGATGCAGCGTAGATGTGACGGCTCCAGCATGATGAATCCAGGGCCTTCCTAACAAGCAAGAGTAGGATGGACGGATGTCCATGACATAAAATGTGGAGTTGAAAGTTTATGTACCCACTTTAATGGGATGTCCACCTCCCCGTGGACCATCCGCTTAGAACCGTCAAAGGTTCTTACGATGATGTTGCTGGGCTCCAAAATTAAACCTTCACAATCTAGTATGTCCAATGCTTTCTTTGGTAGGACATTTAAAGACGACCCGGTATCAACCAGACCGTGAGCAAGAGTAGTCCCTCTGCACTCCACCGAGATATGCAGCGCATCATTATGCTTTCTCTCCTTAGATGTTAGATTGGCATCGGAGAAGCCAAGACCATTGTCGGCGGTTAGGTTGGCTACACACTCCTGGAACTGATCTGCGGAGGTTTCTTGAGGCACATGGGCCGTATTCAGGAATTTGATCAAGGCTTTGGCATGACCTTCGGAACAGAGCAATAGGGCCAGCATAGAGATTTTTGAAGGGGTTTGCCCCAGTTGTTCTATGACATCATAGTCGCTTTTCTTAATTATTTTTAAAATCTCCTCCATTTCCTTTTGAGTGGTCTCGGGGATGACCAAAGACTGACCCCTCGTCCTGACGGGCGCTTCTTGGATCCCCTTACCTTTTTCAGCAGTAACAGCAGAGGGTACAACTTCGGCAGTTATGATTTCTTTAATCACTAGAGTTCGTACAGGTGCGTTGACGGGAACTGGAGTAACCTTAGGAGCACTTGAGGGTCCGAAGATTGCCCTTGGAGGAGCAATCTCTAGAGAGAAGATTCTTCCACTGCGGGTGATCTTACTTGTCCCCGTAATATTTCCTACGTCAGGAGTCTCTTCATCGGAGCTTTCTTCAACTGATTCGATCTGCTTAACACCGTGGAAGAAGATCTATCCTCCATAACTCCATGGTATTGTCTTGTTGGACTTGAATGGGATAGGCCCCGACATTATTATCTTCAGAGGTACAAACTTTGGATCGGGTGTAATCTTAACAGGTCTTTTGGAGACCTTGGAAAGATTGTCAAAAATGGTGATTATAGCAACATCGTTGATTGGAGTAACAGAAGTAACAGGGGTAACGGGAGTTTTCTTAAAGAGGATTTCTTGATTATCCATTAGGCGTTGGATGCCTAACTTCAATAGTGGACAGTCGGATTGCAAGGTCAAACAAAGGTAACAATCTTTTTTACAGCCCGGGAAAATCCCAGCTTTCAACAGATTCATCTTGATCATTGGCAATGGAGTCATTAAGTCATCAACGGCAGCAACATAAAGATCTTCCACAATAGCATGGACATTGTGACCATGTTTTGGCATTGGAGCGGATATCACATTAGGCTTTTCGGGGGCATCAAACTTCACCTCCTTGGCATCTATTAAATCCTGGATCTTATTTTTGAGGGCCCAACAATTGTTGGTGTCGTGCCCCACACTGTCCGAATGATAGGCACACTTTGCATTTGAATGGTAGTATGGAGAAGAGGTATTTGGGTTCTTCGGCGCCTTTTTCAAGTTTGTAAGGTTTAACTTTAACAGATGAGGGAGAACCTGAGCAGGTGTCATATTAATCCAGGTGAATTGCCGTGCAGGCCTTTCCACCCTTGCCTGATTGGTTCTTGGTTGACTGTTTCGAGGTTAATCAGTTGTGCAATTCTGAATCATCACAGCCCTCACCGCTGGTCGGCGCTCCATTCTTCCTTGATTTCTCTGGGAGTAAACAGCTGAGACCTCTTTCTTGGCTAGAAAAGTTTTCTTGATAGCAGCGGAAGTAGATGCATCCTTTTGAATTTTACCGCTCTTAATGCCAGCTTTGACTCTTTCACCAGTCAGAATTAACTCGGTGAACCCTGCAGATGAGCTCCCGATCAAGTGATTAAAGAATGGTCCTGACAGGGTCCCCAAAAACATATCCACAAGCTCTCTCTTAGACAATGGTGGCTGCACCCTTCCAGCCAAGTCCCGCCACTTGGATACTCCTTAAAGCCTTCATTAGAGACCATACCCATACTCTAATTGAGTACGAGTAGGTGCTAAATCCTCATTATATTGATATTCTCTGTAGAAGGCAGCAACCAAATCCTCCCAGTTGTGTACATCAGATCTCTCAAGCTGATAGAACCAATCCAATTGCGTACCCGACAAACTATCTTGTAAAAGTGGACCCACAGATCCTTATCAGAAGAATGAGGTGGATCTTTCTGACGTAAGACCACAGATGCATCTTTGGACAAGACAAACCATCATATTTAGCAAATGTAGGCACCTTGAATTTAGGGGGAACCACAATCCAAGCAACCAACCCTAGCTCCTCGAAATCCAGCCCAGGCACTCTTTGTACCTCCATGGCTACCAGACGCTCTTCCAGATTTTTATACTTGTCGTCTGCAGGAGGGTACTGCTACTCAGAGTAATCTTCATCCTCTTCTTCTTCTTCTTCAGCCTCAGACTCGGAGGGCCCTGCAGCTCCCTTTCCTTTGCCAACCCCTTCATCAGATGTCGAGGGGAAATCCAGGACTCTTCTAGCTTGGTTCTCAAATCTTCTTCCCATAGTGGCCACACCAACTCTTTTCTTTTTCTTTTTCTCCTTTTCTTTTTCCAGTAGACCTTTGAGCTCCTCCTGACCCTTTGCCAAGGTCATGAGTAGCTGTTGGAACTGTGAATTCTGTGCCTGTAGATCTTTGACCGTCTGCTCTATATCCATCTTGCTGAAATAAACAGTAGAGAGATAAGGAAACCTGGTGTGAAGACCTGTTTATGCATATGATGAATGATATGTATTCATGTAATGCATTCAAGGGTTCAAAAATTCAAATTTGTTGCAAACAAAAAAGAACGCACGTCATATTAATAAGATAGAATTTTTTAGTACATAAGTGCCCCATGGGAAAAATAATACAAAATTCTTATTTAAAAAGACATTGTGCATCCTCTTTGGTGCTATGTATGTGTTGAGAGTCTGTTCTTCGTGGAGTCGACGAGTAAGTTCTAAAACCTTCTTCTCACTGGCATAGAAGCTGGCTTCAAAAGTATTTTATTCTTCCTTGAGCTGTATCCAACTCTTTTGCAAATCTTCCAATGATGTTGGCATGTCAGGATGTAGGAGGGTGTGTGGAACCTCTCCTTCCATAACAGGCTCTTTGATCATAGGCATAATGTAGGGGTAAGGCATCATAAGACTCTGGGCGCGGGTTCGTACCCACTTGAGGTAAGGCTCAAGGGGGATGGAATTCTTGTGCCCCAGTGTCTTACTGTCCACTTTGTTGGGCATCCTCCAAGCTTGGATAAACCTTTGTCGAAGTCCTTGAGCGTCATTGTCGAAGTCAAAAACCAAGTCTGGAATCAGCATGTCATGAGGGCATCCCTTCGGGCATACCTAAATTGTCTCAGAGCCAAGCAGGGGTTGTAGGTAATGCCTCCCCTAATGCCAAGTAGTGGTACATTAGGGAATTCCCCACAACAATCAATGATGATGACATTTTCTCTGGACCGAGAACACCAATGAACATCAAAATGTGTAAGAGCCATCAATCGTTGTGACCACCTCAAGCCGTGCTCATTATTCAAGACTGATTGGGGAAGGTGAGAAATAAACCATCTTGCTATAAGAGGAGTACAGAACATGAGAACGCCTCTTTTCCTCATTGTTCGTGTGTGAAATGAGTGGAGGATATCCCCAAGCAATGTAGGCACAGGATTCCGAGATATGAAAATTTTGACAGCATTCACATCTATAAGTTGATCAGGGTTTGGGAACAAGACCAACCCATAGATGAGAAGTGCTACAATCTCCTCAAAAGCTTGTAGATCTAGATAATTCCATCAGTCTTGTGCCTTCTCAAACAGAAACTTTGCCAAGAAACCCTTGACACCACTTTTGGTTTCCCAATGACCTTTGATATCATATGGTTGCAAGTGTAATGCTTGAGCAACATCTTCAGGCTTTGGTTCTCTTTCAGTACCGTTGTAGGGTAGTTGATGGAGAATAAGAATCCTCAGGAGTTGAGAAAATTCCTCCAAAGTAGGCACTAGTTGGTAATCAGGAAATGTGAAGAAATGGTGTAGGGGGTCAAAGAACTGGAAAAGAACTTTCACCATGTCTTCTTAAATGTTGGAGTTGACCAAGGTGAGAAGTCTACCATGTCTTTCACTGAAGGGAGAATTCTCTGGAATCTTGGAAGTAAGCTCCTTGAGTTGAGGAGGGATTCTCACAAGGTTGACCTGGATTGTTTTTCTACGGAGTGATTCCATAACCTACAAAACAGGAACAAAGATGAAGATCCAAACCCTTGAAATGGTTAGTGGATGCATATGATGCTTTATGATGTTCATGATGTATGCACAAGTATATGTACAAGAAAATCACACAAGTTCCTAGTTTCAGGCTTGCATGGGGTTTCTGTTGGTGTAAGCCCTAGAGGCCAATTCTTATGGTACTTGTATCAAATTATTTATTAATAATAAAAGGCATTTCTTTATTATGTTTGCTTTCCAAAATAATTAAGTCCCTAGAATGGTTTATTTGTTTAATGAAATGTTAAGTGTGACTTAATCATGAGATCCCATTAAACATAAGACACTATTCTTAAAGTATCCGTAGTCAAGCTTTAATGTGAAGTGGGATAGCATTAAAGCATTAAGATTATTATGAAGATAGATTGATGATCACATCTCATGGATCATAGATAAGGAGTTATCAAGTCTTGACATAGGTATGAATATTAGGAGTAATATTTATACTGGATTGACCCGCTATGAGAATACTACATAGAATGTTATGCAAAGTGTCATAAGTTATTCTCATGATGATAATGGTGTATACCACCCTTCGACCTGAAACCACTATGGACCCTAGATGTAGAGTCAAGTACTTTATTGCTGATCAAACGTCATCCGTAACTGGATGACTGTAAAGACGGTTGATGGGTACTTCACAAAGCATGCTAAGGGACATGAGTGACCTAGATGGAATTTGCTCATCCTGCATAACAGGATAAATGTCTAAGGCCCAATATTGAACTGGACAAGGGTGACACAGTGTATGCCTTGTGTTCAATATAGACATGAGGGCAAAAGGGTAATTGTACAACACAAATATTATCACGGAAAAGGTTTGGTCAGATCACATGACATTTTCGTGACTTGGGTAACAGTGATGTGTTGCTAGATACCGCTCACTGTTTATTATATTAAATGTGTGATTTAATATAATTGCCAACGTCGCGAAAACCTACCGGGTCACACACATAAGGACAGATTGATGAGAGATAGAATAAATAAGGAACACCGTAAGGTACGGTGCACTTAAGTATAATACGGAAAGTGGTAAGGTACCACGTGGATAAGTGATATATGGTACATCATAAGGTATGATGTCCATAAGCTTAATTGGGATTTTAGCTTATAGCCTTAATTGGGCTTTTAGCTTGTAGCCCACACGAGTGATTCTATAAATAGGTCCCTTGTGATGAAGCAATTTCACTTGATGCATTTTCGTTTTTGACTCTCTCTCTCACTCAAGGTTTCCGTTCGTGATCAGCTAGCACTATGACCGGAAGCGATATGTTCGTGTGGACTGAGTAGAGGCGTTGTCCTTCATCAACGCTCGTGATCACAACATCAAAGTTCTAAATCGCCACAAGAGGTAATATTTCTATCACTGACCATGCTCATTCGTAAGGATCGCTAAAGGAAAATTTTATATTCCGCTGCGCCATTGGTCGCGATTTTCCTTCAGTTTCATAGGTAAGTACCCTCTTGAAGTTAGTTGGCTCAACTTGTCCTATAAATAATAACCGGGTTCTAAGGAACTCAATATCACTGGATTATTTTGTGTTCATTGTTTCAGTTTAGCCACTTAACTGGCGACCGAAATATTCCAAGAAAACAATCCTCAATGAGTGTAGTATCGAGTATCTACCAACTTCGGACTGCACCAAAGTCGGTCATCTAACTACCCCTAATAAGGCCAAGATGGTCAAGTAAAGGTTCTAAAATTCTATTAGTGCTTCATGACATCACTCAGCGGCCCCGTATTCTCTTTGATTGACTCAAAGGCTACTGGGACCCACAAATATGTCGCACTAATATAGCTATTGCTTCAACCATGTCGGTATACCCCGCACAGTTTTCATAACGTATTGCTATTTACTATGAATGTTTCCCAAATCTGGGTAGAGGATTTCAAACCCAAACAATAGAACCAAGTGTAAAGCAATCAAAGCAAACAAAGTAAGCATGTAAAGGTGATCTAAACCCTAAGGTTACTCCACTTTTCAAATCATCCCCAGCAGAGTCGCCAGTTCTGTGATACGGTGGGAGAACTGACTTGAGGTTTTGCGTTTGTGTTCGCAAATGTTGCGGTTTAGCAAGAGTCGCCGCCGACTTTTTATTTTATCCTAAGGAAGGTCAAAAAGCACAGGAAAGACCTTTGAGATGTGTTCTTGGGTTCGGGGAGTAGATTATGAAAAGGGAAGGTGCAAGCACCCTTTTCATCCATGGTTATCCATGGGCTCTTAGTTACTTGTTTAGATCACTTGCTTTTGCTTTTCAATTGTTTGAAATGGTGCTTTGTGTGTGGTTTTGAAAATGTTTTGAAAAGAGGCCATCGTTGTGGCAACCTTTGTAATGATTCTTGTTTGAATGTATACAAAGGTGTATTGTATTTTGAAAAGATGTTTCAATGTTTGATTGTTTGAAAGTTTCTTTTTAGGAAATATTTTGAAATTGTGTTGTGAGGTGTGTTTGAAAATAGCAAGGATGTTTTTTGCAAGTTTTGATCAAGTAACTAAGAGTTGTCTACCTTATCTACTCAAAGATCTTTCCTACACATTTTTAACCCTTTTATATTGTTGTTTTACCATTGCATTTGGTAAACAACCTTGTATTTGGATGTTAAACGGGACAGGCGGGGGTCATCGTATTGACCATGATAGCAATAGTGCTAAGTAACTTTAGCAAATTTTTGAGGGAATAGATCATTTTTGTATAGGCAACCAAGATAGCGTCATCGAGGGACTATGATCTTTTGTTTTGTTTTTTGTTTTACCAAGATACTCAACATGCATACCATGGCCATTTTAAAGGCAACAAGTGGATGAAACCCTAGGGGTGCATGTGTGCATTGTGTTGTCATTTTCATGCATTTATGTCTTGTATTAGGTCTAACTATTTGTTTTGATTTTGGATATTGCATACAAACCCTAATCTCTATCATGGCATATTTGAAAGCATAGGTGCATAAAAAGTAATCTATGCTATTACAACATTGATATGGGGAGAGGGATACAATTTTAAATAGGGGATTATTTTGCAAGAAATTAAAACCCTAAGTTATTACAACCAAATTGAATTCTTTGCATCAAATAATAAATAAGCAATATTTAAATAAACAAGTTAAATATAAATATGCAAAATATTATAAATATGCAAAAAAAATGTTTTTGTTTATTTCTATATATGTAAAAATAAAATATTTAATGTATTAAAAAAAGAAAATAAAAAGTTATTTTTGTTAAGAGTAAAAACCCTAATTTTTGGTTTAAGAATATGTATGAAAATTATAATATTTATTTATTTATGTACAATAAAATAAACAAAAAAATATATATTCAAGTGTCAAAAAATAAAATATATTAGAAAAAATATTTTTTTAATAAGGGTGGAAACCCTAGTTTTTGTTTTAAGATAATATATATTATAATATTTATTTTATGTACAAGAAAATAAATATAAATATATACAAAGGTATTAAGAAATAAAACATGTGAAAAAATATTATTTTATACGTATAAATAATAAAAATAAAAATATATAATATTTCTATAATATTTATTTGTTTTTATTAAAGAAAATAAAGGTATATACTATTTAATAATTATTTTTATGTCTAAAAAATAATAAAAAATAATAAAATAAAATGTGAAAATTTATGAAAATGTTTTTGATATTTTTTTATGTTTAGAAAATATAAAATAAAATCATAAATGAAAAATAAATATAAAAATATAAAAATATGAAACAATGGGCCAGGGGGGTGCAATCAGTAAAGAGGGGGGTGCCAAAAACAGAAACAAGCCAGCCCAGCCCATTTCCACTTCATCTTCAACCTTTGAACCAGAAAAACGCGCGCCTAATGTACAACTCGTATCTACTGCACTTGTGCTTAAAAACGAAAACATGCAACATGAAAGTTATAGAGCATGATCATACGATTCTAATCATATAAAAAACTTAATCTAACTCTCAAAGACCAAAGAGAATTTCTCTGGCCCTAATTTCTAACCTAACTTTTTAAGGAAGTTCATCAATCAAATTCTCTTAGCACACTTAACTTAAATGACATATATGCATATGTAAAGCTTAAGGGCTATGAGTACTACATTTTTTATTCACAAACCTAAGCCTAATGATTCCTAAATAGAGAGATAAGAAGTTGAAAAATACCTGTTTTAGTTTAACACGAGTATGGAAATGTAGAGCTTTTCAGTGAGGCCTGAGATGCTTGGGAGCTTGCTTGAACTTCCTCTGACCTTCCCCAATGCTTAGTTTGCTTTGGATGTGCTTGAACAAACTTGTAGAAGTCAACCTGCACAAGCTGAAAACAGAAATGGTGAAGCTTACAAATGGAGTTACAGTCAATGGCCAATGGTTGGGATAGCTCAGGTGGGTTATATGGAATGTATTTGAACAGGTTTGGGGCAAAACACACGAGTAGTTTTTGTTATGGAACTCAAAGTGCAGAAACTGCCCTGTTTTGCAAGAGGAAGGTGATTTTGTGTTTTGGAAGGCTAGAGGGTTGAATAACTCGTGTTTCTGGATCAAGGCAATGTAAAAAACTTGTTTGGAATGGTCCCCAAGCTTGGTTATAACAGATACTCAAGATATGTGACTTTGGCAAGTTGACTTGTTTTGAAAGAAAAGTGTGAAGTGATACAAGATAGGCCTGTACAGGCTATCTCCAAGCATGCACAAGATTGTGGTACTTTTGCCTAAGTTTATGGAACTTGTTTGCTGCAAAGAAAGAGGTCCAAGGCTCAAGGGGAAGCAAGTTGACATAAAGTTGCCTTTATCAAAATGGCATAGTTCACTTTTTTCCAAAAATAGATTAAACTCTTGTACAAACTTCCATTGATCAGAATAATGCCTTAGACCATTGAGTTTGCATTTAATTATTGAGTGTGGAAGGGTTTAGAGACCTGTAATCAAGTACAAAGCAAGTTTGGACAGATTTTGCAACTTGTGTTATCATGAAAATGCCATGGATCAAAGTGAGTTTTTGCCAAATTCAAACCTTTGATTCTCCCTAACCATAAATGATTTTGGAGAGTTCTTGGACATTTTGGAAAGCTTGTAACGTTCTCTACAATACATATATGAAATGAATTTGGATATTCCAAGTGGAACTATGTGAAAAATGGTCATGAAGATAGGTCAAAATCCTGCCTAAACTAGGGCAAAATTTCACTAAGTTAAAAGTTTCATGGACCCTTGTTCCAAAAATCATAACTTGAGATCCAAGCTTCTTTTGGGAAAACTTTGTGAATCAAACTTGTAGATTTTGTGGAGGACTACAACTTTTATGTTGGAAGTTTTGTTTGAATCCAATTGAATCATGGTGAAAATGTTGGGCAAAGTTGGGAAAAAATAAGAAAATTTCATAACTTAGAAAAATTCTAAGTTATGAAAATTTTCAATTTTAAACCCTAATTTGCAAAATTAGGTCTCTTGATGAACAAGTTTCATGTTTTGACACATCTTGATGAAAAATGACCCTTGGCACTTGATTTTGACCAAAAAGTCAAAGTTTGACTTTTCAGTGTACAGTCAAATTTTGATCAGTTTATTGAAAAATTCATCTGTCAATCCAATGCATTTGAGATCTTTTGAACCTTGTGAATAGGTCAAGATGATGCCATTTAGTCCTTGAATCCATACTTGAACCCAATTTGCCATTGGCTAGGTGAAAAATCAGAAATTGCCCTTATACAGTCAAAACCCTAAAAATGACCATTTTGTCCTTTTGATGATCTGATCAAATTTATTGAGGAGTTGTGGTCCAAACTTGATCAAATGGTTCATATGAGTCTATAATGTTGATGTGGATCAAAAATTATGAGGTTTGACTGTAAATTGGCCAAAGTTGACTTTTTCCCCAATACAGCTCATTTATATGTCAACTGTCCAATTGACTGGGCAAAAAATTGATTCAAGGCTTGAAACTTGGTAGAGGAAATCTTGTAAGTCCAACATGAAGTATGAAAGTCACTTTGAGCATTGAAAGTCCAAAAATCCCTGTGCAAACTCAAACCCTAATTTAGGTCATCAGTGCAAGGAAATGTCTTGAGCAGAGCAAACCTTAACTTGTTCTTGAGTCCAAAGAGTCTTGTGAGGGGAAATCTTGATAAAATGAGAGGGAAAATTTTGGGGTACAAAACTTTTCTTTCTCAAATTTTAGACCCTCTCACAGTTGCAAATGTAGTTCAATTTATAGGCAAGGATTTAGTAGCTTGGAGAAATCAAAGGTACAACCATCATATGCTAGGCGCTGACTTGTTCTTGAAGCAAGTTCAAACAAGTATGGTTAAAGGAACAAAGTAAGGTGGTTAGAAGCTTTTATCCGTGCCTAAACTGGATTTGTAAGCATGAATTAAGGAAAAGTAACTTCCAAAGCAAAAGTAACGCATGGGCCCAGCACACTTTTATACAAGAGTTTAATTTTCCAAGACAATAAAGGTGTTTCTATGCCACAAGTGGAGAAATCCTTTGAACAAAGACCCATAAGTGGTTGTGAGCATTAAATGATGATGAGATTAATCAACCCAGAAATCCTGTAACGTGAGATTCTACATCATTGTTTAATTCTGGATCAGAGGTTCAGTCTCACCATAATTCAGAATGAACATCCAACTTTTGATCTTTGTATCTTTTTGCTCCAGCATGTTCTGAAGGAGTGTTGAACCTAGCCTTCATATGCTGAAGAATCAATGTTCTGGACAAAGAGCATCGCTTCTACATGTTTTGATTGAAGCATCATGTTCTGAACAAAGAGCATCGCTTCTACATGTTCTAATTGAAGCATCATGTTCTGAACAAAGAGCATCGCTTCTACATGTTCTGATTGAAGCGTCATGTTCTGAACCGTGTTTGTAACTTCTGACTGCACTTGCGTGGAGGCTGGCTCAGAAGTTCTGAAGTATCATATTCTCTTAACACTTAGAAAATTTTCTAAATGCTTAGAAATTTCATTTTTTCAAAGTAACTTCTGACTTCTAATTTTTTGATGAATCAATTTCATGTTTTGATGAAATATTATTGTTGAAACTTGATTTGGATATAAAATTCAAAGTTTGACTTTTCAGTGTTAATGACCATTTTTCCCTTGTGAGTGACTTTCTTGGAAAATTGATAATTCAAGGCTTGGAAATGGATAGAAGCAAACTTGAGGATCCAGGGTGATTCTTTGAGAAATGAGAGG
Source organism: Vicia faba (assembly GCA_948472305.1). Lineage (NCBI taxonomy): Eukaryota > Viridiplantae > Streptophyta > Magnoliopsida > Fabales > Fabaceae > Vicia > Vicia faba. The sequence goes on from OX451737.1 coordinate 788,504,960, forward strand.
GAAAATTTTGGGGTACAACAACATGCATCATTACACTGCATCTACCAAAAGTGCATAACATTTCCATTATATGGAGAATTATGCTATAAAATGAAGTTCAAACATGAATTGAGGTATAATCCAATTTTGTTTACTTGAAGTACCGGAGTGTTATGTGCTAATATTTGAATTACATTTGCAGCTTGCTTTTAGGGTGATCCTATCTTGTTTCCCCAGCGGAATCTATTTTGGTTTACTGTTAGTCGGGTCTTTAGTATTCCCATTTCCCCAGTAAGTCGTAGACTTTCCTTGCCCCTGCAAGCCCTCAGTTACTTTACCCGTGTTTACTTTGTTGTTAGAGTGCAAGTAAGAATCGGTGTATAACCATTCTTATTTCTCAAGTATTTGAGTATCCATACTTGGTGTGTGAATTCAGATAATGTCCACTCATTTGAGAATTACACCCCTCCTTTGGCTTGAGGGATATTGTAGTTCTTGCGCATCTGCAACTTCTTAAAGTCCAACGTGTGTTGGAAATCCTTGTTTAGATTCCTTTCAGTTAGTCTCTTTTCTATTAGCAAGTTCTCCTTCGACCGACGTTCTATTAGGGTTCAACACAAATGTGAATCCATAGTAAGTTCGCTTCTGATCACCATTCATTCCTCAAGGGTCTATCTTCGGCTAGTCTCCTTGTCATTTTAGGTTCACCTTTGTTCATGAATCCTTTGTTAGAGTCTTCTTCGATTGGTCTATTTCCTATATGTGTCTAACTCTGACCAGACATGTATATCTTATCCCCAGTAAGTTCGCCTTTGATTGGTGTTCTTCCTCCAGGAGTCTATCTGCAGTTAGCATTCTGTGATACGGTGGGAGAACTGACTTGAGGTTTTACGTTTGTGTTCGCAAATGTTTCGGTTTAGCAAGAGTCGCCACCGACTTTTTATTTTATCCTAAGGAAAGGTCAAAAAACACAGGAAAGACCTTTGAGATGTTTTCTTGGGTTCGGGAAGTAGATTATGAAAAGGGAAGGTGCAAGCACCCTTTTCATCCATGGTTATCCATGGGCTCTTAGTTTCTTGTGTAGATCACTTGCTTTTGCTTTTCAATTTATTGAAATGGTGCTTTGTGTGTGGTTTTGAAAGATGTTTTGAAAAGAGGCCATCATTGTGGCAACCTTTGTAATGATTCTTGTTTGAATGTATACAAAGATGTATTGTCTTTTGAAAAGATTTCAATGTTTGAAAGTTTGATTTGTGAAATATTTTGAAATGGTGTTGTGAAGTGTGTTTTGAAAATAGCAAGGATGTTTTGCAAGTTTTAGATCAAGTAACTAAGAGTTGTCTACCCTATTTTACTCAAAGATCTTTCCTATACGTTTTTAACCCTTTTGACAGTGTTGTTTTACCATTGCATTTGGTAAACAACCTTGTATTAGGATGTTAAATGGGACAGGCGCGGGTCATCGTATAGACCATGATAGCAATGGTGTTAAGTATTTTTGGCAAAATTTTGAGGGACTTGATCATTTTGTTTAGGCAACCAAGATAGCGTATTCGAGGGACTATGATCTTTTGTTTTGTTTTTGTTTTGCCAAAGGACCCAACATGCATAACATGTCCCATTTAAAAGGCAACAAGTGGATGTAACCCTAAGGGTGCAAGTGTGCATTGTGTATTGATTTTCATGCATTTAGGTCTTTGCATTAAGTCAAACTACTTGTTAATTTTGGATTTTTGCATACAAACCCTAATCTCTAATCATGGCATAATTGAAAGCGTAAATGCGTAAAATAAATCTACCACTATTACAACATGATTATGGGGAGGGGGATACAATTTTGAATGGGGAATATTTGACAAGAAATTAAAACCCTAGTTTTACTATTACATCCAAATTGAATCAAATGGCATAAATAATAAATGAATAATATTTAAATAATCAAATTAAATAAATATACAAAATAATATGAATATGCAAAAAGGTTTTTGTTTATTTTTATGTATGTAAAAATATTTAATGTAAAAAATAAAAAAATAAATAAAAAGATTAATTTTATTTGGTTAAGGGTAAAACCCTAATTTTCTTTAAGAAAATAAATATATTAATCATATTATTTATATACAATAAAATAAAATGGTGTATATACAAAAATAAAATATATTTAGAAAAAGTATTTTTTTAAGTATAAATAATAATAAAAATAAAAGTATAGTATTTTTATGTTTTTATTCTAAAGTATCTATTAAATAAAAATAAAAGTATGTATATATTTATTAATTATATTAATCATGTACAAAAAATAAAATAAAATATATACAAGATAAAAATATATTTAGAATAATATTTTTGAGTGTAAATAAAAGAATAAAAATAAAAGGGTATAATTATATTATTTTTCAAGTTTTCAATAAATAGAAATATATATACTAATTAAATTGTTTTTTATGTTAGAAAAAATAGAAATAAAATGCAAAATAAATGTAAAAAATTATAAAATATTTTTTTGGGTATTTTTTATGTTTGGAAATAATAAAATAAAATCAGAAATGAAAATAAAATAACAAAACATAAAAATATGAAGAAATGGGCCAGGGGGTGTATTCAGCAAAAGGGGGGTGCAAATAGTGAGAGGACCAAAGCCCAGCCCAAGCCACTTCATCTTTAACCTCTGACTTCAAATTTCGCGCACGTCCTGTACAATTGCTAGATCCTGCATATGAGCTCTATTGCAAAAACACATAACATCAAAGTTGTAGAGCTTTTCAAGACGAATCCAACCATATAAAAAAACTTGTCCTAACTCTCAAAGACCAGAGAGAATTTCTCTGGCCCTAAAATCTAACCTAATTTTTTCAGGATGTTCATGGATCAAATTCTCTTAGCATGCTTAATAAAAAGGAAAACTGAGCATATGTACAGCTTCATGGCAATGAATACTACATTTCTCATTCACAAACCTAAGTCTAAATGTTCCTAAATAGAGAGATAGGAAGCTGATAAAAACTTTTTTCAGCTGACTTCGTGTATGGAAATGTGGAGCTTTTCAACAAGGCCTGAGATGTCTGGGAGCTTGCTTGAACTTCACTTGACCTTCTCTAATGTCTAGCTTGCCTTGAATGCACTTGAACAAGCCTACAGAACTCAACCTGCACAAGCTCAAAATGAAAATGGAAAACCCTGTAAATGGAGTTACAGTTGGTGTTTAAGGTTTGGGATAGCTTGGATGGATTGAATGGAAGGTGTTTGAACAGGTTTGGGGCAAAACGCACGAGCAAATTGTGCTATAGAAGTCAAGATGTAGATGTTGCCCTGTTTTGCCAATGGAAGGTGATTTTGAGCTATGGGATGTTTGAGGGCTCAAAGGGTCGTGTTTCTGGTTCAAGGGGATGTGAGAAAGATGTTTCAAAAGCTTGCACAAGTTGGTTTTAGCTGATTTTTAAGTTCTTGTGTTTTTGACAAATTTCTTGGTTATGAAGAAAAATGTGTGAAGTGATGTGAAACAGGCCTGTACAGGCTATCTATATGCTTGCACCCTCTACTCTAGGCCCCTCTAATTTTTGGATTTGATTTTCTGCATAAGATCTGGACCAATGCTCAAAGATTGTGGTTTGACATAAAGCAAGATTATGGCAAAAATGGTAATGTACCTTTTTCTACTTAAGGATTAATCTAATGTGCAATGCTCTAATGACCAAAACAATGCCTTAGACCAATGGTTTTGCACTTAATTATTGAGTGTGGAATGGTTTTGAGGCCTGTAATCTAGTGCAAAGCAAACTGATTTGAATTGGTAATTTGTATCAACATGAATATGCCATTGATGAAAAATGAGTTTTTGCCAACTTCAAGCCTTCGATTCTCCCTAAACACAAATGAGTTTGGAGAGTTCTTGGACATTTTGGAAAGCTTGCAACATGCTCTACATTCCATCTTTGAAATGAAATTTGAGATTCCAAGTGGAACTATGTGAAAAATGGCCATGAAGATAGGTCAAAATCCTGCCTAAATTAGGGCAAAATTTCTCTAAGTTAAAAGTTTTAGGGACCCTTGTTCCAAAAATCATAACTTGAGATACAAGCTTATTTTGGGAAAACATTGTGAATCAAAGTTGTAGACTTTGTGGAAGAATACAACTTTCATGTTGGAAGTTTTGTTTTAATCCAAATACATCATGGTGAAAATGTTGGGCAAAGTTAGGAAAAATTAAGAAAATTTCATAACTTAGAAAAATTCTAAGTTATGAAATTTTTCAACTTTAAACCCTAATTTGCAAAAATGGGTTTCTTGATGAACAAGTTTCATGTTTTGACACATCTTGATGAAAAATTACCCTTGGCACTTGATTGTGACCAAAAAGTCAAAGTTTGACTTTTTAGTGTACAGTCAAATTTTGATCAGTTGACTGAAAAATTCATATGTCAATCCAATGCAATTGAGATCTTTTGAACCTTGTGAATAGGTCAAGATGATGCCATTGAGTCCTTGAGTCCATGCTTGAACCAAATTTGCCATTGGCTAGGTCAAAAATCAGAAATTGCCCTTGTGCAGTCAAAACCCTAAAAATGACCATTCTGCCCTTTTGGTGATCTGATCAAATTTCTTGAGGAGTTGTGGTCCAAACTTTATCAAAAGGTTCATATGAGTCTATAATGTTGATGTGGATCAAAAATTGTGAGGTTTGACTGTAAATTGGCCACAGTTGACTTTTTCCCCAATACAGCTGATTTCTAGGTCAACTGTCCAATTGACTGGGCAAAAATTTGATTCAAAGCTTGAAACTTGGTAGAGACAATCTTGTGAGTCCAACATGAAGTATGAAAGTCATTTTGAGCATTGTAAGTCAAAAAATCCCTGTGAAAACTCAAACCCTAATTTAGGTCAACAGTGCAAGGAGATGTCTTGAGCAGTGCAAAACCTAGCTTGATCTTGAGTTCAAAGAGCCTTGTGATGAGAAATGTTGATAAAATGAGAGGGAAAATTTTGGAGTACAACAGTTTCCCTTGTTCAATCTTCTTGAACCTGAAGAGTTAGATTGGCAAGTTTGTCCTTTCGTGACTCAAAGGTGAAAGATGATTGGACACTAGAGTGCCCGTAAATTTGCACTCGTCAAAATGTAGTTGAGGGAATTGGCTTAAAGATGCCATTTGGAGATGGTAGAATCTTGCTGGATATGGGCTTAAAGATACCATCCAAAATTGTTTGTTGAAAATCAGGAGAATGAACGCTAGAATGGTATCCGTATCTGGAACGTATTTGAGTTGTATTAGGAGATTTGATTTGTATGAGCAAAGGAATGACGTCCGTGTCTGGAATGTATCCAAGCTGTAACTGTATTTGATTCTTGAAGGAACATCAGAATGATTGCCGTGTCTGGAGTGTATCTGTATTGTATCTGAATTCTTAGTGGGCGATAGAAACAACATCCATGTATGGAGCATCTCTGGGATGGGGAATAGGTTTGAATGAGTGACAGAATGGCAACCGTTCCTGGCGCATATCTGGATTGTATCTGAAGCTGAGATCTGTATGAGTAGCAGAATGACTTCCGTTTCTAGAGTGTATTCGTACTGTAACTGGGATCTAGACAAGTGACAGAATGACTTCCGTGTCTGGAGTGCATCTGAAGCTGAAGTTGATAGTTGAATCTGAATGAGAAATAGAATGGCTTCCGTGTTTGGAGTGTATCTAGTCTCTATCTGATTGCTGAAGTCTGAATGAGTAGTAGAATGACCGACGTGTCTGGGGTGTATCTGTACTGTATTTTGACTTGAATTTCTGAATGAGTAATAGAACGACCTCCGTGTCTGGGGTGTATCCATACTGTATCTGAAATCTTTGAACATTTGTTAAAGATAGCTTTTAATCTTATCCTAAAAAAGGGTAAAATGTTAGCTGAAAACACAAAGTTATGTTGCATGAAATGTATGGTGCAATAAAATGTGTTTTATCCATGTTTATGATATATGAATGTAATGGATGCGCATGTAAGCTGAGTAGCCATCCTACTGAGGGAAATAAATCCTTGATAGCGGGAGATAATGAAATCTTCGAATACTGTCGGGGAAAATAAACCCTTGACTGCTACTGGAGATTCAAAACCTTTGATTTGTTCAGACTGAGAACATCCTTTGGACTACTGCCGAGGATTGAAAATCCTTGATGACTTGTGGGGATTAACAAGAGTTTTGACAACTTTTGTGGGGAATTGAGAATCCGTCATGACTTTCTTGGGGAATAAGCAAAACTATGACAATCTCTACTAGGGAATTAAAACCTAGGAGGCTTCAACTTGGAGAAATGAGAACAAGAATCTTCGTTCTGCTGGGAAATAACTTTGTGGGGAGAATGTTTACCCTGTTGGAGAGTTTTCAAAAGCTTGGGTTGTATGCCAATCTATTGAGGAAGCAAGAATTAGAATCTTCATTCAGGCGTTTGGGTCAGGAGGTCGGGTGTATGCCAATCTTCTAGAGTTTTAAGAATGAGAATCTTCATTCTGTTAAAGATATCAGGAGCTTGGGAGTATGCCAATCTTCTAAGGTTTTAAGAATGAGAATCTTTAGTCTGTTAAGGGTATCAGGAGGTTAGGAGTATGCCAATCTTATGAGGTTTTAAGAATGAGAATCTTCAGTCTGTTAAGGGTATCAGGAGGTTGGGAGTATGAAAATCTTCTGAGGTTTTATCCTTGGTTGGGGATAGAACAAAATTTAATTGTTATCTGGTGGATTTCCAGGTTTTAAGATAACTTGTTGGAGGATTTGGAGAAACCGGATGATATCCACTGTGGTTTAGAGGTTGAAGTTTTGGACTCCGTTGGGGAAGAAAGTTTCATCTTCACTGGGGGTTTGTAGTTCAAAGTCTTTTGGCTCCGCTGGGGGATCGGGAGTTTAGAAACTTAGCTCTGATGACGATTTTGAAACTTAACTCCGCTGCGGATATGTACTTCAAGGTTTTAGCTCTGTTGAGGATCTGAATGACAAATTGCAGGGGATTTCTTCTGGAATAGCCTAAAGACATTTTCCTATACTTTCAACCTATCAGTAATTATCCTTTCTTATTTCATTTTATCTGTAGGCAGTGATTATATTCAAATGCATATGCTCATTTAATAAATCATTGGACGTTTTCAAATAAAACACAAGTGTAAAAAGAAAGAAAAGGTAAACAAATTTATGCACTTTGAAGTATCTTTGTATTAACTTTGTGTAAGTATTTTGTACACAGGATACAGACATCCTAGTAAAAGAATGTTGTCATAAAAATGAGAAAAATTTATACAAAGAAAGATGGATATGTGTAAAAATTACATGGGGTTCCCATTCTGTTATAGCCTTCGTAACTCTGAGTATCTTTTCCATTCGTTTCTTCGTTCGCAGATGATTGGATTGATCAGAAGCTTGGAGCTTGTCCGTGAAGATATTGTCCTTAAAGTGATCTGACGAGACATAGTCATACGCTTTAATTACCTAACTTTTGTCTGGATTGCCCTTTCGAGTTTTCGATCCACCGGGAAACCCTTTTTTGCCCAAGTCGCCCTTTCGGGTTTTCAACTTGCCGGGTGTACAGATTTTTTATTTATCCCTAATTTTTGCCTGAACCTCCCTTTCGGGTTTTCAATTCACCGAGATGCCCTTTTTTACCCAAGTCGCCTTTTCAGGTTTTCGACTTGTCGGGTCGTTTATGCATAGTATCTTTTGACTATGTCTGCATTCGCAGGGTGCGGCAGGTCGTCGCCGTCCATGGGGGTTAGAATCATAGCCCCACCAGAAAAGATGTTTTTGATCACAAATGGTCCTTCGTAAGTAGGAGTCCATTTGCCCCTGGGATCACTTTGCAGCAAGATGATCCTCTTGATTACAAGATCTCCGACTTGATTTACCTAACATATGACTTTCTTGTTGAAAGCCTTGATCATTCATTTTTGATACGTCTGACCATGCCAAACAGTAGTAAGTCGCTTCTCGTTGATCAAATTAAGTTGATCAAGCCGGGTCTGAATCCAATCATCTTCACTTAAACCAACATCCTTCATAATCCTCAAGGAAGGGATCTGAACTTCCATAGGTAAAACAACTTCCATGCCATATACCAAAGAAAAGGGGGTTTCCCCGGTTGAAGTACGCGCCGTGGTACGATATCCGTGTAGAGCAAACGGTAACATCTCATGCCAGCCCTTGTAGGTGACCGTCATCTTTTGAATGATCTTCTTGATATTTTTGTTCGCAGCTTCAACAGCACCATTCATCTTTGGCCGATAGGGAGATGAATTATGATGTTGAATCTTGAACTGCTCGCACAGAGCGGTGATCATAGTGTTGTTCAGGTTTGTACCGTTGTCCGTGATGATACGGTCAAGGATACTGTACCGGCAAATGTGGTTCTGCTTGATGAAGCGGGCAACAACATTCTTTGTAACGGAGGCGAAGGAAGCTGCTTCGACCCACTTGGTAAAGTAATCAATAGCCACCAGGATGAAGCGATCTCCATTGGATGTCGTAGGCTTGATCTCTCCAATCATGTCGATTCCCCACATTGTGAATGGCCAAGGAGCCGTTAGGACATTGAGAGGGACTGGAGGAATATGTACCTTGTCAGCATAAACTTGGCATTTGTGACAAGTACGGGCATATTGATGACAGTCGGCTTCCATGGTAGACCAGTAGTAGCCTGCCCTTAGAATCTTCTTAGCCATCGTATGTCCGCTCAAGTGGGTTCCAAATGTGCCACTATGCAGTTCAGTCATGATCTACTCAGCTTCAACCTTGTCCACACAACGAAGTAGAACACAATCATGGTTGCGCTTATATAGGATACCATTGCTCAGTAAGAACTTGGCAGCAAATCTCCTTAAGAACTTTTTGTCGTTGACTGAAGCTCCTTCAGGGTATTCTCGAGTCTTGAGATACCTTTTGATGTCATGAAACCAAGGTCGGTCCACTACTTCTTCGGTATTAATCTTTTGACAATGTGCAGGTTCGTCCATTCGTTCAATGGTGATTTGAGGTGCCACATTATCCCAGTTAAGTTTAAACATGGATGACATTGTAGCTAGCGCATCTACTAGCTGATTCTCTTCACACGGGAAATGCTCGAAGGTAATCTGCTCGAAATGTGATAATAATGTCAGGACATGTTCTTTGTAAGGGATGAGGTTAGAGTGCTTAGTATCCCACTCTCCTTTGATTTGAATGATAACCAAAGCTGAGTCCCCAAATACAACCAGAGATTTGATTCCCAAGTCAATAGCAGCCTTGAGACCAAAGATACAAGCTTCATACTCGGCCATGTTATTGGTGCAGTTGAAGCAGAGTCTAGCAGTGAAAGGTGTATGGCAACCTTTTGGAGAGATAAGTAATGGGCCGATACCGTTTCCAAGTGCATTTGAGGCACCATCAAAGTACAGAGTCCATCGGGATCCTTGTTCAGGTCCGTCATACGGTCCGTTACCTTTAATGTTATCCAATGTCATAATATCCTCATCAGGGAAGTCGAATCTCATAGATTGGTAATGTTCGACGGCTTGATGAGCTAGATGGTCAGCTAGTACACTCCCCTTTATAGCTTTTTGGGTTGTGTATTAGATATCATACTCTGTCAGGATCATCTGCCATCTAGGGATTCTTCCGGATAAAGCAGGCTTCTCGAAGATGTACTTGATCGGATCCATCTTGGAAATCAGCAAAGTGGTATGTGTCAACATATACTGTCTTAGCCGGCGAGCAGCCCATACCAAAGCGCAGAAAGTTTTATCGAGCAGTGAGTAGCGAGTCTCACAGTCGGCAAACTTTTTGCTAAGGTAATAAATGGCATGCTCTTTTCGGCCAGACTCGTCATGTTGGCCCAGTACGCACCCCATTGAATTATCTAAAATAGTCAGATACATGATTAAAGGTCTTCCTTCGATGGGTGGCATCAAGATAGGAGGTTCTAGAAAATACTCCTTGATTTTATCGAAAGCAATTTGACATTCATCATTCCATTTAACCACCTGATCTTTCTTCAACAGCTTGAAGATTGGCTCACAGGTAGATGTTAGGTGAGAGATGAACCTTGCAATGTGGTTTAGGCGTCCCAAGAAACCTCTGACCTCCTTCTCAGTGCGAGGGGCAGGCATTTCCTGTATAGCTTTGACTTTGGCAGGATCAACCTCGATGCTTTTGTTGCTGACAATGAAACCCAAGAGTTTACCGGACCTGACTCCGAAAGTGCACTTGCTAAGGTTCAGTCTGAGCTTATACTCCTTCAATCTGACAAACACCTTTTGCAGATGGTCGAGGTGTTCTTCTTCTGTTTGTGAACGGGTTATCATATCGTCTACGTAGACATCAATCTCATGATGTATCATGTCATGAAACAAAGCTACCATGGCTCGCTGATAGGTTGCCCCGGCATTCTTCAGTCCGAACGGCATCACTTTATAGCAGAAGGTACCCCTCTGCGTAAAAAAAGTAGTCTTCTCCATGTCTTCGGGGGCCATTTTGATCTGGTTATACCCTTAAAATCCGTCCATGAAAGAGAATACCTTGTGTTGAGTTGTGTTGTCAACCAAGACGTCAATGTGTGGTAGTGGAAAATCATCTTTAGGGATAGCCCTGTTTAAATCTTTGTAGTCCACACACATTCTGACTTTGCCATCCTTCTTAGGCACGAGCACAATGTTAACAACCCATTGTGGATAGGAAGTAACAGCAAGAAAACCGGCATTGAACTGCTTCATCACTTCGGCTTTGATCTTTTCAGACATATCGGGCCTCATCCGGCGGACTTTCTGTTTGATTGGTGGACAGTCTTCTCTTGTAGGGAGACGGTGAACCACAATATATGTGTCGATTCTCGGCATATCTTCATAGGGCCAGGAGAAGATCTCAACAAACTCATTCAACAGCTGAACTAAGCGCTCTTTGACACTTGGCTCTAGGTTGGCACCCACTTTAACCTCTTTTCTGTCTTCGGCATTACCCAAATTGATAGTCTCTATCAACTCTTCATGGGGCAGAATAGGCCTTTCTTCTTGTTGCAAAAGTCTAGCCAACTCTCCAGGCACTTCACAGTCTTCATTACCTTCGTACTCGGCATGATTGACCAGATCTTTAGAGTTGTTGAAGGCCACAGCAGAATTATTACCTATGGAATCCAGAGTGGATGGGTACCTGCATTTTGTAAGTGTGGGTGTGTGTAAGGGATAGCCACCTTTAAACAAAATAAAATGTAAAAAGAAAGAAAATGAACACAAGAGTTTATATATGAAAACGTCCATGATTCATTAAAAATGGCATATGAAAATGAAGAATTAAAACCCTTACAAATGGACCTATATGCCCCGGGTAAGGCATAAGGCAAAAAGAGTGTAAATTACAGACCAACATAAATGTTCAAAAGATAAATTACTGATTGATGAAAGTAATGGGGACGAAGTCTTTCGCCTCCCAGTTGTTCAGTCCTCCTTCAATGGTTGGAAAGATCCAGTCTTCAAAATTGCTTCCTTCTTCATCATCTTCTAAAGCAGGAATTCCGTGATGAGTGATTTTCAGTGGCGGTCCTCCAGCCCAGGAGCGATGCACAGCTTTCTGGCTAGCGGCAGTGAAACCCAATCCGAACTTATCTGTCTTGTAAGGAAAATCTGGAAGTTGACCCCACACTGTACTTCCTCCTTCCTTGATCACAGCCTCCGCATCTTTAAGGGATGACATCCGGGGCACAGGCTTGGTAATGATGGGCACATCAGTCATTGTCTTGGCTACCGCAACTTCAGGAGAAACCTCTTCAAAGTGTTGGAAAGGTGTTTCTTTGAATTCACCATCTAACTCTACGTAGCGGAAAGAGTTAAGGTGGCTTATCATATACTCCTCCTCACCATGAACTGTTATGATCTTACCCTGGACTGGGTATTTGAGCATCTGGTGCAGAGAAGAAGTGATTGCCCCAGCGTTGTGTATCCAAAGCCTTCCCAACAAGCATGAATATGAAGGACGGATGTCCATCACATAAAAAGTAGAGTTGAAAATTTTTGTTCCCACCTTAATCGGGATGTCCACTTCTCCGTGAACCATCCTCTTAGAACCGTTGAAGGCTCTAACAATGATATTACTGGGATTTAAAGTCAAACCTTCACAGTCCAATATGTCCAATGCTTTCTTTGGTAGAACATTTAAAGATGAACCGGTATCAACCAGAACATGAGCAAGTGTAGTTCCTCTGCACTCTACCGAGACATGCAGCGCATCATTATGCTTTCTTCCCTTGGACGTTAGATCGGCATCAGAAAATCCCAGACCATTGTCGGCTGTAAGGCTGGCTACACACTCTTGAAACTGATCTGCAGAAGTTTCCTAAGGCACGTGCCCCGTCTTCAAAAATTTGATCAAGGCTTTGGCATGAGCCTCGAAGCAGAGCAATAGAGCCAGCATAGAGATTTTTGAAGGGGTTTGCCCCAGCTGCTCTACGACATCATAGTCGCTCTTCTTAATTATCTTTAAGATCTCCTCCATCTCCTTTTGGGTGGTCTCGGGGATAACCAAAGTCTGAGCCCTCATCCTGACGGGCGCTTCTTGGATCCCCTTACCTTTATCAGCGGTAACAGCAGAGGGTACAACTTCGGGAGTAACGATTTCTTCAATCACTGGACTTTGCACAGATATCTTGACATGCACAGGAGCACTTGAGGGTCTGAATACTGCCCGTGGAGGAGCAATCTCCGGAGAGAATATTCTTCCGCTACGAGTGATCTTACTTGTCCCCACAATATTCCCTATGTCAGGAGTTTCTTCATAGGAACTTTCTTCGACTGATTCGATCTGCTTAACACCGTGATAGAAGATCTCTCCTCCATAATTCCATGGTATTGTCTTGTTGGACTTGTATGGGATAGGCCCCGACATTGTAATCTTCAGCGGTTCAAACTTTGGATCAGGTGTAATCTTAACAGGCCTTTTGCAGGTCTTGGAAAGATTGTCGGAAATGGTGATTATAGCAATGTCATTGATTGGAGTAACAGGAGCAACAGGAGTAATAGTAGCAACAGGAGTTTTCTGAAAGAGGATCTCTTGAATATCCATCAGGCGTTAGATGCCTGATTTCAACAGCGGACAGTCGGATTGCAAGGTTGAACAAAAGTAACAATCTTTTTCACAACCCGGGAAAATCCCGGCTTTCAACAGATTCATCTTGATCATTGGAAATGGAGTCATTAATTCATCAACAACGGTAACATGAAGATCTTCCACAATAGCATGGACATTATGACCATGTTTTGGCATAGGAGTGGATATCACATTAGGTTTTTCGGGGTCATCAAATTCCACCTCCTTGGCATCTATCAAATCTTGGATCTTGTTTTTAAGGGCCCAACAGTTGTTGGTGTCATGCCTCACACTGTCTGAATGATATGCACATTTTGCATTTGAATGATAATAGGGAGAAGAGGTATTTGGGTTTTTTGGCGCTTCTTTCAAGTTGGTAAGGTTTAACTTTAACAGATGAGGGAGGACCTGAGCCGGTGTCATATTGATCCGAGTGAATTGTCGTTGTGGCCTTTCCATCCTATTTTGGTTAGCTCTAGGTTGACTGCTTCGAGGTTGATCGGCTGAAGAGTTCTGGATCATCATAGCCCTCACCGTTGGTCGGCGCTCTATTCTCCCTTGATTTCTCTAGGTGTGAACAACAGAAACTTCCTTCTTGGCTGGGAAGGTCTTCATGATAACAGTGGAAGCGGAGGCATCCTTCTGAATTTTACCACTCTTAATGCCAACTTCGACCCTTTCGCCCGTCAGAATTAATTCAGTGAACCCTGCTGATGAGCTTCCGATCAAGTGATTAAAGAATGGACCTGACAGGGTCCCCAGAAACATATCAACCAGCTCTCTATCCGACAATGGTGGCTGCACCCTTCCATCCAAATCCCGCCACTTCTGGGCGTACTCCTTAAAGCCTTCATTAGAGACCATACTCATACTCTGTAGTTGAGTACGAGTAGGCGCTAAATCTGCGTTATATTAGTATTGTCTGTAGAAAATAGTAGCTAAATCCTCCCATTTATGAACATCAGATCTCTCAAGTTGATAGAACCAGTCCAATTGCGTACCCGACAAACTATCTTGAAAAAAGTGGACCCGCAGATCCTTATCAGAAGAGTGAGGTTGGATTTTCTGATGTAGGACCGCAGATGCATCTTTGGACAGGACAAATCATCATATTTAGCAAATGTAGGCACTTTGAACTTGGGAGGAATGACGATCCCAGCAACCAACCCTGGTTCTTCGAAATCCAGCCCAGGTACTCTTTGTTCCTCCATGGCTGCCAACCGATCCTCAAGATTCTTATACTTATTGTCCACCAGAGGGTACTGCTGTTCGGAGTAATCTTCCTCCTCTTCTTCTTCATCCTCTTCAGCTTCAGACTCGAAGGGCATTGCAACTCCTTTACCTTTACCAACCCCTTCATCAGACGTCGAGGGGAACTCGAGGACCCTTCTAGCCTTGTTCTCAAACCTTCTTCCCATAGTGGCCACACCAATTCTTTTCTTCTTTTTCTCTTTGTCTTTTTCCTTCTCTTTCTCTAACAGTGCTTTAAGGTCCTCCTGACCCTTTTCCAAGGTCATGAGGAGTTGTTGGAACTGAGAATTTTGTGCTTGCAGATCTTTGATTGTCTGCTCTATATCCATCTTGCTGAAATAAACAGCAGAAAGATAAGGAAACCTGGTGTGAAGACCTGTTTATGCATATGATGAATGATATGTTATTCATGTAATTCATTCAAGGATTCAGAAATTCAAATTTGTTGCAAACAAAAAATAACACACATCATATTAATAAGAAGAAATTTGTTAGTACATAAATGCCACATGGGCAAAATATTAAAAAATTCTTAATGTAAAAAGACATTGCGCATCCTCTTTGGTGCGATGTAAGTGTTGAGAGTCTCCTCTTCGTGAAGTCGGTGGGTAAGTTCCAAAACCTTCTTCTCACTGGCATAGAAGCTGGCTTCAAAAGTGTTCCGCTCTTCCTTGAGCTGTATCCAACTCTTTTGCAATTCTTCCAATGATGTTGGCATGTTTGGATGTATGAGGGTGTATGCAACCTCTCCTTCCATAACAGGCTCTTTGATCACGGGGAGAATGTGGGGGTAAGGCATCATAAGACTCTGGGCGCGGGTTCGTACCCACCTGAGATAAGGCTCAAGGGGGATGGAATTCTTGTGTCCCAGTGTCTTACTATCCACTTTGTTGGGCATCCTCTAAGCTCGGATAAACCTTTTTCGAAGTCCTTGAGCGTTGTTGTCGAAGTCAAAAACCAAGCCTAGAATCAGCATGTCATGAGGGCCATCCCTTCGGGCATACCCAAATTTCCTCAAAGCTAAACAGGGGTTGTAGGTAATGCCTCCCTTAATGCCAAGTAGTGGGACATTATGGAATTCCCCACAATGATCAATGATGGTGACATTTTCTCTGGACCGAGAACACCAATGAACATCAGAATGTGTAAGAGTCATCAATCGTTGTGACCGCCTCAAGCCTTGCTCATTCTTCAAGACTGACTGGGGAAGGTGAGAAATAAACCACCTTGCTAGAAGAGGAGTACAGCACATGAGAACACCTCTTTTCCTCATTGTTCGTGTGTGAAATGAGTGTAGAATGTCCCCAAGCAATGTAGGCACAGGATTCCGATATATGAAAATCTTGACAGCATTCACATCTATAAGCTGATCAGGATTTGGGAACAAGACCATACCATAGATATGGAGTGCTACAATCTCTTTAAACGCTTGCAGATCTAGAGAATTTCAGCAGTCTTGTGCCTTCTCAAACAGAAACTTTGCCAAGAAACCCTTGACACCACTTTTGGTTTCCCAGTGACCTTTGATATCAGATGGTTGCAAGTGTAATGCTTGAGCAACATCTTCAGGCTTTGGTTCTCTTTCCGTACCGTTGTAGGGTAGTTGATGGAGAATAGGAATCCTCAGGAGTTGAGAAAATTCCTCCAAAGTAGGTACTAGTTGGTAATCAGGAAATGTAAAGCAATGGTGTATGGGGTCAAATAACTGGAAGAGAACTTTCACCGTGTCTTCTTCAATGTTGGAGTTGACCAAGTTGAGAAGTCTACCATGTCTTTCACTGAAGGGAGAATTCTCTAGAATCTTGGAAGTAAGCTCCTTGAGTTGAGGAGGGATTCTCACAAGGTTGACTTGAATTGTTTTCCTGCGAAGAGATTCCATGACCTACAAAACAAGAACAAAGATTAAGATCCAAACCCTTGAAATGGTTAGTGGATGCATATGATGCTTTATGATGTTCATGATGTATGCACAAGTATATGTACAAGCAAGTCACACAAGTTCCTACTTTCAGGCTTGCACGGGGTTTCATAGGTAAGTACCCTCTTGAAGTTAGTTAGCTCAAGCTGTCCTGTAAATAGTAACCAGGTTCTAAGGAGCTCAATATCACTAAATTATTTTCTGTGTTCATTGTTTCAGTTTAGCCACTTAACATGCGACCGAAATATTCCAAGAAAACAACCCTCAATGAGTGTAGTATCGAGTATCTACCAACTTCGGACTGCACCAAAGACGGTCATCTCACTACCCCTAATAAGGCCAAGATGGTCAAGTAAGGTTCTAAGAGTTCATTAGTGCTTCATGACATCACTCAGCGGCCCCGTATTCTCTTTGATTGACTCAAAGGCTACTGGTACCCACAAATATGTCGCACTAATATAGTTATTGCTTCAACCATGTCGGTATACCCCGCACAGTTTCCACAATGTATTGCTATTTACCTATGAATGTTTCCCAAATCCGGGTAGAGGATTTCAAACCCAAACAATAGAAGCAAATGTAAAGCAATCAAAGCAAACAAAATAAGCATGTAAAGGTGATCTAAACCCTAAGGTTACTCCACTTTTCAAATCATCCCCAGCAGAGTCGCCAGTTCTGTGATACGGTGGGAGAACTGACTTGAGGTTTTGCGTTTGTGTTTGCAAATGTTGCGGTTTAGCAAGAGTCTCCACCGACTTTTTATTTTATCCTAAGGAAGGTCAAAAAGCACAAGAAAGACCTTTGAGATGTTTTCTTGGGTTCGGGGAGTAGATTATGAAAAGGGAAGGTGCAAGCACCCTTTTCATCCATGGTTATCCATGGGCTCTTAGTTACTTGTTTAGATCACTTGCTTTTGCTTTTCAGTTGTTTGAAATGGTGCTTTGTGTGTGGTTTTGAAAGATGTTTTGAAAAGAGGCCATCATTGTGGCAACCTTTGTAATGATTCTTGTTTGAATGTATACAAAGATGTATTGTCTTTTGAAAAGATTTCAATGTTTGAAAGTTTTATTTGGGAATTATTTTGAAATGGTGTTGTGAAGTGTGTTTTGAAAATAGCAAGGATGTTTTGCAAGTTTTTGAACAAGTAACTAAGAGTTGTCTACCCTATTTTACTCAAAGATCTTTCCTATACGTTTTTAACCCTTTTGATAGTGTTGTTTTACCATTGCATTTGGTAAACAACCTTGTATTAGGATGTTAAACGGGACAGGCGCGGGTCATCGTATAGACCATGATAGCAATGGTGTTAAGTATTTTTGGCAAAATTTTGAGGGACTTGATCATTTTGTTTAGGCAACCAAGATAGCATCATCGAGGGACTATGATCTTTTGTTTTGTTTTTGTTTTGCCAAAGTACCCAACATGCATAACATGGCCCATTTAAAAGGCAACAAGTGGATGTAACCCTAAGGGTGCAAGTGTGCATTGTGTATTGATTTTCATGCATTTAGGTCTTTGCATTAGGTCAAACTACTTGTTAATTTTGGATTTTTGTATACAAACCCTAATCTTTAATCATTGCATAATTGAAAGCGTAAATGCGTAAAATAAATCTACCACTATTACAACATGATTATGGGGAGGGGGATACAATTTTGAATGGGGAATATTTGACAAGAAATTAAAACCCTAGTTTTACTATTACATCCAAATTGAATCAAATGGCATAAATAATAAATGAATAATATTTAAATAATCAAATTAAATAAATATACAAAATAATATGAATATGCAAAAAGGTTTTTGTTTATTTTTATGTATGTAAAAATATTTAATGTAAAAAAGAAAGAAATAAATAAAAAGATTAATTTTATTTGGTTAAGGGTAAAACCCTAATTTTCTTTAAGAAAATAAATATATTAATCATATTATTTATATACAATAAAATAAAAGGGTGTATATACAAAAATAAAATATATTTAGAAAAAGTATTTTTTTTAAGTATAAATAATAATAAAAATAAAAGTATAGTATTTTTATGTTTTTATTCTAAAGTATCTATTAAATAAAAATAAAAGTATGTATATATTTATTAATTATATTAATCATGTACAAAAAATAAAATAAAATATATACAAGATAAAAATATATTTAGAATAATATTTTTGAGTGTAAATAAAAGAATAAAAATAAAAAGGTATAATTATATTATTTTTCAAGTTTTCAATAAATAGAAATATATATACTAATTAAATTGTTTTTTATGTTAGAAAAAATAGAAATAAAATGCAAAATAAATGTAAAAAATTCTAAAATATTTTTTTGGGTGTTTTTTATGTTTGGAAATAATAAAATAAAATCAGAAATGAAAATAAAATAACAAAACATAAAAATATGAAGAAATGGGCCAGGGGGTGTATTCAGCAAAATGGGGGTGCAAATAGTGAGAGGACCAAAGCCCGGCCCAAGCCACTTCATCTTCAACCTCTGACTTCAAATTTCGCGCGCGCCCTGTACAATTGCTAGATCCTGCATACGAGCTCTATTGCAAAAACACATAACATCAAAGTTGTAGAGCTTTTCAAGACGAATCCAACCATATAAAAAACTTGTCCTAACTCTCAAAGACCAGAGAGAATTTCTCTGACCCTAAAATCTAACCTAATTTTTACAGGATGTTCATGGATCAAATTCTCTTAGCATGCTTAATAAAAATGAAAATTGAGCATATGTACAGCTTCATGGAAATGAATACTACATTTCTTATTCACAAACCTAAGTCTAAATGTTCCTAAATAGAGAGATAGGAAGTTGATAAAAACCTGTTTCAGCTGACTTCGTGTATGGTAATGTGGAGCTTTTCCACAAGGCCTGAGATGTCTGGGAGCTTGCTTGAACTTCACTTGACCTTCTCCAATGTCCAGCTTGCCTTGAATGCACTTGAACAAGCCTACAGAACTCAACCTGCACAAGCTCAAAATGAAAATGGCAAACCCTGTAAATGGAGTTACAGTTGGTGTTTAAGGTTTAGGATAGCTTGGATGGATTGAATGGAAGGTGTTTGAACAGGTTTGGGGCAAAACGCACGAGCAAATTGTGCTATGGAAGTCAAGATGCAGATGCTGCCCTGTTTTGCCAATGGAAGGTGATTTTGAGCTATGGGATGTTTGAGGGCTCAAAGGGTCGTGTTTCTGGTTCAATGGGATGTGAGAAAGATGTTTCAAAAGCTTGCACGAGTTGGTTTTAGCTGATGTTCAAGTTCTTGTGTTTTGGAAAAATTTCTTGGTTATGAAGCAAAGTGTGTGAAGTGATGTGAAACAGGCCTGTACAGGCTATCCATATGCTTGCACCCTCTTCTCTTGGCCCCTCTAATTTGTGGATTTGATTTGTTGCATATTATCTGGACCAATGCTCAAAGATTGTGGTTTGACATAAAGCAAGATTATGGCAAAAATGGTAATGTACCTTTTTCTACTTAAGGATTAATCTAATGTGCAATGCTCTAATGACCAAAACAATGCCTTAGACCAATGGTTTTGCACTTAATTATTGAGTTTGGAATGGTTTTGAGGCCTGTAATCTATTGCAAAGCAAGCTGATTTGAATTGGTAATTTGTATCAACATGAATATGCCATGGATGAAAAGTAAGTTTTTGCCAACTTCAAGCCTTTGATTCTCCTTAACCACAAATGATTTTGGAGAGTTCTTGGACATTTTGGAAAGCTTGCAAAATGCTCTACATTCCATCTTTGAAATGCAATTTGAGATTCCATGTGAATCTATGTGAACAATGGCCATGAAGATAGGTCAAAATCCTGCCTAAATTAGGGAAAAATTTCTCTAAGTTAAAAGTTTTAGGGACCCATGTTCCAAAAATCATAACTTGAGATCCAAGCTTCTTTTGGGAATGTGAATAAAAGTTGTAGACTTTGTGGAGGACTACAACTTTCATGTTTGAAGTTTTATTTGAATCCAAATGCATCATGGTGAAAATGTTGGGCAAAGTTAGGAAAAATTAAGAAAATTTCATAACTTAGAAAAATTCTAAGTTATGAAATTTTTCAACTTTAAACCCTAATTTACAAAAATGGGTTTCTTGATAAACATGTTTCATGTTTTGACACATATTGATGAAAATTGACCCTTGGCACTTGATTTTGACAAAAAAGTCAAAGTTTGACTTTTCAGTGTACAGTCAAATTTTGATCAGTTGACTAAAAAATTCATTTGTCAATCCAATGCAATTGAGATCTTCTGAACCTTGTGAATATGTCAAGATGATTCCATTGAGTCCTTGAGTCCATGCTTGAACCCAATTTTCCATTGGTTAGGTCAAAAATCAGAAATTGCCCTTGTGCAGTCAAAACCCTAAAAATGACCATTTAGCCCTTTTGGTGATCTGATCAAATTTCTTGAGGAGTTATGGTCTAAACTTGATCAAATGGTTCATATGAGTCTATAATGTTGATGTGGATCAAAAATTGTGAGGTTTGACTGTAAATTGTCCACAGTTGACTTTTTCCCCAATATAGTTGATTTCTAGGTCAACTGTCCGATTGACTGGGCAAAAATTTGATTCAAAGCTTGAAACTTGGTAGAGACAATCTTGTGAGTCCAACATGAAGTATGAAAGTCATTTTGAGCATAGTAAGTCAAAAAATCCTTGTGCAAACTCAAACCCTAATTTAGGTCAACAGTGCAAGTAGATGTCTTGAGCAGTGCAAAACCTAGCTTGATCTTGAGTTCAAAGAGCCTTGTGATGAGAAATGTTGATAAAATGAGAGGTTAAATTTTGGGGTACAACAGTTGCCCCTGTTCAATCTTCTTGAACCTGAAGAGTTAGATTGGCGAGTTTTGCCTTTCGTGACTCGAAGGTGAAAGATGATTGGACACTAGAGTGCCCGTAAATTTGCACTCGTCAAAATGTAGCTGAGGGAATGGGCTTAAAGATGCCATTTGGAGATGGTAGAATCTTGATGGAGATGGGCTTAAATATACCATCCAAAATTGTTTGTTGAAAATCAGGAGAATGAACGCTAGAATGGTATCCGTATCTGGAACGTATCTGAGTTGTATCTGGAGATTTGATTTGTATGAGCAAAGGAATTACGTCCGTGTCTGGAACGTATCCAAGCTGTAACTATATTTGATTCTTGAATGAACATTAGAATGACTGCCGTGTTTGGAGTGTATCTGTATTGTATCTGAATTCTTAATGGGCGATAGAAACAACATCCATGTATGGAGCATCCCTGGGCTGGGGAATAGGTTTGAATGAGTGATAGAATGGCAACCGTGTTTGGCGCGTATCTGGACTGTATCTGAAGCTGAGATCTGTATGAGTAGCAGAATGACTTTCGTTTCTGGAGTGTATCCGTACTGTAACTGGGATCTGGACAAGTGACAGAATGACTTCCGTGTCTAGAGTTCATCTGAACCTGAAGTTGATAGTTGAATCTGAATGAGAAATAGAACGGCTTCCGTCTTTGAAGCGTATCTAGTCTGTATCTGATTGCTGAAGTCTGAATGAGTAGTTGAATGACCTCCGTGTCTGGGGTGTATCTGTACTGTATTTTGACTTGAAATGCTGAATGAGTAATAGAACGACCGCCGTGTCTGGGGTGTATCCATATTGTATCTGAAATCTATGAACATTTGTTAAAGATAGCTTTTAATCTTATCCTAAAAAAGGGTAAAATGTTAGCTGAAAACACAAAGTTATGTTGCATGAAATGTATGGTGCAATAAAATGTGTTCTATCCGTGTTGATGATATATGAATATAATGGATGCGCATGTAAGCTGAGTAGACGTCCTGCTGAGGAAAATAAATCCTTGATAGCGGGAGATAATGAAATCTTCGACTACTGCCGGGGAAAATAACCCTTGACTGCTACTGGAGATTCAAAACCTTTGATTTGTTGAGACTGAGAACATCCTTTGGACTACTGTCGAGGATTGAAAATCCTTGATGACTTGTGGGGATTAAGAAGAGTTTTGACAACTTCTGTGGGGAATTGAGAATCCCTCTTGACTTTCCTGGGGAATAAGGAAAACTCTAACGATCTCTACTAGGGAATTAAAACCTGGGAGGGTTCAACTTGGATAAATGAGAACAAGAATCTTCGTTATGCTGGGAAATAACTTTGTGGGGAGAATGTTTACCCTGTTGGAGAGTTTTCAAAAGCTTGGGTTGTATGCTAATCTATTGAGGAAGCAAGAATGAGAATCTTCATTCAGGCGTTTGGGTCAGGAGGTCGGGTGTATGCCAATCTTCTGGAGTTTTAAGAATGAGAATCTTCATTCTGTTAAAGATATCAGGAGCTTGGGAGTATGCCAATCTTCTGAGGTTTTAAAAATGAGAATCTCCAGTCTGTTAAGGGTATCAGGAGGTTGGGAGTATGCCAATCTTCTGAGGTTTTAAGAATGAGAATCTTCAGTCTGTTAAGGGTATCAGGAGGTTGGGAGTATGCCAATCTTTTGAGGTTTTATCCTTGGTTGGGGATAGAACAAAAGTTAACTGTTATCTGGTGGATTTCCAGGTTTTAAGATAACTTGTTGGAGGATTTGGAGAAACTGGATGATCTCCACTGTGGTTTAGAGGTTGAAGTTTTGGACTCCGTTGGGGAAGAAAGTTTCATCTTCACTGGGAGTTTGTAGTTCAAAGTCTTCTGGCTCCGCTGGGGGATCGGGAGTTTAGAAACTTAGCTCTGATGACGATTTTGAAACTTAACTCCGATGCGGATATGTACTTCAAGGTTTTAGCTCTGTTGAGGATCTGAATGACATATTGCAGGGGATTTCTTCTGGAATAGCCTAAAGACATTTTCCTATACTTTCAACCTATCAGTAATTATCCTTCCTTATTTCATTTAATCTGTAGGCAGTGATTATATTCAAATGCATATGCTCATTTAATAAATCATTGGACGTTTTCAAATAAAACACAAGTGTAAAAAGAAAGAAAAGGTAAACAAATTTATGCACTTTGAAGTATCTTTGTATTAACTTTGTGTAAGTGTTTTGTACACAGGAGACAGACATCCTAGTAAGAGAATGTTATCATAAAAATGAGAAAAATTTATACAAAGAAAGATGGCTATGTGTAACAATTCCATGGGGTTCCCATTCTGTTATAGCCTTCATAACTCTGAGTATCTTGTTCATTCGTTGCTTCGTTCGTAGATGATTGGATTGATCAGAAGCCTGGAGCTTGTCCGTGAAGATATTGTCTTTAAAGTGATCCGACGAGACATAGTCATACGCTTTAATTCCCTAACTTTTGCCTGGACCTCCCTTTCGGGTTTTCGATCCACCGGGAAACCCTTTTTTGCCCAAGTCGCCCTTTCGAGTTTTCAACTTGCCGGGTGTACAGATTTTTTATTTATCCCTAATTTTTGCCTGAACCGCCCTTTCGGGTTTTCGATTCACCGGGATGCCCTTTTTTGCCCAAGTCGCCTTTTCAGGTTTTCGACTTGTCGGGTCGTTTATGTGTAGTATCTTTTGACTATGTCTGCGTTTGCAGGGTGCGGCAGGTCGTCGCCGTCCATGGTGGTTAGAATCATAGCCCCGCCAGAAAAGATGTTTTTGATCACAAATGGTCCTTCGTAAGTAGGAGTACACTTGCCCCTGTGATCACTTTGCGACAAGATGATCCGCTTGATTACAAGATCTCCGACTTGATATACCTGACGTCTGACTTTCTTGTTGAAAGCCTTGATCATCCATTTTTGATATGTTTGACCATGACAAACACCAGTAAGTCGCTTCTCGTCGATCAAATTAAGTTGATCAAGCCGGGTCTGAATCCAATCGTCTTCACTTAAACCAGCATCCTTCATAATCCTCAAGGAAGGGATCTGAACTTCCATAGGTAAAACAGCTTCCATGCCATATACCAAAGAAAAGGGGGTTGCCCCGGTTGAAGTACGTGCCGTGGTACGATATCCGTGCAGAGCAAACGGTAACATCTCATGCCAGTCCTTGTAGGTGACCGTCATCTTTTGAATGATCTTCTTGATATTTTTGTTCGCAGCTTCAACAGCACCATTCATCTTTGGCCGATAGGGAGATGAATTATGATGTTGAATCTTGAACTGCTCGCACAGAGCGGTGATCATAGTGTTGTTCAGGTTTGTACCGTTGTCCGTGATGATACGGTCAGGGATATCGTACCGGCAAATGAGGTTCTGCTTGATGAAGCGGGCAACAACATTCTTTGTAACGGAGGCGAAGGAAGCTGCTTCGACCCACTTGGTAAAGTAATCAATAGCCACCAGGATGAAGCGATCTCCATTGGATGTCGTAGGCTTGATCTCTCCAATCATGTCGATTCCCCACATTGCGAATGGCCAAGGAGCCGTTAGGACATTGAGAGGGACTGGAGGAATATGTACCTTGTCAGCATAGACTTGGCATTTGTGACAAGTACGGGCGTATTGATGACAGTCGGTTTCCATGGTAGACCAGTAGTAGCCTGCCCTTAGAATCTTCTTAGCCATCGTATGTCCGCTCAAGTGGGTGCCAAATGTGCCACTATGCAGTTCAGTCATGATCTGCTCAGCTTCAACCTTGTCCACACAACGAAGCAGAACACAATCATGGCTGCGCTTATATAGGATACCATTTCTCAGGAAGAACTTGGCAGCAAATCTCCTTAAGAACTTTTTTTCGTTGACTGAAGCTCCTTCAGGGTATTCTCGAGTCTTGAGATACCTTTTGATGTCATGAAACCAAGGTCGGTCCACTACTTCTTCGGTATTAATCTCGTGACAATGTGCAGGTTCGTCCATTCGTTCAATGGTGATTTGAGGTGCCTCATTATCCCAGTTAAGTTTAAACATGGATGACATTGTAGCTAGCGCATCTGCTAGCTGATTCTCTTCTCGCGGGAAGTGCTCGAAGGTAATCTGCTCGAAATGTGATAATAATGTCAGGACATGTTCTTTGTAAGGGATGAGGTTAGGGTGCTTAGTAACTCACTCTCCTTTGATTTGACTGATAACCAAAGCTGAGTCCCCAAATAAAACCAGATATTTGATTCCCAAGTCAATAGCAGCCTTGAGACCAAAGATACAAGCTTCATACTCGGCCATGTTATTGGTGCAGCTGAAGTAGAGTCTAGCAGTGAAAGGTGTATGGCAACCTTCTGGAGAGATAAGTAATGCGCCGATACTGTTGCCAAGTGCATTTGAGGCACCATCAAAGTACATAGTCCATCGGGATCTTTGCTTAGGTTTGTCATACAGTCTGTTACCTTTAATGTTGTCCAATGTCATAATATCCTCGTCAGGGAAGTCGAACCTTATAGATTGGTAATGTTCGACGGCTTGATGAGCTAGATGGTCAGCTAGTACACTCCCCTTTATAGCTTTTTGGGTTGTGTACTGGATATCATACTCTGTCAGGATCATCTTCCATCTAGCGATTCTTCTGGATAAAGCAGGCTTCTCGAAGATGTACTTGATCGGATCCATCTTGGAAATCAGCAAAGTGGTATATGTCAACATATACTGTCATAGCCGGCGAGCAGCCCATACCAAAGCGCATCAAGTTTTCTCGAGCAGTGAGTAGCGAGTCTCACAGTCAGTAAAATTTTTGCTAAGGTAATAAATGGCATGCTCTTTTTGGCCAGACTCGTCATGCTGGCCCAGTACGCACCCCATTGAATTATCCAAAACAGTCAGATACATGATTAAAGGTCTTCCTTCGATGGGTGGCATCAAGATAGGAGGTTCTAGCAAATACTCCTTGATTTTATCGAAAGCAATTTGACATTCATCATTCCATTTAACCACCTTATCTTTCTTCAACAGCTTGAAGATTGGCTCACAGGTAGATGTTAGGCGTCCCAAGAAACCTCTGACCTCCTTCTCAGTGCGAGGGGCAGGCATTTCTTGTATAGCTTTGACTTTGGCAGGATCAACCTCGATGCCTTTGTTGTTGACAATGAAACCCAAGAGTTTACCGGACCTGACTTTGAAAGTGCACTTGTTAGGGTTCAGTCTGAGCTTATACTCCTTCAATCTAACAAACAGCTTTTGCAGATGGTCGAGGTGTTCTTCTTCTGTTTGTGAACGGGCTATCATGTCGTCTACGTAGACTTCAATCTCATGATGTATCATGTCATGAAACAAAGCTACCATGGCTCGCTGATAGGTTGCCCCGGCATTCTTCAGTCCGAACGGCATCACTTTATAGCAGAAGGTACCCTACTGCGTAACAAAAGTAGTCTTCTCCATGTCTTCGGGGGCCATTTTGATCTGGTTGTACCCTGAAAATCCGTCCATGAAAGAGAATACCTTGTGTTGAGCTGTGTTGTCAACCAAGACGTCAATGTGTGGTAGTGGAAAATCATCTTTAGGGCTAGCCCTGTTTAAATCTCTGTAGTCCACACACATTCTGACTTTGTCGTCCTTCTTCGGTCGGTCCCTTTCGTGTTTGTATATGTCTAATTTTACCTAGCATATACCCAATATCTTTCTTATGTATGCTACCAACTCCGGACATGCATATTTTATATCCTCGATATAGTCCTTTCTTCCGGTCTCTCTCGTATATGTTCTTTCCTCTAAACATATAGTCATGGAATCTTTGTAAAGAGTATTTTCCTCTGGTCTCTTTATTATTATTATATGTCTGCTACCAACTCCAGACATGTATTTTTGATATCTCTGGTTAGATTCCTTTCCTCCAGTCTCTTTTCTGTTATATGTCCTTTCCTCCGGACATGTATATTTGATATCTTTCGTATGTATCCTTTCCTCCGGACATGTATTATCGATATTTTTTATAGGGATTTCTTCAGTTAGTAATTGTCTTGTGTTCACTACCAACTCCAAACATATATTTGTGGTATCTTCGATAGAGTCCTTTCTTTCGGTCTCTTTCATATATGTCCTTTCCTCCAGATGTATAGTTATGATATCCTTTGTAAGAGTCCTTTCATCTAGTCTATTTTATATGTGTCATTTCCTCCAGACATGTATATTCGATATCTCTTCGGTATGTGTCCTTTCCTCCAGACATGTACTTGTGATGTCTTTGTAAAGAGTCATTTTCTCCAGTCTCTTTCTTGTTATATGTTCGCCACCAACTTCGAACATATATTCGTGATATCTTTGTTAAGTGTCCTTTCTTCCGGTCTCTTTCTTATGTGTCTGCTACCAACTTCAGACATGTTGATATCCTTGTTAGAGCTTTCTTTTGTCTATCTTTTTCGTATATGTCCGCTACCAGCTCCGGACATGTATATATAGTATCTCCGATAGAGTCCTTTCATCTAGTCTCTTTCGTTTATGTCCTTTCCTCTGGACATATAGTAGTGATATCTTTTGTAAGAGTCATTTCACCTGGTCTCTTTCTTGTGTCTGCTACCAACTACAGGCATGTCTATTCAACATTTGTCGTATGTGTCCTTTCCTCCGGACATATATTGTTGGCATCATTGGTAGAGCTTTCTTCGGTTAGTCTTTTTGTTGTGTTCGCTACCAACTCTGAACATATGATCCTTGATATCCAATCTCTTTGTTGTGTGTCTAATCTTGACCTGACATATATCTACCCCTGACAACCACTATTTACCAAAAAGCAAAAAAAAATAAAAAATACAGAAAAGCAAAAAAATAAATAACACTTAACTGACTTCAAAGTGCGAATTTTACGGTTCTATTAAGTATTCAATCCTCTTTCACCTTGAATTTCGAAAGGCATCGGCCAATCTCACCCTCTGGTTAAAGAATATTGAATAGGGGCAGTTGTTGTACCCCAAAATTATCCCTCTTAATTCTAACCTTAATTGGCTTATACTTTATAATCATATGCATATTGACCTTACCGGTTGATCAAAACCTGCAAAGTGGTCGGCTGATGATCTTCTGTCGGGCTGGAAATTCGAGGAGGAAAAAGGGGCGGCTGTACCTGTATAGTACTCCAACGATCAAGTAAGTATGTGAGCAAAGAGATATAAGCAGAGTGTTAGGATTTTAGTAGTGAATAGTGAATATTCGATACCTGAACCTCGCATGTGTGAGGGTATATATAATGCCCCTGGCGCGTAGCCATTGGTTACTATTTTTGGGCCTAGATATACGGACCCGTAAAAATAGGTAACTGCCAAAACTTGGTCATACCAAGCAAGTAAGCTCATAATTAGCCGTTGGCCCTGAAGAGTAGGTAAGTTACAGGAAGTGGTCTGGTCGGTTCTTGGTTTTATAGGCGACTCAGTGTCAGGAAGACTGAGAGTTACTCGTTGCTCACAGTGGGTTACTGTCGATTCAGGAGGGCAAACAATTGATGGTGCTCGACAGTAACGGGGAAGAGGGAGATCTTATGCTGGGCCCACTCTGGTTGTAGAGCCATTCCAGAATAGTAGCCTCTCAAGTCGTTGCTTCCCGACATGGGAGTGACGATTTTTGTCGTTCGCCTGTGAAACGGGGTATTTCTTACGGGGGGTATGCATCGCTCGTTGCTCCTTTCTCGCGGAGAGATGAGCAGATGGTTGCTTTGGGTTTTGAACTTGAAGAGGTGGCATGTTTCGGGGAGTGTGCTGATGAAACAACATGGTGATGGCCTAGGGGCTAGGGTGTAATGATGACGCACTTAGGATTACCTAGGCGTGTCTCACCCATGCACGGATGGTTTCAGCTATAAATATGAGAGGAGTATGGCTTTCTGTATTTTTCATTCTTCTCTCATACTGCTCATTATCGTTCGCCCGATGAACTCCCCTATTTTACAAGTTTCTACTGCTCGCCACCGCTCTTCCCAGCCTTCTTTATTCTTCAATCGGTAAGTTTCTGATTCTTCACTATTTTTAGACCCTTTTATGTTTGCGATTATATTTTTAGAATTGTATGCCGTTAGTGTTAGAATGTCGTTAGTTGGGATTTTCTTAGACGAGTGTTGGTGGTGAATGATGGTTCTGCACTTTGGAATCGTCGGAGTCGTCGTAGGCTCTTCAAGCGACATTCATGATGCACTGCAGGAGATTGAGTTGTTTTTCGTGAAAGGCGGCATGTTCTTGTCTTGAAGAAGCATTCCTTTTCTCAGACGCCTTACTGAGGTTTCTAGTCGGGGACATCATCCTCGTTTATCAGCACCCTTTCACTTGATTAGTGGTGAAAGGGTGGTTCTGGAGATGATGTCGAACTCACCTCTATCCTCTGCTTTTTGAGTACTATGTCTAATATCGGGGATGATTTCTCAGACGAAAGAACTGAGTCCTCTCCAAGCTCCATGGGAAATTCATGCAGCTCGTTGAGTGTTCGGGAGGTTTTTAGGGGGGAACCAAGTAGATCGGTCCAGCAAATAGAGGGAGAGGATGCAGAGACGGTCCTTGTCGACAAGGTCGGCCTATTCTTTCCTGACGAGGATGAGGACCTGTGGTCCTGGGTCGCCTAAGACCCTTGGGATTGGGCCTCTTATTTCTTCGAGCATCCCGACGAGGTTTTTACCGAGGTGTACTCGCACGACGACGGAGGTCAAGGAGACTGGTCACTATGGATCCCAGGGAAATACAATCATATATTATCTAAGTACGTAAAGAGGCGTATTCCCATGTATGATATTGTTTTTTGGGAGATGGGTCTCCGACTCTAGTTTTCAGACTTCGAAGTGGTTGTTTTCCATCACCTTCGGTTGGCTCCTTCTCAGTTACATCCAAACGGGGTCTCTTTCATGCAAGCGCTCGAGATTGTCTGTGATTACCTAAAGATCAGGGCCACCATCCCTTTGTTATTTTACTGCTTCCATCTCCAGAGGAGCAGGATTAATGGTAGGTGGGGATGGCTTGCCTTGAATCAAGGCAATGGAAAGTTGTTCAAAGCCTATCTGGAATTCGTCCGAAATTTTAAGGACAAGTATATCTTGGTGCAGCCCCTTTCGAATAGGGCGATGTTGAATGTCTTCAGGACCATACCGGTGTGTGACGAGGACGGGGTTCCTCATTTGAACGAGAAGGAGGATCAAGTGATCAAGTTGGTTCATAAGTTTCCCTTCCAGTGGACGAGGAAACACTTCGACAATAAATTGGGCTCTTATGTCTGGAAGGAGGGAGAGCTTGGCGTCAAGGACCAAGAGAGCTTTGTCGTCCTGACTTCTTTCTTGGTGAGGATCCCTCTCATCCATAGAGTGGCCCGAGGAGGAAAACCGGTGACAGACAAGGACGGGGAGCCCATCTTTGAGCTTGGCTTGATTGTTGTTAAGGAGCTTCTCGCGAGCGAGGATCCAGTCAAATATCTGGGTATTTTAGTCTTACGTTTTAAATTTTTATACGTGTGAGATATTTTTTTAGTCTTCTGGTTGCTAACCCTGATTTTTGGTTATTTGCAGATAGTATGAATCCTACTCAGGAGCGTATCGCCCAGAACTTTGCTACCAAGACGAAGAAGGCCTTGAAGGATGTGCAGACTAGTTCGAGCATTGTTCCCACGTCTAGGCCGGGTAACTCATCTTCAGATCTAGCTATTGTTTCTCTCTCTCCTGCTCCGGTATCCTCGAGGCCAAAGAGGCCACGTGTCGAGGTACGTGTCGATCTGACCAGGGAAAAGAGGAAAGGGACGTACAACCTACCCCATTGCTGGCTGGAGAAGGTTTTCTTTGAGGGCATGTCTCTTGTCTTCCTCGGGCTGAGTCTCTTCACCTCGAGGGTTCGGAACACCCAGAAAAAAGGGCTATGTTGGTGCAATATGCCGATAGTTTGATGACAATACTAGAGATGACAGTTGCCTATACCGAGGGAAGTTCTTCGCAGGAAGCTGAACTGAAGAAGTTACAGGCCAAGATGGCCGCGATTGAGAAGGCGCAGAGCGGTGAGGAAAAGGCCCGGATATCGGCCGAGGAGGACCTGGGGAGGGTTTTCGAGGAGTGCAACTCCTTGCTGCTCCAGAAAAAGGTTCTAGATGAGAAAGTGATGATCCTCGCTACCGAAACCGTGCCTACAAAAAACAAGCCGAAGGAAACGAAATACCTAAAGACCCATGCCATATTGTTCGCTCGCTTTTAGCTGGCGATGAACAACGCCCAAGCCACCTCCTGGGGGAGTTTTGTGAACACGGTGAAGCAGATGCGCGTGCTAAACCCCGGGGTCGAACTCAATACCTCTGGCATGGGGGTCAATTATCATTTGGTTGCAGGAAGAATCCTAGTCCCAGATTACCTCAAAGAGCTTGTCGACAGCCAGCCAATGGCCTTCCCTTGTTGTCACCCGTTGCTGAGGAGAGAATACAGAAGTGAAGTTAGTTTATCGCAGCTTGCATGCTGTTAACTTGTAATTTTTTAGGAGAATGTCTACTTATGTAAATTCCGAACATTTGTGCTCTTTGCGGCCATGATTTTACTTTAAATGTGGGGTCATCGGCCCATTTTTGTAAAATTAATGTAATGGCGGCCTTGGAGGTCATTTGTTTTAACTTTGGATATTTTATGTTTGCATGTTTGTTGTGATGTTGTATAATGGGGAACTATTCGTATGGTTTGTGTGTTCGTCAATATGGTTGAATGGACGAACGGCCAGAGTGAATTTTGGGCATAAGCCGGAACTCGGGTTACATTTCGAGGGCCTGAGTTCGGCAGCATGAACTTCCTGTCACGAGTCGGGTGTTCTACCATCATGGTACGGGCATGATGGAGCTCTATTGAGTTATCCATGTCGGGCTGAGGACTTACTCATTTAAAAAGCGGAGTCTCGCCCCTTCAATATAATTTTGGGTGTTATGTTTGTACCTAGGCATGCACGCGTGGTCAGGCTTGGATGAGTCTGTCTTGTCGACGAGATTCGCTGACTGTTCAGTGTTTTTAACTGTAATATTGTTTCAATTTCTCGGTGTTCCATGAACAGACGAGTTGTTCCGCTTGTAAATTTTCTAAATAATATGCTCGGATCCCCGTTTTTGCATAGACACGATAAGGACCTTCCCAATTTGCTGCGAGATTCTTTGCGATTTTTTTTAAGACAAGGCTGCCGACCTCAAACTCTCGTTGTATGACTTTAGTGTCGTAGCGCATGGCTGTATTTTGATTTAGAGATGCCTCTCGTAAGTCCGCCCATGTTCTGGTTTCCTTAACAAGATTTAATTCCTCTCGAAGGCGACATCGTTCATCTCCTCGTCCGGGGGAGCTTCGGTTCGTCTAGAGGGTTCCTCGATCTCTACGAGAATAACAGCCTCCATTGCATAAGTTAGTCGGAAAGGAGTTTCTTTGGTTGATGAATGTGCCAATGTTCTATATCCCTAGAGTATGTTGTACAGCTCCTCGACCCACCTCTTCTTGGTTTCGTCTAATCTTCGCTTAAGTCCCCTGAGAATTAACGTGTTCACATATTCGACTTGGTCATTTGTCTGGGAGTGCTCGATAGAGGCAAAGTGTTGGGTGGTGCCCAACTTGGAAACAAATTCCTAAAAGGCGTGATCGGTGAACTGAGTATCATTGTCAGTGACTACCACTTGTGAAATGCCGAATCAAGCGAGGATGTTTCTTTTGTAGAAGCGAAGGATGTTTTGGGTCATAATTTTGGCCAGAGCTTCGGCTTCTATCCATTTTGTGAAGTAGTCGACCGCTACGATCAAATATTTATTTTGATTGGTCCCTACCACAAATGGTTCGAGTAGGTCCAATCCCCACCAGGCAAAGGGCCGAGGAGAGGAGAGAGACTTGAGCTCGTTGGGTGGAGCTAGATGCATGTCTGCGTGTCATTGGCATTTGTCGCATCTTTTTACGTGTTCTTTTGCATCATTCTGCATGGTGGGCCAATAGTATTCGGAATGTAAAGCTTTCCTGGCGAGGGATCTTCTACCTAGATGTTGGCCGCTAACTCCCTCGTGGATTTCGAGAAAGATACGATCCGCGTTGCATCAATCGGCGCATTTGATGAGGGGAATGGAGAATCCTCTCTTGTATAGTGTGCCTTTGATCAAAACGTATGAGCAGGCTCTTCATCTGACAGCGACCGCTTCTTTTGACTCAGTGGGCAGCTTTCCTTTCATGAGATAGTCGCGTACGGGAGTCATCTAGCAGTCGTTGTCCCCTATGGCGAATACTTCTAAGGTTGAAGATGGTTTCTTGGTGCTCAGTTGAGGAAGGATTTCCTATATCACTGACTTGTTTCCTCCCTTCTTATTCATGCTTTCTAATTTGGATAGGAAGTCCGCACGAGCGTTATGTTCACGGGGAACATGATGCACGTCCACCAATTTGAATCTCTTCTTTCTTTCCTGGACTAGGGCCCAATATTCAGCAAGTTGGTCTTTTTTGACCTGGCATTCTCCTCGGATCTAGGATGCCACCAGTTGAGAATCACTGAAGATCTTAACTTCCTCGGCTCCTAGATCCTCCGCCAGGCACAAGCCTGTAAGGAATGCCTCGTACTCAAATTGGTTGTTCGAGGTCGGGAAGGACAGTTCGAGGGAGACCTCGACCAAGGTTCCTTCTTCATTTTCCAATATGATACCAGTGCCCTCTCCGTCGAACTGGAGGCACCATCGATGAAGATTATCCACTTGCGTTCTCCGTCTGGAGGTCCGGACGAAGTCATTTCAGCCACGAAGTCGGCCAATACTTGAGCTTTGAGGGCTTTCATCCTCTCATATTGGATTTCTAATTCGGGGAGTTCTAGGGACCACTTTAACATTCTGCCTGCCATGTCGGGTCTTCTGAGCAGCTGTTTTATCGGTTGGTCTATTCGAACGACTATGGTATGGGCGAAAAAGTAGTATATGGACTACATGCTCGAAGTCTATATGGATGACATGATTTTCAAATCCACGGAAAAGGTCGACCACACCCTCCACTTAAAGAAAGTGTTCGAGCATGCCGAATGTGGTTAGTCGTCGTCAAAAAAATAACCTGCTCATACGTTTTGATCGAAGGCAGACTATACAGGAGAGGATTATCCATTTCCCTCCTCAAATGGATCGATCGATATGTCACGGATCGTATCTTGCTCGAAATCCATGAGGGAATTAGCGGCCATCATCTAGGCGGAATATCCCTCGCTAGGAAAGCTTTACGAGCAGGATACTATTGGCCCATCATGCAGCATGACGCAGAAGAACACGTAAAAAGATGCAACAAATTCCAATGACACGTAGACATGCATCTAGCTCCACCTAATGAGCTCAAGTCTCTCTCCTTTCCTTGGCCCTTCGCCTGGTGGGGATTGGACCTCCTCAGTCCATTTGTGGTAAGGACCAATCAAAATAAATATTTGATTATAGCGGTCGACTATTTCACAAAATGGATAGAAGCCGAAGCTCTGGCCAAAATAACGGCCCAAAATGTCCTTCGCTTCTATAAAAGAAACATCCTCGCTCGATTCAGTATTCCACAAGTGATAGTCACCGAAAACGGTACTCAGTTCATCGATCACGCCTTTCAGGAATTCTCGCCAGCTGGACACCATCCAGCACTTTGCCTCTGTCGAGAACCCCCAGATGAACGGTCAAGTCTAATCTGCGAACAGGGTAATTCTTAGGGCAATTAAGCGAAGATTAGACGAAACCAAGAAGAAGTGGGTCGAGGAGCTGCACAGCGTACTCTATAGAACAACGACACATTCATCGATCGAAGAAAATCCTTTCTGACTAACTTATAAAATGGAGGTCATTATTCCCGTAGAGATCGAGGAATCCTCTAGAGAAACTAAAGCTCCCCCGGACGAGGAGATGAATGACATCACCCTTCGAGAGGAATTAAACCTTGTTGAGGAAATCAGAACCGGGACGGCCCAATGACAGGCCTCGCTCAAACAAAAGATAGCCATGTGCTACGACACCAAAGTCATACGACGAGAGTTTGAGGTCGGTAGCCTTGTCTTAAAAAGAAATCACAAAGAATCTCACGAAGGCAAACTCGCAGCAAACTGGGAAGTTCCTTATCACGTCTACACAAAAACAGGGATCGGAGCATATTATTTAGAAAATTTTCATGGGGAAAAACTCCTTTGTTCATGGAACACCGAGAAATTGAAACAATATTACAGTTAAAAACACTAAACAATCAGCGAATCTCGTCAACAAAAAAGACTCATTCAAACCCGACCACACGTGCATGCCTAGGTACAAACATAAAACCCAAAATTATATTGAAGGGGCAAGACTCAACTCTTTAAATGAGAAAGTCCTCGGCTCGACATGGATAACTCAATCGAGCTCCATCATCCCTGTACCACGACGGCAGAACACCCGGCTTGCAACGGGAAGTTCATACCACCAAACTCAGGCCCTCGAAACATAACCCGTGTTCCGGCTTATGCCCGGCATTCACCCTGGTCGTTTGTCCAGTCAACCACACCGATGAACACACAAACCATACGAACAGTTCCCCATTAAAAAGCATCACAATAGACATGCAAACATAAAATATCCAAAGTTAAAACAAATGACCGTCAAGGCCGCCATTACATCAATTTTACAAAAATGGGCCCATGACCCCACATTCAAAATAAAATCATGGTCGCAAGGACCACATATTTTCGGAATTTACATAAATAGGCATTCGCCCAAAAAAAATACAACTTAACGGCACACAGGCCGGGACAAACTAACTTCACTCCTCTGCTATCTCCTCAGCAACAAGTGACAATGGGGGAAGGCCCTCGGCTGGCTGGTCGATGAACTCTTTGAGGTAATCTGGGACTAGGATTCTTCCTGCAACCATATAATAATTGACCCACATGACGGAGGTATTGAGTTTGACCCCGAGGCTTAGCATGCACAGGTGCTTCACCGTGTTCTCAAAACTCCCCTTGGAGGTGGCTTGGGCATCGTTAATCACCAACTGAAAGCGAGCGACAAATTTGGCACGGGTCTTCAGTAGCGAGGATTTCCATTTTCTCATCCAAAACCTTCTTCTCGAGCAGCAAGGAGTCACGCTCCTCGGAAACCCTCCCCAGGTCCTCCTCGAACGTCTTTCGGGCCTTTTCCTCGTCGCTTCGTGCCTTCTTTGTCGCCGCCATCTTGGCCCGTAACTTCTTCAGTTCAGCTACCTACGAAGAACTTCCCTCGGTATAGGAAACTACCATCTCTAGTATCCTTATCAAACCGCTGGTATCCTGCATTAACATCGCCTTTTTTCTGGGTGTTCCAAACCCTCTAGGTGAAGAGACTCATCCCGAGGAAGATGGAGAGTTGCTCCCTCGAAGAAAGCCTTCTCCATCTAGCAAAGGGGTAGGTCGTACGTCCCTTTCCCCTTTTCCCCGGTCAGATCGACACTTCCCTCGGCGTGTGGTTCTTCGGCCTCGAGGATATTAGAGTATGAGAGAGAGCAACAGTAGCTGGACCTAAACATGATTTGCCCGACCCAAACGTGGGAACAACACACGAACCAGTCTGCACATCCTTCAAGGCCTTCTTCTCCTTGGTAGCAAAGTTTTGGGCGATACACTCCTAAGCAGGATTCATACTATCTGCAAATAACCAGAAATTAGGGTTAGCTACCAGAGGACCAAAAAAATATCTCACACGTATAAAAATTCAAAACATAAGACTAAAGTACCCAGATATCTGTCTGGATCCTCGCTCGCGAGGAGCTCCTTAACAACAATTAAGCCAGGCTCAAAGACAGGCTCCCCGTCCTTATCCATCACCAGTTTGCCTCCTCGGCCCACTCGTTGGACAAGAGGGATCTGCACCATGAAAGCAGTCAGGACGGCTAAGCTCTCTTGGTCCTTGATGCCAAGCTCCCCCTCCTTCCATACATAAGAGCCCAATTTATTGTCAAAGTGTTTCCTAGTCCACTGGAAGGGAAACTTATAAACCAGCATGATCAATTGATTCCCCTGCTCATACAAACTAGGAACCTTGTCCTCGTCACACACCGGTACGATCCTGAAGACATTCAATATCGCCCTGTTTGAAATGGGCTTCACCAAGATATACTTGTCCTTAAAATGTCAGACGGATTCCAGATAGGCGTTGAACAGCTTTCCATTGCCTTGCTTCAAGGCAACCCATCCCCACCTACCATCAATCATGCTCCTCTAGAGATGGAAGCAATAGAAGAACAAAGGGATGATGTCCCCTTTCTTCAGGTAATCACAAATGATCTCGAACACCCGCATGAAAGCGAGCCCGTTCAGATATAACTGAGAACGAGCCAGCCGAAGGTGACAGAAAATGGCCACTTCGAAGTCTGAAAACAGGAGTCGGAGGCCCATCTCCGGAAAAACAATATCGTACATGGGAATATGCCTCTTGTCGTACTTAGAGCATATACGAATGTATTTCCCTGGGACCCATAGCAAACAGTCTCCTTGACCTCTGACGTCGTGCGAGTACACCTTGGTAAAAACCTCATCGGGATGCTCGAAGAAATAATAGGCCCAATCACAAGGGTCTTGGGCGACCCAGGACCATAGTTCCTCACCCTCTTTAGGAGGGAATAGGTCTACTTGGTCGATAGGATCTGTATTTGCGTCCTCTCCCCCTATTTGTTAGACTGGTCTTCTCGGTTCCCTCCAGGAAACCTCCTGAACGCTTGACGAGCTGCATGAATCACCCGTGGAGCTTGGAGAGGACCCAGTTCTTTCGTTTGAGAAATCATCCTCGGTGTTAGCCATAGTACCTGAAAAGCAGAGGATTGAGGTGAGTTCGACATCATCGCCAGAACCACCCTTCCACCACTAATCAAGTGAAAGGGCTCTGACAAACAAGGATCATGTCCCCGACCAGAACCCTCAATAAGGCGTCTGAGCAAAGGAACGTTTCTTCAAGACAAGAATAGGCTGCCTTCCGCAAAAAACAACCCAATTGTCAATGGTGCATCGTAAATGTCGCTTGAAAATCCTACAACGGCTCCGGCGATTCCAAAGCATAGAACCACCATTCGCCGCCAACACTCATCTAAGAAAATTCCAACTAACGACATTCTAACCCTAACCGCATGTAGTTCTAAAGATAAATCGTAAACATCTGAACTAAATAGGTCTAAAAACAATGAAGAATCGGAAACTTACCGATTGAAGAATAAAGAAGGCTGGGAAGAGCGACGGCGGGCAGTGTGAGAGAAGAATGAAAAATATAGAACGCCCTACTCCTCTTGTATTTATAGCTGAAACCATCCGTGTATGGATGACATACGCCTAGGGAACCCTAAGGGCGTCATCATTAAACCCTAGCTCCTAGGCCATCATAGCGTCGGTTCATCGGCATATTTCCTGAAACACGCCACCTCTTCAAGTTCAAAGCCCAAAATGACCAACTTCTCATCTCCGTGCGAGAAAGGAGCAACGAGCAATGCACACCCCCATAGGAAACACCCCGTTTCAAGAGCGAATGGAAAAAGTCGTCACTCCCATGCCTGTAAGCAACAACTTGAAGGGTTATTGTTGTGGACTGGCCCGATAGCCAGAATGGGCCCATCCTAAGATCTTCCTCTTCCCTGTTACCGTCGAGCACCGTTAATCGTTTGCCTTTCTGAATCGACGACAACCCACTGTGAATAACAAGAAACTCTCAATATGCCCGACACCGAGTCGCCCAGACAACCAGGAATCGACTAGACCACTACCTGTAACTTACCTTCTCCGCAGGGCCCACAGCTAGTTATGAGCATACCTGCTCGGTATGACCAAGTCCTGGAAGTTACTTGTTTTCACGTGTCCGCGTATCTAGGCCCAAAAATAGGAACCAATGGCTATGCGCCAGGGGTATTATATATAGCCTCACACATGTGATGGTCAGGTATCGAATATTCACTATTCACTACTAAAATCCTAACACTCTGCTTGTATCTCTTTGCTCCCGCACTTACTTGATTGTCGAAGTGCCTTACAGGTACAACCCCTCTTTTTCCTCCTCGACTTTCCATCCCGACAGAAGATCATCACTGGCCACTTTGCAGGTTGTGATCAATCGGTAAGATCAGTTTGAATCATGCGGAATTGGTTTATTGATGACATAATCGATATAGATCTTGATTTTATTTGGTAAAATTGTTGATAATTTTTTGATACCGAATTTTAGATCTAAATATCAATTATGGAATTTTGTTGAGATTTAATTGTGTTTTCATGAGTTAATGCAATTTTCGTGTAGATTTGCAGATGAATTCAAGTTTTCAACATAAAAATCTCAAATCTGGAAATTGCATTAACACTTGAATTGTATTGTTTGTGACTTGGAATATATGGATTTATTTGTTTGCAAAGTGTTTGTAGTTTCTAAGCAATAATACTTGAATCGATAAACGCTTTTGTATCCGTTTATGAGTTGTGATTTAATTCACGGTTGTTGCTTATTTGAACTTGTTGGTACGTTTGGTGGCTACCGGTACCATTTCAGATTGATTTTATTCTGACTTTTTGCCACTTTCATATGCAATAAGTTTCTGCCTGGAGGTTACATTTGTGGACCCAATGCGTATTTAAATGTTATTTCTTCATGGTTTGATCCCAAATTGAATTGTAACGATAATGTATAGCTCTGAATTCGTTTCCTTGTTATTTCTAACATGTTTATTGACTTGTGGAATGCATTTTAAGAGAGCTTTAGATCGTTTAATTTTTCATTATTCGATTGAAAAGCATTTGTTTCTGCCTCTTTGTGGATTTGTGGATTCTCTTCCGACGTGATTTACTTTGATTCTCATTTCATGAGACTGCTTGTGTTTTTCTCTGGATATGAATTTTTGTGCAGGTGTTCTGTATGTGGATGTGTATGGCATGCATTCTCATTGTGCTTTATTGATGATTCGACACATATTCTTACTATTTTATTGTTGATGCTAGCTTGCGTGAAGTTTTCTGTATTATTTCTGCTTTTTCTTGCTACGAACTCTTGTTCGTTTGGTATTATATTGATTCAGGTTTATTTTTCCGCATCATTTACTGCTTTCTTTGCCATGAGAAGTAGGAATATAGATGCATGACTGGGAGTCCCTACTTTAGGTGGGAAATCTGTTTAAATTCCTTAAGTGAGGCAATGTTTGTTCTGTTAAAGTCCTCGAAATAAGGGAATGTTTTTGTTTGCAAAAGACTCTAAAAGGGGCGAATTCGCGTTGTTTGTTTAAAGACCGCAAAAGAGGAATTTTTTCCAAAGTCCTCAAAGAAGGCATTTCTCTTCCCCTTTTATTTCGTGCTTACTATCGAGTCAATAAGTGGAGAAAAGGGTCCGTAATCGACTCCCACATATTCTAGTTTGTGTCGTTCTTAGCTCATGTTATACGTCGATGCTTCAAACCGTGCTTACTCTTGTTATCGAGTCGGTCAAGTGGAAGACATGGGTCCATAATCAACCCACCAAGCTTTGTCATTTGTTTCAATGATGTTAGCTCACGTCACTCAACGATGATGCCCCGAGTTGTTAATCGACGTCAGTGCTCAAGTAAATCAAGTGGAAAGAGTTCCTTACTCCCACTTTGAGGTCTATTGGACTCATTTGTTTGTTGCTAGCTCGCACTCGACGTTTTTTTTAGCTTCGGCTCGACTTTCTTTGATAGCACTTGTGCTTATGCTTTCCATTATGTTGTAACCTTTGTATGCTCCCTTAAGATTCACTTATTTCGTTTCTGGTGCAAGTTAGACATTAGGATCTTAATCCATGCATTCTAACATAGGTAGAGATTTCCTTTTCAAAACTCAACTATAGGACCAATCATTGCATTAGGGATATAGCTAGATAGTTTCCCTAAGATGTTTTCTTTTTCTTTGGCATCCTTAAGACTAAAAATTTTTTATTGGCAAATGCATTAAACACTCTAACATTTTCAAATCCTTTTTCAAGGTAAAAAAATTAACCAATTCAAAAAATTTTCACCTTTGAGCCTTTCTTTGAAACTCTTAAAAGGATGTGTTAATTCTACTCTGCGTAACACGACGCATAAATCCCCAAAGGTTGGGTGGCACCATGTCAAAATTTCTAGAGCATGAGTGTAACATTATCCGCCTTCGAGCATTTTTCTTTTGAAAATACCTTTTTCAGGTAGAACATGTTAATTCATTTATGTGCTAACGCGTGAGTCTCCAAAGGTCGAGTTGCGGAAGAAAGCAAAATTAATATTGTTCATAAAAAATAAAAAACAAACAGAAACTTTTTAGTCGAACTACGGCACTCTGATTCCTTAAAGGGATACGTAGTCATTTGGCCGCAGGGCCCAAGCGAGAGAAACTTTGTAAATATTCCTTCTTTTCCCCGTGTTTTCTTTTGCAAGCATTCCCTTTTTCATTTTTCCCTTAGCTCGTAAGCTTTATATATGAACACATCCTTTTATTAGAATAACAAGAGTGGATCCCGTGGAGTACTACGGAAGTGAGGGGTGATAATACCTTCCCCTTGTGTAATCGACTCCCTTACCCTTATCTCTCGGTTTCAAGACCTTGATTTCACCCTTCTCAGGTTTACTCGATGTTTACCTTTCCCTTCATGTGGGATAAAAAAGTTTGATGGCGACTTCATTGATTTTCTCTCAATGATTGTTTCGTCGGTTGTTTCAGAGAGAGTAGTCTTCTAATTGATGTTGTATTCATAATATTTGTGAGCAAAAGTTGGTTGCTGAGATATATTTTGCATCTGTCGTAGAAAGAGCAATTGTTCCTTGTTTTTTATAGGACCATGTAATGAGAGAATTTCCTAAAAATTGACATGCTCCACTAGTGCTTTTCTTTCAATTTCATCTCCAGCATAGTCAGCATCACAGTAGGCTATAAGATCAAAGTGTGAATGTTTTTATACCTTAGACCTAGGTTAGTTGTACTAACAATATACCTTAAAATTCTTTTGACTGCACTTAGATGTGACTCTTTAGGAGCAGTCTGAAATCTAGCACATAATCCTACTGCAAAGACAATGTCATATCTACTAGCAGTTAAATATAATAATGAGCCAATCATACCTCTATAGTCTTTGTCAGGAACTGATGGTCCACTTTCATCTTTATCCAAATGAATTGATGGATGCATAGGGGTAGACATAGCTTTAGCATATTTCATGTTATATTTTTAAGAAGTTCATTTATATATTTTTCTTGACAGATGAAAATTACATTTTCATTTTTTTATTTGAAGTCCCAAAAAGAATCTAAGCTCTCCCATTAGGCTCATTTCAAATTCGCTTTGCATAAGATCGGAGAATTCTTCACACATATTTTCATTTATTGATCCAAAAATAATATCGTCCACATAAATTTGAACAATCAGGAGATCATTTTTAAGAGTTTTCTTAAACAAAGTTGTGTCTATTTGTCCTCTTAAAAAGTTGTTTCCTATGAGAAATAAGCTTAATATTTCATACCAAGCTCTCGGATCTTGTTTCAAACCATATACAGCTTTGGTTAGTTTGAAAACATGTTGAGGAAAAGATGTACTTTCAAAACCAGGAGGTTGATGAACATACACCTCCTCATTAAGATATCCATTTAAAAAGATACTTTTAACATCCATTTGAAAAAGTTTAATATTTTTTTGTGCAGCAAAAGCAAGAAGAATTCTAATGCCTTCTAACCTTGTGGATGGAGCATAAGTTTCATCATAGTTAATACCTTCTTGTTGATTATATCCTTGAGCAACCAGTCTTACCTTGTTCCTCATTACCTTTTCCTTCTTCATCTAGTTTGTTTAGAAACACTCATCTTGTCCCAATGATGGTATTTATTTGAGGACACTCTACTAGAGTCTAAACTTTATTCTTTTCAAATTAATACAATTCTTTGGTCATGGCTTCTATCTAGGAACGATCTTTCATGGCATCATTTATAATTTTTTGTTCTTCTTGAGATATTAATACCATATTGTTGATGTTTTCCTTGAAGTATTATCTTGTTCTTACTTGATCAGAAGTATTACCTATGATTAATTCATGAGAATGATTTATGACAGATTTCCATCCCTTTGGAGGAGATTGTGTATGTTGTTCATGATTATTCTTATCTTCTTTAGATGGGTCATTTGTAATATTGATGGGTTCTTTCCTTTGTTCCTCTAAATCTTCTTCTACCTGTTTTTCTACACACAAATCATTCACTTCATCAAATAAGACATGCATACTTTCCTCAACACATTGAGTCTTTAGGTTACACACTCTATAACCTTTAGATGAAGTTGAGTACCCAAGAAAGAGTCCTTTATCAGATTTAGAATCAAATTTGTACAAGTTATCTTAATTGTTAAGAATAAATCAATAACATCCAAAGATGTTAATATATGATATATTTGGAGTTTTATTTTTCCATAGTTCATTTGAGGTTTTATTTATGATTCTTCTAATTGAAACACGGTTTATGATATACAAGATGTATTGATGGCTTCTGCTCAGAAATATTTTTCAATGTTAGATTCATTTAGCATGGTTCTAGCCATTTCTTGAAGAGTCCTATTTTTTCTTTCAACCACTCCGTTTTATTGAGGGGTTCTAGGACAAGAAAAATTATGAGATATACCAAGTTTATCAAAGAAGTTTTTAAAAGAGATATTTTCAAATTCTCCACCATGATCACTCCTTAAAGCAATGATGTTGGAGATTTTCTCATTTTGAACCTTTTTACAAAAGGTTTTAAATGCTTCAAATGAGTCATCTTTGTGTTTTGAAATAAAAACCATGTGTATCTAGAGAACTCATCTACTATCACAAAACCATATCTTTTTCTGCTTAGACGGTTAGTTTTAACTGGTCCAAAAAGGTCTATGTGAAGTAGCTCAAGAGGTTTGTTTGTAGAAACAAAATTTTTAAAATGAAAACTACTCTTGACTTGTTTTCCTTTTGAACAAGCTTCACATACACCATCCTTGTCAAAGTTAACTTTGGGGAGACCTCGTACTAGATCTAGTTTAGATAGAGACAAAATTGATTTCATGCTTATGTGACCAACTCTTCTATGCCATAACCATTTATCTTTATTAAAAGATATAAATCATGGTTCTGAGGTTAGATCTTTTAGATAAAGATTATGTAGATTTTTTTCTAGATCCATAGAAGAGAAGTTTCTCAGAGTGTGGTTTTTTGACTAAGCAGACATTAGGTTTAAAAATAATTTCATAACCTTTGTCACACAATTGACTTATGCTTAGTAAGTTATGTTTCAATCCTTCAACGTACTGGACATTTTCTATTAAAGAGGAACCATTCCTACCAATGGTTCCAATACCTTTTATCTTAGCTTTTTTA
This sequence comes from Vicia faba, assembly GCA_948472305.1. NCBI lineage: Eukaryota > Viridiplantae > Streptophyta > Magnoliopsida > Fabales > Fabaceae > Vicia > Vicia faba. The sequence continues at coordinate 788,549,275 of OX451737.1, forward strand.
TTGTTTCCAAAGGTTAAAGAGCTTCCATCTTCTTTTTTTTCAAGAAGGTGAAGCACTCTTTATCTCTCGTCATATGTCTTGATAAATCACTGTTCAAGTACCATGGCTTTTTCTTAATTATTAAAAGGCATTCCTGCATCAACCAAGAGAAGTTTCTTAGGTACCCATAGTGATATGGGTCTTTGGTGGTTAGTTGCAATAATATTTTCCCTTTTATTAGTAGTTTTCAAGAGTTTGGAAAAGAATCATCTTTCCCTTTTGAAACAACATTTTGATTCAAGATGATTAGTTTTCTTACAAAAAGAACATTTTTTCTTTAGGGTTGGTTTTTTATTTTTTTTTAAACATTTTTCTTCTTGATGACATAGTTTTTTACAAAAGTATCATTTATTTCCCCTTTTTAGATGAGTGAGAAATAAATTCTTATATAATATTTGATTTTGAGATGTATTGAATCTTATCCCTGCCTTGTCAAATACTCCAGATTGGGATCCCATTATATTTTGAAAAGTATTAGTTGATTTAACAAAGCTAGTGATATCTTATGTTAAGTTTTCTACTTTCTTTTTAAGACAATGAATTTCTTTTTCTGTTTGAAATAATTTTTGAACACTTGGTTGACTCATTTTTTTCATTTAAGGTTTTTTGATACATAGATAGCTTAGAATGAGAGTTATGTAAATTTTGAATTGTTTCTAGTTGATGTTTGTTCAATTCAAGTTCATTTTTTTCAATTTTTAACTTAAACATTTGTTCCTTTTGAAATAAGAATTTTTTAGATAAAACTCTTGAATCCTCAAGTAAGTTGTCAAATAAGATTTCCATTTCTTAACATGTAAGACAAGAGTTGGATGTGATTACCTCTTCAGTGCCAGAAATTGTCATTAGACATATGTTGGCTTCCTCATTTTCCTCTTCTTCAGAATTTGAATGATCAGAGTCATCCCACGATGCTTTCTTAGATTTTTTCTTGAAGGGAAACCTTTTTGGCATCTTTTTTCTTAAGGGATATTTTGTTTTGAAATGTCCTATTTTGTTACAGCGATAGCATGTGATTTTACTTTTGTCAATTTCCTTTTTTCCTTGAAAAGGTTTTTGATTTTGATTTCTTATGAAGATCATTTGTTAAATTCTTCTAGATATCAAGTCTAGATCATCTTCATCTTCAGACAAGAGGACCATTGAGTCTACATTTTTTCTTTCAAGCTCTTGTGAGGAAGTTTCTCCTTGAGTACATGTATATTGGTTAGCTTTAAGTGCAATCATTTTACCTTTCTTTTATAGTTTATATTTTGAGATCAGACTTTCATGAGCACGTAGTGAACCAATGAGTTCTTCAACTTGCAAGACTTTGATATCTTTGGATTCAATAATTGTTGTGACCATAGGTCTCCAAATTTTTAGAAGACTTCTAAGAATTTCTCTTACTCTTTCGTGAGGTGAATATGTTTTTCCAAGAGATCTTAGTTCATTGGTTATGATGGTGAGTCTGGAAAACATTTCGTTTATTGTCTCTTCTTCTTTCATTTCAAAGATTTCAAGCCTTTTTATTCCCATGTCTATTCTTTCTTCTTTGACAATATTTGTTCCTTCCTGATGTGTTTTTAGAGCATCCCATTTTTCTTTTGCAGTTGTGCATTCTTCTATTCGATCATACTCCTCCCTACTTAAAGCACGTGATAAAATAAATTGAGATTTAGAGTTTAGTAATACCTTGTCACTTTCATCTTTGGTCCATTCAGTATGGGATTTCTGGATTGAATATGCAGGGTCTGTTGCAGTAGACATAGGTGTGAAATTTCCATTCTCAACAACTGACCACACGTTGTTGTCTTGAGATAAGAGAAATAGTTTCATTTTTCCCTTCCAGTAGTAGTAGTCAAATCTATTGAAGAATGAAGGTTTGTGAGATAATTCTCCTTCGGCTATGAACTTTGTTTGTTCATACATTTCTTTCTGGATCTTTTACTATAATATTGTTAAGTATTTTTATTCATATCCTTGTGCTCTGATACCAATTGAAGTAAATAGAGATGTCACGAGAAGGGGGGTTTAATTGTGACCCTTTTAAAATTTAGTTTTTAGCCTGATGTAAAAAACAATTTCTCAAGATTTCCTTGGAAAAGAAAGGTTAGTTTAAATCTCAAGTAATATTCAGTAATTGTGTGTGTTAAAAATGTGATTAGAAATAGAAAAAATGAACAGAATAAAGTTTAAGAGAAATTACACAAGAGAATTATCCCTGTTCACCAATGTGGTTTGTCCAGCCCCCAGAGTCTATGGGATTTTCTTTACTGATGCTTGACAAACTTTCTTCTTGGGTGAACCTTTACAACTATGTATTTTCTCAACCTCACCAGGTTTACAATACTGATTAATATAGCTTCAGTAAGCTTACACAAATAAACCAAGCCTTTTTATATCGCTTCAAGATATACCTTTGATATAAGAAATTCTTTCAAAGATTCTTTACAACTTCACCATATGGTAGTGAGAGGTTGAGTTAGGTGTCTTTGATAGTGTGGATGTTTTGATGTATAAGTGATAAGATCATTATAAATGATAAGGATTTTTTTAGCCTTCTTTCAAGAGTAAATCCATACATTTTCTTGAAGGGGAGGTGTGTATTTATAGGCAAAGAGTGGTTGATGAAGAGTCCTTTCATTTATGTCATATAATAATGTTCTTTCCTTCTTCAAAATAAGTCCTCAAGCTTTCATCATGATAAAGATAAGATTTGATGTGTCATTAGGCTTTATGTCAAATCATTGGTAAAGTGATGACATCATTTGTACTTGTGAATAGTGACATTTGTCTTTTAGTGAAACAAGTCCTCTAAATTCTTTAGTATATGGTCAAGTCCTTTAGTTCCAAGTTTCTTGCCTCATCTTTATGTTATGATGACCCCACATTTGATGATGTCATGTTGTTGATGTCACATTAATGATGTAATGCTTTCATCACATATTTGTACTTTGAAAGATTATGTTTTGTCTTCTTGTGAATAAGAGTCTTCTAGTTTTGTTGTACCAGTGGTAAGTGTGATCGGTGGATCTGGAACTGACTGTTTAACGCTGGTTCGCGAAATATCGCGGAAGCAAGAGTCGCCACCGTATTTTATTTTCTCCAACATGGAAAGGACAAAAGCACAGAAAAATTCCTTATTGAGATTAGCTCTCAGTTCGGGAGGTAGATTTATAGAAAGGGAAGGTGTTAGCACCCTTTCTATCCATGGTTATCCATGGGCTCTTAGGTACTTGCTCATTGTGTTTTCAAAAGTGTTTGTTTGCTTTTCAAAGTATGAGTGAGTTTGAAAAAGTTTCGTTTAAAGTTTCAGATCGACTCTTGTATCAGTCCTCAAGAGTGTTTGAAAAATTGTTTTTGAAAGCTTTTTGAAAAGTGTTGGTGTGAAAAGAAGTTTTTGATTTGTTTTGAATTAGAGCAAGTATCTACGAGTCGTCTACCTACCCTAAGGAATTATGTTGTGTAAATGTCCTTAAGGTAGTGTCATCCCACCATTGAGAGGTAGGTAGCACCACCGTTGGAGGTGTTTGGGTCAATTCGTTTATAGGGACAGTGTGGTCACCGAGCAACAGTAAGACACCTTAGAAGCTACCCTTATGCCATTGATCTTTTTATTCCGAGGCAACTATTCCGAGGCAACTTGTTTCGAGGCAACCGTTTCGAAGCAACTAGATCAATGGAACATAAGGACTCACTAAGACGTCCTATACTCGATGACCACGTTTCGAGGGGCAAGGCAACAGTGAGGCGTACCCTAGAAGTGGTGTGTGAATCGTGTGTCATTTTCAGTTATTATTTGTCTTGTTATGCATTGGGTGTTCTACGCTTTGATTTTATTTGAGCATACATTCTTTCATGTGATTAACAGTTTAAAGGGTGCGGAAATTTAAATGCGGAAAAATAAAGGTCCTACGCTATTACAAGGCGCGGGTCTATACATCGCCAAATTAAACAAAGACCCGATTTTGAATAAAAGTGCAGAAAGTAAATGTCCTAATTATTATTACAAGGCTTTGGGGCAAATACATTATATTTAAAAAGGAAATAAAAGTAAACGTGCAAAAAGAAATAAGAATCGAGAGTGCGAGGGCGTTGGACCCTTTAAGGAAACTGAATTGAAATTACAAATTAATTAATGATTAAATAAAGAAAGGAAATTATTTTTATGTTTTTTTTGGTATTTTATGAAATAAAGAAAATTAATTGAAATTAGAAATTACAATAAAAGCCTAGTCCTAAACTTGTTTTTAATTATTAAAAAATTGTTTAAGTTTAACCTAATTTAACCCTAATTAATTAATTACAAGTTTATTTACTAAATAATTAATAATTAATAATGATAAGAAATAAAAGGTTATTTTTTAAGAAAAAGAATAAGAAATGCTAAAACCTAATTTTTATGTTTTTTAGTTTATTTAAGAAAAAAAATTAAAATAAAACCTAATTTTACTAAATTGATTTATTAAAGGTTTATTTACAAAAAAAACTATTAATGAAAAATAAACATATTTTATTTTTATCTTTTCTGATTTTTTTCTTTTTTTATGAAAAATATTTTGGTTTTTTTTTAATTAAAACAATAAAATAAATTAAAAAGAATAAAAAAGAAAAAGAAGAAAATTAGGAGGAAGAATACAAACAAAGGGGGTTTCTGGCCCAATTATGGAGGTCAATTGTAAGCAATTTGACCCAACAGAAGGAGGCCCTTTTTTTACTTTCTATGCTTGCGTACATGTGGTTGACTGAGTGTGCATGATAGACCCCACATCCTGGCCTTTGGATTCATCTCCTGGGACATTTGGCAAGCCAAGGCGTTGGATGTATGGTGCTCCTTTGAGTGAGATAATCACCTGAACATGTTAACACAAAAAATATGAAGAAATATGGGGGACCTGGGAATCGAACCCAGGTCCCAATGCTTGCATGACAACACACCTTCCACCATGCCAAACGCGTTTATTTGTTAAATTAATGGACACTGATCAATATATGCAAAAAGTGCAATTATTCTGGAACAAACAAAAAAAACGCGCCAATGATTTGAATGCACCACTCACGTTCCTCCACGCATCATCTTCTTCAATTGTTATTTGTTTTGCCTGAAAAATAAGACTAGATAGCGGGGGTTTTAAACCCTCACTAACCTCAAACCTGCAAAATAGTGATTAGCGCATGGTGAAATAGAAATTAGGCGCGATATGATCAATAGTTTCGTCTGAATGTCCTGAGTCCAATGGTCCTGGTTTGAGTGGCCAATTGTTCCTTATTTGTGAAACCCCAAATCAAAGCTTCAGAAACCCTAAGAAGCTTTCATGGCAATTTTTGACACAGGCAATATCAATGCAATTAAAGGACACCAATCGCTTCAGAGGGTTCATGTTAGTGTAAATCAAGCATTAAAAGCCATGAATAATGTATGAAAATGCAAGCACGATTATGAAAATTTTACAGAAAAGTTAGACTTCTATCTACCAATTCTTTGCGTGTGGAGGGTTGGTTTCAATTGGAGAAGCTTCCTGGTGATGCCAGGAGTGGATTGGAATACTTTTTGGACCTTGAAACAAGCTCTAGCTATGAAAACAGTTTCTCACTTTTTTGTAAAAAATGCAAGTTTTGTTCTTTGTTTATGCGCCGCTTCTTCTGTCCTCAGCATTAGGTTTTGTTTGCATATGTATGAGGAATCATTCTAGGTCAAAAACAAAGCCCATAATCCATGTATTCAATGCTTTTGAATTTGTGATTTTCCATGATCTTTTTCAATCTTTTCTTGCCATGGAACTTGCCTATTTTGGAAGATTTGATCTCTTGAGCATGTGCACGAAATATTTAGGTCATAAAGAGTGAATATGCTGCATAAAAAGATTTGGAAAACATGTTTTAGTATTTTTCTTATATTTAATTTTAATTAAATGAATTAATAGGATTAAAAACTCAATTAATTAATTAAAAATAATAAAATAACTCCCCTTTGGGTCAATGGGTCGTGCATAGCTTTTGGGTGATGATTTATGGAGGAAATTGAGGCCCATTAGCAATTTTGAGGCATTTGAAGCAAAGTTGACTTTTCAAAATTCCCAAAAATTTCCCAACTTCCACAAGGCATATCTTGCTCAATTTTTAAGCTTTGATCATGTTCTTGGACATTTTGGAAAGGTCTTGAAGTCCTATAACTAATGCCTTTGGTCCCATGTCATTTTGATTTACCAATCTCAAGTTATGGTCTTTGACTTAAAGTTTCTTTTTGTTGACTTTTGAAAATGACCTATAATGTTGAGATTGATATCTTTTTGTGAGAGCATTTCTTGGACTTGAAGTGTGAAGAGGCGTTGTAGGAAATGTCATTCTATTCAAAATGAGCTTTGGATGGAATTTTTCTGATAAACCATGTGGAAGTTATGCCTTGGTCAATTTGCAGTTGACTTTTCCATCTGTCCAAAAATGGAAACTTTTGCATCTTGAGACTTTTTGAGCCATGCTTTGAGAATCATGATCAAGAATTGATCAAATGATGTTTGTGGCTTCAAAATAAGATGTTGACCAAAAATTTTGACTTTTGACTGTCAAATGACCATTTTGCCCCTGCAGTTGACTGTTGAGCAATTAGGGCTTTTGACTGTGCAATTTTGTGCTATGAGTCTTGAAACTTGGCATATGGATGCTTGAAAATGTTTATAGGCATGTGGGACTTGATTGGACCCTTGGAAACCTCAACTTCTTTGCCAGAACCAAAACCCTAATTTTTGACTGTTAGGAGGCCATTGGACTGTGCAACCCTTGAGAGATTTTGAAGCATGACCTTGGCAAATCTTGAAGAATATGGGAGGGCAAATTTTTGGGGTACAACAGTTGCCCCTGTTAAATCTTCTTAGACCTGAGGATGTAGATTGGCTGACGTGCCTTTCGTAATCCGAAGGTGGAAGATGATTGAACACTAGAGTGCCCAGAAATTTGCACTCACATAATAGAATGTCAGCAGTATGATATGGGGAATGGGCTTACAGATACCATTTGGATATTGATGGATAGGAAGATGGGCTTATAGATGCCATGTTGAGAGGTGATGGATAGATGGATGGATCAGGGACGATTACTACCTCAACGGGACGGTGAGAGAACCTTGGATGATTATTATCTCAACAGTAACGATGAGAGAACCTGGGGCGATTACTACCTCAACAGTAACGATGAGAGAATCTGGGGTGATTACTACCTCAACAGTAACGATGAGAGAATCTGGGGCGATTACTACCTCAACAGTAACGATGAGAGAATCTGGGGCGATTACTACCTCAACAGTAACGATGAGAGAATCTGGGGCGATTACTACCTCAACAGTAACGATGAGAGAATCTGGGGCGATTACTACCTCAACTGTAACGATGAGAGAATCTGGGGCGATTACTACCTCAACAGTAACGATGAGAGAATCTGGGGCGATTACTACCTCAACAGTAATGATGAGAGAATCTGGGGCGATTACTACCTCAACAGTAACGATGAGAGAATCTGGGGCGATTACTACCTCAACAGTAACGATGAGAGAATCTGGATGTCTTCTACTGAGTCTTCATCAGGAAAATCTTTAGGAATTGATTTAACTGGACCAGAGAAGGCTTTTGACTGGATCGGCATCAAAAAAATCTTTAGGAGTCGATTTAACTGAACCAGGCAAGGTCTTGGAATCTTCAACTGAGTCTTCATCAGGAAAATCTTTAGGAATCGATTTAACTGGACCAGAGAAGACCTTTGACTGGATCGGCATCAGAAAAATCTTTAGGAGTCGATTTAACTGAACCAGGCAAGGTCTTGGAATCTTCAACTGAGTCTTCATCAGGAAAATCTTTAGGAATCGATTTAACTGGACCAGAGAAGGCATTTGACTGGATCGGCATCAGAAAAATCTTTAGGAGTCGATTTAACTGAACCAGGCAAGGTCTTGGAATCTTCAACTGAGTCTTCATCAGGAAAATCTTTAGGAATCGATTTAACTGGACCAGAGAAGGCCTTTGACTGGATCGGCATCAGAAAAATCTTTAGGAGTCGATTTAACTGAACCAGGCAAGGTTCAACTGAGTCTTCATCAGGAAAATATTTAGGAATCGATTTAACTGGACCAGAGAAGGCCTTTGACTGGATCGGCATCAGAAAAATCTTTAGGAGTCGATTTAACTGAACCAGGCAAGGTCTTGGAATCTTCAACTGGAATAAGAATCAGGGAGATCTTAGGGTCGATCTGACTGAACCAGAGAAGGCCTTCGACTGGATCGGCATCAGAAAAATCTTTAGGAGTCGATTTAACTGAACCAGGCAAGGTCTTGGAATCTTCAACTGGGATAAGAATCAGGGAGATCTTAGGGTCGATCTGACTGAACCAGAGAAGGTCTTGGATTAACTTTGACTGGATAAGAATCAGAAAAATCTTAGGGTCGATTTAACTGAACCAGACGAAAGTCTTGGGTTAACTTCAACTGGATCGGTATCAGAAAAATCTTTAGGAATCGATTTAACTGAACCAGAGGAGGTCTTGGACATAGCTGAGAACTTAACTGGATCTTTCCTGAAAGGTAAAGGTCAGTCGTATGCAATGCATGATATGGATCAAGCAATGATGTTCTCAACATAAATGAGATTGTAAGGTATGATGCGTTTATGCATGTATCATGATATATGTGATGTTTATGAATGTATGTGATTTTTGTCTAGGAAAGTAAATCCTTGACGTGTGTCGGAAAGTCACATCCTGGGCTGATGTTGGAGAATAGTGCTTTGTTGTTTCCGCTGGGGATGATAGTTGCAAGAATACCGGTAGGAGAAGATAACTTCGTTGGGGAATAAACTTGGCGAATGGATTACTCTGCGGGGAAAAATTACTCTAGCTACCTTGCTGGGGAACAGTACTCTTTGGGAGGAGAGGTACTTTGTTGAGGTGTTGATGATAACTTCGCTGGGGATACCGTTGTTATGTTGGAAGTTTTAGTAGGCTTCGCTGGGGATAGGAAGACTTCGCCGAGGACGGTCTTCCTGTGGCTTCTGGCTGAGGATAACCCAGTTATATCCTGGTAGGGAAATAACCTTTGAATAAAGCCGGGGGACGCGTTCATGCTCTGCGGGGGGGGGGGGGGGATAAGCTTCCAGAATCTACTGGGGATAGGCTTCCTGCTGGGGAGATGGATTCCACTTTCCTGGGGAAATCTTTGGATTGGACTCTCCTGGGGAAACTAATTTGATATGTACTGGAAGTGACTCCACTGAATGTCTGGTGTACCGTCGGGGAACAATCTTAGATCAAGATTGTCGGGGATGCTTGTTAAGAACGTCGGTATAATTTGCTGAGGAATGTTGAGGTTTGCTGGGGATACCCAACTTCCTTAAGGCTGATAATATAGCTTTGCTTGGGGAGAGTGCATTGATTTGCTGACTCTCTCTCTGGGGAATTGAGGTATATTGGTTATGTCCTTCGGCCGAACTTACCTTGGTACCTTGGTGGACAGAGCAATTAGATCGCTCAGACAACTCATCATTGCCCCTGTTTCTGTGGGAGAAGATACTGGTGGAGTCTTGATAACTGCCGTTTGACAAACCTTCTTCTGATAGACAAGTGACGAGGTGCCGGAACATAGTCGTACGCTTTTGATCCCTAACTTTTTCCTGTACCGCCCTTTCGGGTTTTCAGCCCACCGGGATACCCATTTTTGCCCAAGCCGCCTTTTCAGGTTTTCGACTTGCCGGGTGTACAGATTTTTTCATTTCATCCCTCATTTTGCCCGAACCCTTTTGGTTCGCCGGGAAGCCCTTATTTTTGCCTAGGTGTGACAACCTAGCGGGTCTTTGATTATGCGTAGTATTTTTTTTCGACTATGTCCGTGCTCTCAGAATGTAGGGAGGTTGTCACTGTCAGTAGCGTTGTATTGCCATACCACTAGAAGATGTCTGATCAGGCAAGATTCGTTGCTGGAATGCCCCAAGTGACTCAGGCTGATATTTGCCCCAGGCTGTTTGGCCTTTGAGAGATTCTCCAGATCTTGGTTGGGCTGCCCCAGATGATGGACAATGATCATGTCTGCCCCTTGATTGGAAGTGCTTTTGTTCATTAGACATTCGTCGTGCGAATTTCTATGTTGTTCAAACAAAAAGTCATATGCAAACAGAGTTATGTCAAAAATGCAAAGCTTATGTTTGTCTTGAAGTTTTTTTTTTTTTTTTTGAAAAATGCATTTTTCAGTAAAACCAGCAAATTTTGTAAAATGTGATGTCAACTCAATATTTTATAGCAAGCCTTAAGGAGTCAGGATACCTTTGGTAACAGTATGCTTTCGAACTAACCCATGCTTCGGCTAGGACTTTTAAGGGTTGTAGCGTGGCCTGGTTCACGGTTTAATAAACAAAGGATAAAGCTCAAATTATTTGTACCCACCCGCTCTTCGTGATGTTCTTCAAACCTAAACTCAGCTAATCGTGCATTAGACCTTGTTGAGTTTTTGCTTTGATATTCCAGTGATGGTTCAGATGTTGACAATTTATTTTGAATAGGCAGTCTTTTTTTTTTTGGTTGAGGGTTTGTAGGACCTCTTTCTTTTTGATTTCGTTATCCCTATTTTTGCCTGAACTATTTCCTTTTTGGAATTACAATCAGCGGGATGCCCCAGTTTTGTAAGTCTCCTTCATAGGTTACTTAATGGGTTTTTATTTTTGAGATATAATGACTGCCTATCCTTATGATTATTCAGAATCATCATTGTCTTATTTTTTTTGTAAGGACCTCTTAGGTGCCATTTGTTATGCACTTGGATCAACTGAGAGAACTACCCTGCCCCAGGTTATAATTAAGGGTTTTAAATTTTGAAAAGAAAAAACTCCTACTTCTTTGGCTCAGAGGGGTTGACGAGGGATTATCTTCCTTATAACTCCAGTGTTTAGGAATTGAAACAATGCCTGTACCTCATCAGCGGGGTCTGTTCAAAAGCATACTGTAGATTGTGGTATCATTTTCGTCATCCTCCCTCAAGAGGCTTAGAATTATCAATCGAGAGTTGATCATCACAGAATATGAAAACAGTTTGCATATAGTGAATACGAAATAATTACTTCAAAATAGCCATACGCGATGCGTTAATGAAATAACAATGTTTAACATGAATAAATGTTTGAACAATCAAAGGAAAGTTACAACTTGAAAATTCTAATAAGAAAAAGTCTTCTCATCTCAGGGCTTGTTACTTCGACTGGTGCACCTTGTAGGGATGGCAGGAGCATTCAGCCTGGCCCATCTGGGTGAAATCCATAGCTCTTTCATTAATCAGGTCTTGGATCTTATTCTTCAGAGCCCAGCAGTCGTCGGTGTCATGTCCTGGACTGTCAGAGTGGTATGCACATCTTTCCTCGGGATTGTATTTTAGGGAGGTTGTGTTGAGATTCTTAGGAGGGTCCCTTAACGTCACCAGATTCAATCTCAACAATTGTTGTAAAGCTTGAGACGGTGACACGTTGAGCTTGGTGAACTGCCTTTTAGGCTTGTCCAGCTTGCTCTGATCAGCCCGTTGTTTTTGGCGAGGTCGTTGTTGGACCTGTGAAGTAGTAGAAATTTGGAGCGTTCTATTCTTCACCATACCAGGTTCTTGTCCTCTTGGAAGCTGATCAAAGACCTGGTCCCTGACTTGGGCAGGTTGCTTCATATGGTGTCTCTCTTGGTGGAGCTGACTGATCATGGTCCTCAACTCTTCTTGCTCCCGAGCTAAACCTTGGATGAGAGCCCTTTGCCCCAACATCTGGGTTTTCAATGTGTCTACCTCAGCTTGTAGACGTTTCAGCCGTTCGTCCTTGTCGTCCTCAGCACTTTTCTTGGCCAGATTCCCCATGAGGAGTGTCCTTAACTCTTCCTGCCCCTTGGATAGGCTTAGGAAGATCTCCTTGAACTGAGTCTCTTGAGCGTGAAGGCCCTGGTTATCTTGTTGGGAAGCCATTGCTGAAATAAACAGCGAAAAAGGGTAAGTGACCTGCAACAAGGGTACCTGTAATGCAATGATATGTATGATATTCATGCAATGCTTTCAAGGACCTCGCGGGGTAAACAAGAAAATTGTTAGAGTTTGCATTTTGTAGCTTGATGGAAGGCACTGCATATTGTTGAGAGTCCTTCTTCAAGAGTCAAGGCTCACCATATCCAGTGGGTCATAGCCCCTGACAACCTTGTCTAGAGGAAAATAAATCCCCTTTGCCCCTTGCTGGACAGTTGGTTCCTCATGACCTGCATCACAAGCCCTTGAGATCCTTGAAATGGGTTAGTCCTTATGTAGGATGTATGCAATGGTATGATGTCATGCTATGCATGGGATGATATAGGTAAACCCTGTTATGAGTCCCTATTAGGGACTATAAACAAAACCTGCAAGAAGCTCAAGTGTCAGATAACAAGCATGCAAATTGTCAAGTTGGAAGGCACACAAGTCACACAAGAGAAGCCCTTAGAGTTTAGACCAGCATGGGGTCTGGGTATTACCCTCTTGAAGTTGGTGGGCTCAACCTGTCCTATTAGAAGAAACCGGGTTCTAAGGGTCCCAACATCACTGGATTGCTTTCATTGTTCATCGTTTCGATTTAGCCACTGAACTGGCGACCGAAATATTCCAGGAAAGCAACCCTCAATTGAGTGTAGTATCGAGTATCAACCAACCTCGGACTGCACCAAAGTCAGTTATCTCACTACCCTAAAGAGGCCAAGATAGTTCAATTAAGGTTCCTAAGGTCAGTTGATGCTTCACGACACCACGCGGAGGCCCCGTACTCTCCTTGACTGAACTCAAGGGTTACCGGTACACACCAAAGTGCCACATCAACGTAGCAGACTGTTTCAACCATGTCGGTATACCCTGCACAGTTCCCTCACAGCCTTGTTGCTACTTTCTAAGAAGGTATCCCCAGATCCGGGTTAGGATCTATAGAACTCCCAAGACAGTACCCACAATTTAAAGCAAACAAGTCAAAGCAATTGAAAACACAGTTATGAACTATCCTAAGGTACACCTCACTTTATAAGAATCCCCAGCAGAGTCGCCAGTTTTGTGATCGGTGGATCTGGAACTGACTGTTTAACGCTGGTTCGCGAAATGTCGCGGAAGCAAGAGTCGCCACCGTCTTTTATTTTCTCCAACATGGAAAGGACAAAAGCACAGAAAAATCCCTTATTGAGATTAGCTCTCGGTTCGGGAGGTAGATTTATAGAAAGGGAAGGTGTTAGCACCCTTTCTATCCATGGTTATCCATGGGCTCTTAGGTACTTGCTCATTGTGTTTTCAAAAGTGTTTGTTTGCTTTTCAAAGTGTGAGTGAGTTTGAAAAAGTTTCGTTTAAAGTTTCAGATCGACTCTTGTATCAGTCCTCAAGAGTGTTTGAAGAATTGTTTTTGAAAGCTTTTTGAAAAGTGTTGGTGTGAAAAGAAGTTTTTGATTTGTTTTGAATTAGAGCAAGTATCTACGAGTCGTCTACCTACCCTAAGGAATTATGCTGTGTAAATGTCCTTAAGGTAGTGCCATCCCACCATTGAGAGGTAGGTAGCACCACCGTTGGAGGTGTTCGGGTCAATTCGTTTATAGGGACAGTGTGGTCACCGAGCAACAGTAAGACACCTTAGAAGCTACCCTTATGCCATTGATCTTTTTATTCCGAGGCAACTATTCCGAGGCAACTTGTTTCGAGGCAACCGTTTCGAGGCAACTAGATCAATGGAACATAAGGACTCACTAAGACGTCCTATACTCGACGACCACGTTTCGAGGGGCAAGGCAACAGTGAGGCGTACCCTAGAAGTGGTGTGTGAATTGTGTGTCATTTTCAGTTATTATTTGTCTTGTTATGCATTGGGTGTTCTACGCTTTGATTTTATTTGAGCATACATTCTTTCATGTGATTAACAGTTTAAAGGGTGCGGAAATTTAAATGTGGAAAAATAAAGGTCCTACGCTATTACAAGGCGCGGGTCTATACATCGCCAAATTAAACAAAGACCCGATTTTGAATAAAAGTGCGGAAAGTAAATGTCCTAATTATTATTACAAGGCTTTGGGGCAAATACATTATATTTAAAAAGGAAATAAAAGTAAACGTGCGAAAAGAAATAAGAATCGAGAGTGCGAGGGCGTTGGACCCTTTAAGGAAACTGAATTGAAATTACAAATTAATTAATGATTAAATAAAGAAAGGAAATTATTTTTATGTTTTTTTTTGGTATTTTATGAAATAAAGAAAATTAATTGAAATTAGAAATTACAATAAAAGCCTAGTCCTAAGTTTGTTTTTAATTATTAAAAAATTGTTTAAGTTTAACCTAATTTAACCCTAATTAATTAATTACAAGTTTATTTACTAAATAATTAATAATTAATAATGATAAGAAATAAAAGGTTATTTTTTAAGAAAAAGAATAAGAAATGCTAAAACCTAATTTTTATGTTTTTTAGTTTATTTAAGAAAAAAAATTAAAATAAAACCTAATTTTACTAAATTGATTTATTAAAGGTTTATTTACAAAAAAAAAAAACTATTAATGAAAAATAAACATATTTTATTTTTATCTTTTCTGATTTTTTGCTTTTTTTATGAAAAATATTTTGGTTTTTTTTAATTAAAACAATAAAATAAATTAAAAAGAATAAAAAAGAAAAAGAAGAAAATTAGGAGGAAGAATACAAACAAAGGGGGTTTCTGGCCCAATTATGGAGGTCAATTGTAAGCAATTTGACCCAACAGAAGGAGGCCCTTTTTTGACTTTCTATGCTTGCGTACATGTGGTTGACTGAGTGTGCATGATAGACCCCACATCCTGACCTTTGGATTCATCTCCTGGGACATTTGGCAAGCCAAGGCGTTGGATGTATGGTGCTCATTTGAGTGAGATAATCACCTGAACATGTTAACACGAAAAATATGGAGAAATATGGGGGACCTGGGAATCGAACCCAGGTCCCAATGCTTGCATGACAACACACCTTCCACCATGCCAAACGCGTTTATTTGTTAAATTAATGGACACTGATCAATATATGCAAAAAGTGCAATTATTCTGGAACAAACGAAAAAAATGCGCCAATGATTTGAATGCACCACTCACGTTCCTCCACGCATCATCTTCTTCAATTATTATTTGTTTTGCCTGAAAAAATAAGACTAGATAGCGGGGGTTTTAAACCCTCACTAACCTCAAACCTGCAAAATAGCGATTAGCGCATGGTGAAATAGAAATTAGGCGCGATATGATCAATAGTTTCGTCTGAATGTCCTGAGTCCAATGGTCCTGGTTTGAGTGGCCAATTGTTCCTTATTTGTGAAACCCCAAATCAAAGCTTCAGAAACCCTAAGAAGCTTTCATGGCAATTTTTGACACAGGCAATATCAATGCAATTAAAGGACACCAATCGCTTCAGAGAGTTCATGTTAGTGTAAATCAAGCATTAAAAGCCATGAATAATGTATGAAAATGCAAGCACGATTATGAAAATTTTACAGAAAAGTTAGACTTCTATCTACCAATTCTTTGCGTGTGGAGGGTTGGTTTCAATTGGAGAAGCTTCCTGGTGATGCCAGGAGTGGATTGGAATACTTTTTGGACCTTGAAACAAGCTCTAGCTATGAAAACAGTTTCTCACTTTTTTGTAAAAAATGCAAGTTTTGTTCTTTGTTTATGCGCCGCTTCTTCTGTCCTCAGCATTAGGTTTTGTTTGCATATGTATGAGGAATCATTCTAGGTCAAAAACAAAGCCCATAATCCATGTATTCAATGCTTTTGAATTTGTGATTTTCCATGATCTTTTTCAATCTTTTATTGCCATGGAACTTGCCTATTTTGGAAGATTTGATCTCTTGAGCATGTGCACGAAATATTTAGGTCATAAAGAGTGAATATGCTGCATAAAAAGATTTGGAAAACATGTTTTAGTATTTTTCTTATATTTAATTTTAATTAAATGAATTAATAGGATTAAAAACTCAATTAATTAATTAAAATAAGAAAATAACTCCCCTTTGGGTCAATGGGTCGTGCATAGCTTTTGGGTGATGATTTATGGAGGAAATTGAGGCCCATTAGCAATTTTGAGGCATTTGAAGCAAAGTTGACTTTTCAAAATTCCCAAAAATTTCCCAACTTCCACAAGGCATATCTTGCTCAATTTTTAAGCTTTTATCATTTTATTTGACATTTTGGAAAGGTCTTGAAGTCCTCTAACCAATTCCTTTGGTCCCATGTCATTTTGATTTACCAATCTCAAGTTATGGTCTTTGACTTAAAGTGCCTTTTTGTTGACTTTTGAAAATGACCTATAATGTTGAGATTGATATCTTTTTGTGAGAGCATTTCTTGGACTTGAAGTGTGAAGAGAAGTTGTAGGAAATGTCATCCTCTTCAAAATGAGCTTTGGATGGAATTTTTCTGATAAACCATGTGGAAGTTATGCCTTGGTCAATTTGCAGTTGACTTTTCCAACTGTCCAAAAATGGAAACTTTTGCATCTTGAGACTTTTTGAGCCATGCTTTGAGAATCATGATCAAGAATTGATCAAATGATGTTTGTGGCTTCAAAATAATATGTTGACCAAAAATTTTGACTTTTGACTGTCAAATGACCATTTTGCCCCTGCAGTTGACTGTTGAGCAATTAGGGCTTTTGATTGTGCAATTTTGTGCTATGAGTCTTGAAACTTGGCATATGGATGCTTGACAATGTTTATAGGCATGTGGGACTTGATTGGACCCTTGGAAACCTCAAGTTCTTGCCAGAACCAAAACCCTAATTTTTTACTGTTAGGAGGCCATTGGACTGTGCAATCCTTGAGAGATTTTGAAGCATGACCTTGGCAAATCTTGAAGAATATGGGAGGGCAAATTTTTGGGGTACAACAGTAAGCTTAAGTCCTCTAGTTACTTTGAAGCATTTTGTTCATACATGTTTCAAAGCATGTTTTGCTAGATCTTCTTGAGTGATAAAGACTTGTCTAAACCTGTCTTAAGATGTTAGAAGTAAAAGTATATGATATGTCTTTGTTATATTCTTTGTTATTCTTAAAACCATATTAGTTTCAACAATATAATTATCCTAATGGAGAGGAGGATACACCTTATATTTGAAGGAGAAAGCATCCTCGAGAGCCAAGCAACAAGATTCCAACTTAGACCAAACTAAAGAATCATGCATGTCCTCAATGGGAAGAACAATAATGTTTAAAATAGAACTAAAAGTGGGGAAGTAGTCTTGGAAATTGTTTAAGGGACCCAATTGTGGTTGATAATGAACAAATTAACTATGTCAGTAAGAGAGTGATACCACTATTCAAGAATGTTCAAATGCTTCACCAAACTGACTCTCACACCACCTATCAAGCCAAAAGAATGTGTCCTCTCCATTTCTAATAACACTGCTAGTATTTTCTTTTGCCACGTAAAATTCATGCTTAGTCCCACTCCAAATGGAAGAAAAAAATATTATACTTTCTGGAGCTAAACCCTCTAATCACTCTCTTCCTAAGAATAATAGCCCAATCTTCCTTAGATGTCAATAAGTCCCAACAAACCTTGAGATTAGAAGCCTCATTCAAAATAGAATGAGGTCTAATACCCAAGCCACCATCTTTTTAACGCCTGTAAGTCTTATCCCAAGCCACAATAACAAGTTTTATGTGCCCAGGGTCCTCATACCAAATAAAGTTTCTAGTCCACTTCTCCAAATCCTTGATCAGAGAGACTGACCAAGAGTAGGTAGTGATAGTGTACACCATCATTCTTTAAATGGAATATTTGACCAACTGGATCCTATCTGCAATGGACATCAAGGAAGCTTTCCAAGCAGCTAATTTGCATTTAGTCTTGTCTGTAAGAGGTCGAAAGTGAGCCAATTTTAGCTTACCTTTTAAGGTTGGAAGCCCTAATTAATTGAAAGGAAAAGTTATAATATTGAACCCAATAATGTGATCAAGATGAATTAATTTAGAGTGTGAGTATGAACCATAGTATATATTTGATTTTGTCGGGGTTCACTCTTTGACCAAAATCCAAGGCATGCCTAGTGAAGATATTTTTTTAATAGCTATCAAGTTAGCTTGCAAGCATGTGTAGTAAGTCATCATGTCATATTCATACAAGAAATGAGCTTTGAAAATATTTAGATTACCATCCCTCGCCATTTTTATATGTTTATGCCAAGGACATCTTCAACAGTGCAAAATAAAAGAGGGGATAACGGGTTACCATGTCTTACCCCTCTTGTGCAAGAAAAGTTGCAATGCAAACCACCATAATGGAGATAGAAATAGATGCAAGCTTTAGAATAGATTCAATCCAATGGAAAAAGTTTGGTTAAAATTAAAATCTTTGAGCACATTCAAAAGTAAAGGTCATTCAAGAGTATCAAAAGCATTTAAGACATCAATATTCAAGGCTAAGTTACCACCAAACATAATACTTGTTGTTTCTAACATGGATGAACCCACTCTACTCAATAGATATGACGAATCTAATTAATTGAGCTAACATGTTATCCAATATTTTTGAGATGATCTTGAACTTAAAGTTAGACATAGTAATAAGTATGTACTTATCCATTGATTCAGCTTCAGGAACTATGGGAATTAGGACCAGAGTATTAGAATTAAAATTAGGCACTATGTAGCCATATTTGAAGAAATCCAAAGTGGCCTTTTCAACTTATTCGTGCATAATATCCTAATATGTGTGATAGAATAAATCACCAAAGTTATCAGGCCCAGGGGGGCTTCTTTGTTAAGGCCAAACACTACATCCTTAATTTCCAATGCACTTGGAAACATTGTTAGAAAATCATTTGATATGTCATTAACTAGATATGGGAAATGGTCGTGTAATGTCTCACAGTTAGAATAAATAGGCTCTCAAAATGTTGAGCAATGTACTCAGCAAACTAATGAGAATCAGTGATAGAGAGTCACCGAATTTGAGGGAAGAGATGACCCTTGTGGTGTGTTTTATTTTAGAAATATTGTGAAAGTAACTAGTGCTTATATCACCTTCATAGTGGAAATTGACCATATATGTTTCCTGCCAAAACCTAGTTTACTTGTTAAGAGAATTATCAAACTTCATATGATAATTCTTCTCTAAGGTGTACTTAGATCCTCAATGAAACCTCATACCTGGATCTGCTCCTGAATGGATTGAAACTTTGATTCATATTCTTTGATATAGATGTGCATATTGCCAAAAACCTCTTTGTTCTAGGTTTTGAGCCTAACCTTAAAAGTCTTAGACCTAGAGGACAAAACAAACGTAGGACAACCCCTAAAATTTGTTTTCCAAGTATTTGGAATGAGCTTCCTGCAAGTGTCATGCAGAAACCACATCTTGAGAAACTTGAACAGAGGAGTGTGCTTGACATTGCTAATTTGGAATTCAAGTATAAGGGGATATTAATCAAATTTGGTTCTAAGGAGGGTTGAAATCAAAACTTGTGAGCAACTAGCAATCCATGATTGATTACAAATAGCCCTATCAAGTCTTTTCTCAGTGGGAGATCTACCTTTTCTACCATTAGTCCAAGTGAGCCAAGCTTTTCTAGTAGGAATATGAAACAAATCATTAGAATCAATCTAGTTTTAAAACTCAATCATAGATTTTTTACTAGGAAGACGGAGCCCTCAATGCTCATGAACCCCCATGATAATAATGAAGTCCTTAATGAAGTATCAAAGAATGCTAGATTAATTGAGATACCTAATACTAATCCAGAGATTCCTTCTAACCATATGACGTACGGAGGAATAACAACTACAAGGCCAAAATTTATGTCCATGAATGCAATGTTAAAAGCCACATGTTAGAGGTCACTTGCAATAATCATAGTAATTAGATCCAATTTGAAAATACCCCCAATGTTTGGTAAATGACTCACTTTATTGTTAATAATAAACATTTGGGACCAAGCATTTGGATCCATATGAAAGGAAAGTTACTAAAGTTCATCGACTCAGCAAGGATGACTAAATCAGGCTTATGGAAGAGCAAAAACATCCTTGAGGATAATTTAGAAGGGATATTGGCCAAACCCCTTATATTCCAATAAATGCACTTTATTTGGCCTTCTCATAAAGAACAACCTTGTACCTAATTTCATATCTACCCTGAGATGGTGTATGTTTGGCTTTTTTTGTTACTTTTGGTATGTACCATATTGAATATAGAAGGATCATGGTCTTTGTCTATTGTAGCTAGGATCATGTGCTCTCCATCATCGTCCTTAATCATATTTTTGCATGGCTCTTTGAGGAAAACCATATTTATATGGGTCTGGTTTATATCATCAACTTGTTCCATGGCTCCCTCATCAATGTTTTGAAATTATGTTGCATCCATAAATTTGTATCCTTGAGAGCTAGAATCATTAATAACCTTAACAATAACCACCTAGTCATTATTATTTCATGCTTCCATATTTTCTAAGGCTTCAAATATGTTTTGTTAATTCACGCCATGCCTACTTGTACCTACAATGAGTTGCACTGGTGTTGAGTCAGTCTGTAAACTTGTCTGAGCATTGTCATGAGATAGTTTTGGTGTTGTGTCCACCATAACCTTATTTCCTTTGGTTAAAATCTCCACATATGGTTCCACTTTTGTATTGTTATCTTTCACATATATGGTATTTTTCCTACCATCTCTCACTTGTACAAAGTTAGTCTTGCTCTTAGCAACCCTAGGACCATTATTCTCATTCACTTCCTTATTTTCAACATCCTCTTCAGCAACTTTTAGTCTTTTGCAATTATCAATGCTATGCCCAATTATTGTTGTGGTAAAGCAGCAAACAAAAGTAAGTATTTTTAGTTTTTTTATTGTCTCCATAGGGATTAGTGCGAGGGAAAGAATATTGTTCAACAATCTCTACTTTTCTAAGCTTGGTCAATACATATACATAAAATCAGTAAACTTACATACAAAACACAACAAGAGATAATACAAATATAAGAGAGAAAATGAACAGATACCTCTTGTGGTATCAACAAGATTGTTACAAATCCACCTTAGGATCTTCAAGATGTAACCTCCAATGTTGTTTTATAGCCTCTAAACTCAAAGAATGGTTTTGATGAAGTTGGGAGTAAAAAGCCTCAAACCATGCCCTAAAAATAATGTAAAAATGAATTTATAGTGTTTCAAAGTCGGAGAGCATGCTTAGCCCGCACGGAGGGCGCTTAGCGTGCGACCTGCTGTATCGAAAAAATTAGCTTTTGTTTTTTCCATAACTTAAGAATCGTAACTCTATTTTACGCACAGTCAGAAGCGTTGGAAAACTTATTCAATGCTCTATATTACAATGACTAAATAGCATTGCTTGAATACCTACAGAAATGAGATAAAAAACAAGCAATCGATATAATATTCACACAAAACCACGATTATAATATTATTTACACAAAAGTTGAGGTTTTACTTATTAATACACAAAAGTAGAATGATTAGTGCCACAAAATACTACTGAAAATGACGACATTTTGGAACTTATCACCAATGAAATTGCAATGATTACAAAATTCATGTAGATTATCGTAACTTAGTTCTACAAAGAAAGCAAAAGCTTGTCTTTTCACTAACACCTTTCCTCTAAAAGGTTGGGTCAAATCCATGTCAACTAACACTCAAACATAGTGACCAAATGTACTATCAAACATTGGTTTTATTGTTATGGCATATGTGCAAATAAGAATCCATATGCTACTAATAATGACAAATAAAATATTTGGTCTCCAATATTCCTGAGTCAATCCATAAAATCTCACACAAACAAGAGTTTTTGTGTTCCTCTGTATGTTTGGAATGAAGTCCCTAATCTAAGGAAACATCTTCAAAAAACCAGTGTCTAGATTCCATGTTGCCACCGATCTAACCTTGCGCACATCCTCTAGTAAAGAGAATGAGAATTCATAGAAACCTTTACCAAGTGAAGTGATTCCTCATCTTGACAAATTTTTCCAATGAGGCGTTAGCTTGTTCTTCAAGGCAACAACAGTTAGGGGTATCGATCCTTTGGAACACACAATTAGACCGATAAGATTATACTTGAAAGCTTTAACTCCTAAAAATACTCATCTTCAGGGATCAAAATAGCCAATATATCACCTTTGGTACACAATTGAGAGAGTTGTGAGACCAGTATGTTGCACATATTTAATAGATATTCTGTTAAATATATTTGTGTTTTGTTATCTTGAATATCATGTGTCATGCCCTAATTTCTATCCCTAATATCTCATCTCATTTGCATCTTGGCATCTCATCAAGATCACAAAAGCATGGTTACCTGACTCTCCTATCTTTAGGGCACTAATCTTTGAGAGATCACCAAGCCCTCTATTGTGAACCTTGTGCATTTTTTATACATGCTTTATGTTCTACTAACATCTAATCAAAATAAAAAAAAAATATGTCTTATTTTCCTTTGTTTATTTTGCAAGGCCAAGTGTGAATGAAGTAAATCAAACAAGTTTCCTCAATTAGGGTTTTATCTGACCAAAGTCAAAGCATGGTCAATATTGGTTCTCAAGGAATTGTGCATCAAGGATTGGCATATAACCTTATGTAATATCATATTCAAGTATCACTCAATCTCAATTTATCAAGAGTTCCATGTTGAAACGGTAAAGCGACAAGCAAAAAATAATAGGTATTTATTACTGGGTGATATATAGGTTATATTGTATCGTCTCCACAAGGATTAGTGCGAGGGAAAAACTACCATTCAATGGTTTTGAATCTCTAAGTTTGGAAAAGGGTTTGCAGAAGGTGAGTGCGGGAAAAGTAAACAAAGCAATAAAGAAAGCGATAAACAATCATTTGCAGCCTAAGAGAATTCATTCTGGAATTACATTTCATTCTACCCGTCAAATACTTAAACTTGCGGATAAATTGCACTCAACCAACCATACGCATCAAAATCATCAGGCATTGTTCTAACGGTGCCACAATAGAGGTTATGTCTAACGCAAAGTTGAGACAATTGTATTGCTCGCATCGGCGATCTCTCAGTGCAACATAGACAACACAAAGACATTAAGCTCTGATACCCACTGTTGTACCCCAAAATTTTCCCTCCCATATTTCTCAACACATGGCAAGTGAGGTCCCCAAATTGCTCAAGGAAGTTCAAGAGTAGACCAGACAAACTCTCTCCTAAAGTAGTGTACCTCAAATTAGGGTTTCCATCTTCATCAAGATATGTGAACCACAAAGGACTAAAATTCTCACCATTGTCCTAATATGTTCTCAAGATCATCCATGTCAAGTTTCAAGCCTTGCAGAAGAAGTTTGCTCAAGTGCCTGAAAATCAATTATATTAGGTCAAAAGTCAATTGTGGCCCACATACAGTCAAACTTCAAGATTTTTGGTCAACATCCTCATTTTGAAGTATTATCCATCATTTGATCAAGGGTTGATCATGATTCCTCAAGGATTGCTCACAGTTCATCAAAACCCAAAAGTTGTTAAATTAGGGTTTTACAGGAAAAGTCAACTCAACTTTCACCAAGCATAACTTTCTCATACTTTATCATAAATGAACCATCCAAATCTCATTTTCAAGAGGATTAAATTCCCTACAATTCATCTTAAGATCCCAAGTCCAAAATATGCACTCACAAAAAGATATGAATTTTGACATTATAGGTCCTTTTGAAAAGTCAATAAAAACACCTTTTGGGTCAAAGCTTGATACATGAACATGGAAGACTCAATTGAGATGAGACCAAAAGGGGTTGTTTATAGGACACCCTAATATTTCTAAAAAGTCCAAGAACACCTCTCTAGGGTCAAAATTTAGAGAGTTATGCATTGGCCAAGTTGACCATTTTTGCAAAATTGTGAAAAGTCAAATGTGCTCAAATTTGCATTTTTTGCTAAATGGGCTCAACTTTTTATGCTTGCACCTAAATTATAATGTGGTCCACGACTCAAATGTTCACTCACCCATTATATGCTTCATTTTTCAATTTATTTTGATTTTTTATTAATTAAAAAGTGAATTAAATCAAATAAATGATGAAAATTAATAAAGATATGATTTGATTTGTTTTTTTGACAGTTTGGCAATCAAGATATGCTGAGTAAACAAGAGAAAATCGAATCAAGGGCAATTGATACAAGAAAGGCATGGTTTGGCTCAAAATAGCAAGATATCATATGGCTTAAAAATTAAATATTCCATCCATGAATTCTCAAGATTGGATCAAAGTTTGTTAACCTAATTCACTCTAGGTTATATAATGAAGAATTCCAAATCAAAAAACGGGGGTTAGAGGGCGTGAGAGGCATAGAACAAAACTCAAAAATCTTGATAAAAAGTGAGGTTTAGTTTGCAGGTTATTGGACGATTCAAAGCGATTTAAGGCCAGCAATCTATTCCAGTAGATCCCAGGAAGCTATCTCAATCGTTTGCAAGGCTTAAAACACTCAGAAACGCGCGCTACACTTCACACGGTTTGGCGTATTTTTTCAATTCAATTATCACTATTCTTGCATGATTAGCACTTTTGATTGTTATATTCGTGTTTGTCATCATGTTTGCAAGCTAACCATGTCATTTAATTGCATTTTTTATGCTTGTACATGATGTTGCCATTGTTAGGGTTTCTGAGTTATTTTTAGGGTCTTTCAGCACAGGCAAAATTAGGACTTGAATCAGGTACCATGATGCTCGTGAGGATGAGACGAGTTGATTGGTACCATTACTTTTCATTTATCTTGCTCGTATGCAATTTTTGAGATGAACAGGGTTATACCTACAGTAAACGTCTATAGGTAAAAGTCTTGTTTCCTAAAGCGACAGTCCCAGGAAGAAGATGAGGCGTGGCAACCCAGGAATGGTCAATTTGAATTTTGCGCGCATTTTATGAATATATTGTTTGTGTTTACTTATCATGCTTTGTTTCTATTATGTTAACAAATTAGCATTCCAGCGCAGCTGGCAAGCAAGCAGTGGTATTGAGCATAAGGACCTGGGTTCGATCCTAGGTCCCAACATTTGCTTTGTATTATTTTTCTTCATATGATCAGGTGCACCACATTCTCAAGCACATTCCATACAACCTCAACATCCAGACATCTGATATGCTCTTACCCAGATCCAACGTGCCAACAATGAGAGACCACCATACTCCTCAAGTCAACGTCCACGCCTGATCCAGCGCATTGACTGGGCTTGGAGTATTTGGGCCAAAAAAGTCAGATTTGCACCCCCCAGCATGCTATTCAACACAGGCCCATTTCTACCCTTTTTTTATTTTTCTTATTTTAAATTCTTTTGTTATTTTCCTTAACTATTTTAATTAACAAAATTAATCACCTTTTTTTATAAAATCACAAAAATCAAGAATTCACAAAAATTAGAATTAGGTTTTTTTATCAAATTTAATTAATTTAATTTAATTTAGGGTAACTTTAGTTTGTTTTTTTCACAATTAAAATCAATTAGAAAAAATTAGGTTTAATTCTTGATTTAATTGTTTTCCCTTTGCAAATAAAATAAAAATACAAAAATAGGTTGTTTAGAATTAATTAATTTATTTTCAAAGATTAACATTAATTAGAACTTAGGATTTTCTTTGCAATGTAATTATTCCTTATTTTCTCAAATAACAAAACATGACAAAAAAACATTTTTCTTTAATCAATCGCAAGTAGGATTAGTCAAAGGGTCAAAACCCTAATCGCCTCGCATTTAGTTTGTCGCGCGCTTGTTGATTATTTTGCCATTATTTTGTATCTGTTCAGGGTTTGTAATAATTAACTTAGGGTTTTTATTTACCGTTTAAATCCCTGATTTTTGGTTATGTAATTAATCCCCTCCCCAAAGCCTTGTAATAGCTAGGTTTATTTTCTCGCATTTTTAATTCCGGCAAATATTTAACTGTTTAGATGTATGCTAATAGGATTGTATGGCAAGAATGTATGACAAAGATTAAAATGGTTAGAAAACCCTAATGTGCAAAGATAAATAACTGAAACAACTCACTCGCACATATTCACTCTTAGGGTATACTCTCACTTCGGTTGCCTTCGGTAAACGATCATTAAGCATAGGGTGTCTTAGTGGTTGCCCTCATGTCTAAAAAGATCAAAAGTCCCATTCAAATGTTGCCTCAGAAACGTTGCCTCGGAAATGTTGCCTCGAAGGATCTTAAGACTCTAGGGTTACTACTAAGGTGTCCTAAATATTGCTTTAGTGATCATATGTCCCTTTAGAATTGACCCTTACAACTCCAACGACGGTGCTACCTATTTCTCAATAGTAGGATAGCACTGTCTAAAGGAAACAAGAATAGAAACGATCTTTTTTCGAGTAGGTAGATGCTAGTAGGTACTTGATCAAATCAAAACTTTTCACACAAACACCTTTCAAAATAATTTTCAAAACAAACTTCATCACATCCTTGAGGACTGATACAAGGATTATCACGAAGTAAAACTTTTCAAAGCAAAGCACACACACAAGCAATTTTAAAAATGAGCAAGTACCTAAGAGCACATGGAAAACCATGGATAGAAAGGGTGCTAACACCTTCCCTTTCTATAATCTACCCCCCGTACTCAAAATCTCGAAAAAGGATTTTTTTTCTGTACTTTTTTCCTTTCCGGTTGGATGAAATAAAAGTCGGTGGCGACTCTTTCTTACCGCGACATTTTGCGAATAAAAAACGCAAAACGCAAACCAGTATAACAGTCAGCTCTGCCACCGTATGACACCCACAACGATTATTAACTCTAAATTTATCTCTAGAATTTAGAAACTAATAGATATCATTCCCTAACCAATAATTCATGAAGTCTATCTCTAGAACAACCCAAACCCCAAACATAAATGCAAAAAGGTCAAGGAACAACATCAATCAATATTTGTAAAGAAAGCATATATATAATACGATGATCAACAAATGTACATACAATAAGAGTAAAATATACATACAAAACCCACCATTGGAATGGGACATCACGAAGAAGGAGAATAAGCGAAAACTTCTTGCGGTGTCAACAGAATCTGAGATAACCCATACCCAATCGACAAGATGCACCAACCAATGATGTTGGGTAAAACTCTACACTACAAAGAATTAGATCAGAGCTCCTTCATGGAGAGAAGAGATGATAAAACCTAAGAAAAATCTATTTTGAACATTAAATACAAATCGGAAATACACATATCGCACTAAGCAAGCCTGGTGCGCTAAGCGTGAATTACTAAATTAACACATTAAACCGCCTAAAACTGCACTAAGCGGGCTCCAAAACTTTTCTTCTGCAAAATTTGTCAAAACACTCATAGCGCACTACAGAATCCACTTAGCGCGCCTGCCTGGACAGAACTTCTAATAAAATGGACTTTTATTTCGAACACGCATCCAGAGTCATGCCTTGAATACTTTATTCCTTGATGCTTCAAATGTGCAACAAATGCCTACAAAAGAAGCAAAATCTATCAAACAATACACAAATCAATCAAAAATACAAATATACACAAACTAAACGTATTTACAAATAAAGAGGGGAATTATTCAAATAATATCAACAAAAGAACCAATAATTACCACAAAACATATATACAAAATAACTAAATTTTGATACTTATCAAACTCTCCCCAACTTGAACTTGTTTGTCCTCAAACAAGGCCAAATAAACTTAAAGAATCAAAAGTATCTAACCAAAGAATCATGAATCAACTGGTTTTAAAAACAGAAAATAAATGTATGGTTCAAATACAAAAACACACAAACAACGTAAACACTTACCATAATCCTACAACGACAACATAAAAACAAAACAAATCCTAAGTACAAAAATTATACAAAACATTCTAAAACAAAATATGCTCAATCATGAATCACACCTAGCAAAAATTCATCGATAGATGAAGAACACACAAAGGTGAGGAAATGACACCCATCCACAATCTTGAAAACAATAGACTAAATTATGAATTCATCTAAAAACTCATATTGAAAATATAAAAGAAAGAATCACAAGGGCTTTTCAAGGTTGTGATGTGGCTTGGTTAACAAACAAGGGATAATTCCTAAAGCTAATCGAAATAAAAACTTGCCTAAACCTAAGGGAGTTATCAACTCATAAAAGTTCACACACAAAATTCCAATCAAACTTCTTCTTTCATACCAAGTGTTACACTAAACACACATTACTTATTAACACAACATTATTCCATACTCTTTTTGTTTTTCTTTGGTTAAGAGCTTTTTCAACCTTTTTTTTTCTTTCTTTTTCTTTTCTTTTTCTTTCTCTTTTTCTTTATTTTTTTCTTCTCTTTTTTTCTTTCCTTTTCTTTCTCTTTGTCAACCGCATGGCAATCAACAACATAGGTGGGGAAACAATTCTCTCCCCAACTTGAATTCAACCAACATTAATGTGTGAATACTCCCTACTTTCTAAGGCAAAGTAAAAATTCAAACCAAAAATAATGGTTGAGGGCTCAAGAAAACAAAGAATCAATTTTCATTCAAAAAATAAAACCAAACACTCATAGACAAGCATTAAGTTCAAAAATAACATGGACATTGACAAAAAAGCTCAAAAGGGGGTAACAAAAGTTCACATACTCACAAGGTGAATTGACTATTTGGCTAGGTAGTTGTGCTCAAAATGAAACAAAATGCCTTGATCACTTTCATGCTTTCGTACATTCAACATAAAAAAAAGATTAAACATAATAAAATCCAGTTAAAACAACAATTGTGGCCTCCAGCATATATGAACAATAGAATGCTTACTCATATTTTGGGGTAAAAAGGAACTAAAGTGATTCAATCAAAAGCAAGTAATGTAAAAAGAATGAATGGTATGTTAGTTATACAAATGAAAAGTTTCCTAAATATGTTATGCTATAGAAAATGATAAATGAGTATCTGGTGTGTACCAACTTCAAAAACTATCATTACCATACATCCACAAGTTGAATCAATCAAAATCAAAAAATCATCTTAAAATTCTTCAAGTTACCGAACCAAAATTGAGTCCAAACAACAACAAAAGAATTAAATAAAAATATAATACTAATGTTATTTACTACTACAAAGCCTTTGTAAAAGTGAGAAAAAGGATTGCTAAGTGAAATAAAAAGAGTTCACTGGTGCATCACAACAGAGCACGCTAAGCAGCCATGCTCGTGCTAAGCGTGCTACACCAGATGCAGAAAAAACAGGACAACAGCAGCTGCATCTAATATAACCTCCACTTTCGCCTATATAATCTCAATTACACAACTACACAAAATTTACACATACGAATCT
Organism: Vicia faba; assembly: GCA_948472305.1. Classification (NCBI taxonomy): domain Eukaryota; kingdom Viridiplantae; phylum Streptophyta; class Magnoliopsida; order Fabales; family Fabaceae; genus Vicia; species Vicia faba. The sequence goes on from OX451737.1 coordinate 788,578,601, forward strand.
CCTTAAGCTAATAAAACAAGCTTTTGGAAAAACACAATTATCAAAACAAATATTATTTACATGCTACAAAACCATATGAAAATGAATAAACAAGTTGAAAAGTGAAGATTTGAGAATTTTAAAACTGGTCCAATTCCAACTTCTTTAAGCAACACTCATCAAACTACCTAAACTAACAAAAAGATAAATACTAAAACATGCTTGTTTTACGTTGTAAGCCTGACGCCTGTTATTTACAACCATTTCACATTTCTTTGGATGGGCCAAATGCTTTCACTCTCGCCTTTGCTTAAATATCTTCAAGCTCTAACCAGAACTAATCACCTAACCATACTTTTAGCAAACGTGAAACAAAACAGGTACTATATACAAATGTATAGATCAAGTATATTTACAAAATAGACAAGTATGGAAAAATGTACAAATACACATATAGACATATTTACTAAACTTAAAAAGCAAAACTATCGCATTGTAATTAATATCAACACCAAATTTCCAATAATGGCGCTATTTTGTTAAAGTGATAAAGCGGCAAGCAAAAAGTAATAGGTTTTTATTACCGGGTGATATATAGGTTATATCATATTATCTCTACATAGATTAGTGTGAGTGGAAAACTACCATTCAACGGTTTCGGCTCTCTAAGATTGGAAAAGGGTTTGCAGAAGGTAAGTGCGGGAAAAGTAAATAAAGCAATAAAGAAAACAATAAACAATCATCTGCAGCCTAAGAGAATTCATTCTGGAATCAGATTTCCTTATACCTGTCAAATACTTAAACTTGCGGATCAATTGCACTCAACCAACCATACACATCAAAATAATCAAGCATCATTCTAAAGGTGCCACAATGGAGGTTATATCTAACGCAAAGTTGAGACAACTGTATTGCTCGCGTCGGCGATCTCTCAGCACAACACAGACAACACAGAGAAATTAAGCTCTGATACCATGGTGATTATTAGCTATAAATATATCTCAAAAATTTAGAAACTAATAGATATCATTCTCTAACCATGATTCATGAAGTCTATCTCTAGAATATCCCAAACCCCAAACATAAATGCAAAAAGGTCAAGGAACAACATCAATCAAGATTTGTAAAGCAAGCATATATACAATCCCATGATCAACAAATGTACATACAATAAGAGTAAAATATACATACATAACCCACCATTGGAATGGGACATAGGGAAGAAGGAGAACAAGCAGAAACTTCTCACGGTGTCAACACAATCTGAGACAACCCATAGCCAATCAACAAGATGCACCACCCAATGATGTTGGGTAAAACTCTACACTATAAAGAATTGGATCAGAGCTCCTCCATGGAGATAAGAGATGATATAACCTAAGAAAAATATGTTTTGAACATTAAATATAAATCTGAAATATGCAGACTGCGCTAAGCGTGACTTCCTAAATTAACATATCAAACCGCCTAAAATCGCGCTAAGTGCGCTAAGCGGGCTCCAAAACTTCGCTTCTGCCAAATCTGTCAAAACACTCATAGCGCGCTACAGAATCCGCTTAGCGCGCCTTCCTAGACAGAAGTTCTCAAAAATGGACTTTTATTTTGAAAATGTGCATCTGGAGCTGTGCCTTCGACACTTTATTCCCCGATGCTCCAAATCTACAACAAATACCTACAAAAGAAGTCAAATCCATCAAACGGTACACAAATGAATCAAAAACACAAATATACACAAACTAAACATATTTACAAACAAAGCGGGGAATTATTCAATGAATATCAACAAAAGAACCGATAAGTGCCACAAAACATATATACAAAATAATTAAATTTTGGCACTTATCATTCCCCATGATTGGTTGCCTATTTCTCAAGAAAAGCCCAAGGTTCATGTGTTTATTTCCATGCCTTCATCATCAACTAACCTCAAATGTGGCCATGTTAAATCAGAGATCAATGAAAGATTTCATAATTCTAAGTTCATATGAGCCTCATAATGCTTTCAAATGAAAGAAAATATCAAGAGTATCAAAGTTACACAAAGTGGTTTGACCTAATTTGGCAAGTTTTCAAGACAAAATTCAAAAGACCATAACTCCTTCATTATTCAACATTTTCGAATGGTTATTTTGAATATGAATATCCTTGAAATCATATCCAACTTCTATTTACAATTCAAGAGCTAATTATGTGAAGAAGATCATCAAAAGTTTGAAAACATTATAGGTAATTTATGGACTTAGTAAAATTTTGACATATTTCTAAGTTACTTTTACCCACCTTTCAAGAATCATAACTTGCTCAATTTTTATCATTTGAGATTTATTTTTTTGCACAATAATCTCCTTTATTTCCTCTACAAGTTTTCTTCAACGGTCAAGTTCTAATTTTTTTTAGAAGGCCATGGAACTCATTGATACATTATGTGTCATTTTGAGGCATTTTAACTTAGAATTTTCAAGCTTGTGAAGTCCGAATTTTTTGCCAACTTCAACATGTCATAACTTTTGACACAAGCATCTAAATTAATATTTCTTGGCACATTATGATCCTTGTGATGATGTCTACACATTGAAAAAAGAATGGGATCAAAAAGCCTCATGTGCAAGATGCCCCATAGGTTTGAACATGATCACTTGAAACTGAAAATTGCACCATGATCAGATTTTGAAGTTCTTTAATCCTCAATTACAAGTCCAATTATCACATGCATTGCACTCTAATCATGTTTACCAAGTTCCATGAAGATAATTGACACTTAAAGCGCAGGTTTAGAGTGAGTTTTGGAGAGTTGCAAGTCACATTTTCTTCATGATGAGGGTACACACGACTTTGCATTTTAGCTAATCATTTCACCTCTCTCAATATTCCATTTACTTTTGCTATAAATAGAGGCTCATACTTCATCGTTTTACAAGCTTTTTATAGTCAAATTTACCTTGTCAAACTCACTCCCAAAGCTCAAATCCTCCAACTTTGTTTTCATAATTTCCAAACTTCCAGATCCAAATTTTTTATCCATTAAGCTTCCTTGATCTTCACTGAAGCTAACACGATTGAAATCAAGCCTTGAGGTGTCGTGAATCTCCCTGGCCAGGTCCATTTTCAGAAGCTTTTCACCATACTCTGTTCAGGTACAAATCAACACCAAATTGCTTCAAATGAAATGCTAAGATGTAGTCCTTTATCTCCTGAAGCTCATGCCTCTTTTAGATTTCATTTTCATCTTGATTTGAGCATTTAATTTCATAAATAATTTTCAATTTTCTTCTGGTTTTCTCCAAACTACGTAGAGCTCAGTTTAAATAAATTTATGAGAAGCACATGGTTGGAATGGTGATGAGGAGATGAATCCAATGGGATAGGTCTCAACCTCTATGATTTTAATTTCATGACTTATAATTTTTGGATTGATTTTGAAATTTTGAGAGTGTTGGAGGTTGAAGATGATGAGGTGTCTCATCTCAACCAATGAAAGCACGCTAAGTGAAATGTTTCTAATGGCCTGACCTTTTTATGATTTCATGCGCGTTGTTGGCTTGTTTCCACCATGCACCATAACCTCCGAGCCTTCAGATCTTCTAGTTTAATTAATGAGTGTAGATCTGACGCACCTGGATTTTTTATCTTTTATTTTATTTACTATTTTTGTTTTAAATTAATTTAAACTTAAAAAATGCATAACTCCATTTTAATTCCAAAAATATTGAAAAAATTCACAAAAATCATTTGAACTATTTCTAACTATGTGTATTTTTTTTTTAGAATTTTATTTTATTTTTTTCTACTTCTTTTATTTTTCATTTGTTTGCTTGATTTTAACTAATTTAAAAATAGTTTTCTATTTCTAAAAATCACCAAAAAAATTTATAAAAACATTATAGACCATTTCTGATTTTTCTATGATCTTACTTGTTTTTTATTTGATATTTTGATTAGCCTTTGACATTTTTTTCATTTATTTTCATTTAAAATCAATTTAAAAATACTTTTTATATGCATTTTAATTGTTTTATTTCATCTTACTTGTTGTTTGACTTTGTTGACTGGATAGCCTTGGATCTTAGCTTATTTGATCATATGTTTCATCAACTTCATTGGATCTTGGATGTTGATGGGGGTGAAAACCCTAATCCACCCAAATGGATGAATGATATTTATGATAACTTGATCCATGGCTTTGATCCAACTTGGGATTTACATTATTGTTCAAGTTATCTCTGCTTCATCTCTTTCGTCTTTTTTTTCTTTCTTTTTAATCAATTGGATAATTGATGATTCATCTTGTTCAATTGAATTTAGATTGGTACTTGATGAACTTTCATCATTTCATATCTATCTCTAAGTGATCAATTGATCACTCAATGTACTTTGGATTGATGATAAGTTTGTCCTAAGGTATCATAAAGAATTTGATTGATGTAATGATCTTACCTCTTTGACTTAGTCTGGTCCATCTTTCTTTTTACTTGTGCTACATGTTTTAGGAGTATAGTTTCTATCATATCTCTAACATATACGATACATAAATTATTATTGACTGGCCTCGTATAGTATTGACTTCTACATAAGTTCTCCTGTGATTGCTCAACATAGCGTTAAATTTGTCCCGAATCGAAAAACTAACATACTAACTCTAATATTTATTGTACTAACTTTTACTTTAATGAAATTTAAATTCAGTCATTTACTTTATGTCATTTAATTTTAGCATCTTTATCATTCTTGTCATTTTACTTTCCTTGCCTTTATTTTATGCTATTTTTCTTTTTCTCCTTGAGCACTTTACTTTTATGTTATTTTTCCTTTGATCCTTGAACACTTTATCTTTATGTCCTTTTTTTCTTCTTTTTTGCTCCTTGAGAATTTTTCTTCTTTCTTTCAAGATATTAATAAAGGCTTAAACATTAAAAGACTTCTAAGGCTCTTGGACTATGGTTATTATCCCTTGCATATTGGAGATTTAGACTTTTGGACTTAGGATATAACCTTGACCTGAACTTTCCTTTAGACCTTGTGATCTTGATTCATCTGAGACCTTGGTTATGTTTGTATTTTTGTTTGTTTGTTGAAAACTTTTTTATGTGCAGGTGTTACTTTGAAATTCATCTGATGCAATAATGTTCATCTGAGACATCAAGTTCATGTTATACATGAGAAGTCATTTGTCTCTTTTGTGATTCATTTGATACTAAGCTTGCACCTGAGGCACTATTGTTCATCTGATGCTTATTACTTATTTGTACGGTTTTAATCCAAAGGAATGAGATGCATTGTTTGACTTTTGTCAAGATGCATGATTGCTCTTGTTTGGTTAGATCTTTTCTACCTTAACTTTTACTTTATGCTTTAGGATAGTCCCTTCATCACTTGTTCATCTTCTTCAATTTTCAAATCTTCTCCCTTTTTCAAAATCTTCTTATTTTTAAACTTAAACCGCTTTCAATAAAAACCTTGACTTTGTCAAGTGTATTTTCAAAATATTTTTCTTAATCAAACCTTAATCCACTTATTCAAAGTTAAACTCTTTTCTTCAAAGACTAAAAAACACAAAAACTCATTCAAACCATTTTTGTCACGTTAGCTTTTATTTTAAAACTTTTCTTAAGATTAGACACGAGTCATCTCCATAGTTGAGATGTGATTCTCCCATGTCCATAACCTTGATTGATATGATGTTGAATATTTTTCACTTGAAAGAACTAGTGGCATACTTGTTGATGTTTATCCAAATTGGAGCCCTTCTTTCATTGTGATGCAAAGGTCCAGCTTTCTCATCTTTATGAATGATTGTTGAGTATTGTCCTTAAGATAACGAAATGTCTCTTCATTTAAAGTTAACCAACAAACAACATTGTTTTTTTAGAAGAACTGTGTGGTTCTGATTTCTTCATTGCACTTTGGAGATACGTAGGCACGGGGCTCTTGAAGTCTTGCCGAATCAAAAATCATAAAAATCATCTCTTCTCTCATCTCCACAATATTTTGCAAACATCTCTTTTTAGCCAAATATACAGATTTTCAAAGAGGTTCTTGTGAAGTACCACAGATGTTTATGGTGTTAATATATTCCCTTTACATAATCAACCTTCAAACCTTATTCTCTTTGTTTTATTAGTTTTGTTTTAAAATATCTGTGAATTTTATTCACTCATTTTTTATTTTTTCGAAAACAATAAAATGTGATGACGACTCTTACTTTATAAATTAAGTTAATCAATAAATTAATCTCAATTTTTCACCACTATTATCATAATCAAGACAAGCCCAAGAAATGAAAAAACTTGTCATCATGACATTGAATAGAGCACACGGAAGTGCACTGCGGTAGAAGCAATCAAAAGTTAACTTTTAGAGTGTAATTGTCGTGTAGTGAACAGTAAAACAATCACTTGAACAAATTCTCATTTTTTTATTAAACATACAAAGTGTAAATTAAATAGAGATTAATTATTTTAATTGTTTTTTTACAGAAATTAAAACTATTTTCATTTTTTTAAAATGAATTAGATCTCCTAATTTTTATTAAAGACTAAAACAAATATTCAGTCTTTTATATTTTAAAAAAGTTTTTTTTTTTTTCCGGAAATACTTGTTTTCATGTAGTTTCGCAACTGGAACTCCTTTTCACAAGCTACGCCTATGAAACGTATGTGTTTGGATAGCGTCCTAATCATAGTCTTTTAAATATACATAAATGATAAAGGTTTGTTATTCTCTCTGATACAATGCTTGCACCACACCTTTTTTCTTTTTTTTTGAAAGTATATCGCAGTTTTGCGAGTTTTTAAATTATTCTTTTTGGAATAGACAGATGGGTCTTTTAGGTCTAATTACATAGATTAAATTTAGCTAATTAGTGAAACCAACGGATATAACTATCTTATCTTGTACTATTAGTAAGTTGATTGACATTGACATGCGTACCGGTTTTTGTTTCGGTTTGAAAGCAATTGAACATTAATCATGCAAATCCACTTGAAAACATTATCATATATCTTTGGTCTTTTTTGTTTTATGAACATCATAATTTGTCTGTATGTATATACCAAACACTATTGTTTACGGAAATTCATAAAAATAAAATACTAATTGTTCTAGACTGGACCCGACAGACCCAAAAGTATTGCTAAGGCCCAGTCTAAAGGGACTTACTAAGGACCACGCCGAGCAAAGGGATCACATCCGTGCCCGACAGCCTGATGTCCAGATCGACATCCCGCTGTCCAACTCCACGTGATGATGTCCAGCTCGACATCTGGCCGTCGAGCTCCACGTCCTAACGTCCAGCTCGACACCCTGTTGTCCAGCTCCACGTCCTAACGTCCAGCTCGACACTCTGCTGTCCAGCTCGACGTTGTCTCGAGCATCCCAACTAGGGCAGACTCAGTCCACCGTTCCCCCAACGATACTCCTGAAAGACCGCGTCTTCGTCCGCCCGCACTTCACGCAGAACATCCAGGAAGGGGACCACGTGCGGGTCCCCACTACCCACGTAGAACCTGGCAGTTCCTCCATTGGGCCAAATCCGCCCAGCCCAATGAAGGAACCTTGGCCCAGCGCTGGGGGCTATAAATACCCTCTGTTTCCAGAGGGTCAGGTATTGATCACTCTAACCTCAACTTCTATTATCTGCTCGTACTCCTACTTACTTCAGCATCGGAGTGTCTTGCAGGTACCCCCCCCCCCCCCCACCTCGTCAAAAAAAGCTTTCTGCTCGGAGCCAGCCGTGACGGTCCAAACCTTCTGATCAGGTCAGATTAGTGGCGCCGTCTGTGGGAATCAGCTTCCCCGTCTAACAATTCCAAAGACCAAAGCTCAATTCAATTACCTGTCATGGCTGATCCAGCTCGCGAAGAGCAGCACGTCCGTGTCGCCGACACTAATAACGGTCCCGCGGACAAGAATGGACATCTCGACAATCCCAGTGACCCCGCCCACAATGCCATCCCTGTGACAACCACCCCTGGACCTACCTCCCACAGGGACGGGGCTACTGCGTCGTCCTCTACGACCCCTCCAGCACTCGAAGACGACCCGGAAGCTCTCGCCTATCGCAGAGCTTCCCGGTTCTATGAAGTCCCAGTTCCTGCCGGGGCAGATGCCACGACTCAGGCACTGTTCGCGGCCATCAACCAGACAAATTATCTCATATTCGCCCAAGGAGAAAGACTAAGGGCGCTAGAAAATGATCGACGACCCCCGAGGAGGCATCAGAGGCCACCTACTCCACCTCCTCGGGTCGAAGAAGTTCGACACCCTACTCCCCCGCGGAGACACTACAGGGAGAACTCTAGGAGCCCCTCTCCCCGACCAAAGCAGAGGCGGCCCCAATATGAGAGACAGCCCGTCATCCCTACCGAAGAACCCAGTCGCGACCCCTCAAGGCACGACAGGAGGCACGCCGGAGACGGGCGGGTGACCTTCAACCACCGAGCATCACGCTCGAGGGAATCTAAGCACGACCATCGTGCTAGACATAACTATAGGACCCCTTCTCTTTATCCGGAGAGGAGCGACGAGGACGACCCCCGCGGTCCCCTGTCGCAGGCCATCATGGATGCACCTATTCCCCCGGGCATGGAGAAGCCCCCACATCTGAAGGAGTATGACGGCGTAGCAGACCCGGTCGACCATATTGACGGGTTCGAAGCCATGCTCCACTATCATAATGTCGGGGGGCCCATCAAGTGCCGTCTCTTCCCCACAACTCTCAGGAAGGCGGCCATGGACTGGTATAAAGGACTCGCCCCGGGCTCCATTACCTCGTGGCGGAACCTGAAGAACCAGTTCATCAGTTCCTTCACAGCTTCTCGGCGCCACCCGAAGACCGAGGCGGCCCTCGAGGCCATCATCCAAAGACAGGATGAAACCTTGAGGGAATTCATCAACCGCTTCAACCGGGAAGCAATACAGGTCCCCTGCGCGGACCATATGAAAAGATATTTGCTGGAGAGGGGCCTCCTCCCCGGCACAGAATTCAGAAAAGCTGTGGGTATTGAGCCACCTGCAACTTTTGACGCTCTCCTCGACAAAGCCCGAGCATACATGGACTACGAGGAGAGAGAAGCTGCCAACAGGGCACGAGACTCCAGGGCTCGCGCTCCCAATCATAGCAGCAGCTCGCGACAAGATCCTCCTCCTCGACGCACCGGGGAGAAAAGGAAGGAAGATCGACCCCGGGAGGTCCGAGAACAAAGGGGCCCCTCGGGCCGTTTCACTGAGTACACTCCGCTCACGGCTTCCCGCGAGCGTATTCTGGCGGAGTGTGCTAGCACAGATTTCAGAGACGGTGGCGTCAAGCGTCCCCGACCTGCTCCCGCCAATCCAGGAGTAGACAAAAGTAAATATTGTCAATACCATAGGAGCCATGGTCATTATACAGAGGACTGCGTCCACCTCAAGGACGCCATTGAAACCCTCATCAAGGGAGGGAGGCTCGCACAGTACAGGCGAAACGACGCTCCCCGTCGTGACGCCCACGAAGCTAAGGAGCCCGAAGAGGATGCACGACCATCTGACGAGTCGGTGCCAATCCAGACCGCCTTCTCGGTAACCAGGCCCGAGGATTTCGAAATTCCCGAGCTCCTGCAGGAGCCCCTGACGACACACAGCAGGTGGGAATACTTCCCCTCCGCCATGGTCATCAACGGGGGCGGGTTCAACGATCTCACCATCAATTCAGCCAAGAGGAAGTTGGACGAACTGGTCGACGCAGCTCCTTCACAAACTGTGACTTTCGAAAGGGTGAAGGGCAGATCAGAGCCCATCACCTTCTACCTAGAAGAACTCCCCGGCGGAGCCCCGAACGCGGTCATCCCCTTGCTGATAAGGGCAAAGATGGCAAATTTTGACGTGCATCGCATCCTGGTCGACGAAGGGAGTTCCGTCGACGTGATGTACAGCCAGCTATTCCGGACCTTGCAACTGGACGACTCACACCTCTCTCCGTATGTGGGTTCAGACCTTCAAGGCTTCAACGGCTCGACTTCCAAACCTTGGGGTTATGTCGAGCTCCTGGTGACGTTCGGGGAAGGAACGGCTACAAGACAGGTGAAGGTCCGCTTCCTCGTCATTGATTGCCCGTCCCTATACAATTGCATCTTGGGGAGGCCGACATTGGCGGAGCTGACAGCGGTGCCCTCCATTGTTCATCTAAAAATGAAGTTCTATACCAAGAGGGAAAGGGTAGCCACCATCCAGGGAGACCTCGCCGCTGCCCGCAGGTGCTTCAACGCCGCTTCAAGGGGACGGGATACCGTCGACGTGGGTACCAGTACCAGACCCACCAAGAAGACAAAGCAAGAGCCCGACAGAGCATCCCCCGAGGTAGAAGTTCAGAAGGATCCATCAAAGGTCGACTCCATAGCCCTCGACGCCCGCTTCGACCAAGACAAGCCATCCAGCAGCGAGCAAATCCCCCTCCGACCTATTCCGGACGGCGATTTTGAACTCGTTCCCCTCGGGGCAGACCCGACCAAGGGAGTGAAGATTGGCAAAGACCTCCCCGACTTGGCCAGGAAGCAAATCAAGGCCTGTCTGCGCGAGAATGCTGATCTCTTCGCCTGGAGCGCTGCAGAGATGCCCGGACTCGACCCTGAGGTCGCCTGTCATCACCTCGCCATTGATCCAGCCGCCAAGGCCATAGTACAACGTAGGCGTAGGCAGTCTCCAGAAAAAACGGAGGCTGCTGAAAAAGCTGTAAAAGACCTCCTAGAGGCAAATTTTATTTCTGAAGCCCGGTATTCCACCTGGTTGTCAAATGTTGTACTTGTTAAAAAGAATAATGGAAAATGGAGAATGTGTGTTGACTATACCGACCTCAACCGGGCTTGCCCGAAGGATGCTTTTCCTCTACCTAACATTGACATGCTGGTCGACAATTCGGCCGGCTACAAAACTTTGTCGTTCATGGACGCCTACTCGGGATACAATCAAATCCCAATGGCTCTGGGCGACAAACGCTGCACGGCGTTCATGACCAGCTCGGGCAACTATTACTACAACGTAATGCCCTTCGGACTGAAGAACGCCGGTGCAACTTACCAACGCATGATGAACAAAGTGTTCAACAAACAGATTGGTGACATGCTCGAGGTATATATGGAAGATATGATCGTCAAATCCCGAGCATACACCGATCACGCAGCTCATCTCAAGACAGTCTTCGCCCAAGCAAGACAATGCAAAATGAGGTTCAACCCCGAGAAGTGCACGTTCGGGGTTAAGGCAGGAAAATTCCTCGGATTCTATCTAACAGAACGAGGGATTGAAGCCAACCCCGACAAGTGTCGGGCGTTCTCCGACCTCCCGACACCAACGTCGAAGAAGTCGATACAAATCATGAACGGCATGTTGACGTCACTATCACGCTTCGTCGCGAAGTCCGCTCAGCACGCCCTTCCCTTCTTCAAACTCCTTCGAAAGGAGGCAGCCTTCGAATGGACCGAGGAGTGCGAACACGCACTTCGCCATCTGAAGCAGAGCCTGTCTCAACCGCCCGTGTTGTCTCGACCAGATGACGACGAACCACTATACCTATACTTGGCAGTTTCAAACGAAGCCATCAGCGCAGCTCTTGTCCGCGAGACCCCTGACGGGCAGAAACCTGTCTACTTCACGAGCAAAGCCTTACAAGGCCCCGAGAGCAGGTATCAACAGATAGAAAAGGTTGCTCTGGCCCTCGTCAACGCTGCGAGGAGGCTCAGACACTACTTTCTAGCGCACACCATCATCGTACGAACCGATCAGCCGGTGAGGCAACTCCTGGGTCGGCCAGATATGGCCGGCAGAATGCTGAAGTGGTCCTTGGAACTCTCCAAATTCGACATTCAGTACGAGAGCAGGAAGGCCCTGAAAGCACAAGCCTTGGCCGACTTCGTCACGGAGATGACCACTCACGACATTCCCCCGGGAAAGGAACACAAGTGGACCATCTTCGTCGACGGAGCCTCCAGCTCGTCCGGAAGCGGCGCAGGGATCCTCCTGGAAAACGAAGAAGGTGTGGTAATCGAGCACTCCTTGGTTCTCTCCTTCCCAACGTTAAATAACCAGGCAGAATACGAAGCCCTGCTCGCAGGACTGAGATTAGCCGAGGACCTAGGAGCCCGCGAAGTTCAAATTTACACCGACTCCCAGCTCGTCGCTTCCCAAGTACAGGGAAGCTACCAGGCCAAGAATGACAACTTCATTGAGTACTTGAACTTAGTCAAAAAACACATGGCAAAGTTCGTACGTGCAGAAATTTCTCATGTTCCCCGCGAGCAAAACACGAGGGCGGACATATTGTCCAAACTCGCGAGCACACGAAAGAAGGGCGGGAATAAATCCGTCATCCAGGAATCTCTGGCACGTCCGAGTATCGAACCACCCTCGACTACGGTCGAGGTCCACGCCATCGGGGATGCCACGTCTTGGATGACCCCAGTTTATAATTTCCTAACAAAGGGAGAACTCCCGTCGAACCAGGCCGAAGCTGCCATAATCAAGCGACGAGCATGTTCCTATGTTGTCCTCGAGCAGAAACTGTACCGAAGAGGATTCTCCATTCCCCTCCTGAAATGCATCGACGAGTCCGCCATCCCCGACGTACTGCGGGAGATACACGAAGGTATCAACGCCCAGCACATGGGCGGTAAATCCCTGGCAAGGAAATCCCTTCGAGCAGGATACTACTGGCCGACGATGCAACAGGACACCAAGGAACACGTGAAAAAATGTGACAAGTGCCAGAAGCACGGGGATATGCACCTCGCGCCCCCGCACGAGCTGAATACATTGTCGTCCCCATGGTCGTTCGCCTGGTGGGGCATGGACATCCTCGGGCCCTTCGTGCAAGGGACCTACCAGAACAAATTTTTAATCGTCGCCGTGGATTACTTCACGAAATGGATCGAGGCCGAGGCACTCGCAAAAATCACCTCACACAACATCCTCCGTTTCTACAAAAGAAACGTGCTCGCCAGGTTCGGAATTCCGCAGGCACTGGTGACCGACAACGGTACCCAGTTCACCGACCACGGATTCCGAGACTTCGTCACCAAACTGGGGACCAAACAACACTTCACGTCGGTCGAACACCCTCAGACCAACGGGCAAGCCGAAGCCGCGAACAGAGTCATCCTCCGAGGGCTCAAGCGTCGACTCGGCGAAGCCAAAAGAGGATGGGTCGAGGAGCTCCACAGCGTCCTTTGGGCATACCGCACCACACCCCACTCAACGACTGGGGAAACACCATTCCGACTGACCTACGGCACCGAAGCTGTCATCCCGGTCGAAATCATGGAACCATCCCGACGAACGGAGGAACCCCTCGACGAAGAAATGAATGACGAAGCACTAAGGGATGAACTCGACCTAGTCGAGGAAATCCGATCGGGGGCTGCCCTGCGCGAAGCCACCCTAAAACAACGAGTGGCTCTACGCCACAACGACAAGGTCATCAAGCGCGAGTTCGAAATAGGCAGCCTGGTACTACGCAGGAACCAGAAAGATTCCCGCGAAGGGAAGTTGGCCGCGAACTGGGAAGGACCTTACCGCGTCCACGGCACCACGGGTACCGGGGCGTACTACCTCGAGCAGTTAGACGGAGAGCCATTACCACGACCCTGGAATGCTGCTAAGCTAAAGCAGTACTACAGTTAGAAACCATCAACACCTGGGACCCTCAACCAGCAGCACCCGTGCTCGGTCAATGAGGAAAAACGTCCGATTTCGTATAAGGCTAAGGTACAAGCCCGACATGCGACCAAAATGGCACAGCATCGCGCGGTAAACGATGACGATCGATAGTGCCCGACGTGGACAGCTATACCGAGCCCCACCGTCGTCGTACCTATAAGGCAGAACACCCAGCTCGCGATGGGCAGTTCACGCCAAGGGCGAATCGTCCCTAACGGGCTCCATGCCCGACTGAGCAACCTCGCTCCGGAATGCCCGACATTCCATCAAAAATAACGGGCCATCTACAAGGGTCAAAAGAAAATCTCTCCCCTCGAGCGCAACACTTAGGTGGTTCTGGCCAATCGAAATAGGGCCGGGAACGCATACAAACGGAGTCGAGCATATTCGCTCGCCAAATCAAAGCCGCTTACGGGCACTCCTCGGGCCCGTGGCTTAGGCTAAATTCATGCAAATGTACGATTTCAAACAAGGGCAAAAAATCCAAAATGTAAAACAACATTGATATAAATGCCCGAAGGCGACAAAACAATAGTAAACCGACCAAGAAGGCCGACGATGTTCATAACATACAATAAACGGGCACGCAGGCCCAAAGAATACAAATATCAAGGGCACGCAGGCCCGCTATCCTACTCAGACTTCCACGGAATCATCATTGCCGGCATCAGGAGAGTCGGGCGGAGGAACGATCACGCCACCTACAATCCGGTGTGTGTGACTGATACCCTCAGTGACCAGGCCAGGGTTTAGCAAGGAGAGTTGATCGACCGCAGAATTGAACCCGTCCTCCAAGGCACCGGCGCAGTCCACCTCGAGGAGCCGGATGTGGGCGACCAGCTCCGCCCGACTCTTCAAAGCTACTATGTCCTCGGTCTCATCTTCGGCAAGTTGCAGGGTAGCATTCATTTCCTCGACCTGTTTACCCAAGCGTTCGACTTCGGCCGCCAGGCGATCCCTATCCGCCCGAAGAAGCTCCCCTTCCTCGGTCAACTTCCCCGATTTCTCCTTCTCCAGGGTCAACATCTCCCTCTCAGCATCGAGCATCGCGGTCTGCTCCCGGAACATCCCCTCGGAGCGTTCCAGAGCGACCTTCAACTTCCGCGAGCTCGCAGTCAGCGCCGCCTTCTCCTGCTCGAGTTCTTCAACACGGGCAGCATCCCCTGCATCCTCAGATAACACCAAAGCCATTTCGGCCATTTTTACCAGCCCGTCCACGCTGGCGGCCAGATACGCCCTCATTTCCTCTTTACTCATCTTTTTTATGGCCTCAGCTTCATGGGCAACCACTGTCGGGGGGAATCGCTCGAAAAAGCCCGCCTCTTCGAAACAAGGGGGGAAGGCGAAAGATTTAACAGCGCCGGCGTCCTCGCCGACAGTCGAACCACCCTCCACCCGGGTCCTCTTCCTCTGCGTCAAAACGGCGCTGGGGTCGATTTCCTCGACCTCTGGATCCGACGCGGGTCCCGAGCTCGACGGCGAGTCCACCCTCACCGGCTGAGGAACATTTGGACCAGGTGGGGGACCCATCCTCGTCGCCTGTGGGGCCTTCACGACCCTCCTGCCCCGCCTCTGGTCGCAGGATAGTTTCAAGAGCCTTTCATGTCGGCTAGCCATCGTACCTGCACGAAATAAAGGAAAAGTCAGTATCGAGCAAACTGCATGAGTAAATGACGAATAAAGAATTTCAAGCAAACAACCTAACAGGCGGGCAGCCTGCCTGTAAGTCGGACACTCCACCAGCGCCTTGGTGTCGATCGGACGGGACTCGAACGTCGGGTAACCATCCTTGTCCAGGATATCATCCCCTTCCCGCGTAACCCATCGGGCAGGATGGAAGCTGTCGACAAACCGGCAAAGAGCGTCGTACGCCCGCTCATCTCCCGAGCACATGTCCCCGACGGCGGTATGGTAATAACCGGTCCCGTGCTCGTAATGTCGGGACATCCAGTACACCGGGATTTTAGCCCTACGACCCAACACAGGGCTCCCATCGTCGCCCATCATCGTTTCCCCGTCATCGTCGCTCACCGGCCCCTCCTCCTCGAAAAGGGAATTTAAAGCATCGTCGGTAACTGGCCGTACCACGTACCACTTATCTTTAAACCCCCTCATGGAGTCCATATACATCTTAAAGAGTCTCCTCGACTGCTTGAGGGAGACCCAGCTATGCTTCCCTCCTCGGGACTGACGCTGTAGGTGAAATATCCGAAAGAAAAGCGGGATGGTCGCCCCGATCCTCAGGTAGCGACACGTCAACTCAAACGCCCGGATGAAGGCGAGAGAGTTTGGGTGCAGCTGGGACGGGGCCAGCTCCAAGTGCATAAAGACCGCGGCCTGGAAATTAGTGAATGGCAGCCGCAGCCCTAAGTCTTTGAACGCGATCTCATACATCGCGAGGCTGTAATTCGGATAAACCGAGCAAATCCTTGCATTAGTTGACGGAAGCATGACCACGAAGTTCTGCTGGAAGTCGGGCTGGTCTTGACCCTCTTCAATGACAGTGAATGGATGTTGGTCGTCCCGGCTATATATCGACGCTATCCCCCGCGGCTCGACGCCCACCCATTCCAGCAATGGGTCGGTCACGGTATCAATCAGGGTGACCGACTCGTCGGCACTCTGTTCTTCACGGTCGCGGCGTCCGGAGGAGCTCGGCTCGTCCGCCATGGTTACCTGCAGAGCACGGGAAACCAGTCAGTTGAGCACGAAGTCCTACGCTCGACAAAATCATGTCGTCCCATACACGACTACTCAAGTCCGTTTCCATAAATGGATGCCTCACCGACGCCCTGAACCCGGTGTTCTTCCTCAAACCAATTGCGCGGCCACTCTTCAAGCATGTCGACCCGAGGTATGAACATGGCGAGCCGCACCATGAAGCCCACGGCCAAGACCATGAACATACCGGGCGCAATCATGAATCAGGCGCCCTGGATCATGAAGACCCCGGGCAGCTCTGAAGTTTATCACCTAAAACTATGAATGTGCCGGCCACAAACATGCGTTTGCCGGTCCTAGACATGAATACGTCGGGCTAAACACGAGTTTACCGGGCTAATCCCACGCGCACGATCCTAAAACATCTACAAACGCCAGAAATCATGCATTCTAAACAGAAAAATGAAGAAGATAGATCACTTACTTGGATCAAGGAGTGGGATTTGGCTACGAAATGGAAGAATCTGTGACGAGAAGTCGCAACTGGAGAAAGTCTGGAAGAGCAGCAGCAGAGAGAGCACGGAGAGCAGAAAGCGTATTATGGGGCCCAAGTTTCCTATTTATAGTGATGACGTGGAATACCAAACGTCACCTCGGGCAACCACGGACTCCACCTCCTCGACGCGCTGCTCCCAACGCAATGATGACCCTACCCCCATAGGGTGGCGGCACAGTTCCCGAAAGATGTCTCGTGTGCTCGACCGACGCACCCGGTACGGATCCTCCGCGCATCCACCACCGAGGACGTCTCCGAGCACGACACGAGGAGGCCCCTCGAGGGCCCACACCTCTATCCCGAGCACGAGACCTCAACGAGGGAATAACTTGGGTTCAAGTCATGACTCCTCGCAAAGGAACCACGACTTGGGGGGCTCCTGTTCTGGACTGGGCCCGACAGGCCCAAAAGCATTGCTAAGGCCCAGTCCAAAGGGACTTACTAAGGACCACGCCGAGCAAAGGGATCACATCCGTGCCCGACAGCCTGATGTCCAGATCGACATCCCGCTGTCCAACTCCACGTGATGATGTCCAGCTCGACATCTGGCCGTCGAGCTCCACGTCCTAACGTCCAGCTCGACACCCTGCTGTCCAGCTCCACGTCCTAACGTCCAGCTCGACACCCTACTGTCCAGCTCGACGTTGTCTCGAGCATCCCAACTAGGGCAGACTCAGTCCACCGTTCCCCCAACGATACTCCTGAAAGACCGCGTCTTCGTCCGCCCGCACTCCACGCAGAACATCCAGGAAGGGGACCACGTGCGGGTCCCCACTACCCACGTAGAACCTGGCAGTTCCTCCATTGGGCCAAATCCGCCCAGCCCAATGAAGGAACCTTGGCCCAGCGCTGGGGGCTATAAATACCCTCTGTTTCCAAAGGGTCAGGTATTGATCACTCTAACCTCAACTTCTATTATCTGCTCGTACTCCTACTTACTTCAGCATCGGAGTGTCTTGCAGGTACCCTCCCCCACCTCGTCAAAAAAAGCTTTCTGCTCGGAGCCAGCCGTGACGGTCCAAACCTTCTGATCAGGTCAGATCACTAATGATCTACATGTTTTGAAAAAAGTTTATATTTGAAATTCCAGCTTCATACTAAATATAAATAAATTAGAGAGGAAAAAAACTGTATATATAGATATTAGTGGATAAATTAGAATAATTTATTGTATGCTTTATTCTAATTGGTAGTGTTTTTTTACTTTTAATTTATGAATGTTACAAATATATATATATATATATATATATATATATATATATATATATATATATATATATATATATATATATATATATATATATATATATATATATATATATATATATATATATATATATATATATATATATATATATATATATATATATATATATATATATATATATATATATATATATATATATATATATATATATATATATATTACTTCAGATTCTTAATATTAGAGAAAATTTCTTTTTTAAATTCATTAAAGAATCAATATATCTAGATTGTATATAGTTTAAATACATTGATTCTCAATAAATCTAAAAAATAAATTTTTTCTTATATTAAGGACCAGAGGAAGTAGCATAATATAATGACTCTTTTATAAAGTTGAATAACAATAATAATATTTTATTTTTTTTGTCTTTATTCTTTATTCTTTTTTTTTTCTTTTCTCACCATATGCATATTGGTGCACATGTTAAAATGGTATTATTGAGAATATCATTCACGCTTTTCAATCTTTCTTTTTCATCCAAACACGTGTTGTTCTTTTTCAAACTCTACCTTTGTTATCAGATTTTCCTCACACGCGTCTCTTTCTTCTTGGCCTAACCCACCTTTTCTTGTTTCTCCTTATCATGTTCTTCATCTTCCTCTCAATTTTCTTTTTTCTTTCTTTTGTTTCTTTCGTCTTTCCCTCTCTCGCCACCATTTCTTGATTCACTTTCCATGGTTTACGACAAAGAAACTCCCCCACCTACACCTTCATCCGAAAAGAAATCTACAAACCATTGTCGCTCCTCTAATAACTATCAAACGGACATGATGGATCCTTACTTCATGCATCTCAGTGATAACCTGGGAATCACCATTGTTTCTCCTCCTCTCAACTACCATTCTTGGAGCCGCTCTATTACCTTTGCTCTTTGATCCAAGAACAAACTAGGATTTCTTGATGGAACTCTTCCACGTCCTGCTGATTCTGACCCTCTTACTCTGGCGTGAGATCGCTGCAATACAATGGTTATGGCCTGCGTCACGAATTATGTTAAACCTGACATAACTCAAAGCATTCTATGAATGGATACAACATCGAAGATATGGACTGAAATACATGATCGATACTATCAAGGCGAACTCTTTCACATTTCAGACATTCAACAGGAGCTTTTCAATCTCAAGCAAGGGAACCTCACCATCACTTAGTTCTTCACCAACCTCAAAAAGCTTTCGCAGGAACTCGACAATTTTCGCCATATCCCTATGTGTTCTTGCACCATCAAAATGAATAAATAGTTAATTACCCGTTTGTTTGCGACTATAGATGCATATTTGATGGTACGCATATCCGCAAGTATTTGTATACGTTAATAATTATCAAAATTACTCAATTATATTTTAAAATTATTAAACAAAAACCTAGCCACTTATTTTAACTTACTAAATTCCTTTCACTAAAAATCTCTGCCACTTACTTTGGTGTGTAATTTTATTTCCATTTCCATTATTCTTCTTTTTTTTGTTATCTACTTACTTACTTACTCTGAGTTCTTCCTCTCCCTTACACGATGGTCTTTTTTCTCTCTTAGGCGACCTCTCTTTCTCTCTCAACAATGTTCTCTTTTCCTCATTCGTTGTCGTCCTCTTTTCCTCTTTCGACGATGATTTTTTCACTCGATGGTGTGCTCTCTTTGTCTCTCGGCAGCATCACATCTTCATCTCCAAAAGCATCAACTTCTTCACATCTTCAAACCAAGATTCTTTACATTGTTACTATTCTTGTTATTCCTACAACTATTAGTGTTATTCTTGTTATGTTTGTGTTGTGTTAGTGTTATTTTTATGCTTGTTATTGTTACGATTCTAGTTCTATGTTGTAGACTTGTAGAGTTTGTAAAAATGTGTTTTGTATTACTCTCGTGTTATGTAACTATGTAACTATGTAACTATGTTATGTTTGTTGTTTGCTTCTATGTAGTCCTATATTACACTTCTATGTCCTTGTGTTTTGTGTACTTATGTTTTGTAGCATGTCTTTTATTTATTTGTAGATTTGTTATGTGTTATGTAACTGTTTTTTGTAGACTTGTAAGCTTCTTTTGTTTATTTGTTTATTTATTTGTACAGTGTTTCTTGAACAAACTTTTTCTCCTATGAAAAATGTACAAGAGAATTTGAAACCCTCAAATATGGATGAGTTTAGTGTTATCACTTCGAATGCTCTTAATGCTGAAACTAATTCAACTCATAATGAAATTGAAAGTGCAATTCCATGTGAATATGAAGCTGAGACACAAGATCTCAAAAAATAAAGTTAACTTTGGATGATTGGCCTTATTTTAAAAGGTGTACAATAAATTGAAAGATGTATGTCATTTACAATCGTTGTGCTGCAAAACTTTTGGGTGATTCAAAGCAAGGAACCTCACACTTGTGTACTTTTTTCCTCAAATTTATGGAGAAGAAGTAGCAGCCAAAATTGAAAAGGTAAAATCTTTATTTCAAAAATGATAGCTGAAGAAGAATGTTTCTTCATTCTCAAGTCAAAATCAAAATGTATCAGATGTAGTTTTTTGTTGGAAAAAAGAAGTCTGGAGGTCTAACTTTGCAAAACATGTCAATGCAAAAAAGAATGTTATATCTAATTGGTGTTAATTTGACCATTATATGGAGGAGAAAATATTGTCAAGTGATGACGAAAATTTTGACATTTTAGGTTGGTGGAAGGTTAGTGAATCAAATTATCTTATGATACAGATGATAACAAGATATTTCTTATCCATTCTTATCTCAATTATTGCTTCAGAGTCTTCATTTAGCACTAGTTGTCAGAATCTTACTCCTCATCGTAGTAGATTGTGTTCACATGCTATAGAAATGTTGATGTGTGTCTAAGATTGGCTATGGACGACTGAAGTGAAAGATAATAAAATTTGTATACTTTAATCATAAATTTATACTAACTATAATAAGTTGAGAACATTTAAATTATAACACGTCATTGTTTAAATTTCTTTTTATTTATCTAGTTTTACAAATCAAAAGTTGATAACATTAAAATTATTTCAATTTTGTAAGATACATATGCTGGTATTTTTTAGAGAAAGTTATGAGTTGTTTTGTTGATACTTTTTATATCGGATCAAATAGGTAATACTTGATTTGGAATTTATATGGAGTTTTTTTATTGAGTTGGAATCAAATAAGAAGAGGTGTTGATTCCTATATCAAATCAAATAGCAAATTTACAAATGTTATTTTTTTTGTTATGAAATTAATGATAAATAATATAATAAAAGAGTAGAAACGAATGAGAGAAAGATAAGGGAGAAATATTATTGTATTATTCTCATTATCAATGTCGATTTCAAGTATAATATGAGTCATATTTATAGGACATATATAATAAATAGAAAATCAATTAAAATCTCATAATTGATGGACATCCATAATCATTCCATTTATAAAACTCCTCCTTGGATGTCCATAAAGAAGTCGTTAAAATCTTACTAGAAAAAACACAATGGGAAAAATTCTAGTGAAAGAAAAAAAGTACAAAATTCTTTGTGAGGGAACTATCTCATTATTAATCAATACAAATTATTACAAATAAAAAATAAAATTATAGGGAGATAATCATCCATTATTCAATAGTCTCCCTGGGATTTTTGTTTAGGATATGCCTCGTTAAAACCTTACTAGAAAAAACCCAGTAAAAAAAAATCTAGTGAAGGAAAAAGAGTACAATATCCTTTAAATAAAAATTCATTTCTCCCTCTCAGCTGAACGAAATCATTTCTCCCCTTAGCTGAATGATCATTTCTTCGACGGTGAAGACCAATCTTTTATACTAAAAGGTCTACAAGATGAACAAGTTTGTTGGAGCTTAAATCACTATTTTGCTGAAGATCATGAGTGAAAAAGAATTTTGGAGAAATTTGTTTTTTTCGATCTCCTTTAATGTAACCATCTTTCAGTTGAGAAACGCATGCAGTATTATCTTCATATTTGGTTGTTGTATTTCATTCTAGAAGTCAAATCACAAGGCTTTTATGTGTGTTGAATTTGGGATCTCAATCAAACATATTCTTGACTTGCCTCATGTAGTGCTAAAAATTCTTCATGATTAGATGAAGTTGTTGTTATGGTTTGATTCAATGGTTTCCATGAAATAGTTGTACCACCATAAGTAAATAAATAATTTGTGTGATCTACCATTATGAGGATATGGAAAGTCTTACGTTTTTGCATAACATGTTAATTCTAATTTGGATACGAATAAAACAAACTCATGTCCATTTATCCCTAAAATAACGAAGTATATTTTGACTTTGTTCCAATATTTTCGTGTAGGCGAAGAACTATATCTTGTTAATAGAGTATTATTACTTGATACATCATAGTGTGTATAATTAGCAAGATAGATCAGTGCTTGAATTACACATAAATATGGTACTTTAGGACCAATTAATTTTTCATCCTCTTCTCGAGGTCTAAAAGGATCTTTTACACAACCAATTATCTACCATCATAGAGGTAGACAACATACGAGATTTGTCCATATAGGAATATTTTAACATTTTTACTATATACGGGATTTTTTTATATAGAAATGTTTTAACACTTTTTCTATATAACCTTTTTGGTGTATGCAAATTCCATTGTATAAATGTTCACCTTGTAAGAACTTTGTATTTTTCAAGTCCTTCTCATCAAACCATTTATTTAAACAATTTATAACTTTTGGAAACTCTTCACGAGTTCCAATAATATTTATGTCATCTACATGGATATCTATTATATAAAATTATTTTCCAGATATTTTCATAAAAATACAGGGACATTTGGAGTTATTTGTATATCTCTCCCTTAGCAAATTTTACTAAGACGATTATACCACATGTGTCCATATTGTTTTAGCTCACAAAGAGACTTGTTAATTTTATCCAATAGCTTTCTCAAGATACAAAATTATGTGTCTCTGATATATTAAACCTTTTAGAGAGTTTCATGTAAATGTCATTAACAAGTGATCCATATAAATAAGATGTCACAACATACATCAATGTTCATATTAAGTCCTTCATGTGCTACAAGGCTAATCAAATATTAAAAATTGAATTGTAGCCACTACAGATGGATATGTTTCATCAAAATAAATCTTAGGTCTTTGTGAAAATCATTGAGCAACAAATCAAGCTTTATATCATTCTTATTTTTCTTTTTCACAAAAACTCATTTATATCTCATTGGTTTCACACCTTGAGGTGTTCGGACTACAGGTCTAAAATCGAGTCACTTGTAAAGTGAATTTAATTCTTCTTCAATTGAATATATTCATTTTGACCAATTCTCACTTTGTCTACATATTTAATACACTTTAATTTATGATCCTCATTATCATTGATCACTTTTAGTGATATATTGTATACAAAGATGTTGTCAATATTGATTTTATTTTGGCAATCTCAATTTCGGTTCCATCGCATTTCATTCATAACATAATTTATCGAGATCTCTTTATTTCTTATTTCAAGTACTTGATTAGATCTTCTAGAACTGAAAAATAAATTATTTCAAGTACTTGATTAGTTCTTCTGGAATTGAAAAATAAACTATGTCAACGTTCTCTTAGAATTTTTATATCCTTACTTGGGTCGACTTTAACTTTAGTTTCTTTTCTTGGTAGAGGACTTTTAATATTGGAACAGACTTTCTTACCACGCTTCAGGCGTAGTTACAATTCATTTGTAATATTAGATTGTCCAATATAAAAATCCACTTTGAGTAGAGTATTAGCAGCTAATAATTTTCTTTCATGAACTTTGCAAATGAGTTATGTTTTGAATTTCGAGGATAAAAAAATATAATAATATTTTGTTTTAAATTGTTCATTTGAAATTTTGGCTCACACTTTTAGTTGCTTGTTCTCTCCCTATAATGATGGAAAATTAATTTATCAATTAATAATCAGCCAACTAGGTTTAACGCATATATCAAAAAATCGGACCAAGATAAAACCTCAAATACGATATTCATATAAAATGCGTTTTCTCAATATTGTTTCAAAACTTATCTTAGCATATTATATATTGAATCAATTGAATTATACACAACACATCCAAAAGTTTACTTAGATGAGAAGTATTAGGTTATTAAACTAAAATAATTTATAAGTTAATAGGGAGAATTAACATATATTAACATGTTTGCTTAATGAGAATAAATATCTTAATATCATACTTTGTGTGTTTCAAATACCTAATTTAGAATTGATGATCTCACAAGTATCATCCATATAATTAACTTTAGACGTCTAAAGAATGGATCTTCAAGTCCATTTTTATGAACATATGCTACATGATGTTCAATATCAATTTTAATAATATATGTGATACTTATCAATAAATTTCTAAAAAATCCAAAAAATAAGATCTTAGTCTAATTAGTTGAGAAAACAATTTCACAAACTTCTGGTTGTGACTTGTGAGTAGACATATCTATAATCTTTTAGTCGATGCAACAATTAATATCATAAAAACTCAATTACTCAAATTTTCATTTAGGAACACACAAATTTTATTTAATTGAAGAAACTTTTGGTTCTTCAAAATTAGTTCCCACGTCATAATACACTTGAGATGATCTAACCAATTTTGCCAATAACACATTTAAGTGTGATTTGTAAACTTCTGATTTACAATAATATATATGATTATATTCTTCTAATTTGTTTCAATCTATAGTAAATAATAAAATAATTTATATAAAATATATTTGTAAAAATTGATAGCATACAATTTAATTACAATTTCCATATCTAAATCATTTTTAAAATTTATCTTTACAATATAAAAAAATTCAAAAATAAATATCTATCATACAGAAAATAAATATTCACCTTCTATAAAACGCACTAATTACAATGAACAAATTAATAACAAATTGATGACATTTAATTATCAAATAAGTATTTGTAAATCTTAATAAATTAGTCACAAAACTATAACATTATGTTATAATGTAAATATTAAATTAATCAAATTAATTTTGCAATCAATAATTTATAACAAAATAATAACATGTAGTTATGAAATATATATTTTACAATCTTATAAAACTCAACCAGAATTCTCTATAATAAAAAATTACAATCCTTCAAAAGATTTTGATATTAAAATATTAGTTCTTCAAGAACAATTGCTCAATCATCATAGACGATAAAAAAAATTAGATGGCAAATCATTTAGTGAAATATATAGTTTCTAGTGAACGATATAACAAATGATAAAAAAAAAACATTCTTAAATACCACAGAAGAGATTTAAGAGAGTTTTTTTTATAGTTTTTCGAGAATTCAATCACAATTTTTTTTTGCAGTTCTTCAGAAACTTAATCACAAATCTTTTTATGTAGTTCTTCAGGAACTCAATCACAAATCTTTTATGAACTTCTTCAGAAACTCAATCACAAATATTTTTATGCATTTCTTATGAAATTCAATCACAAATATTTTTATTAATAAAAATAATAATATTTGCAATTCTTCAGTTATTCATGAATTATAGAACAAATTAATTATTTTACTATCCTTCAGCGATGTTTTATCTGTTATTCATGAACTATATAATAAATTGTTATTTTGCTATCCTTCATGGATGCTTGATAAGTTCTTTAGGAACTTACATAAATATTATTTTGCTATCCTTCAGGGATGCTTGATAAGTTCTTCAGAAACTTATATAAATATTGTTTTGCTATCCTTTAGGGATGGTTGATAAGTTCTTCAGGAACTTATGTAAATATTATTTTCTAATCAATATATTATAAATAACAGGTAGAAAATATATATTATAAAAAGAAGAAATAAGTTTACATTGCAATTCTTGGAGTTTCGTGCTGATAACATGTTATGAAATTAATGAGAAACAATATAATAAAATAGTAGAAACGAATGAGAGAAAGAGAAGAGAGAAATAGCATTGTATTATTCTCATTATTAGTGTCGGTTTCAAGTGCAATATGATTCATATTTATAAGACATATGTAGTCAATAAAAAATCAATTGAAATTTCTTAATTGATGGACATCCATAATCATTTCATTTGTAACATTTTTGAAATTTCTTTGTTATGTTGGTTTGAAATTTATTTGGAGTTTTATTTTTGTTTATTTAAGAACTATGGAGTCAAAGTTTATGTGAAATTTATTTGGAGCAACATACAAATATATTTTTTATTGAATGAAGTTGCGGAAATGATGAATGAATGAGTGAACTGAACATGATGTATTTTGTTGAATGAAAAAGTGATGTATTTTGTTGAATTACTTTACTATTTTTATTTTGTGTTGAATTTGGAATTATTTGTCTTTTATAAAAGACGTTTTAATTATTACAGTATTTTTTATTGTGTGATGTATTTGAATTCAGTTATGATAAGTGCATTCAAATGCTATACACATATTTTTTACATTATATAAGAAAAATTAGTAAATTGTAATTTTTTTTCATTTTAAAAATATGATATTCATGAGTATTCGTAAATATCAGTGGATATCTCAAAATTTATAGATATCTGTCAAACAAATATTTGTGTGGATATGAGACAGTTATAAATATCATATTTATTCAATGAGATGGATAACAAGAGACTAGTACACATGTCTATGAGTACCCAGGACCGACCCAAAGGTAAGGCAACTCAAGTAAGGGCTTTAGGCCTCAAAATTTTAGGGGAATTTCTTAACACATCCTATATCTTTCTAGCGCACCGTGCGAAATGACTTAAATGCCCCCATATTTCAGAGATGTATCTCCTGACGCACCAATCCTTTACTGAATCAACAATTATTTCGGAGATGCATTTCTGAAATAATGTCGCGTGTGTATTGCCAGAATTTTGTATAGCAGAAACCAGAAAAATAGAATGGAAAAACATCAACTTGACAAAATCAAAATACCATTGATATCATAGAATAAGAAATACATAAGGGCTTTAACATAGATTAAACATTACACTTTAATATCCATGTGAACGTTGCAACATCTTCATAATATCTTCGATCGATCTCGAAATCGTTGCATCCAGCTTGATCAGAACTTTTGATTCTAAATAGGAAAAAGTATTTCATGTATCCTGTAAATTAGTGGTAGTGTTCAACTCATGGTTGATGAAGTCAAGCTTCCCTTCTTTGTCAACGGATAGCGAGCGGTACACGATCTTCATAATTTTGCGATTATCATCATATGGTAGAAGGTCCAGCAATATGTACTGCATATCTTTAAGAGGGGTGTACTTAGTGATCTTAAATTCTCGTGGTGGTGTATTATCGGTAAAGTGAACATTTCCAACATGTCATTTGATGTTCATTCTGGTTTTTTATGTTTTGATATGAAACAATATGATAAGTGAGCTTACTTATAGTAGTGGGATGCTAATATGGACCACATAAGCTCTATCTTGTGACAGAGAAAGTTCTAGAAATGTAACTCTGGAACCACCCTTTATTTTTTTTATTCCAGAGATGTAATTTTGAAAACTTCCTTGGTATTAGAAAACATAAACATAAACTTGTATTGAATGCTGAATTTTTTTGTCAAACTACAAAATATTTATATTATACAGTATAACACATTAATAAAATGTCACATACAATAAAATGATAAATAACTACTTAAATGAACCAAAATAATTGTCGCCTGCAAAATCTACAGGTGGTACCCCCCTTTTACTTTTTCTTATTTTTTTCTATTTCAATGTTGCGCAATTTGGTGTACTATTACATCCTTTCAACAAATCGGTTCGGCCAATTCTTGGATTTGATTGTATAATGAGTTGTCCACTCCGACAATGTAAATGGTATAAGGCATCCTGATTTCAAATACACTTGAACAAAATATATCAGATTTGAAACCCAACCAACACAAATGATAAGATTACTGGGATTTGGAGGTGGAGCGGTGCACAATAGGAAACAAGTTTTCAAGAAATTGTATCTTGTAAGTCAATACACACTCTCTTATTGTTTCCAGTGATTTCTGGTAAACAAACGCTAATCCTCCAAACTATCGAATAAACTTACTGACTGTTATTCAATTCCTCTGGTAACTCGCAGGATCGACTAGATTGATCCTAGGACGTGTTGGTCATTAGGGTAACTCTCATGATCGAACAGGTATTCATGGTTGGTATTTAGAACGTTGTGTAGGTGTTTGACTTATTTCGATTTCTCTCTTAAAGATCTAAAGGTATAATCAAAATATATGTGCGCGAAACTAAATTGCATGAATAAAAGTTAATCGTAAAGACATGTAAAACTGCATAAAAGACAAGTAAATGACTTCGAAACGTAAAGAAAATAGTTAATGTAAAAGATTTGAAATATGAAGAAAGTGTTTAATGCAAGAAAACTGTAAAATTGCTTTGAGTAAAAAAAGGTGTTCGAAGGATAAAAACTTGAAGATAAAGGCATAAAATGTATAACAGTTTCTGGAATGTAAAGTATTTGAAACGGAAAGAAAATGTTTAAATGTAAGGCATCAGTAAAAGATTTCGAATGAAAGTACTTTAAATGCAAAAACTTGTAAATGGTATTTGACATAAAGATAAAGGAAAGTACTGGAAATGATAAAGGGTTTTCATTAAATCATAAATATGTGGTGTTATCATACGTACATTGCTCTTGCATTCGTTTCCCTAGCCATGTGGTAATTTGAATGTTTACTGAGTGTTTTTGTACAATAGATATGACACACGAAATCCTAATGCTAAGACTTCTATTTATACTACTTCGACCATAACGGTCTCGCTATAAGATTCTGCCACGTTCAGAACATGCAGAGCAATGCCTCTTTTTTGCTTCCACGTGTCTTCGAGTGCTCCAGCGCATATATTTCAAATTTCGAACATCCCGCTTGCATTTGAATTTCAAATGTTTTGGCACTTCTTCGCTTCGAACGCACTTTTTAGACACAGCCTTGTTGTCATTTCGAGACTTCTTTAGATATGTTCTCATAATTGCCACTAGAAGCTCCAAGCTTTGATATGCTCATTCGAAACACTGCTTCTGCTATTTCGAAACACGACGTTTTGTTTCATTTCAATCGAAACGTCCAATTTGTTTTGCTTCTAATAATATTATCAAAATCTTCAGCCAACAAAATGCCCCTTTAAAATATGTATTTTGATTCCTTTGAGAAATACTTATTTTAAACATATACGCAAGATTTTGATGCGACCTTCGAATCATCATAACATTTAATGCATTTGACTCCAGTCACGTCAATCATAACACTTTTTAGATTCCTTAACCGCCTGGAACCACTTCACAGTATGGTGCAGTTACAAAATAATGATTATCTTTAATCACGCTTACTACCAATGTTAACTTCACGCCACCTCTTCATCAAACCAACCCATGATTTCCACGTATCACAACCTTATTCAGTGGATGCTTAAACTTCCACATTATAAAATCCCATCAACTTAGTTTTTTTTTCTTTTTCTTCCCACATTATGAATCTTTTCTCCTTATTCACTTACCGAAACCCTAAGCTTTCAATATTCTTCCAACAATGTCTTCTTCTACTTCATCCCAACTCAAAAAGGTTTCCAAGAAGAAAGGAAAGACCGCAGGAACTACAATGGAAAGTAAGGTTGTCACTCACCAAGGTCAATCTGTCCTTGTTCCCCAGATGATCTCAAAAGAAAAAGAAATGCTTTATGCATCCCAGGTACTTATTCCTACCACCGCTGCTGGTAAGAGGTTAGCTTTAATGGGCCCTCTTACAGTTTTTGAAATTTTAAAAGATACCAGGAAAATTTTCCCAGTTTGCTATAGTTTCAAATCCTTGTTTAACAAAATGGACGCCCCTAAGGCAATAGAATCTTCTGGCTCAAACACCATGGAAAATCCAACTGTTCCTCCTAAGGACCCTTTTGTATTAGACTACGTAAAGAGTAACTTCAAACCCTTTCGATCTTGCCCTACCTCCTACACCGCTTATCAAAACTGGTTCAATAAGGTAGAAGCTAAGAAATCCCAGCAATGGGAAGAATTAGGTATCTACAACTTGATTAAGCTGTCGAAGCCGGGTTTTACTTACAGCCACCCTTTGTTATTTGCGTCCCTATATTTCTGGGACAGTACTTATAATACTTTCCATCTCCCTGGTGGAATGATCACCTCTACCTTCTTTGACATAGCGGCCATCACTGGGCTATCACCAGTAGGAGAAACATATATCCCTGACAACGAAGAACATTCGAGTATAATCGACTTCGAAGTCAAACTAGCAAGTTTTTCAAAGTTTATCAGTCACTACCATGCTGAAGGAGACATTGTGTCTGATGTAGAACACATTGTTTTCCTTACCCTATGGCTGTCAAGATATGTCTTCTGCAGTAGATCCCTACAGGTAGCCAGTAGGTTTATTCCTCTAGCTAGGGATTTGCATGAGAATCGAAGAGTGTGCTTGAGCGAATTGCTACTAGTTGACCTTTATGAAAGCCTAAGGTCAGCTGTTTCGAGCCTAAAATCTCACACCTCCAAGAATATCCTGTTAGCTGGCCCTTTTTGCTTACTTCAGCTATGGCTAAATGCCATGTTCGAACCTTCCTTGTCAACTGCCAACACCATTGATGAATGAGACCCTGAAATAATGGATAGAATAATCGAAGGCACTAGGCTGCGAAGATTAACTCCAAATGATGATAAGGATGACTTCAAAGTCCTATTCTCAAAGTACATTATGATATTCTCCAAGAGGCATAAGTTCGAAGAGACCATGGCGCCTTTTGCTTCAAGGGCTCATGGACCTTCATGGTTCACCATGGCTCTTTCAGAAGCTGTCAAGAGCAAGGAGATTCAAGATGTATGGAGAACCTTTTTGCTACCTAGACTCATTTCTTCAAGAATAACTCCTGCCAAGAATCAGATTTTCCTTTTCGCTTATCAGCCAAATTTTGTTTCGAGACAGTTTGGCTTATGCCAACTAATTCCTGAACCCTTATTTCAAACTGAGAGTGCCATTACCTCTGGGCGAACCTTCAAGGCACAGGAAGCCAAATTACAGCAAGAACAATACCAAGGCTTTGCCCAGTTTGAGCTAATAACTTTCGAACCTACCCATCTTACAGCAAAGGGGTTTCTGGAATGGTGGACAAAGTTTTATCAAACTTATATGTTCGATACTCTTACAATTCAGCAGAAACTAACTGATGCCTTCGATGTGCATGTACCATCCAAGAAAGGTATGTTTACTCATGCCAAAGAGATTAAAGATTTTCAAAATTATTTCGAAACTACTTATGATCCCACACATTTGGAATCCACTGTGCATCAAGCAGCTGAGACCTTGAAGGAAAAATTCAAAGAAAAAGTTTCTAAGTTAAAACTTCCTTCAGGGTTGTCACCTGAGGATAGGTATAGGTTGGCATTCGAAATGCATCCACCTAAATTTCCTAGATTACCTACCTCAGAACTGGCTCTGGCTTGGTTTCCCCCATACCCTTAGTGGTTCACTTGCAAAGAGATGTTCAAACATCTTCAAAAGAAACCAAAGCCATCTGAGACTGTGACATGGGCTCGACACTGGCTCCACGATTTCCCAGGACACCTTCGTTACGACCTTTCTGCCATGTCGATTAAATCTGATCAAGGCACAGGTGCGAATGCTTGGGAAAATCCCAAACGTTTTTTATTTTCCATATCTTTAACTTTGCCTTAATTGTTTCGATTTTCAGCCATCAGGATAAAGACTGCTGCCTCGAAGTCGAAAGAAGGGAGCGCCTCTCAAGCCTCTATCGAAACCACTGACAATGTGACTCCATCCGAAACAACCATTGCTGCAACAACAACAACAACACCAATAATACCAACAATAACCAGTGTCCCAACTCCATAGGTAATCACTTAGCCTTGATGTTTCGAAGTCACTAATATTTCATGATTTGCATCTAACTCTTTGTTTAAATCTTTTCAGACCAACAAACTTCCTCCTACCACTCCCAAGAAGCGAAAATCAAACACCACTGGGGAAGACCCCAAGGCTGGAGGAAACTTACCAGTTGCTTCGAAGAAGAAGCAGAAGAAGGATATTCCAAAGAGCGTTGTACCAACTAGTGTCTCTGGACTCGATTCCAGGGATGCTGCTCCCTCACCCAAATCCAAAATTCCATCTTCAACCTCCAACGTAATGTTGGAACGCATAGCTAGCAACCTCTCTTCCGAGAGTCCACAGGTAAATTGAACTTTAAACTTTTTGACAAAATTATTATTCATTACCTTGGTGCATGCTTTTGATATTCTTTCGCTCCTTGCAGAATATCTTAAATCCAGCTTCCACTACTTCGACCTCACCATCAAAAGCTGCTGCTCCACTCAACTCCTCTCCCCAAGGAGACTCCAGCAACCATGTACAGAACAAAGGATCCTCCAATATGGCGGTTCTGGCTGGGGCTTCTGAGCAGCAGGATGATCAGAGTACCTCTCCTCCTCTAAAAGAAACAAATGAAGCAACGCTTCATGAATCTGCAGAGGCTTTACAAAGAACTTCTCTCCAAAAGTCCCCTCTCGAAACCCTTCAAGAGGACCCAAAGGACGCTCATGCTGAAGGAGAGAAAGCTGATTCTGGTCAAAGAAACGAAGAATCTGCAGAAGAAGAATCTGAGGAGGAGGATGCCAATGATGGTTCGACTGCTGGGACAGAGTCCAATGCAAATAGCAGCGAAAAAGAAGACATCGAAGTGGTGGACTTGGATGACGATGAAGAAGATAATGAGCACGAAACGAATGAAGGGGATGGTGACACAACCAAAAAACCCATGGAGGTTGAAATGGACGTGACTCCCCTGCGTGTGGAACTCCCTCAACCGTCTTTGTCTCGAATGACTAACGAGGAGCTTGCACTCCTGAGGCGAAATGACCCTATTGGGTACATGAAGGCAAAGCTGGCTCAAAGGGACATTCCACTTGCTAGGGCTGGCACAAGTTCGACTAGCTATCCTCTTCCCACAGATGAAAGAATTGTACTTCTTAATAAGATCAGGAAAACAATTCTCAATGTGGATATATTCGAAGTGCTCAAACAAGATAGCACTGCTTGCTACACTATGAAGGAGTTGCTTACAAAAGTCAATCTTGCTACCTGCTCCTTGCCAGTTAGTACTATCTTGTTCGATCTTCAATCTTTGCTGGACAACGTAACTGGTTACCTTCTCCAAGATGAATCTGCTGCTAGGAAGGTTTAAGAAAAACGCATTGCAATGGATGCTGCTTATGAACAAGCTTCGAAATTCTCTCAAGAAGCTAAGGATCAAGCTATGCATCTAAAGCAAGCAAAGACTGATTATGAGGCTCGAGCTGAGTCCATCCTTCTCTGGGAAAGGCAGATTCAGGAACTTCAACAGAAGGTTAACGAGGCTAAAGAACAACAAATAGCCTTCGAACCCAATACTGCTGGTAACCAATTCGAAGAGCTTCTCAACCAGGGGCTTGCAGAAATGGAAACTGCAGAACAACTCAAGGGAGAAGTGGCAACCTTGGAAGGAGCCAGACGTTTCACTCAACAGAGACTTGAATCTTTTAGAAGTACCTTCAACAGACTGAAGAATAATTCTTATTTCTAAATTTCAGTGTTCATTTGATTACAATTTGGTTTTTTATATGTAATATTCGAACAACGCCATTTTGGCATCTCAACTTGCCATTTTGGCATTTTTATAATATTTTGGTTACGTTGTTACTATTCGAATCTCCTGCAGGCGTGGCTTATATTTCTTTAAATATTTCCCATTAACCTTTAGGATACGCTTATCATCCATCAGCTCTTCGATTTCATATGCATTGTTTGAGAATACTTTTAATATTCGAAAAGGTCCTTCCCAATGAGGTGACCATTTACCTAGTGTTTTATTTTTCTTGTCCATGGGCAATATAACTTTCCAGACTAAGTCATTAATAATGAATGCTTTTCTTTTCACCCTTTTGTTATATGTCCTGGCCACTCTTTCTTTTTGTCTCATCAAGATTTCCAATGCATGTAATCTAACTTCGTCCAACTCAACTAATTCATTCATCATCATCTCCCAATATAATGCAGCTGGGATTTCGTTTTGTCTTTGAATTCGAACTGATTGTAGATGAATTTCTACTGGCAGCACTGCATCATGACCAAATGTGAGTTGGAAAGGCGTAGTGTTAGTAGCTTCCTTAGGAGATGTTCTACAGGCCCAAAGTATTTGGTCCAAAGTTTTGTGCCAGTTCCTTGGCTTTTTACCAATATGTTTCTTGATTAACCCTATTATCACTTTATTGGCTGCTTCGACTTGACCATTTGCTTGAGCATAATATGGCGTTGATGTTAGCAATCTAAACCCCATTTCTTGGGCAAATTCTTGCATCTTTCTACCAGTAAACACAGAGCCTTGGTCTATGGTTATGCTCTCTGGCAATCCAAACCTATAGATAATGTGCTTCTGTATAAACTCAATAATAGCCTCTTGATCAGCAACTATTAATGGTATAGCTTCGATCCACTTGGTAAAATAATCTATTCCTACCAAGATATATTTCTGTCCTTTAGACGAAGCAGGATTTATTTCTCCTATCAAATCCAATGCCCATTCTCTAAATGGCCATGGTTTGACGATTGAATGCAACTCACTTGCAGGGGCATGTTGAATCCCTGCATGCTTCTGACATTCCTCACATCCTTTAGCAAAGTCTATACAATCTTTGAGCATGCTAGGCCAATACATGCCATATCGAAACAACAGCCATTTCATTTTATGACCTGCTTGATGTGCCCCACATGCCCCATTGTGGACTTCTGACAATGCTAAGTATGCCTCACTTTCTCCTAGGCATTTCAATAATACGCCCTCTTGGGTCTTTTTGAACAATTCGTTCCCCATGAGGAGATATGATAATGCTCTGTATTTTGTCTTTCTATCCACATTCAGAGTTGGGTTTGATAAATAACTCACCAGTGGACTTCGCCAATCTGCATCTGACAAAGTGTTTATGGCTAATATTTCGAATCCCTGTTTCTCAGCATATCCCAATTTCATACTTTCTAGATCTGATGGTGTGAGTCTAGTAGCCATAACTCTACCCCTTAATTCAACTAAATCCTCAAAGTTCCTAACAGAAACTTTATAACCCGAAGCCAACTGTGCTAAATCATTTGCTTCTTGGTTCTCTATTCTTGGTATGTGTTGAATATCCATGTATTCAAATTTCCTAAGTAGCCTGTTGACTATGACGAAGTATATCATCAAGTTTTCCTTTATGCATTTATATTCCTTTGTAATTTGTTTGACCACTAATTCTAAGTCTCCTTTAATTTCGACTCTAGTTGCCCCCAATTCCAAAAAAGTTTCAAGTCCAACAATGAGCGCTTCATACTCAGCTTCGTTGTTCGAGCAACGGGGACCATCTAATTTATACTTGAATTTTGTTGGAATTCCTTCAGGAGAAATTAGAAGGACTCCAACACCACTTCCATTCCTGTGGGTTGAACCATCAAAGTATAATTTCCATGGTTGCATTTCGACGTAACTCATGACAGTATGCTCAACCAATGAATGGTCCACAATGAAGTCAGAAATCACTTGGCCTTTCACAGCTTTTAAAGGCATGAAAGTCAAAGAGTATTCCGTTAAGGCTAAAGCCCATTTACCAACTCTGCTATGCATTATTGGTTTTGAAAGCATGTGTTTAATGACATCGAAATGAGATGAAACATAAACATCAACAGGCTTTATATAATACTTGAGTTTCATACAAGAGAAATACAAACAGAGACATAGCTTTTCTAAATTGCTATATCTAGTCTCTGCATCATTTAGTACTCTACTTAAATAGTATATGGCTCTTTCGATACCATTGCTATCTTCTTGTGCTAACATACTACCTATACTAACTTCAGAGGCAGATATGTACAATCTCATGGGCTTCCCCCATGAAGGTGGAGACAAGATAGGAGGCTGAGAGAGGTATCTTTTTATCCTGTCAAATGCCTCCTGATGGTCTTCGTTCCATTCGAAGGCTTGGCCTTGCTTTAGACGAAGCAACGGAGAGAAAGCTTGGGTTCTTCCACTCAGGTTCGAAATGAATCTTTTGAGGAAGTTAATTTTCCCTAGCAGAGATTGCAACTCCCTTTTTGACGTAGGTGCTTTCGTCTCCATTATGGCTTTGGTTTTGTTCTGGTTGATCTCAATCCCTTTCTTGTGAACCACAAAACCAAGGAAATCTCCAGCCTGCACAAAAAATGCACATTTAAGGGGATTTATCTTTAAGCCATGTTTTCTCATTCGTTCGAATGATTGGCTCAAATAATGCAAATGTGTTTCTGCAGATATAGATTTGATGACTATATCATCAATATACACCTGCATAAAGGTTTTAATGAAATCATGAAAAATCGAATTCATTGCCCTTTGATAAGTTGCCCCATCGTTCTTTAAACCAAAAGGCATCACCACCCATTCGTAGGTGCCTAAAGCTCCTGGGCAACGAAATGCTGTCTTGGCAACATCTTCTTCAGCAATAAAAATCTGATTATACCCAGAGTATCCATCTAACATACTCAAGTATTCGAACCCTGCAGCAGAGTCTACTAGCATTTCTGCCACAGGCATGGAGTACTCATCCTTAGGGGTTGCAGTGTTTAAATCCCTAAAGTCTATGCAAATTCTTAAAGAACCATTTTTCTTAATAACAGTTACTATATTTGCTAACCATTCGACGTACCTTGTGGTTCTGATGAATTTGCAACGCAGCAACCTTTCGATCTCAGCTTTAATCTTTGTGAGAACCGCTGGTGCGAATCTTCTAGGAGTTTGTTTGATGGGCTTCTTGCCATCTTTGATTGGCAGTCTGTGTTCGACCAACTCCCTCTTTAAACCAGGCATTTCGTCATAATCCCATGCGAAGCAATCTTTATTTTTCTTGAGGACTTCGATTACTTCCTGCTTGAGGCCTGGGCTAAGTTTTGCACTTATGTAGGTTATTCTTTTCGTGTTTTCATCCCCTAAGTTGACTTCTTCGAGTGGATCCTGTGCCAACATTTTGGCACCTGAGTCTATGGGGTCCCTTTCGAAGCCTAAGGGTTCTTTATCGTAGATGGCATCCAACCTTTGATCCATCTCAAGTTCTTTGAAGGGTGAGCATTTCGAGCCATCCCCACTTACTTCGTTCATCTTTACAGCTAATTTATTTATTTCATCCTCTAAGGCCGCCTTTGATTCGTTCTCAGCCATATAGGCCGAAATCCTTTCAAAAAAGGTGGACTCAGTCATGGATAAGGTTGTCGAAGTCCCAGCCTGCTGGCCGTCTTTGTATAGTACTTTCGACTCCCTCTTCTTCACTGATTATTCTTCTATCCCAGTATAGGCCATCATGGCGAAGGGTCATGTAGTAGTGGGCGTTTCTGGTTTCGTTGATCTCATCATTTGGAACACACGGAGCAATCTTTGCCAGATGTTTGTCATAATTCCTTTTGTCAACTAAATTGACTGTTGACATGAAGTAACTCTGGTCTGCTTCAATGTTTTCCACGATGCCATCTTCTCTCCATAGAACTAATCGCTGATGCATTGACGAAGGAACTGCCCCTACGCCATGGATCCACTCCCTTCCCAACAATAAGTTGTAGTTGGCCTTGGCTTCGATCACCATAAACATGGTGGGCCTACAGCTTGAGCCTATTGTCAAGTCCAACTGAACCACTCCCAGTGTTTTGCCCACTTTCCCCTCATAATTGGATAGAACCATATTGTGGGGCTTGATGTCTCCTTCGCGGATCTCTAATCTTTTCAGCATGAAGTGGGGTATCAAATTGACTGCAGCACCCCCATCCACTAGAACCTTATTCACGCCATGGGCACCAACTTTTGCCCGAATAAATAGTGGCTTAAGATGGTTCTTCATAGCAGGTTCTGGACGTTCGAAGAACGCATTTTGCTCCTCGACAGCCCCATTGTCCATCACATAGTAGCACACAGGCCTATGCTTCATCAAGTCTATGGTATCTTCTTCCTCATATTCATCAATTTCAGTTTCCTGTCCAAATTCACAGGGAAGCACAGATACCACGTTGCAGTTTAGGTTGAATGAGGACTCCCCCTCCGATTCGAAGTTGTCTGTTATCATATCTTCGTCTTCTTCTGGGCCTGGAGTG
The DNA here is from genome assembly GCA_948472305.1 of Vicia faba. Classification (NCBI taxonomy): domain Eukaryota; kingdom Viridiplantae; phylum Streptophyta; class Magnoliopsida; order Fabales; family Fabaceae; genus Vicia; species Vicia faba. The sequence goes on from OX451737.1 coordinate 788,616,874, forward strand.
TATTCCTTTGGTTCATCTAGTTGTACTTCAGAGAAAAGCCTCCTATTAACTGGAGGTTTGTCTTCAGTTTGATTCTTTGGTGAGGGTTTGTTGGTGCTAGATTCACCTTGGTTCTTTGTTGAAGTGACCCCCTTATTTGCCACAGCTTCCCTCTCAGCCTTTTGAACCCTCTGTTGCCTGTGCCACTGGGATCTCGACATGGGGTTCCTTCCCTTGTAGTTTTCTAATCTTACCTCTTCCCTCTTTGCTATGTTGAATTGCCTTCTGTATGTCATAGCATGGCGTGCATTTCGTTTGGTATTTCTCCATCTGTCTTTGCCTTTGTCATTTCTGACTTGCAGCCATCTGTCGGTTGGCACTTCAGCAGGGAGTTTGAAAGTCACTCTTCGAGCAGCCTTGGGGTGAGGGCTATCAGGCCTTCGTTGTTTGTGTCTGTTATCGAAACGTGGGCCCATCTGCGCAGTTTCTTGATGGTTCCAGCAAGGGGCGAAGGGAATTATTTCAAAGGCTCTGGCCATGCTTTGATCATACACAGCTGAACACCTTGGGCATATCAAGCACTTGGTTTCCCCTTTGTAGCAGCGAAACACAAATTCCAGCAAACTTTCTCCGGCCTTAGGATAACACTTGAATAGCTGGTTATCCTGGCGCCAATTGTTGCCAGTTCGAGCCCTCTGTACCCTTTCGAAGTTCGCAGCGATTCTCTGATTGCAAAGGATGCTGCACCTAGGGCACAGTATCATTCCTGTATCTCCCTTGTGGCACGTCATGAGGTAATCCTTGAGACTAGCATCTCCAGCATGATTATCCTCCATTTTATACTTCTCTTTTTCCAAGTATCTTTCTACCTCCTCCATCTCCGAGTGAGGTCTTTCCATGTCCACCATGTTTACCTCAACATCCTCCCCTTCAGCTTCATCATCTCCCCATCCTGTGGGTTTTATATCTTCAATGTGGACCTTCGAACTCTCTGGGGCAGAATATTTGACCAAATAGTCAAATTTTCCACTGGGTTCCCCTAGAGTTTCCCATATTTCCTTCTGAGGGGAAGTTGGCTTCGTGATTTGGACTTTCTCCAACTCCAGCCTCAGGCCTTCAGTGACCTGTGTTAGCTCTTGGTTTTGATTTTCCTGGCCTTCAGTAGCCTGGATTTCTTCTGCAACAGCTAAAGGTGCTGCTTCAATCGAAGTCTCTGGTAGCTTCTGGACGTCTTCAGTGACCTCCTTATCGACTTCGACCATCACCCAGCTTTCGTTTTCAGTACCTTTCTCTCCTGTTGGGACATCACTTTGGTCAGCTTCCACCATGTTAATCTCTCCAATGCATGCAGGCTCGGAGTAGTTGGTGTCTGCGACGTCCAGGGGATCTTCATCCACTTTCATCTTTGCTTTATCAGCAAACTTCAGTCTGCCATCTTTGATTGCATTCTGAATTAGGTCCCTGAAAAGAAAACACTGTGAGGTTTTGTGGCCTAGGAAACTATGATATTTGCAAAATCCTCTCTTCTTTCTTTGATCTAAAGGAGGAATTTTGACATTTGAAGTAAATCAAAAATCTCGTCACATTTAGTGACATCAAAGGTATAAACCTTCTTTGGGAATTTGTCACTTTTCTCATTTTCAACAATCTCTTTCCCTTTTGTGGGAACCAATAATTTACAGGAGTAGGGTGGTGCCTGTTTTAATTCAGCGAGGTCGATTTCGACCTCCTCGAATTTGAATTCAGGATAATCTTCTGCTTCCTCAGTTTCAACGTAGGAGATCCTTTCCTTCTTGTTATTTTTGAAGACTCTGGCCTTTTCGGCTTTTAGCCTTTCGACCTGTCGAACCCTGTCGGCTAACTGAGCCATGTCTCTCAAATATTGAGTGTCTAGTTTCTTTCGAATAGAGTAATCCAAGCCACCAGCGGCCATTTCGACTAACTCATTTTCAGGAACTATTGTGTAACATCTGGATTTCAAAAGCCTAAATCTATTCATATACTCATCTATGGGTTCAGTGAACTTTCTCTTGACACTGGCTAATTCCTTCAAGCTTATTTTCGACTGTCCCATGTAAAACTGTTCATGGAATAATCTCTCCAAAAGATCCCAAGTATCAATGGACCCAGGAGGCAAAGTGGTAAACCACGTGAAGGCGTTTTTAGTCAAGGAACTTGGGAAATATTTGATCCTGAGATCTTCATTATTGGCTATATCTCCCGCTTCGGTTAGATATCTGGCTATATGTTCGACTGTTGACTCATTGGTATCCCCAGCGAACTTTGTAAACTTAGGGACTTTATGTCCCTTTGGCAAATCAGTATGCATTATGCAATCTAATATAGGAGAAGCATAATTTGGCCTTCTCATTCATGTGTTGAGGCCATTCTAGGCCATGACTCTCTCTATCATGGTGGTTAAATTGTTTTCTGCCAAGATGTTATCATTTCGAATTCTATGAACGACTGCATCAGCATCTTGATTTCGACCCACCATGACAACCCCCCTAGGTTGTTCTTCTCGAAACTCTGGGACTTCTAGCCTTTCGACCCTTGCCCCTGGTTCCATAATTTCTCTTTGTGGGCCTGGGATCATTGGGGCTTCTAGCCTTTGTGCCCTTGCCCCCAAGTTAACTTCTTCTCTAGGTGGTCTATAAGTTGGGTCGTTAGCAACTTGTTCCATAACAGGGATGTTTGCTCGAACTCCCGCCTGATTCTGTCTACGCCTATCTGGGGGAGCAAAGAAATCTGCTATTCGACTCATGTTATCAGCGTTTTCTCTGTTTGTCACAGTCACATTTTGTACTATTGGGGCAAATATTTCCTGCATAGTTTGTGCTAACACCCCTATCATATTATGGTTACTGTCATCCATCAATTGCCTAAAGGCCAACTGGTTTTCTGTGGTTAAAATAGGCATTGTGCTATAACCCACTGACCCTTGGTTATTTGTCATAAACTGATTTGCCCCAGACCCAGACCCTAATTGTGGTGATGAATTTGATGTGGAATTGTGTAAACCTGCCATAAAAGATGTTGGCATTCCATGAGAGGAGTTTCTGGTTCTATTACCGTCGAAACCGGGTGGTCTAGTTAGTGGAGTGGCGAAATGGGTTTGTGTCCCTGATGGTGGAACAAATCCCCCAGGATAACCAATGGTTCCAGTATTTCCTAAGGTCGAACTATTAGTTGATATGCCACTTACTCCATTAGTGGCTATATTACTGGTAGAAGAGGCAATAGACTGTGCATTCGAAGGGATCACATTAGATGTTCCCATTGAAGCAGATACATTAGTGCCTGTTGTATGTGGGGCATTTTGTTCCCCTTGTTGATTGTCAGAATTAGACATCTTGTTCAAACGTTTTCTCCTGGATAAGGGTTGGTTGCTGTTGGTTATTTTACCACTTCTTAGGTTTATAAAACAGCAAACTTATCACTCAGAGGGTATTTTTATAATGGTTACGTCTCAACAATCTTTATTTCTGTTCTAAGTTCCGTAATGTCCAACGATTGGTCCCACCGGGTGTGCCAATTTGTTTCCAGTGATTTCTGATAAACAACCGCTAGTCCTCCAAACTATCGAATAAACTTACTGACTGTTATTCAATTCCTCTGGTAACTCGCAGGATCAACTAGATTGATCCTAGGACGTGTTGGTCATTAGGGTAACTCTCATGATCGAACAGGTATTCATGGTTGGTATTTAGAACGTTGTGTAGGTGTTTGACTTATTTTGATTTCTCTCTTAAAGATCTAAAGGTATAATCAAAATATATGTGCGCGAAACTAAATTGCATGAATAAAAGTTAATCGTAAAGACATGTAAAACTGCATAAAAGACAAGTAAATGACTTCGAAACGTAAAGAAAACAGTTAATGTAAAAGATTCGAAATATGAAGAAAGCGTTTAATGCAAGAAAACTGTAAAATTGCTTTGAGTAAAAAAAGGTGTTCGAAGGATAAAAACTTGAAGATAAAGGCATAAAATGTATAACAGTTTCTGGAATGTAAAGTATTTGAAACGGAAAGAAAATGTTTAAATGTAAGGCATCAGTAAAAGATTTCGAATAAAAGTACTTTAAATGCAAAAACTTGTAAATGGTATTTGACATAAAGATAAAGGAAAGTACTGGAAATGATAAAGGGTTTTCATTAAATCATAAATATGTGGTGTTATCATACGTACATTGCTCTTGCATTCGTTTCCCTAGCCATGTGGTAATTTGAATGTTTATTGAGTATTTTTATACAATAGATATGACACACGAAATCCTAATGCTAAGACTTCTATTTATACTACTTCGACCATAACGGTCTCGCTATAAGATTCTGCCACGTTCAGAACATGCAGAGCAATGCCTCTTTTTTGCTTCCACGTGTCTTCGAGTGCTCCAGCGCATATATTTCAAATTTCGAACATCCCGCTTGCATTTGAATTTCAAATGTTTTGGCACTTCTTCACTTCGAACGCACTTCTTAGACACAACCTTGTTGTCATTTCGAGACTTCTTTAGATATGTTCTCATAATTGCCACTCGAAGCTCCAAGCTTTGATATGCTCATTCGAAACACTTCTTCTGCTATTTCGAAACACGACGTTTTGTTTCATTTCAATCGAAACGTCCAATTTGTTTTGCTTCTAATAATATTATCAAAATCTTCAGCCAACACTTATATGCACTTGCTATGAGATGACCCATCTCAGGGAAGCCACAGTTACCGTCACCCCCTTACATTGACGATCTGTTCGATGTAATTGTGCATAAAAATTGGCATCTCCTCGATGAATGGTATTTTTGATGGAGTTGATGTAGAAGGTTATTTGCTAATGTGAGCTCCTTTGAAAACACTTTTCTGAGATTTAGAAGTCGCTGACAATGACTATCGACATTTCTTCTTGGTCCTTCAACATTGGCCGACAAATCTCTAAAGCCCATGCAAAATTATCCTCTTTTGTACACTCTAGAAATGCAAAATTAACAGAATACGTCTTCTCAATAGACGTAACACCAAAAATTTCCAATAATGGAAGCCTATATTTGTTGGTCTTATACGTTGAATTAATTACAAGCACAGTAGAAAAAATATTGAAAAATTTAATGGAATCCAGATGAATCTAGTATATATATATCTCTTACTGTTACTCCATCCTCGTATCTCCGGTGCATATAAACATAATTGTTATCATCTAGAAGTTTCAAGAGGTGTTGCATTTCGGTTTGATCCCCCCTAAGCACTAATTTTGATTGATAGCGCCTATTGTATACTTGCTTGATATTTGAGATATTCTTGAATCTTTAGCGCTTCAAGGTTTCAAGTATGTTTTTGGGAGGTACCAAATTCAATGTCATGTCAGATACACGCTCCTTCTCTTCTGGTAAGAGCCGACATGCAATTGGATGACCAGCTAATTTTGCACATAAATCATGATTATGTAAACCACATATCACATTAAATCTCCATTTATTATTTTCCAACCGATAACAACGCAACTTAAATGGACATTCACATTTTCTTGAACCAATTTCATCTCATCTCAAATTTCGGAGAGGAGGTATATGTTTACCACTTCTTTCATATCCCATGTCACAAATGAACTTATTCTATCCCAACTATTATCGGACCTTCTAATCACAAAACCAAACCCTAGTTTGGTGGCCTCTGTATGAATCCACTACACCATGTCATCACAAAACTCATACTCTTGTTCATTTTTAAAATTGTTCTGAGTATCTACCGCATTCACTAGGATAGGTGAAACATATTGAGACATAATAAGTTTGGGGATAGAATCAAGATGCACCATACCTAATATAAACAAACACATATAAACTAAGAAATATCCATAACATGAATAAAATTGTTGGAAAATCAGCACAGACAACTACCAGAAATGTATACCCGAACGAGTTCATATAGATTTTGGAATTACACTTCTGATTAAAGTGTGCCCTTTTTTTTGCTTAAAAACTAGATTAATTTGAGGAATGAGGGTTGAAATGAATGAACTTTAACTTAAAATCCACTTCCTTTGGCTTCTTTCGATATGATGAAACACAAGAATAAAGGTTTGGAGTGAAAAACATGATTGAGAATGGAAGGGTTTTTGGAGAGGGTTTAAGGAAAACATTGCAAATAAAGGTGATCATGCAGGTTGCTAGTTTTAGCAATTTGACTTTTGATTTTTTCGGATATGCATCTTTGAAAAATCAGACATACAAAGGTGACAGGAATTCCAATTTCTCGCACTAATTTACCAGAGATACATCTCCAAATATATCCCTGTATTGATTTTAAAGCAATTAATTATAATATAATTTTGGAAATATATCCAAATATTTTTTAACTTGACTATAGGGTGGCACAACATTTGCTCGTGTTTGTGTGATGTAAAGGGTGCATCGAAAATATACTTCTAGAACAGAGAGACAATTTTGAGTTTTCATATGATTCTTTTCACCTATATAGAGTGTAATAAGAAATTCCCAAATTTTAAACCAAAAATTTTTTTAAGACAAAAAAATGCTAGGCCCAAATGATATAAAAAAGAAAGAAAGTACAAAAATGAATGGGAAAAGGTAAAGGTTTTAACATGCCACCCCATGGCTTATACATGACACCCTCCAATTTATGACAAAAAGACTATAATAGCCTTAATGGATTTTTCTTCTTTTTCAAAAATTTCTTCAGCATATTGTAAATTTTGAGGGAAAAAATTGAGATACCGGAAATTTCATAGGCGATACAAGAAATTCTTCAGATGATACCGAAAATTTTTGGGCTGTTACCGAAAATTTTGTTGATTCTGTTGTACAAGTTTTTCATAGAAAATTTTGGACTTTTACAGTATACTTCACCAAAAAATTTTGAATTTTTCAAAATTTCCGTCAATATCTACCAGATATTTTGAAATTTCCGGAACGTCCAATTTTTTGAAATTTTCTTGAAATTTACAAATTTCTGGTAATTACCGTTTTTTTGTTTTATATAATTTTTTTTACTTTTTCTCTTTTTTTAGTGAGGACCTTGGGGAAAGACGTGACCATTAGAAGTAAGAGAACTCACATAGCTGCCACCCAGGCCAGGGATGAGCAGGCAGAGGCATCCCAACTTCAGGGTGGATGAGTTACTCCGAACGGTTCACACCCGAAACAGATGGTTGAGCAGGCACAAGGAGTGATTGAGGAGGAAGTGATTAAGGAGTTTGGCTAGAATAGGGGTCTTCACTTGCAGTTGTCTTGACTCCGATAGAGGTACAATGACTTTGTACTGACCGAGATACATGAGGTTGCCGCGCTAGGGCGTACATGCTACATCTAGTAGTGTGTACCATTCTTGCATACAAGTTTCATAATTATATTGATGCTTGTTATGTTTGGTTGTTTCGTGATCTTAACCATGGTAATTGGGCTTAAGGATGTTGTGCATTGACTGTTCTCTATACAACATTAGGAGTTGTGACTGTCTTTGAGACAAAGCAGATTTGTGGATATTTGAGTCTACTACAGGTATGTGGTCACATTATTTATAGTAGTTATTTAAATGAGTTGTGACATTTTGTTGAGACATTTCTTATTTATTAATTGTTGTGTTTGTTTTCTGTTATTAGTGTTGGATATACGAGTACTTCCCTGTATCGTTGACATGAGGGAGCAGCATGTCGCAACAGATGCACTACAGGCAAGGAGATGGAGGTCCAAACATGTGCTTTCAGGAGGATCGTTGGAGTACAGGAGGAGGTTGGGTGCCTTGAAAGTTGAGGATGTCATCTGGACACCATATGATAGTCACAAGGCCCACTGTTCATTTGATTCGAGTTCTTTGTTTTCAAGTCATTTAAGGTGGGAGAGTATGGTGGCTAGACACCTGCCCGAGAGGTGCCTGCGACGGTATGGGTATGTCTAGGGCATCCCATGGTCTGTTCCAAGTATTCCTAATGGTGGCGTTGGTATTGATAGATGGTTTTAGAGTAACATCATCAGCTCAGCCCGTGCCATTACAGAGAGAGCAGTGAGGGTTCAAGAGGGGTCACCGTGTGAGGATACGAGATACATATAGTGGTACCTCACAGTGTCCTTCCCTCTCATCATCCTACCTAAGATCGACCATTCAGATGTCGGGATTTCTAAGACTCGGGTTTCTATTGATGATAATCTGCCACCGCCACCTCCCTCGACACAGATGACCAGGAGTGCCTCCAGATTATTGCTTCTATCATGGATAACCTTATGGGTTTGGTAAACCCGGATGGTGAGATTTATATAGGCTTGGCGCGAGCAGCACACATAGCCCGTAGGGGGAATATGTAGGTTTTTTTGTTATTATTGTATCATATTTATCATTTTGACACATACTTGTTATTAGCACTGAACTTTTATTATCACTTTGTTTTAAGCATTACATCTTTCGCGCATTAATATAACTTGAAACATAACATAGCTCATAGCTTAAAACATAAAAAAATACATAACTAATAACATAAAAACCTAGAAACTACGTGATGATTCTAGACGTTCCAACATCTTAATTACGTCGTCGGCAGATCTGGCAAGCCACACTTCCAATTCCAACGGCCTCTTAGTTGGCCTGCAGTGGTATGATTTCCCCATGGCCTTCATATCTTCATCGCCTTTCAACTCCACAAAGTTGTAACTAACCCTTCCATCAACATCCATGTTCCAATTTTCACGGTATGAAATCTTACTCACCCTTCTATTATCAGTATCAGACAACAATTCTTCCAACTTTTCCGTAAGTGACTCGAGAACCATAAATCCATCCGAAATCTGAAGCTTCACAGAATCTTGTGCTCCAGTGAAATGCACTGATGCGTCAACCAAAAATTGAGGAATAGTTTGTGATTTTGTTTATTTCTCAACAACAGATGACCCCTATTTATACATCTTTCGGTGTGTTCTGAACCACTAAAAATTATCGGTGTAATCACAATCCAATAAAACTATCGGCAAAATCTTAACTGTCGGATAAAACAATTTTTTATAACCTATCAGAAATTCTAATTTCAACTAAATTTCTGATATGTTCACGAAAATGTTAAAATTTTCATAATTATTTGTAGCGTACCAGAATTTTCTTTTTGAACTACCAAAAATTTCGAAGTTATCAAAAATTTCCATATTCTACCAAAAATATAATTCGGAATACTCTTCTATTTAATTTAAAATAAATAGCCTTTAATATGTTTTAGTAAAAATTAACTAATTTAAAAATAAAATAAAATAAAAAATAACTTAATATAACATAATACCGCATAATAATGTTGAGAATTATCTTCATTCATTGATAGAACTATCGCTCGGATAAATCTTCATAACCTGAATAAAGAGTGTTGCATAATTGAAGCTTAGAGTGAGTTATTGTGGCTATCAAATTTTTCGGATCAAGATCATTAAAGATCTTGAATATTAGCAATTGACGATAAAAAAATAATTTTAAGTTACTTATTTAATTCAATTTGATTTTTAAATAACTTCAAATTTTAAATTAATTTTCATTAAAAATAATTAAATGTTGCTTATCCTAAGTTAAATATCATTTTATTTATTTTAAAAAGAATTAATTTTCCTTCCCTTAAATTATTTATCTTTAAATTGATTTTTTTATATAATTTTAAATTAAGTCATTTATGTTAAATGAATAATTTATCTATTAATAATACAAAACAATATATATATATATATATATATATATATATATATATATATATATATATATATATATATATATATATATATATATATATATATATATATATATATATATATATATATATATATATATATATATATATATATATATATATATATATATATATATAATTAAAAGTATATAATAATAATAATTGAGTATTGAATAATTTATAGATAAGATATCCGGTGAAGAAACAAATGACTATATGATAATTTACAGGAATGTTATCGGGGATAACTTATAGGTAACTTATTCGGTGAACAAAATAATGATTATCAAATAATTTATAGATAAGTTATCCAATAAATAAATTAATGACAATCAAATAACTTACAAATAAACTATTCGATGAATAAATTAATGATTATCGAATAATTTATAGATAATTTATACAATGGACAATAGTAGTGGAAAAAAATTCATTTAAAAAAACTTTGATTAAAATAATAAAAATTAATTAATAAATTTGTTTATAGGTAAAATGGCTAGAATTCGAATATTTTGAAAAAATGTAAGGCATAAGCAAGTAATAGTAGAAGTAGGTTAAAACTTTCCATCACACCCCACTCCACTATAGCCCAACCCTCTTTTATAGTTATTTAGTTATTATAAATATTTAGAGTTGTCAAAATAGATATGATCCATCGAACCGACTCACAAGTCATACATTTTAGTATGGTTTTGACCCAAAAAAAGCCTTAAAAAAATATATCCATATTTTATTGACCTAGTACACTGGATTTATCTTTTTTATGGATCGAACTAGGCCAGCTAAGCAAACTTCCGGTTGACCTATTAAAAAATTATTAAATAATTTTAATTAATTTTGAAAAAAAATATTTAGTTAAGATATTTTTGTATAAGTATGTTTTTCAAGTGATAAAGAAAAGTTAAAGAGGATGAAGATAATATTAGTTAACAGATATATATATTAATTTGATGAATATTTTAAACATGACTTAACTAAACTTGTAATTACTTTACTTATGATAAGTAACTTTTGTCATTAGATCCATATTTATAAAATTAAAACTATAATATTAAATATGAGTGGAGTTGGCCCATTGGGTCACATCGTCCATTAGAAACTAAATCAGATTCATTTAGGAAATTTCTTAACTCATCCTATGTATTTGAAAGGTATCCTATGTAATTTGAAAAATCTCCCTCAATTTCTGGAGATGTATCTCTGGACCTTTATTTGTTAAAAAGATTTTTTGGAGATGCATATCTGTATAACACCTTTATTTGATAAACGTTAGATTATTTCAGAGATACATCTACGTATTGCATGATAAAGCATCCAGAGATGAATCTCTGTATCCAGTACAAATAATAAATTCTAAGTATTTTTAAGTGATTCTCAGATGAAATAGTCAAAAGGTATACAATGATTCAACAATACAAATGATATGAAAAAACTCATTTGTACACACATTCATCAAGAAGTTAAAGCTAGCATGAGCCCCTCGGGTCTGCTCAAACTCTCCCATGGAGAGCCTCGTCTTTGGTAACCTTCACATAATCTAAAATTTTCCCTTTAATCGAAAGATCTAGCAGACATGAGACATCATCCAGTGTAATAGACATATCATCATGTGGTAGTTAAAATGACGATGTCTCTGTGTTCCATCTCTCTACAAACGCATTAAGCATACCAAGGTTAACTGTAACAAAACTGGTCTTGCACAAGTCTCGCATCTCGAATAATTGCAAGACTTCCTGAAACCATGACTCATTAGGTTGAATCAGGCCAGTAATCTTCCGTCCATGGTTGATGAATTTTAGCGGATCACCTTCATGAATACATAGTTAAACAATAATGATTCCTACAAACATAATATAATATTACAACAAACACATGTTCAAATGAATAACTCCAAATAAATTTTACCTCACCGTCCCAGATATGTCTGACAACATAGTCCGGGTAAAGAGATTGTAGTGATAAGTCTGGCTGGCCTCCTCTAAAATCTTGAGGTGCTTCTGCTGCCCCCTGGGCCAAGGATGCCTCAGGTGCCGTTGCTTGTTAGACGGTAGGCTACGGTCTAGAAGGGGGAGTTGAATAGATCGCAAATGAAATTTTCTAATTAAAATTTCATTTTAAAAGGTTTTAACTATGGCGCGCAGAAACAAACTCGGATCGACAATCGTCTATTCGAACCGTTATCGAAAAGATCGAATATGCATAAAACTGATGGAACTAATAACGTAAGATGAGAGAAACAATCAATATATTTCTAGCAACTACGTTTGAATATAAACTACACTATAGCAATCGATTTCCAATGAAATATTAACCAAAAACAGTTTCAAGCAATTTGTCGAATACTTGGTATATAATCGATTCAAAACAGATTTTCCTTTATATTTATTGATATGTAAAACCAATTACAATCACATAGATTGTTACCTACTCAACAAAATAGTTTGAATTATTTAACGATGAGATTATCTTAATGTATCGATTGCACAATCAAAGTTTTCACAATTTTCAATTGAACATAAAAGAGAGATAGAGAGAGATACACATATTTGTTTAGGCAGTTCCCCTCACTATGGGTACGACTGCCCTCAATTCCAATGGAATTGAGATAATGAAAATTAACCTTTAAAAAATGTTGATTACAAGAGAACAAGTAGCAATTCAACCCTCCAAACCCTACGGTTGATGTTGATCCTAACTTTTCTTACCCCTTGATCTTGAGCTCGATCAAGTAACTCGATACTTCTAATTGATCCTCCAGTTACCGTTACTCCTTTGACAGAACCTCTGTTCTTCAAAGCCTTCGTTCGACTGAATCCAAATTGCAAATGTATCGTGACCCAAGATTACCAAAGTGACATCCGGTTACCGTTAATCCTTCGACAGAAACCCCCATTCTTCAAAGCTTTCACTCGACTGAATCCAAATTGTACAATCTTGTGCAAAACTCCCAAATCAATCCTTGATCTTGAAAGAAACCTCCAAAAAGATTTATCTTGAACCCCCTCTGAATTTCCATCCCAATTTATTACACCGAATCCTAATTAGACCTTATCAAATCATCTCAAGATCACACAACAAAAATGATTATATATAATTGTTGCATGTATGTGTGTGTGAGATTGTATTTAGACTTCATTGTTAAATTAAACAATGAAAGGAAGTAAAAATGGATCAGTTTTTAATTTAGGCTTCAATTCCATTTGTCCCAACCTAAAAAGAAATTTTAAATTGGGCTTGTACTTAAATTTGGTCCAATGAAATAAATAACAAAAAAACCGATTTTTGTAACCAAACCATTTTGAATCAAACCTAACTAATTAAACTGATAATCTAAACCGTCGAAATTGCTATATTTTTATAGCACTAATGTGTTTTATGACTATATATACATATTGCTATATTTTTATAGCACTAATGTGTTTTATGACTATATATACATGTTAGGCATGCCCTAAGAGATTATAATGTAGAAGGAGAAAAGAACTATAACAATATTTGAAAATTTTACAAACTCTCCTAAATTATATCATTGAAATATACTTTTTTTTCACGGTCCTTTACTACCACTACAATAATTTTTTTATATTTTAATTAAAAGAATATTTGTAAATACTTAAATTTACTAATGATATTTGTAAATTTGTAATTACGACATATATTAGATTTATCATATCGATGATTTACTATATATTCATTTTAAAATATTTTTAATTATTAATAATTTTATAATAATAATCATATATCAACATCAACTAAGTCTTATATAAAATGCATAGATCTTTTACTAATGTAAAAATATAAAAAAAATGTTGTCAAACAAGATTTATGGAAGTACATGAATAATAAATAAATATAGCCATATTTGTTGCAAGATTGAAAATAATTATTTTTAAAAATAATAATTTCAAATTTTTTTTTCCATAATTTCACGTATTCCCAAAAAATTATTCATATAATTTAATAGGAATGTAGATTTTAATGAAATTTTATAAATTTAAAAAACAAATTAATTAAAATCATAATTGTTTAAAAAATATCAAATTTTTTGCCAAACATCTTTTAAAAAAATTTCCTTAGAATAAATTTCTCATCTTTGTTTTTCTGGATAATTAATTTCTAAAAATAAATTTTAATTCCGTAAAACAAACACCCTCTTAGAAAATGTGGTGTAAATCATGACTTTTTTTTGACAACGTAAATCATGACCTTACATTAACGAGTTGTGTCGATTAAGACCTTATATGCACTAAAGTAGTCCTTTCAAGAAACAATATTGTCGTTAGGCTATAAGAAAAATCAAGAAAATTACACTTTATTCTTCAAACATTTATAAAAAGAAAAATTAATCCTCCATAACATTATTAATTCAAGAGATGATTTGATTGAGAGACAAATCCTCAAGAAGAAATCATCAGCAAGACATAATCTCTTAGAAAAAAAATATACTTGATATTTTGTAGCAAAAAAACAAGCTTTGATGCAAACCTATTAAGTTATGTTTGGATATGATCAAATGAACATAGCGGAATAGAGTGGAGCAGAATGGAGTGGAGCGGAACGAAAATATCATTTTATTATTTGAAAATTTTAAAACGGAACAAGACAAATTGTTCATTCCGTCCAAATCGAAAGAGAAAAAATATGATGGTAAATGATGAAATGGAATGAAATCCATATCACTCCATTCCATCCCGCTCTATCCAATTTTAAATTATCTAAATAACAAAATATCACTTCATTCCATCTAATTTCGTTCCGCTCCATTTTATATCATTTAAGTAAAACATCAAATATCACGGTTTTATCTACTACAAAAAATATATATTAAACGATCACAGATCTAGGGATCTAAAAAATTTAATTGCAAATATTTTAACAGTTATAGTAATCTGAGTACCACTCTATTTTTCTTAAGGTTTTTCCTATGAAAATCAAATTATATACATGATTGATTAATTTTGAATGTTTAAACAAAAATCAGCTTCTTAGCTTTTGCAACTTCTACTTGCTTTTGCTTTGGGATTATATCTTGCCATTTATTTTTCTGTACAACAAAGTCATGAGTTCCTCATCTCATAAGGTAATATATAAAGGTCAAGAGACATTTCAAATTCTCAAACATTGTTAGGTACTTGGGCCTAAACCCACCAAATGTGTTAAATAGAGGAATGAGTTATATTTGCTGATGTGATTAGTTGGTTAGAGGGAAATAATAGTTATATAAAGGATATAGATAGCAAGGGAGAGGACATTGAAAATTATTAAGTTAAGAACCACGGTTTGGGCAAAGAGAAAATTGTCTCTTCTTTGAGGAGCTTTGTTATGGGATTGTAGAGATTCTATCTTCTATAATAGTTATTGTTTTTCCATTAATAATATAATCTATTTTCTCTTGAATATTGGATTCCTAACAAACATAAAACATCTTGGTGTGGTTCTTTGTCTTGTAGACAGAGTCCTACACGTGGTAGAAGCTTTGCTTCAACCTATGGTGAAGGCAGAAGCCGACTCATTCTTGACAGAGTCTCTTCTTGAATTCACAAATATTTTTTATAGTAATTATTGATGAATTTCATTGCCAATCTAAATGTCTTTAAATGGTCTACAGAACTAGAGGTCCATATCATCACTTCCCCTCTCAGTATTGAGCTTGTCCTAAGCTCAAATTTGGAATAAGTCTCACGAAACTGATCAAAAGGTTTCCATGTTTTACCTTATATTCTTTCCACTAGATTAACAATTCTTCTCAGAAAGTGGATTGGGCCTAACTCATCCCTATAAAACCGACTTGTAGGGTGAGGTTTGTCCCGATTTATAAACACAACACATGCCATATCTCTAAGCAATGTGAGACTAAATCCACCATTTCAAAGCTAACACAATGAAGATGTTATGGGCTGCAATGAAGACAAGTCAATGTGTCGCAATTAAAACGACTAAGGGTAGACCACAATTAAGGCGGAAAGTCCAACACACCCCTTACGCATGGGCTTCAATGAGCCCAAAGCATGGACGATGCGGGAAACCCAACAATGGATCTAGGATAGGCTCTAATACCATCTCATAATTTAGATTGGACTTAACTCATCCCTACAAAATCGGCTTATAGGATGAGGTTTATCCCCACTTATAAACACAACACAGACCAATATCTCTAAACAATGTGGGACTAAATCCACCCTTTCAAAGCTAACACAATGAAGGTGTTACGGACTGCAATGAAGGGAAGCCAAAGTGTCGCAATTAAAGCGACTAAGGGCAGGCCACAATTAAGGCAGAAAGTCCAACAATTCTCTAATTCTTCTATTAATTCTACTGCCATAAAACACTTGGGATATGTTGGCTTTCTAGTTTGTAATAGCATAACCATACCATTGTTGACGCTTCTACTAATATTATCTCATGCGTAAGCATTCCTCGTGAGCACTTCAGTTTACGTTCGAATGCTCAAGTCATGTTCATAGAAACTCCGAGATTTTATGGTTGTTGAAGTTCAACGTCTATACTTAATTCATCAATAAGCCCAACACTAAATAAGTCCACTTGTTGTTTAGGCTTAAGATCATGGGTTCTAACAAGCAGGAACTGAAATTGGCTCTGATAATCATTCACATATCCCATTTGCTTGAGGTTGGCGAGTTCTCCCAATAAATTATTGTTCATAGGTGGTTCAAATCGTATATGGCAACATTTCTTGAAAGGTTTCCACACCATTTCAAGTTCTTCTTCTCCCATTTAATCGAACCATAGTTACACTTCTCCAATCAAATGAAATGCTGTCAATCCCACCTTGCCTCCTTCAGCAATTCTTTAGTTTAGAAAAAACCTGTCGCAGCACCTCAGCCACCCTAATGAATCCCATATCCTATTATAAGTGGAAAATTCCATTTTAGAATAGCATGGAATCATGCCTCCCCCATTTGCGGGTCGTTTTTGCCTCAGTCATCTTTATTGTTGCCACTACTATTTCTTCCATCTCTTGAGTTGTCTCTCTTGAACCATTATTCATTCTTTGAACTATGATGGAGAGGTTAGTAATCTACTTTTCTAGAGTTGTCTGCCAGACTGTCATCTTCTCGATGAACTCCTTCACGGATGACGCGAAATCCGTGTCACCCATGTTGGCTCGTGATACTAAATTGTTATGGTTCCTTATCTTGGATCATGTTGTCACAGTCCTAAACGCGGTAGAAGCTTTACTTCGACCTATGATAAAGGCAGAAGCAGACTTGTCCTTGAATTCACAAGTATTTTTTACAATAATATTGATGAATTTTATTGTCAATCTAAATGCCTTTAAATAGCGTTACAATAGAAAAAAAAGTCATAATTAAATTAGGTTACTAACTATTTTTTCCTATAATTACTAGTATCATTTAAACTTAAATGATAATAATTCTATTTGATACGTAAATTCTATTCCAACCTAAATTTTATCCCAAAAATTACTGAAATTCAAATTTGAAAATTCTAATATTCTATTTAATTAAAAATAAATAAAATAATTATTCTAATCAACAGAATTAGAGGTTCATGTCACATCTCACCACGAGTCACCCAATTTTCAAAGCTATCAGTATGTTTTCCATTTTTGTTGAATTGTTCTTCACTTTCCCTCTCCTGAAACACAATGAAAGAAAACAATTTGATTACCAATTGGTTGAATCCTAGAAAAAGAAGTGAAATAAGAGAGAGCTTCCATTACATGCTTATATTACTATTTTCTATGCAAAAGTATGAAACCATGAAGAAGAAAAAAGTGAAATCAAGTTGATATATATATCACAATATTCATAATGATTCTAGAACTAACACTATATATACTGACCTTCAAGATAGGTCCAGATTCACTTGCAGGCACCTCAGTTATTTGTTCATTCACAATATTGTCTGAGGAGATGCTGATGGATCTGTATCATCAACAATATTAGCATCAATTTCCAACAAAATTTTGAAAGTCGAACACCAAATTATAAGCTACTTAAATTACTCAATCATGTCATTTTAATACATGCCATAATTTAGATCTATAAACGAGATACTTATATCGCAAAAATAGTCTCTTGGCTTATTCCAGATTCACTTTATTTTTCAAAACTGAAACTCACAGAACTCTAGAGACTAACATAGTATGACAATTCACAATATATTGACAAGACGGATTAAGGTCATATTTAGATAGCAACTCAAATAAGCACTTATAGCATATTACTGTTTATCATATAATTGTTTATGTATAACTTGTTTCTATAAAAAAAATGATAAAATAAAGTCAGATTATTTTCATATAAGCTACAAGTTATGTTCATAAGCTATCTTAGAGAGTTTATGGAAATAAATTGAAAACAACTTGTAGATATGTCATGAGCAATTTTCATAAACTCTCTCGAACAATCTTACAAGTGCTAATGTCAGTAGATAAATTCAAATAAGTCGACCCAAATAAGTCATAAGTCTTTTCACTAATATGACAATTGAAGGAACTGAGTGAAGGCTTCTGAATATATTGTTGGCTAGACAACTTAAGATTTGCTATGTTCTGATATAAATGCTTTCCCACACTCTTTGTCATGTGCTCCAAATTCAAACCATTGCTTCCTATAATTGCATGAGATCTTAGTATTGCTAAAACAGAATTTTAGCCTTCAATCTTTTTCAGTTTTCTAATCCATGGATGAACCTCCCTAAATAATTTACTAATGTTGGGATATCTTTGCTTTCTGCCACTTTTTCCAGTCTTGTAACACTGTAACCTCAAATAGAATCACCTTGATTCTATTTGATTCTTCCTTCAACCGGTACAACAGTGTTATTTTCCTACATTTACCTTCTATCTCATATTATTTCTGTTCTTATACTAGATTGATCCTATCAATTTGGGATCTAGAGCCTTGGTTTTGTTCAGTTAATGGTGGATACGAGAAACACAATGGATACCAGAGTTGTAGTGATGGAACATAGATTGGGTAACAAAGAAACTACCATGGAGCCAATTCGACCGTTGATGGTGGACTCACAGGAAGGACAACAGCGAAGGAAGTGACAGTAGCACTATGTCACACAACTCGCAATCCTGAACCAAAAGGAATGACGACAGTTATGTGCCGAGGTTTCACGGAGGCCGAAGGAAGTTGGAGATTCTAGTGTTCAAGGGAGAAGACGCGAATGGTTGGCTAGTTTGTGTTGAACGATACTTCCGTTTGAACGGAGTGCGTGAATGAGATAAGTTGGATGCAATGGTAATCGTGTTAGAGGAAAAGGCCTTGAACTGGTTCCAATGGTGGGAAGAAAAAACACCATTACGAAACTGGGAAGAGTTTAAGGAGGCGGTGATTCGAAGGTTCCAACCGGGATTATTTCATAATCCATTGGGGCAGTGACCAATTATGGAGTATATGGAGAAATTTGAAATGCTGGTCGATTCGTTACGTATGTTTGGATTGGTGATGGACATAATTTATTTTGAAAAGACTTAGTGTGGTAGAATTGATTTTAACAGAATTGATTTATGTTTGAATACATTTATGTAAAAGGGAGTTGAACAACAAATTTCAGTGTAAAAAACACGTTTAAACTCAGACGCTACGAATTTTAGCTTCGAGTAGAATCAATTCTGGAGACAGAATCAATTCTACTGTAGAAAAATCAAACACCTTAAAATCACTCCAGAATCAATTCTACACCTCTAGAATTTCTTTTGCCTCTTCCAAAAGCCAAACCAAACATGCTAGTAGAGAAGAACGGGTGATGCTGGAAAGCATTTCTCTCAATGGATTAAGTGAAGAGAGTAAAAAGATGATAGCATGGAAATAAGATTATTAATAAAAGTCTCACAACTGCACCTTTCAAGTAGTTCCTCTTCACAAGAATTTCCAGAAGAAGAAAGCCAGTCCACATCAAGGAAATTGGAGGAGTCACATGCATCTTTATGTTTCTCATAACAAATGTGATCGCTTTCGCAATATTGGTCATTTCCCATTCCTCCATAAATTTTCCTATATAATATTGATAGCACATGTTTCAAATCATTTGGATGGCTCGAGTAATAAATCATATTAGTTCAAACCATGGGTCCAATTACACATAGTTTGCATCATGCAAAATGTGAATTAAGCATACCAGCAATGACAAATAGAACTTTCACAAGTGAATGTGTCTGAAGTAGACTCCAAACATGATCGCTTATCAGGATTTTCCGATGAGTGTTGACAGTCTGGAGCATGCAAGTTCCTAATTGCAGCGTCACTTTCACCGAGAATGTAGTCTGATTGTGATCTTCTAATTAATGACCTACTAAACAAATAAATGACATTTTTCAATCTTCGGACAATGTAAGACATGTTCAAGAGTATCATCAAATGCGGAGCAACACAATAAGAATGGCATTTGGCACTCCTCAAATCACAATATTGCCAAGTTATAAGCTTGACAGTTAGTTTCAATCTGAGAATTAATATCCCCCTACATGTATAGGTTCATTTATCTGTTGTCTTGAAGGTAGGGATGGCAACGGGGCGGATCGGGGGCGGGTTTAAGCAGACCCGGACCCGCACCCGCACCCGCCACCCAGACCCGTCTCCGCCTCCAAGTCCGTTCGAGGTTAATATTTGTTCCTCCGCCCCCAACAAAAACAGGTTTCTCCACACCGCCCGAATAAAATTTTAATTTTTTTTAAATTTATACTTTTTTTCAATAAAAATAAAAATCAATAATTAATTAAATAATTTATTATTTTAATAGAATTTTTTATGTTTAATATTATAATTTATATTGTATTTTCAAAATAAATAAATAATAATTCTAATAAACATGATATTATAACATTAAAAAGTGTAAATGAGTAATAAAACTATTAAAAATAAATTAAATTTAGTTGGCGGGTACGGGTGCAAGGCGGGTACTAGCATCACCCGCCCCCGTACCCGCCCTGTAAATAAAAATCGGGTTTTCCCCGCACCCGCCCCCGATTAGACCTGGTTTTCCCCGCTAATTTCGGGGCGGGGGCGGTCGGGACTCGGCGGGGACGGATTTATTTGCCATGCCTACTTGAAGGTTTAATATTTACAGGTCAAAAATGCTTTCTTTTCTATATATCATCAACCCTCAAAATAATTTCTTAAATCAAAAAGACAAAAAAAGTTTTGCAACTTAAAAATCCAATCATACCCAACAACTCCATCTGCTAAATTTGGGCCATGACTTCCAATATCGCAATATTGATCAGAATCAAGCTCCCACAGTGCTGGTTTTCCCTGTTGTGGCTGAAAATGCCCCAAGAATCTGAACAAAATAATATCAAACAAGACATTAACTTACTCATTCTTTTGCAACTACCATAAATATAGAACTTTTTATAGTACATTAATGTTACCTATGGTAACAACCACTATGCATGTAAGATTATAAGAAAAGTCTTGTTTAACTTACATGTTTATTGCTTTTTGTTTAGCACCATCCAAACATGTATTGTTGTAATAACGTTGTATGATTCGAATAAGTTCTTGGGATTGTGCAGCTGCCTTCCATTGACCTCTTCTTTCAGAAAATATCTAAATAGCAAGACGAATCGTATAATATCCAAAGGAATGAACCTTAATCTATAATAGATATTTAAAATATAGCATTTTATTTCTGATAGCATATTACATTTCATAATTTAAAAAGTCCAGCATTTGCATAAACTAACAGGCTAACATTTGGCATTCCAAGAAATAAAAATCAATCTTTAAAAGAGAAAGATTACCTTGTTGTGCGCTGCAGAACCACCATATTGAAAGGCTAATGTGTCTCCCATGGACTCATAAGCTTTCATTACTTCCTTTGCCAAAGGGTTGTCGAGATCAATATCCGGGTCTTCAATAAATCCCAACATTTGTAACTGACGTCCAAGTGCAACTAGTCCATAAGCAAACTGCGCAATATTGGTTCTGTCTAAACAATCTATGCAATTTGTCCTCAAGACGCCTGATTGAAGTGTTTTGGGTTTGACATTGTAATCTTTGTTCTCATCATCACCATTGTAATCACAATTGCCAACTTTTGTTTCTTTATCAACGTTAAACTTGCTTATACTATTTTGTACCGCAACAGTTTCATAGACATTGTTATTTCTGCATTACATTTCAAAAGGAAAAAAAATTATCAACAGATGTTAGATTTAAAAGCAACCATTCGCGAATCTTTACCTGATAAATAGGCAATTGTACCAACAATAGTAAAATAACCAAGTAAAATCTCAACTTGCATTAGTATAAGAGCAAATTGCAATGTGTTGTTATCGTACTTACCCAGAATAGGAATATGGGAATAATCCCTCAAGCCTCGTGTTTGGTGTCACCGGAAAGTAGAAGATGCCAGTTAGGTCCAACGCAATCGCAGCCACTTTTCCCAGTTGCAACAGCACATTGGTGGCCTTGCTGCTAAAAGTAGTTGATCTAATAATGTCAGAATAACACCTGGGAGAAAACCTATGAAGCTTGAACCAAAGAGGAAAAGAAATTTACCGTCTTGATTGCCGATGCAGATCCAAATGAAGAAACCTCAGGCATGCATCCTCGCTCAAATTTTGATTAATAGAATTAACAGCATTAACGAACTCGGTTCGCAGAAGAGTTTCACGGGGCTTCTTCTCATGAGTCTTCAACACAAAAGATAAAAGAGTATAAAAAGGTAGAAAGTCTTAGTCTAGACATGAGACAGAAACTAAACATACTCAGAAACTCTTACCTTAATCAAGTTCAATATAATAATGGGTTTTCCGTATCTCTCAACAAGATTGTCAAAATGAAGTCTCGTGGCTTCAAACTTGGAGTCCGTATGTGATACTAGAGAAAAAGAACCAAAATGAGCAGGTAGGGTAAGTTACATAGTATGGGCCTGCTTTGATTGGCTTATCTGAACTTATCTCAAGGCATAAGCACTTATATTATGAGCACTTTAGATTGTTTATCCAAACATAAGTGAGAA
This sequence comes from Vicia faba, assembly GCA_948472305.1. NCBI lineage: Eukaryota > Viridiplantae > Streptophyta > Magnoliopsida > Fabales > Fabaceae > Vicia > Vicia faba. The sequence continues at coordinate 788,639,522 of OX451737.1, forward strand.
GCAAAAGAGAGATGGTTAGATACCGTACATATAATGTCAGGTCTTATATTCAATGGTGAGGCTTCCTGAGACCAGAAGAGAGGGATTGAACCCCGTATTTGCACTACAGAACTGATTTGCTTTGGGGATCCATCACTAGCATCTGCAAAAACTATCTGCTCTGTCTCAACATCATTAGCTACTCTACCTTTTTCATTGACTCCTCGTTTCAAATATCTGCACCAAAATATAAAAGAAACCGAATATGTCTAGAAACATTGAAGTGTTGAGAAAAAGCCGGTAAAGAACAGCAGCCATTAACCCGGGATAACAAGTACAGATATGTGAAATAGAATGCAACCTTAATTTCAGTACGAATTCAAGGAAGCTAAAGAGAAGTACAAACCTGGTACCAGCATAGTGCCTTGAGCGTCTAGCAATGATAATCATGTTGAACTTATGGCCAGATATGGAGAGGTTAACCTACACACGATACCATGAAATGAAACACTAATAAAACTTTACATCAAAAACAAAACTTAGAAAAATCGGTATGTACCTGTTTAAAATAGCCATAGACTAAGGCAACAGTCCAGGAAGTATTCTGGAGATTATTCCTGATTCCACGAGTTAAGAACTCGTTCCAAACAAACAGTGTTTCATAAAGTGATTTTCCCTTACTATTATAACCACATAAGTTCTTTTGAAGACTTAGCATGATGTTGTATGAGTAGCTATAAAAGAAGTCCTTTGTAAGATCCATACTGCATAGAAGCTTCTTGTATCTAAGTCACAACAGAAGAAAGAGAAAAGTTATATTTACATCATAACAGCAATGGAGATTGCTCCTGTACACTTCCACAAAATGAACTTAACAACAAAAGTAGAACATGAAAATGAAAACAACAAGAAGGAATCTACCATACATATTACACGACTCCGAAATCTAGAAGATTTATGAATTTTATCTCGACAGAAACAGTTAGAGAGTACGAGTACCAAAGAAAGACGAGAGTGTTGACTTTAGGAAGCTCACGTTGTGCATATGCACCGAAGACAGCGTCAAATCAACATAATATATAATTCATAACATAATGTTTATACAACACGATTTAATGATGATCTAACAGAATGTTAACACGATTTAATGAACTTGAATGCAAAATGTAATTCATAGCATAATCCTCAGCTAAATATAATGGACAATGTTGTTCTAAATGCTACTCTTCTATGTCTCCTTAAATGTACAGATTACAGTTACATGTAATATTGACTAAAGACCTGTTCTCATCCTTAGCATATGCCAATTTCGATCGCACACTTGGATGTGGAATTGGAACCATTTCGCTCTTTGTGATTGCATATACAGAGTGTCCACATATTTTGCCAATCTTCTTCCGATTTGTTATAATCAGCATGTAATATGGCTCAAGAAATTTGATAAATCCTAAACAAAAAAAAAAACCATGAGACTACTGAGTAAATAATAGCGTAAAATAAACACTAGTATAGTAGTAAATGTTTTGCTATAATATAAAAGATAGGAAATACCGATGATTCCATAGCAATTTGTTATAAATTTAAGTCCGCCTGTGGACTTGTTTCCTTCATGTATACACCTCAAAATATCACAATACTCTGTTTCTGTGTATAATGTTGAATCTTCGACAATATTTAACTCAGACGCCTCCAATCTATCAATCTTTAAGACCCTCCAAAATGTTTTGTTTTTGTCTCTTCCAATCATGTAAAATCTCTGAGCATAGAAAATGGTAAGAAACCGAACCAATAGTGCTCTTTAGTGAAAAAATCGAAGTTCGTTGTCCACCATATTTCCAAAGCATCATAATAGTCACACAAACACTCATGGTGAAAATAAAACAATAAAAAACAAAAATCCTTAAATGTTTAATCATCTATTACACATAATATCAACCTGAAAAATATTGGGTTGCGGGGATGAACAAAAAGACAACATATAGACTATAAGCAACAAGAAATAAGAGGCATTTGGACATGCCTTTTTGAACTTATCTTGTGACATATGTACTTGCCTTAGTTAAGGCTATGTTTGAATATCATAAAATAAGCGGAGCGGAATGGAGCAGAACGGAACGGAATGAAGATTTCATTTCATCGTTTGGAAATTTTAGGACGGAACAAGGCTAATTCTTCATTCCGATTGGGAAAAAAATACGGTAGTAAGTGATGGAATGGAATCCATAGAAACTCAAAATTCAGATAACGGAAATGTATTATTAATTGAAATTAAAACTATTACATAGAGGAATTCCTATAATCCCAAAGCCAAGCGCTCCTCACAGGAGAGATGATTCTCACTCTGCTTGACCCAAAAGGTTTCTATCCGAAAATACACATAATGAATTCTCCCTTGCTATCGGTGTCTTTATATAACTACCCTTCCCTTTTCTGACATGCGCAATTATAACTAATTCTCTATTAAGTCTTTATATAACTACCCTTCCCTTTTCTGACATGAGCAATTATAACTAATTCTCTATTAAGTCTTTCTATTAAACTAAGGTCAAAATCCAGTATCCTATAAATACCACTTCATTCCACTCAGTTCCATCTGATTTTAAATAATTCAAACAATGGAATACCACTCTATTCCATCCCATGCAAATTCACTTCATCCAATTTCATCAATCCAAATTCCAAACGAAGCCTTAGAGTTTGAAGGAGCTTACGAAAATAGTTTATAATGTGTACATCAGACGATTTCATTTTATTTTCATAAGCTACTCCATATTAGCATATTGGCACAAGCTGTTTTCAACTAATGAAGAGTTAACCCTAACTCTCTTTTATTCTCGAAACAACTTATACATAAGCTCTTACACAATAAGCGCTTAATTAAAAACATGGCATATGAACATGAATTTGACCAAAAACAAAACAGCAGAAAACTGAACACAAAAACAAAAAACCTTAGAAACAAAGTAACACTAACGCAATATCAAGGAAAAAAAATCACATATTTCAGAACGTGCGTAACAAGAGTAATGCAAGCATGAATGATAGGAACAGAATAAAAACATATTTACCGAGCGAGTTTCATAGAGCCTAAACTTTTGCATGTAGCAAGACTTGGAGTTCACTCCACCTACAACACCAACGTTTGATATCTCCATCACAATGCAGATTGCTTTTTTGATTTCGATTATAAGGGTTTCATATTAGTTATGGTTATATTTATATAACTATTTTTTTTGTATTCTATTTAAATTTAAATTGAGATTATTGAATAGGCAGTGACTGTATAAAATAGTTTTACAAGATTATTAAATCAGAGTTTGTTATTGTCATATCATATCATTAATTTAAATTTAATTAGTACTGTTGATGTATATTTTATTTCTCATTTAAATTTAATTTATTTTAATATTAAAGATCTAATTAAAGTGCATAATAAATGAATATATGTATCATATCCTATTTTTATTGAGTATTTGATGATACAACAAGATATGATAAATTAATCATGAAACTTATGGTATTTTGTATCACTAATTTAAATTGGTATACTAAATATGAATTAGGTTAGAATCCAATAGGATAGGATAGGATAAGAAAATAATTTACAATTTATCTTTATAAAATATAATTTAAAATAAAAAATTAAATATTATAAAAGATAATAAAAGTTAATTTTATATAAATTAAAAATATTAATAAATATTTTTTTGAAAAATATATATGATTGTATAAATGTAATTTTTTATTTTTATAAAATATAAAAAATATATATACTAACTTTATTTTTTATAAAATTAAATATAATTTTCTTACGATGTTTATACATTATATATACATACTTTTATTTTGTTATATATATATATATATATATATATATATATATATATATATATATATATATATATATATATATATATATATATATATATATATATATATATATATATATATATATATATATATATATATATATATATATATATATATATATATATATATATATATATATATATATATATGATAAATTTTATCATGTCTATATTATAGCATATACTTCTCCTACTTTATATCACATCAAGTCTCTATCATACATATTAAATGGGCTTTAAAGATTTTATTTTAAATAAGTTTTTTTAATTATTCTTTTAAAATTTTGTTATAAAAAGTGCTCTAAACTAATCGGATACCGTTTGTATTAGATTAGATTAAGTCATTATCAATTTAAATTATGAATTTTATCATTTTATTTAAATATAAAGAAGATGATTTATTTCAAATAACAATTTCAAATTTGTGTGATGAGATTTTTATAATAATTTTAAGTCGTGTTTATATTATTAATATTAAAGGTGACAAAATGAGCTCGTCCATTGGATATGCTTTACTCGTATTTTTTTTTGGTGAATTGCTTTTTTCACTCTAAGGCCTCTCACACCCTAGTAAAAAATCAAAAGCTACCTCTAAAATATCTTTAGATGCATCTCATTCACACATGATTCATTCATTTTTTAATCAGACCTTAATATTATGTCAAAAATTAGTATGGATATACATCTCTGTATAACTTACAGAAATGCACCTTTAAACATATTTTTAATCAAAAACACGTCTGACTCTTCTCTTTCTTCATTTTTCTTTTACTCTCTCAAACGTTCTAACTCTATCAAATGACTTTTAAGTTTCTACTCTCAATATCTAATCAATTAATGAGAACAACATTAAACTCACATTTGATAAGTTTTCAATTTCTATATACATTTTTTATTTCTCTATATATTTGTAGAAATTGAACAATTTGTTTGATAGGTTGTGTAATAGATAGTTTAAATAGGTTATTTAATCGATCAGTGTGCTTGATCAGTAGTTTAAATTAGCAATGCTTTTTGAGAAAGTTGGATTTTCATGCATTTCTGTCATTTTTCGTTTTTCCGAGTTATGTTAATATGAAAATGTCTTCTGTATTCGTCCAAAATTTGATTTTTTTTTCAGAAATCTGAAAATACATTATCTTATTTGGTTTGTCTAAATTGTTTAACTTTATTTTCATTGTGATTCATCTGGGTTTGATTTTTCTTATTATGTATTGCTGGTGTGGTTTAATTATATGCATTATGACTGCTAATCAAGATAGAATGGGGCTCGAAAAAGTGTTGCAACATGCGTCGATTCGCAAGGAAAGAGCCCAACTCTCGCAAACACAGGTTGGTTATAGTTCGTTTGATGTAGAGGCATCAACTTCTGGGATGCATCTCATCTTTTGTCTTCTCGAAGGACACAAGTGTCACCTCATGATGCCCCAAAAGCCCCACTAATCCAGGTTGAGGCACATCAGGTCGATCTCTTCTCAAGGCGTTAGGAGGTGGCTCGTACGACTTATCATTGATGTCTCTATATCCGAATTATGTTTCCAAACATGTGTGAGATTGAGAGGTAATATTCATCTGTATTTATCATGTGAAACACAAGTTTTATAATATTCGAAGTTTTTGACAATGATTTATTTATATGCAGGATCGTGATACTTTAAAATGCACCAACCATGGCCAGAAGATTGCAAGGCTGCATCAGCCTCAAGAGGAGTGGTTTCACGATGTGATGCAATTATCTGGGCGGTGAGACTTATGCAGGACTGGTTATTCTACTATTAACCATGGTATGTTGTCAATGTCCCGCATGATGAGATGTTCATCACACTGGATGGTGTGGCATGCATGTTTCATCTTCCGATTAGGGGAAGACTGTTCGACCACTTCAGGATTATCAGAGATGAGGTACTGGAAATGATGGTGACCTATCTGGGAGTTGACCCAGGGTATTTCCTTGGGGGAGATAAAATATTCCTGAGGGTCATAATAGGTTTCTATTCCTAAAGACATTGTATAAACAACATCATATAGTAGTAGAGCAGGCCGCTAGTGATGATGAACAAGTTATACAACATAGAGCATATGCATTGAGAGCATATTTGTTGTACTTGGTAAACACATCCATATTTGTGGACAAGAGCGCATATTACGTGGATGTGGTTTATCTCAGATACTTCGCTGGCTTGGAGCGAATTCATGAGTACAACTGGGGGGCACTTGTTTGGTCTACCTGTATTTCAAGTTAGCTAGAGGTTGTATGTAAAAGACCAAACATATGCCAACTAGTTGTACATTGTTGACGATAATATATTTGCATCATTTACTATTTTTGTATCATTTTCATAACATTTGTCCTATGTTATTACTAATCATTCATATGTATAATTTTTAGACATGGATCCTCTAGTACTTTTCATGCATATCCGTTGGTCATATGTTTATACCTACGCTGACGATATGCCACATGTTGCATTGTCATCTTACTCAGAGGGAATCAGACGACTGAGCCTTTTAGAGTGTAACTTGAATGTACAATCGTAGATGATATACACTTACAAGTGTATGAATATCATTGTCAAACACGTCTCTTGGATGAGATAGCCTTCTACTCTTGATGGTTGGCTTGTGGGTCACGTATGTTGTATCCACATCTTCCTAAGCATGTTATACACTTGTTTGGGTATATGCAATTTTTTCAAAAGGGTCCCTTTCGACTATGTTCATCTCGTTATGTCTCACATAGATGTAGATGCCATGTATAATGATTTCCTTAATTATGTGTACCAGTTTAAGCACAAAGTATCGTAGCTCTTATCGACTGAAGTTATGCATTCAGGTACGTCTAGTGGTATTTTAGAGTGTCATATCCTTATATGACAACGGATGCACCAGGAGATCCACATAGGACACCTCATCAGGATATATTAAAGGAGAAGCATACTAGGAAAAATCATGTGGTTGATGTGTTGCCTACATATCAACGTATTATGGATCTTGCACGAGCACATGTAGATAGAGGAATCTTTCTTGAAGGATCTCCTGGGAGAAACATTATAAATGTCATTCTTAGTGAGGCATGAATGACACTGCAGTACAAGAGGCAACGTAGGAACAGGGGGTCCCGCATACACAGTAATATAGTATTTGTAGTAAAAGCACTATTATCATTTATAATTTATTTTGAATTTAGTATGGATTCAGGATTTTTATTCATTTATATATGACACTTTCATCTTATTTGATAAGTGTATGATTTAATTTATAAAAAAAATCATTATGATAGTATAGTTATACATGGTCTATTAAAGTGGTGTATTTCTAAAATGTTCAAAATTTATTGTTGAGGGTGAATAAAGAAGTGCATAGTTGTATTCTGCCTAGGGTGAATACGTAAGTGTATCTTCAAACTAATTTCAGGCAAAAAAGAGAGTTGTGACTCATTTACACATATATTTGGTGGAAAATGGTGTGTCCAGAAATACATTTTCAAATTTGTAGGGACATTTTAGAATCTCCTTAAGGTGCTTCTCCACCACTTAGGGTGGGAGAAACAATTCCTTTTTTTGAAAAGTGGGTCATGATTTAAGCCCACATCCTTTATTGTGTCTGCCCCATCTTACTCTTTTCTTTTGCATACTTTTACGGGCGGAGACATTAATATACATTTTTAAATTTCAAGTATAAAATATGTAGTGTTCGTGAAGCCAATTCGGTCCATCCTTAATTTTTAATGGACGAACTTGAGTTTTAGACTCGCGCCTTCAACTATGCCTGTCTCGCCTTGTTTTTTTGCAGCATTTTGCAAGACTGATCTAAACATGACCTAAACAGAGTGATTGCCCGTTTGCCTTTCCTGATTAATATGTTTAATTGAAAATTCCAAAATCTAATGAAGTAGTCATATTTTGCATTTGATTTTTTAACTTATATGCAATTAAGGGCGGGAATAAGTCAGGTCAAATAAAAGGAACATATGGTCTAGCCTACACATGCCAAGATCAAGTCAGACTTTTTTTAAGTAGAAAAAGTCTAGGCTTTTCTAAAATCCTATCTAGTCAAATAGGCTATTGTTTACCGTGGTTATTGGTAAACAACCGCTGATCCTCCAAATGGTTACTTATTTGGTTACTCGCAGGATCGATCAGATTGATCCTAAGACATAGGTTGATTTTGAGGTTTTGATTAAGTTGGATAATGGTTAAATGACAATAAAATAAAGAGGCTTTAAGTAAATTGCATGAAGAAGTGGACTTTGATAAAATAAATGAAGGCTTGAAATAAAGGGCTTCGACAGGAAAAGTAAAGAAGAAAGCAAGTAAAGTTTCTGGAAAAGTAAATGACTTTGATTAATAAAAGTGGTGTTTCACACATACATTCTCAACAATTCTTTCTCACACGCTGGGTACTCGAATCTATATGAGTGACTTTGTATATAATTGTGAACACACGCGAGAAACTGCGTGAACTACTACTATTTATACTAAAACATTCCAAGTAATCGTCGGGCAGTTACACTGCTTCGAGATGACTCCACTTGGCACGTTCTCAGCGTTCGATGCTCCAGATCTTTGCACGTTGCACTTGGTAACCGCTGGAAACCGTTTTCCCTCCAAACGCTTGAATTTCAAACCGTTCCACTCTGAACCATCGAACATCTTCGTCGAGAAGCACCTTCGACGAGAAACACCTTCGACGTCGAAGGCAACCAACCTCTCCCTTGGAAGAAATCTTCTAAGTACCTTGCCATCTTTCGATGGGCATTTCGACAGACCCAGCTGGTCGAAAACATCCTTCAGCTTTAACGGCTGATATTAATGAAACAAGGATGTCGAATTTAGGAGCCAACAAATTGCCCCCCAAGAATGCCTTATTTCGACTCTGAAAGAAAAAGGCATTCTTTGAAATGCCATTCGACACCTGTCTTTTCATTCTTAGTCACAAATTAAATTGTGCACTTTTTGTTGTCTTCTACCAACCACTGACAATCCCAAGGAAAAGCCATCATTCATCCGTACCTAAGACGTCACTTCAGTACGGCGTGCAGTGTGCCAAATGTCTTTTCACAAATTGTCATCATGACAATTCCCAAAAACGAGGGCGCACGCTGCACCCTTCCATTTATGCAGAACGGCTACAACAACAGGGAGAGGCCACGTGTCCCACTACCTTCTGCAACATTAAATGGCATTTAATGTCCTCGAATTTGGGGATTTCCCCAACCACTATAAATAGCGGTAAGTACCCATTGTGGGACTTTTTTTACGCTATCTTGCTTTCATAATTCCTCATTTGCATACAAACTCTTGTCAACTTTGCAAACCCCCTGTTCTTCACTTCGTCTTCAACCTTAGTACCAACAATGGCATCTGGTTCTTCCAACGCTCCTAGCGCCAACACTCCCTCTGGAAATGTCAAACCTAGGGTTTTCTCCACCACTCCCGTAGTGACTCCCACGGGCCAACGAAGGGTCCCTGAGCCTTTGGACATTGCTGTACGTGATGCTTATTCACGCCACCTCATGATTCTGGTTGGATATTCCAACCAAATCTTTGCTATGTCTGGCCCATTATACCCAAGCATTGCTGAAGCCATGAAGATCAAAAGTTACTTTCCGGTACTTGAGAGACTCAAACCGGTTGGATGCTCCAAGAAAGATGCAGAGGATAATGAAGATCCTGCTAAGGAGAAAATCGACCTCCGTTTCTTCAATAAAGGTGTTAGGGCTTTCAGGTCTGGCCCTAGCCTCGCTCCTGATTATAGTGCTTGGCTGGAAAAAATGGAGAAACGCCAGGCTTCGATCTGGAAAGACATGGGGATATTCGACCTGGTTATGCTGTCGAAGACAGGTCTTAACTATTCCCCAGAGATGTTGATAGCTTCTTTACTCTTCTGGGATTACACCCATTTCACCTTCCATATTCCCTGTGGAATGCTGACTCCCACGCTCTTCGACGTGGCCGCCATCACTGGCCTTCGACCCACTGGGGACTACTTCGACCCGGAGGAAATGTCGGAGGATCAGATTGGATTCTCTGCCACAAAACCAACCTACACCACCTTCATCAATCACTACCACGATAAGTCGACAGATGCTGTGTCGGATGTCGAACATATTGCGTTTCTAGCCTTATGGCTGACACGCTTTGTGTTTTGCTCCAAGTCCTTACAGGTGACCAAGAAGATGGTCACTCTCGCCACTCAACTCCACCATGGCCAAAATATCTGTTTGGCAGAATTGATTTTGGCGAGTCTGTATGAGTCGATTAGCAACAGAGCGACTCTTCTGAAGATCATCGAGAACAGAGCCAGTCTGCTGCTTGCTGGACCTTTTTGGCTGCTTCAGCTGTGGCTCAATGCCACCTTCGAGTCTTTCTTGCCTAAGAAGATTCAAATAAATGAGCAGGCTCCAGAAATAGCAAACAGACGCGTCGAAGGCACCAGATTGGCTCTGTTGACTCCGACGGAAGATGGGCTGGAGCTTCAACAAACTTTTACAAACTTCGTCTTGATGTTTGCTAAAAGGAAAGAGTTTGCTTCGACCATGGCTCCGTTTGCTCGACGAAAGGTTGGCCCAGAGTGGTTCACAAGGCCACATCCCAGGACGTCGAGTGGTCCTCAGGTCGACGAACATACAACAGTGCGGGAGGCATTTCTCACACCAAGAATAATGCCCATGCGATTCAAGAGCTCTAAGACTCACTTGAGTCTGATCGCGTATCAACCAAACCTGGTGTCTCGCCAGTTTGGTATTATTCAAACACTACCTTCTCCAATTTTTCCCAGGGAGAAGTCTATGTTATACTTCTGCAACGACTACACTGAAGAAGCTGCCACTAAGCACATCGGCAGATATGTTGGTCGAACAGTTCTTTCGTTGTTTGACTATCAGCTTAACTTTCTATGCTCACCATCCTTCGAGGAGTGGTGGAAAAGTTACTACGCTGAGGAGTTTTTCGACGAGAAGGACTTCGTGGATGAGCTTCAGAAATCTTTTGTCCTTGTCTTGGACAAAATAAAGAAATGTAAGTTCATCCTTCCAAATTACTTTGTCTTTCTCTTTCGACTGCTAGCCTGTTAATTATTTTGTCTACTTTCAGTTGTTCGAAAGCCTGCAGCCAAGAAGGCTACAGAAGGCCAACAGGGATGAGGCCCCTTAACAAAACCTCCACCACCGGCGAAGACTATAGCGCCGGCGAAGACCACAACAAACCAACAGGGGGAAGGCCCTTCGAAAAAGCCTTCTGCATCGGTAACCAGACTTTCATTATTTTTTCTGGCTTTAACTTTCTGACTTTCGATGCAACTGCTAAATCGAACTCCAATTGGTTTTTTAGGCACCTTCGCCCAAGAAACGGCCAGCATTGATGGTCGAATCCGGGAGTGATGAAGAAGATGATTCTCCCCCTGCTCCTCTAAAAAGGCGAAAGCTGAAGAAGGACGTTCCTCTTCCTGAAGCTCGAACAATCAGAATAAAGGTTGCTGGGAGAAAGCCCAGGCCACCTCCAGTAATCATTGAGGAGCCAACGGAGGAGGAATTAAATGTTCTTCTCAATAAACCTGTCGAAAGCGACAATTCCAGCCCTGGGGCTGAAGCTACTTTACAGGTAACCTCTTTGATCCCTTTGTAACTCAGGTGTCGATACCTACGTTCGATTATATCTCTTTCGAATTTAGAAGATTCTTCTTCTTCTCTTTTCAGGACACCACTGAAAGCTCAGCGCCAAGGACTTCTGAAACATTGGATTCTGCTGAACTCAGCAGGCCACAAGAAAAAGACTTGGCGAACGATGAAGCCAATACTTAAATAAATGAAGCCAATACTGAGACAGCAGAAAAACCAACAGAAGATCCACAAACAGAAGAGCAACAACCAAAAGAGATTCAGGTGGTGGATCTGTCGGAAGAAAATCGTGACGAAGGGGACCGCGGTGACGCTGGCGAAGAGGATCAAGGTGACGCTAGCGAAGGGAACCATGATGACGCTGGTACTGCCGCAGTCCGAGTCGAAGAGAGTCAAGTCGAGGCAAATGCTACTCAACAGCCTCAAACCCAAGACAACGCTGTTGCAAAGGCTGTTACCTCAACAAAGCATAGGTCGAAAGAAGACTTAGAACTCTTGAAGCAAACTGATCCTGTTAGCTATCTGAACGCCATCATCGAGAGCAAAAGTTCGTCTGATGCTAGTCAGGAGGTTCCTACTCTGTCGGGGAAGTCCACTGAAACTTCTCCTCTCGATGAGGCTTTGACGAAGGTTAAGGCTCAGTTTTTCAAGAAGGACTTGATGAAAGCTTTGGAGGGGGACCCTACTGCTCCATCATATTTGGGGGCTGTTTTGAATGCCGTAGACTTGTTAGCTGTGCCTCCAGAAGTTTCAGGCTTTATCATGGAGTTACACTCCATTATTGATCAAGTCTCAACAGATTATCGGCGACAAAGGGGCTTTAATAGCCAGCTTGAAGTGTTATATGGCAAAAGCTCTTCTGCATGGACTGCTGTAGCAGAGACAACTTCTCGAATTGCGGAGTTGTCGAAGAAAAAAGCATCTAAACAAGAAGAAGTTGATGCCATCGATCGAGAGAATGCTTCCCTCAAGGCGCAAATCGAAGAAATAGAGGCTAAGATAAATGCCAATACTAAGCGCAAGGAGGAACTTCTCTCTACTGTTCCAGACACCGAAAGTCAAGCTGAAATCACACAGGGCCTAGAATTTGCTGAGAAAGCTCAAGCCTTCGACGATCAAATTGCCAAGCTTGCGCAGGCGAATGCCTTGTGCAACAAAAGATTGGAGCTGCAGCAAACCAAATACCTTCGACTCAAGGATTCCATCCCCTTCTGATTGATTCAGCCTTTTAACCATATTTTGTAATATGTATTCGACAATATTGCCATTTTGGCTAATTTATAAAAACTTTCTATTTTGGCTTCTTTATGGTTAATTTAGTCGTTACTTGTTATTTATTTTTATCTCTTGGAGTGTAGGTTTATACTTTTTCAAATATTTACCATTTACTCTCAAGAGCCTTTTATCTTCACCTAGCTCTTCGACTTCATAAGCTCCACCAGAAAAAGTCTGGATAACTCTGAATGGTCCTTCCCATTTGGGTGACCATTTTCCCATGCTTCGATCCATGGGAAGAATCACCTTCCAGACTAGTTCTCCAGGCGAAAATGCCTTAGGTTTCACCTTTTTATTATAAGAGTCTTCTACTCTTTTCTTCTGAAGCCTGAGTAGGTCAAGAGCGCGCAATCTTTCTTCGTCTAAATCCACTAGTTCGTCTAACATCATATCCCAATAAATTTCAGAGGGAATATCATAATGTCTCTGAACCCTTGCAGATTGAAGACAAATTTCTGCTGGCAACACTGCGTCATGGCCAAAAGTTAGCCTATATGGTGTTGTACCTATGGCTTCTTTTGGGGACGTTCGACAAGCCCACAAAATCTGGTCTAACGTCTTATGCCAATTTTTGGGCTTCTTCCCAACATGCTTTTTTATCAAGCCAATCACTATTTTGTTCGCTGCTTCGACTTGACCATTTGCCTGTGCATAATAAGGCGTTGATGTTAGGAGTTTGAAACGTGTTTCCTGAGCGAATTCCTGCATCTTTCGACCGGTGAAAACTGATCCTTGATCAGTTGTTATAGTCTCAGGGATTCCGTATCTAAAGATAATGTTCTTTTGAATAAATTCAATGACATTTTCTTGGTCTACATTGACTAAAGGGATAGCTTCGATCCACTTAGTAAAATAATCAATGCCTACCAATATATACTTCTGACTCTTTGATGATGCTGGTCGAATCTCTCCAATGAGGTCCAACGCCCATCCTCTAAAGGGCCAAGGTTTCACTATCGAGTGAAGTTCGCTTGCTGGTACATGTTGGATGCCTTTATGGACTTGACATTCTTGGAAACCTTTAGCGAACTCGACACAATCTTTCAGCATAGTGGGCCAGTATAGTCCTTGTCGAAACAACAACCATTTCATCTTATGGCCTACTTGGTGAGCCCCACATGCTCCAGCGTGCGTAGTCGAAAGGGCTATGTATGCCTCAGTTTCACTTAAACATTTTAGCAATACCCCTTCAGGCGTCTTCTTGAATAACTCATTACCCATGAGTACATAACTCAACGCCCTGTACTTTGTTTTCCGTTCTGTCGAAGCTCCTGGATTTTGAAGATAGTCCACAATGGGCTTCCTCCAATCTTGTTCTGACAAATTATCTATGAACGAAATTTCGAAGTTACTTTGATCAGCATATCCTAGTCTTGTCGATTCCAAGTCTGTTGGTGATAGACAAGTTGCTTTTATCTTTTCTCGAACTTCGATTGCTCTTTGTAATCTCGTTTTTGAAATCTTGTACCCAGATGCAATTTGTGCCAAGTCGTTAGCTATTTGATTTTCCAATCTGGGTATGTGTCGAATATTGACCATTTCAAATTTTTTCAATAAACGATTTGCTATCACAAAGTACATAATGAGATTTTCTCTTATGTATTTATATTCTTTTGTGACTTGCTTAATGACTAACTCTGAGTCTCCCATTATTTCGACTCGAGTTGCCCCCAATTCCAACAATATTTCAAGGCCAGTAATTAGAGCTTCATACTCAGCCTCATTGTTCGAACAAGAACCTGATATCTTGTACTTGAATGTTGTTGGAATTTTTTCTGGAGAAATGATCAAGACTCCTACTCCTGTTCCATCTTTATGGCTGGAACCATCGAAGTAGAATTTCCAAGGTTCTATCTCCACATAATTAATATCCTCAACTTGAATTGAGTGGTCGACTATAAAGTCTGCAACCACTTGTCCTTTCACTGCCTTAAGAGGCATAAAGGTCAAGGAGTATTCAGTTAATGCTAGTGCCCACTTGCCAATCCGACTGTGCAAGATAGGTTTCGACAACATGTACTTGAAAACATCAAAATGAGACGAAACATACACATCAACTGGTTTTATATATTGCTTGAGTTTTGTACAAGAGAAATACAGACATAGACACAATTTTTCAACTTCGCTATATATAGTTTCTGCATCGTTCAAAACTCTACTAAGATAGTAAATGGGTCTTTCGACTCCATTCTCATCTTCTTGGGCTAACATGCTTCCCAAAGTTTTGTCGGATGCAGCTATGTACAATCTCATACTCCTATTGCTACAAGGAGGCACCAAAATAGGTGGCTTGGTGAGGTACCTTTTGATTTTGTCGAAGGCGTCTTGTTGCTCTTGCCCCCATTCGAATCCCTCTTTATTCAGTCGAAGTAAGGGTGAAAAGGCTTGAGCTTTCCCACTTAGGTTAGATATGAATCTCCTTAAGAAATTTATCTTGCCTAACAGAGATTGCAGTTCCTTCTTATTCGATGGCGCTTTCGCTTCCAGAATAGCCTTCGTCTTGTTCTGGTTGATTTCGATTCCTTTCTTGTGGACAACGAAGCCCAAGAAATCTCCAGCTTTAACACAAAATGCACACTTCAAAGGGTTCATCTTCAGACCATGTTCTCTCATTCTTTCGAATGATTGTCGAAGGTGGTCAATATGATTCTTCCTGGAAACAGATTTTATAACAATGTCATCAATATATACTTGCATAAAAGTGTTAATAAAATCATGGAAGATAGAATTCATTGCTCGCTGGTATGTTTCCCCAGCGTTCTTTAGGCCAAAAGGCATCACTACCCATTCGTAAGTGCCTAGAGCCCCAGGGCATCGAAAAGCTGTTTTCGACACATCCTCTTCAGCAATGAATATTTGATTATATCCTGAATAACCATCGAGCATACTCAGGTATTCATAGCCAGCGGCAAAATCGACTAGCATTTCCGCCACAGGCATAGGATATTCATCTTTGGGCGTAGCAGCATTCAAATCTCTGAAATCTATGCACACCCTCAGTGTACCATTTTTCTTAATTACTGGCACAATGTTTGCAATCCATTCGACATACCTTTTAACGCGTATGAATTTGCACTTCAGCAGTCTTTCGACTTCCGTTTTGATCTTCGACAGTATTTCTGGAGCGAAGCGTCTTGGACTTTGCTTGATTGGCTTCTTCCCAGGTTTGATTGGCAACTGAAGTTCTACCAATCCTCTGTCGAGACCAGGCATTTCGTCGTAATCCCATGCAAAACAGTCCTTGAACTCTTTCAACAATTTGATTACTTCCAACCTAAGTTCTGGGTCAATTTTGGCGCTGATGTAAGTTGGCTTTTTCTCTGACCCTTCGCCTAAGTTGATTTCTTCCAAAGGATCTTGCGCTAACATTTTAATGTTGTTCGCCAAGGGGTCCTTTTCGAAGCCCAAAGGCTCATCGTCATAGATGGCGTCGAGCCTCTGTTCATGCATTCCTTCTGGCATGATATCAGGAGGTTCTGGATCGAAATCCTTTCCTGGACCTGCAGCAGATAACTGTTGATCATTGGCCTGTGTGGCCATGTACTTTACTTCGGCTTCGAGAGCCGTTATCATCTTTGTTTCGGCTACATAAGCCGAAATTCGCTTCAATGACTGTGACTCAGTCATTATCACTGAATTCACTTCCCCAACCAGTTGGTTGGATATCAGTTAACCCACTGAAGTCTATGTGGGACAAGTCTTCTCTGTCCCATTGAAAACCATGCTCTGGGTGCAGGTATAGGGAACAAAAAGTATTTGGCGCTGGCGCCAAGTCGAAGTCAGGTGTTGGACATGGCCCTATGTGAGCCAAGTTCTTGTCGAAATCTGCCAGCCCTAGATGATTCACTTCGCCCAGGTAATAGCTTTGATCTGCCTCTATGTTTTCGACCATCCCATCTGGACGCCATAGGAGCAGCCTCTGGTGCATTGATGATGGCACAACTCCAACACCATGAATCCATTCACGGCCCAACAAAAGATTGTAGTTAGGTTTGGCCGATATGACCATAAACATTGTTGGTCGAAGGATAGATCCTACCTTGATATCTAGTTGGATCACTCCCATAGTGGTCCCTATGCCGCCCTCATAGTTCGACAGGACCATGTTGTGAGGCTTGATGTCCTCATCCCTTTTGCCAATTTTCCTTAGCATAAAGTGAGGAATAATGTTGATGGTTGCCCCACAATCCACCAAGATTTTATTCACTCTAGGCTTTTCTAAAATCCTATTTAGTCAAATAGGCTATGCTATATAAACCATATAAAAAACCTTTTAAGCCTATAAGACAGATCTATTTTAATAAATAAATAAATTTATTATTTTTCATATTATATTGTGTATTTTATATTAAAATACAAAAGTAAAGTTTAGTTATCATGAAGAAATTGTGAAAATAAGTGAAATAAACCTCATGAATAATGTTATAAGTTGTTTTCATAAGTTTTTCCAAACAAATAACTCGGGAAACTTATGATACTATGTAAGCTCAACTAAATCAATGCAAATAATGGTTTAGTCTCATTATATTTTTGATTCTATAGTATATTTAAACATTAATTGAATTGCTTATTTACATGCGTTCAAACGATATAGTTTTTTTTTTTAAATAGGCTAATCAAGCCTTCAAGAAGGTCAGACTCGAGCCAAAAAATTAACAAATGATAAACCACAAGTCAGACTTAGACTTTGAATTTTTTAACAGACTTGACAAAATCTAGTTTGCCACTACCTATTCTCACCTCTATATGCAGTAAAAAGAGTTCTAAATAGGCATTTGATATATATATATATATATATATATATATATATATATATATATATATATATATATATATATATATATATATATATATATATATATATATATATCAAAAAATTAAAATATGTATAATTTGTCATACTATTTCATGACTTGTAATAAACCATGACAATATTCCAATAATTTTTGTATAAATCTTTTACATATCAAAATGTTGAATTAAAAATATATTAAATTTATTATTGAGAGGGAAAAGCATTTCATTAGCTAACTGTAATATTATTATTAGGTAATTAGTAAATGACTCGTGCGCTCACATAGATTACACAACATTGTTATAAATATTAAATAAATATGATTAAGAAATGTATATAAAAATATATATATATAAATTGAGAGAAAAAATATTCCAATGATAATTTTCATATAAATATTACTTTAATTTATCAAGTTGTAATAGTTGTCAAGCTATACATAGAAATTATGTTGAAAAATAAATATAGTTTAACAACATCGTTACAAATAGTAAATAAATATAGTTTAATAAATTAAGTAGTGTCGACTCTTAAGAAATGTATATTTTAGTAGAAAAATAAAGAAAATTATTAAGTAGTCATCTATTTGTGTGTTTGCACGAATCACAGAATACTGTTATAAATAATAAATAAATATAATATAGTAATGATTAAAAATATAATATATAATATAAAAAGAATGACAATTTTGTATTTTCATAAGAAAGTTGTGTGTTCACCAATCATAATTGTCCCAATCATAATTTGTGTATCCAAGGGTGAGCAATGTTATTCCCAATTTTCTCCATGTCCTTCCAAAGCTTTATTCTGTTCTCCAGATTGTTGAAAGCATAGATAATTGTAACCATATATAAGAGTTGCATATTAGGGCCAAAAACTTCTGCATGGATAAACTGGTCCTCAGTTCTAAGAACCTTGATCTCCACTTCCTTGGGATTCCATAAGAGCCAGATCCTCCCATTGGGATGGTGAGAATAATTGTCACAAAACTTCCAATCAGTTCCCATCTTATTCTTGATTTTTTCTGCATTATTCTGCTTAACACGAGTTTTTAGCAGACCTATAACAGGCACACGAAGATTGGAGATACAAGAACCAATTTTTGTGTCTAGCCTCTTTATTCATTCCTCGAACATTCCACGATACTATCATTATTGATGGTTAACTTCCCCTATCAGACATGTTCCAATCCTCAAGGGAGTAAAAGTGTTCTTGAACAGCTCTATGTTGGTTTCTTTGGGGGACTTCACTTGCCTTTTGCCTCTATCTTCAATCTTAGTTGATGTAACCAAGATCCAAGGAGGGTTCATCCCTGGTGATTTGTTATCCTTTTTCTTTTCCTTATTGTCTTCATTAAGATTGGTGGCCTCCTCCATTTTTTTCCGTCAATTGGTTTCAGAGGTTTGATAGCCACTTGTTTCCATATTTTGTGTCTTTGCTTTATCACATGTTGTTTAACAGAACAATCATGTCCTATCTTAAAACATGTATGACAGTATTGTGGTCTCCACTCGTACTCAATAGTCTGTTCCATCATTTCTCCCCTATGGTTCATAATTTTGATACTCTCCCTAGGGGTTTGGGTTATGTCAACTTCAACCAAGATTCTAGCATATGAAGCTCTCAGTTTTCTGGCAGTACACTCATCAGTGGTAATGGATTTACCTATAGCACTGACAATTTTTATTATACTCTTCTCCCCCACAGGTACAAAGGCATATTGGGTAAGGTGACCCAAATAGGTAGCACCCGAAGTAAATCATCTTTGATCTCAAAATCTATCGACCACTTTCTTAGGAACAAAGGCTTACCAAATAGGAAATATAATCCTTGTTCCATGATTTGTGCTTGGTCCTTAGCGTTCTTGCATCTCACGATAAAGTACCCTGCATCATTATAATAGAGATCTGGAAGAGCAGCAAAGTTCTACGACTTCTCCATAAATTTTTTCACCGCATTCATCGATGGTGTTTCTCCTAGGGCAAAGAGGATGATTGCATCTTCCAGAACTTAAGTTCTTCAGGAACATCATCTTCTTCAATTTGAATAACTATCTCCCCATTCCTCGTCATAGGTGCAACGTACCCCAGAGACATCTCCCTATTCAGGCTTTGATTACCTTGGATAACGTCAACCCAAGGTTTGTTGGTCTTCACCTCCACCTCCGCGAGGTTGGGTATTTCCACCGTCGCAACCACCAGATTCTCCTGAGTAGGTACTTCATGATCCCGCGGTGCAGTAATCGATTCCGAGTCAGTCTCTGTATTCGTTGTAGTGATAACAAGCTTCGCTGCTGTCTTCCGATTCGCCGTTGTCCCTTTAGCCAGACGACCCACCCCCCGTTTGGTTTTCACCATAACGCTAACAGAGCTCACCTAACCTCAATATTTAAATTTGTCCCATACTTTTTTATACAAACAAATATTTATATTTTTTTAGTATAAATATTAATATTTTATCATAAAAAATAGCTAATATTTTTCAAGTCAATTTTATTTTTTCTTGTAAAAAAATTTATACAATTTAATTGAAATAAAGTATTTTATTTGATAAAAGATTAGATGAGTGAATTTATTTAAAATTTAACCAAAATACTGAAAAGCATAATTTTCATATTTCACATTGTTTTACTGTATGTTTGGTATTTCACAAATTATCAAAAATATTTTCAATTAAATTTTATAATAATTAAAATAAAAGTAAAAAATTAAAAAATGTCCTAATTATTAAAATCACGATTTTGTAAAATTAATAAATCTGCAACAATCATATAATATTAAAATTAAAATTGCATGTTTTATTTATTAACAAAGATTAGAAAATAAAATATACTATAACTACTTAAAATATAATTGATTTAATATAAAAATTAAATTTAATAATAATTTATTAGATTTAATGAATTGAATTGTTTGTTAAATTCGTGTTTTGTTTAATAAGATTATTAAGAAATAAAACATTCTCTATTAATCAAAATTGTAATTTGGTCATTAATGAGTTTTTTATAAAAACAAATATTTATATATATTTTTTAATATAAATGTTAATATTTTATCATAAAAAAAAGTTAATATTTTTCAAGTCAATTTTTTTAAAGTTATACGATCTAATAGAAATAAAGTATTTTATTTGATAAAAGACGTCCATAATGATTAGATAAATTAATTTATTTAAAATTTAACCAAAATACTGGAAAGCATAAATTGCACATTTCACATACTTATAAAAAAAACATATTTAAAAAAAAATTGATAGATATTAAGACTTTATTTTCATATTCTTGATATCAAATTAAAATATAACGTAAGATATTAGGTTGTTTTATTGACATGATTTTCACCTTATTTATATTTTTTGAGATAAAGAGAATAATAAATTTAAGAATAAATAAATATTAATATTTTTTATAAATTTAAAATTTAAAGTTATTGATTATATTTTAATAATAATGTAATTAAAGTTAATATATTATATATTTTTTCATAAAGAAGATAACAAAATGAATAAAATTTATTGATACGATTAATGTATATCATTTTTTATATTTTTTTTTAAGAGACAAAATTTACTTTTGATGTGGTAATAAAATTTTATGTATATTAATTAAATAAAATAATAATAAATAATTGTAGAAATTAAAAAAAATGATAAATTTATCTTTTTTATAAAAAAAATTATATATTTTTATATCATATTTGTCTCATATTCTTTTATCAATTTTTAATATTTATAACATTTTTCAATATAACTGCTAATGTTTTATCATTAAAAAAATACTAACAATTTTTAGTAAATTAAATTATTAATATCATTTATTATATTTTAACAATATATTTAGTTATACTTAATATATGACGTATATTTAAAAAAAATAAAAACTCAAATAAATTTATGAACAACAACCACAAATGTTTTTTAATAAATAAAAGGAAAATTATATAAAAAAATACAATTTTATCGATTACATTAATATTGAAAATAAAAAATTACTATACTATTTTATATATAAAATTAATTTAGTAGTTTATAATTGTTAAATTGTAATTCATAGTGTCAAAGAAGATTTGATTTGTTTTAGATTTAAATAGATTTGATTTAAGTTCAGAATAGATTTGATTTGATTTGATTTAGTAACAAAAAGATATTTTGGGCTTTGGGCTTAGGGTGTAAGCTCAGTTATAAATAGAGGGAGTAACTCTTATTTTTCAAAAAAGTCAAGCAAGTCATTCACAGTATTTTGCAGTTGCAAAGTGAATAAGAAAGTTTTCCACAGTTTGTGGGCAGAGAGAAACTCTGCAGAAATAATTGTCTTGTCTTCTTTTCTTTGTTTGTCTCATAATTAAATTGTCATTGTGGTAGAAATTCATCATAGAATTTGGTGGATTTCCAACATCTGGTATCAAGAGCTTTTGTTTCGATTCAAGGGAAGTGTCAATCAAAAACGATTGAAGAATTCACGATGACAAGTTATGGGAATGCAAACTATCCAGCAACGCTACCAATTCTGAAAGTTGACAACTATGAGAATTAGTGCAAACAGATGAAAGTCTTATTCATATGTCAAGGTCTTTGGGACCTTGTAAAAGATGGAGTCGAAGCGCTTGGCGAAAATGCTTCAGAAGAAGAAAAGAAGAAATACACATAATCTGAGAAGCTGAGTTATAAAGCATTATTTATAATTCATCAATGTGTCAGCCCAGACAATTTCGAAAAGGTTAGTGATTCAGAATCTGCAAAAGAAGCTTGGGAGATCCTTGAGAAGTCTTTTGGAGGCGCTGAGAAGGTGAAAGAAGTGAGGTTACAAACTCACAAAAGGACATATGAACTGCTTCAGATGGAAGACAGTGAAAACATATCTGATTTCTTCACTAAAGTTACAAAACTAGTAAATCAAATCAAGATATGTGGAGAAGCGTTAACAACAAGAGTTGTTGTGTCGAAGATCTTGAGATCTTTAGCTCCTAAGTTCGACCACATAGTGGTGGCGATAGAAGAGGGGAAAGACTTGTCGAAATTGACAAAGGAAGAGCTTCAAGGGACGCTTGAATCTCATGAACAAAGAATGAACGAAAGAGCTGCAGGAAAATCGAAGAGTGATGTGGCCTTGCAGGCACATTCAGCAAAAGAGACCAAATGCAAAGGAAAGTGTTTCGACAGAGGTAGAGGTGGCTACAACAAATCGAATGGTAGAGGAAACCAAATCGAAGGAGACGTGTCGAATCAAAGAAGACCATACCAAGGCAACCAAAGATGTGGTGTTGCAAATAGAGGAAGAGGTGGTGGTCGAAAACCTGATAAGAGTCACATTCAATATTACAATTGTCAGAAATATGGACACTATTCGAGTGATTGTCCAGAAAAACGAAAGAATCAAGAAAGTGATGCAAAGTTTGCAAAACATGAAGAAGAAGAGATGATGCTGATGGTCACAACAAGAGATGAAGATAGATTCAAGGACCAATGGTACTTGGATTCAGGATGTTCATCACATATGTCTAGAAGGAAAGACTGGTTTGTCAATATAAAACCCTCAACGAAAAATATGGTAAAATTTTCAAATGACAATACCCTAGCAGCTGAAGGTATTAGTGATGTTATGATCATGAGGAAAGATGGCAAGAGGTCAGTAATTTCTAATGTATTGTACATACCAGGCATGAAGAGCAATTTGCTCAGTATAGGGCAGTTGGTCGAAAAGAATTATAAAGTGTCAATCGAAGATAAGTTGATGAGAGTCGTTAATGCAAATGGCAGATTAGTCTTGAAGGCTCCTATGTCTCAGAATCAAACCTTCAAGATTGAACTAAATGTGATGGAGCACAAGTGCCTTTCGACTGCAGCTAGCAGAGATGAATGGATATGGCATTATAGACTAGGTCATCTCAACTTCAGAGACATCAGAGATTTGAAGAGAAGAAATATGGTTTCAAGATTGCCAGAAATTAACATTCCAAACGAGGTATGTGAGGAATGTGTGCAGGCGAAGCAACACAAGAATAGCTTCAGCAAGGATGCAGGAAGCAGATCGAAGGCTAGTCTTGAAGTCATATACTCTGATGTATATGGACCAATCCAGGTGGATTCGATGGGAGGTAACAAATACTTTGTTACATTCATAGATGATTTCAGTCGAAAGCTATGGACTTACCTGATCAAGAAGAAAAGTGAAGTGATCGAAGTATTTACCAGGTTTAAGTCTATGGTCAAAAGACAAAGTGGTCGAAAGCTCAAAGTTTTGAGAACTGATGGTGGAGGAGAATATGTGTCGAAAGACTTCGACAGATTATGTGAAAAGGAAGGGATTGTGCATGAGGTGGTGCCACCCTATACTCCACAACAAAATGGAATTGCAGAAAGGAAAAATCAAACCATCATGAATATGGTGAGAAGTATGTTGAAAGGCAAGAGTTTACCTAAAGAGTTTTGGGGTGAAGCTGTTTCGACTGCAACATACATTTTGAACAGATGTCCTACAAAGAAGCTAGAAGGAATTACTCCAGAAGAATGTTGGTCTGGTGTGAAGCCTAGCTTGAGTCATCTGAAGGTATTTGGATCTATTGCACATAGACATGTGCCATATCAGTTGAGAAGAAAACTTGATGACAAGTTAAGTCAAATGATCCTAGTTGGATATCATTCGACAGGAGGCTACAAGTTATTCGATCTAGAGAACAAGAAGATTGTGATCAGCAGGGACGTGATCATATATGAGTTTAAAGAATGGGATTGGACTGCAAATGTCAATAAAGATTCAGTGGGAATCCTATTCGAAGAGCCAGAAACTCAAGTCGAAAGAGAAGTTCGACAAGAGGAACCAACAGATATACCAAGTACAAGCAGACCTCAAAGAACGACGCATGCCTGCAAGATTGCAAGATTGTGTGATTACATCAGATGATGTAATAGATAATGAAGGTGAGCTGGTACATTATGCTTTCTATGCAGATGTCGAACTTGTTAATGCAGCTGAAGCATTAAAAGATTCTAAGTGGGTGAAAGCAATGAACGAAGAAGTAAAGTCTATCGAAGACAACAACATTTGGTCACTTGTCGAATTGCTTCAAGGCAAGAAGGCAATTGATGTCAAGTGGGTATACAAAGTGAAAACGAATTCGAAAGGTGAAGTAACTCGACACAAAGCAAGACTTGTGGCGAAAGGATTTCTACAGAAAGAAGGAATAGACTTCGACGAAGTTTTTGCACCTGTTGCTAGGATCGAAACAATCAGGTTGGTTGTTGGTCTAGCAGAAATAAACAATTGGCACATATGTCAGATGGACGTGAAGTGTGCATTCCTAAATGGACCCTTAGATGAAGAAGTCTATGTTAAACAACCTGTTGGGTTTGTGAAACATGACGAAGAAAGAAAGGTGTACAGGCTACATAAAGTCCTGTATGGATTGAAACAAGTTCCAAGGGCTTGGAATAAGAAAATTGATAGTTTTCTAAGGGAGAAGGAATTTGTGAAGTGCATAACTGAACATGGAGTATATGTAAGAAGAAGCAAGAGTAAATTGCTTATACTATGTCTTTATGTAGATGATTTGTTGATAACAGGTAGCTGCAAGAGTGAGATCGAAGACTTCAAAGGTGATCTCAGCAAGGAATTCGAAATGTCTGATTTGAGTGAGATTTCATATTTCCTTGGTATCGAATTCTACAAGAGCAATAGAGGTTTGATGATGCATCAAAGAAGATATGCAGGAGAAATTCTCAAGAGGTTTGAGATGAAAGAATGCAACTCAACTTCGACACCTGCAGAACCAAGATTGCAACTGTCGAAAGATGCAGATGAAGATGATGTTGATCCAACCCAATACAGAAGACTTATTGGATCATTAAGATATCTTTGTCATACAAGGCCTGACTTAGCATACAGTGTAGGTATGATAAGTAGATTCATGCAGAAGCCAAAGGTATCACATCTAGCAGCAGTGAAGAGGATACTAAGGTATCTCAAAGGAACTTTTGATTATGGCATTTTTTCCCTGCAGTTGATAAAGGAAAATAATGCAAGTTAGTGGGATACACTGATTCGAGTTGGTGTAGTGATGCTGAAGATCGAAAGTCAACAGCAGGATATGTGTTTATGCTAGGTGGTGCACCAATTGCTTGGAATTCAAGAAAGGAACCAGTAGTGGCATTATCATCATGTGAAGCAGAATACATAGCTACTTCTCTTTGTGCATGTCAAGCAATTTAGATGATGAGCTTGGTCGAAGAGATAACAGGGAAAAATCATGGAGCAATTACCATGAAGATAGACAGCATGTCAGCTATTAATCTGGCGAAGAATCCAATAGCACATGGTCGAAGTAAGCACATCGAAATGAGATTTCATTATCTTCGAGAGCAGGTAGCAGATGGGAAGATGAATTTGAAACACTGCAGAAATGAGAATCAGATTGCAGACATCATGACGAAGGGAGTGTAAGTCGAAGTATTCAGAAAGCTAAGAGCCATGATGAACATAGACAGTTTAGACACAATGAATTAAGTGGTGTGTTAAATTGTAATTCATAGTGTCAAAGAATATTTGATTTGTTTTAGATTTAAACAGATTTGATTTAAGTCCAGAATAAATTTGATTTGATTTAGTAACAAAAAGATATTTTGGGCTTTGGGCTTAGGGTGTAAGCTCAGTTATAAATAGAGGGAGTAACCCCTATTTTTCAAAAAAGTCAAGCAAGTCATTCACAGTATTTTGCAGTTGCAAAGTGAATAAGAAAATTTTCCACAGTTTGTGGGCAGAGAGAAACTCTGCAAAAATAATTGTCTTGTCTTCTTTTCTTTGTTTGTCTCATAATTAAATTGTCATTGTGGTAGAAATTCATTATAGAACGATTTCCAACAATAATAATTGTAAGATAATTGTATTTTTAAAAAATCATTAATAATGAACCATCTTATTTTTAAAAATACAATTGAGTTTAGAGTTAAAGTCATTTTTTTCGCGTGGGTCTAAGATCAATTCGTCGATTTGGTTTTGGAAAAAACAAATAATTACTTTGGTTAGTATATTATAATAATGACTGACACAAACTTCAATAAATGATTTTTCAGTGTCTTGGAATATAAAAAGCTAAAAAAGATATAATTATTAAAGAGAAATAATTAGGTATGCTAAAAGTTGTACAAACTTATATAATGTGATATTATATTAATAACAATGACACAAATTTAAAAGATAAAATATTTAATGAAATTTAAAATTTAGAAAAATTCAACTATCTATCAATTATCAAAAAATATTTATATTTTTGGTATTTCAATTAAATTTCATAATAATTAAAATCAAAATACAAAATTGAAAACTAAACCTATAATAGGATGTTCCATCCAATTAATTTTCTTTGACACATTAATGAAACAAGTATTAAAATCAAGATTTTGTAAAATTAATAAATCAGCAACAATCATATAATATTAAAATTAAAATTGCATGTTTTATTTATTAACAAAGATTAGAAAATAAAATATACTATAACTATTTAAAATATAATTGGTTTAATATAGAAAATTAAATTTAATAATAGTTTATTAAATTTAATTAATAGAATCATTAATGTTTGTTAAATTTGTGAATAAGATTATTAAGAAATAAAACATTATTTATTGGTTAAATCAAAATGATAATTAGGTCATTACTGATTTGATCCTGAAATATTAATTTCTCTAATTTTGTCATTAAAGATTTGATTTGGTCATGAAATATTAATCTCTTTAATTTGGTTGTTTCTTAATGATTTGATTTAGTCTTGAAATATTAATCTTTCTTTAATTTGGTCCTTAAAGTATATTAAATATTTAACATTTTTTGAATTATTTTTTCATCCTTCAATTTAGTCCTTAAAGTATATTTTGAGAATTGGAGACTTAATTAGCTTTGAAAATTCATTGTATTCTCTGTTAAGAATACAATGGAGTTTGGTATTTTATTTAGAATACAGTAAGTAACAACCAAGCATTAGAGATGGTTTGTGTTATAGATAGTACTAAGAAAATTGAAAAAGTTTATCTTACAATGGAAAATTGAATAGTTAAAAAATGCAGTACATAGCAATTATTCATTATGGCAGAACCAACACTATAGACGGTCTATTATGAAACTGTAAATGTCAATTTTGTCTTTTTTGACAAGTTGATTCATTTCTCGAACTTTATCATTCATAACTTAAGCATCAACACTTATTTTCTCACTAAGCCCAAAGTGACATCTAACATTCACCAGCAAAGTAGTTTTTTAAAGGCAAAATACTTTTTTTTGGTCCTTTAAGTTTACCCCAAAGTCTATTTTGATCATTTATCTAAAAAAAGTGTCAAACTGGTCCTATAATTCTTTCAAAAGGACCATAGGAGTCCTTTCCGTCCAAAAGGCACAAACGGACGTTTGGTTTGTATGCGTGGCAGGTGACATGGAATGTTATGTACACCATCTTCAAGCTGCTTCCAGAAATCCTCAAATTCTAGGGTTCACACATTGCATCTCAATTTTCCCATTTTGAATTTGAAATTCCCTCAATATGATGAAGGAAGCATCATCAGAGATCCGGTCTTCGTACGATTGCAATAGAGATGGAAGCTTAGATGGAAAGTTGCGATGGAGACCTATATGTGGTTGTGGAGAATCTGCGGTTCTTCGAAGGGCTACCACTGTCACAAACTTTGGGAAGCAATTCTGGGGTTGTCGTTATTACAAGGTAAGTATGAAATTAAAATGGGTTTTCATATATTCTTGTTCTGATAGTTCCTGCAATAGCTGAGATGAATCTGGATGTCACCATTACAGGGTTCATCTGAATCTGGGTGTGGATACTTTCAATGGTTCTTTGATGATGTGGTGGATGAGAAGGATCAGTTTATAAAGAAGCAGAATAATAGGTTGGAGAAGCTGCAAAATGAGCTTGATGGAGCAAAGATGGAGATACATCATCTAAAGGAAAGGAAGGATGGGCTGAAACATAAGATAATGGAGTTACAAATTGAAATGAAGAAGATGATGAATTCTCAGAAAAAATGGAAAAGATTCTTCTTTATTATGTTAGTTGTGGTAATTTAGATTATGTTGTAATAAACTGTTGAATTGAGATTATATGTAATAGAGTATCATATGTAACACAGTCTCAATTTGAACATGGTATCATTATGAATTTGAATTTTTGTATCAACTTGAATTTTTGAACTAGTAGCATTTTGATCAATGTAACATACTGTAAAACATACTGTAGCAATTTTTGTATCAATGTAGCATTTTGATCAATGTAACATACTGTAAAACTAGTAGCATTTTTGTATCAATGTAAAACATAATGTAACATACTGTAACTAGTAGCATTTTGATCAATGTAACATACTGTAGCAATTGAAGATAGGTAACAACATATAATTATAAGGTGGTGGATACCACTAAGTTGCATACAAAAGAACCTGATATTACAGGTCCAATCAAAACATCCTGATATTACAGGTAAAAAAAAAAACAAAACAACTTGATATTACATGATCAAAACAACTTAACATAACCAATTCTAATATTACAAGTTAACAAAACAACATAACAACTATAGGTTCAATCCTAATCCAAAACAGACATAAAAGTAAACTAAAGTTTCCACTTTGGTGCTGCTCTTTTAGTTGGTGTTGTCCTTCTTGTTGTTGGACCTACAACAGTTCTTGATGCCTTTAACCTCGTTGTTGGACCTGGTGGGACAAATGGTGTATTTGGCCTTCTAACTGACAACTTTTTGGATGATTTAGATTGAGATGGCTGAGAAGCTTGACCAGGAACTGACTTAGATGCTTGAGATGCCACTGGTACAGATGCCACTGGTACAGATGCCACTGGTACAGATGCTTGAGATGGTTGAGAAGGCACTGGTACTTGTGGTACAGATGGTGCTTGTGATACAAATGGTTGAGCTGCATGTGGTACTTGTGTAGTAGTTGTCTGACTAGTAGAAGGCACCTTACAAGTAAGCTTGTTGTGACCTACCTGCTTACACCTGCTACACTTTATAATGAATCCTGTTCTTCTTATCTTTTTATCAGTACCATCTAGCTCACCTTGCTCTAAATTCCTCCTTTTCTTTGGCCTTTCAGGCATTTTCCTGAATTTGGGTGGCATAACATCAGGGTACTCAGTTGTAACCCATAGGTTTGAGCCATTAACAGGGAATATGACAGGTTTGTTCACTTGCAAATATCTAGATTTCCTGTAATAATCAGGAATGTATTCATCAATCCTATGGTTCCTATTCTTGATTGCCGCAAGTGAATGAACACATGGTAGGCCTGTTAGCTCCCATCTTCTGCATGAACAGATTTTTTCCTTCAAGTTTACAGTGAATTTTTCAGCAGAATTTTCCAGATGCCTCACTTCAAACATATGCTCATCAGACATCCTAACACAGAAAAATGGACATTCCAAATTAAGACATCAAATGGACATTCCAAAGTCAGACATCCTAACACAGAAAAAATGCTTGTTTTAATAATTTTACCTGGGAAGCCACATGTTTGTGAATGAACTTGTTTTCTCAACCTTTTTCATAATGTTTGGCAACACTTCTACATCTGTCAATTTCTGAAACCTCATCCTGTTTGTAGCCCATCTCTCCATCATGTATATCCTAATTTCTTCCACCATGGTTATTAATGGCTTGGCCCTTGACTCCAAAATAACACTATTAAAGGATTCTGACATATTATTGAGAACTGCATCTCATTTGTTATGAGTCTTGAAGTATGATCTGCTCCAAAACCTTGGAGGGGTAGACATCATGTGCTTGTATGCTTCTCCATTGATATGTTTCATAACTTTCATCTCTCTTTCCCAAGCTTGGTAGTAAGTTGATTTGGATGCCTTCCATATAATTTCCTTTAGTTTTTTTCCTGGAAATCTCTTCCTAAAGTTGTTGTAGAGATGCCTAACACAGAATCTTTGTTCAACTGTAGGCAGGAGTTCCTCCATTGCAGGCAATAATCCTTGGGTCATGATATGTATAGAATTTAATTATTAAACATGAGAATACCAGGATAAACATGAGAATTTAATTATTAAAAATACTAATCAATTGAGAATTAACAATAGAGTCATACCTTTTGTTGATCAGAAATAAAAGTGTATGTGAGACACTCTTCTCTTCCACCTAGATCACCAATAAGCAGCTCCAAGAACCATGTCCAACTTTCCTTGTTTTCACTCTCCATTACTGCATATGCTATTGGTAGCATTTGATCATTGGGATCTCTGCCTATGGCTGACAGGATTTGACCTCCACAAAGCCCTTTCAAAAAACATCCATCGAGCCCTATGAAATGTCTACTTAACCTGAAGCTTTCCTTACAAGCTGCCAAGCATATGTAAATCCTTTTGAAGTGTAATTTCTGAACACCACTACCTTCTTGAGCTGGTTGGACATGTACTTTCACAGTTGGCCCTGGGTTAGATCTTAACAACTCATGTGCATAGTCATAAATCCTTGTATAATCCCCTAAGAATGACCCATCAACCATGTCTCTTGCTGCAAACCTAGACCTTATAGCCTTGGTTTTGTTGACCCCCACATTCCACTTCTTCGGCACCTTTTCCTTAATGTCCTTAAGCTTCATTCTAGGGTTGGTTTTAAGTGCATTCTGCAACCTCTTGCTAAGCCATTTAGTCTTCATTAACTTCACATTATATTCTCTACTGCAACTATGAGTGTCTACCACCTTTCTTAGTTGCCAAGTATCCCCAACATCCAACTTAGCCCAATAACCTTCCCATTCACATCCATCCTTACACCTAACCCTAACCCTTATCTTGTCATTTTTGATGTACTTTAAATTTCTGCCAGATTGGACTGCATAAGAGGTGACTGCTTCCTTGATATCTTCTTTTGTACTAAAATATGGACCCACTTCCCATTTGTAATTGGACATATCCTTTAGAAGCTTGAAAATAGGATACTTCTTTCTCTTGGTAGTATTGCTATCTTCACTATCACATTCACTTACAAGATCCTCACTTTCATTATCACTTCCTTTACTATCTTCTTTATTTGCTTCAGTTTCACACTCATCAGTTACATCATCCTTACCTTCTTCCTCTTCCAAGTCAGTATCACACTCATCAGTTTCATCATCAAATACAACTTCCTTTGCACTATCATACTTGAAGCTACTATCATTAGAGCTATCATCATCAGAACTATCATCATCATTCTGTCCAACAGCATTTTCACTTGCCTCCTTCTGTCCAACATCATCTTCACTTGCCTCATTATGTATAACAACATCTTCACTTGCCTCCTTCTGTCCAACAACATCTTCACTTGCCTCCTTCTGTCCAACAACATCTTCACTTGCCTCCTTCTGTATAACAACATCTTCACTTGCCTCCTTCTGTCCAACATCATCCTCACTTACCTCATTTTGTCTAACTGCATCCTTACTTACCTCATTTTGTCTAACTGCATCCTCACTTACCTCATTTTGTCTAATTGCATCCTCACTTACCTCATTTTGTCTAACTGCATCCTCACTTACCTCATTTTGTCTAATTGCATCCTCACTTACCTCATTCTGTCTAACTGCATCCTCACTTACCTCATTTTGTCTAACTGCATCCTCTTCCATTACATTCAGGGGTGTCTCATCTAAAATAACTTCACTCTCATCAACATACTCAGGCTGTGACAATGGGTGTTGAATAAAGACTTCAACACTTAAATGAACCCTATATAGATCAGCAATCTCTAAGGCCCCTTTGTCATCAAACAACAGATTCATACCAGCAGTTGGATCCCTATAGTATATCTTCTCTATGGCTGGGTAACCTAGTTCCTTAATAGCACCCAATAACTCAAAATAACCCCACATATCAGCATCTACTCTCAAATCAGCAATCTCACCTCCTTCGTACACACTCAAGTCCTCACTAACAAATTGACCACTGTGGTGTATCGTAATATTAAAAATTTCCTCCATTACACACAATGCCCTAAATAGAGAGATGAATTTCAGAGAAGGGAGACGAATTTCAAGGAAACCCTAACTATGAAAATAGAATTCTTGCAGAAACTTACCTCTGATGAGAAGTCTGGTTTCACCTTCAAGGAAACATGCAATGTTTTGAATGAGGAATTTGTCTTCGCTCATGTTCTGCTCGCTCGCGTTTCACCTTCTCAGTCTTCTCAGTTGTGGAATTGCCAACAAAAATAGAAAAATGTTTTGATATTTGTTTCAAAATGAAACTGATGAGTGTCAGACTGACTTGTAAGTGGAATTGCCACATGCAATTTTTCTAAACACACGTGTAATGCCACATAAGCGCTGCCATTAAACATGACTAACGGAGTGGATGGAAAGGACAAACGTGGTCCTTTTGAAAGAATTATAGGACCAGTTTGCCACTTTTTTTAGATAAAGGACCAAAATGGACCTTGGGGTAAACTTAAAGGACTAAAAAGGGTATTTTGCCTTTTTTAAATACAAGTTCATAATAAAAATAAGAAAAAGGAGGAAATAATACCTCAATTATTGATATTTTAACCTTGACCTAGCCTGATAATTGTCTGGTACCTCCAATTAAATCTTATCCTCGGTAAAAAAAATGTTAGAATAAGAGGAATGTTAAAATAAGAGGACAAAAAGCCATAAATTAGAGTAAAAAAACAAATAACATGAGATCAAATCCAACCAACATTAAAAAACAATATCATAATAATCAATGGAAGAATGAATAACCTAAAGAAAAAAAATGGACAATTTCAACAACAAATACGTCATCATCAGTGTTGTATGTTGCTTTTAAATATTAATATTTTCTTCATGGACCAACCTATCTTCATTTCATCAGACACATTTATCGTGTTGTCACCACTGTGATATTACGCAAAAAAGTTACATATTGAAGCAATTAGGAAAAAAATCAATGAAATCGCCATCGAATATTTATTTATCTCACAAAAGAGAAAGGAAAATATCGAAGAAAACCTAAGAAGGGAGAAATTAAGGTCTCGCGACCAAGAGAACGGGTATGGGAGTTGATTACACAAGAGGAAGGTATTAGCACCTCTCATGTCCGTGATACTCCACGGGATCCACTCTTGTTGTTCTAATCAAATGGTGTGTTCTATATCTAAAGCTAACAACTAAGAGGAATGCATGAATGCAAATTATATACAAAAAGAAAGTTTTTATTAGTGCGTCCTCCGCGGTTGCGAACCTTTGTGCCTACGTTCCCCCTTCGTGCAATAGGGGATCAGGACACTCGTAGTTCACCTAAAAAGGTGTTTTAGTTTGTTGTATATTTTTTAGGCGGATAATATTACATTCACACTCTAGCAGTTGACATATTGCAACCCGACCTTTGGGAAATTACGCGTCGTTTGCGCGGAAAGGAAATAACACATCTTTTTTGCAAAAAGGTTTTCAAAGAAAAGCCCGAGGGAGGCCCAAAGGCAAAAAGGTCTGAATTGATTTGTGTTTTTTACCTTGAAAAAAGGATTTGTGATTCGAACCACACAAAAGTCTATGAATAGAATGAAGGATAAGCTTTAGAAATGGACCCACTCATCCTTCACCATTTCTTAAGACTTATGAAAGTATGATTCTCATCTTTATTTATCAAGTATTTTGACATTTTTGATAAAGAAAAAGAAGTTTTAATTTTAGAGTATGCAAAAGGGAAATGAAAAAGTCTAAGGGAGACTATAGATCCTAATGTTATCATACAATGGTGGTCCTAAAGTTAGGATTAAAGAGAAATTTCTACTTAAGTTAGCATGCATGCCTAATATCTATTTAGTTCAATCTTGACCAAGAATGAACTAAAGATACTATGGGGAACATGTGATCACACAAGAAAATAAATAAAGAGAAGAATACAAACAATCAAGAACTTAAACAAGATATGAAAGCAAGCACGCAACACATGACAAGTAACCACTTACTCACCAAGTAAGCACTTAACTTAGATGCCTAAAGCATACTCACTTAACCAAGTAAGTATCGATGCAAAAATCACACATGCTATAGGTGACCACCTAAGCACTAAGCATGAGCTAACAAACAAAAATCCAAGGTGGATTTCAGCGTGGGAGTCGGAAGACTCTCCTTCCACTAGAATAGCTCAAGCACAAATTGAGTAAAAACTCGAAGCATCAATGTTTAAGAAACGTGAGCTAAGTATTATAGAAATGAATACAAATGTGGGGTCCGGTTACGAGCTTTCATTCCACTTTATTGACTCAATAACAAGAGAGAGCATGATTTAAAGCATCAATATACAACACGAGTTAAGAATGACCAAGGGACTTGAAATATGGGGGCCGATTGCGAGCCCTTCTTCCAATTTATTAACTGGATTGCAAGAAAAAAGTTGTTGTACCCTAAAACTTTCCCTCTCTTTTCTCAAGACATTTCTCACAAGATCTTCAATGGCTCAAGTGTGCACAAGTGTTGACTAGGTCAAACCACCTCCTAAACACTGATGTCCCAAATTAGGGTTTTTTATTTTCACAAGGACAATTGGACTTATAATGCCTCAAGTGACTTTCATGGATCATTATAGACCTCCAAGAATACTCATGTCAAGTTTTAAGTCTTGAATCACAATTTTGCTCAGTCAATTGATCAGATGATTGAAAAATCAGTTATATTGGTTAAAAAGTCAATTGTAGTAAACTTACAGTCAAACTACAATTTTTTTGATCAATATCAACATTTTAAAGTCATATTCATCAATTGATCAAGTTTGGATCATAATTCCTCAAGAAAAGTGTGCAAATCATCAAAAGGGCAAAATGGTCAAAATTAGGGTTTTTGACTAGAATGACTGATTTTTGACTTTTGAGTTAATACATGATTTATTGGTTTGAAACATGATCTCAAGGATTCAAGTACATCATTTTGACCTAATTGCATGACTCAATTCACCTCTCAAGATCAAACAATTGATAGATGAAATTTGGTCAACTGATGAAAAGTTAACTGATACACCAAAAGTCAAACTTTGACTTTTTGATCAAAATTGAGTTTTAAAAGTCAAGATTCATTAAGACATTCAAAAATATGAAGCTTGATCATCAAGAAATCAAGAAAGTCAAAAGTCAATTTAAAAATTCAAACTTTTCAAGACTCAGAAATTTTCCTAAGTGTTTTTGTACATGATAATTTCACTACTTCATTCCAATTTTTCACCAAGATCCAAGATGATTCAATGAAAACTTTCAACACGAAGAATTTTTCACCTTGATTCCAGCTTCAATCCTCTCCCCGGTCAAGATCAAATCTGAAAACCCAGCAGAAGAATTCCCAATCAGATGGTTGAAGAAGGGGCCAGACAGGGTCCCCAAGAACATGTCAACGAGCTCACGGTCAGTTAAGGGCGGCTGCACCCTTCCAGCCAGATCTCTCCATCTTTGCGCATACTCCTTAAAACCTTCACTCGTCCCAAGTGACATACCCTGTAGTTGGGTACGCGTAGGAGCGAGGTCGGTATTATACTGATACTGCTTATAAAAAGCAGTTGCCAAGTCCTCCCAGTTACGAATACTGGTTCCATCCAACTGATAGAACCAATCGAGCTGAGTCCCTGAAAGACTCTCCTGGAAGAAATGGATCCATAGATTCTTGTCTGCCGTGTAGGGTTGGATCTTCCTTGCGTATGAACGGAGGTGCAACTTAGGACAGGAAACCCCGTCGTACTTTACAAAGGCAGGTGCCTTGAACTTGTGAGGGATCACCACCCCAGAAGATAAACCTAGGTCCCCAAAGTCCAACCCAGGCACACGTTGAATCTCCATAGCATTCAGTCGGTCCTCCAGCTGTTTGTACCTGTCTTCAGCAGGGGGGTACTGTTCATCATTGAAATCTGTCTCGGTGTCAGAGACTACGGGACTAGGAACCCTTCCTTCTTGGTGACTGCCTTCCCCAATAAATGGAGTAGTCCGCTCAGCTTCATTCTGCAGTGTATTCCCAGATCTGCGTCTAGGGTTGAACAAAACAGTCATCATCTTCTTCTTTTTCAAGAGCAGAGTCTTCAATTCCTGTTGTCCTTGTGCTAAGATCATGACCAGCTCCTGGAACTGGGCGTTCTGGGCCTGAAGGGCCTTGATAGTTTGTCCATTGGATGATTCAGGATTCATGATGACTGCTGAAATAAACAGCGAAGAAGGTAAGTGACCTGCAACAAGTGTACCTGTAATGCAATGATATGTATGCATGCAATGCTTTCAAGGATCTCGTGGGGTAAACAAGAAAATTGTTAGAATTTGAATCCGGTTGCTTGATTGAAGGAACTTCATTTTGTTGAGAGTCCTTCTTCAAGAGTCAAGGCTCACCATATCCAGTGGGTCATAGCCCCTGACAACCTCGGCTAGAGGAAAATAAATCCCCTTTGCCCCTTGCTAGACATTTGATTCATCATGACCTGCATCACAAACCCTTGAGATCCTTGAAATGGATTAGTCCTTATGTAGGATGTATGCAATGGTACGATGTTATGCTATGCATGAAGTGATGTAAGTAAACCCTGTTATGAGTCCAGGTTAAGGACTGTAAACAAACCCTGTAAGAAACTCATGTGTTAGATAACAAGCATGCAAGTAGTCAAGTTTGAAGGCACACAAGTCACACAAAAGAGCCCTTAGAGTTTAGGCCAGCATGAAGTTTGGGTACTACCCTCTTTCAGTTTCGTTGGTTAAGACCTGTCCTATCAAAAGTAACCGGGTTCTAGAGGATCCCAATATCACTGACTACCCTCAATCGGTCATAACTCCAGCGTCACAATCTTTTCTTGTGGCCAGAACCATCGCGAGAGTTTAGCCTCAATGGGTGTAGCATACTGCTACTGTTCTATTGGCCAAGTTGGGTCAATTAGGGTTCTAAGGTCGGTTGGTGCTTAATGACTCCTCAAAAGACCCATATTCTATTTTTTGGTTTTTTATGAAAATGTGTTAATTGATTAATTTGTTAATAATAATAAAATAAAAAGGTTAGAAATCAAATTGGAAAATAAAAAAAATGAAAAGAAAAAATAAACCAAATGGAAGGGGTATTGGGCCAGGAATGGGGGTGTGATGTTGAATCTTGGCCCATTAGCAGGAAGCCTTGTTTGACCTTTCATGGTAGCCTATGCATGCTTTGACTCCAGACCATGGTATTCCTTATGCTTGGCCCTTAGATCTGCCTCCAATGACACTTGGCTTGCAGAGATGTGAGGCTTATGGTGCGCCTCAGTTTGGAACCTGCACAGGAAAGCGCTTGGAAAAATAACATGGAAATTATAAGGGGACCTGGGAAGAACTTACAGCGCGGTATGAGCCTCAGGACTTGGCAAAGGTTGCTTTAGCTTCAGGGTGTGGCAAGGAATAAAACCACGTGCTTGTTTTGATCTGAAGATGCTCGCAACTATGTTTTAGAACTCTCACTTTTTGAATAATTTTTGGTTTTGCTCTTGGCCGTTTCTGCACACACTATTTTTTTGAATGAGGTTGGGAAGGCTTGTATATATAGTGTGTAATGTGTATCAAACAATATTATGGTCATTGAAGCCTTGCATTCATGTTTGAGATTTCCTCCATAACCAACTTTGAACCATTTTCCATATTTGTGAAATTTTGAATTTTTATGCCCATAATAGGCCATGCACGAATTTGGAATGTGTTTTAAGGTGTATCAAAGCTAATCAACACAAAATATATCCCTCCATTAATTTCTTGGATTTTTATTTGAATTTAAAAGATTTAAAATGAATTAAATCAAATAAAATTAAATAAAAATGGAAAAATTAATTTTAAATCTTGAAATAAATTGTGGGACACGTGGGAAGCATGGACAAGCTGAATCAAGTGGAAAAAGTGGGCCCCTTTTGTCAAAAATGAAGTTTCAAGAATAATTGACTTTGGCCATTTCACAAAAATTTCCCAACTTCTCCAATGCATATCTTGCTCAATTTTGAAGCTATGAACATGTTCTTGGACATTTTGGAAAGGTCTTGAAGTCCTCTAACCAATGTCTTTGGTCCCATGTCATTTTGATTTACCAATCTCAAGTTATGGTCTTTGACTTAAAGTCCCTTTTTGTTGACTTTTGAAAATGACCTATAATGTTGAAATTGATAACTTTTTGTGAGAGCATTTATTGGACTTGGAATGTGAAGATGAGTTGTAGGAAATGTCATCCCCTTCAAAATGAGCTTTGGATGGGATTTTTATGATGAACCATGAAAAAGTTACGCCTTGGTCAAGTTACAGTTGACTTTTCAACTGTCCAAAAATAGAAACTTTTGCATCTTGAGACTTTTTGAGCCATGCTTGTGAAATCATGATCAAGAATTGATCAAATGAGGATTGTGGCTTCAAAATAAGATGTTGACCAAATTTTTTGACTTTTGACTGTCAAATGACCATTTTGCCCCTGTAGTTGACTATGGAGCAATTAGGGTTTTTGACTGCGCAACTTGACCTTGTGAGCCTTGAAACTTGACATGTAGGTGCTTGACAATGTGTATGAGCATATGGGACTTGATTGAGCCCTTGAAAACCTCATCTTTCTTGCAAGAACCAAAACCCTAATTTTGCCTGCCTTAAGAGGATGGTTGACTGTGTATCCTTTGAGTAGACTTTGAACCATTTGAGGTGATGCTTGGTAAAACTCTAAAGAATATGGGAGGGCAAATTTTGGGGTACAACAGACGTTCTTGCAAAACAAAACGGAAAAAGAAAAGCAATTTTGAAATTTCTTGTGAAAATGAATTGTATTGATTTTTGAAGTTAGTCTGTAATAGGCGTTTTGTACAAGAGGCTGACGTCCTAGTAAGAAAACTCCGCCGAAGAATAGAATTTATACAATTTGTGTAAAAGAAAGAAAAAACCGCCATGTGAAACAATCCCACTGGGTTCCAACTCTGCTATTGCCTTTATATCTTCAAGTGTCTCATCACTTCGCTACTTGGTTGAAGGTAGATCAGATTGATTGGCGCTGTCTGAGTTTGATAGTCGATATCGAAGTATGGTTGCAAGATGATCCAATGAGACATAGTGTTACACTTCAATCCCTAATTTTTTCCTAGACCGCCCTTTCGGGTTTTCAGTCCACTGGGATACCCTTTTTTGCCCAAGCTGCCTTTTCAGGTTTTCAACTTGCCGGGTGTACAATTTTTTCATTTTCATCCCTTACTTTTGCCCGAACCCTTTTGGTTCGCCGGGAAGCCCTTATTTTTGCCTAGGCCAGTCAACCTAGCGGGTCTTTGATTAGGTGTAGTATCTTTTCACTATGTCTGCATTGACGGGGTAAGGAAGGTCGTCACCATCCATGGTGGTTAGAATCATAGCTCCTCCCGAGAAAATGTTCTTAACCATAAATGGCGTTTCATATGTGGGGGTCCATTTGCCCCTGGGATCACCTTGCGACAGAATGATGTGTTTGATCACCAGATCCCCGACTTGATATTCTTGACGTCTGACTTTCTTGTTAAAAGCCTTGATCATTCGCTTTTGATACGTCTGACCATGACAAATAGCAGCAAGTCTCTTTTCGTTGATTAAATTCAGCTGATCAAGCCGGGTTTGGATCCAGTCGTCTTTGTTCAAACCCGCATCCTTCATAATCCAGAGAGAGGGTATCTGGACTTCAATGGGTAGGACTGCCTCCATGCCATATACCAGAGAATAGGGTGTTGCCCCTGTCGATGTCCTTGCCGAGGTACGGTACCCATAAAGAGCAAATGGTAACATCTCATGCCAGTCTTTATAGGTCACCGTCATCTTTTGCACAATCTTCTTGATGTTCTTATTAGCCGCTTCAATATCCTCATTCATCTTCGTCCAGTAGGGAGAAGAGTTGTAATGTTGTATCTTGAACTGTTTGCAGAGCTCGGTGATCATTGTATTGTGAGATTTGTACCATTATCCGTAATGATCCTCTCCGGTACACCGTATCGACAAATCAGATTGTGTCGGATAAATCGCGCCACGATGTTCTTGGTTACTGTAGCAAAGGAAGCTGCCTCAACCCACTTTGTGAAATAATCAATACCTACTAGAATGAAACGATGCCAGTTAGGTCTGATCTCGCCAATCATGTTGATGCCCCACATTGCAAAGGGCCAAGGAGCTGTCAGGACATTCAGAGGAACTGGGGGTATATGCACCTTATCAGCATAGACTTGGCACTTATGACAGGTTCGAGAGTGCTGATAACAATTGGCTTCCATAGTAGACCAATAATATCCAGCCCATAGGATCTTCTTTGCCATGGTATGTCAACTGGAATGAGTTCCGAAGGTACCTTCATGTAACTCTGCCATGATCCTTTCTGCCTCGCTTTTGTCCACACATCGCAGTAAGGTTGAATCATGGTTACACTTGTAGAGGATCCCATTGTTGATGAAGAACTTCATGGCGAACCTTCTCAAGAACTTCTTATCATTAACAGATGCACCCTCGGGGTATTCTTGAGCCTCAAGATACCTCTTTACCTCGTGAAACTAGGGTTTATCCGATACCTCTTCAGTCTCAATGTCACAACAATGTGCGGGTTCGTCCAACCTCTTGATGGTAATCTGGGGAGCTTCATTGTCCCACCTGACTTTGAACATAGAAGACATGGTAGTTAGCGCGTCCGCTAATTGGTTCTCTTCTTTGGGGAAATGTTGAAAGGTTATCTTCTCGAAGTGTGGGAGCAACGTCAATACATACTCTTTGTAAGGAATAAGATTTGGGTGCTTCATATCCCACTCGCCCTTGATCTGACTGATTACTAGAGCAAAATCTCCGAATACACTCAAGAACTTAATCCTTAGGTCAATAGCAGCTCGAAGACCCAGAATACATGCTTCATACTCCGCCATATTATTGGTGCAATTAAAACATAATCGGGCGGTGAACGGAGTATGACAACCCTCAGGAGATATAATCACAGTGCCAATGCCATTACCCAATGCGTTTGATGCTCCATCAAAAACATAGACCATTGGGATCCTTCCTCAGGTCTTCATCCGATACAGGTTCTTCACAGTCGGTCACCAACATGATGTTCTCGTCTGGGAACTCGAAATTTATAAACTGGTAGTCATCCATGGCCTGATGCGCCAAATGATCCGCCAATACACTCCCCTTGATTGCTTTTTGGGTTGTGTGTTAGATGTCATACTCGGTTAAGATCATCTGCCATCTTGCTATTCTTCCGGATAAGGTAGGCTTCTCGAAGATATACTTGATTGGATCCATCTTTGATATCAATAAGGAGGTGTGAGTGTTAGATGGCTATTTCGAATAAAGAAGAAACCACTATCAAAACAAATATTTCGAATAAGCACCTAAGGAGATTGATATCAATGTTGGATATTGGTGGGAAATATAGAACCATTGTGTTAAAGGATTATTCGATTTCCAGTGATAGATGATGGATTTTGATTTGGATTTTTTTTAGTGTTTAAAATATATAGAGCTCCTTTATGCTAGGGTGCCTGAATTGGAAACGGTCCAGGCAATTGTCTTATTTCGAAACGAATAAAATTAATAAGATGCTTCGATTGACGCAGGTTTAGAATTTCAAACAAGAGTGCCATTCTTAAAAGACGCGTGGAAGTCAGTAAACGTGAGAAGCCTGCATGCTTCGAACATGGCATGATTTTAGAGTAGGACCGTTAGGGTCAAGACACTATAAATAGGTGTTTTTATGTTAGATTTGGCATGTTCATTTTCATGTACTAAAAGATCTCAAAACACTCAAATTACCGTAAATTAAGGGAAACGAGTCAGAAGACACAATGTACGTATTGAACATCATCATTCTTTACAATTTCAATACAAGTCTTTTTTAATATTTAGTTCGCTATTACAATATTTATGCCCTTAAATCCTTCGATTTACTTGCATTTCCTTGTTTTACTTGCCTTTAAACACAGTTATTTCGTTAGAAACTTCACTTTTACTTTATCCTTTTATTCAAACACTTTATATTTCCAGAAACTGTTATTTTCTCAGAAACTCCTTATCTTTACATTCAAGCATTAAATCCTAAGTCTAATTCGAAGCCTTTCCTTTCTACACTTAGTTAGTTTATTCCTATAGACAATTTTAGATATCTTTCTTAAGAATCTCACATTCGAACTTAACATACAATATAAGTTTATCAAGATAATGGGTATGAACATAGAAATGAGTTATGATACATGTGTTCTAGGATCAATCTAGTCGATCCTGCAAGTAACCAATAATAATCAATAAATTGGAAGACTAGCGGTTGTTTACTAGAAATCACTGTAAACAAATTGGCACACCTGGTGGGACAGTGTCATAACAAAAAGTTTTATCAAACACATTAGAGAATTTTTAGGATTTTTTTAGTGTGGAGCGCGTTTCGGTACATGAACCTTCGAAGCGGCAAAATAAATAATAATAATCCACATATACCCAGAAAACAACGTACCAAAACAATGGTTAACACAACCAACCAAGATGGGGTACAAAATCCCCCACAGGGGGCTCCAATAATTGTTTCAAGTTCGATTGATACCTCCAATGCCATCCCTGTTGGCAGTTCGAATACGATCCTAGTAAGTACATTAGAAATGCCATCAAACGTGTCCTCAGTGCAAACTGTTCCACACATAGGGAATCAACAATATTCGACCCCCCTAGGCCTCCAGGTTTCGAACCTTTGAGACCCAGAAATCCTCAGTATGAAATGCCAACTTCATTTATGGCAGGGTTACATAATGCATCAACTTCGTCCCCACTCCAAGGGTCTGGTTCAGGAATGAACCATTTGGGTACAAATTTCCAGAATATAGGAAACTTCGCCCAGTTGCCTACCCTTACAACCAATAGTCAAGCAGCGCTTAGGCAACAGATGGATGATAGCAATCATGATATGGTAGGAATCCTAGCCCGTGAAATGAATTCTATTTTCAATCCCCTAATCCAGAATATAAATAGAACAAACCAAGAAAACGCAACCCAGATGGCCAGAATAGCATATTTTTTTGGTGCCCCTAATGCGCCTGCAAGGCGTAGGCAAAACCCAGTGGTGATTCGAAATGAAGAACCCATAATCGAACAAATTCGACCCCCTGTACAAGTGGTCAAAGAAAGAAATATAGGGGTAAGATTAAGGAACCAGGGAGTTCAGGAAGTTCAGAATGAATAGCCTAGACCTGTAATGTTGGTAAATAGGGACCAAAATGCAGACGAAATTGTTCATAGAATTAGAAATGACAATTTGGTGGCAGAAAATAACCTCACCACCATGATTGAAAGAATAATGGCCCAGAATGGTTTAAATTCAAGATTTAGGAGGCCAAATTACACATCTCCTATTATAGATTATGTTTTGCAAACAGAATTACCCAGGGGCTTTAAAATCCCTAAATTCACGAAATTTGCTGGAGATACAAGTGAATCAACAGTGGAACATATAGCAAGATATTTAACCGAAGCAGGAGATATAGCAAATAATGAAAACCTTAGGATAAAATACTTCCCAAGTTCTTTAACAAAGAACGCTTTCACTTGGTTCACTACCTTGCCCCCTGGATCTGTGGACACATGGCCTTATTTAGAAATACTTTTCCATGAACAATTTTACATGGGTCAGTCTAAAACCAGTCTCAAGGAATTAGCAAGCATTAAGAGAAAGTTCATGGAACCAATAGATGAACATTTGAATAGGTTCTGTTTATTAAAATCTAGATGCTTCACAGTGGTCCCTGAACATGAATTGGTCGAAATGGTTGCTGGGGGCCTAGATTATTCCATTCGAAAGAAATTGGATACACAGTATCTTAGAGATATGGCCCAACTAGCAGACAGAGTGCGTCAGGTCGAAAGGTTAAAAGCTGAAAAAGCCAGGGCTAGTAAAAATCATAAGAAAGAGAGAATAGCCTACATAGAGGCTGAAGGGGAAAACATAGATGATTCTCAAGACCCTTATGATTTCGATTAGTTCGAAATAGATCTTGCAGAACTAAAGGAAGCACCCCCTTATGCTTGCAAAGTTCTGCTTCCTTCCGATGGGAAGGATTCTGTCGAAAGTGAAAGGAATGATAAATTCCCTAAGAAAACCTATACTTTCGATATAACTAAATGTGATGAGATATTTGATCTGCTTGTTAAACATGGCCAGTTAATAGTTCCTCCTAACCTTAAGGTTCCTCCGTTGGAACAAAGGAAAAAGAGGGACTTTTGTAAATATCACAACTTTTTAGGCCATAAAACCTCACAGTGTTTTCTTTTCAGGGATCTGATACAAAATGCAATCAAAGATGGCAGACTGAAGTTCCCAGACAAAGGGAAGAATCCAATGAAAGTTGATACGGATTCGTTGC
Source organism: Vicia faba (assembly GCA_948472305.1). Taxonomy (NCBI): domain Eukaryota; kingdom Viridiplantae; phylum Streptophyta; class Magnoliopsida; order Fabales; family Fabaceae; genus Vicia; species Vicia faba. Next base: position 788,684,377 of record OX451737.1, read on the forward strand.
TGATGGCGGAGACTAACTATGTTGAACCTCTAAACATCAATGTGGTAGAAATTGCTGAGGGGAAAGTTGAATCGAAAGTGGAATTCGAAGAGGATGGGGACTTCATCTTAATAAAAAATGAAAGAGAGGCTACTGATGACCTCCCATTGATCAAAAACGAAACAAAGGTTACTGATGGCCTCCCAAAGGTGCTCAAAGCAAAGATATTAAGTGACAGAAAATTAACTGAGGCCACTGAGGGTCTTAGGATGAAATTTGAAGAAGTCAAAATTTCTGATGATCAAATGCTGAGAGTGAATATGGTGGACTTCGAACAGCCTAACGCTGAAATGGAAGAAGTGGAACGCTGTTTAGAGAGGGAAAGAGAGCAAAGAAGAGATAACTTACCTAGAAAAGACGCAGGTTTGTGCGAATACCTCTTCCACTGTCATAAGAAAAACCAGGATAAGTTGCTGTGCCCAAGGTGCAGCATCATTTGCAACCCCAGAGTTACTTCTGAGTTCGAAAGGGCCCAGCGTGAACAAACAGAGGTCAATTGGAGGCAAGATAACTAGTTGTACAGAGTCTATCCAAAAGCTGATGAAAGTCTGCTCGAATTCCTGGTTCGTTGCCACAAGATTGGAACAGAGTGTTTAATATGTCCCAGATGTGCAGCGGTGTATGATAAAGAGATGGCTGAAGCGTTTGAGAGAATTCCGTTTGCATCAGGTTGGGGGCACTAAGGCGGAATGCCTTCTAATCTTGTTAGCACTGGAAAAAGTATGCCAAGGAGGCCAGATAGCCCTTACCCCAGGGGAGCAAAGAGAGTTTCCTTTAAACTACCTGCATAAATCCCCACTGACAGATGGCTGCAGGTGAATGCTGATAAGGGAAAAGGGAAGTGACGCAGCTTTGACCGAGGAGGTAAAACTGCGATGGCTTACAGGAGGCAATTCAATTCAAATAGGAGGGAAGAAATAAGATTGGAGAATTATAAAGGCAGAAATCCAATGTCTCGCTCTCAATGGCGTAGACACCAGAGAAACCAAAAAGCTGCAAGGGATTCGAAGCCTATGGGAATAGGAGAATCTAGTACCAATAACCCAACATCAGTGAACTAGACTGGGGGCAAACCCCCAGTGTCCAGGAAAATTTTTTCACCACAGAAAGACACTGAAGAAAATAAGACTCAGAAGGAGGCTGCAAACGAAGAGGACTTGATGACTGATGACTTCGAATAGGAAGGGGAATCCTTCTTTAATGCAAACTGCAATGTAGTTTTGGTGCTGCCTTGTGAGTACAATCAGGATACAGAGGTTTATGCTGGTGAGGAGACTGATGAGGAAGAAATGGCCAGACATAGGCTAGTGTGCTATTATGTGATGAACAATGGAACAGTCGAAGAGCATAACGCTTTCTTAGAAAAACCAGACGAAGGAATGAGGAACCATCTAAAACCCTTATTCATCAGGGAAAAGGTGGAACAATATGGTGTGAACAAGGTTCTGGTGGATGGTGGAGCTGTTGTTAATTTGATGCCTCAATTCATGCTGAAAAGGATAGGCATGCATGACTCAGATGTTAGACCTTACAACATGGTGCTTTCGAATTATGAAGGAAAGGTTGGCAAAACTTTGGGAGTAATACAAGTTAACTTGACAGTTGGTTCCCTCACAAGACCAACAATGTTTATGGTCATTGCTACAAAAGCAAACTACAATCTGTTGCTTGGCAGGGAATGGATCCATGGAATTGGCGCAGTGCCTTCTTCAATGCATCAAAGGCTGGTGTTGTGGAGAGATGATGGAATTGTCGAAAACATAGAAGCAGACCAAAGTTACTATATGACAGAAATCAATAATGTGGACAAAAGAAACTTCGATCGAAATATGGCCAACATAGGGCCATGTCACCCACCTGAGGAATATTTCGAGCCCAATGAGAACGCTTATTATTCCCTAACCCTGCGTCCCAATGGATTCCAATGGGATAGGGAAATCATGTGGGATGGGCAGGTGACTGAGAAAGATGGAGAGACTTCGACGATACGGCCAACTGGCTGAGCAAGCGAAGGTTATTATGACTGAGTCAAATTACTACCAAAAGATTTCGGCCTATCTGGCTGAGAACAAACGAAGAACGACTCTCGAAGCCGAAATACAAAACATGGTTGTCGAAGCCATAAAAAAGAAATAGCAAATCCTGAAGGAAACCATTCACCCTCACCATGTGATGGACAAACTTCTGAATTGGTGGATTAACGACTAGATGCCATTTATGATCAAGAGCCCTTGGGGTTCGAGAAGGATCCAGAGTCATCAAGCGCTAAGATGCTGGCCCAAGATCCTTTGGAGGAAGTTGATATTGGGGATGTTGTCGAACAAAGGGTTACGTACATCAGTGTGAAACTTAGTCCCAGTCTAAAAGGAAAGGTGGTTGAAATGCTCAAACAAAATAGAGATTGCTTCGCCTGGGACTATGATGAAATGCCTGGTTTAAAGAGGGAACTGGTAGAACATAGGCTTCCAATCAAGGATGGAAAGAAGCCCATCAAGAAGATGCCTAGACGATTCGCTCCAGAAATCCTCTCAAAAATAAAGGCAGAGGTGGAACGGCTCCTTCGATGCAAATTTATCAGGACCACAAGGTACGTAGAATGGCTTGCTAATATTGTACCTGTTATTAAGAAAAATGGCTCTTTATGAATTTGCATAGATTTTAGGGATTTAAACACTGCCACCCCAAAAGATGAATATTCCATGCCTATAGCAGAAATGATGATTGATTCTGCTGCAGGTTTCAAATACCTGAGTATGTTAGATGGATACTCTGGGTATAACCAGATTTTTATTGCTGAAGATGATGTTCCTAAAACTGCTTTCAGATGTCCAGGCGCCTTAGGCACTTATGAATTGGTAGTTATGCCCTTTGGACTAAAAAATGTTGGGACAACATATCAGAGGGCAATGAACACTATTTTTCATGATTTCATTGAGTCATTTATGCAGATTTATATAGATGACATAATAGTCAAATCTGTTTCTGATGAGGATCATTTGACTCACCTTTTCCAGTCATTCGAAAGAATGAGAAAACATGGCTTAAAAATGAATCCTCTTAAATGTGCTTTCTTTGTTCAGGCTGAGGATTTCCTAGGCTTTGTGGTCCACAAGAAGGGGATCGAAATTAACTTGAACAAGACGAAGGCTATTAGGGAGACGAAACCTCCTTCAACAAAGAAAGAGTTGCAATCTCTATTGGGTAAAATTAACTTTTTAAAGAGATTCATATCTAATTTGAGTGGGCGAACTCAGGATTTCTCTCCACTCCTCCGTCTCAACCAAGGGAATTTTGAATGGACTGTGCAGCATCAGGAGGCATTCGAGAAAATCAAAACTTATTTGATGCATCCTCCTATACTTGCACCCCCTTCTAAAGATAAACCAATGAGGCTGTATATCTCTGCCTCCAATGTAACTATAGGTAGTATGTTGGCCCAAGAAAATGATGATGGCGTCGAAAGAGCCATCTACTATCTTAGTAGGGTCCTAAATAAAGCAGATAATAAGTATAGTAGCATTGAAAAACTATGCCTTTGTCTGTATTTCTCTTGTACAAAACTTAAATATTATATTAAACCAGTTGATGTTTATGTTTCATCTCACTTTGATGTTATTAAACATATGCTTTCAAAACCAATCATGCACAGCAGAATTGGAAAATGGGCTTTAGCGCTCACTGAGTATAATTTGACCTTCAAGCCTTTAAAAGCTATGAAAGGACAAGTAGTTTCAGATTTCATAGTGGATCACTCTGTGAGTGAGGACTTCGCGTTAGATTATGTTGAGATCCACCCTTGGAAATTATCCTTCGATGGGTCAACACATAAACATGGGAGTGGTGTTGGAGTCCTTATAATTTCTCCTGAGGGAATTCCAACAAAATTCAAGTACAAGTTAGAAGGCCCTCCCTGTTCGAACAACGAAGCTGAGTATGAAGCATTAATTGCTGGATTTGAAGCTTTGTTGGAATTGGGGGAAACCAGAGTCGAAATTAGGGGAGACTCAGAGCTGGTCATCAAACAGATAACCAAAGAATACAAATGTATCAAGGAAAATTTGATCATGTACTTCGTTATTGCTAACAGATTACTCAAGAAATTTGAATATGTGGATATAAAACATATTCCCAGAATTGATGATCAGGAGGTAAATGACTTGGCTCAAATAGCTTCAGGATATAAGACATCTAGAGAAAACTCCAATATCTCATAGAAACAAGAGGCAGAATAATGGCTACCAAATTATCACCATTAGACTTGGAAAATTTGAATCTGGGTTATGCAGATCAAAAAGAATTCGAAGTACTAAATATTGATACTTTGGCAGATATAGATTGGAGAAGTCCTATAGTAAATTACCAGAAAGAACCTTCAGTAAGTACAGAGAAAAAGATCAAATATAGGGCATTGTCTTATGTCCTAATAGGGAATGAACTTTTTAAGAAAACCCCAGAAGGTATCTTACTCAAGTGTTTAGGAGAAAATGAAGCATATTTAGCACTGTCCAGTGTGCACAGTGGGGCACATCAAGAAGGTCACAAAATGAAATGGTTGTTGTTTCGGTATGGAATGTATTGGCCCACTATGCTCAAAGACTGCATAGAATTTGCTAAAGGATGTGAGGAATGCCAAGTTCATGCAGGTATTCAACATGCTCCTGCGAGTGAGTTACACTCAATTGTTAAGCCTTGGCCTTTTAGAGGATGGGCATTAGATCTAATTGGTGAAATTCGACCAACATCATCCAAAGGACAGAAATATATCCTTGTGGGTATAAATTATTTCACAAAATGGGTCGAAGCAATTCCTTTAGTGAATGTTGATCAAGAGGCTATTATGGAATTTGTCCAGAGGCAAATAATTTACAGATTTGGAATACCAGAAAGTATCACAACAAATCAAGGTTCAGTTTTCACAGGGCGAAAAATGCAAGAGTTTGCAAAAGAAATGGGATTTAAGTTACTCACGTCAACTCCTTATTATGCTCAAGCTAATGGACAAGTGGAAGCAGCCAATAAAGTCATAATAGGGTTGATAAAGAAACATGTAGGATGAAAGCCAAAGAGCTGGCACAAAACTTTGGACCAAGCTTTGTGGGCATGTCGAACATCCCCTAAAGAAGCAACGAATACTACTCCGTTTCGACTTACATTTGGACACGATGCAGTGTTGCCAGTCGAAATACACTTACAGTCAGTAAGAATCCAAAGACAAAATGAAATACCAGCTGATTAATATTGGGAAATGATGATGAATGAATTAGTGGACGTGGATGAAGATAGGCTACATGCTTTAGAAGTTATGAGAAGACAGAAAGATAGAGTAGCCAGAGCATACAACAAAAGAGTTAAAAGTAAGTTGTTCTCAACCAATGACCTGGTATGGAAAGTTATATTACCTATGGATAAAAAGAATAGATTATTAGGTAAATGGTCACCCCATTGGGAAGGACCCTTTCGTGTTTTGAAAACATTTTCGAATAATGCTTATGAAATAGAAGAATTAGCAGAAGATAGAAGAATCTTGAGGGTAAATGGGAAATATCTAAAAAGGTATAAGCCATGCTTGCAAGAGGTTAGAATCACTGCAGGATAATAAAAAAAAAATATAAACATGAAGCCAAAATGGTATTATATAAATGCCAAAATGGTTGTGTTCAATCATTAACAATAAAAAGCATTAACAAAATACATTCGAAAATCAGAAAGGGGCGTTTCATTTCAACTTAGCAAACTTGCTCTTGCATAAGTTGATTTTGCATTGGGTAGTATTTCTGACGTTTTCGAGCCCCTTGATTTCTTCGCTTATTCTTTCAGCCACATCCATCTGTTGAAGACTTTGTGTGATAAGATTTTCAAGCTCTTGGTCATCAACAGGCTTCAAGGCTGCCTGCTCATTTCGAGCACCCTCAATCTTCTTCTTGAGTTCTTCAATCTGAGATTCCCAAAACAAGATTGATCGAGCCAAAACATCATGCTTGTTTTGGGCCTGGATTTTAGTGCGCTCCAACTTCTCTGCTTCTTCAGAAAGTTTTGAAGTTTGATCATAAGCTTTAGACAAAGCTTCTTGTTTGCTTCGAGTCTTAGCCTCAGCATCATTAACCCTAATATATTCACTGCTAACCTTATTGAGCAAGATTTGCAGATCATATATGGTTTCACTTACTTCAAGTGGACAGATGCTAAGATCTATCTGAGAAAGCAACTTCTTCATCGAAAAATAGGCTGCAGTATCTGCTTTTAGAATGGTAAAAATGTCAGCCTCAAGAATAGTTTTGTTGACTTATTGAAGAAGTTGATCAAGAGAAGTAAGAGGGGCATTATCCTTTGTTTGGATAGAATCTTCAGATTGATTTTTGCTAGAAGAAGAATCCCGTTGAGCTAGCATTAGCTTGATATATTTCAGGGGATTACTCCTTTTTAGCTCTTCCTTCTGTTCCTCAGTCAAGATTGGAGGGTCTGGGTTTTTAGTGAAAATAGTCCCAGTAGGAACGGGAACTTCCACCTCCTCTTGCACCATCTCATCTTCGTCACCATCTGCGAAGTAACGACTCACAGTATGTGTGTCGCTTTCCTCTTCAGATTGGTCAGCAAAATGCACCCTTCTGAGAGAGGAGTCGCTAGGATTATCGATGGTGGGAGTTTCGAGCGCTTTGTCTGGTTCGCCAGCTGCAGGGCCCTCTGTCAAAGGAGGCGAAGTTGCTTATTAGTCTAAAGCTTCGACCATTGGAGGCGAGGTTGCTTGTTGATCTTCGATGGTCCCTGCAGGAGTAGCAGCAGTGGATGAACCTTTATTTAAGACGGCTTTGTTGAAATCCTCTAGTTGAGGAGAGGTTGTAAGTTTTGAAGCTTGGCCTTGATTGGTAGGAGGATCAGAAAGAGCAAAAGGAACGCTCTGCGCAGAAACAAAGGGTTAACATAAAGAAGGTTATATAGTCAGTCTAAAAAAGCATCGAGTAAGATTTACCTTTTGTTCATCAGAAGTTGCATTGCTGCCAATGCATTCTGAAATTATGTTCTTCGAAGACTGAGACTTCGAAGATCCTTTGGATTTGAGCTTGGGAGCAGTCACATTCACTTTGCTTTTTGAAGGATTGGTAAGTTGAGAACCTTCGCCAGATTTGATGACTTTCTTTTTCTTTTTTCGTTTAAGAGGAGAAATGTCTTCATCTTTTTCTGATTCATTTTCAGAATGGGCACTATCGTGTTTTCGTTTCTTAGGAGACTTGAGAGGTAATCCACTCGCCTGGAGAAATGAAGAGAATAATTAGTCAATTTAAGAAGTAATTTCGACAATAAGAGAGGAGTGAGTGAAGTATTACCTTTTTCTTTTTTGAGGAATCATCCTCTTGTTCAGAAGGAGGATTTTCAGTATTGGTCATTCGCACTTTCAAAGAAGAAGTTGAGCTTGCCTTGGGTACAACTTTATCCTTTTTCACATATTTTAGATCAACAGCTGAAAAGAATATGAAATGGTCAAGTTTAAAACAAAGTTTAGAAAGAATAAGGGAACTTCGAATTTCTTTAGTTCCGCACATTTTCCGTTTTGAGACGTGATAGACATGGCTGACAAGTCATAGCAAAGGTGCCCCCTGAAATTGTCTAGATCACATTTAGCCCACGTTACCCTCTGGGCAGGTTTTTTGGCATCATTTTCACACAAACGGAAAATGTTCCCACAAACGAACCACCAGGGATACGGAGGAAAAAAGGCTAAAGCCGGCTCTGAAGTAGGTAGGTTTGGAAATTTTGGTGTTTGATGTTTAAAAGCCCACCAATACCTATCTTCAGGTTTTACATAAGGAGGAAATCGAATTTTTGAAAGTTGTTTTTCAAATTTTTCTTTAAAAGTTCTTGCTGCTTCGCAGACAGTTCGATGTATTTCCATAGGATTATAGACAATTTCTAAATATTTTTGAAAGGCTCGAATTTCCTTGACATGAGTAAATCTACCTTTTTTGACATGCTCCTGCATAAAGGAAAAAGCTGTCGTCAGTTGTTGTTGAATTTGGATGGTGCTGAACATATTCTTCGAATAATAAGCCGTCCACCAAGTATAGAAATCTTTTGTCATGTAAAAGGAAGGAGTAAAGAAGACTAATGAAAAGTCAGCAAAGCCAACATATTTCTTCTGTCGAGTTTCGATTTCTCTAAAGGAGTAAGGTACCCCTGCTAAACATATCTCCCTTTTCTTGTTGAAGAGAGGCTCAGGTAGAATCTGGGATAATCCGAATTGACGAGCCACGAAATTAGGTTGATAAGCAAGGATACACACTTGGCTCTTCACATGCGTGATCCTAGAAATAATAAGCCTAGGGTTTAAAAGGCACACCAAATGTCCCTGATTATCTCTTCTTCAATGGCTTGTTCAAGGGGCATGGTGAACCAAGTTGGACCACAGTTTCGATTGGCAAAAGGGGCCATTGAAGGGTCAAACCTATGTCTTTTGGAGAAAATCATTGTGTAGTTAACAAAGCATGTCTTGAAATTTTCTCTTTCATCGTTTGGGGTTAGATTTAACAACCTGGTGCCTTCGATGCTGCGATTTACAACGTCAGGATGTTCTTCGTTAATAACCCCAAAGGTTGATAGAGATGGTTTGAAAGTTGCATTTAACCAAAGCTGCAATAGCCAAAAGGGGCCAACGAGAAGCAGGTTAGTGCCAGATTCGTAAGTTTTCAGTTTCGAAACTGCAGCACCTATGCTTTCATATAAGCTTGTTAGCAGTAACTCACTGATACACACCCTTCGACCATGATGAAGTTGATTTGCAAGGGTGATGAACCTGCTAGCAACTTGTAGAGACTTGCTGCAGAAGACATATTTTGATAACCATAGCGCCATAAAAGCTATATGTTCAACATCAGAAACATCTTCCTCGGCAGAGTGATAGAGATTGATGTATTTTGAAAAGCTGGCATTCTTGACATCAAAGTCAATAAGGTTATCCGCATCTTCATTTGGATCGAAAGTTTCCCCAATAGGGGAGAGTCCAGTGATAGCAGCAATATCAAAGAACGTAGGTGTCAGCATTCCACAAGGGAGATGGAAGGTATTATAGGTACTATCCCAAAAGTATAAAGAGGCTAGCAAGAAGGGTTGGCTGTAACTAAAACCTAATTTTGACATTCGAATCAGATTTAGGATGCCTATGCTTTCCCATTCATGGGATTTCTTATTTTCAACTTTCGAAAGCCAATCTTGGTATAATTGATCCGAGGAGGGACATGAGCGAAAAGGTTTGAAATTCCCAGTAACATAGTCCATACAAAAAACGTCCCTCGTAGGTTTTGACGTTTCTGTGTCATGTGTTTTCTCTTTTAAGGTTTTGGATAGTTTAACAACCGATTCGTCTTCTTTAAGTTTTGGAGAAAGGGATTTGTTAACAATGGGTTTGGTTTTTGAATACGCGGGAAAGAATCCCTTCATTTTTTCTAAACGATCCGTCGAGATTAGAGGACCCATAACTCCTAGGGTTTTATCAAGAACAATAGTAGGAATGATTACCTGAGAGGCATAGATGGCCTTTTGTTCTTGAGTGAGTTTGGGGGTTGAGATGAACTCCTGATTATCAAGATTGATAATCTTGCTTGCTGGTGTGAGAATGGAGGAAGAGGCTTGCTTGGACTTTCCAGACTTCTTGGTTGAGGAAGGTAGCACTGAAGACATTGTGAAAATAAAAATTTTGATATCTGAAAACAAAGAAATCTGGTTGTTTGAAGAATGAGCAAGTTTGGAAAAGTTGGAATGAAGAAGATGAAGTATTTTTATAGCCTTCCTCAACAATTTAAAGGTTTTTGACCTTTGGAAAAAGGTGGGATACATGTAACTCCCTCATTGGAAAGAGAAAAGGTGGATTTTTTGAACTTCCTAGGGAAGTGACGTTTTGCTGCTAATTATTAGCTATAACTGCTGTGATTGCACGTTTTGGTATGGTGATTGGACGTTTTGCAGAAAGTTGGACGCTTACTCTGCCATCGTGTGCAGTATTGTCATCATGAGTTTTGCTACTCTCGAAATAGCATGGATAAATCAAAAACAAGTATTTCTTTATATCTATCGAAATACATGTTCTTGAGGGGCAATTTGTTAGCTGGCTATTTCGAGTAAAGAAGAAACCACTATCAAAACAAATATTTCGAATAAGCACCTAAGGAGATTGATATCAATGTTGGATATTGGTGGGAAATATAGAACCATTGTGTTAAAGGATTATTCGATTTCCAGTGATAGATGATGGATTTCGATTTGGATTTTTTTTAGTGTTTAAAATATATAGAGCTCCTTTATGCTAGGGTGCCAGAATTGGAAACGGTCCAGGCAATTGGCTTATTTCGAAACGAAGAAAATTAATAAGATGCTTTGATTGGCACATGTTTCGAATTTCAAACAAGAGCGCCATTCTTAAAAGATGCGTGGAAGTCAGTAAACGTGAGAAGCCTGCATGCTTCGAATGTGGCATGATTTTAGAGTAGGACCGTTAGGGTCAAGACACTATAAATAGGTGTTTTTATGTTAGATTTGGCATGTTCATTTTCATGTACTAAAAGATCTCAAAACACCCAAATTACTGTGAATTAAGGGAAACGAGTCAGAAGACACAATGTACGTATTGAACATCATCATTCTTTACAATTTCAATACAAGTCTTTTTTTATATTTAGTTCGCTATTACAGTATTTCTGCCCTTAAATCCTTCGATTTCCTTGCATTTCCTTGTTTTACTTGCCTTTAAACACATTTATTTCGTTAGAAACTTCACTTTTACTTTATCCTTTTATTCAAACACTTCATATTTCCAAAAACTGTTATTTTCTCAGAAACTCCTTATCTTTACATTCAAGCATTAAATCCTAAGTCTAATTCGAAGCCTTTCCTTTCTACACTTAGTTAGTTTATTCCTATAGACAATTTTAGAGATCTTTCTTAAGAATCTCACATTCGAACTTAACATACAATATAAGTTTATCAAGATAATGGGTATGAACATAGAAATGAGTTATGACACATGTGTTCTAGGATCAATCTAGTCGATCCTGCAAGTAACCAATAATAATCAATAAATTGGAAGACTAGCGGTTGTTTACTAGAAATCACTGTAAACAGTGAGTCAACATATACTGTCTCAGCCGGCGAGCAGCCCATGCCAAAGTGCAGCAAGTTTTCTCGAGCAATGAGTATCGGGTCTCACAGTCGGTAAACTTTTTGCTAAGGTAGTAAATAGCGTGCTCTTTTCGGCCAGACTCGTCATGCTGCCCCAGCACGCACCCCATTGAACTATCCAGTACTATCAAGTATAAAATCAAAGGTCTTCCTTCAACTGGAGGCATCAGAATAGGTGGTTCTTGAAGGTATTCCTTAATTCTTTCGAAAGCGGTCTGGCACTCGTCATTCCACTTTACTACTTGATCTTTCTTCAGCAGCTTGAAGATTGGCTCACAAGTAGTGGTCAAGTGTGAAATGAACCTGGCAATGTAATTCAGACGTCCCAAAAAGTCTCTAACTTCCTTTTCTGTGTGGGGAGCCGTCATCTACTGTATGGATTTTACCTTGGTAGGGTCCACCTGAATACCCTTATCACTGACGACGAAACCCAGCAGCTTACCAGACCTTACCCCGAAGGTGCATTTGTTCAGGTTCAACCTCATCTTGTATGTCTTTAACCTGTCGAACAGTTTCTGGAGATGGTCAAGGTGCTCTTCCTCAGTCTGGGACCTTGCGATCATGTCATCAACATAAACCTCAATCTCATGGTGAATCATGTTGTGGAACAAAGCGACCATGGCGCGCTGATAAGTTGCCCCAACATTCTTTAACCCAAAAGGCACTACCTTGTAACAGAAGGTGCCCCACTGTGTAACAAAAGTTGTCTTCTCCATGTCTTCGGGAGCCATCTTGATCTGATTGTAACTAGAAAAACCATCCATGAAGGAGAAGATCTTATGCTGCGCATTGTTGTCTACCAGAACATCGATGTGAGGAAGTGGGAAGTCGTCCTTGGGGCTTGCCCTGTTCAGATCTCTATGGTCCACACACATCCGTACCTTACCATCTTTCTTAGGCACCGGAACAACGTTGGCCACCCACTGCGGATAAGAAGTGACAGCTAAAAATCCAGCGTCGAACTGTTTCATGACCTCAGCTTTGATTTTCTCAGATATCTCAGGGCGCATACGATGAACCTTCTGCTTTACCGGAGGACAGTCTTCTTTGGTTGGTAGGCGGTGTACCACGATATCAGTGTCCAAACCAGGCATATCTTCGTAAGACCAAGCGAAGATCTCAACATAGTCGCGTAGCATCTGTATTAACCTCTGCTTGACACTAGGCTCCAGATTCACACATATCTTAACCTCTTTCCTATCTTTCTCTGTACCCAAATTCACTGATTCAACTGGCTCTTCATGGGGATGTATGGCCCTTTCTTCCTTTAGTAACAGTCTAGCAAGTTCTTCAGGAACCTCACAATCATCCTCACCTTTGTCCTCAATTTGGTTGATCGGATTTTCGAAGTCATAACTGGCAGTAGCAGAGTTATTATCAATGGGATCCAGAGTGGATATGGATCTGCATTATGATACGTGAGTGTGTGTAAGAGAATAGCTGTTTTAATAGAGTGAGAGACAGAAAATAAAAATAAGGAGCGCAAAATTTGTAATGCAAGAAACGTCCAATGCTTTATTAATGATATATGAAAATGATAAATAATAAGCCCTCACAAGCAAGGCCATAGTGCCTCGGGCAAGACACCAGGCCATAAAGTTTCAAACTGTTTATTACAACTCTTAAAACAAAAGTCAATTACTGTGGAATAAAAGAAACAGGTATGAAGTCCTTCATCGTCCAGTTGTTCAATCCACCATTGGTTGTAGGGTAAATCCAGCTGTCGAGATCTGAATCTTCTTCATCATCTTCAATTGCATTAACTCTCTGATTGCTAATGTGCAGAGGAGGTCTTCCAATCCATGCGTGCCTAACAGCCCTTTGAGCCCCTGTATTAAAGCCCAAACCAAATTTGTCAGTTTTATGCATGAAATCAGGGAGCCGACCCCAATTGGTGCACCCACCTTCTTCGATTACAGCCCTGGCATCCTTGAGGGAAGCCATCTTCATTGGAGGTTTGTCAGTAGCAACTTCAGCTGACGCCAAAGTCTGAGGGACCTCTTCAAAGTTCTGACAAGGGGTTTTGATGAACTCCCCATCCATCTTCACGTAGCGAAAGGAATTGAGATGACTCACCATATACTCCTCTTCACCTTGTACCGTGACAATCTTCCCTTTTACCGGATATTTCAGCTTTTGATGGAGCGTAGAAGTCACTGCCCCGGCCTTATGAATCCAAGGACGACCCATCAAGCAAGAATACGATGGTCTGATGTCCATTACATAGAAGGTGGATCCAAAAGAATGAGAGCCAACTTTAACAGGGATGCCCACCTCCCCGTGCACCATCCTTTTTGACCCGTCGAAAGCCCTGACCATAATATTGCTCGGTTTTAGAATCAAACCTTCACAGTCCAGACGATCTAATGCTTTCTTTGGTAGAACATTTAATGAGGACCCGGTATCCACCAGCACATGGGCCATAGTAGTGCCCCTGCACTCGATCGAGACGTGCAGAGCGTCATTGTGATTTCTTCCTTTAGCAGTCAGATCCGCATCTGAGAAACCCAAACCATTGTCGGCAGTCAAACTAGCTACGCAATCTTTGAATTGGTTGGCTGAAGTTTCCTGCGGAACATGCACAGTCTTGAGGAATGAGATTAGAGCCTTTGCATGGGCCTCAGAACACAACAACAAGGACAACATGGAGATTTTCGATGGGGTCTTCCCCAGCTGCTCGACTATGTTGTAGTCGCTCTTCTTGATAATCTTCAGAATTTCTTCTATCTCTTGTTTAGAGGCTTCCAACACAATTTTTCTAGGCACCTCCGTCCGGGCAGGCTCACCTGTGATTTCTTTGCCCCAAATCTCAGATGGCTCGGCGATAGGAGTGATAACTGGAACAATAGTTGATGTACTAGAAGATGGAATGACAACAAGTTTTTGAACAGTCGGAGGGGAAATCTCGGGAGAAAAGAGTCTTCCACTTCTGGTGACCTTGCTAGCCCCGACAATATTGCTGACATCAGTATCAGCTTCTTCACTTTTTAAGTCTTGTTTAACACCATGGTAATACACATCAGCACCATAGTGCCATGGGACAGCCTTGTCGGAAGTGTATGGGATGGGACCAGGGACAGTAATTATTAAAGGAGCAATCCTCGGGACGGATGTAATCCTAACAGGTTTTCTCGAGGAAATCTTGGAAGGATTGGCGGAAATGGTTATAATGGAAACATCTTGAATTGGAACCAACGGAATCAAAGTCTTTTCGAATAAGATCTCTTTGTTATCCATCAGGCGCTGAACACCTGATTTCAATAAGTGGCAACCAGCAGGCAGAATTGAACATATGTGGCAACCTTCACCACAACCCAGAAATAAACCGGCCAACAACAAATTCTTCTTTACTATCATCAAAGGAGTAGAAATTTCTTCCACGGAGGTCACAAATAAATCATCATCCACAACATTTACTCCATGACCATGTTTGGGCATGGGAGCAGTTATGATGTTAGGCTTCTCCGGAGCGTCAAACTCAATCTCTTTGGCTTCGATCAAGTCTTTCACTTTGTTTTTCAAAGCCCAACAATTGTTTGTATCATGTCCTGGACCTTCAGAGTGATAGGCGCAGCGGGCATTCGGGTTATAGTGAGGAGAAGTGGTGTTGGGGTTCTTCTGGGCCTCCCTCAGAGTTATCAGATTGGTCTTCAATAATTATGGTAGAATTTGGGACAAGGTCATATTGAGCAAAGTGTACTGCCTCTGTGGCCTTTCCACCCTCTGTTGATTGTTGCATTGCGGAGCAACTGTGGGTCTTGATATCATTACCGCATTCACTGCTTGACGGTGTTCAGGTATGCTTTGGCCCCTCGGGCCGTAGATTGCACTAACTTCTTTCTTACCGGTGAAAGGCTTCTTTACTGCACTTGATGAAGCATCCTTCTGTATTTTACCACTTCGGATACCAGCCTCTACTCTCTCTCCAGTTAAGATCAACTCAGTGAACCCAGATGACGAACTACCGATCAGATGATTAAAAAATGGACCAGACAACGTCCCTAGAAACATGTCGACCAGCTTCTTGTCAGACAAAGGGGGTTGGTCTCTTCCAGCCAAGTCTCTCCACTTTTGAGCATAGTCCTTAAAACCTTCGCTTGCACCCATCGACATACCCTGAAGCTAAGTACGAGTGGGAGCAAGGTCGGTGTTATACTGATACTGCCTATAAAAAGCAGCAGCAAGGTCTTCCCAGCTTCGGACATTAGCTCCTTCCAATTGATAAAACCTTTCAAGTTGAGTCCCTGACAGGCTATCTTGAAAGAAATGCACCCACAAATTTCTATCAGCAGTGTGGGGTTGGATTTTCCTGACATACGAGCGGAGTTGGAGTTTTGGACAGGATACTCCATCATACTTGGCAAACACTGGGGCTTTGAACTTATGAGGGATCACCACTCCTGATACCAGTCCCAGTTCTCCAAAATCCAAACCAGGAATCTTCTTAATCTCCATAGCACTCAACCGGTCTTCTAGATGCTTGTACCTATCCTTGGCAGGAGGATATTGCTCATCATCAAAATCAGTATCATTATCAGAAACTGCAGGACTGGGGCCCTTTTCTTCTTCTTGGTTTTCCTCGTCCTTGGATGAGGAGATCAGATCAGCTTCCTGTCGCAACCTATTCCCAAACCTTTTGCCCGTGCTCAGAAGAAGAACCTTCTTCTTCTTCTTTTTCTTCTTCTCCTTCAGGATGAGAGTCTTCAAATCTTCTTGCCCTTTAGCCAAGCTCAAGAACATCTCTTGTAATTGGGCATTCTCTGCCTGAAGAGCTTTGATGGCTTGATCAGAAGACATTTCAAAAGACATTTCTGCTGAAATAAACAACGAAGGAGATGAGAAACCTGTAATGGTACCTGTAATGATGTGTATGATAATGGGATGCGTATGTAATGATTTCAAAGACTTTGGGAGATTTAAATTTGCAAACCAAAAATTAAACAAACTTTATTAGAATAACTTGTAAAAGTTTCAACAATTCCTTTGAGGCGTTATAAAGAAGTAAATGAAAAAACAAATCTAAAACTAGAAAAGCAAAAATCAAAAATCCCATGGACGCTTCCCCTTCGTGCTGACGTAGTCATTGATCAATTTTTCATTCTCGAGCTGCCTGGTGAGCTTTAAAATCTTCCTTTCTTGCTCATGGTACTTCTCCCGGTAAGTATCCCTTTCCTCTTTCAGCTGAATCCAAGACCTCTTCAATGCCCCAAGATCAGTAGGCATGTAAGGATAAAGAACCGTGTAAGGAACGCCCTCTTTGTTAGTGGGCTCCACAATCCCTGGAAATACAGCTTCATAAGGCATCCCAAGCTTCTCGGCGTGAGCTCGGACCCATTGGAGGTAAGGCTGCATAGGAAGGGAAGTCCTTGATCCAGACTCTTGGGGGTCAGATCTGTTCACCATGCCCCAAGCTCGTATGAACCTCCGACAGTGCTCCTGAACGTCTTCCTTGTAGTCAAAGGCAATATCCTCAAGAAGTAGCTCATGGGGACCGTCTCTCTGAGCACGACCAAATTGTTGCAAAGCTAAATAAAGATTGTAGGTTATGCCCCCTCTGATTCCCAACAAAGGGACATTAGGGTATCCCCCACAACAATTAATAACAACAGTGACTTCCATAGCCCGGGAACTCCAAAGAATATATGTATGGGCAAGTGACATTATTCTGTAGGACCAACTCAAACCTTCTTCGTTCTTCAGCACAGACGTAGGGAGGTGCGAAATAAACCACCTCGATAGCAACGACATACAACACATAAGAGTCCCTCTTCTTCGCACAGTACAAGTGTATAGGGTATGCAAGACATCACCTAGTAGAGTAGGCACAGGATTGCGAGAAAGGAAAATCTTGACAGCATTCACATCCACAAAAGAATCCAGATTCGGAAAGAGAACCAAACCATAGATAAGGAGAGCCAAGATGTCTTCGAAAGCCTGAAAATCCAAATTACCCCAGAATAGTTGAGCCTGGTCTATCATAAATTTTGCGAGAAAACCTTCGACCCCGCTTCGTGTTTCCTAATTAGATACTACATCAGCCCGTTTCAGATGCAAAGTTGAGGCAATGTCTTCTGGTCTAGGAATCTCTTCCATACCTGTGAAGGGTACCTGCTCAAGGATGGATATGCCCAATAAGTGAGAAAACTCTTCCAAAGTGGGAACCAGCTGATAATCCGGAAAGGTAAAGCAATGATGCATAGGATCGAAGAACTGGAAAAGCACACTCATCATCTGCTCATCAAACTTTGAGGTAACCAGGCTAAGAAGCTGACCATGTCTCTTAATGAACCTAGAAGTCTCAGAAACTCTTGAGGCTAACTCCTTAAGTTGAGCAGGTATTTGCACAAAGTTAACTCAGATGGTGTTTCTGCACATGGAAGCCATAATCTGCAAAACAGAACAAAGATAAATCCCCTCGGTCTTTGAAATGGTTAGTATAATGAAGTATGCATGCTATGTTATGATGCATGATGTCATGATATAAACAAATAGGTATAGCAGATAACAGTCATGGCAAAGGCAAACAAGTCACACAAACGCCCTTAAGTTTAAGGCTTGCATGGAGTCAAAGGTATTACCCTCTTGAAGTTAAGTTGGTTTCAACCTGTCCTAGCAAAATTAACCGGGTTCTAGAGGTTCTCAATATCACTGACCATCCTCCATCGGTCATGGTTTCAGCTCACGCAATCTTTTCTTGCGGACGGAACTATCTCGAGAGTATGGTCTCAATGAGTGTAGCATCGAGTATCAACCAGTTCTCAGCTTTATACCAAGGCCGGCTATCTCACTACTTTCTAATGGCCAAGTTGGTCGATTAAAGGTTCTAAGGTTAGTTGATGCTTAATGACACACATAGCAGCCTCGTATTCTCCTTGTTTCTCCATAAGGGATACCGGTACCAACCAATGTGCCAGATCAACGTAGCTCCTGCTTCAACCGTATCGGTCTACGCTGTACAGTTCCCTCACAGTTTATTGCTACTTACCTAAAAGGTGTCTCCAGATCCGGGTTAGGATCTATAGTAACTCCCAATACAAAACCCTTAAAAGTAAAGCAACCAAAACAAACAAGAGAAGCAATTTATGATGACCTAAATCCTAAGGTATACCCCACATATTTATCCCCAGCAGAGTCGCCAGTTCTGTGATACGGTGGCAGAACCGACTGTTTTTACTGGTTTGCATTTTGCGTTTTTTATTCTCAAAATGTCACGGTAAGCAAGAGTCGCCACCGACTTTTACTTTATCCAACTGGAAAGGACAAAAGCACAGAAAATTCCTTTTTCGAGATTTTGAGTATGTGGGGTAGATTATAGAAAGGGAAGGTATTAGCACCCTTTCTATCCGTAGTTTTCTACGGGCTCTTAGGTACTTGCTTATCCTTTTAAAATTGCTTTCGGGTTTGTGTGTTTTGAAAAGTTTTTGTTTTACTTCGTTTTAACCCTTGTATCAGTCCTCAAGAGTGTTACGAAGTTTGTTTTTGAAAACTTTGTTTGAAAAGTGTTTGGTGTGAAAAAGTTCGATTTGAGCAAGTACCTACTAGCATCTACCTACTCGAAAAAAGGATTGTTTCTGTTCTCGTTTCCTTTGGACAATGCTATCCTACTATTGATAAGTAGGTAGCACCGTTGTTGGAGTTGTAAGGGTCAATTCGAAGGGACGTACGATCACTAAAGCAATGTTAGGACGTCTTAGTAATAACCCTAATGTCTTAAGATCGTATTCGAGGCAAACATTTCCGAGGCAACTTTTCCGAACGAGACATTTGATCTTTGTTTAGACAGGAGGGAAACCACTAAAACACCCTATACTTAATGACCGTTTGTTGTACCCAAAAATTTGCCCTCTCATATTATCAAGATTTTCCTCACAAGACTCTTTGGACTCAAGACAAGATTAGGGTTTGCTCAGCTCAAGACCTCATCTTGCACTGATAACCTAAAATTAGGGTTTGAGTTTGCACAAGGATTTTTGGACCATAAATGCTTCATGTGACTTTCATACATCATCTTGGACCCCTAAGATTGTTCATACCAAGTTTCAAGCCTTGAATCACATTTTTGCCCAGTCAATTGGACATTTGACCTAAAAATCAATTGTATTGGGGAAAAAGTCAACCATGGCCAATTTACAGTCAAAACGCATAATTTTTTATCCACAACCATATTTTAGACTCATATGTACCATTTGATCAAGTTTGGATCCCAACTCCTCAAGAAATTTGATCAGATCATCAAAAGGGCAAAATGGTCAAAATTAGGGTTTTGATTGAGAAAGGGCAATTTCTGATTTTTAACCTAGCCAATGACCAATTGGGTTCAAACATGATTTCAAGGACTCAATAGAATCATATTTACCTAATTACATGGTTCAAAAAGTCCCAAGTACATAGGATTGACAAATGAATTTTCCATTCAACTGATCAAAAATCAACTGTACACTGAAAAGTCAAACTTTGACTTTTTGGTCAAAATCAAGTGCCAAAGGTCATAATTCATCAAAACATGTAAAAATGTGAAACTTGTTGACCAAGAAACCTAAAATTGAAAATTAGGGTTTTAATTTGAAATTTTTCATAACTTAGAATTTTTCTAAGTGTTGAAAATTTCTTATTTTCCCAACTTTTCCCAACTTTTTCACCATGATGCAATTGGATTCAAAGAAAAATTCCAACATGAAAGTTGTAGTCCTCCATGAAATATACAACTTTTATTCACAAAGTTTTCTCAAAAGATGCTTGGATCTAAAGTTATGATTTTGTGAATAGGGGTCCATAAACTAAATAACTTAGTGAAATTTTGCCTTATTTTAGGCAGGTTTTTGACCTAACTTCATGGCAATTTTCACCTAGTTCCAAGAGGTATATCAATTTGAATTTAAAAGATGGATTGTAGGGCATGTTACAAGCTTTCCAAAATGTCCAATAACTCCCCAAGATCATTTGTGGTTAGGGAGAATCGAAGAAGAGAAAATGGAAATTTGTCACTTTTGTTCAAGCCATGTTTACAATGCTTCAAGTTGCAAATCAGTTCCTAGCATGCTTGTACCTTGCATTACAGGTCCTAATCCTTTTTACACTCCATAATTGAATGCTAACTCAATGGATAATGGCTTTATTTTGATCTTTGGAGCATTGTACAAAAGATTAATCCATAAATGGCATAAAGTTCACAATACCATTTTGATAAAGCAAGCCTTTTCCACTTTATCAGCCTTGGACTTGTTCCTTGGATGCAGGCATTTTCCACAGATAACAAGCAACTTGTACCAACTCTATGCAGCTAGCAAGCAAGCCTGTACAGGCCTTTGGCATAAGTCATTTCAACTTTCTTCAAAAGCAAGCAAATGGGCAAAAGACAAGGGAACTTGTCCATCTGATAAAGAGAAGACTTGGCTTCATTCTAAACAACTTCAGAAACTTGTCACAAGCCAATACATGATTGCCTAACATCCCAAACACTCTCAAACAAAAAAAACACCAATTTCTGCCCAAACAGGGCATCTTCTGCAAAACTCTTGCCAAATCATTATTGGCTCGTGCGTTTCTCACTTTAAGACTTCAAACACTTTACATACATCCTACCTAAACTATCCAAGCCATTGCACTGCAACTGTGTGCCCTGTTTCAGCCATCACCATTTTCATTTTTGAAGGTTGCAGGTTGACTTCTACAAGGAGTTTCAAGCATCCTCAAGGCAAGCTGAGCATTGGAATAGCTTGAGGGAACTTCAAGGAAGCTCACACGATCTTCAAGCCTCACTCAAAGTCCCCACATTGCCATATTCAAACTCAGCTGAACAAGGTATTTTTCAAATCTCTATCTCCTTATTTAGGCATCCTTAAGTCACGATTTATGAAGCAAAAATGTAGTCCTTAACTTGCTGAAGTTGTACATATGCATACTTTCCATGTATATTAACTGAGCTAAGAGTATTTGATTGTTGAACATGCTGAAAAAACTAGGTCAGAAATTAGGGCCACTGAAATTCTCCCTGGTCTTTTAGAGTTAGGTCATGAATTTTATATCATTGGAATCGTGAGACCATAAGCTATATTTTTTGTGTTATGAGTTTTAGATTTCATGCAAGCATGAGCAAGTTCCAGATTTGAAGGCAGAACGCGCGCAAATTGTTTGGCTGGAGGACAGGGACGAAGCTGGCTTGGGCTTGGCACGCTTGGGCTTGCTGTTTATACTTTTTGCACCCTCCATATTACTTTTGCACCCCACTGACTTATTATTTTATATTTTTGTATTTTCTTGCATATTTTTATTTTTTGTGCTTGCATTCATTTTTTCTAATGATAAAAAAATACCCAAAAATATTTTATTAATTTTTTTCATTTTATTTTATTTTTATCTTATTTTTTGCATAAAATATTGATTAGTTTAAATAGAATAGAAATTATTTTCTTAAAATAAATTGTAAATACCTTAAAATATTATACATTTTTATTTTTATTATTTAACACATAAAATATTATTTTTACATATATTTTAATTTTTTAATATTTGTAAATAATTTTATTTATTTTTTTCTTGTATATAAATGGACAAAATAAATAATATAGAACATATTTTCTTTTAAATCAAAAACTAGGGTTTTTCACCCTTTCAAAAATAATAATATTATTTTTCTTATTTTTAGGACTTAAATAATTTATTTTTCTCATACATGAAATAAATACAAAAAACATTTTGCATCCATACATTTTATTGCATATTTAAATAATTGTGTATTTTATTTATTTATTGTACAAATTCAATTGGGTTGTAATAGTTTTAGGGTTTTATTTTGAGCAATATCCCCCATTCAAAAACTTGTATCCCCCTTCCCATAATATTGTTGTAATAGCTTAACTTTACTTTTATGCAATTTATCGCATTTATACTATGCTAGTAAATTAGGGTTTTGCATGATAAGACAAAAATCAAACAAATAAGCATGACCTAATTCAAGACAAACAAAACGCATGTAAATGACACACATTGCACACAAGCACCTCTAGGGTTTCACCCACTTGGTTGCCTTATAAAATGCCATGGTATGCATGCAAGGTATCTTGGTAAAATCAAACAAAACAAAAGATCATAGTCCCTCGATGACGCTATCAAAAGGTTTCCTAAAAACAAATGATCATGGTCCCTCAAACAAGCTAAGATACTTGGCAACATTGCTATCATGGTCATACGATGACCCACGCCCGTCCCGTTTAACATCCAAAGATAGGGTTGTTTACCAAAGCAATGGTAAATCAACAATGTCAAAGGAATAAAAATGTACAAGAAAGACTTTTGAGTACGTAGAATGCTTCTAGTTACTTGATCAATTTGCAAAAAATCCTTGCTATTTTCAAACAAACACATACACATTTCAAAAACAGTTCCAAAAACCTTTCAAAACATTGAAACATTCTTCGAAAGACTAACATCTTTGTATACATTCTTACGAACGAGAATCATTACAAAGATTGCCCAAACGATGGCCTCTTTTCAAAATACTTTCAAAACCACACAAAGCACCATTTCAAACAATTGGAAAAGAAAAGCAAGTGATCTAAGCAAGTAACTAAGAGCCCATGAAAAACTGTGGATGAAAAGTGAAATTCTGGCTGCAGATACTCAATGTCACGTTCAATGTTATGACACCGTATCTGACTTTCTATAAGACAGTAAATACAAAAACAGTAAAGAACACAGTCAATTGTTTACCCAGTTCAGTGTGAAACAACACCTACTCTGGGGGCTACCAAGCCAGGGAGGAAATCCACTATAAGAGATATTAATTCAGGAATAAACCAACCAGTTTATCTCCTTCACTTAAGACCTACCCAATGCAACTTCAATCTAAGTACAACTTAAATCTGAGTTCCTACTCACTCCCCCTCAATCACAGCAGTGATACTTAAAACAATTGACTAATGAATTGATGAAGACACTCTTCAAAACATACACTTGATCATGCTTCACAGCTTTTTAATTAAGCAACACAAACGCTCTTGCTTCACAGCTTTGAGTGATACATAAACCTAACTTGACTTTACTTCAAAGCTTTAGTCAAGAGACACACAAACACTCTTGCTTCAAAGCTTTGAGTGATACACAACCCTTACAATTAAAACCTATTCCAAGTCACTTATCACAATGATAATTGCTTAGATTACAATAGTTAAAACTATACAGCTTCTAAATGATCTTCTGTCAAAAAGGGATTGTTTCCAAAACAGCAGCTCTGTTGAATATATAGCAGCTACATCTTCAGTTAGGGTTTCCACAAAAATCTAGGGTTAATTCCGTTTGACCTTAAGACTAGGTCACATGACTTTATCAACCAGGTTAGGGTTGAGCTAGGTTAACCCCAAGTCCACGAGATTTTCTGTTCTGGAAAGACTGAGTCATTTTCCTGAAAAAACTCAGAATTACCCAAACCGCATAACTGTTATATCAGAACAGGATGTCTTAACATTTGTTATGACATTTGAATTCCTGTTTACTGATTTTGGTAAATGTGATCTTTTTGCAAAATGCTCAGATACACACTTATAAACAGCAGCACCTGTATGACAATATTTTTCTGTAAAGGTACCTAATACATCAGTACCTAATAAACTAGAATGTTATGACATCAATCATGACATTCACACACCTGGTTTTACCAAAAATGCATGCCAACAACTAAACAACTACAAACTCCCCCTTTGGCAGATTTTTGGCTAAAGCCCCTAAGCAATCAGAGATAGATAGCAGCAGAAAAAAATGACTGCAGAAAAATAGAATGTCTAATAAAGTCTACCAACATATATATCTCCCCCTCTTTATCCACAAATGGGCCAAAGATACATGTTCTTAAAAGTTATACAGTCATCCAGAAAAAGTAATAAGAACAGCAACTAAAAACTGAACACACTTCCAAACTCCACCAGGGACCAGCATCAACTCCACCAACCTTCAAGCACTGTCCCCATCAGAGGAGCTTGTTTCTTCAGTATTGAGTTGATCTTCAGCTTATGCACCCTCTTCCCTTCTGTTTCCTTCAGCTTCCTCCTTTTCTAACCTGGCAATTAGGTTTTCTAGGGTCTTTTTCCTAGCTTCCAGCTCTTTGCAGGTCTCTTTCAATAAAGCTATAACATCAAATGTTTTGGACTGAGTCTTTACAGATGATGTCTCAGCTGATGTTATGACAATATCAGGAGCATGAGATCCCTGAAACAGCTTGTAGTGCAACCCAAGGGCAGGAGCTCTTTTGCAAGCAGTATCTCTTGCCACCAGGATATCAGGGTATTGTGCAAGGATAATTCCACAAAGGAGGGAGGGAAAGGCAATTGGGCCTTTGACAGCATAACTACCAGCATGTTTTAAAGTTTGTTCAAAAATATACCTGCCATAGTCAAAAACAGTCTTGGTTCCCACAACATAAATAAATCTCCCCAATCCTGTGGAGATAGTTGATTTATGGTTTGTAGGGACCCAGTTGGTTGCACCAATCTTGTGCAGGATGGCAAATTTCATGCTAAGTTTGCTGGCATTCAGCTTGCCTTTCAAGGGCCAACACTTCACTTGTCTTGCTGTGATGGTTTGGCAAACTTCATTGTCAGTGACTTCCAGTTCAGGACAATCCTCATTTGATCTTCCAAGATATTTGTTAATTTCTGATGGAGAGAAATTAACCCTTCTTCCTCTAACATAAACACTTTCAAAGTCAGCTGACCTTCCATCAGCACATTCATTAGACAAGTTAACTATGAACTCCTTGACCAGATTTTCATAACACTTGGTAAATTTTACCACTGTCTTCATCAGTCCAGCATTCTTAATCAGGTCCATGATGTCCTTGCACTCCATGGCATCATTGTTTAGCTTTCTTTCTAAAGCTATTCTCTTCAAGCAAACATACTTCCATCTGTTTGCATTGTCAGGATGGTGAAAAGAGATGTTGTCTGTTGGGACTTCAGGAACTCTAGCAATTTTGCTGGAGGGGAGTTTCCTTCTGATAGGAATTTCTTCAGCATCAATCTCAAACTCTGATTCCTCATCAGAATCAGAAGATTCAGGTTCTTTTCTCTTCTTTGTAATTGGTTGTCTACCAGTATACACCTGGGCTTTCACCTTCCCTTTGGACTGACCAGTTTTCACAGATTCTACCCCAGCCTTGCCTTCAGCCTTGGATTTCTTAACAGCAGGTTTATCTTTGGTCATACATTTTGCATCATTCTGATTACCCTTTCTTTTCATCATTCTCCTAGCTATTCTAGGGTTTACATTGGCAATCAGATCATTGTCTGAGTATTCCTCATCCACATCAATGATAGGTGGATCAACAGTCTTTTCTGAAGGGTTCTGAATGTTGTCATTTTGTGTCACAACATTCTCAGAGACATCTACATTCTCAGAAACATCCACATTTGGGCTTGCTGATTCTTGATTTAATGGGACAAAAATCCCCGGTACAGATTGGTTTCCGCTTAGTATTCTTGTCACAAGCCTAGCAATTGCTTGATGAACTTGAGCTGATCCTTCCCTATTTGGAACAGAGGAAGAAGGATGAGAAGGATTACCAGAAGCAGTAGCTTGAGCTCTTCCTGCATGCCTAGTTCTCAGCTTTTTGACTTTGGAGGGGTCAGTTGCCATTTCTCTGAGAGGAGTGATCTCCAGGACATTAGAATCTATGCATGTGGTGATTGCTCGAGAATCTTGGTCAGATGATGAAGATGAAGTGGTCGCCTTGGTTGAAGATGATGTTTGAGACATTTTGATTGACTTAGAGCACCAGTAGCAATTTGAGAGAAAACTTTGATTGAGAGAAAGGAATAGGTTGCAAAGACGAGAGAGGTAGGAGGCAAATGAGAGTCTACTCAACTTCTTAATAATTTTGAAAGAATTGGAAAGACATATGATTAACCTACTAAAAATAGACTCAGCACAAATAACTCCTTCAACCCTTGTTTTAAGCAAAATTAATTGCTATAATTTTTCACGTTGGCAAATACCCATCTTGCCCCTCAAGTTTTCAAGTTGATTTCCAACAAGAGCCTTGGTAGAAGAATCAGCTAGCTGAAGCTTGATGACACCATGTTCCAGTTTAATTGTCTTCTTCTCTACAAGGTCAATGTGCTTGGTCCTGCTATGCTGAATAGGGTTCTTGGAAATATTGATTGTATTCAGATTGTCACAATACAATGTCACAACATCTTGTGAGACATTATACTCAGTGAGCATCTGTTTTGTCCAGATATTTTGAGAACAGCTACTACCAGCTGCAACTATTTCAGCACAGAGTTGGGAAGGCATTCTTTTGACATGAATCATAGCTCTGGCAGATTCCTGTATGTTCCTATTTTTCTTTTTGTCAACTCCATTTTGATGATGAGTTATAGGAGAAGAGACTTCATGACTCATTTTTTCTGGGAAACAGAATTTATTAAACTTGTTGTTTCCAAATTCTTTGTCATGATTACTTCTGGTTCTGACAACACATCCTTCTTCAAGTTTATTCACCACATCATAGACATGTCTCTTTTTACCAAGCCTTTCAATTTGAAGTTCACCACAAACCCTCCTTTTATCAATTTGTAGTCTTGGAATCCTTCTGACTGCTTCCATAGAGATAGTTCTTTTCATTCTTCTTAGATGAAGATGGCCAAGCTTATGGTGCCACAGTTTCATCTCTTTTTCTTCTTTGGTAATGGAACACATAGTGGAGTTATTAGTGTTCTCAGGCTGCCACAAGTAACAGTTATCTTTAGATCTGATTCCTTTCATTACCACTTCTAGTTTTTCATTAATTACTAGACATTCAAATTTTGAGAAGATGACCTTGAATCCTAAATCACACAATTGACTAATACTAATGAGATTAGAAGTCAACCCTTTTACCAGCAGTACTTCATTCAGACTTGGAACTCCAGGGCAGTCCAAATTACCAACTCCTTTGATTTCACCTTTAGCACCATCTCCAAAGGTCACAAAACTGGTGGTATGAGGTTTAACATTATTGAGGAGGTTCTTGATTCCAGTCATGTGTCTGGAACACCCACTGTCAAAGTACCAGTCTTCCTTTGCAGAGACCCTCAGGGAAGTGTGGGCTATCAGGGCAGTAGCCTTTTTCTTCCATTTAGGAGTATGTGGTACCTTTTTAGATTTAGGTTTGACACCTGAGTTCTGATTAGGGTATCCATGCAATCTGAAGCAGAAAGGCTTTATGTGGCCATACCTCCCACAATGATGACATCTCCATCTTTGGTACCTCTTCATATGTCTCTGTTCTTGATGTTGAGAGTTATGTTGAGACATCTGTTTTGACATTTGTTTAACATGCCTGATCTTCTTGTCTGCACCAGATTTCTTAGCTTCCACAAATCCTAGTCCAGAT
This sequence comes from Vicia faba, assembly GCA_948472305.1. NCBI lineage: Eukaryota > Viridiplantae > Streptophyta > Magnoliopsida > Fabales > Fabaceae > Vicia > Vicia faba. Next base: position 788,711,945 of record OX451737.1, read on the forward strand.
TTGTTACCCACATTTTGTCCAACCTGAAGGATCTCTTCCAATTTGTCTGTTCCATTAGTCAGCATCTTGACAGATTTGGTCATTTGGTTCAGTTGTGAGTTCAGCAATTGAACTTCCCCTTCTAGATGACTTATAATTTCAAGGTCTGCCCTTTTTTCAGCCTCCAGCTTTATGATGAGTTTTGATTGTTTCTCATTCTGCACATAGACTTCAGCACTTCTGATACACAATTTCTTGTAGGTATCAGCCAGTTCTTCAAATGTCACTTCTTCATCACTAGTGTCACTTTCAGAGGTACAAACACCAGTTAGAGCAGTAACTAGTTTGGCAGATTCTTCTTCAGAATTACTTTCTGAATCACAGTCAGACCAAGTAACAGTCATTCCTTTCTTTTGTTTCTTAAGAAAGGTAGGACATTCAGCTCGAATATGCCCAAATCCTTCACAACCATGGCATTGAATTCCTCTGCCTTGATTTCCCTTCTCTTCTGACCTTGGTCTTCTGCTGGAACTGTCAATGTCAGAGGGAATGTTATGAACATTAGACCTTGACTTTGGATCTATTCTTTTGATGAGTTTGTTGAATTGTCTTCCAAGCATGGCTATAGCTTCTGAAATATTTTCTTCTTCATCCTCATTGTTTTCAACATCAGTGTTGGATACAAGTGCTATGCTCTTGTTCTTCTTGTCACCATTATCAGTGATCCCCATCTCAAAAGTCTGAAGAGACCCAATTAGTTCATCCACTTTCAACTTGCTGATGTCCTGGGCTTCCTCTATGGCAGTTACCTTCATAGCAAATCTTTTAGGCAAGGATCTGAGAATCTTTCTCACCAATTTTTCTTCTGACATCTTTTCTCCCAGTGCTCCTGAGGTGTTGGCAATCTCCAAGATGTTCATGTGAAACTCATGAATGGTTTCATCTTCCATCATTTTTAGATTCTCAAACTTGGTAGTCAACATATGAAGTCTTGACATTTTTACTTTGGAAGTGCCCTCATGGGTAGTTTTGAGAGTGTCCCAAACTTCCTTGGCCAATTCATATTGATGTACTAGTCTGAATATGTTTCTATCAATTCCATTGAACAAGGCATTTAAAGCTTTGGAATTTCCCAGGGCTAACTCATCTTCTTCTTTACTCCAATCTTCCTCAGGCTTCAGACTGATTGTCCCATCTTTCTCAGTTATGGTGGGATGGATCCATCCTTTGTCAGCAACTCTCCAAGCCTTTTTGTCTAGAGATTTTAAGAAGGCAATCATACGAGGTTTCCAGTAGTCATAATTTGTTCCATCCAGAATGGGTGGTCTATTTCCAAAAACTCCTTCTTTGTCCATAGTGCCAGAAAGTGATATCCCTAGATCTCACCCAGTAATACAGGCAGGGTGCCCGCTCTGATGCCAATTGAAATTCTGGCTGCAGATACTCAATGTCACGTTCAATGTTATGACACCGTATCTGACTTTCTATAAGACAGTAAATACAAAAACAGTAAAGAACACAGTCAATTGTTTACCCAGTTCAGTGTGCAACAACACCTACTCTGGGGGCTACCAAGCCAGGGAGGAAATCCACTATAAGAGATATTAATTCAGGAATAAACCAACCAGTTTATCTCCTTCACTTAAGACCTACCCAATGCAACTTCAATCTAAGTACAACTTAAATCTGAGTTGCTACTCACTCCCCCTCAATCACAGCAGTGATACTTAAAACAATTGACTAATGAATTGATGAAGACACTCTTCAAAACATACACTTGATTATGCTTCACAGCTTTTTAATCAAGCAACACAAACACTCTTGCTTCACAGCTTTGAGTGATACATAAACCTAACTTGACTTTGCTTCAAAGCTTTAGTCAAGAGACACACAAACACTCTTGCTTCAAAGCTTTGAGTGATACACAACCCTTACAATTAAAACCTATTCCAAGTCACTTATCACAATGATAATTGCTTGGATTACAATAGTTAAAACTATACAACTTCTAAATGATCTTCTGTCAAAAAGGGATTGTTTCCAAAACAGCAGCTCTGTTGAATATATAGCAGCTGCATCTTCAGTTAGGGTTTCCACAAAAAGCTAGGGTTAATTTCGTTTGACCTTAAGACTAGGTCACAGGACTTTATCAACCAGGTTAGGGTTGAGCTAGGTTAACCCCAAGTCCACGAGATTTTCTGTTCTGGAAAGACTGAGTCATTTTCCTGAAAAAACTCAGAATTACCCAAACTGCATAACTGTTAGATCAGAACATGATGTCTTAACATTTGTTATGACATTTGAATTCCTGTTTACTGATTTTGGTAAATGTGATCTTTTTGCAAAATGCTCAGATACACACTTATAAACAGCAACACCTGTATGACAATATTTTCTGCAAAGGCACCTAATACATCAGTACCTAATAAACTAGAATGTTATGACATCAGTCATGACATTCACACACACCTGGTTTTACCAAAAATGCATGCCAACAACTAAACAACTACAAAAGGGTGCTAGCACCTTCCCTTTTCATAATCTACCCCCCGAACTCAAGAAAACATCTCAAAGGTCTTTCCTGTGCTTTTTTACCTTTCCTTTTGGATAAAATAAAATTCGGTGGCGACTCTTGCTAACCGTGACATTTGCGATGAAACGCAAAACCTCAAGTCAGTTCTCCCACCGTATCACAGAACTGGCGACTCTGCTGGGGAGTCGATGAAAGTGGGGTTACCTTAGGGTTTAGATCACCTTTATTTGCTTACAATTGCTTGACTTGTTTGCTTTAAACTTTGGTTCTATTGTTTGGGTTTGAATCCCTCACCCGGATTTGGGAAACATTCATAGGTAAATAGCAATACATTGTGGAAACTGTGCAGGGTATACCGACATGGTCTAAGCAATAGCTATGTTAGTGTGACATATTTGTGGGTACCGGTAGCCTTTGAGTCAATCAAAGAGAATACGGGGCCGCTGAGTGATGTCATGAAGCACTAACAAACTTTTAGAATGTTTACTTGACCAACTTGGCCTTTTAGGATGTAGTGAGATGACCGGCTTTGGTGCAGTCCAAAGTTGGTAGATACTCGATACTACACTCATTAAGGGTTGGTTTCTTGGAATATTTCGGTCGCCAGTAAAGAGGATGAGTTGAAACAATGAACAAGGAAACAATCCAGTGATATTGAGCTCCTTATAACCCGGTTACTATTTCTAGGACAGGTTGAGCCATCTAAACTTCAAGAGGGTACTTACCTATGAAACCCCACGCAAGCCTAAACTAAGAACTTATGTGATTTTCTTGTACATATATACTTGTGCATAACATCATGGACATCATGAGCATCATATGCATCCACTAACCATTTCAAGGATTTTGGAAATTCATCTTTGTTCCTATTTTATAGGTTATGAATTCACTTCGCAGGAAAACGATCCAAGTCAACCTTGTGAGAATTCCTCCATAACTCAAGGAGCTAGCTTCAAGGATTCCTGAGAACTCTCCATTCACCGAGAGGCATGGTCATCTGCTCAACTTAATTACTTCCAACATAGAGGAAGACATGATGAAAGTTCTTTTCCAGTTCTTTGATCCTCTGCATCACTGCTTCACATTTCCTGACTACCAGCTTGTGCCCACTTTGGAGGAATTTTCTCAACTCTTGAGGATTCCTATTCTCAATCAACTACCCTTCAACGGTACGGAAAGAGATCCAAAGCCAGAAGAGATTTCTCAAGCCCTGCACTTGCACTCATCTGATGTCACAACCCATTGGGAAACTAGAAGTGGTGTCAAAGGCTTCTTGGCAAAGTTCTTATTTGAGAAGGCCCAAAGCTGTTGGAACTCCTTGGACTTGCAAGATTTTGAGGATATTGTAGCTCTTCTCATATATGGGATGGTCTTGTTCCCTAATCCTGATCAACTCATAGCGTGAGTGCTGTCAAAATCTTCATGACTCGCAACCCGGTGCCTACCTTGCTTGGAGATATCTTGCATTCTTTTCACACTCGTACAATGAGGAAAAGAGGTGTTATCATGTGTTGCACTCCTTTACTAGAAAGATGGTTTATTTCTCATCTTCCCTAACCAGTCTTGAAGAATGAGCAAGGTTTGAGGTGGTCACAACGATTGATGACTCTTGCACATTCAAACATTCATTGGTGTTCTTGATCCAGAGAAAATGTTATCATCATCGACCATTGTGGGGAATTCCCTAATGTCCCTCTACTTGGCATTAGGGGAAGCATCACCTACAACCCCTTCTTGGCTATGAGACCGTTTGGTTATGCCCGAAGGGATGGCCCACATGACATGCTGATTCCAGACTTGGTTTTTGACTTCGACAACGACGATCAAGGACTTCGACAAAGGTTTATCCGAGCTTGGAGGATGCCCAACAAAGTAGACAGTAAGACCTTGGGACACAAGAATTCCATCCCCCTTGAGCCTTACCTCAAGTGGGTACGAACCCGCGCCCAAAGTCTTATGATGCCTTACCCCTCTATTCTCCCAGTGATTATAGAGCCTGTTAAGGAAGGAGAGGTTCCATACACCCTCCTACATCCTGACATGCCAACATCACTCGAAGATCTTCAAAGGAGTTGGATACAGCTCAAGGGAGAACGTGATACTTTTGAAGCCCAATTCTACGCAAGAGAGAAGAAGGTTTTAGAACTCACTCGGTTACTTCACGAAGAGCAGACTCTCAACACCTACATTGCACCAAAGAGGATGCGCAACGTCTTTTTATCTTAGAATTTTATACTATTTTTCCCTAGGGGCATTGATGTAAACAAATTCTATTTTATTAATATAACGTTTGTTCCTTTTTGTTTAACACAAATTTGAATTTTTCAGAGTCCTTGAAAGCATTACATGAATACATATCATTCATCATATGCATAAACAGGTCTTCACACCAAGTTTCCTCATTTCTCTGTTGTTTATTTCAGTAAGATGGATATTGAACAAACAGTCAAAGACTTGCAAGATCAGAATTCACAATTCCAACAACTACTCTTGACCTTGGCTAAGGGACAAGAGGAGCTCAAGACTCTACTAGAGAAGGAAAAGGAGAAGAAGAAGAAGAAGCGAGCCGGTGTAGTTCTTATGGGCAGAAGGTTTGAAGGAGAAGTCAAACAAACTTTGGAATTTCCATCAACCTCTGAGGAAGGAGAGAGAAAGGGTAAAGAGACTGCGGTACCATCTGAATCTGAAGCTGAAGAATAGGAAGATGAGGACTACTCAGAACAACAGTACCCTCCGGCCGATGACAAATACAAAAACTCGGAAGAGTGTCTAGCTGCTATGGAGATACAGAGAGTGCCTAGGCTGGACTTTGAAGAGTTAGGGTTGGTATCTGGAATTGTAATCCCTCCTAAGTTTAAAGTACCTTTGTTTGCCAAGTACGATGGGTTGTCTTGTCCCAAGATGCACCTACGATCTTATGTCAGGAAAATTCAGCCACATTCTTCTGACAAAGACTTGTGGGTTCACTTTTTCCAAGACAGTTTGTCAGGAACACAGCTTGATTGGTTCTACCAGTTGGAGAGGTCTGATGTGCATAATTAGGAAGATTTGGCAGCTGCCTTCTATAAACAGTATCAATACAACACCGACTTGGCACCAACTCCTACTCAACTCCAGAGTATGGCCATGGTGTCCAATGAGGGCTTCAAAGACTACGCCCAAAAATGGAGGGATTTAGCCGGAAGGGTGCAACCACCTTTATCTAAAAGAGAGCTAGTGGACATGTTCTTGGGAACTCTGTCAGGTCCTTTCTTTAATCACCTGATTGGAAGCTCCTCTGCAGGTCTCACTGAGTTGATTCTAACTGGCGAGAGGGTGGAAGCCGGTATTAGAAGCGAGAAAATTCAGAAAGATACGTCTACCTCTGCGGCTGTAAAAAAGCCCTTCACATGAAAGAAGGAAGTGTCTGCTGTCTATGCACAGAGATCAGGGAAGAACCGAACGACGACCAATAGTGGGGGCCGTTATGATCAGAAGTCTGCTTCAGACCAGCCAAGAAATAATCAGCTGAGAAATGATCAGCCGAGGAATAACCAGCAAAGGGTGGAAAGGCCTGTAAGGTAATTCACCAAGATAAACATGACTCCTGCTCAAGTCTTACCACATCTCCTGAAGTTGAATTTGGCCATGCTAAAAGAGGCCCCTAAAAATCCTAATACTTCATCTCCATACTACCATCCGAATGCCAGGTGTGCTTACCATTCAGAAAGTCCAGGGCACGACACCAACAACTGTTTGGCTCTGAAGAACAAGATCCAAGATCTGATTGACGCAAATGAAGTTGAATTTGAAGCTCATGAAAAACCTAATGTTATCTCTGCTCCAATGCCTAGGCATGGACACAATTCCAGTGTTGTGGAAGAAGATCTGTTTGTTTCTACTGTGGATGAACTGTTAACTCCTCTCCTAACCATCAAGTTGAATTTGTTGAAAGCTGGGGTGTTCCCAGGTTGTGACCAAGATTGCCATGCTTGCCTATCCTCCCCATTTGACTGTCCTCTGTTGAAGAAAGGAATCCAACATTTGATTGATAACCGAGAAATCTTGTTTGAGAAAGCTCCTATCTCACCCATTCCAATTCCAGAAGTTTCAATAATAACCATATACGCCAATCCTTCCAGGGTTCCTAAAAAACCCGTTAGGATTACATCTGCTCCTATAACTACTCCGTTGAAGATAATAATGCCCGTGCCAGCCCCATACAAATTCGATAAAATGGTACCATGGAACTATGGTGGAGAAATCTACTATTGTGATACGGTGGGAAGAACTGACTGTTTTTTGGAATGCTGGTTTGCGTTTTGCGTTTGTTTTTGCAAAATGTCGCGGTAAGCAAGAGTCGCCACCAACTTTTATTTTATCCAACAAGGAAAGGAAAAAAGCACAGAAAAATTCCTTTTTCGAGATATTTCTCGGGTTCGGGGGGTAGATTATAGAAAGGGAAGGTGTTAGCACCCTTTCTATCCGTGGTTATCCACGAGCTCTTAGGTACTTGCTCAAATGTTTTCAAAAATTGCTTTCTTAGTGCTTGTGGGTTTGAAAAAGTTTTTGTTTTGAAACTTCGATTTAACTCTTGCTTCTGTCCTCAAGAGCGTATGAAGTGTTTTTGAAAACTTTGTTCGAAAATTGTAAGTGTGAAAAGATTTTGTTTTTGAAAGAGCAAGTATCTAAGAACCATCTACCTACTCGAAAGAAGAATCGTTCTATGCTACTTTCCTTTAGACAATGCTATCCTACTATTGATGAGTAGGTAGCACCGTCGTTGGAATTTAGAGGTCAATTCGAATTAGGGACTTACGGTCACCAAAGCAATGGTAGGACATCTTAGCGGTAACCCTAATGTCTTAGATCATTTGTTTGAGGCAACAATATCCGAGGCAACCATTTCGAGGCGACTATGATCTTTTAGACAAGAGGGCGACCTCTAAAGCGACCTATACTCAATGACCGTGTACGAAGGCAACCAAGTGGGTTGTACCCTAAGAGTGCGCATGTGCGAGTGTGTCGTTTTCAGTTTATTTTTATCTTTGTACATGTTAAGGGTGATCTAAGTTGATTTTAGGTTAAAACATTCAGTCTTGTCATGCATCCCTATTATCAAACATCTAACAATTATAATTTGCGAAATTTAAATTAGAAGGCGTCGGGTATTTACATCGCCAAAGACAAACCCTTTAAAAAATAAATAAAGCGATAACAAATAAATAAAAGTCCTATTTACTATTACAATCCGGAAGCGAGTACATTATTGGATAAAAGAAAGTAAATCGCGTGCGGGAAATCAAATCGAGCGCATAATTAGGGTTTTGACCCTTTTTGAGAGAAAACATCTTTTTTGTTGTTTTTTATTTTAAGAAAGAAATTAATCTAAATTAATTACTAAATTAAATTAAATAAAAATAAATTATTTTTGGGTTTTTTGTTATTTTAAGAAAGAAAAATAAAATACTTAATGTTAGTAATTAAAACCTAATTTAATCTAATTTAATTTTAATTATTTACAAAAAAATAGTTTAAAGTTATTTTAGAAAAAACTAATTAACTAATTAATGTTTATTAAAAAAAATAAGAGTTTAAAGTTTAATTAAATATGAAAATATTTTTGTGATTTTATTTTATAAAGAAAAGAATTTTTTTTATTGGTTAGTAAATGAAAAAAAATAAAACAATTAAATAAACAAAATAAAATAAATGAGTAGAAGGGAGTATGGGCCTGATTATATGGTGTAGAAAGCAATTCTAAGGCCCATTAGAGTTGGCCTTGTTTGACTTTGGGAATCCAGCGCATATGCATTGACCAATGTCTTGGTGGACCTTCAGATCCTGGCCACCAGATCTGGCCTTTGGCCATCTGGCTATTGCATGGATGATGGTACACGGTAGGCTGCAGGTTTGAATATGCACGTGATCACCTAAAGACAAAATTAAATAGAAATTGGGAGACCTGGGATTCGAACCCAGGTCCTGAAGGAGTTTGAACGTGCACACTTACCACTAGGCCATGATGGTTTGTTTGTTAATAATATACAAATAATATATAATAAAATAAAACAAGTCCATGGCCAGAAAAATTATAAAAAAACGCGCGCCATTTGAACGAACCAATGGGCAGGGGACACTTCATCGTCCCTGTCCTGAAACCTGTAAAAAACTTACCTGCGGATTTGAATCCGCAGCTAAAAGCGCAGACCCATCCTAAAATCCATCTCAGGCTACATAAATCCATTCCAAGGACATGGTTGGATTTGTCTTGGCTTCCTGATCAACACCATGCCCTTCTTGAGTCCCAATTTTGACTGAAACAGAAAAGCCCAAAAAACAAATGAAGAACCCTAGCTATGGTGGTTCTTCGTTCAGGCCAGATAAAAGCAATTGAATAATACCAATCGCTTGCAAATGTCATGTAGATTCAAAATATGGTATTGATTTATGAAAAGGATGCATAAATTCAGAGTTGCGAAATCAAGAACAAGGGTGGTTATCGTGACACTTACAACGTGTTATGGGGTCTGAACAAGCTTGCTTTTGATCCAGGTAGATTGAATGAACACTCAGGAAGAGATTGGGACAAGTCTCAACCCTTGAAAACACCTCTAAGCACGATTTCGATTTCAAGCTTTTTGTCACTTTTTTCAATTTCTATTCTGCCTCCTTCTGCAATTGTCAACCCTGATCTCGATTGCTTTGGCTTGCTTATGTACTATGGAGTGTATTAGGGTAAGAATTATGGGTTGAATCTTCCCATATCAATGCCTTTGAATTTGATTTGATCTCCTCTTTACAACTTTCCAAATTTGCCAAATCTCAATCTTTTGCACATGAATTGGTCTGGTTCGATTTTGATGATGTTAATGATGGTAATCAAATCCTGAAATAGCCAAAAGATCTCATGTTATCAAAGTTCTAGATTTTATATGATTTAATTTGATTTAAAATAAATAATTTCAATAAAAAATCAAATAAAATAATAAAAATGAAATATGAGCTCATGGCTAAAGCTAGGACACTTGGGCAATGGTGCAAGCTCAAATCAAGTGGAAAAGAATGGGCCCATTTGACAAAATTTGAAGTTTTGGGGATAGTTGACTTTTGGCAATTTTGCAAAAATATCTAACTTTAACAATGCATAACTTCTTCAATTTGAACTTTTGGAGGTGTTATTGGACTTTTTAGAAAGCTTGAGATGTCCTCTAACCAACCCTTTATGTCTCGTCTCATTTTGATATTCCATTCTCAAGTTATAAGCTTTGGAAAAAAAAGGTGTTTTTGTTGACTTTCAAAAATGACCTATAATGTCCAAATTTATAACTTCTTGTGAGTGCATTTTTTTTATCTTTGGGTATGAAGATGGATTGTAATAAATTTCATCCTCTTCAAAATGAGCTTTAGATGAGTCATTTATCATAAAGTATGAGAAAGTTATGCTTGGTCAAAGTTGAGTTGACTTTTCCTACAAAACCCTAATTTAGCAACTTTTGAGTCTTGATGAATTTTGAGCAATCCTTGATGAATCATGATCAACCCTTGATCAAATGATGAAATATCCTTCAAAATGAGAATGTTGACAAAAAATCTTGAAATTTGACTGTATTTGGGTCACAGTTGACTTTTGCCCTAGCACAATCGATTTTTGGGCCCTTTGAGCAATTGACTGAGCAAACTTCCTCTGCAAGGCTTGAATTTTGACATGGATGATCTTGAGAACATATTAGGACATTGGGGAGAAATTGAGGTCATTTTGATTCAAGGATCTTGATGCAACACAAAACCCTAATTTGGGGTAGACTGCTTTAGGAGATAGCTTGTCTGACCAACTCTTGAGCAACTTTGAGCAACTTGGAGATTTTTTCTTGCAATGTCTTAAGGAATATGAGAGGGAAAATTTTGGGGTACAACAACTGCCCCTGTTCAATCTTCTTAAACCTGAGGATGTAGATTGGCTTTCGTGCCTTTCGTGATCCGAAGGTGGAAGATGATTGAACACTAGAGTGCCCAGAAATTTGCACTCGCATGAAATGTTATTAGTATGGTGATGTCGGGAATGGGCTTACAGATGCCATTTGGAGATTGCTTGCGGGAGGATGGGCTTAAAGATGCCATCTGCAAGAGTGTCGATCGCATACGAGATTCCTTAGCGAGAGCTTGCATACCCGTTGTTGTGGAAGATTCCGCTTTGAGGAAGTCTGATCTTTGTTGAGATTTAGGAACTTGCTTGTATTTCAACTGAGAGAGCATCTCTACTGAGTTTTAAGAACTTGTCCATAATTCAACTGGAGGAAATCTGTCGAGATTTAAAACCTTATCTATAATTCAACCGAGGATAATTCAGTTGAGATTTAAGAACCGGTCAGTACTTCGATTGAGGAGAATTGCCGAGATTTAGAACCTTATCTGTAATTCAACCGAGACTAATTCAGTTGAGATTTAAGAACCGGTCAGTACTTCGACTGAGGAGGATTACCGAGATTTAGAACCTTATCTGTAATTCAACCGAGACTAATTCAGTTGAGATTTAAGAACTGGTCAGTACTTCGACTGAGGGAAACATCTTCATCAAGATCTAGGAACTGTCTGTACTTCAACGGAGGATAATTCTATTGAGATTTAAGAACTCGTCCATACTTCGATGGAGGAAAATTGTCGAGATTTAGAACCTTATCTGTAATTCAACCGAGACTAATTCAGTTGATATTTAAGAACCAGTCAGTACTTCAACTGAGGGAAACATCTTCATCGAGATCTAGGAACTGTCTGTACTTCAACGGAGGATAATTATGTTGAAATTTAAGAACTCGTCCACACTTCGACGGAGGAAAATTGTCGAGATTTAGAACCTTATCTATAATTCAACCGAGACTAATTCAGTTGAGATTTAAGAACTGGTCAGTACTTCGACCGAGGGAAACATCTTCATCGAGATCTAGGAACTATCTGTACTTCAACAGAGGATGATTCTGTTGAGATTTAAAAACTCGTCCACACTTCGACGGAGGAAAATTATCAAGATTTAGAACCTTATCTGTAATTCAACCGAGACTAATTCAGTTGATATTTAAGAATCAGCCAGTGCTTTGACTGAGGGAAACATCTTCATCGAGATCTAGGAACTGTCTGTACTTCAATGGAGGATAATTCTGTTGAGATTTAAGAACTCGTCCACACTTCGACGGAGGAAAATTGTCGAGATTTAGAATCTTATCTGTAATTCAACCGAGACTAATTCAGTTGAGATTTAAGAACTGGTCAGTAGTTCAACATAGCTGAGAACTTAACTGCATCCTTCCTGAAAGTTAAAGGTCAGTCGTATGCAATGCATGATATATATCAAGTAATGATGTTCTCAAAATAAATGAGATTGTTTTGTATGATGCGTATATGCATGTATCATGATGTATGGAAATGTAATGTTTTTTTTAGCTGGGGAAAATAAATCCCGGGTAGCTGCTGGAGAAACGAGTTGACTTCTTTATTTCCGCTGGGGATAGCGAATGAAGATGATTGCGAGAATAAACCTGCAGGAGAGGATAACTTCGTTGGGGAATAAGATGATGAGGAGATTACTCTGTAGAGAGGAGATGCTCTGCTGAGGATTCAACCGATAAATTCCGCTGGGGATGAATTATCGTTGCTGGTGGTACTGAATCCTGCTGGGGATTCGAATTCTGTTTGTGAAAGGAAAGAACTCCGTTGGGGATGATTTTTCAGTTGCGACTTCACTGGGGATAACCTTTTAGACTCTAATGGGGATAATCATTTGTGTTATGTTGGGGATAATCTTCCAAAGTCTACTGGGTATGATTCTCCAGACTCCGCTGGGGAAGCTTTTTCAGATTGCGCTGGGAAAAATTTCAAACTCCACTGGGGATATTTTGTATTCTGCCGAGGAGTATTCTTATACTCCGTTGGGGAATATTAGGACTGCCGGGGATATTAAGCCTTTTCAGTGTTGATGGTAGATAAACTCTGCTTAGGGAGAATATTACCGATTCATTCACAGTTGCAAGTCTCAGCTGGGGAGAGCTATCATTACTGTCTTACTCTGCGGGGAATGAAAGTACCTTTAGCCATATTCTTCAGCTAAATTTACCTTGTGCCTGGTGGACAGAGCAACTGTACAGTTTGAACAATTCTTATTTGCCCATGTTTCTGATGTTACAAGTAATGGTCTTTTGTTCCGCATGTAAATTTTTATGAGCAGCAATTAATGTCAAATGCATATATCAAAAATGAACATTGGACGTTTTTTGCAAAACAAAACTGAAAAAGGAAAAACAGTTTGAAATTTCTCTGAAAATGAATTGTATTGATTTTGAAGTTTGGCCTGTAAATAGGCGTTTTTGTACAAGAGGCTGACGTCCTAGTAAGAGAACGCCGCCGAATAATAGAATTTACACAATTTGTGAAAAACTAAACAAAACAGCTATGTAAATAATCCCACTGGGTTCCAACTCTGCTATTGCCTTTATGTCCTTGAGCATCTCATCACTTTGCTACTTGGTTGAAGATGAATCAGATTGATTAGTGTTGTCCGAGCTTGATGGTCGATACCGAAGTCTGGATGTAAGACGATCTAATGAGACATAGTGTTACGCTTTGATCCCTAATTTTTGCCTGGACCGCCCTTTTGGGTTTTCAGTCCACCGGGATACCCTTTTTTGCCCAAGCTGCCTTTCTTGGTTTTCGACTTGCCGGGTGTACAGATTTTTTATATTTTATCCCTTATTTTTCCCCGAACCCTTTTGGTTCGTCGGGAGCCCTTATTTTTGCCTAGGCCAGTCAACCTAGCTGGTCTTTGTTTATGTGTAGTATCTTTTCACTATGTCTGCATTGACGGGGTGAGGAAGGTCGTCACCATCCATGGTGGTTAGAATCATAGCTCCTCCTGAGAAGGTGTTCTTAACCACAAATGGCCCTTCGTAAGTAGGGGTCCATTTGCCCCTGGGATCACCTTGTGGAAGTATGATGCGCTTGATAACCAGGTCCCCAACTTGATACTCTTGTCGTCTAACTTTCTTGTTAAATGCCTTGATCATCCGTTTTTGGTACATCTGACCATGACAAATAGCAGTGAGTATCTTTTCATTAATTAAGTTCAGCTGATCAAGCCGGGTCTGAATCCAGTCATTTTCGCTAAAACCTGCATCCTTCATAATCCGAAGAGAGGGTATCTGAACTTCAATGGGCAAGACTGCCTCCATGCCATATACTAAGGAATAGGGTGTTGCCCTTGTTGACGTTCGCGCTGAGGTACGGTACCCATGAAGAGCAAATGGTAACATCTCGTTCTAGTCTTTGTATGTCACCGTCATCTTCTGCACAATCTTCTTAATGTTCTTATTAGCCGCTTCAACAGCCCCATTCATCTTCGGTCGGTAAGGGGAAGAGTTGTGATGTTGTATCTTGAACTGCTTGCAGAGCTCAGTGATCATCTTATTATTGAGATTGGTACCATTGTCCGTAATGATCCTTTCTGGTACACCATATCGACAAACCAGATTATGCCGAATAAACCGTGCCACAACGTTCTTGGTTACAGTAGCAAAGGAAGCTGCTTCGACCCACTTCGTAAAGTAATCAATTGCTACCAGGATGAAACGATACCCGTTGGATGCTGTAGGTCTGATCTCGTCGATCCTATCAATGCCCCACATTGCAAAAGGCCAAGGTGCCATCAAGACGTTCAGAGGTACTGGAGGTATGTGCACCTTATCAGCATAGACTTGGCACTTGTGACAGGTCCGAGAATGCTGATAACAGTCGGCCTCCATTGTGGACCAAAAATATCCTGCCCGTAGGATTTTCTTTGCCATGGTGTGTCCGCCGGAATGAGTCCCGAAAGTACCTTCATGCAACTCTACCATGATCCTTTTTGCTTCATTCTTATCTACACAACGCAGTAAGGTCGAATCATGGTGACGTTTGTAAAGAATACCATTGCTGATGAAGAACTTTGCCACGAACCTTCTTAGAAACTTCTTGTCATTAACAGAGGCACCCTCGGGGTACTCCTGAGCTTCAAGATACCTCTTCACCTCATGAAACCAGAGCTTTGCTGTTACCTCTTCAGTCTCAATGTCACAACAATGTGCAAGTTCGTCCAACCTTTCAATGATAATCCGGGGAGCTTCGTTGTCCCAATTGACTTTGAACATAGAAGACATCGTAGCCAGCGTGTCCGCCAACTGATTCTTTTCTCTAGGGAAATGTTTAAAGGTTATCTCCTCGAAATGGGGAAGCAACGTCAATACATATTCCTTGTAAGGAATAAGATTTGGGTGTTTCGTATCCCACTCACCTTTGATCTGACTGATCACGAGAGCGGAATCTCCGAAAACACTCAAGAACTTAATGCTTAGGTCAATTGCTGCTCGAAGACCCATGATGCAGGCTTCATACTCCGCCATATTGTTGGTGCAGTTGAAACATAGTCGGGCGGTGAACGGAGTATGAAAGCCTTTAGGAGATATGATCACGGCGCCAATGCCATTACCCAAAGCGTTTGAAGCTCCGTCAAAGTACATAGACCATCGGGATCCCTCCTCAGGTCCTTCATCCGGTCTAGGTGTCTCACAATCAGTTACTATCATGATACTTTCATCCGGAAATTCAAAGTTCATAGACTGGTAATCATCCATTGCCTGACGTGCCAAATGATCTGCCAACACACTTCCCTTGATTGCCTTTTGGGTCGTATACTGGATGTCATACTCAGTCAAAATCATCTGCCATCTTGCTATTCTTCCGGACAAGGCAGGTTTCTCGAAGATATACTTGATTGGATCCATCTTTGATATCAATAGAGTAGTGTGAGTCAGCATATACTGTCTCAGCCGGCGAGCAGCCCATGCCAAAACGCAACAAGTTTTCTCGAGCAACGAGTATCGGGTCTCGCAGTCGGTAAACTTTTTGCTAAGGTAATAAATAGCATGCTCTTTTCGGCCAGACTCGTCATGCTGCCCCAACACGCACCCCATTGAGTTGTCGAGTACTGTCAAGTATAGGATCAGAGGTCTCCCTTCAACTGAAGGAATCAAAATGGGTGGCTCTTGGAGATATTCCTTGATCTTTTCGAAAGCGGTCTGACACTTGTCATTCCATCTTACCACTTGATCTTTCTTTAGTAGCTTGAAGATTGGCTCACAAGTAGCAGTCAGGTGTGAGACGAATCGGGCAATGTAGTTCAGTCGTCCTAGAAAGCCTCTGACTTCTTTTTCTGTTCGTGGAGCTGGCATTTCCTGTATAGCCTTCACCTTTGCAGGATCCACTTGAATACCTTTATCGCTTACGATGAAACCCAGCAGCTTACCAGACCTCACCCCAAAGGTGCACTTGTTCGGGTTTAACCTCAGTTTGTACAACTTCAACCTGTCAAATAACTTCTGAAGGTGGTCAAGATGATCTTCCTCAGTCTGGGATCTTGCAATCATGTCGTCAACGTATACCTCAATCTCATGATGGATCATGTCATAGAACAAGGCGACCATGGCACGCTGATACGTTGCCCCAACATTCTTCAATCCGAAAGGCATAACCTTGTAGCAAAAGGTACCCTATTGAGTAATAAAGGTTGTCTTCTCCATGTCTTCGGGAGCCATTTTAATCTGATTATAACCGGAGAAACCATCCATAAAGGAGAATACCTTGTGCTGAGCGGTGTTGTCAACCAGAACGTCGATATGAGGCAGAGGGAAATCATCCTTGGGGCTTGCCCTGTTTAGATACAGATAGTCAACACACATTCAGACTTTACCATCCTTCTTCGGCACAGGAACCACGTTGGCCACCCACTGTGGGTAAGAAGTAACTGCTAGAAAACCGGTGTCGAACTGTTTCATCACTTCAGCCTTGATTTTCTCAGACATCTCCGGGCGCATTCGGCGGACTTTCTGTTTTACAGGAGGACAATCTTCCTTGGTAGGTAATCGGTGAACCACAATATCAGTATCCAAACCAGGCATATCTTCATAAGACCAGGAAAAGATCTCAACATAATCTTGCAGCATCTGAATCAACCGTTGTTTAACACTAGATTCTAGGTTTGCACCGATCTTGACCTCTTTCTTGTCTACCTCTGTACCCAAATTTATTGTTTCCACTGGCTCTTCATGCGACTGTATGGCCCTCTCTTCCTGAAGTAGCACTCTTGCAAGTTCACCAGGCACTTCACAATCATCTTCACCTTCGTCTTCGGCTAAGTTGATCAGACTTTCGAAGTCATAACCGGTAGTAGCAGAGTCGTTACCAGTGAGATCCATAGTGGATGTAGACCTGTATATGTGAGTGTGTGTAAAATAGATGTTTTGCAATATATAATAAAAGAAAAACAAGGAGCACAAAATTTGAAATGCAAGAAACGTCCAATGCTTTTATTAATGATATATGTAGATGACACACATAAAGCCCTCACAAATGGAGCCCCGGTGCCCCGGTTAAGACACCGGGCCGTAAAGTTTAAAAATTGTCTGTTACAAATTTAAAACAAAAGTCTCATTACTGGGTGATAACAGAAGCGGGCATAGAATCCTTCGCTGTCCAATTGCTTAATCCACCGTTGGCAGTTGGGTAGATCCAACTGTCAATATCAAACTCTTCATCATCGTCATTGTTGTACCCCAAAATTTGCCCTCCCATATTCTTCAAAGTTTTGGCAAGCATCATCTCAAGTCTACTCAAGGGTTGCACAGTTCAAACACCCTCCTAAGCCAGCCAAATTAGGGTTTTGGTTCTTGCAAGGAAGTTGAGGTTTTCAAGGGCTCAATCAAGTCCCATATGCTCATACACATTGTCAAGCACCTACATGTCAAGTTTCAAGGCTCACAACATCAAGTTGCACAGTCAAAAACCCTAATTGCTCCACAGTCAACTGCAGGGGCAAAATGGTCATTTGGCAGTCAAAAGTCAATTTTTTTTGTCAAAGTCATATTTTGAAGCCACAATCATCATTTGATTAAGTCTTGATCATGATTCCACAAGCATGGCTCAAAAATCATCAAGATGCAAAAGTTTCTATTTTTGGACAGTTGAAAAGTCAACTGTAACTTGACCAAGGCATAACTTTTTCACGGTTCATCAGAAAAATCCCATCCAATGCTCATTTTGAAGGGGATGACATTTCCTACAACTCATCTTCACATTCCAAGTCCAAGAAATGCTCTCACAAAAAGTTATCAATTTCAACATTATAGGTCATTTTCAAAAGTCAACAAAAAGGAATTTTAAGTCAAAGACCATAACTTTAGATTGGTAAATCAAAATGACATGGGACCAAAGGCATTGGTTAGAGGACTTCAAGACCTTTCCAAAAGGTCCAAGAACATGTTCATATGATCAAAATTGAGCAAGATATGCATTGGAGAAGTTGGGAAATATTTGTGAAATGGCAAAAGTCAACTATCCTTGAAACTTCATTTTTTGACAAAAGGGCCCACTTTTTTCCACTTGGTTCAGCCTTGTCATTCCACCCACGTGTCCCATGATTAATTTCAAGATTAAACATTAATTTTTCTATTTTTATTTAATTTTATTGATTTAATTCATTTTAAATCCTTAAAATTCAAATAAAAATCAAAAAAATTAATTAATTGATATCTTGTGGTTTGAATGACCTTGATGAAGCATAATACACATACCAAAACCGTGCCAAGTCTATTTTAAGCATAAAAATTCAAATTTGAACAAAATTGGCAAGTTGCTTTAATGGTGGTTACGGAAAAATCCAAAGTTTAATTGCAATGGTTAAAGGCTCCTAAATGTGACTTATTCTCACTCATTACTATATATACATGCCTTGCAAGCCTCATTCACAACCCATAACTTTACACAAAACGGCCAGAGCAAAATCCAAAAAGTGTCAAAAAAAGTGTGAGATCAAAAGGAGTATTGCAAGCATTTTCAGGCCAAAAGGAGAACGTGACTCTCTTCTTTGCCATCCCCTGAAGCTAAATCAACCCTTGCCACGTCCTAAGATCCATCATACCACGCTGTAAGTTCTTCCCAGGTCCCCCAAAATTTCTATACATTTTTTTCTTTACATGCTTGTGTGTAGGTTCCAAAAGAAGGTTCATCATACACCTTCCTCATCCAAACGTCAAGTGTCCTCAAGCGTCCATCCAGTGGCCTAAAGATGACGCACATCACGCTCCTGGTCAACCTTGTGCATAGGCAAGCAAGAAAGTCAATGTGGCTTGGCTGGTTAATGGGCCTAAATTTCCAGATTCACCTCCTTAAGGGTCCAACACCCCCCTTGGTTCACTCTTTTTTCTTTTTGTTTTATATTTTCTAATTTAGTTATTAATTGTTTTTTTAATTATTATTATTATCACCAAAATTAACCAATTAATATTTTTCACAATAAAACCAAAAAAAAAAACATTTTTACTTATTAATTTATCTTGTAAATAAATACTAATAAATTGAATTAGTTTTAATTAGGCAACTTTAACTTTTTTTCTTAACAACTTAAATAAATTTAGAATGAGGTTTTTATTAACTTTTAATTTTATTTCCTTTTATTTTATTTTCATAAAAAACATAAAAATACAAAAAAAACTTTTATTTTTTTAATTAATTAATTAATTAATTAGTTATTAATTTTAATTTCATTTAGTCACAAAAAAGGACAAAAAATTTATTTCTTTTCTTAAAAGGGTCAAAACCCTTAAGACGTTCCCGATTTAATTCTCGCGCGCATTTATTTTGATTATTTATGTAACTGTCTCCAGATATGTAATAGTTAAATAGGAATTTTACCGCTTTATTTAATTTCTCGCATTTATTTACCAAAACGGGTTTTTATTTTTGGCGATGTATAGACCCGCGCCTTGTAATAGTTAGAATTTACATTTCTGCAATTTACTTTCCGCACTCCTAACTGTTAATAAAATGCATGAAAGAATGTATGTAAATAAAATCAATCCGTAGCTCACAAATAACATGCAAAGACAATTTAACTGAAAATTCAACACACATGCACATGCCACTCCTAGGGTACGCCTCACTGGTTGCCTCGAAAACGTGGTCATCAAGTATAGGGTGTCTTAGAGGTCGCCCTTTTATCCAAAAGATCCAGTTGCCTCGAAACGGTTGCCTCGGATAAAAAGGACCTAGGACATTAGGGTTACTTCTAAGGTGTCCTACCATTGCTTCGGTGACCACACTGTCCCGATAATCGAATTGACCCGAATAACTCTAACGATGGTGCTACCTACCTGTCAATGGTGGGATAACACTATCTAAAGGACTCTTACACAGCTTAATTCCTTAGAGTAGGTAGATTCTCATGGGTACTTTCTCTTTTTCAAAACAAACAAAAACAACTTTTCGCACCTACACTTTCAAAAGGTTTTCAAACAAATTTTTCATACACTCTTGAGGACAGATACAAGAGTTACTTAGAAATTTTTCAAACGAAACTTTTTTTCAAAACCCACACACACTTGAAAAGCAAACAAATTTTTAAAACATAAGAGCAAGTACCTAAGAGCCCGTGGATAACCACGGATAGAAAGGGTGCTAACACCTTCCCTTTCTATAAATCTACCTCCCGAACCGAGAAACATTCTCGAATAAGGAATTTTGCTGTGCTTTTGTCCTTTCCATGTTGGAGAACATAAAAGACGGTGGCGACTCTTGCTTACCGCGACATTTCGCGAAACCAGCTAAAAAACAGTCAGTTCTATTTCCACCGATCACAGAACTGGCGACTCTGCTGGGGATATTAATAAAGTGAGGTGTACCTTAGGAATAATTCATCATCATGTTTTCAATTGCTTGATCTATTTGCTTTAAAATTGCGGGCCTGTTTTAGGAGTTTCATAGATCCTAACCCGAATCTGGGGGATACCTCTTAGAAAGTAGCAACAAACTGTGAGGGAACTGTGCGGGGTATACCGACACGGTCGAAGCAGTTTGCTACGTTGATATGGCACTTTGGTGAGTACCGGTAACCCTTGAGTCAAGTCAAGGAGAGTACGGGGCCGCCGCATGGTGTCGTGAAGCATCAACTGACCTTAGGAACCTTACTTGAACCATCCTGGCCTCTTTAGGGGTAGTGAGATGACTGACTTTGGTGCAGTCCGAAGTTGGTTGATACTCGATACTACACTCATTGAGGGTTGTTTTCTTGGAATATTTTGATCGCCAGTTCAGTGGCTAAATCAAAACAATGAACACAGAAAACAACCCTATGATATTGAGCTCCTTAGAACCCGTTTACTTTTGATAGGACAGGTTTTTGAGCCCACCAACTTCAAGAGGGTAGTACCCCAAATTTCATGCTGGCCTAAACTCTAAGGGCTCTGTATGACTTTTGTGCCTTCAAACTTGAATTACTTGCACACTTGTTATCTAACAACACGAGTTCCTTGTAGGTTTTGTTTACAGTCCTTAATTGGGACTCATTACATGGCCTACTTACATCACTCCATGCATAACATAACATCATACCATTGCATACATCCTACATAAGGACTAATCCATTTCAAGGATCTCAAGGGTTTGTGATGCAGGTCATGATGAACCAACTGTCTAGCAAGGGGCAAAGGGGATTTATTTTCCCCTAGTCAAGGTTGATAACTTGAGTCAGGGGCTATGACCCACTCGATATGGTGAGCTTTGACTCTTAAAGAAGGACTCTCCATAACATGAAGTTCCTTCAATCAAGCCACCCAAATTCAAATTCTAACAATTTTTCTTGTTTACCTCACAAGATCCTTGAAAACATTGCATGCGTACATACATATCATTGCATTACAGGTACCCTTTGTACAAGTCACTTACCTTCTTTGCTGTTTATTTCAGCAATGGCTTCCCAACAAGACAACCGGGACCTTCATATTCAAGAGACTCAGTTTGGGGAAATCCTCCTAAATCTATCCAAGGGACAGGAAGAGCTGAGAACACTCCTCATGGGGACTTTGGTCAGGAACAGTTCTGAGGACGATAAGGACGAAAGGCTGAAACATCTGCAAGCTGAGGTGGATACAATGAGAACCCAGATGCTGGGGAAAATGGCTCTTATCCAAGACTTATCTCAAAGACAAGGAGATCTCAGGGTTCTCATCAACCAACTACTTCGGGATAACCAAATGGGGCAAACATCTAAGGTTGAAAAGCAAGCCATCATTCAACCACCTGTGGTGCAAGAAGACAAGGGAGAATCTCCTCAGTTTGCTTCAGGGTCACAAGCCCAGCACCAACCTCACCAGCGTCAGCAGGGTAATCGGCGTAAGCAAAATACGTCTGGAAGACATTTCTCGGAGACTGGTATACCATCATCACTGATACTGAGACACTTGTTGGAGGTCAAGCTGATTGCTTTAAAAGATCCTCCTAAGAATCTCAACATAACCTCCCTGAAGTACAATCCTGATGAAAGGTGTGCCTACCATTCTGACAGTCCTGGACATGACACTGACGACTGTTGGAGCCTGAGGAACAAGATTCAAGACTTGATCGACGGAAGGGTGCTGGAGTTCATGCCGGGTGGCAAAATGAAAATCTTCTGCTGAGAATCTTCCATCTGAGATGACTAGTGCAAACTAAGAAGCTTTTGTTTATTCGAATGTTCAAGTTGTATTTTTCTTTGATTGTTCAAACATTTGTTCATGTCAAACTCTTTTACTTTATCAATGCATCACATATGTCTGTTTTGAATCAATATATTCGCATTCGCTATATTCAAACTGCTTTCATTTTTTGATGTCCACTCTCAATTAATAATTCTAAGCCTCTTGAGGGAGGATGACGAAAACGATACCACGATCTTTACAGTATGCTTTTGAACAGACCCCGCTGATGAGGTACAGGCATTGTTTCAAATCCTAAACACTGGAGTTATAAGGATGATAATCCCTCGTCAACCCCTTTGAGCCAAAGAAGTAGGAGTTTTCTTTTTGAAAATTAAAACCCTTAATCATAACCTGGGGCAGGGTAGTTCTCTCAGCTGATCCAAGTGCACAACGAATGGCACCAAGGGAATCCTTACAAAACAAAAGACAATGATGGTTCCGAATGATCATAAGGACAGGCAGTCATCATTTCTCAAAATAAAAGCCCAACAAGTCAAAACCTATGAAGGAGACTTACAAAAACTGGGGCATCCCGCTGACTGTAATCACAATAAAGGAACAGTTCAGGCAAAAATAGGGATAATAAAATAAAAAAGAAAGAGTTCACACAAACCCTGAACAAAAAGAAATAACTGCCTATTCAAAATAAAATGTCAACATCCGAACCATCATGGGAATATTAGGACAAAAACTCAAACAAGGTCTAACGCACGATCAGCTGAGTTTAGGTTTGAAGAACATCACGAAGAACGGGTGGGTACAAATAAAATTTGAGCCTTTATCCTTTGTTTCTTAAACCGTGAACCAGGCCACGTTACAATCCTTAAAAGTCCTAGCTGAGGCATGGGTTAGTTCGAAAGCATACTGTTACAAAGGTATCCTGACTCCTTAAGGCTTGCTGTAAAATCCTGAGTTGACATCTTACAAAATTTGCTTGTTTTAATGAAAAAATACATTTTCGAAAACTTCAAGACAGACATAAGCTTTGCATCTTTAAATAACATTATTTGCATATGACTTTTTGTTCGAACAACATAGAAGTTCGCACGACGAATGTCTAATGAACAAAAGCACCTCCAATCAAGGGGCATGGCATGATCATTGTCCAGCATCTGGGGCAGTTAGGTCAAGATTCGGAGAATCTCTCAAAAGGCCAACCAGCTTGGGGCAAATCTCCATCTGGATCACTCGGGGCATTGGACGATCAAACGAAGATCTTCTGGTGGTATGGAAACTCAATACTACTGACAGTGACAACTCCCTACATCCTGAGAATGTGGACATAGTCGAAAAAATACTACGCATAATCGAAGACCCGCTAGGTTGACACACCTAGGCAAAAATAAGGGCTTCCCGGCGAACCAAAAGGGTTCGGGCAAAAATAAGGGATGAAAATGAAAAAATCTGTACACCCGGCAAGTCGAAAACCTGAAATGGCGGCTTGGGCCAAAATGGGTATCCCGGTGGACTGAAAACCCGAAAGGGCGGTCCAGGCAAAAGTTAGGGATTAAAGCGTACGACTATGTCCCGGCATCTTGTCACTTGCCTACCAGAAGAAGATTTGTCAAATCGGCCGTCCTCCAGCACCTCTACAGGTACCTTCTCCCACAGAAGCTGGGGCAATAAGAGTTGCCCAAACTGTACAGCTGCTTTCCTCCAGGTACAAGTTAGATTCAGTTGAAGAATTTGACCAAGATACCTCTACTCCCCGGGAGTAAGACAAGGTTCAACAATACTCTCCCCAAGCAGAGTTGGTCTCCCGTCAGCCCTAACAAGGCACTGTATCTCTGGAAAATCAGCAATACTCTCCCCAAGCAGAGTTAGTCTACAGTCAGTCTTAAGGAGGTTGGGTACCCCCAGCAAATCTCAGCATTCCCCAGCGGAGTATATAGATTATTCCTCAGCAAGCATCCCCGGCAGTCTTAATATAAGATGGTTCCCCGATGGAATACAGACATCCAGTGGGGCTGTTCCCCAGTGCAGTCCAAGAGTTTCCCCAGGAGAGTTGTATCAACCTCCCCAGTAGATTCTGGAAGCTTATCCCCAGTATGAAGCTTATCCCCAGTAGATTCTGGAAGCTGATCCCCTGCAGAACGAACACGTCTCCCGGACTTTATTCAAAGGTTATTCTCCACCAGAGCTTATAACTGGGTTATCCTCAGCTAAAAACCACGGAAAGATCGTCCTCGGCGAAGTTCTTCCTATCCCCGGCGGAGTTCATCGGATCTTCCAACATAACTCATTAACGGTATCCCCAGCGGAGTTATCATCAAACCTCAACAAAGTATCTCTTCCCACAGAGTAATTCCCCACAGAGTAATCTCTCCAACAAGTTTATTCCCCAACGAAGTCATCTTCTCCTACCGGTTTATTCTTGCAACCATCATCCCCAGCGGAAATGAAAAACTCTACTCTTCAACCTCAGCCCAGGATTCAACTTCCCGGCGTTCGTCAAGGATTTATTTTCCTAGACGAAGATACATTCATAAACATCACATCATGATACATGCATATGCGCATCATATCATACAATCTCATTTATGTCGAGAACATCATTGCTTGATCCATATCATGCATTGCATACGACTGACCTTACCTTTCAGGAAGGATACAGTTAAATGATCAGCTATGTCAAAGAAGACAGATACAGTCAAAAAAGACAAATCCAGTCAAAAGAGACAAATCCAGTCAAAGAAGACAAATCCAGTCAAAGAAGAGAAATCCAGTCAAAAAAGACAAATCCAGTCAAAGAAGACAAGTCCAGTTAAATCCCCAAGGTTTTTCTGATGCTCATCCAGTCAAAGAAGACAAATCCAGTCAAAAAAGACAAATCCAGTCAAATAAGACAAGTCCAGTTAAATCCCAATGGTTTTTCTGATACAAATCCAGTCAAAGAAGACAACCCGTCGTTATAGACACTCGTCATTTAAGACAACTCGTCATTTAAGACAACTCGTCATTGAAGACAACTCGTCATTGAAGACAACTCGTCATTGAAGACAACCCATCAATGTAGACACCCGTCAATATAGACACCCGTCAATATAGACACCCGTCAGTGAAGACAACCCGTCATTGAAGACAACTCGTCATTGAAGACAACCCGTCATTGAAGACAACCCGTCATTGAAGACATCCGTCATTGAAGACAACTCGTCATTGAAGACAACCCGTCGTTATAGACATCCGTCATTATAGACATCCGTCATTATAGACACCCGTCATTGAAGACAACCCGTCATTGAAGACACCCGTCATTGAAGACAACCCGTCAATATAGACACCCGTCAATGAAGACAACCCGTCATTGAAGACATCTCGTCATTGAAGACGTCTCGTCATTGAAGACAACCCGTCATTGAAGACAACCCGTCGTTATAGACACCCGTCATTATAGACATCTCGTCATTAAAGACAACTCGTCATTGAAGACAACTCGTCATTGAAGACAACCCATCATTGAAGACAACCCGTCATTGAAGACATCCCGTCATTGAAGACAACTCGTCATTGAAGACAACTCGTCATTGAAGACAACTCGTCATTGAAGACAACTTGTCATTGAAGACAACTCGTCATTTAAGATAACTCGTCATTGAAGACAACTCGTCATTTAAGACAACTCGTCGTTGAAGACAACTCGTCATTGAAGACAACTCGTCATTGAAGACATCTCGTCATTGAAGACAACTCGTCATTAAAGACAACCCGTCAATATAGACACCCGTCAGTGAAGACAACCCGTCATTGAAGACATCTCGTCATTGAAGACATCTCGTCATTGAAGACAACCCGTCATTGAAGACAACCCGTCGTTATAGACACCCGTCATTATAGACATCTCGTCATTAAAGACAACTCGTCATTGAAGACAACTCGTCATTGAAGACAACCCGTCATTGAAGACAACACGTCATTGAAGACAACCCGTCATTGAAGACAACTCGTCATTGAAGACAACTCGTCATTGAAGATAACTCGTCATTGAAGACAACTTGTCATTGAAGACAACTCGTCATTTAAGACAACTCATCATTGAAGACAACTCGTCATTTAAGAAAACTCGTTGTTGAAGACAACTCGTCATTGAAGCCAACTCGTCATTGAAGACATCTCGTCATTGAAGACAACTCGTCATTGAAGACAACCCGTCAGTATAGACACCCGTCATTGAAGACAACCCGTCATTGAAGACAACTCGTCATTTAAGACAACTCGTCATTGAAGACAACTCGTCGTTGAAGACAACTCGTCATTGAAGACAACTCGTCATTAAAGACGACTCGTCATTGAAGACAACTCGTCATTGAAGATCACTCGTCGTTGAAGACAACCCGTCCATGAAGACAACCCGTCCAAAGAAACAACTCGTCAAGAAAGACAAAACCTCCTCTGGTTCAGTTAAATCCTAAAGATTTTTCTGAGATAACCTGTCAGTAGAGACAACCCATCAACCTTTTGAAGTTCTAGATTCGATACCTGTATCTAGCCAGGGCATGTCTGTGAGCGACTGAGTGAGGATCAGCACCTGTAATAGGCCAGGAAATTATCTTTCTCAGGTACGCAAGTTCTCTCTAAGGAATCTCTTACGCGATCGACACCTAGATGGCATCTATAAGCCCATCCACATACCAACAGTCTCCAAATGGCATCTATAAGCCCATTCCCGACAAGGTTCTGTCACATCTCCAGATGGCATCTATAAGCCCATCCTCCTATCCACCATCTCTCCAAATGGCATTTGTAAGCCCATTCCCGACATCACACTGTTGATACTCTACTATGTGAGTGCAAATTTTTGGGCACTTTAGTGTTCAATCATCTTCCACCTTCGGATCACGAAAGGCACACAAGCCAATCTACATCCTCAGGTCTAAGAAGATTAAACAGGGGCAACTGTTGTACCCCAAAATTTGCCCTCGCATATTCTTCAAAGTTTTGGCAAGCATCATCTCAAGTCTACTCAAGGGTTGCACAGTTCAAACACCCTCCTAAGCCAGTCAAATTAGGGTTTTGGTTCTTGCAAGGAAGTTGAGGTTTTCAAGGGCTCAATCAAGTCCCATATGCTCATACACATTGTCAAGCACCTACATGTCAAGTTTCAAGGCTCACAGCATCAAGTTGCACAGTCAAAAACCCTAATTGCTCCACAGTCAACTGCAGGGGCAAAATGGTCATTTGGCAGTCAAAAGTCAAAATTTTTGGTCAACATCTTAATTTGAAGCCACAATCATCATTTGATTAAGTCTTGATCATGATTCCACAAGCATGGCTCAAAAATCATCAAGATGCAAAAGTTTCTATTTTTGGAGAGTTGAAAAGTCAACTGTAACTTGACCAAGGCATAACTTTTTCATGGTTCATCAGAAAAATCCCATCCAATGCTCATTTTGAAGGGGATGACATTTCCTACAACTCATCTTCACATTCCAAGTCCAATAAATGCTCTCACAAAAAGTTATCAATTTCAACATTATAGGTCATTTTCAAAAGTCAACAAAAAGGCATTTTAATTCAAAGACCATAACTTGAGATTGGTAAATCAAAATGACATGGGACCAAAGGCATTGGTTAGAGGACTTCAAGACCTTTCCAAAATGTCCAAGAACATGTTCATATGATCAAAATTGAGCAAGATATGCATTGGAGTAGTTGGGAAATTTTTGTGCAATGGCAAAAGTCAACTATCCTTGAAACTTCATTTTTTGACAAAAGGGCCCACTTTTTTCCACTTGGTTCAGCCTTTTCATGCCACCCACGTGTCCCATGATTAATTTCAAGATTAAACATTAATTTTTCTATTTTTATTTAATTTTATTGATTTAATTCATTTTAAATCCTTAAAATTCAAATAAAAATCAAAAAAATTAATTAATTGATATCTTGTGGTTTGAATGACCTTGATGAAGCATAATACACATACCAAAACCGTGCCAAGTCCATTTTAAGCATAAAAATTCAAATTTGAACAAAATTGGCAAGTTGCTTTAATGGTGGTTATGGAAAAATCCAAAGTTTAATTGCAATGGTTAAATGCTCCTAAATGTGACTTATTCTCACTCATTACTATATATACAAGCCTTGCAAGCCTCATTCACAACCCAGAACTTTACAAAAAACGGCCAGAGCAAAATCCAAAAAGTGTCAAAAAAAGTGTGAGATCAAAAGGAGTATTGCAAGCATTTTCAGGCCAAAAGGAGAACGCGACTCTCTTCTTTGCCATCCCCTGAAGCTAAAGCAACCCTTGCCACGTCCTAAGATCCATCATACCGCGCTGTAAGTTCTTCCGAGGTCCCCCAAAATTTCTATACATTTTTTTCTTTACATGCTTGTGTGTAGGTTCCAAAAGAAGGTTCATCATACACCTTCCTCATCCAAACGTCAAGTGTCCTCAAGCGTCCATCCAGTGGCCTAAATATGACGCACATCATGCTCCTGGTCAACCTTGTGCATAGGCAAGCAAGAAAATCAATGTGGCTTGGCTGGTTAATGGGCCTAAATTTCCAGATTCACCTCCTTAAGGGTCCAACACCCCCCTTCGTTCACTCTTTTTTCTTTTTGTTTTATATTTTCTAATTTAGTTATTAATTGTTTTTTTAATTATTATTATTATCACCAAAATTAACTAATTAATATTTTTCACAATAAAACCAAAAAAAACATTTTTACTTATTAATTTATCTTGTAAATAAATACTAATAAATTGAATTAGTTTTAATTAGGTAACTTTAACTTTTTTTCTTAACAACTAAAATAAATTTAGAATGAGGTTTTTATTAACTTTTAATTTTATTTCCTTTTATTTTATTTTCATAAAAAACATAAAAATACAAAAAAAAACTTTTATTTTTTTAATTAATTAATTAATTAATTAGTTATTAATTTTAATTTCATTTAATCACAAAAAGGACAAAAAATTCATTTCTTTTCTTAAAAGGGTCAAAACCCTTAAGACGTTCCCGATTTAATTCTCGCGCGCATTTATTTTGATTATTTATGTAACTGTCTCCAGATATGTAATAGTTAAATAGGAATTTTACCGCTTTATTTAATTTCTCGCATTTATTTACCAAAACGGGTTTTTGTTTTTGGCGATGTATAGACCCGCGCCTTGTAATAGTTAGAATTTACATTTCTGCAATTTACTTTCCGCACTCCTAACTGTTAATAAAATGCATGAAAGAATGTATGTAAATAAAATCAATCCGGAGCTCACAAATAACATGCAAAGATAATTTAACTGAAAATTCAACACACATGCACATGCCACTCCTAGGGTATGCCTCACTGGTTGCCTCGAAAACGTGGTCATCAAGTATAAGGTGTCTTAGAGGTCGCCCTTCTGTCCAAAAGATCCAGTTGCCTCGAAATGGTTGCCTCGGATAAAAAGGATCTAGGACATTAGGGTTACTTCTAAGGTGTCCTACCATTGCTTTGGTGACCACACTGTCCCGATAATCGAATTGACCCGAACAACTCCAACGATGGTGCTACCTACCTCTCAATGGTGGGATAGCACTATCTAAAGGACTCTTACACAGCTTAATTCCTTAGAGTAGGTAGATTCTCATGGGTACTTTCTCTTTTTCAAAACAAACAAAAACAACTTTTCGCACCTACACTTTCAAAAGGTTTTCAAACAAATTTTTCATACACTCTTGAGGACAGATACAAGAGTTACTTAGAAATTTTTCAAACGAAACTTTTTTTCAAAACCCACACACACTTGAAAAGAAAACAAATTTTTAAAACATAAGAGCAAGTACCTAAGAGCCCGTGGATAACCACAGATAGAAAGGGTGCTAACACCTTCCCTTTCTATAAATCTACCTCCCGAACCGAGAAACATTCTCGAATAAGGAATTTTGCTGTGCTTTTGTCCTTTCCATGTTGGAGAACATAAAAGACGGTGGCGACTCTTGCTTACCGCGACATTTCGCGAAACCAGCTAAAAAACAGTCAGTTCTATTTCCACCGATCACAGTCATCCCCGATAGCATTCACTCCCACATCCTGTTTAGGCTTTTCTGGTGCTCCGAACTCGATCTCTTTAGCGTCAATCAAGTCCTGTACCTTATTCTTCAAGACCCAAAAGTTATTTGTATCATGCCCCGAGCTGTCGGAGTGAAAAGCACAGCGGGCATTCGGATCGTACATGGGTGATGCAGTGTTGGGAGTCTTCGGGGCCTCCTTTAGAATCACCAAGTTGGTTTTCAATAACTGTGGCCGAATTTGGGATAAAGTCATGTTGAGCTGAGTGAATTGTCTTTGTGGCCTTTCGGCCCTTGATTGATTGTTGCGCTGAGGAGCACCAACAAGTCTTGATATAACCACCGCATTAACAGCTTGGCAACGTTCAGGTCTATTATGGCTTTTTGAACTGTAAACAACATTGGACTCTTTCTTAAAAGGCTTCTTCTCGGTGCTTGACAAAGCACCCTTCTTTATTTTACCAGATTTGATACCAGCCTCAATTATTTCCCCGATCATGATTAGCTCCGAAAACCCGGATGAAGAACTTCCAATCGGATGGTTGAAATATGAACCAAACAAGGTCCCCAGAAACATATCTACTAACTCCCTATCGACCAAGGGAGGTTTCACTCTTCCAGCAAGGTCCCTCCACTTCTGAGCATAATCTTTGAAACCTTCACCCACAGCCATGGCCACACCCTGGAGTTGGGTACGCGTGGGAGCGAGGTCGGCATTGTATTGGTACTGCTTGTAGAAATCAGCGGCCAAATCTTCCCAATTACGGATACTAGCTCCTTCTAACTGGTAAAACCATTCAAGCTGAGTCCCTGAAAGATTGTCTTGAAAGAAGTGGATCCAGAGATTCTTGTCAGTGGTGTATGGCTGAATCTTCCTAACATACTAACGGAGGTGCAGTTTTGGGCAAGAAACCCCGTCGTATTTAGCAAATATCGGTGCTTTAAACTTGTGGGGAATTACCACCCCAGATGACAGACCCAAATCTCCAAAGTCCAAACCAGGCACTTTCTGAACTTTCATCCCGCTCAACCAGTCTTCCAGCTGCTTATATCTATCCGCAGCCGGAGGATACTGGTCTTCATCGAAGTCAGTCTCGTTGTCTGAAACCACATGGCTAGGAGCCCTCCTTTCTTCCTGATTATCTCCCCCTCCAGATGAGTGGGTCAAATCAACCTCTACTCGCAAATCGTTTCCGAATCTGCGACCCATATTAAATAGGACCTTCTTCTTCTTCTTTTTCTTCTTCTCTTTCAGGATAAGGGCCTTCAGATCTTGCTAACCCTTAGCTAAGCTCATGAACAATTCCTGGAACTGGGCGTTTTGAGCTCGCAGAGCCTTGATTGCTTGTTCAGTTGATGGTTCAGAAGACATAATGCTGAAATAAACAGCGAAGAAGATGAGAAATCTGTAAGGGTACCTGTTATGAGGTGCATGGAATGAAATGCGTATGATATGATTTCAAAGACTTTTAGGGATTCAAATTCGTAAACAAAACGAAACACACTTTTATTAGATAAACTTTGAATTCAATTGTTCAACAAATTCCTTTGAGGCGTTACAAGAAAGAAAAACTGAAAAGTAAATCAAAACTAGAAATAATCAAAAAAATACAATCAGTGCTCCCATGGTCGCTTCTTGTCGGTGCGGACATAGTCATTGAGGATCCGCTCATTCTCCAGTTGCCTTGTCAACTTCTGAATCTTCTTTTCTTGCTCGTGATGCTTTTCTCTGTAAGTATCCCGCTCTTCTCTCAGCTGCATCCATGATCTCTTTAGTGCCCTAATGTCAGTAGGCATGTACGGGTGGAGAATGGTAGGAGGAACCCCTTCCTCATTAGCAACTTCAACAATGATAGGCAAGACGGCTTCGTACGGCATTCCCAGCTTTTAGACACGTATACGAACCCATCAGAGATATGGCTCCATCAGAAGAGAAGTCTTTGCACCCAGCTCGTACGGATCAGACCTGTGTACTCTATCCCAAGCTCTTATGAATCTGCGACGTTGCTCGTCACTATCCCCTTGGAAATCAAAGACAATACTAGGCATTAGCAACTCATGAGGTCCTTCCCTTCTAGCTCTCCCAAACTGACATAAGGCCAAGCACGGATTATAAGTGATTCCTCCATTGGTTCCTATCAGTGGAACATTGGGGTATTCCCCACAGCGATCAATAATAGCCACCTCGTCCATACCCTTAATAGTCCAAATGATGTCATTATGAGAGAGAGACATAACGCTGTAGGCCCAGCCCATGCCTTCTTTGTTCTTCAAAACTGATTTGGGGAGGTGAGAAATAAACCACCTCGCCAGCAACGGAGCACAACACATAAGGGTTCCTCGCTTCCGAGCAGTACAAGCATAAAGAGAATGAAGAATGTCACCCAAGAGAGTGGGCACAGGATTACCGGACAAAAAAATCTTCACTGCATTCACGTCGACGAAAGCATATGAGTTAGGAAACAACACCAAACCATATATAAGAAAATCCAGAATGTCCTCAAACGCTTGAAAGTCTAGACTGTCCCAGAACTGATTAGCCTTACCAACCAAGAACTTAGTCAAAAAGCCCTTTGCTCCACTACGAGTTTCCCAATTAGACATCAACTCAGCCTTTGTCAGATGGAGGGCTGAAGCAATTTCTTCCGGCCTAAGGATCTTCTTCTAACCTGTGAACGGGGTCTGTTCTAGAATAGAGATACCAAGCAGACCAGAGAACTCCTCTAGAGTGGAGACTAACTGGTAGTCCGGAAAAGTGAAGCAATGGTACAGTGGATCAAAGAACTGGACTAAGACACTCATAATCTGTTCGTCCAATTTGGAAGTGACCAAACCCAAGAGGTGACCATGTCTCCTGATAAAGGAGGAAGTATCTGAAATCTTTGCAACCAATTCCTTGAGCTGAGTAAGAATCTGGACAAAGTTGATCCGAATGGTGTTTCTACGCATGGGAGCCATGACCTACAAAACAGAACAAAGATGAATCCCCTCTGTCTTTGAAATGGGTTAGTCCAATGCAAGATGCATGCAATGTCATGATGTCATGATGTCATGATAGAAAACACACCACAATTATCCACAAATAGCAAACATGGTAAAGGCACACAAGTCACACATATAGCCCTTAGATTTCAGGATGGCAAGGAGCTTAGGTACTACCCTCTTTCAGTGTAGTTGGTTCAAACCTGTCCTAAAAATAGTAACCGGGTTCTAGAGGATCTCAATATTACTGCCTACCCTCGATCGGTCATAATTCCAGTTTAGCAACCTTTTCTTGCAGCCAGAATCATCGCGAGAGTTTAGTCTCAATGAGTGTAGCATACTGCTACTGTTCTATGGCCAAGTTGGTCAATTTAAAGGTTCTAAGGTCAGTTAGTGCTTAATGACCCCTTAGCATACCCATATTCTCCTCATTGTGCCACAAGGGATATCGGTACATACTAAAGTGCCACACCAACGTAGCTACTGCTTCAACCGTATCGGTCTACGCCGTACAGTTCCCTCATAGTTTATTGCTACTTACCTAAAGGGTATCCCCCAGATCTGGGTTAGGATCTATAGCAACTCCGATACAAGCCCACAAATATAAAGCATACAAGTCAAGCAATTGAAAATAATATGAACTATTCCTAAGGTACACCCCACTTATTAATACTCCCCAACAGAGTCGCCAGTTCTGTGATACGGTGGGAAGAACTGACTGTTTTTTGGAATGCTGGTTTGCGTTTTGCGTTTGTTTCCGCAAAATGTCGCGGTAAGCAAGAGTCGCCACCGACTTTTATTTTATCCAATAAGGAAAGGAAAAAAGCACAGAAAAATTCCTTTTTCGAGATATTTCTCGGGTTCGGGGGGTAGATTATAGAAAGGGAAGGTGTTATCACCCTTTCTATCCGTGGTTATCCACGGGCTCTTAGGTACTTGCTCAAATGTTTTAAAAAATTGCTTTCTTAGTGCTTGTGGGTTTGAAAAAGTTTTTGTTTTGAAACTTTGATTTAACTCTTGCTTCTGTCCTCAAGAGCGTATGAAGTGTTTTTGAAAACTTTGTTCGAAAAGTGTAAGTGTGAAAAGATTTTGTTTTTGAAAGAGTAAGTATCTAAGAACCATCTACCTACTCGAAAGAAGAATCGTTCTATGCTAATTTCCTTTAGACAATGCTATCCTACTATTGATGAGTAGGTAGCACCGTCGTTGGAATTTAGGGGTCAATTCGAATTAGGGACTTACGGTTACCAAAGCACTGGTAGGACATCTTAGCGGTAACCCTAATGTCTTAGATCATTTGTTTGAGGCAACAATATCCGAGGCAACCATTTCGAGGCGACTATGATCTTTTAGACAAGAGGGCGACCTCTAAAGCGACCTATACTCAATGACCGTGTACGAAGGCAACCAAGTTGGGTGTATCCTAAGAGTGCGCATGTGCGAGTGTGTCGTTTTCAGTTTATTTTTATCTTTGTACATGTTAAGGGTGATCTAAGTTGATTTTAGGTTAAAACATTCAGTCTTCTCATGCATCCCTATTATCAAACATCTAACAATTATAATTTGCGGAAATAAAATGCGGAATTTAAATTACAAGGCGTCGGGTATTTACATCGCCAAAGACAAACCCTTTAAAAAATAAATAAAGCGATAAAAAATAAATAAAGTCCTATTTACTATTACAATCCGGAAGCGAGTACATTATTGGATAAAAGAAAGTAAATCGCGTGCGGGAAATTAAATCGAGCGCGTAATTAGGGTTTTGACCCTTTTTGAGAGAAAATATCTTTTTTGTTGTTTTTTATTTTAAGAAAGAAATTAATCTAAATTAATTACTAAATTAAATAAAATAAATTAATTAAATAAAAATAAATTATTTTTGGGTTTTTTGTTATTTTAAGAAAGAAAAATAAAATAATTAATGTTTGTAATTAAAACCTTATTTAATTTAATCTAATTTTAATTATTTACAAAAAAATAGTTTAAAGTTATTCTAGAAAAAACTAATTAACTAATTAATGTTTATTAAAAAAAATAAGAGTTTAAAGTTTAATTAAATATGAAAATATTTTTGTGATTTTATTTTATAAAGAAAAGAATGTTTTTTATTGGTTAGTAAATGAAAAAAAAAATAAAAAATAAAAATAAACAAAATAAAATAAATGAGTAGAAGGGAGTATGGGCCTGATTATATGGTGTAGAAAGCAATTCTGAGGCCCATTAGAGTTGGCCTTGTTTGACTTTGGGAATCCAGCGCATATGCATTGACCAATGTCTTGGTGGACCTTCAGATCCTGGCCACCAGATCCGGCCTTTGGCCATCTGGCTATTGCATGGATGATGGTACACAGTAGGCTGCAGGTTTGAATATGCACGTGATCACCTGAAAGACAAAATTAAATAGAAATTGGGGGACCTGGGATTCGAACCCAGGTCTTGAAGGAGTTTGAACGTGCACGCTTACCACTAGGCCATGATGGTTTGTTTGTTAATAATATACAAAGAATATATAATAAAATAAAATAAGTCCATGGCCAGAAAAATTATTAAAAAAAACGCGCGCCATTTGGACGAACCAATGGGCAGGGGACACTTCATCGCCCCTGTCCTGAAACCTGTAAAAAACTTACCTGCGGATTTGAATCCGCAGCTAAAAGCGCAGGTCCATCCTAAAATCCATCTCAGGCTACATAAATCCATTCCAAGGACATGGTTGGATTCGTCTTGGCTTCCTGATCAACACCATGCCCTTCTTGAGTCCCAATTTTGACTGAAACAGAAAAACCCAAAAAACAAACGAAGAACCCTAGCTATGGTGGTTCTTCGTTCAGGCCAGATAAAAGCAATTGAATAATACCAATCGCTTGCAAATGTCATGTAGATTCAAAATATGGTATTGATTTATGAAAAGGATGCATAAATTCAGAGTTGCGAAATCAAGAACAGGGGTGGTTATCATGACACTTACAGCGCATTATGGGGTCTGAACAAGCTTGCTTTTGATCCAGGTAGATTAAATGAACACCCAGGAAGAGATTGGGACAAGTCTCAGTCCTTGAAAACACCTCTAAGCATGATTTAGATTTCAAGCTTTTTGTCACTTTTTTCAATTTCTGTTCTGCCTCCTTCTGCAATTGTCAACCCTGATCTCGATTGCTTTGGCTTGCTTATGTACTATGGAGTGTATTAGGGTAAGAATTATGGATTGGATCATCCCATATCAATGCCTTTGAATTTGATTTGATCTCCTCTTTACAACATGCCAAATTTGCCAAATCTCAATCTTTTTGCACATGAATTGGTCTGATTCGATTTTGATGATGTTAATGATGGTAATCAAATCCTGAAATAGCCAAAAGATCTCATGTTATCAAAGTTCTAGATTTTATATGATTTAATTTGATTTAAAATAAATAAATTCAATAAAAAATCAAATAAAATAATAAAAATGAAATATGAGCTCATGGCTAAAGCTAGGACACTTGGGCAATGGTGCAAGCTCAAATCAAGTGGAAAAGAATGGGCCCATTTGACAAAATTTGAAGTTTTAGGGATAGTTGACTTTTGGCAATTTTGCAAAAATGTCCAACTTCAACAATGCATAACTTCTTCAATTTTGAACTTCTGGAGGTTTTCTTGAACTTTTTAGAAATATTGAGATATCCTCTAACCAACCATTTTGGTATCATCTCATTTTCATATTCCATGCTCAAGTTATAAGCTTTGGCAAAAAAGGTGTTTTTGTTGACTTTCAAAAAGACCTATAATGTCCAAATTTATAACTTCTTGTGAGTGCATTTTTTTATCTTGGGGGTATGAAGATGGATTGTAATAAATTGAATCCTCTTAAAAATGAGCTTTGTATGAGTCATTTATCATAAAGTATGAGAAAGTTATGCTTGGTCAAAGTTGAGTTAACTTTTCCTACAAAACCCTAATTTAACAACTTTTGGGTCTTGATGAATTTTGAGTAATCCTTGATGAATCATGATCAAACCTTGATCAAATGATGAAATATCCTTAAAAATGAGAATGTTGACAAAAAATCTTGAAGTTTGACTGTATTTGGGTCACAGTTGACTTTTTCCCTAACACAGTCGATTTTTGGGCCCTTTGAGCAATTGACTGAGCAAACTTCCTCTGCATGGCTTGAATTTTGACATGGATGATCTTGAGAACATATTAGGACATTGGGTAGAACTTGAGGTCATTTGGATTCAAGGATCTTGATGCAACACAAAACCCTAATTTGGGGTAGACTGCCTTATGAGATAACTTGTCTGACCAACTCTTGAGCAACCTTGAGCAACTTGGAGATTTTTTCTTGCAATGTCTTGAGGAATATGAGAGGGAAAATTTTGGGGTACAACAACTACCATGGTATCAAACAGATTGAACAGACTGCCGGAGACGAGAACTCCGAAGAAGACAATTCCGACATCAGTAACATTGCTGGAACAAGCAAAATTACTCGTAGTGGGAGAATTTTCTCTCCAGAGATTGCACCACCAAAGGAAGAGTCTGGACCCGTTGCCATTCCAAAGATTACAGCCGTACCAGTGATTACACCTGAAAGTGTACCCGCCAACAATGATAATACAATTCCTATCCCTACTTCCGCCGCTGAGAATAAAGGAAAGAATGTCCAAGAGGAGCCTGTCTTGACGAAGGTTCAGTCACTAGTTATTCCTAAGACATCCAAAAAAGAGATGGAAGAAATCCTGAGGATCATTAAGAAAAGTGATTATGATGTGGTAGAACAACTGGGGCAGACCCCCTCCAAGATCTCTATGTTAGCCCTACTGCTGTGCTCTGAGGCACATGCTAAAGCTTTGGTCAAGTTTTTAAAGACAACGCACGTGTCGCAAGAGACTTCGGCTGATCAATTCCAAGAGTGTGTGGCCAGTTTAACAGCTGACAATGGCCTGGGTTTCTCCGATGCCGACTTGACCTCCAAAGGGAGAAAACATAACAATGCGCTACATGTCTCGGTGGAGTGTAGGGGAACCACCCTAGCTCATGTATTGGTTGGTACGGGATCATCTTTAAATGTCTTGCCAAAGAAAGCCTTGGATAGGTTGGATTGTGAGGGGCTGACCCTAAAGCCCAGTAATATCATTGTGAGAGCATTTGATGGCTCTAAAAGGATGTTCCATGGGGAGGTGGACATCCCGATCAAGGTGGGTACTCAGACGTTCAATTCAACATTTTACGTAATGGACATCCGTCCTTATTACTCTTTCCTGTTGGGACGTCCCTGGATTCACAATGCCGATGCAGTCACTTCGACTTTGCATCAGATGCTTAAGTACCCTATCCAAGGGAAAATTATAAATGTCCATGGTGAAGAGGAATACATGATTAGTCATCTGAATTCTTTTCGATATGTAGAATTGGATGGCGAATTCATTGAGACCCCTTTCCAACATTTTGAAGAAGTTTCTCAGGAAATAGTAGTGACCAAGGCGGTATCCTCAACTCCTGTGATCACAAGACCTGTACCTCAGATGTCTTCTCTAAAAGATGCAAGGGCAATAGTGGAAGAAGGCGGATCCACTATCTGGGGGAAGCTTCCCTACTTCCCTTTCAAACCAGACAAGTTTGGCCTGGGATTTACCTCGACTGCTCAAAAGGCCGTGCGCCGCTCCCATGCCGGAGGGCCACCTGTGAAGATCAGCCACCAAGGGGTTAATGCACTAGAGGACAGTGATGAAGATGGTAGCCTGAAAGACTGGATTTTTACTACTGTTGGTGGAGGACTGTGCAACTGGGAAGCAAAAGACTTTATTCTGATTACTTTCATACCGCAGTAATTTATCTTTTCCATTTTTATTGGATCTGTAATAATTCACAAACAATTCGTACTTTTTCAACCTTGTGTCTTACCCGAGGCACATAGGTCCATTTGTAAGGGTTCTTATTTCATTTTCATATGTCATTTTAATGAATCATGGACGCTTTTCATATTTAAAACTTTTGTGCTCATTGTCTTTCTTTTACATTTTGTTGTTTTAAGATGGCTATTCCCTTACACACACCCACACTTACAAATGTAGGTACCCTTCCACTCCGGAACCCATGGGTAACAATACTGCTATAGCCTTCAGTGACTCTGAAGATCTGGTCTACCAAGCCGAATACGAAGGTGAGGAAGACTATGAGGTGCCAGGGGAATTGGCCAGACTGCTACAACAAGAAGAAAGAGCTATTCTGCCTCATGAGGAGTTGTTGGACACAATCAAATTGGGTACAGAGGAAGACAAGAAATAAATTAGAGTGGGTGCCAACCTAGAGCCAAGTGTCAAGGAGCGCCTAATTCAGCTGTTGCATGAATATGTTGAGATCTTTGCCTGGTCATACAAAGACATGTCGGGACTCAATACAGGAATTGTAGTACACCGTCTACCCACAAGAGAATACTATCCACCAGTTAAACAGAAAGTCCGCCACATGAGGCCCGACATGTCAGAGAAGATCAAAGCAGAAGTTATGAAGCAGTTCAATGCTGGATTTATTGTTGTTACTTCCTATCCACAATGGGTTGCTAACATTGTACCTGTGCCTAAAAAGGACGACAAAGTGATAATGTGCGTGGATTATAGAGACTTAAA
Source organism: Vicia faba (assembly GCA_948472305.1). Classification (NCBI taxonomy): domain Eukaryota; kingdom Viridiplantae; phylum Streptophyta; class Magnoliopsida; order Fabales; family Fabaceae; genus Vicia; species Vicia faba. The sequence goes on from OX451737.1 coordinate 788,751,609, forward strand.
CAGGGCCAGCCTTAAAGATGATTTTCCACTTCCGCACATTGACATTCTGGTTGAAAATACAGCTCAGCACAAAGTATTTTCTTTCATGGACGGATTCTCAGGCTATAACCAGATCAAAATCGCACCTGAGGACATGGAGAAAACTACTTTTGTTACACAGTGGGGTATGTTCTACTACAAAGTGATGCCATTCGGACTGAAGAATGCTGGGGCAACCTATCAACGCGCCATGGTAGCTTTGTTCCCTGATATGATACATCATGAGATAGAGGTCTACGTAGATGACCTGATATCCCATTCACAAACTGAAGAAGAACACCTTGATCACTTGCAAAAGCTGTTTGTTAGGTTGAAGGAGTACAAGCTACGGTTAAATCCAAACAAGTGCACTTTCGGAGTCCGATCCGGTAAGCTCTTGGGTTTCATTGTCAGTAACAAAGGCATCAAGGTTGATTTTGCCAAAGTTAAAGCTATACAAGAAATTCCCGCTCCTCGCACTGAGAAGGAGGTCAGAGGTTTCTTGGGACGCCTAAACTACATTGCTAGGTTCATTTCTCACCTAACATCTACTTGTGAGCCAATCTTCAAGCTGTTGAAGAAAGATCAGGTAGTTAGATGGAATGCTGACTTTCAAATTGCTTTCGATAAAATCAAGGAGTATTTACAAGAGCCTTCTGTCTTGATGTCGCCCGTCGAAGGAAGACTGCTAATCATGTATCTGACCGTCTTGGATAATTCAATGGGGTGCGTACTGGGGCAGCATGACGAGTCTGGCCGAAAAGAGCATGCCATTTATTACCTTAGCAAAAAGTTTGCCGACTGTGAAACCAGATATTCACTGCTCAAGAAAACTTGTTGAGATTTGGTATGGGCTGCTCGCCGGCTAAGGCAGTATATGTTGACTCATACCACCTTTCTGATATCTAAGATGGATCCGATAAAGTACATCTTCGAGAAGCCTGCTTTGTCTGGAAGGATAGCCAGATGGCAGATGATCCTAACAAAATATGACATACAGTACATGACCCAAAAAGTTATAAAAGGGAGTGTGCTAGCTGACCATCTGGCTCATCAAGCTGTCGAAGATTACCAATCCATGAAGTTTGACTTCCCTGACGAGGACATCATGACATTGGACAACATTGAAGACTTCAGACCATATAACGCACCTGAACAAGGATCCCGATGGACCCTGTACTTTGATGGGGCCTCCAATGCACTTGCTAACGGTATCAGTGCTGTGCTCATCTCCCCATAAGGTTGCCATACTCCTTTCACAACCAGACTTTGCTTTAACTGTACGAACAACATGGCAGAATATGAAGCTTGCATCTTTGGACTCAAGGCTGCCATAGACTTGGGAATCAAATCTTTGATTGTGTTTGGGGACTCAGCTTTGGTCATCAGTCAGATCAAAGGAGAGTGGGACACTAAGCATCCAAACCTCATCCCTTAAAAAGAACATGTCTTGACATTACTACCACATTTCGAGCAGATTACCTTCGAGCACTTCCCGCGAGAAGAAAATCAGCTAGCAGATGCTCTAGCTACAATGTCATCCATGTTTAAAATTAACTGGGATAATGAGGCTCCCCAAATCACATTTGAACGGATGGATGAACTTGCACACTGTCAGGAGATTAATACCGAAGAAGTAGTGGACCAGCCTTGGTTCCATGAAGTCAAAAGGTATCTCAAGGCTCAGGAATACCCTGAAGGATCTACAGTCAATGACAAAAAGTTCTTAAGGAGATTCTCAGCTAAGTTCTTCCTAAGTAATGGTATCCTGTACAAACGCAATCATGATTCTATTATGCTCCGTTGTGTGGACAAGATTAAAGCTGAAAGGATTATGGCTGAATTGCATGAAGGTACATTTGGCACTCACTCTAGCGGGCATACAATGGCTAAGAAGATTCTACGGGCAGGCTATTACTGGTCTACCATGGAAGCTGACTGCTATCAACACTCCCGTACTTATCATAAATGTCAAATCTATGCAGACAAGGTACACGTGCCCCCGATTCCTCTAAATGTCTTGGCAGCTCCTTGGCCATTCGCTATGTGGGGAATCGACATGATTGGAGAGATCAAGCCTACAACCTCCAATGGACACCGCTTCATTCTAGTGGCCGTTGATTATTTCACAAAGTGGGTCGAAGTAGCTTCCTTCGCATCCGTGACTAAGAATATGGTTGCCCGCTTCATCAAGCAGAATCTTATTTGCTGGTACGATATCCCCGAAAGGATCATTACTGACAACGGTACGAACCTTAACAATACTATGATCACTGCCCTCTGCGAGCAGTTCAAGATTCAACATCACAATTCATCTCCCTATCGGCCAAAGATGAACAGTGTTGTCGAAGCTGCGAACAAAAATATCAAAAAGATCATACAAAAAATGATAGTCACCTACAAGGACTGGAATGAGATGCTACCGTTTGCTCTCCACGGGTACCGTACCACGGCTCGCACATCAATTGGGGCAACACCCTATTCTTTGGTATACGGCATGGAAGGTGTTTTGCCTATCGAGGTTCAGATTCCCTCCTTGAGAATCATGAAGGATGCTGGTTTGAGTGAAGACGATTGGATCCAAACCCGACTTGATCAGTTGAACTTAATTGACGAGAAGAGACTTACTGCTGTTTGCCATGGTCAGACGTATCAAAAATGGATGATCAAGGCTTTCAACAAGAAAGTCAGACGCCAGACATATCAAGTTGGAGATCTTGTGATCAAGCGCATCATCTTGCCACAAAGTGATCCCAGGGGCAAACAGACTCCTACCTACGAAGGACCATTTGTAATCAAGAACATCTTTTCTGGTGGGGCAATGATTCTAACCACCATGGACGGCGACGATCTGCCTCACCCTGCGAACGCAGACATATTCAAAAGATACTACGTATAAATGACCCGCTAGGTTGACACACCTAGGCAAGACAAGGGCATCCCGGTGAATCTAAAACCTGAAAGGGTGGTTCAGGCAAAAATTAGGGATAAAAAAAAAAAGTACACCCGGCAAGTTGAAAACCCGAAAGGGTGACTTGGGCAAAAAAGGGTTTCCCGGTGGATCAAAAACCCGAAAGGGCGGTCCAGGAAAAAGTTAGGGAATTAAAGCGTATGACTATGTCTCGTCGGATCACTTTAAGGACAATATCTTCATTGACAAACTTGGAGTTTTTGATCAATCCAATCATCTTCAGACGAAGCAACGAATGCACAAGATATTCGAAGTTACGAAGGCTATAGCAGAATGGGAACCCCATGGGATTTTTTACACATAACTATTTTTCTTTGTATAAATTCTTCTCATTTTTTATGACACCATCTTCTTACTAGGATGTTTATCTCCTTTGTACAAAATACTTATTCAAAGTAAATACAAAGATATCTCTTTAAAGTGCAGAAAACTATTTGCCTTTTTCTTTTTTACACTTGTGTTTTATGTGCAAAAACGTCCAATGATTCATTAATGAACATATGCATTTGAACATAATTACTGTTTACAAATAGACAGAAGTGAAAAAGAACAATTACTGACAGGTTGAGAGGATAGGAATATGTCTTTCGGCTATTCCATGAGTAATCCCTACAGTACATCATCTAGATCCCCGGCGGAGCTAAAATTTCAAACCCTTAATCCCCATCAGAGTTGAAACTTCAAACTCCCAATCCCCGGCGGAGCCAAAACCTTGAACTACAGATCCTAAGTAGAGCTGAAACCTTCATTCCCTAGCGGAGTCAAATTTCCAACTATCAATCCACAACAGAAACCATCCAGTTTCTCCAAATTCCCTAGTAAGTTATCTTAAATTATGAGAATCAACCAGATAACAGTTAAATTTTGTCTCTCCCCAACCTAGGTTGATTCCCCAGTAGAGTGGCATACAACCCAAACTCTTGAACCTACTCCCTAGCAGGATAGCTTCTTCCCCACAGAGTTTTTCATTGCTCCCCAGTGAAGTAGCCAGAATGAAGATTCTCATTCTTAACTCCCTACAGAAGTCATCAGAGTTTTCTCTACTTCCCAGAAGAACAAGGATCCCCTTTGTGTAATCTCCAGTAGATGTCATTAAATTTCCTTGGATTCTCCAAACAGATTCCTCAGGCAGTACATGGCATTACTTCCCCAAGCAGACTTTTGTCAATACTTCAAGACTTGAAGGATCCTCATATCCCCATAGAAGTTGTCAAGGATTTTAATCCCCCAACAGTCGCCAAGGATTTCTCATCCTCAGCAATTAAAGATTTTGAATCTCCAGCAGCGGTCAAGGATTTATTTTCCCGGCGGCAGTTAAAGATTTTATCCCCAGCTGTTAAGGATTCATTTTCCTCAGCAATACCACAAATCAGCTTACATGCGCATACATTACATTCATATATCATAAACATTGATAAAAGCAGATTTATTGCATCATACATTCCATGTAACATAACTCTGTGTTTCAACTAACATTTTACCCTTTTCAGGATAAGATTAACAGCTATCTTTAACAATGTTCAAAGATTCATGATGCAATACAGATACTCTCCAGACAAGGATTCCATTCTGATATTCAATCAGATCTCAACTTCAGATACAGTAAAGATATACTCCAGACACGGAAGTCATTCTATTACTCATTCAAAATTTAAAGTCAAGATACAGTACGGATACGCTCCAGACACGGATGCCATTCTGTCACTCATTCAGACTTCAACAATCATGATTCAAGTACGGGTACACTCCAGACACAGAAGTCATTCTGCTACTTATTAAGATCCCAATCCAGATACGCTCCAGACACGGTTGCCATTCTGTCACTTATTCTGATTTCCCCCAGCTAAAATACGCTCTAGACACGGATGCCATTGTGTCACTTATTCAGATTTCAGATTCAGATACAATACAGATACACTCCAGACGCGGAAGTCATTCTGTTATTCATTCAGATTCAAGTTTAGTTACAACTCAAATACATTTCAGACACGGACGCCATTCCATTGCTCATACAGATTCAGTCTCCAGATACAGTTTAGATACGTTCCAGACACGGATACCATTCTGATGCTTATTCTTCTGATTTATAACTTACAGTTCAACAAACGTTCTTGGATGGCATCTCAAGCCCATCTCCAACAAGATTCAATCACCTCTCTAAATGGCATCTTTACGCCCATTCCCTCAACTACACTTTGACGAGTGCAAATTTACGGGCACTCTAGTGTCCAATCATCTTTTACCTTCGAGTCACGAACGACAAAACTCGCCAATCTAACTCTTCAGGTTCAAGAAGATTGAACAGGGGCAGCTGTTGTACCCTAAAATTTTCCCTCTCATATTATCAAGATTTTCCTCACAAGACTCTTTGGACTCAAGACAAGATTAGGGTTTGCTCAGCTCAAGACCTCATCTTGCACTGATAACCTAAAATTAGTGTTTGAGTTTGCAAAAGGATTTTTGGACCATCAATGCTTCATGTGACTTTCATACATCATCTTGGACCCCTAAGATTGTTCATACCAAGTTTCAAGCCTTGAATCACATTTTTGCCCAGTCAATTGGACAATTGACCTAAAAATCAGTTGTATTGGGGAAAAAGTCAACCATGGCCAATTTACAGTCAAACCTCATAATTTTTTATCCACAACCACATCTTAGAATCATATGTACCATTTGATCAAGTTTGGATCACAACTCCTCAAGAAATTTGATCAGATCATCAAAAGGGCAAAATGGTCAAAATTTGGGTTTTGACTAAGAAAGGGCAATTTCTGATTTTTAACCTAGCCAATGACCAATTGGGTTCAAACATGATTTCAAAGACTCAATAGCATCATATTGACCTAATTACATGGTTCAAAAAGTCCCAAGTACATAGGATTGACAAATGAATTTTCCAGTCAATTGATCAAAAATCAACTATACATTGAAAAGTCAAACTTTGAATTTTTGGTCAAAATCAAGTGCCAAAGGTCACAATTCATCAAAACATGTCAAAATGTGAAACTTGTTGACCAAGAAACCTAAAATTTCAAATTAGAGTTTTAATTTGAAATTTTTCATAACTTAGAATTTTTCTAAGTGTTGAAAATTTCTTATTTTTTCCCAATTTTCCCCAACTTTTTCACCATGATGAAATTTGATTCAAAGAAAACTTCCAACATGAAAGTTGTAGTCCTCCATGAAATATACAACTTTGATTCACAAAGTTTTCCCAAAAGATTCTTGGATCTCAAGTTATGATTTTGTGAATAGGGGTCCATAAACTAAATAACTTAGTGAAATTTTGCCTTATTTTAGGCAGGTTTTTGACCTAACTTCATGGAAACTTTTCACCTAGTTCCAAGAGGTATCTCAAGTTGAATTTCAAAAATGGATTGTATAGCATGTTACAAGCTTTCCAAAATGTCCAAGAACTCCCCAAGATCATTTGTGGTTAGGGAGAATAGAAGAAGAGAAAATGGCAATTTGTCACTTTTGTTCAAGCCATGTTTACAATGCTTCAAGTTGCAAATCAGTTCCTAGCATGCTTTTACCTTGCATTACAGGTCCTAATCCTTTCTACACTCCATAATTTAATGCTAACTCAATGGATAATGGCTTTATTTTGATCTTTGGAGCATTGTACAAAAGATTAATCCATAAATGGCATAAAGTTCACAATACCATTTTGATTAAGCAAGCCTTTTCCACTTTATCAGCCTTGAGCCTTGGACTTGTTCCTTGGATGCAGGCATTTTCCATAGATAATAAGCAACTTGTACCATCTCTATGCAGCTAGCAAGCAAGCCTGTACAGGCCTTTGGCATAAGTCATTTCAACTTTCTTCAAAAGCAAGCAAATGGGCAAAAGTCAAGGAAACATGTCCATCTGATAAAGAGAAGACTTGGCTTCATTCTAAACAACTTCAAAAACTTGTCACAAGTCAATACACGATTGCCTAACATCCTAAACACTCTCAAACACAAAAAACACCAATTTCTGCCCAAAAAGGGCATCTTCTGCAAAACTCTTGCCAAATCAATATTGGCTCGTGCGTTTCTCACTTTAAGACTTCAAACACTTTACATACATCCTACCTAAACTATCCAAGCCATTGCATTGCAACCGTGTGCCCTATTTTAGCCATCACCATTTTCATTTTTGAAGGTTGCAGGTTGACTTCTACAAGGAGTTTCAAGCATCCTCAAGGCAAGCTGAGCATTGGAATAGCTTGAGGGAACTTCAAGGAAGCTCACACGATCTTCAGGCCTAACTCAAAGTCCCCACATTGCCATATTCAAACTCAACTGAACAATGTATTTTTCAAATCTCTATCTCCTTATTTAGGCATCCTTAAGTCACGACTTGTGAAGAAAAAATGTAGTCCTTAACTTGTTGAAGTTGTACATATGCATAATTTCCATTTATATTAACTGAGCTAAGAGTATTTGATTGTTGAACATGCTGAAAAAACTAGGTCAGAAATTAGGGCCACTGAAATTCTCCCTGGTCTTTTAGAGTTAGGTCATGAATTTTATATCACTGGAATCGTGAGACCATAAGCTACATTTTTTGTGTTATGAGTTTTTGATTTCATGCAAGCATGAGCAAGTTCCAGATTTGAAGGCAGAACACGTGCAAATTGTTTGGCTGGAGGACAGGGAAAAAGCTAGCTTGGGCTTGGCACGCTTGGGCTTGCTGTTTTTACTTTTTGCACCCTCCATATTACTTTTGCACCCCCCTAACTTATTATTTTATATTTTTGTATTTTCTTGCATATTTTTATTTTTTGTGCTTGCATTCATTTTTTCTAATGATAAAAAAATACCCAAAAATATTTTCTTAATTTTTTGCATTTTATTTTATTTTAATCTTATTTTTTGCATAAAATATTGATTAGTTTAAATAGAATAGAAATTATTTTCTTAAAATAAATTGTAAATACCTTAAAATATTATACATTTTTATTTTTATTATTTAACACATAAAATATTATTTTTACATATATTTTAATTTTTTAATATTTGTAAATAATTTTATTTATTTTTTTCTTGTATATAAATGGACAAAATAAATAATATAGAACATATTTTCTTTTAAATCAAAAACTAGGGTTTTTCACCCTTTCAAAAATAATAATATTATTTTTCTTATCTTTAGGACTTAAATAATTTATTTTTCTCATACATGAAATAAATACAAAAAACATTTTGCATCCATACATTTTATTGCATATTTAAATAATTGTGTATTTTATTTATTTACTGTACAAATTCAATTGGGTTGTAATAGTTTTAGGGTTTTATTTTGAGCAATATCCCCCATTCAAAAACTTGTATCCCCCTTCCCATAATATTGTTGTAATAGCTTAGCTTTACTTTTACGCAATTTATCACATTTATACTTTGCTAGTAAATTAGGGTTTTGCATGATAAGACAAAAATCAAACAAATAAGCATGACCTAATTCAAGACAAACAAAATGCATGTAAATGACACACATTGCACACAAGCACGTCTAGGGTTTCACCCACTTGGTTGTCTTACAAAATGCCATGGTATGCATGCAAGGTATCTTGGTAAAATCAAACAAACCAAAAGATCATAGTCCCTCGATGACGCTATCAAAAGGTTGCCTAAAAACAAATGATCTTGGTCCCTCAAACAAGCTAAGATACTTGGCAACATTGCTATCATGGTCATACGATGACCCACGCCCGTCCCGTTTAACATCCAAAGATAGGTTTGTTTACCAAAGCAATGGCAAATCAACAATGTCAAAGGAATAAAAATGTACAAGAAAGACTTTTGAGTAGGTAGAATGCTTCTAGTTACTTGATAAATTTGCAAACAATCCTTGCTATTTTTAAACAAACACATACACATTTCAAAAACATTTCCAAACAACTTTCAAAATATTGAAACATTCTTCAAAAGACTAACATCTTTGTATACATTCTTACGAACGAGAATCATTACAAAGATTGCCCAAACGATGGCATCTTTTCAAAATACTTTCAAAACCACACAAAGCACCATTTTAAACAATTGGAAAAGAAAAGAAAGTGATCTAAGAAAGTAACTAAGAGCCCATGGAAAACCATGGATGAAAAGGGTGCTAGCACCTTCCCTTTTCATAATCTACCCCCCGAACTCAAGAAAACATCTCAAAGGTCTTTCCTGTGCTTTTTTACCTTTCCTTTTGGATAAAATAAAAGTAGGTGGCGACTCTTGCTAACTGCGACATTTGCGACGAAACACAAAACCTAAAGTCAGTTCTCCCACCATATCACACCGTTTACCAAAGGCAACCGAAGTGAGAGTATACCCTAGGAGTGCGCATGTGCGAGTGATTTGATTTCAGTTATTATCTTTGCACATTAGGGTTTGCTAGCCATTTTAATTTAACATGCAATCTTGTCATACAATCTTATTAACATACATCTAACAGTTAATATTTGCAAGAATTAAAATGTGAGAAATAAAACCTACGCTATTACAAGGCTTCGGGGTAGGGATTAATTACATAGCCAAAAACCCGTAAAAACGATAAATAATAGAAAAGTCCTAATTAAACTATTACATACTGTAAGCAGTTACATTAATATCGCAAAAATAATAAAATAATAAGCGCGCGCGATGAATCAAATGGAAAGAAAAATTAGGATTTTGACCCCATCTAAACCTAATTAAAACTTAAAAAGAAAAATCATTTTTTATTGTTTTTGATTGTTTTGAGAAAATAAGATTTTAATTGAATAAATAAATAAAAAACCTAATTACTAATCAAATTAATTTAAGAAAAATAACTAAGTTAACCCTTTTTTTTGGATTTTGTTTTATTGAGAAAAGAAATAAAAATTAGATCAAGAACGAACCCTAATTTTCTAATTGATTTTAAATTATTTACAAAAAGTTAGAATTACCCTAAAATTAAATTTAACTAATATTAAATTAAATTTGGTGAAAATAAAACCTAAATCTAAATTTGTGAAAATTGATTTTATGATTTTTTATGAAAAAGGAAATTAATTTTGTGGTTAGAAAATAATTAAAAAAAATAAATTAAATAAAAGAAAAAAATATAAAAAAAAGAAATAGAATGGGCCTGGTGTTTTCAGCAAATCAAGGGGGTGCCAATTGCAGTTTCTGGGCCCAACAATCCTTGGCCTGTTTGACTTTCCAGATCCCACGTTGCTAGCTTGACTGGGCGTATGATGGATCTTCATGGATAAGGCGTTGGATCTTGGCATGATGGGAATCTGATGGCTGAAAGCTGATGGAGCATGGTGGACTTGTTGGACGCGTGTATACCTGATCATGCAATGCAAAATAATATTGAACAAATATGGGGACCTGGGGATCGAACCCAGGCCCTTTGGCATTTTCACAATACACACTGACCATCTGAGATGGCTTGTTTTTTTGTATCAATAATAATAAGCAAATATTATATGATAAAGACAAAAAGTAAATCTTGAAAACGCGCGAAATTTGAATGGGCCATTCACCACCTGCCACACCATCATCTTCTTCCTCCCTCCGTTGCTAAAGATCAAAAAACTTTTACCTACAGACAAATGGGCGTAGGTACAGCCCTGTATCTTTCCAAAATCCTATCCCTGCATGAAAAATCAATAACAGTGGTACCAATCCACTCGTTGCAATCTCACGAGCATCATGGTACCACTATTGATGACCAATTGTTCCTGTGTGCAAAATCCCTAAAAACAAAGCTCAAACCCTAATCATGGCATCTTGGTATGCAGTCAATGAAAATGCAATTAAATACAATCATTAGCTTGCAAATGACTCAAGAACTAAGAATATGAAAATAAATCATGCTAAAGGTGCCAGAATTGTGATATTTGATTTCAAGAAAGTATGGAAATCGTGGGACACTTACAGCGCGTTTCTGGGTGTTAGAAAGCTTACTAGTGGTTGAATCTTGATCCTTGTATGTCCAGCAAACGATTTGTGTGACTGGAACGACTTGAGGAAGCCTGGAAATTGGAAATTGATTCACCATTTTTGTTGAATTTTTTCAAGTTTCTTTTTTGTTTTGCACGCCTCCAATCTCTTTGTTTTTTATCTGAACATGTTCCTTATGTACCCTAGAAGGAATTAGGTTACAAATTTGCTTCAAATCTTTTTTAATTAAGATGATTGAATCATGATTTGATCCTTATGCAAATCTTTCCAAATCAAGCCAAATCCAATATTTTTGTGTCCAAATGAAGTTTGCACGATTTGATTCTCTTTCCAGCTGTGTAATAAACCTAAACATGCATAAAATCTCAAGCTTTGATTAGTTTTGGATATTTTCATGATTTTATTTTGATTTTATTTGATTTAATTGAAATAAAATCAAAATAAATGAAAATAATAATAAAATAATGACAAATTGGGAAGGATCATGGGTCGTGGGTCATGTTACAAACTCAATGCAAGCATAAAAAGTTGGGCCCATTTAGCAAAAATTGCAATTTTGGCCACATTTGACTTTTGGCAATTTTGCAAAAAGGGTCAACTTTACCAATGCATAACTCTTTCAATTTTGACCCTAGAGATGTGTTCTTGGACTTTTTAGAAAGCTTAATATGTTCTCTAAGCAACCCTTTTGGTCTCATCTCAATTGAGTCTTCCATGTTCATGTATGAAGCTTTAACATAAAAGGTATTTTTGTTGACTTTTCAAAATGACCTATAATGTCCAAATTATATCTTCTTGTGAGTGCATATTTTGAACTTGGGAGATGAAGATGAATTGTAGGGAATTGCATCCTCTTCAAAATGAGCTTTTGATGGGTCATTTTTGATAAAGTATGAGAAAGTTATGCTTGGTCAAAGTTGGGTTGACTTTTCCTGCAAAACCTTAATTTAGCAACTTTTGGGTTTTGATGAATTGTGAGCAATCCTTGAGGAATCATGATCAACCCTTGATAAAATGATGAATAATACTTCAAAATGAGAATGTTGACCAAAAATCTTGAAGTTTGACTGTATGTGGACCACATTTGACTTTTGACGTAACACAGTCGATTTTCAGGCCTTTAAGCAATTGACTGAGCAAACTTCCTCTGCAAGGCTTGAAACTTGGCATGGATGATCTTGAGAACGTATTAGGACAATGGTGAGCATTTGGGATCTTTTGGAATCAAGCATCTTGATGCAAAATGAAACCCTAATTTGAGGTAGACTGCCTTAGGAGAGAGTTTGTCTGGTCAACTCTTGGACTTCCTTGAGCAATTTGAGGACCTCACTTGAAATGTATTGAGAAATATGGGAGGGAAAATTTTGGGGTACAACACTAAGTACTTGTTTGATTTGATTGTATATGATTATTTGTACATAACATCATGACATCATACAATATCATTTTCACTAACCATTTCAAGGACCTAGAGATTTATCTTTGTTCTGTTTTATAGGATATGGCTTCCACTCGCAGAAATACCATCCGAATCAACCTTGTGAAAGTGCCTCCTCAAATCAAAGATTTAGCATCAAGGGTCCCCAAGAATTCTCCGTTCACCAATAAGTATGGTTGATTCCTCAACTTGGTTACCTCGAACTTTGAAGAAGACATGATACATGTGCTCTTTCAATTCTTTGACCCTAAACATCATTATTTTACATTTCCTGATTACCAATTGGTGCCTACCATGGAGGAGTTCTCTCAACTATTGGGAGTGCCTATCCTTGATCAAATACCTTTCACTGGTATTGAGAAAGACCCAAGACCCGAGGAGATTGCTTTAGCCTTACATTTGCAACGGTCCGACATTATGGCTAATTGGGAAACGAGAAGTGGTGTTAAGGGCTTCCTAGCCAAGTTTCTATTTGAGAAGGCCCAACTTTTTGGGGATGCTCTGGATTTGCAAGCTTTTGAAGAAGTTTTGCTCTTCTAATCTATGGGATGGTACTGTTCCCTAACCCATACCAACTTATAGATATGAATGCGGTTTGTTGTACCCCAAAATTTGCCATCTCATGTTTCCCAAAGTCTTCCCCCTGCATGGTTGATCACAAACTCTTGCCTAAGGGAAAGGAAAATTTTTGAGTGGTGCTTTAAGTACATTTCGATTGGCATTCTGAAAGACCCTTCGATTGGTGTTCTGAAGGAGCCTTTCGATTGGAATTCTATCAAGCATTTCGATTGGCATTATGTCAAGGCTTTCGATTGGAATTCTGAAAGACCCTTCGATTGGTGTTTTGTAGGAGCCTTTCGATTGGCATTATGTCAAGCTCTTCGATTGGCATTATGGACAAGCATTTCGATTGGCATTCTGTCAAGCTCTTCGATTGGCATTATGGACAAGCATTTCGATTGGCATTATGTCAAGGCTTTCGATTGGCATTCTGAAAGACCCTTCGATTGGTATTCTGAAGGAGCCTTTCGATTGGCATTATGGACAAGTACTTCGATTGGCATTATAACAGTGTCCTTCGATTGGGAGCATTCGAAGGAGGCCATCAGCCCATTCGAAAGGGAGCATTCGAAGGCCAATTACATGTCATTCAAAATTCAAAAAGGGACAAGATCCCATGTGTTTAGCCAACGTTACAAACTCTCATTCATGGCTTTCAAACACATAATTAATGTTACAAATTATCATTCATGGCTGTCAAAACACATAATCAAGGTCATTTAAACCTTTGTCTTCCTGTCCCCTCCACCCCCTCTATATAAAGAAATCACAAATGTTGCAAAAGGGAGGACGAAAAGACACAGAAAAAATAGAGAAAAGAAACAGGGAGAACTTGGAGGTACGCTGCCAAAAATCATCAGCACTTCCAGGAAGCCATACCCAATCCTTGCACCAGCCATTCCACGCCCAGAAATCCCAGATTGAAAGTGCCTACATCCAGGAAGTGCCCAGATCGAAGGTGCCTACATCCAGGAAGCGCCCAAATTAAAAGTCCAATCTGCTGGTAAGAAAGGGTAAAATATCCAACCTCATATTTGCATAATACATCCATACTGGTTGTTACCTTCGATTTTCTATCCTAGACAGGATCAAGAGGCTTGGGTTTGGCACCCAGGCCATGTCCCTCGTTTGCTAATATTTGCTGCAGACATAGCCTGAAGAGACCCAACAAGCGCAGGATCGAAGGGCCTGGGGTTCAATACCCAGGCCCTGAGTTTTATTTTGCTAACATACTTTTGCAGGTATAACATCCCAGATCAAAGGAGACACCTTCTCTGGATCGAACCCATTAGCATGCTGAATCGAAGGAGGCATCTCATTCCTGGATCGAAAGCCATGACCTCCATGATCAAAAGACAATCCTCTTCCCTGAATCGAAGGCTACTCACGCCTTACTGTCTGGCCCAATCGAAAGGACCATGACCCTCTCTGGATCGAAGCTTCCATTCCCTCCTTGGGTCGAAACTCCTTTTTTTTCCCTGGATCGAAGGATCCCCCCTTGTATTTTATTTTTGTTTTCATTGACATCTATTTATCTTTTTTAATTAACATTAAAATAAAAAAAACACAAAAACATTAGGCTAGTTCTTTCTATTAAAATTAACTTTGTTAATTAATCTCTTAATTATCTTAACATTTTCTCAAAACTAAAATTAAATAGATTTAGATCAGTTTCCCAAAGTAAAATAAAACAACAAAAAGATTTTATTCTTAGGATTTTTAGAGTTTATTTTCAGATTCATGCGCGCTTATCTTATTGTAACTACTTATTGGTTTGTAATAGCTTAACTAAGACTTTTACTTTACTGCTTTATTCCCCCAATTTTGGACATGTAAATAAATCCCCCTCCCCGAAGCCTTGTGTTGTACCCCAAAATTTTCCCTCCCATTCTCTCAACATTTTCTCACCACAAGACCCTTGGAGCTCAAGAACCAGTTAAGGTTTCCTCTGCAAAACTTCTCCTAGCACTGTTGACCCAAATTAGGGTTTGTGTTTGCACAAAGATATTTTGACCTAAAATGCCTAAGATGACTTTCATGCTTCATGTTGGACTCCCAAGTTTATCCATACCAAGTTTCAAGCTTTGATTCCAACCTTTGCCTAGTCAATTGGACAGTTGACCTAGAAATCAGCTGTATTGGGGAAAAAGTCAACTGTGGCCAATTGACAGTCAAACCTCATGAAAATTGACTCACATCAACATTATGAACTCATATGGACCATTTGATCAAGTTTGGATCACAAATTCCACAAGAAATTTGATCAGATCACCAAAAGGGCAAAATGGTCATTTTTAGGGTTTTGACTGCACAAAGGCAATTTTTGACTGTTTGACCAAGCCAATGGCAAACCAAGCTCACATATGGACTCAAGGACCCCATGGAATTGACTTTACATGCTCAACAAGTTCAAAAGATCCCAAATGCACAAGATTGACAGTTGAATTTTCCAGTCAATTGATCAATTTTGACTGTATACTGAAAAGTCAAACTTTGACTTTTTGGTCAAAATCAAGTGTCAAGATCCATTTTTCATCAAAACATGCCAAATCATGAAACTTGTCCATCAAGAAATCCAAAATCACAAATTAGGGTTTGGAATGAAGATTTTTCATAACTTAGAATTTTTCTAAGTTATAAAAAACCCTAATTTTTTCCTAACTTTGTCCCACTTTCTCATCAAGATGCATTTGGATTCAAGGAAAAGTCAAAACATGAAAGTTGTAGCCAATTGCAAAATCTACTACTTTGATTCACAAAGTTTCCTCAAAATAATCTTGTAGCTCAAGTTACGATTTTTGGAACAAGGGTACCAAACCATTCTTAACTTAGAAATTTTTTGACCTATTTTAGAAAGGATTTTTGCCCAACTTCATGGCCACTTTTAACATGCTTCCACTTGGAATTTCAATTTGCATTACAAAGATGGATTGTAGTACACATTCCAAGCTTTCCAAAATGTCCAAGAACTCATCAAACAACCTCATGGTTAGGGAGAATCAAATTTGGCAAGTTAGGAAAAACTCACTTTGTCTATGGCCAATTTACATGTTCATACACTTGTGCCATTTTGAACTCAGCTTGCTTTCCTTGATTACAGGTCCTATATCCCATTTGCACTCAATAATTTAATGCTAACCCATTGTGCCAAGACCTTATTTCATGTGTTTAAGCATTGTATGCAAAATTAAGCCATAAGTAGAAAAGCAAATTATCCATTTTAGAAAAGTTGAACTTTATGTCAAATGCAAATCCAAGAAGCATAGGCACAATCTTTTGAGCTGGTATTTTGTACACAAATCACTCTAACCAAGACTAAGGTATGCAGCATAGATTGGGGGCTTGTACAAGCTAGAAACACCAAGTTGATTTTCTTGCTTAAAGTTGAAGTAACCTTGCATAACAACTACCAACTCTGATTCCTGTCAACAAGAGCTTAAGCAAAGATTGTGAACACTTTCCAAACACCAACCCTGACCTGAAACACGAGCCAACCATCTCCATTGCCTTCTCAAACACAGAATCACCATAAAACTGCAAAAACAGGGCATAAGCTGCAGTTGGACTTCCATAGTTCATTCCACTTGTGCATTCTTGCTAAGACTTATTCAAACACATCCGACACTATCCCTTGAAACTATTCCAAGCCCTAAACACGACCTGTAACACCCCTAGCTAACATCACCATTTCCATATTTTCTGTTTTGCAGTTGAAGTGCCATAACACGATTCACTTGGTTTTGAAGCAAACAAAAGGTTGGAATAGCATCCTGGGACATCAAGGAAGCTATACAAATCATTACCTTGCCTTATAAGTATCTCCATTGTTGCACACGTTTCCAACTGAACAGGTAAGTTCATGAACTCTTATCTCTCTATCCAGACATAGTTAGGTTTAGATTTGTGAAGAAATTATGTCACATTCATAGCCCTGAACATGCCCATATCATTAGTTTTCATTTATGTTATGTGTGCTTAGAGAATTTTAAGTCTGAACATTGAATAAAAACTAGGTCAGGAATTGGGGGAGAAGAAATTCTCTCTCATTTCTGAGAGTTAAGATGAGTTCTTTATATGTCCAGAATCGTGGTTTGATGCTTAACATTTTTCATGTTATGAGTTTGTGCTAAAAGTCCAGGAATCCAGATGTTTGAATCAGTGTAGGAGGTGCGCGTTTTTTGACAAATTTCTGGCCAGAGGTTGAAGAAGGTCCTTTGGGCTGGGCTTGTTTTATTTTTCTTATTTACACCACCTTTTTACTTTTGAACCCCCTTGGCCCATTGTGCTTATTTGAAACATTTTTTGACTTTTTCTTGTTATTTCTGACTTGTTTATTTTTTCTCATAATATTAAAAATATAAAAAATATTTTTCAAACCATTTTTGTAATTATTAAGCATTTATTGGTTTAAATTAACATTTGTACATAAATAAATACATAATACTTTTTGTTTAGAATATTAGGAATAATACAGAATATATTTATTTTCTAATTTTTATTTTATTTTATCTTCTGAAAATATTATATATAAAATATACTTTTCTTGTAAATATTAAATATTTTATTTTTTGTATATATTTAATCTATTTAGTAAATAATGCAAATACATATATATTCATTAGAATATTTAGGATAAAATACAAAATATATACATTTTTATTTTTATTAATATTTAACATTAAAAATACCTTTTTGATAAATATACTTCTCTTTTATTTATTTTTTGTATATAATTAATAAATATTGCATATATTATACAATAAATACTTTTATTTGTAAAATTAGGGTTTTTGCCCTAAACATAAAAATATTCAAAAAAATTAGCTTTTCTTTTATTTATTTTTTTAGTATTTTATTTTTTTTGTGAATAAAAAATATACACTTACACAAGAATACCTTCACATATACATTGTTCCATTCTTACACACTTATATATTTATATTTGCGCAATTCAATTTGGTTGTAAATATTGGGTGCTATCCTCCTATAAAGTTTCATCCCCATTTGAACATTTGTACCCCCATTCCCATGATCATTGTGTAATAACTTAGGACTTTTAAATTTCGCACTTTAAATGCTTTCTAAATATGCCATGTTAGAATTAGGGTTTTGTATGCAAATCAAAAACAACAAAATAGTTTGACCTAAATTCAAGATAAACAAGCATGAAAATGGACAACACTAATCACACTTGCACCCCTAGGGTATTCCACTTGTTGCCTTCAATAATGGGCCATATTGCATGTTAGGTCTCTTTGGGCAAAGCAAAACAAATCAAATGATCATAGTCCCTCGATGACGCTTTCGAAAGTTGCCTAAAAATGATCAAGTCCCTTAAAAGAAAATTGCCCAAAGATACTTGGCACCATTGCAATCATGGTCTAAACGATGACCCGCGCCCGTCCCGTTCACATCCTAACACAAGATTGTCCACCAAATGCAATGGTGGAACAAAATTGTTAAAAGGGTTAAAACATAGCAAAGATCTTTGAGAAATTTAGGGTAGATAGCTCTTGATTACTTGCCCCTTGCAAAACAAAAACACTTGCCTATTTTTCAAACCACACATCACTACACTTTCAAAACAACTTTCAAAAACGTTGAAAACCTTTTCAAAAGACATACACCTTTGTATACATCCCAACATGGATCATTACAAAGGTTGCCACCACATTGGCCTCTTTTCAAAACATTTTCAAACCCACACACACAAAGCACCATTTCAAACAATTGAAAATTAAGGCAAGTTGATCTAAGCAAGTAACTAAGAGCCCATGGATAACCATGGATAGAAAGGGTGCTAATACCTTCCCTTTCTATAATCTACTCCCCGAACCCAAGAAAACATCTCAAAGGTTTTTGCTGTGCTTTTTAGCCTTTCCTTAGGATAAAATAAAAAGTCGGTGGCGACTCTTGCTCAACCGAAACATTTGCGAAAACAAACGCAAAACCTCAAGTCAGTTCTCTCACCGTATCATAGAACTGGCGACTCTGCTGGGGATAGCTTTAAAGTGGAGTAACCTTAGGGCTTAGATCATCTTTGTTTTCAATTGTTTGCCTTGTTTGCTTTTATATTTGTGGGCTTTGCATCGGAGTTTCATAGATCCTAACCCGGATCTGGGGAATACCCTTTTTAGGTAGCATAATCTGTGAGGGACCTGTCCGACGTAGACCGACATGGGTGAAGCAGTGGCTACGTTGGTGTGGCACCTTGGTCTGTACCGATATCCCTTGTGTTGCAACGAGGAGAATATGGGTCTTCTAAGGAGTCATTAAACACCAACCGACCTTAGAACCCTAAATTGACCAAACTTGGCCATAGAACAGTAGCAGTATGCTACACTCATTGAGGCTAAACTCTTGCGATGGTTCTGGCCGCAAGAAAAGATTGCGATGCTGGAGTTATGACCGATTGAGGGTAGTCAATGATTTGAGATCCTCTAGAACCCGGTTACTTTTGATAGGACAGGTTTTAACCAACGAAACTAAAAGAGGGTAATACCTAAACTTCATGCTGGCCTAAAACCTAAGGGTTGTCTTGTGTGACTTGTGTGCCTTATCATGCTTGCCTTTGTGAATACTTGTGGTGTGCTTCATCATAGCATCATACCATCATACCATTGCATGCATCCTGTATAAGGACAGACCCATTTCAAAGACAAAAAAGTTTCATCTTTGCTCTGTTTTGTAGGACATCATGATACCCGTGCGTAGGAATACTATCCGGCTTAACTTTGTTCAACCACCAACTTTGCTCAAGGATTTGGTTGATAGGATTCCAAACACTACTTCCTTCATCAAGAGGCATGGTTCTCTCCTTGGTTTGATCACTTCAAAGTGGGACCAACAACTAATAAGTGTCCTGACCCAGTTTTATGATCCCCTATATCATTGCTTCACCTTTCAAGACTTCCAGCTGGTCCCTACCCTGGAAGAATTCTCTGATTTACTTGGTATCCCTGTTTTGGAGCAAACTCCATTCACTGGTTGGGAGAAGGCTCTTAGGCCTGAAGAGATTGCTGCAGTCCTTCCCTTGACTAAAGAAGAGGTAATGACTAACTGGGAAACTAGAAGTGGAGTTAAGGGCTTTTTGGTTAAATTTCTGGTCGGCAAAGCTAATGATTTCTGGAATGACTTAGACTTCAAGGCGTACAAAGACATTCTGGCTCTTTTAATCTATGGTCTGGTATTGTTTCCAAATCCTGACACCTTTATCAGTATCTATGCCATAAGGATCTTCATGTCTCGGAATCCTGTACCCACTCTTTTGGGTGATATCCTGCAGCAACTCTATGCTCGTACTGCCCGAAGACGGGGAACTCCATGGTGTTGTGCTCCTTTGCTAGTGAGGTGGTTTATTTCGCACCTTCCTAAGTTCGTGCTGAAGAATGAAGAAGGAAAGGGTTGGGCTAATAGGTTAATGTCTCTCACTGATAATGACATCACTTGGACTCTCAGAGGTTTGGATGAGGTAGCTGTTATTGATCGTTGTGGAGAATATCCTAATGTTCCATTGATCGGCACCCAGGGAGGAATCTCTTATAATCCATGTTTAGCTCTCCGTCAGTTTGGAAGAGCCAGAAGAGTAGGGCCTCATGAGATGTTGGTTCCTCACTTCCATTTTGAATTTCAGGTAGACAGTGACAAACTACGCCATGGATTCATTGAGGCTTGGGGTAGAATTCACAAAGCTGACCCACATGAGTTGGGACCAAAGACTTCTCTACCAATGGAACCCTATTGCAGATGGGTCCGCATCCGTGCTCAGAAGTTAGGTATGCCATACGAAGCTGTCGGACCTATCATTCTTGAGTCTCTTGATGAAGATGATGTTCCTCCAACTGTCCTCCCTCCTCAGATACCCACTGATTTTGACACATTGAAGAGATCTTGGGCGCAGCTAAAGGAAGAACGGGATTTTTATTGAGAAAAGTTCAACAAACAGGAACGGAAGATCCAGAAGCTGACTAAGCAATTGGAGGAAGAGCGGATTCTGAATGACTATATCCATACTGAGAAGAGGAGGCCATGGGAGCACTGATAGGCTTTGAATATCTCCTTTTACAGCTTTTATTTCCTTTTCAGTATTTTTCATTCCTGTAATGCCTAAGGGCAAGTTGTTGAACAATTTAAAATTTGAATCTAATGAAGTGTGTTTCCCTTTTGTCTACAAAGTTGAATCTCGTTTGTCTTTGAAAACATAAAACATACGCATCTCATTGCACCATATGCATAACAGGCACCCTTTTTTTCACAGGTTGCTTAATCTTCTTCGCTGTTTATTTGAACAGTCATCATGAATCCTGAATCATCCAGTGAACAAGCAATCAAGGCCCTCCAGGCCCAGAACGCCCAGTTTCAAGAGATGGTCATGAGCCTGGCCCAAGGTCAACAAGAGTTGAAGGCTTTGCTCTTAAAGAAGAAGAAGAAGAGGACTGCGTTATTCAACACTAGACGCAGGTTTGGGAATACACTCCATAATGAGGCTGATCAAGTGTTTACCGGGGAAATTGGTAAGCAACCGCTGATCTTCCAAAAGGTTACTTATTTGGTGACTCGCAGGATCGATCAGATTGATCCTAAGACATGGTTGATTTTGGGGTTTGACTAAGTTTGATAATGGTTAAATGACAAGAAAATAAAGAAGTTTTATGTAAATTGCATGAAGAAGAAAACTTGATAGAATAAAGAAAGGCTTGAAATGAAAGGCTTCGACTGGAAAAGTAAAGGAGAAAACAAGTAAAGTTTCTGGAAAAATAAATGACTTTGATTAATAAAGTGGTGTTTCACACATACATTCTCAACAATTCTTTCTCTCACGCTGGGTACTCGAATCTATATGAGTGACTTGTATATAATTGTGAACACATGCGAAAAACTGCGTGAACTACTAATATTTATACTAAACACATCCCAAGTAACCGTCGGGCAGTTACACTGCTTCGAGATGACTCCACTTGGCACATTCACAGCGTTCGACGCTCCAGATCTTAGCACGTTGCACTTGGTAACCGCTGGGAACCATTTTCCCTCCAAACGTTTGAATCTCAAACCGTTCCACTCTGAACAATCGAACACATTCATCGAGAAGCACCTTCGACGTCGAAGGTAACAAGATTCCTACTTAGAAGAAATTCTCTAAGTACATTGCCATCTTCTGATGGGCACTTCGACAGACCCAGCTGGTCGAAACCATCCTTCATCTTTAATGGCTGATATTAATAAAAACAAGGGTGTCGAATTTAGGAGCCAACAAATTTCCCCCCAAGAATGCCTTATTTCGACTCTGAAAAGAAAAAGGCATTCTTTGAAATTCCATTCGACACCTGTCTTTTCATTCTTAGCCACAAATTAAACTGTGCACTTTTTGTCTTCTACCAACCACTGACAATCCCAAGAAAAAGCCATCATTTCATCCGTACCTAAGACGTCACCTTAGCACGGCGTGCAGCGTGCCCAATGTCTTTTCACAAATTGTCATCATGACAATTTCCCAAAAACGAGGGCGCACGCTGCACCCTTTCGTTTCTGCAGAACGACTATGTCAACAGGGGGACGCCACATGTCCCACTATCTTCTGCAACATTAAATGGCCTCGAATTTGGGGATTTCCCAACCACTATAAATAGCACCAAGTACCCATTGTGAGACTTTTTCACGCTATCCTGCCTTCAAACTTCCCTGTTGAACACAAAATCTCTGCAAACTTGCAAACACCTTGTTCTTCACTTCATCATCAACCTTAACATCAACAATGGCCTCAGGTTCCTCTACCGCTCCTAGTTCTAACATCCCTTCCAGAAATGCTAAACCCAAGATCTTCTCAACTGTCCCCATAGTTACCCCTACAGGCCAACGAAGGGTTCCTGAACCCCTAGAAACTGCTGAACGTGAAGCTTATTCACACCAACTCATGATTCCGGTTGGATACTCCAACCAAATCTTCGCCATGTCTGGCCCGCTCACCCCATGCATCGATGAAGCCATGAAGATCAAAAGCTTATTTCTAGTGCTTGAAAAGCTCAAACCTGTTGGGTGATCTAAAAAAGATGCAGAGGACAACGAAGATCCCGCTAAGTAAAGGATAGATCTTCGTTTCTTCAATAGGGGTGTTAGGGCTTTCAGGTCTAGCCCTAGCCTCACTCCTGACTACAGTGCTTGGCTAGAAAAAATGGAAAAAAGCCAGGCTTCGATCTGGAAGGACCTGGGGATATACGACCTGGTTATGCTGTCGAAGACGGGTCTCAACTACTCCCCTGAGATGCTGATAGCCTCCTTGCTTTTTTGGGATTACACTCATTTCACTTTCCACCTTCCTTGTGGAATGCTAACACCCACGCTTTTCGACGTGGCTGCCATCACTGGCCTTCGACCCACTGGGGATTATTTCGACCCAGAGGAAATGTCGGAGGATCAGATTGGATTCTCAGCTACGAAACCCACCTACACCACCTATATCAACCATTACCATGATAAGTCGACAGCCACTGTGACGGATGTAGAGCATATCGCGTTTCTAGCCCTATGGCTGTCACGCTTTGTTTTCTGCACAAAGTCTTTATAGGTGACAAAGAAGATGGTCACCCTCGCCACCCAACTCCACCATGGCCAAAATATTTGTTTGGCAGAATTAATCTTGGCGAATCTGTACGATTCGATCAGCAGCGGAGCGACTCTGTTGAAGATCATCGAGAATAGAGCCAGTCTGCTGCTTGCAGGACCTTTTTGGCTACTTCAGTTGTGGCTCAATGCCACTTTCGAGTCTTTCTTACCTCAGAAGACTCAAATAAATGAGCAAGCTCCGGAGATAGCAAATAGGCGCATCGAAGGCACCAGATTAGCTCTACTGACCCCGACTGAAGATGGGCTGGAGCTTCAACAGACTTTTGCAAACTTCGTCTTGATGTTTGCAAGAAGAAAAGAATTTGCTTCGACCATGGCTCCCTTCGCTCGACGAAAGGTTAGTCCAGAATGGTTCACGAGGCCCCATCCTAAGTCGTCAGGTGACCCTCAGGTCGAAGAACACACAATAATGTGGGAAGCATTTCTCACACCTAGAATAATGCCCCTGCGCTTTAAAAGCTCCAAGACTCACTTGAGCTTGATCGCGTATCAACCAAACTTGGTCTCTCGATAGTTTGGTATCATTCAAACACTTCCTTCTCCTATTTTTCCCAGGGAGAAATCCATGTTATATTTTTGCAACGACTATACTGAAGATGCTGCCACCAAGCATATCGGCAGGTATGCTGGTCGAACAGTCCTTTCACTGTTCGATTATCAGCTTAACTTTCTCTGTTCACCATCCTTCGAAGACTGGTGGAAGAGTTACTACGCTGAAGAGTTCTTCGACGAGAAAGACTTTGTGGACGAACTTCAGAAGTCTTTCGTTCTAGTCCTGGACAAAATAAAGAAATGTAAGTTCACTCTCCAAATTATTTTGTCTTTCCATTTCGACTGGTAGCCTGTTAATTATAACTTGTCTTCTTTCAGTTGTTCGAAAGCCTGCAGCCAAGAAAGCTGCAGAAGGCCATCAGGGAGGAGGTCCCTTGACAAAACCTCCACCACCGGCGAAAACTATAGCACCGGCGAAAACTACAACAAGCCATCAGGGGGAAGGTCCTTCGAAAAAACCTTCAGCACCGGTAACCAGACTTGTATTATTTTCTTCTGGTTTTAACACTCTGACTTTCGATGTAGCATCTAAATCGAACTCCAATTGGTTTTTAGGCACCTTCACCCAAGAAACGACCTGCACTGACGGTCGAATCTGGGAGTGACGAAGAAGACGACTCTCCCTCTGCTCCTCTTAAAAGGCGAAAACTGAAGAAGGATGTTCCTTCTCCTGAGACTCGACCCACAATCAGAATAAAGGTTGCTGGGAGAAAACCCAGGCCACCTCCAGTAATTATTGAAGAGCCAACGAAGGAGGAACTAAATGTTTTGCTCAATAAACCCGTCGAAAGCGACAATTCCAGCCCTGGGGCTGAAGTTCCTCTGCATGTAATTTCTTTGACCTTTTTTAACTCAGGTGTCGATGCTCACGTTCGATTGTGTCTCTTTCTAACCTAGAAGATTCTTCTTCTTCTTTTTTCAGGAAACCACTGAAAGCTCAGCGCCAAAGACTTCTGAAACACTAGACTCTGCTGAACTCAGTAGGCCACAAGAGAAGGAATTGGCGAACGATGAAGCCAATGCTGAAACAGAAGAGCGACAGCCAAAAGAGATTCAAGTGGTCGATCTGTCGGAGGAACAACATGATGAAGGGGATCACGCTGATGCTGGCACTGCTGAAGTTCAAGTCGAAGATAGTCATGTCGATGCAAATGCTACTCAACAGCTTCAACCTCAAGGCAACGCTGCTGCAAAGGTTACCACCTCGACAAAGCATAGGTCCAAAGAAGACTTAGCACTCTTGAAGCAAACTGATCCCATTGGCTATCTGAATGCCATTATCGAGAGCAAGGGAAGTTCATCTGATATTAGTCAGGAGGCTTCTACTCAATCGGGGAAGTCCACTGAGACTTCTCCTCTCGATGAGGCTTTGACGAAGGTCAAGGCTCAGTTCTTCAAGAAAGACTTGATGAAGGCTTTGGAGGGGGATCCCACTGCTCCGTCGTGTTTGGGAGCTGTTTTGAATGCAGTAGACTTGCTAGCTGTGACTCCAGAGGTTTCGAGCTTTATCATGGAGTTATACTCCATTATTGATCAAGTCTCAGCAGACTATCGACGACAGAGGGGCTTCAACAGCCAGCTCGAAGCGTTATATGGCAAAAGTTCTTCTGCCTGGACTGCTGTAGCAGAGACGACTTCTTGAATTGCAGAGTTGTCGAAGCAAAAGGCGTCTAAGCAAGAAGAAATTGATGCCATAGATCGAGACAATGCCTCCATAAAGGCGCAAATCGAAGAGCTGGAAGCCAAGATGAACGCTAATACTAAGCGCAAGGAGGAGCTTCTCTTGACGGTTTCAGACACCGAGAGTCAAGCTGAAATCACACAAGGCCTAGAGTTTGCTGAGAAAGCCCAAGCCTTCGACGACTAAATTGCCAAGCTTGCCCAGGCGAATGCCTTGTGCAACAAAAGACTGGAGTTGCAGCAGGCTAAGTACCTTCGACTCAAAGATTCCATCCCCTTCTGATTGACTCAGCCCTTTAACCATGTATTGTAATATGTATTTGACAATATTGCCATTTTGGCTAATTTATAAAATTTTCCATTTTGGCTTATTTATGGTTAATTTAGTCATTACTTGCTATTTATTTTGATCTCTTGGAGCATAGGTTTATACTTTTTCAAATATTTGCCATTTACTCTCAAGAGCCTTTTATCTTCACCTGACTCTTCGACTTCATAAGCTCCACCAGAAAAAGTCTGGATAATTCTGAATGGTCCTTCCCATTTGGGTGACCATTTTCCCATGCTTCGATCCCTTCGATCCATGGGAAGAATCACCTTCCAAACTAATTCTCCAGGCGAGAATGCCTTAGCTTTCACTTTTTTATTGTTACAGTGTCTTCCACTCTTTTCTTCTGAAGCCTTAGTAAGTTGAGAGCGCGCAGTCTTTCTTTGTCTAAATCTACTAGTTCGTCTAACATCATATCCCAATAAACTTCAGAGGGGATATCATGGTGTCTCTGAACCCTTGCAGATTGAAGACAAATTTCTGCTGGCAACACTGTGTCATGACCAAAAGTTAGCCTATATGGTGTTGTACCTATGGCTTCTTTTGGGGACGTTCGACAGGCCCACAAGATCTGGTCCAACGTCTTATGCCAATTTTTTGGCTTCTTCCCAACATGCTTTTTTATCAATCCAATCACTACTTTGTTCGCTGCTTCGACTTGACCGTTTTCCTGTGCATAATAAGGCGTTGATGTTAGGAGTTTAAAGCCTACTTCCTGAGCGAATTCCTGCATCTTTCGACCGGTGAAAACTGATCCTTGATCAGTAGTTATAGTTTCAGGGATTCCAAATCTAAAGATAATGTTCTTTTGAATAAATTCAATGACATTTTCTTGGTCTACATTGACTAAAGGAATAGCTTCGATCCACTTAGTAAAATAATCAATGCCTACCAATATATACCTCTGGCTCTTTGATGATGTTGGTCGAATCTCTCCAATAAGGTCCAACGCCCATCCTCTAAAGGGCCAAGGTTTCACTATCGAGTGAAGTTCGCTTGCTGGTACATGTTGGATGCCTGTATGGACTTGACATTCTTGACAACCCTTGGCGAACTCGATACAATCTTTCAACATGGTGGGCCAGTATAGTCCTTGTCGAAACAACAACCATTTCATCTTATGGCCTACTTGGTGAGCCCCACATGCTCCAGCGTGCATAGTCGAAAGGGCTATGTATGCTTCAGTTTCACTTAAGCACTTTAGCAATACCCCTTCAGGCGTCTTTTTAAATAACTCATTACCCATGAGTACGTAACTCAACGCCCTATATTTTGTTTTTCGTTCTGTCGAAGCTACTGGGTTTTGAAGATAATCCACAATGGGTTTCCTCCAATCTTGCTCTGACAAATTGTCTATGAACGAAATTTCGAAGTTACTTTGATCAGCATACCCTAGTCTTGTCGATTCCAAATCTGTTGGTGACAGACAAGTTGCTTTTATCTTTTCTCGAACTTCGATTGCTCTTTGTAATCTCATTTTTGAAATTTTGTACCCAGATGCAATTTGTGCCAAATCGTTGGCTATTTGATTTTCCAATCTGGGTATGTGTCGAATGTTGACCATTTCAAATTTTTTCAATAAACGATTTGCTATCACAAAGTACATAATGAGATTTTCTCTTATGCATTTATATTCTTTTGTGACTTGCTTAATGACTAACTCTGAGTCTCCCATTATTTCGACTCGAGTTGACCCCAATTCCAACAATATCTCAAGGCCAGTAATTAGAGCTTCGTACTCAGCCTCATTGTTCGAACAAGTACCTGATATCTTTTACTTGAATGTTGTTGGAATTTTTTCTGGAGAAATAATCAAGACTCCTACTCCTATTCCATCTTTATGGCTGGAACCATCGAAGTAGAATTTCCAAGGCTCTATCTCCACATAATTAATACTCTCAACTTGAATTGAGTGGTCGACTATAAAGTCTGCCACCACTTGTCCTTTCACTGCCTTAAGAGGCATAAAGGTCAAGGAGTATTCAGTTAATGCTAGTGCCCACTTGCCAATTCGACTGTGCAAGATGGGTTTCGACAACATGTACTTGAAAACATCAAAATGAGACGAAACATACACATCAACTGGTTTTATATATTGTTTGAGCTTTGTACAAGAGAAATACAGACATAGACACAATTTTTCAACTTCGCTATATCTAGTTTCTGCATCGTTCAAAACTCTACTAAGATAGTAAATGGGTCTTTCGACTCCATTTTCATCTTCTTGGGCTAACATGCTTCCCAAAGTTTTGTCGGATGCAGCTATATACAATCTCATACTCCTGTTGCTACAAGGAGGCACCAAAATAGGTGGCTTTGTGAGGTACCCTTTGATTTTGTCGAAGGCTTCCTGTTTCTCTTGCCCCCATTCGAATCCCTCTTTGTTCAATTGAAGTAAGGGTGAAAAGGCTTGAGCTTTCCCACTTAGGTTAGATATGAATCTCCTTAAGAAATTTATCTTGCCTAACAGAGATTGCAGTTCCTTTTTGTTCGCTGGCGCTTTCGCTTCCAGAATTGCCTTCGTCTTATTCTGATTGATTTCGATTCCTTTCTTGTGGACGACGAAGCCCAAGAAATCTCCAGCTTTAACACAGAATGCACACTTCAAAGGGTTCATCTTCAGACCATGTTCTCTCATTCTTTCGAATGATTGTCAAAGGTGGTCTATATGATTCTTCCTGGAAACAGATTTTATAACAATGTCATCAATATATACTTGCATAAAAGTGTTAATAAAATCATGGAAGATAGAATTCATTGCTCGCTGATATGTTGCCCCAGCGTTCTTTAGGCCAAAAGGCATCACTACCCATTCGTAAGTGCCTAAAGCCCCAGGGCATCGAAAAGCTATTTTCGACACATCTTCTTCAGCAATGAATATTTGATTATATCCTGAATAACCATCGAGCATACTCAGGTACTCGTAGCCAGCGGCAGAATCGACTAGCATTTCCGCCACAGGCATAGGATATTCATCTTTGGGTGTAGCAGCATTCAAATCTCTGAAATCTATGCACACCCTCAATGTACCATTTTTCTTAATCACTGGCACAATGTTTGCAATCCATTCGACATACCTCGTAACGCGTATGAATTTGCACTTCAGCAGTCTTTCGACTTCCGTTTTGATCTTCGACAGTATTTCTGGAGCGAAGCGTCTTGGACTTTGCTTGATTGGCTTCTTCCCAGGTTTGATTGGCAACTGAAGTTCCACCAATCCTCTGTCGAGACCAGGCATCTCGTCGTAATCCCATGCAAAACAGTCCTTGAACTCTTTCAACAAATGGATTACTTCCAACCTGAGTTCTGGGTCAATTTTTGTGCTAATGTAAGTTGGCTTTTTCTCTAACCCTTCGCCCAAGTTGATTTCTTCTAAAGGATCCTGCGCTAGCATCTTGATGTTATTCGCTAAGGGGTCCTTTTCGAATCCCAAAGGCTCATCGTCATAGATGGCGTCGAGCCTTTGTTCATGCATCCCTTCTGGCATGATATCAGGAGGTTCTGGATCGAAGTCCTTTCCAGGACCTGTAGAAGATAACTGTTGATCATTGGCATGTGTGGCCATATATTTTACTTCGGCTTCGAGAGCCGTTATCATCTTTGTTTCGGCTACGTAAGCCGAAATTCGCTGCAATGATTGTGACTCAGTCATTGTCACTGAATTCACTTCCCCAACCAGTTGGTTGGATATCAGTTAACCCACTAAAGTCAATGTGGGACAAGTCTTCTCTGTCCCATTGAAAACCATGCTCAGGGTGCAGGTATAGGGAACAAAAAGTATTTGGCGCTGGCGCCAAGTCGAAGTCAGGTGTTGGGCATGGCCCAATGTGAGCCAGGTTCTTGTCGAAGTCTGCCAGCCCTAGGTGATTTACTTCGCCCAGGTAATAGCTTTGGTCCGCTTCTATGTTTTCGACCATTCCATCAGGACGCCATAGTAGCAACCTCTGGTGCATTGATGATGGTACAGCTCCAACACCATGAATCTATTCACGGCCCAACAAAAGATTATAGTTAGGTTTGGCCGATATGACCATAAACATAGTTGGTCGAAGGATAGATCCCACCTTGATGTCCAGTTGGATCACACCCATAGTGGTCCCTATGCCGCCTTCATAATTCGACAGGACCATGTTGTGAGGCTTGATGTTCTCATCACTTTTGCCTATTTTTCTTAGCATAAAGTGAGGGATGATGTTGATGGTTGCCCCACAGTCCACCAAGATCTTATTTAATGTGGTTTCTTCGAGTTTAGCCCTTATAAATAAAGGCTTAAGGTGATTTTTCATCGCCTCTGTAGGAGGTTCGAAGAACCCATTCTGCTCCTCAGTAGCGCCATTATCCATGACGAAATAGCACACTGGCCTATGCTTGGCCATTTCTTACTCCACTTCCCAATCGCTTGTTTCGACCTCCACCTGGCGGTTGAACTCCCTGGGCAGAACTGAGACTATGTTCACAATGATATCTAAGGTGTCATCCGACTCAGAACCATCATCGTTATCAACTTCACCCTGGTTAGGCCAAACTAGCCTATTGGTTACTGGTTGTCTTTCCAGAGGCTTCCTCTGCTTTCTCTGAGGAACATTTGAACTGGTTTCTGCCTTTGGTTCATTAGCAGCTTCCCTCTCAACTTTTCGTCGCCTCTGGTATCTCCTCCATTGAGATCGAGACCTGGGATTTTTCCCTTTGTAGTTGCTTGATACCTGTGTCACTTTAGGGGTAGCAACCTGAGGCTCTTTCTTATGTGTCAAGGACGAACCTCTTGGCACTTCGAAGGAGTGCCATCTTTCCTCACTTGGTCTCTTTCGACCAGATGTTTTGTACCATGTATCTACTGGCACATTAGTCGGAGGCCTGAAGGTCAGTGGCCTCTTTTCTTGATTTGAACCCCTTTGGGAGGCTCTTCTGGGGTCATGTCGAGTATCAACACTCTCCCTTTTTCTATTTGCTGCTCTTACACCTTGAATATGTTCAGCAGCTTTTTTGTCGAAGATTGAACTGCATCGAGGACACAGCATCACTTCTGACTTCTTTTTCTGGCATCTTTGCAGGAAATCTGCCAGATTTTCATCTTCCCGAGGGAAAGAAGTTTTGTTGGCTTGTTCTTGCCTCATGGCCTCCTCTGATGCTTTTGGTTCAGAGACTTCGACCATGTTGACATTCATGGTATCTTTGGTGGCAAGAGTCAACTGCTTCATCTGAATCTCCAAGTCCTCTGTCTGGCCTTGAACTGCAGCCAAGTGAGAACTGGGTTTTGTTCCAGATTTTTGGGCTCCAACTGTCTCCAGCTTTGGGCTTTCGACCGCCTTCTGGACCGCTTCAATTGTCTTTCTGGATAGATTCCCAGAAAAACTGCCAAAGATTGGCATGTTGACATGGTCCTTTGAGACTTCGACCATTGTGATTCCTGGCCTCTTCGACTGGCTTCTGGATGCCTCGATCACGTTCACCTCTGAAGGTTCAGCATAATGGGCTTCAGCCTGCAACGGGTTAGATTCTACAGTCATGGGGGTCTTGTCAGCAAACTTCAACCTCCCTTCTTCGATAGCGTCTTGCACAAGATTTTTGAAAAGAAAACATTGAGACGTTTTATGGCCCAGAAAATTATGATATTTACAAAAGCCTCTCTTCTTTCTTTGATCAAGAGGAGGCACTTTTACCCCTGGGGGTACTATCATTTGGCCATCTTTTACAAGCAATTCAAAGATTTCATCACATTTTGTAATATCAAAACTATAAATCTTTTTGGGGAACCTATCGTTGGTCCTTTCTGGACCCGTGGGATTTTTTCCACTTGAGGGGACTAACAGTTTGCAAGAGTATGGTGGCCCTTGTTTTAGTTCCGCTAAATCGACCTCGCCTTCTTCGACGGTTATAGTTTCGTCGAAGGTTTCTGGATCTTCGTCATCCATCTCGACATACGCTATCCTCTCTCTTTTATGAGTTTTCGTTGCCTTGGCTTTCTCAGCTTTAAGGCGTTCTACCTGTCGAACTCTATCGGCCAATTGGGCCATGTCTCTCAGGTATTGAGTGTCTAACTTCTTCCTAATGGAATAATCTAAACCGCCTGCGGCTATTTCGATTAACTCATGTTCTGGCACTTGTGTAAAGCATCTTGCTTTGAGCAACCTAAACCTATTTAGATATTCGTCTATAGGTTCAGTGAAACGTCTCTTTACACTGGCCAATTCTTTCAGGCTTATCTTGGTTTGTCCCATGTAGAATTGCTCATGGAACAATCTCTCCAATTGGGTCCAATGATGGATCGAATTGGGGGGGAGAGTTGTAAACCAAGTAAAAGCGTTCTTTGTTAAAGAACTTGGGAAATATTTGATCCTCAGGTTTTCGTTGTTTGAAATATCTCCTGCTTCGATCAAGTATCTCGCCACATGTTCGACAGTAGATTCTGTCGTGTCCCCAGAGAATTTAGTGAACTTAGGGACTTTACATCTGGGAGGTAAGTCTGTTTGTAACACGTATTCTGACAGTGGGGATGTGAAGTTGGGCCTGCGAAAGCCCATGTTCATCCCATTCTGCGTCATGATTCTTTCGATCATGGCTGCCAGATTATTTTCCAAACCCATATTCTGGTATTGGATATGCTGAACTACTTCGTCAGCATTTTGGTGTCTGTTAACTAACCTTACCTCTGGGGCTATAACCCTAGGTTCTTCGACAGGCTATTCCAATCGTGCCCTAAGGTTTTCTTCGACAGGCTGCTGGACTTGGTTGATAGTGGTTTCTTCCTCTAAGAGTATACCTTGGTTTCCCCTTATTTGCGCCCTTTGGGGCTGCCGAATAGGTTGGGGTACTCCAAAGAAATCAGCCAAACGCGTCATTTGCGCTGTCATCTGCTGATTCGATTGGGTGGTATTTTGTATTAGAGGATTCAGCACTGTACTTAAAGTTTGTGCCAACATTTGAACCATATCATGGTTGCTTTCGTCCATTTGTTGCCTCAAGACTGTTGTCGAGGCATTTGTAAGGCCATGTGCTACTTGGGACGTTCCTCCTAAGAGTTGGGTCCTATTTCTGTTCGCCATACCTACTCCAGAACCTTGGAGTGGCGAAGAGGCACTCACTAAAGGGTCTGAAAAAGTGGACGCAACGTTCGTTAGGCTAGCCGATTCAGACGTTGGCATGCCATAGAGTGGTTCTCGATTTTGACCGCCTGTCATAAATCCTGGGGGAACATAAGGCCTTGTTCCTGGATTTCCCCTTGGTGGGGAGTTCCTAAAGGCACTCTGGGGCCTGTGAACGGAGGTAATGGCCCCGTTGTTGTGACCGTTACTGCTGGTGTTGAACCAGCGGTTATCGCTTCACTTACGGTTGGGATAACCGTTGTTCCCACATTCGTTTGTGGGATTTCGTTATTGTTTGGCGGATTCGCCATTGCTTCTCTTCTTCTGGCAGTATTGGTATTGTTAGTGTATATTCTACCACTTCTCAATAACATGCAATACTTCTCGAAAGAGATGATATTTTGTGTAAAAAGGTTAAACTTCAAAATCAACACACAGTCCCACCAGGTGTGCCAATTTGTTTACCGGGGAAATTGGTAAACAACCGCTGATCTTCCAAAAGGTTACTTATTTGGTGACTCGCAGGATCGATCAGATTGATCCTAAGACATGGTTGATTTTGGGGTTTGACTAAGTTTGATAATGGTTAAATGACAAGAAAATAAAGAAGTTTTATGTAAATTGCATGAAGAAGAAAACTTGATAGAATAAAGAAAGGCTTGAAATGAAAGGCTTCGACTGGAAAAGTAAAGGAGAAAACAAGTAAAGTTTCTGGAAAAATAAATGACTTTGATTAATAAAGTGGTGTTTCACACATACATTCTCAACAATTCTTTCTCTCACGCTGGGTACTCGAATCTATATGAGTGACTTGTATATAATTATGAACACACGCGAAAAACTGCGTGAACTACTAATATTTATACTAAACACATCCCAAGTAACCGTCAGGCAGTTACACTGCTTCGAGATGACTCCACTTGGCACGTTCACAGCGTTCGACGCTCCAGATCTTGGCACGTTGCACTTGGTAACCGCTGGGAACCGTTTTCCCTCCAAACATTTGAATCTGAAACCGTTCCACTCTGAACAATCGAACACCTTCGTCGAGAAGCACCTTCGACGTCGAAGGTAACAAGATTCCTACTTAGAAGAAATTCTCTAAGTACATTGCCATCTTCTGATGGGCACTTCGACAGACCCAGCTGGTCGAAACCATCCTTCAGCTTTAATGGCTGATATTAATAAAAACAAGGGTGTCGAATTTAGGAGCCAACATCAAGCTACTTCCTCTGCAGAGAAAGACAGTCCCCAAGGGGGAGGAGCTCCTAGTCCTGCAGTCTCTGACAACGAGACGGATTACAATGACGAACAATACCCTCCTACTGTTGACAGATACAAGCAATTAGAGGACCGCTTGAGTGCCATGGAGATTTAAAATGTGCCGGGGCTGGATTTCAGAGATTTAGGTTTATCTTCTGGGGTGGTAATCCCACACAAGTTCAAGGCGCCTGCCTTTGCAAAATACGATGGGGCTTCCTGTTCAAAGCTGCATCTCAGATCGTACGTAAGGAAGATCCAACCTTACACGGCAGACAAGAATCTTTGGATCCATTTCTTCCAAGACAGCCTTTCGGGGTCACAACTTGAGTGGTTCTATCAGCTAGATGGAACCAGTATCCGACATTGGGAAGATTTGGCTACCGCATTTTATAGACAATATCAATACAATTTTGACCTCGCTCCTACGCGTACCCAACTTCAGGGTATGTCACTAGGAACGGGCGAAGGATTCAAAGAATATGCGCAAAAATGGAGAGATTTGGCTGGCAGGGTGCAGCCTCCTTTGACTGACCGTGAACTGGTTGACATGTTTCTAGGGACCTTGTCTGGTCCATTCTTCAATCATCTGGTTGGTAATTCCTCCGCTGGGTTTACGGATTTGATCCTGACGGGTGAAAGGATAGAAGCTGGCATCAGGTCAGGAAAGATACAGAAAGGTGCCTCCGCAAATACTGAGAAGAAGCCTTTCAAGAAGGAAGCTAGTGCCGTCTATGGTCCTAGAAGACAAGTCAAGCCAGAACGCTGCCAAGCCGTCAATGCCTTGGTAACTTCAAAACCTGTTGCTGCTCCTCAGCAGTACAATCAACAAAGGGGTGAGAGGCCCAAAAGGCAATACACTCGGATGAGTATGACCTTGTCACAAATCTTGCCGCAACTGCTATCGACCAACTTGGTGACCACCAGAGAAGCTCCGAAGGTCGTGAAAACTGCATCTCCTAAGTATAACCCAAATGCCCGTTATGCTTATCACTCTGATAGCCCCGGGCATACTACTGATGATTGCTGGGCCCTGAGAAATAAGGTTCAAGACCTTATCGATGCGAAGGAAATCCAGTTTGAGGCGCCTGAGAGGCCAAATGTTGTAACTGCTCCTATGCCCCAGCATAGAGTAAATGCCGTTGAGGTAGATTTGTATGCTGTTTCGGTGAATGATGTTGCTACCCCTCTATTGACTGTTAAGAGGAACCTACTGCTAGCCGGTTTATTTCTGGGTTGTAGCAAGGGTTTCCTCCTGTGTGCTGTTACCCCTACCGGTTGTTCGCTGCTGAAGTCAGGCATCCAAAGCCTAATGGATAGCAAGGAGATTCTGTTCAAGAAAACCGCTGTTCCTTTGGTTCCCGCTGAAGAAGTATCTGTCGTCACAATTTTCAACAATCCTACCAAGGCTCCCCCGAGGAAGCCAGTCAAAATTATGTCTGTTGCACCCATTACCATTACTGTTCCGGGGCCCCTCCCCTATGAATCTGACAAGGCTGTCCCATGGCACTATGGGGCAGATGTGTATGTGCTTGGAGTGAAGCAGGAGTTCAACACCGGTACCAGTATCAATAACATCACTGGTCCCACCAAAATTACTCGCAGTGGCAGGCTCTTCTCGCTTGACATTGCACCACCAGTTATCCGAAAACCTCTTATCATCACACCCGTAAGTGTGCATGTTTCCCTTCCGAATCAAGTTCCTGTGTCTACTACTGCCGCCGAGTCCTCTGATGCTCGGGGCAAAGGAGTTACTACCGATTTGCCTGCCCGGACGGAGGCACCAAAAAAGACCGCTGTTGAAGCCTCCCAACAAGAAATGGAGGAAATCCTTAAAATCATTAAGAAGAGCGACTTCAATGTCTTTGAGCAGCTGGGGCATACGCCCTCCAAAATCTCTATGCTATCATTGCTACTGTGCTCAGAGGCCCACGCCAAGGCCCTGATTTCATTTCTGAAAACGGCCCATGTGCTGCAAGAGACATCTGCAGATCAGTTCACTGACTGTGTGGCCAATTTGACAGCTGACAATGGTTTGGGTTTCTCGGATGCTGACCTTACTGCCAAGGGAAAGAACCATAATGATGCCCTGCATGTCTCTATAGAATGCAGGGGCACTACTCTCGCACACGTGTTGGTGGACACCGGTTCTTCCCTGAATGTATTGCCCAAGAAGGCCTTAGACCGGTTGGATTGTGAGGGCCTAGAATTGAATCCTAGTAACATCATTGTTAGAGCCTTCGACGGTTCTAAGAGGATGGTGCATGGTGAGGTAGACATTCCTATTCGTGTGGGTTCCCAAGTCTTCGACTCAACGTTCTATGTGATGGATATTCGTCCATCTTATTCTTGTTTGCTGGGACGACCTTGGATTCACAAGGCTGGGGCTGTAACATCCACTCTACACCAGAAGCTCAAATACCCTGTCAGAGGGAAGATTGTTACTGTGCAGGGAGAGGAGGAATACATGGTTAGTCACCTGAATTCATTCCGGTATATCGAGATGGACGGGGAGTTTATTGAAACCCCCTTTCAACATTTTGAGGAGGTACCTACAACATTGGCGTCAACTGAGATAGTGGTTGAAGAAGACTTTCCTTTGAAGATGGCTTCCTTGAAGGATGCCCGGGCTGTAATAGAGAAAGGCAAGTGTGCAAACTGGGGTCAACTTCCTGACTTCACTCAAAAGACCGACAAGTTTGGGCTGGGCTTCACTGCAGAGGCTCAGAGGGCTGTTCGCAAAGAAAGGATCAGAAAGCCTCCGGTGTTCATCACTAACCCAAGAGTGAATGCTATCGAGGAGGACGTAGAGGAAGCAGAATTTGACAGTTGGATCTATCCAACAACCAACAACGGACCAAGCAACTGGACGGCAAAAGATTTTACACCTATTACATTTGTCACGCAGTAATGAACTCTTTTGTTTTCAATTTGTAACAAACAATATGTTGAAACTTTTATTGGCTCGGTGTCCTACCCGGGGCACCGTGGCTCCATTTGTGAGGGCTTTTTGTATGACATTTCCATATATCATTAATCAAAACATTGGACGTTGTTGCATTTCAAATCTTGTTCTCTTTTTCTTTCTTTGTTATATATTGCAAAACAGCTATATTTACACACACTCACTTATACAGGTTCCAATCCACTCTGGATCTCACTGGTAACGACTCTGCTACTGCCAGTTATGACTTCGAAAATCCGATCAACTTGGCCGAAGACGAAGGTGAAGATGATTGTGAAGTTCCTGGTGAACTTGCAAGACTGCTACTCCAGGAAGAGAGGGCCATTCAACCGCACGAAGAGCCAGTGGAAACGGTAAATCTGGGTACGGAGACAGATAGAAAAGAAGTCAAGATTGGTGCCAATCTGGAGCTCAGCGTGAAACAACGATTGATTCAGATGCTGCATGATTACATGGAAATATTTGCTTGGTCTTACGAAGACATGCCTGGTTTGGATGCCGACATTGTGGTTCATCACCTGCCTACCAAGGAAGACTGCCCTCCGGTAAAACAGAAGGTTCGCCGCATGCGCCCAGAAATGTCCGAGAAAATCAAAGTTGAGGTTATGAAGAAATTTGATGCCGGGTTTCTAGCAGTGACTTCTTATCCTCAGTGGGTGGCCAACGTGGTTCCAGTGCCAAAGAAAGACGGTAAAGTCCGAATGTGTATTGACTACAGGGATTTGAACAGGGCTAGCCCTAAGGATGATTTCCCTCTGCCTCATATCGACGTTCTTATTGACAATACTGCTCAACACAAGGTGTTCTCCTTCATGGATGGTTTTTCAGGGTATAATTAGATCAAGATGGCTCCTGAAGATATGGAAAAGACTACCTTTGTTACTCAGTGGGGCACCTTCTGCTACAAAGTCATGCCATTCGGGTTGAAAAATGCTGGGGCAACCTACCAACGTGCCATGGTTGCTTTATTTCATGACATGATCCACCATGAGATTGAAGTATACGTTGATGATATGATTGCAAGGTCCCAAACTGAGGAGGAACACCTTGACCATCTGCGGAAGTTGTTTGACCGACTGAAGTTGTACAAGCTGAGGTTGAACCCAAACAAATGCACCTTTGGGGTGAGGTCTGGAAAATTGCTAGGTTTCATTGTAAGCGATAAAGGTATTCAGGTGGACCCTGCCAAGGTAAAAGCCATACAAGAGATGCCGACTCCCAAAACAGAGAAAGAAGTCAGAGGCTTTCTAGGACGACTGAATTACATTGCCCGATTCATCTCGCATCTAACTGCTACCTGTGAGCCAATCTTCAAATTGCTGAAGAAAGATCAAGTAGTACGTTGGAACGATGAATGTCAGGCTGCCTTCGAAAAGATAAAGGAATATCTCCAAGAACCACCCATTCTCATGCCACCAGTGGAAGGGAGACCTCTAATACTATACTTGACAGTACTTGACAACTCAATGGGATGTGTGCTGGGGCAGCATGACGAGTCTTGCCGAAAAGAGAATGCTATTTATTACCTGAGCAAAAAGTTTACCGACTGTGAGACTCGGTACTCACTGCTCGAGAAAACTTGTTGCGCTCTGGTATGGGCTGCTCGCCGGCTGAGACAGTATATGCTGACTCACACTACTCTGTTGATTTCAAAAATGGATCCAATCAAGTACATATTCGAAAAGCCCGCTCTGTCCGGAAGAATAGCAAGATGGCAAATGATCTTGACAGAATATGACATCCAATACACAACTCAAAAAGCAATCAAGGGATGTGTATTGGCAGACCATTTGGCACACCAACCTGTGGACGATTACCAATCATTGAACTTTGAATTTCCAGACGAAGATATCATGGTAGTAACTGATTGTGAAGTACCTGGACCGGATGAAGGACCTGAGGAAGGATCCCGATGGTCTATGCATTTTGACGGAGCTTCGAACGCTTTGGGTAACGGTATCGGTGCTGTGATCATATCCCCCAAAGGCACTCATACTCCACTCACTGCTCGGTTATGTTTCAACTGCACCAACAACATGGCAGAATATGAGGCATGTATCATGGGTCTTCAAGCTGCAATCGACTTAAGGATCAAGTTTCTGAGTGTCTTTGGAGATTTCGCTCTCGTGATCAATCAGATCAAAGGAGAGTGGGATACGAAACACCCAAATCTTATTCCTTACAAGGAGTATGTGTTGACTTTGCTTCCCCACTTTGAAGAGGTAACTTTTGAACACTTCCCAAGAGAGGAGAATCAGTTAGCAGACGCACTAGCTACGATGTCTTCAATGTTCAAAGTCAAATGGGACAATGAGGCTCCCCGGATCATTATCTGGAAGTTAGACGAACCTGCATACTATTGCGATCTTGAGGCCGAAGAGGTAGTCGAGAAACCCTGGTATCATGAGGTGAAGAGATATTTGGAAGCTCAAGAATACCCCGAAGGCGCATCAGTCAATGACAAGAAGTTCCTGAGAAGGTTTGCGGCAAAATTCTTCCTCAGCAACGGCATTCTCTACAAACGAAACCATGATTCAACTTTACTGTGTTGTGTGGATAAGACTGAAGCAGAGAAGATCATGGTAGAACTACATGAAGGTACATTCGGAACACATTCCAGTGGACATACCATGGCAAAGAAAATCCTTCGGGCAGGATATTTCTGGTCCACAATGGAAGCCGACTGTTACCAACATCCTCGAACTTGTCATAAATGCCAGATCTACGCTGATAAAGTGCATATCCCTCCGGTTCCTCTGAATGTCCTGACGGCACCTTGGCCTTTTGCAATGTGGGGCATTGATATGATCGGCAAGATCCGACCGACGGCATCCAACGGGCATCGCTTCATCTTGGTAGCGATTGATTACTTCACGAAGTGGGTGGAAGCAGCTTCCTACGCCACCGTAACCAAGAGCGTCGTGACACGTTTCATTCGGCATAACTTGATCTGTCGGTACGGCGTCCCGGAAAGAATCATTACGGACAATGGTACCAATCTTAACAACAAGATGATCACTGAGCTCTGCGAGCAATTTAAGATACAGCACCACAACTCTTCTCCCTACCGGCCGAAGATGAATGGGGCTGTAGAAGCACCGAATAAAAACATCAAGAAAATTGTGCAAAAGATGACAGTGACCTATAAAGATTGGCACGAAATGTTACCATTTGCTCTTCATGGGTACCGTACCTCAGCACGGACGTCAATCGGGGCAACACCCTTTTCCTTGGTCTATGGCATGGAGGCAGTCTTGCCGATTGAAGTCCAGATACCCTCTCTCCGGATAATGAAGGATGCAGACTTGAGTGAAGATGACTGGATCCAGACTCGACTTGATCAATTAAACCTAATTGACGAAAAGAGACTCACTGCTATTTGCCATGGTCAGACATACCAAAAACGGATGATCAGGGCATTTAACAAGAAAGTCAGACCACAAGAGTATCAAGTCGGGGACCTGGTAATCAAACGCATCATCCTTCCTCAAAGTGATCCCAGGGGCAAATGGACCCCTACGTACGAAGGGCCATTTGTGGTTAAACATGT
This sequence comes from Vicia faba, assembly GCA_948472305.1. Classification (NCBI taxonomy): domain Eukaryota; kingdom Viridiplantae; phylum Streptophyta; class Magnoliopsida; order Fabales; family Fabaceae; genus Vicia; species Vicia faba. Next base: position 788,792,553 of record OX451737.1, read on the forward strand.
GTTCTCAGGAGGAGCCATGATTCTAACCACCATGGATGGTGACGACCTTCCTCACCCCTCCAATGCAGACATAGTTAAAAGATACTACGCATGAATAAAAGAACTGCTAGGTTGACATACCTAGGCAAAAATAAGGGCTTCCCGGCGAACCAAAAGGGTTCGGGCAAAAATAAGGGATGAAATGAAAAAAATCTGTACACCCGGCAAGTCGAAAACCTGAAAAGGCGGCTTGGGCAAAAATGGGTATCCCGGTGGACTGAAAACCCGAAAGGGCGGTCCAGGAAAAAGTTAGGGATAAAGCGTAATACTATGTCTCATTGGATCACCTTGCATCCAGAATTCGGCATCAACTATCGGGCTCAGACTTCAGCATCAATCAATCAGCTTCATCTTCAACTAAGCAACAAAGTGATGAGACACTTGAAGACATAAAGGCGATAACAGAGTTGGAACCCAGTGGGAATCTTGTTCACATAGCTGTTTTGTTTCCTTTTCAAAAATTGTATAAACTTTATGTTATTTGGCGGCGTTCTCTTACTAGGACGTCATCCTCTTGTATAAAAACGCCTATTTACAGGCAAACTTCAAAATCAATACAAATTCACTTTTCCAAACAAATTGCCAATTGTTTTTCCTTTTTTCTGGTTTTGTCTTGCGAAGAACGTCCAATGTTCATTTTTGATATATGCATTTGACATTAAATTTCTAATTCATAAATACTTGCATGCGAAACAAAGGACTGATTACAAGTGACATCAGAAACAGGGGCAATGTAGAGTTGTCCAGGCAGTCTAGTTGCTCTGTCCGCCAAGGTGCCAAGGTAGATTCAACTGAAGAATGTGACCAGATTACCTCAACTCCCCACAGAGTAAGACAAGATTCAGCAATACTCTCCCCAGGAAGAGTTAGTCTATCATCAGCCCTACAACAGGCACCCTATTCCCCTAACAAGTCAGCAATACTCTCCTCCAGCAGAGTTAGTCTACGGCCAGCCTAACGGAAGTTGGGTATCCCCAAAAGATATCAACATTCCCCAGCGGAGTATAGGCATTCCTCAGCAAGCATCCCTGGCAGTCTTGATCTAAGATTGTTCCCCGGCGGAATACAGGCACCCCAGTGGAACCATTCTTTAGTACATCCCGAAAGTCTCCCCAGGAAAACTGGAATCCATATCCCCAGCAGGTCTTAAAGCTTATCCCCAGTATATTCTGGAAGCTTATCCCCTGTAGAATACAGACGTCTCTCCCTGGCTTTATTCAAAGTTATTCCTCACAAGGGCTTATAACTGGGTTATCCTCAGCTAATTACCACGAAAGATCGCCCTCGGAGAAGTTCTTCCAATCCCCAGCGGAGTTTATCATTGTTATCCCCAGCGGAGTCCATCATTGAAATCCTCAGCGGAGCTCTCATCAAAACTTCAGCAAAGTACCTCTTCCCACAGAGTAATTCCCCTCAAAGTAATCTCTCCAACAAGTTTATTCCACAACGTAGTCATCTTCTCCTACCGGTGTATTCTTGCAACCATCATCCCCAGCGGAAACGAAGAACTCTACTCTTCAACGTCAGCCCAGGATTTAATTCCCCAGCCGGTCGTCAAGGATTTATTTTCCTAGACGAAAATACATTCATAAACATTTCACTTTTCATACATCTTGCTGACATACATGATAAAGTGCATACAACGCTATCTCATTTTGAACATCATGACATCATGCATTTCATACATCATGACATTGCATGCAACTGATGTTTTGCCTTTTCAGGGAAAAAGACAATCCAAAAGACGGCTACCTTCAACTGTCACAATTCCAGATTCGATTCCTGTATCTAGCCAGGGCACATCTGAAGAGTTTGAAGATTCGATTCCTGTATCCAGCCAGGGCATATCTGTTGACGACTAATTCCAGATTCGATTCCTGTATCCAGCCAGGGCATATCTGTTGACGACTAATTCCAAATTCGATTGCTGTATCCAGCCAGGGCACATCTGAAGAGTTTGAAGATTCGATTCCTGTATCCAGCCAGGGCATATCTGTTGACGACTAATTCCAGATTCGATTCCTGTATCCAGCCAGGGCATATCTGTTGACGACTAATTCCAGATTCGATACCTGTATCCAGCCAGGGCATATCTGTGAGCAACCGATTGTAGATTCGACACCTGTATCTAGCCAGGGCATATCTGCATGGAGAGATTGAAGATCAACGCCTGTAACAAGCCAGGAAAACATCTGTCTTTCTCAAAGTGCGCAAATTCTCGCTAAGGAATCTCTTATGCGACCAACACTTCCAAATGGCATCTATAAGCCCATTCTCGACAAGGTTCTGTCACGCCTTCAGATGGCATCTATAAGCCCATCTCCCTATCCACCATCTCTCCAAATGGCATCTATAAGCCCATTCCCGACATCACGTTGCTGATACTCCAACATGCGAGTGCAAATTTCAGGGCACTCTAGTGTCCAATCTCCTTTTACCCTCGAGTCGCGAAAGGCAAACTTGCCAATCTAACTCTTCAGGTTCAAGAAGATTGAACAGGGGCAACTGTTGTATCCCAAAATTTTCCCTCCCATTCTCTCAACATTTTCTCACCACAAGACCCTTGGAGCTCAAGAACCAGTTAAGGTTTCCTCTGCAAAACTTCTCCTAGCACTGTTGACCCAAATTAGGGTTTGTGTTTGCACAAAGATATTTTGACCTAAAATGCCTAAGATGACTTTCATGCTTCATGTTGGACTCCCAAGTTTATCCATACAAAGTTTCAAGCTTTGATTCCAACCTTTGCCCAGTCAATTGGACAGTTGACCTAGAAATCAGCTGTATTGGGGAAAAAGTCAACTGTGGCCAATTGACAGTCAAACCTCATGAAAATTGACTCACATCAACATTATGAAATCATATGGACCATTTGATCAAGTTTGGATCACAAATTCCACAAGAAATTTAATCAGATCACCAAAAGGGCAAAATGGTCATTTTTAGGGTTTTGACTGCACAAAGGCAATTTTTGACTGTTTGACCAAGCCAATGGCAAACCAAGCTCACATATGGACTCAAGGACCCCATGAAATTGACTTGACATGTTCAACAAGTTCAAAAGATCCCAAATGCACAAGATTGACAGTTAAATTTTCCAGTCAATTGATCAATTTTGACTGTATACTGAAAAGTCAAACTTTGACTTTTTGGTCAAAATCAAGTGTCAAGATCCATTTTTCATCAAAACATGCCAAATCATGAAACTTGTCCATCAAGAAATCCAAAATCACAAATTAGGGTTTGGAATGAAGATTTTTCATAACTTAGAATTTTTCTAAGTTATAAAAAACCCTAATTTTTTCCTAACTTTGTCCCACTTTCTCATCAAGATGCATTTGGATTCAAGGAAAAGTCAAAACATGAAAGTTGTATCCCATTGCAAAATCTACAACTTTGATTCACAAAGTTTCCTCAAAAGAAGCTTGTAGCTCAAGTTACAATTTTTGGAACAAGGGTACCAAACCATTCTTAACTTAGAAAAATTTTGACCTATTTTAGGCAGGATTTTTGCCCAACTTCATGGCCACTTTTCACATGCTTCCACTTGGAATTTCAATTTGCATTACAAAGATGGATTGTAGTACACATTCCAAGCTTTCCAAAATGTCCAAGAACTCATCAAACAACCTCATGGTTAGGGAGAATCGAATTTGGCAAGTTGGGAAAAACTCACTTTGTCTATGGCCAATTTACATGTTCATACACTTGTGCCATTTTGAACTCAGCTTGAATTCCTTGATTACAGGTCCTATATCCCATTTGCACTCAATAATTTATTGCTAACCCATTGTGCCAAGACCTTATTTCATGTGTTTAAGCATTGTATGCAAAATTAAGCCATAAGTAGAAAAAGCAAATTATCCATTTTAGAAAAGTTGAACTTTATGTCAAATGCAAATCCAAGAAGCATAGGCACAATCTTTTGAGCTGGTATTTTGTACACAAATCACTCTAACCAAGACTAAGGTATGCATCATAGATTGGGGGCCTGTACAAGCTAGAAACACCAAGTTGATTTTCTTGCTTAAAGTTGAAGTAACCTTGCATAACAACTACCAACTCTGATTCCTGTCAACAAGAGCTTAAGCAAAGATTGTGAACACTTTCCAAACACCAACCCTGACCTGAAACACGAGCCAACCATCTCCATTGCCTTCTCAAACACAGAATCACCATAAAACTGCAAAAACAGGGCATAAGTTGCAGTTGGACTTCCATAGTTCATTCCACTTGTGCATTCTTGCTAAGACTTATTCAAACACATCCCACACTATCCCTTGAAACTATTCCAAGCCCTAAACACGACCTGTAACACCCCTAGCTAACATCACCATTTCCATATTTTCTGTTTTGCAGTTGAAGTGCCATAACACGACTCACTTGGTTTTGAAGCAAACAAAAGGTTGGAATAGCATCATGGGACATCAAGGAAGATATACAAATCATTACCTTGCCTTGTAAGCATCTCCATTGTTGCACACGTTTCCAACTGAACAGGTAAGTTCATGAACTCTTATCTCTCTATCCAGGCATAGTTAGGTTTAGATTTGTGAAGAAATTATGTCACATTCATAGCCTTGAACATGCCCATATCATTAGTTTTCATTTATGTTATGTGTGCTTAGAGAATTTTAAGTCTGAACATTGAATAAAAACTAGGTCAGGAATTGGGGGAGAAGAAATTCTCTCTCATTTCTGAGAGTTAAGATGAGTTCTTTATATGTCCAGAATCGTGGTTTGATGCTTAACATTTTTCATGTTATGAGTTTGTGCTAAAAGTCCAGGAATCCAGATGTTTGAATCAGTGTAGGAGGCGCGCGTTTTTTGACAAATTTCTGGCCAGAGGTTGAAGAAGGTCCTTTGGGCTGGGCTTGTTTTATTTTTCTTATTTACACCACCTTTTTACTTTTGAACCCCCTTGGCCCATTGTGCTTATTTGAAACATTTTTTGACTTTTTCTTGTTATTTATGACTTGTTTATTTTTTCTCATAATATTAAAAATATAAAAAATATTTTTCAAACCATTTTTGTATTTATTAAGCATTTATTGGTTTAAATTAACATTTGTACATAAATAAATACATAATACTTTTTGTTTAGAATATTAGGAATAATACAGAATATATTTATTTTCTAATTTTTATTTTATTTTATCTTCTGAAAATATTATATATAAAATATACTTTTCTTGTAAATATTAAATATTTTATTTTTTTTATATATTTAATCTATTTAGTAAATAATGCAAATACATATATATTCATTAGAATATTTAGGATAAAATACAAAATATATACATTTTTATTTTTATTAATATTTAACATTAAAAATACCTTTTTGACAAATATACTTCTCTTTTATTTATTTTTTGTATATAATTAATAAATATTGCATATATTATACAATAAATACTTTTATTTGTAAAATTAGGGTTTTTGCCCTAAACATAAAAATATTCAAAAAAATTAGCTTTTCTTTTATTATGTTTTTAGTATTTTATTTTATTTGTGAATAAAAAATATACACTTACACAAGAATACCTTCACATATACATTGTTCCATTCTTACACACTTATACATTTATATTTGCGCAATTCAATTTGGTTGTAAATATTGGGTGCTATCCTCCTATAAAGTTTCATCCCCATTTGAACATTTGTACCCCCATTCCCATGATCATTGTGTAATAACTTAGGACTTTTAAATTTCGCACTTTAAATGCTTTCTAAATATGCCATGTTAGAATTAGGGTTTTGTATGCAAATCAAAAACAACAAAATAGTTTGACCTAAATTCAAGATAAACAAGCATGAAAATGGACAACACTAATCACACTTGCACCCCTAGGGTATTCCACTTGTTTCCTTCAATAATGGGCCATATTGCATGTTAGGTCTCTTTGGGCAAAGCAAAACAAATCAAATGATCATAGTCCCTCGATGACGCTTTCGAAAGTTGCCTAAAAATGATCAAGTCCCTTAAAAGAAAATTGCCCAAAGATACTTGGCACCATTGCAATCATGGTCTAAACGATGACCCGCGCCCGTCCCGTTCACATCCTAACACAAGATTGTCCACCAAATGCAATGGTGGAACAAAATTGTTAAAAGGGTTAAAACATAGCAAAGATCTTTGAGAAATTTAGGGTAGATAGCTCTTGATTACTTGCCCCTTGCAAAACAAAAACACTTGCCTATTTTTCAAACCACACATCACTACACTTTCAAAACAACTTTCAAAAACGTTGAAAACCTTTTCAAAAGACATACACCTTTGTATACATCCCAACATGGATCATTACAAAGGTTTCCACCACATTGGCCTCTTTTCAAAACATTTTCAAACCCACACACACAAAGCACCATTTCAAACAATTGAAAATTAAGGCAAGTTGATCTAAGCAAGTAACTAAGAGCCCATGGATAACCATGGATAGAAAGGGTGCTAATACCTTCCCTTTCTATAATCTACTCCCCGAACCCAAGAAAACATCTCAAAGGTTTTTGCTGTGCTTTTTAGCCTTTCCTTAGGATAAAATAAAAAGTCGGTGGCGACTCTTGCTCAACCGAAACATTTGCGAAAACAAACGCAAAAACTCAAGTCAGTTATCCCACCGTATCACACCTTGTAATAGCGTAGGATTTAAAATTTCCGCACTTTAAATTCCTGTATATATATTAACTGCTTAGATGTATGCTAACTAGGATTGTATGACAATATCTAAAAACAAATGGTAGAACACCTAAAAATACAAAGATGATATAAATTGAAAATTGACACACTTGCACATGCCACTCTTAGGGCACACCTCACTTGGTTGCCTCAAATGTGGTAATTGAGTATAGGAAGTCTTAGAGGTCGCCCTCCGGTCTAAAGATCAAAGTTGCCTCGAAACGGTTGCCTCGATAAAAATGATCTAAGACATTAGGGTTACCGCTAAAGCATCCTAACATTGCTTTAGTGACCACATGTCCCTTAAAATCGAATTGACCCGAAAACTCCAACGATGGTGCTACCTACTCCTCAATAGTGGGATAGCACTGTCTAAAGGACGTTTGCACAATTTAATTCCTTTTCGAGTAGGTAGAGGTTCTTAAGTACTTGCTCCTTTAAAAAACAAAATAAAACTTTTCGCACTTACACTTTCTTCAAAAAAAAAAACAAAACTCTTTTCAAAACCCACAAACACAAAGAAAAAGAAAACTTTTGAAAACATAGTGAGCAAGTACCTAAGAGCCCGTGGATAACCACAGATAGAAAGGGTGCTAACACCTTCCCTTTCTATAATCTACCTCCCGAACCCGAGAAAAAAACTCGAAAAGGAATTTTTTCTGTGCTTTTGTCATTTCCTTGTTGGATAAAATAAAATACAGTGGCGATTCTTGCTTACCGCGACACTTTGCAAAAACAAACGCAAACGCGAACCAACATTAAAAAACAGTCAGTTCTCATTCCCACCGATCACAGAACTGGCGACTCTGCTGGGGACAATAAGTGAGGTGTACCTTAGGATTAGATCACTTGTGTTTTCAATTGTATGCTTTGTATGCTTTTAATTTTGTGGGCTTGTATTGGAGTTCTATAGATCCTAACCCGGATCTGGGGTACCCTTTTTAGGTAAGTAGCAATAAATTATGAGGGATCTGTCCGGCGTAGATCGACACGGATGAAGCAGTAGCTACGTTGGTGTGGCACCTTAGTCTGTACCGATATCCCTTGTGTTGGAACGAGGAGAATATGGGTCTTCTAAGGAGTCATTAAGCACCAACAGACCTTAGAACCTTAAATTGACCAACTTGGCCATAGAACAGTAGCAGTATGCTACACTCGTTGAGACTAAACTCTCGCGATGATTCTGGACGCAAGAAAAGGTTGCTAAACTGGAATTATGACCGATTGAGGGTAGTCAGTGATATTGAGATCCTCTAGAACCCGGTTACTATTTTTTAGGACAGGTCTTAACCAACTGAAACTGAAAGAGGGTAGTACCTGAACTTCATGCCAGCCTGAAATCTAAGGGCTCTTTTGTGTGACTTGTATGCCTTTACCATGTTTTCCTTTCGTGAATATTTGTGGTGTGCCTTTACCATGACATCATAACATCATAACATTGCATACATCTTGCATAAGGACTAACCTATTTCAAAGACAAGAGGGTTTCATCTTTGCTCTGTTTTGTACGACATCATGATGCCCATGCGTAGGAATACTATTCGGATCAACTTTGTTAAAGTACCTACTTTGCTTAAAGAGTTGGTTGTCAGGATTCCAGACACTGCTTCCTTCATCAGGAGGCATGGTTCTCTTCTCAGTTTAGTCACCTCAAAATTGGACGAACAAATGATGAGCGTCTTGGTCCAGTTTTATGATCCGTTATACCATTGCTTCACCTTTTAAGACTTCCAGCTGGTCCCTACCCTGGAAGAATTCTATGAGTTGCTTGGTATCTCTGTTTTGGAGCAGACTCCATTTACTGGTTGGGAAGAGACTCTCAGGCCTGAAGAGATTGCTGCAGCCCTTCACTTGACCAAAAAGGAGGTAATGGCTAACTGGGAGACTAGAAGTGGAGCTAAGGGTTTTTTGGCTAAGTTTCTGGTTGACAAAGCTAATTACTTCTGGGATGGCTTAGACTTCAAAGTGTACGAGGACACTCTGGCTCTCTTAATCTATGGTCTGGTATTGTTTCCAAATCCTAACACTTTTGTTAATGTTAACGCCATAAAGATCTTCATCTCTCGGAACCCTATACCCACTCTCTTGGGTGATATCCTTCATCAGCTCTATGCTCGTACTGCCCGAAAGCGGGGAACTTTGATGTACTGTGCTCCTTTATTGTCGAGGTGGTTTATTTTGCACCTCCCTAAGTCCGTACTGAAGAACAAAGAAGGAATGGGCTGGGCTCATAGGGTAATGTCTCTTACTAATAATGACATTATCTGGACTCTCAAAGGCTTGGATGAGGTGACTGTCATTGATCATTGTGGAGAGTATCCTAATGTTCCATTGATCGGAACCCATGGAGGAATTTCTTATAACCCATGTTTAGCTCTCCGTCAGTTTGGAAGAGCCAGAAGAGAAGGGCCTCATGAGATGTTGATACCTCATATCATCTTTGATTTTCAGGGAGATAGCGACGAGCTGCGTCGTAGATTCATCAGGGCTTGGGATATAGTTCACAAATCTTACCCACATGAGTTGGGACCAAAGACTTCTCTACCAATGGAACCATATCTCAGATGGGTCCGCATCCGTGCCCAGAGGTTAGGTATGCCATATGAAGCGGTCAGGCCGATTACTCTTGAAGTTGCTGATAAAGACGAGGTTCCTCCAACTATTCTCCATCCTCATATGCCCACTGAAGTTGGCACACTGAAGAGGTCTTGGATGCAACTGCAGGAAGAACGGGATTCTTACCGGGAGAGTTTCAATGAAAAAGAACAGAAGATCCAGAAGCTGACTAAACAACTGGAAAATGAGCGGATCCTGAATGATTATGTCCGCACTGAGAAGAAGAGACCATGGAAGCATTGATAGACCTTTGACGTTTTCTTTTACAATTTTTATTTACTTTTCAGTATTTCCATTCTTGTAACGCCTAAGGGCAATTTGTTGAACAATTTAAATTCTAAAGTTAAATCTAATAAAGTGTGTTTCCGTTCTTGTTTACAAATTTGAATCCTGGTTGTCTTTGAAATCATAAATCATACGCATTTCATCTCATGCACTTCATAAACAGGTACCCTTTTACAGGTCTCTTATCTTCTTCGCTGTTTATTTCAGCAATAATCATGTCTGCTGAACCTTCCACTGAGCAAGCTATCAAGGCCCTCCAGGCCCAGAATGCCCAATTCCAAGAGTTGGTCATGAACCTAGCTAAGGGTCAGCAGGACTTGAAGACCCTGATTTTAAAAGAGAGGAAGAAGAAGAAGAAGAGGACCATCCTGTTCAACACCGGACGCAGGTTTGGAAACGGGCTGCAGAATGAAATTGATCTGGACACCCTGTCTGGAGAGAAAGACAGTCCACAAGAAAGGAGGGCTCCTAGCCCTATGGTCTCCGACAACGAGACGGACTATGATGAAGAACAGTATCCTCCTGTTGAGGATAAGTACAAACAGCTGGAAGACCGTTTGAACGCTATGGAAGTACAGAAGGTGCCCGGTCTGGACTTCGGAGATCTGGGTCTATCATCTGGGGTGGCGATTCCCCATAAGTTCAAGGCACCTGCCTTTGCAAAGTATGACGGAGCTTCCTGTCCAAAGCTGCACCTCCGGTCATATGTGAGGAAGATCCAACCTTACACTGCTGATAAGAACTTGTGGATCCATTTCTTTCAAGACAGTCTTTCAGGGACTCAGCTTGAGTGGTTCTATCAGTTGGACGGAGCCAGTATTCGCAGTTGGGAGGATTTGGCTGCTGCATTCTTTAGGCATTATCAGTATAATTCTGACCTCGCTCCTACGCGTACCCAACTCCAGGGTATGTCAATAGGGACGGGTGAAGGATTTAAAGAATATGCTCAAAAATGGAGAGACCTTACCGGAAGGGTGCAACCACCTCTAGATGATCGTGAAATTGTTGATATGTTTTTGGGGACCCTGTCCGATCCATTCTTTAACCATTTGATTGGAAGCTCTTCAGCCGGATTTACAGACCTTATCTTGACTGGTGAGAGGATCGAAGCTGGTATTAAAGCTGGGAAGATACAGAAGGGTGCCTCATCGAGCACCGAGAAGAGACCGTTTAAGAAAGAGTCCAGTGCTATCTACAGTTCAAGAAGACAAAACAGACCTGAACACCGCCAAGCTGTCAATGCGGTTGTTATCTCAAAACCTGCCGGTGCTCCTCAGCATCACAACCAACAAAGGGACGAGAGACCTCGAAGGCAATTCACTCGACTCAGCATGACTTTGTCTCAGATTCTGCCAGAATTGCTGAAGACCAATCTGGTGACCCTAAAAGAAGCTCCAAAGAATCCAAATACAATGTCACCAAGGTATAACCCTAATGCCTGCTGCGCTTTTCACTCTGATAGCCCGGGGCATAATACAGACGATTGTTGGGTTTTGAAGAACAAGGTGCAGGACTTAATTGATGCAAAGGAGATTGAGTTCGAGGCGCACGAGAGGCCTAATGTTGTAACTGCTCCCATGCCCAGGCATGGAGTGAATGCTGTAGAGGAAGACTTGTTTGTAGTGTCTGTGGATGATATTGTTACCCCTCTGATGACTATCAAGAAGAACCTGTTGCTAGCCGGTTTATTTCCGGGCTGTGGTGAAAGTTGCCATATGTGTTCTGCTTTACCTACTGGTTGCCCATCTCTGAAGTCAGGTATCCAAAACCTGATGGATAGTAAAGAGATTCTTTTTGAGAAGACTGTTGTTCCACCCGTTCATTCTGAAGAAGTTTCCATCATTACCATTTTCAACAATTCTTCCAAGGCTCCCTCGAGGACGCCTGTTAGAATTACATCTGTTCCGAAGACCGCACCTATAATCATCACTGTTTCGGGGCCCATCCCCTATACATCTGACAAAGCTGTCCCTTGGCACTATGGGGCAGATGTTTATGTTCTTGGAGTTAAGCAAGAGTTCGGTGCTGATACCGGCGTCAGCAACATTACTGCGCCTGCTAAAGTCACCCGCAGTGGTAGACTTTTCTCACCTGATATTGCTCCGCCAGTTGTCCGAAGACCTGTTGTCATTAAGTCTGCAAGTGTACCTGCTGCCATTCCTGATCAAGTCCCTGTTCCTACCCCTGTCGCCGAGTCATCTAAAACTCGGGGCAAAGGGATCACCACTGATATGCCTGCCCAGACGGAGGCGCCAAAGACTATCGCTGTTGAAGCTTCCAAACAGGAGATGGAAGAGATTCTGAAGATTATTAAGAAGAGTGGTTTTAATGTAGTTGAGCAACTGGGGCAAACCCCGTCCAAGATTTCTATGTTATCACTGTTGTTGTGTTCAGAGGCCCATGCCAAGGCTCTGATTACCTTCCTGAAGACGGCCCACGTGCCACAAGAGACATCAGCTGATCAATTTACTGATTGTGTGGCCAATTTAACTGCTGATAATGGTTTGGGTTTCTCCGACGCTGATCTGACTGCTAAAGGGAAGAACCATAATGATGCCCTGCATGTCTCCATTGAATGCAGGGGCACTACTCTTACACATGTGTTGGTTGACACTGGTTCCTCGTTAAACGTCTTGCCCAAGAAAGCTCTAGACAGGTTGGATTGCGAAGGTTTAGAGCTAAAGCCGAGTAACATTGTTGTCCGGGCCTTTGATGGGTCTAAAAGGATGGTGCACAGTGAGGTTGATATTCCAATCAAAGTTGGTTCTCAGGTCTTCAACTCTACATTTTACGTGATGGACATTCGACCGTCCTATTCTTGTTTGCTGGGTCGTCCATGGATCCACAAAGCTGGAGCCATAACCTCAACGCTCCACCAGAAGTTGAAGTACCCGGTTAAAGGCAAGATTGTGACAGTTCAAGGGGAGGAGGAGTACATGGTCAGCCACCTCAACTCGTTCCGGTACGTAGAGATGGATGAGGAGTTCATTGAGACCCCATTTCAACACTTTGAAGAGGTTCCTCAGACACTGGCATCAGCTGAGACTGTGATTGAAAATTCTCCTAGGAAGATGGCTTCCTTAAAGGATGCCCGGGCTGTTATTGAGAAGGAAGCTCAAAGGGTTGTTCGAAGTGCAAAGATTGGAAGACCTCCTGTGTTCATCAGCAACTCGGGAGTAAATGCCATCGAAGATGACATGGAGGAGTCTGAATTCGACAGTTGGATCTATCCTACGACCAACGGTGGACCAAACAACTGGACAGCAAAGGACTTCATCCCTATTACTTTTGTTACCCAGTAATGAACTCTTTGTTTTGAATTTGTAATAGCCAATATTGTAAAACTTTATGGCCCGGTGTCTTACCCGGGGCACCGTGGCTTCATTTGTGAGGGCTTTTGTGTGCCACTTTCATATATCATTAATAAAAGCATTGGACGTTTTGCATTTCAAATTTTGCGCTCCTTGTCTTTCTTTATTATATATTGCAAAACAGCTATTTTATACACACTCACATATACAGGTCCCAATCCACTCTGGATCTCACTGGTAACGATTCTGCTACTGCTAGTTATGACTTTGAAAATCCGATCAACTTAGCCGAAGACGAAGGTGAAGATGATTGCGAAGTGCCTGGTGAACTTGCAAGACTGCTACTCCAGGAAGAGAGGGCCATTCAGCCACATGAAGAGCTAGTAGAAACAGTGAATCTGGGTACTGAGACAGACAAAAAAGAAGTCAAGATCGGTGCAAATCTGGAGCTTAGTGTGAAACAACGGTTGATTCAAATGATGCATGACTACGTGGAAATCTTTGCCTGGTCTTACGAATATATGCATGGGTTGGATACCGACATTGTGGTTCATCGCCTGCCTACCAAGGAAGATTGTCCTCCGGTAAAACAGAAAGTTCGCCGTATGCATCCAGAGATGTTTGAGAAAATCAAGGCAGGAGTTATGAAACAGTTTGATGCCGGTTTTCTAGCAGTAACTTCTTACCCTCAGTGGGTCGCCAATGTGGTTCCAGTGCCGAAGAAAGATGGTAAGGTCAGAATGTGTGTTGATTACAGAGATTTGAACAGGGCAAGCCCTAAGGATGACTTTCCTCTGCCCCACATCGATGTTCTGGTTGACAATACTGCTCAGCACAAGGTATTCTTCTTTATGGACGGTTTCTCCGGTTATAATCAGATAAAAATGGCTCCCGAAGACATGGAGAAGACCACCTTTGTTACTCAGTGGGGTACCTTTTGTTACAAGGTCATGCCTTTTGGGTTGAAGAATGCTGGGGCAACATATCAGCGTGCCATGGTTGCTTTATTTCATGACATGATCCATCATGAGATCGAAGTATACGTCGACGATATGATTGCGAGATCCCAAACTGAGGAGGAACACCTTGACCATCTACAGAAGCTGTTTGACAGGTTGAAGCTATACAAGCTGAGGTTGAACCCGAACAAGTGCACCTTCAGGGTGAGGTCTGGAAAACTGCTAGGTTTCGTCGTGAGCGACAAAGGTATTCAAGTGGACCCTGCCAAGGTGAAAGCCATACAAGAGATGCCAGCTCCCAAGACAGAGAAAGAGGTTAGAGGCTTTCTAGGACGTCTAAACTACATTGCCTGATTCATCTCGCACCTAACTTCTACTTGTGAGCCGATCTTCAAACTGCTGAAGAAAGATCAAGTGGTACGTTGGAATGATGAATTCCAGGCCGCTTTCGAAATAATTAAAGAGTATCTCCAGGAGCCATCCATTCTAATGCCACCAGTTGAAGGGAGACCTCTGATCTTATACTTAATAGTACTTGACAACTCAATGGGGTGTGTGCTGGGGCAGCATGACGAGTCTGGCCGAAAAGAGCATGCTATTTATTACCTTAGCAAAAAGTTTACCAACTGTGAGACCCGATACTCACTGCTCGAGAAAACTTGTTGTGCTTTGGCATGGGTTGCTCGCCGGCTGAGACAGTATATGTTGACTCACACTACTCTGTTGATTTCAAAGATGGATCCGATCAATTATATCTTCGAAAAGCCCGCCTTGTCCGGAAGAATAGCAAGATGCAAGATGATCTTGACTGAATATGACATCCAGTACATGACTCAAAAAGAAATCAAGGGAAGTGTATTAGTAGACCATTTGGCACATCAGGCAGTGGCTGATTACCAGTCTATGAATTTTGAATTTCCGAACGAGAATATCATGGTAGTGACTGATTCTAAAACACCTGGACCGGATGAAGGACCTGAGGAGGGATCCCGATGGTCTATGCATTTTGATGGAGCTTCAAACGCTTTGGGTAATGGCATTGGCGCTGTGATCATATCTCCTAAAGGCTCTCATACTCCGTTTACCGCCCGACTATGTTTCAACTGCACCAACAACATGGCGGAATATGAAGCATGCATTATGGGTCTTCGAGTTGCAATTGACCTAAGGATTAAGTTTCTGAGTGTCTTCGGAGATTCCGCTCTCGTGATCAGTCAGATCAAAGGAGAGTGGGATACGAAACACCCAAATCTTATTCCTTACAAGGAGTATGTATTGACGTTGCTTCCCCATTTCGAGGAGATAACCTTTGAACACTTCCCAAGAGAGGAGAATCAGTTGGCAGACGCGCTAGCTACGATGTCTTCTATGTTCAAAGTCAAGTGGGACAACGAGGCTCCCCGGATCATCATTTGGAAATTGGATGAACCTGCACATTGTTGCGATCTTGAGACTGAAGAGGTAACAGAAAATCCTTGGTATCATGAAGTGAGGAGGTACCTTGAAACTCAAGAATACCCCGAGGGTGCATCTGTTAACGACAAGAAGTTTTTGAGAAGGTTCGTGGAAAAATTCTTCATCAGCAATGGCATTCTTTACAAACGTAACCATGATTCAATCTTACTGCGTTGTGTGGATAAAGTTGAAGCAGAAAGGATCATGCAGAGCTGCATGAAGGTACTTTCGGAACTCATTCCAGTGGACATACCATGGCAAAGAAAATCCTTCGGGCAGGATATTACTGGTCCACAATGGAAACCGACTGTTATCAACATTCTCGGACATGTCACAAGTGCCAGGTCTATGCTGATAAGGTGCGTGTTCCTTCGGTTCCTCTTAATGTTTTGATAGCGCCTGGCCTTTTGCAATGTGGGGCATTGATATGATCGGTGAGATCAGACCTACGGCATCCAACGGGAATCGTTTTATCCTGGTAGCAATTGATTACTTTACGAAGTGGGTTGAAGCAGCTTCCTTTGCTACGTTAACCAAGAATGTCGTGGCACGGTTCATTCGGCACAACCTGATCTGTCGATACGGTGTACCAGAGAGGATCATTACGGACAATGGTACCAATCTTAACAACAAAATAATCACTGAGCTCTGCGAGCAATTCAAGATACAGCATCATAACTCTTCTCCCTACCGGCCGAAGATGAATGGGGTTGTTGAAGCAGCAAATAAGAACATTAAGAAGATTGTGCAGAAGATGACAGTGACATACAAAGACTGGCACGAGATGTTACCATTTGCTCTTCATGGGTACCGTACCTCAGCACGGACGTCAACAGGGGCAACACCCTATTCCTTGGTTTATGGCATGGAGGCAGTCTTGCCCATTGAAGTTCAGATACCCTCTCTTTGGATCATGAAGGATGCAGGTTTGAGCGAAGACGACTGGATTCAGACCCGGCTTGATCAATTGAATCTAATCAACGAAAAGAGACTTACTGCTATTTGTCATGGTCAGACGTACCAAAAACGAATGATCAAGGCATTTAACAAGAAAGTCAGACGACAAGAGTATCAAGTTGGGGACCTGGTAATCAAGAGCATCATTCTACCTCAAGGTGATCCCAGGGGAAAATGGACCCCTACTTACGAAGGGCCATTTGTGGTTAAAAACATCTTCTCAGGAGGAGCGATGATTCTGACCACCATGGATGGTGATGACCTTCCTCACCCCGTCAATGCAGACATAGTAAAAAGATACTACGCATAATCAAAGACCCGCTAGGTTGACTGGCCTAGGCAAAAATAAGGGCTTCCCGGTGAACCAAAAGGGTTTGGGCAAAAATAATGGATGAAAATAAAAAAAATCTATACACCCGGAAAGTCGAAAACCTGAAAAGGCGGCTTGGGCAAAAATGGGTATCCCGGTGGACTGAAAACCCGAAAGGGAGGTCCAGGCAAAAGTTAGGGATTAAAGTATAACACTATGTCTCATTGGATCACCTCGCATCCGGACTTTGGTATCAACTATCAGGCTCGGACGACACCAGTCAATCAGATTCATCTTCAACTAAGTAGCAAAGTAATGAGATGCTTGAAGATATAAAGGCAATAGCAGAGCTGGAACCCAGTGGGACTATTCACATAGCTGTTTTGTTTTCACAAATTATATAAATTCTATTTTTTCGGCGGCGTTCTCTTACTAGGACGTCAGCCTCTTGTACAAAACGCCTATTTACAGGCCAAACTTCAAAGTCAATACAAATTCATTTTTAAACAAATTTCAAATTGTTTTTCCTTTATCTGTTTTGTTTTGCAAAGAACGTCCAATGTTCATTTTTGATATATGCATTTGACATTAATTGCTGCTCATAAATATTTACATGCGAAACAAAAGACAAATTACGGGTGATATCAGAAGTAGGTGAAATAAGAATTGTCTGAGCGGTCTAGTTGCTCTGTCCACCAGGTACCAAGGTATATATTCAACTGAAGAATATGGCTAAGATACCTTCACTCCCCGCAGGATAAGACAGTAATGATGGCTCTCTCAGCTAAAACTTGCAGCTACGGACGAGTCGACAATACTCTCCCCAAGAAGATTTGGTCTACCATCAGCCCTGAAAAGGTCGGGTATCCCCAGAAGGTCTTAATATTCCCCAACAGAGTATAAAGACATTTTCCAGCAAGCGTAAGAGCATCCCCGACAGTCTTAATATTCCTCAACAGAGTATAAGAATGTTTTCCGGAGGAATACAAGATACCCTCAGTAGAGCCATTCCCCCAGCGCAGTCTAAAAAAGCTTCCCCAGCGGAGTTGAGTCATCTTACCCAGTAGATCCTGGAAGCTTGTCCCCTGCAGAATACAAATGCATCTCCTCAGCCAAATTCAGAAGATTATCCTCACAAGAGTCTAACTGGGTTATCCTCAGCAAGTTGCAACGGAAAGATTATCCCTAGCAAAGTTATTTCTTTCCCCCCAGCAGGACTTCTATCCTCAACAGGTTCAATATCACCAGCAATGGTAATCAATCCCCAGCGGAGGTCATCATCAAAATCCCCAACAGAGCTTATCAACGGAATCCCTAGTGGAGTTATCATTAAAATCATCAGCAGAACATCTCTCCCCCACAGAGTATTTCCCCTCAGAGTAATCTCTTCATCAAGTTTATTCCCCAACGGAGTTCTTTTCTCCTGCAGGTTTATTCTCACGATCATCTTCATTCATCATCCCCAGCGGAAACGAAGAACTCAACTCTATTCGCCAGCAGCTCCGGGATTTATGTTCCCCAGCTAAAACATCACATTCCCATACATCATGAGACATGCATTACGCATCATAAGAATACAATCTGATTTATTTTGAGAACATCATTGCCTGATCCATATCATGCATTGCATATGACTGACCTTTACCTTTCAGGAAAGATACAGTTAAAGTTCTCAGCTTAGTCGAAGATCTGACCAGTTCTTAAATATCAATTGAATTATCGTCGGTTGAATTTCAGATAAGGTTCTCAATCTCGACAGTCTCCTCTGTCATAGTGTGGACAAGTTCTATAACCTCAGCGGTTTACTCCATTGAGCACGAGACAGTTCCTAGATCTTGATGAAGATGTTTCCCTACGCCATAGTGTGGAAGAGTACTATAACCTCAACGATATACGCCATTGAGCACGAGTCAGTTCCTAGATCTTGATGTTTTCCTCCGTCATAGTGTGGACAAGTTCTATAACCTCAGCGGTTTACTCTATTGAGCACGAGACAGTTCCTAGATCTTGATGAAGATGTTTCCCTACGTCATAGTGTGGACGAGTACTATAACCTCAACGGTATACTCCATTGAGCACGAGTCAGTTCCTAGATCTTGATGTTCTCCTCCGTCATAGTGTGGACAAGTTCTATAACCTCAGTGGTTTACTCCATTGAGCACGAGACAGTTCCTAGATCTTGATGAAGATGTTTCCCTACGTCATAGTGTGGACAAGTACTATAACCTCAATGGTATACTCCATTGAGCACGAGTCAGTTCCTAGATCTTGATGTTCTCCTCCGTCATAGTGTGGACAAGTTCTATAACCTCAGCGATTTACTCCATTGAGCACGAGATAGTTCCTAGATCTCGATGAAGATGTTTCCCTACGTCATAGTGTGGACGAGTACTATAACCTCAACGTTATACTCCATTGAGCACGAGTCAGTTCCTAAATCTTGATGTTTTCCTCCGTCATAGTGTGGACAAGTTCTATAACCTCAGCGGTTTACTCCATTGAGCACGAGACAGTTCCTAGATCTTGATGAAGATGTTTCCCTACGTCATAGTGTGGACGAGTACTATAACCTCAACGGTATACTCCATTAAGCACGAGTCAGTTCCTAGATCTTGATGTTTTCCTCCGTCATAGTGTGGACAAGTTCTATAACCTCAGCGGTTTACTCCATTGAGCACGAGACAGTTCCTAGATCTTGATGAAGATGATTTCCCTACATCATAGTATGGACGAGTACTATAACCTCAATGGTATACTCCATTGAGCACGAGTCAGTTCCTAGATCTTGATGAAGATGTTTTCCTCCGTCATAGTGTGGAGGAGTACTATAACCTCAACGGTATACTCCATTGAGCACGAGTCAGTTCCTAGATCTTGATGTTTTCCCCCGTCATAGTATGGACAAGTTCTATAACCTCAACGGTATACTCCCGGTGGGCACGAGACAGTTCCTAGATCTTGATGAAGATGTTTCCCCCCAATTAAATTATGGACAGATTCCTAAAACTCAGCTGAAGCATTCTCTCAGTTGAAGTACAGGCAGGTTCCTAAATCTCAACAAAGTTAGACTTCCCCAGTGGAATCTTCTACAACAACAGGTATGCAAGTTCTCGCTAAAGAATCTCTTATGAGATCGACACTCCTGCAGATGGCATCTATAAGCCCATCCTCCTACCAACAATCTCCAAATGGCATCTGTAAGCCCATTCCTGACATCATAATGCTGATACTTCACCATGCGAGTGCAAATTTCTAGGCACTCTAGTGTTCAATCATCTTCCACCTTCGGATCACGAAAGGCACGCAAGCCAATCTACATCCTCAGGTTTAAGAAGATTGAACAGGGGCAACTGTTGTACCCCAAAATTTTCCCTCTCATGTTTCCCAAAGTCTTCCCCCTGCATGGTTGATCACAAACTCTTGCCTAAGGAAAAGGAAAATTTTTGAGTGGTGCTTTAAGTACATTTCGATTGGCATTCTGAAAGACCCTTCGATTGGTGTTCTGAAGGAGCCTTTCGATTGGCATTCTGTCAAGCATTTCGATTGGCATTATGTCAAGGCTTTCGATTGGCATTCTGAAAGACCCTTCAATTGGTGTTCTGTAGGAGCCTTTCGATTGGCATTCTGTCAAGCTCTTCGATTGGCATTATGGACAAGCATTTCGATTGGCATTCTGTCAAGCTCTTCGATTGGCATTATGGACAAGCATTTCAATTGGAATTATGTCAAGGCTTTCGATTGGCATTCTGAAAGACCCTTCGATTGGTATTCTGAAGGAGCCTTTCGATTGGCATTATGGACAAGTACTTCGATTGGCATTATAACAATGTCCTTCGATTGGGAGCATTCGAAGGAGGCCATCAGCCCATTCGAAAGGGAGCATTCGAAGGCCAGTTACATGTCATTCAAAATTCAAAAAGGGACAAGATCCCATGTGTTTAGCCAACGTTACGAACTCTCATTCATAGCTTTCAAACACATAATTAATATTACAAATTCTCATTCATGGCTGTCAAAACACATAATCAAGGTCAGTTAAACCTTTGTCTTCCTGTCCCCTCCACCCCCTCTATATAAAGAAATCACAAATGTTGCAAAAGGGAGGACGAAAAGACACAGAAAAAATAGAGAAAAGAAACCGGGAGAACTTGGAGGTACGCTGCCAAAAATCATCAGCACTTCCAGGAAGCCATACCCAATCCTTGCACCAGCCATTCCACGCCCAGAAATTCCAGATTGAAAGTGCCCACATCCAGGAAGTGCCCAGATCGAAGGTGCCTACATCCAGGAAGCGCCCAAATTAAAAGTCCAATCTGCTGGTAAGAAAGGGTAAACTATCCAACCTCATATTTGCATAATACATCCATACTGGTTGTTACCTTCGATTTTCTATCCTAGACAGGATCAAGAGGCCTGGGTTTGGCACCCAGGCCATGTCCCTCGTTTGCTAATATTTGCTGCAGACATAGCCTGAAGAGACCCAGCAAGCACAGGATCGAAGGGCCTGGGGTTCAATACCCAGGCCCTGAGTTTTATTTTGCTAACATACTTTTGTAGGTATAACATCCCAGATCGAAGGAGACACCTTCTCTGGATCGAACCCATTAGCATGCTGGATCGAAGGAGGCATCTCATTCCTGGATCAAAAGCCATGACCTCCATGAGCAAAAGACAATCCTCTTCCCTGGATCGAAGGCTACTCACGCCTTACTGTCTGGCCCAATCGAAAGGACCATGACCCTCTCTGGATCGAAGCTTCCATTCCCTTCCTGGGTCGAAACTCCTTTTTTCCCTGGATTGAAGGATCCCCCCTTGTATTTTATTTTTGTTTTCATTGACATCTTTTTATCTTTTTTAATTAACATTAAAATATAAAAAACACAAAAACATTAGGCTAGTTCTTTCTATTAAAATTAACTTTGTTAATTAATCTCTTAATTATCTTAACATTTTCTCAAAACTAAAATTAAATAGATTTAGATAATTTTCCCAAAGTAAAATAAAACAGCAAAAATATTTTATTCTTAGGATTTTTAGAGTTTATTTTCCGATTCATGCGTGCTTATCTTATTGTAACTACTTATTGGTTTGTAATAGCTTAACTAAGACTTTTACTTTACTGCTTTATTCCCCCAATTTTGGACATGTAAATAAATCCCCCTCCCCGAAGCCTTGTAATAGCGTAGGTGTTGTACCCCAAAATTTTCCCTCCCATTTCCTCAACATTTTCTCATCACAAGACCCTTGGAGCTCAGGATCCAGTTAGGGTTTCCTCTGCTTAAGACTTCTCCTTGCACTGTTGACCCAAATTAGGGTTTGTGTTTGCACAAAGATATTTTGACCTAAAATGCCTAAGATGACTTTCATGCTTCACGTTGGACTCCCAAGTTTACCCATACCAAGTTTCAAGCCTTGATTCCAAACTTTGCCCAGTCAATTGGACAGTTGACCTAGAAATCAGCTGTATTGGGGAAAAAGTCAATTGTGGCCAATTGACAGTCAAATCTCATGAAAATTGACCCACATCAACATTATGAACTCACATGGACCATTTGATCAAGTTTGGATCACAATTCCACAAGAAATTTGATCAGATCACCAAAAGGGCAAAATGGTCATTTTTAGGGTTTTGACTGCACAAAGGCAATTTTTGACTGTTGACCTGGCCAATGGAAAACCAAGCTCACATATGGACTCAAGGACCCAATGGAATTGTCTTGATATACTCAACAAGTTCAAAAGATCCCAAATGCACAAGATTGACAGTTGAATTTCCCAGTCAATTGATCAATTTTGACTGTATACTGAAAAGTCAAACTTTGACTTTTTGGTCAAAATCAAGTGTCAAGATTCATTTTTCATCAAAACATGCCAAATCATGAAACTTGTTCACCAAGAAATCAAGAATTGCAAATTAGGGTTTGAAATGAAGATTTTTCATAACTTAGAATTTTTCTAAGTTATGAAAAACCCTAATTTTTTCCTAACTTTGTCCCACTTTCTCACCAAGATTCATTTGGATTCAAGGAAAAGTCAAAACATGAAAGTTGTAGTCCATTGCAAAATCTAAAACTTTATTTCACAAAGTTTCCTCAAAAGAAGCTTGTAGCTCAAGTTACAATTTTTGGAACAAGGGTACCAAACTATTCTTAACTTAGAGAAAATTTGACCTATTTTAGGCAGGATTTTTGCCTAACTTCAAGACCATTTTTCACATACTTCCACTTGGAATTTCAATTTTAATTTCAAAGATGGATTGTAGTACACATTCCAAGCTTTCCAAAATTTCCAAGAACTCATCAAACAACCTCATGGTTAGGGAGAATCGAATTTGGCAAGTTGGGAAAAACTCACTTTGTTTATGGCCAAGTTACATGTTCATACATCTAGGCCATTTTGAAATCAGCATGCATAAGCTAGTTACAGGCCTCTAATCCCATTTGCACTGAATAATTAAATGCCAATCCATTGTGTGTTAGCATTATTTTGTGCATTTGGACATTACATGTTAGATTAAGCCTTAATTAGATAAAGCATTTTTTCCATTTTTGAAAAGTAGAACTTTATGTCAAATGCAAATCCAAGCAAGTACAAGGCAGATCCTTTTGGAACAAGTTTATGAACTAATTACACTGATCAAGGCCAAGGTATGCAGCATAGATTGGGGGCCTGTACAAGCTAGAAAGACCACTTGACATTTTCTTGCTTAAGTGTGAAGAAAGCTAGCATAACAATACACTACTCTCATTCCTGAAAACCAGAGCTTAAGCAAAGATTGTGAGCACATTCTAAACATCCACCCTGACCTAAAACACAAGCCAACCATCTCCATTGCCTTCTCAAACACAGAATCACCCTCAAACTGTCAAAACAGGGGACCTGCTGCAGATTGAGTTCCATAACTCAATCCATTCGTGCATTCTTGCTAAAACCACTTAAAACACATCCCACATCATCCCTTAAAACTATTCCAAACCTCAAACACGACCTGTAACACTCACAATCAACACCACCATTTTCATTTTTCTGTTTTGCAGTTGAAGTTCCATAACACGATTCACTTGGTTTCAAAGCAAACTAAAGCTTCGAATAGCATCCCTGGACATCAAGGAAGCTATACCAATCATCACCTTGCATTGAAAACACCTCCATCACCAGATACGATTCCAACTGAATAGGTAAGTTCATGAACTCTTATCTCTCTATCCAGGCATTGTTAGATTTAGATTTGTGAAGAAATTATGTCACATTCATAGCCCTGAACATGCCCATATCATTAGTTTTCATTTATATTATGTATGCTTAGAGAATTTTAAGTCTGAACATTGAATAAAAACTAGGTCAGGAATTGGGGGAGAAGAAATTCTCTCTCATTTCTGAGAGTTAGGATGAGTTCGTTATATGTCTGGATTCGTGGTTCAATGCTTGACATTTTTCATGTTGTAAGTTTGTGCTAAAAGTCCAGGAATCAGAAGTTGTGGTTGAAGCATCATAGGCGCGCGTTTTTTTTAAATGGTTGTCTGAAGGTTGAAGACAACCTTTCTTGGGCTGGGCCTGAGATCTCTTTTCCTTTTTGCACCACATTTTCACACACACACCCCCTTGGCCCATTGTGTTTATTTTTATTATTTTTTGACTTTTTCTTTTTGTTTCTGATATATTATTTTTTGCTAAAAATATAAAAATATTAAAAAACAATTTTTTTACCCTTTTGCATTTTTATTTGAATTTTATTTGTTTTATTTAAGTTTGTACACATAAATAAACAAAATACACTTTTTACTTAAAATACTTAAAATAATACCAAATACATTTATTTTCTAATTTTTGTTTTATTTTATCTTCTGAAAATATTTTATCTAAAATATATTTTTTTTATAAATATTAAATATTATTATTTTGTACATATTTAATATATTTAGTAAATAATATAAATACATATATGTATATTAGTATATTTAGGTTAAAAAATACAAAATGTATACATTTTTATTTTTATTAATATTTAACATTAAAAATACTTTTTTGACAAATATACTTCTTTTTATTTATTTTTTGTACATAACTCATAAATATTTTACATATTAAATATTTAATACCTCTTATTTGCAAAATTAGGGTTTTGCCCTAAATACATAAAAACTCCAAAAAATTAATACTTTTTATTTTGTTTATTTGACATATAAAAAACACTTTTTTTTATACATATAAAAAAAACATATTTTTGCATCTTGCATATTTATTCCATTTTTATTTAATTATTGCACATTAAATAATTTGTATAATTCCATTTGGATTGTAATAGCCTAGGTTTAAATTCCTTGTCAAAATACCCCCATTTGAACATTTGTACCCCCCTTCCCATATATTGTGTTGTAATAACTTAGGAACTTTATTTTTCGCACTTTAAAGCTTTCTAATTATACCATGCTAAAATTAGGGTTTTGTATGCAAATCAATTAACCAAAATAGTTTGACCTAATTTCAAAGATAATCAAGCATGAAAATGGACAACACTAATCACACTTGCACCCCTAGGGTATTCCACTTGTTGCCTTCAATAATGGGCCATATTGCATGTTAGGTATCTTTGGGCAAAACAAACACAATTCAAATGATCATAGTCCCTCGATGACGCTTTCGAAAGTTGCCTAAAAAATGATCAAGTCCCTTAAAGGAAAAATTGCCCAAAGATACTTGGCACCATTGCAATTATGGTCTAAACGATGACCCGCGCCCGTCCCTTTCACATCCTAACACAAGATTGTCCACCAAATGCAATGGTGGAACAAAATTGTTAAAAGGGTTAAAACATAGCAAAGATCTTTGAGAAATTTAGGAGTAGACAACCTCTTAGTTACTTGAATCAAACTTGCAAAACAAAACACTTGCCTATTTTCCAACCACACATCAATACACTTTCAAAACAACTTTCAAAAACATTGAAAACCTTTTCAAAAAGACATACACCTTTGTATACATCCCAACATGGATCATTACAAAGGTTGCCACAACATTGGTTTCTTTTCAAAACAGTTTCAAACTCACACACACAAAGCACCATTTCAAACAATTGAAAACCAAGGCAAGTTGATCTAAGCAAGTAACTAAGAGCCCATAGATAACCATGGATAGAAAGGGTGCTAATACCTTCCCTTTCTATAATCTACTCCCCGAACCCAAGAAAACATCTCAAAGGTTTTTGCTGTGCTTTTTAACCTTTCCTTAGGATAAAATAAAAAGTCGGTGGCGACTCTTGCTCAACCGAAACATTTGCGAATACAAACGCAAAACCTCAAGTCAGTTCTCCCACCGTATCACAGAACTGGCGACTCTGCTGGGGATTACTTTTAAGTGGAGTAAACCTTAGGGCTTAGATCACCCTCTTGCATGATTAATTGTTTGATTTGATTGCTTTATATCTTGGCTCTCTTGTTTGAGTTTGCAATCCTATACCCAGATTTTGGGAAACATTCATAGATAGCAATACATTGTGGAAACTGTGCGGGGTATACCGACACGGTCGAAGCAATAGCTATATTAGTGCGACATATTTGTGAGTACCGGTAACCCTTGAGTTCAATCAAGGAGAGTACGGGGCCGCTGAGTGATGTCACTAAGCACTAATGACCTAGAACCTTACTTGACCATTTTGGCCTTTTATTAGGGGTAGTGAGATGACCGGCTTTGGTGCAGTCCGAAGTTGGTAGATACTCGATACTACACTCATTGAGGGTTGTTTTCTTGGAATATTTTGGTCGCTAGTTAAGTGGCTAAACCAAAACAATGAACAACGAAAACAATCCAATGATATTGAGCTCCTTAGAACCCGGTTACTATTTATAGGACAGGTTTTTAAGCCAACTACACTCAAGAGGGTACTTACCTATGAAACCCCATGCAAGCCTGAAACTAGGGTTTGGTGTGATTTGCTTGTACATATGTTTGTGCATACATCATGAACATCATAAAGCATCATATGCATTTACTAACCACTTCAAGGGTTTAGATCTTCATCTTTGTTCTTGTTTTGTAGGTCATGGAAATTCCTCGCAGAAAAACCATCCAAGTCAACCTTGTGAGAATCTCTCCTCAACTCAAGGAGCTCACATCAAGAATTCTGGAAAGCTCATCCTTCAGTGAAAGACATGGTAGGCTGCTCAACTTAGTCAACACCAACATTGAAGAGGACATGATGAAGGTGCTATTCCAGTTCTTTGACCCTCTTCATCATTGTTTCACTTTCCCCGACTACCAGTTGGTGCCCACTTTGGAGGAGTTTTCTCAACTCCTGAGAATTCCTATCCTTAATCAACTACCTTTCAACGGTACGGAAAAGGAACCAAAGCCTGAAGATGTTGCTCGAGCATTACATCTACAGCCTTCTGACATCAAGGGGCATTGGGATACTAGAAGCGGCGTCAAAGGTTTCTTAGCAAAATTCTTGTTTGAGAAGGCACAAGAGTGTTGGAATTCATTGGATCTACAAGCCTTTGAAGAAATTGTGGCACTCCTTATCTATGGGTTGGTCTTGTTCCCAAATCCTGACCAGCTTATAGAGGTCAACGCCGTCAAAATCTTCTTGTCCAGAAATCCAATACCAACATTGCTTGGGGACATTCTTCACTCATTTTACACTCGAACAATGAGAAAGAGGGGTGTTCTCATGTGCTGTACTCCTCTCCTTGCAAGGTGGTTTATTTCGCACCTTCCACAATCTGTCTTGAAGAATGACCAAGGCTCAAGGTGGTCCCAACGGTTGATGACTCTTACTCACTCTGATGTGCATTGGTGTTCTCGGTCCAGAGAAAATGTCATCATCATCGATCGTTGTGGAGAGTTTCCTAATGTTCCTTTACTTGGAATCAGAGGAGGTATCACCTACAACCCTTGCCTAGCTTTGAGGCAATTTGGATATGCACGAAGAGATGGCCCTCACGACATGCTGATTCCTGACCTAGTTTTTGACTTTGACAACGATGCGCAAGGACTTCGCCAAAGATTCATCAGAGCTTGGAGGATGCCCAACAAGGTTGACAGCAAGACACTGGGACACAAGAACTCCATCCCTCTTGAGCCTTATCTCAAGTGGGTACGAGCCCGAGCCCAGAGTCTAATGATGCCTTATCCTCATGTTCTCCCTGTGATTAAAGAGCCCGTCAAGGAAGGAGAGGTTCCCTACACCATCCTACATCCTGACATGCCTACATCGTGGGAGGAGATGCAGAAGAGTTGGATCCAACTCAAGGAGGAACGGAACACTTTTGAAGCCAGCTTCTACGCCAGCGAGAAGAAGGTTCTAGAGCTCACCCGCCGACTCCATGAGCAAGAGGCCCTTAACACCTACATCGCACCAAAGAGGATGCGCAATGTCTTTTTATCTTGAGAAGTTGTTTTTGTAATATTTGGCCCATGGGGCATTTTTGTACTAACAAATTTCTTCTTATTAATATGACGTGCGTTCTCTTTTGTTTGCAACAATTTTGAATATTCTAAATCCTTGAATGCATTGCATACATAAGCATACCATTCATCATGTGCATAAGCAGGTCTCTTCACCAGGTTTCCTTATCTGTCTGCTGTTTATTTCAGTAGGATGGATCTCGAGCAAACAGTCAAGGACTTGCAAGCTCAAAATGCACAATTTCAACAACTCCTGATGACCTTGGCTAAGGGTCAGGAGGATCTAAAGACACTACTGGGGAACAAGGACCAGGTGAAGAAGAAGAAAAAGAGACTCGGGGTGGCTACTTTAGGGAGAAGGTTTGAAGGAGAAGTCCGGAGAGTGCTTGAATTTCCCCCTACTTCTGAGGGGGGAACCAGTAAAGGGAATGCGGCTGCGGTACCTTCCGAGTCCGATATGGAAGAAGAGGAGGCCGAGGAGGTCGAAGATTACTCTGATCAACAATACCCTCCGGCTGATGATAAATACAAAGGTTTAGAAGACAGTTTGGCAACTATGGAGCTGCAGAGAGTTCCGGGTTTAGACTTCAAAGACTTAGGTTTGGTTGCTGGGATTGTGATTCCCCCAAAATTCAAAGTGCCGGTTTTCGTGAGGTATGACGGGCTGTCCTGTCAAAAAATGCATCTCAGGTCCTACGTAAGGAAGATCCAACCTTACACGGCAGATAAGAACCTTTGGATCCATTTCTTTCAAGACAGCCTTTCTGGGGCTCAACTGGAGTGGTTTTATCAGCTAGAGGGAACCAGCGTCCGAAACTGGGAAGACTTGGCCACCGCCTTTTACAAACAATATCAGTACAATTCTGACCTTGCTCCCACGCGTACCCAACTTCAGGGTATGTCACTGGGAACGGGGTGAAGGATTCAAAGAATATGCGCAAAAATGGAGAGATTTGGCTGGCAGGGTGCAGCCTCCTTTGACTGATCGTGAACTGGTTGACATGTTCCTAGGGACCTTGTCTGGTCTATTTTTCAATCATCTAATTGGTAACTCCTCCGCTGGGTTTACGGATTTGATCTTAACAGGCGAAAGAATAGAAGCTGGCATCAAGTCAGGGAAGATTCAGAAAAGTTCCTCTGCAAGTACTGAGAAAAAGAATTTCAAGAAGGAGGCTAGTGCCGTCTATGGTCCTAGAAGACAAGTTAAGCCCGAACACCGCCAAACCGTCAATGCCTTGGTAATTTCAAAACCTGTTGCTGCTCCTCAGCAGTACAATCAACAAAGGGGTGAGAGGCCCAAGAGGCAATACACTCGGCTGAGTATGACCTTGTCACAAATCTTACCGCAACTGTTATCAACCAACTTGGTGACCATCAAAGAGGCTCCAAAGGTCGTGAATACTGCATCTCCTAAGTATAACCCAAATGCCCGTTGTGCTTATCATTCTGATAGCCCCGGGCATACTACTGATGATTGTTGGGCCCTGAGAAATAAGGTTCAAGACCTTATCGATGCGAAGGAAATTCAGTTTGAGGCGCCTGAGAGGCCAAATGTTGTAACTGCTCCTATGCCCCAGCATAGAGTAAATGCCGTCGAGGAAGATTTGTATACTGTTTCGGTGAATGATGTTGCTACCCCTCTATTGACTGTTAAGAGGAACCTACTGCTAGCCGGTTTATTTCCGGGTTGTAGCAAGGGTTGCCTCCTGTGTGCTGTTATCCCTACCGGTTGTCCGCTGCTGAAATCAGGCATCCAAAGCCTGATGGATAGCAAAGAAATTCTGTTCAAGAAAACTGCTGTTCCGTTTGTTTCCGCTGAAGAAGTATCTGTCGTCACAATTTTCAACAATCCTACCAAGGCTCTCCCAAGGAAGCCAGTCAAAATTATGTCTGTTGCACCCATTACCATTACTGTTCCGGGGCCTCTCCCCTATGAATCCGACAAGGCTGTCCCATGGCATTATGGGGCAGATGTGTATGTGCTTGGAGTGAAACAGGAGTTCAACACCGGTACCAGTATCAGTAACATCACTGGTCCCGCCAAGATTACTCGCAGTGGCAGGCTTTTCTCGCCTGACATTGCACCACCAGTTATCCGAAAACCCCTTATCATCACACCCGCAAGTGTGCATGTTTCAAATCAAGTTCCTGTGTCTACTACTGCCGCCGAGTCCTCTGATGCTCGGGGCAAAGAAGTTGTTACCGATTTGCCTGCCCGGACGGAGGCACCAAAAAAGACTGCTGTTGAAGCCTCCCAACAAGAGATGGAGGAAATCCTTAAAATCATTAAAAAGAGTGACTTCAATGTCGTTGAACAGCTGGGGCATACCCCCTCCAAAATCTCTATGCTATCATTGCTGCTGTGCTCAGAGGCCCACGCCAAGGCCCTGATTTCATTTCTGAAAATGGCCCATGTGCCGCAAGAGACCTCTGCAGATCAGTTCACTGACTGTGTGGCTAATTTGACAGCTGACAATGGTTTGGGTTTCTCGGATGCAGACCTTACCGCCAAAGGAAAAAACCACAATGATGCCTTGCACATCTCTATAGAATGTAGGGGCACTACTCTCGCACACGTGTTGGTGGATACCGGTTCTTCCCTGAATGTATTACCCAAGAAGGCCTTAGATCGGTTGGATTGTTAGGGCCTGGAATTGAAGCCTAGTAACATCATTGTTAGATCCTTCGACGGTTCTAAGAGGATGGTGCATGGTGAGGTAGACATTCCTATCTGTGTGGGTTCCCAAGTCTTTGACTCAACGTTCTATATAATGGATATTCGTCCATCTTATTCCTGCTTGTTGGGTCGACCCTGGATTCACAAGGCTGGGGCGGTAACATCCACTTTACACCAGAAGCTCAAATACCCTGTCAGAGGGAAGATTGTTACTGTGCAGGGAGAGGAGGAATACATGGTTAGTCACTTGAATTCATTCCGGTATATCGAGATGGACGGGGAGTTTATTGAAACCCCCTTTCAGCATTTTGAGGAGGTACCCCCAACATTGGCGTCAGCTGAGGCAGTGGTTGAAGAAGACTTTCCTCTGAAGATGGCTTCCCTGAAGGATGCCCGCGCTGTAATCGAGAAAGGCAAGTGCGCAAACTGGGGTCAACTTCCTGACTTCACTCAAAATACCGACAAGTTTGGGCTGGGCTTCATTGCAGAGGCTTAGAGGGTTGTTCGCAAGGAAAGGATCAGAAAGGCTCCAGTGTTCATCACCAACCCAAGGGTGAATGCTATCGAGGAGGACGTAGAAGAAGCAGAGTTTGACAGTTGGATCTATCCAACAACCAACAACAGACCAAGCAACTGGACGGCAAAAGATTTTACACCTATTACATTTGTCATGCAGTAATTAACTCTTTTATTTTCAATTTGTAACAAACAATATGTTGAAACTTTTATTGGCTCAGTGTCCTACCCGGGGCACCGTGGCTCCATTTGTGAGAGATTTTTGTATGACATTTCCATATATCATTAATCAAAACATTGGACGTTTGTTGCATTTCAAATCTTGTGCTCTTTTTCTTTGTGTTATATATTGCAAAACAGCTATATTTACACACACTCACTTATACAGGTTCTAATCCACTCTGGATCTCACTGGTAACAGCTCTGCTACTTCCAGTTATGACTTTGAAAATCCGATCAACTTGGCCGAAGACGAAGGTGAAGATGATTGCGAAGTGCCTGGTGAACTCGCAAGACTGCTACTCCAGGAAGAGAGGGTCATTCAGCCGCATGAAGAGCCATTGGAAACAGTGAACCTGGGTACTGAGACGGATAGAAAAGAAGTCAAGATTGGTGCCAATCTAGAGCTCAGCGTGAAGCAACGATTGATCCAGATGCTACATGATTACATGGAGATCTTTGCCTGGTCTTACGAATACATGCCTGGTTTGGATGCCGACATTGTGGTCCATCACCTGCCTACCAAGGAAGGCTGCCCTCCGGTAAAGCAAAAGGTCCGCCGTATGCGTCCAGAGATGTCCGAAAAGATCAAAGCTGAGGTTATGAAGCAATTCGATGCCGGGTTTCTAGCAGTGACTTCTTACCCTCAGTGGGTTGCCAACGTGGTGCCAGTGTCGAAGAAGGACGGTAAGGTCAGAATGTGTGTCGACTACAGGGATCTAAACAGGGCAAGCCCCAAGGATGACTTCCCCCTACCCCACATCGACGTTCTTGTTGACAATACTGCTCAACACAAGGTGTTCTCCTTCATGGATGGTTTTTCAGGGTATAATCAGATCAAGATGGCTCCTGAAGATATGGAAAAGACTACCTTTGTGACTCAGTGGGGCACCTTCTACTATAAGGTCATGCCATTCGGATTGAAAAATGTTGGGGCAACCTACCAACGTGCCATGGTTGCTTTATTTCATGATATGATCCATCATGAGATTGAGGTATACGTTGATGATATGATTGCAAGGTCCCAAACTGAGGAGGAACACCTTGACCATCTGCAGAAACTGTTTGACTGACTGAAATTGTAGTTAAGGTTGAACCCAAACAAATGCACCTTCAGGGTGAGGTCTGGAAAATTGCTGGGTTTCATTGTAAGCGACAAAGGTATTCAGGTGGACCCTGCCAAGGTGAAATCCATACAAGAGATGCCGACTCCCAAGACAGAGAAAGAAGTCAGAGGCTTTCTGGGACGACTGAATTACATTGCCCGATTCATCTCACATCTAACTGTTACTTGTGAGCCAATCTTCAAATTGCTGAAGAAATATCAAGTAGTACGCTG
This sequence comes from Vicia faba, assembly GCA_948472305.1. Lineage (NCBI taxonomy): Eukaryota > Viridiplantae > Streptophyta > Magnoliopsida > Fabales > Fabaceae > Vicia > Vicia faba. Next base: position 788,825,312 of record OX451737.1, read on the forward strand.
GAACGATGAATGTCAGGCCGCTTTTGAAAAGATAAAAGAGTATCTCCAAGAACCACCCATTCTTATGCCTCCGGTTGAAGGGAGACCTCTGATATTATACCTGACAGTACTTGACAACTCAATGGGGTGTGTGCTGGGGCAGCATGAGGAGTTTGGCCGAAAAGAGTACGCTATTTATTACCTGAGCAAAAATTTTACCGACTGTGAGTCTCGGTACTCACTGCTCGAGAAAACTTGCTGCACTCTGGTATGGGTTGCTCGCCGACTGAGACAGTATATGCTAACTCACACTACTCTGTTGATTTCAAAGATGGATCCCATCAAGTACATATTCGAAAAGCCTGCTCTGTCTGGAAGAATAACAAGATGGCAAATGATCTTGACGGAATATGACATCCAGTATACAACTCAAAAAGCCATCAAGGGAAGTGTATTGGCAGATCATTTGGCACACCAACCTGTGGACGATTACCAATCATTGAACTTTGAATTTCCGGACGAAGATATCATGGTAGTAACTGATTGTGAAGTACCTGGACCGGATGAAGGACCTGAGGAAGGATCCCGATGGTCTATGCATTTCGACGGAGCCTCGAACGCTTTGGGTAACGGTATTGGCGCTATAATTATATCCCCCAAAGGAACTCATACTCCACTCACCGCCCGGTTGTGTTTCAACTGCACTAACAACATGGCAGAATATGAGGCATGTATCATGGGTCTTCAAGCTGCAATCGACTTAAGGATCAAGTTTCTGAGTGTCTTCGGAGATTCCGCTCTCGTGATCAATCAGATCAAAGGCGAGTGGGATACGAAACACCCAAACCTTATTCCTTACAAGGAGTATGTAATGACTTTGCTTCCCCACTTCGAAGAGATAACTTTTGAACACTTCCCAAGAGAGGAGAATCAGTTAGCGGACGCACTAGCTACGATGTCTTCAATGTTCAAAGTCAAATGGGACAACGAGGCTCCCCGGATCATTATCTGGAAGTTGGACGAACCTGCATACTGCTGCGATCTCGAGGCCGAAGAGGTAATCGAGAAACCCTGGTATCATGAGGTGAAGAGATATTTGGAAGCTCAGGAATACCCCGAAGGCGCATCGGTCAATGACAAGAAGTTCATGAGAAGGTTTGCTGCAAAATTCTTCCTCAGCAACGGCATTCTTTACAAACGAAATCATGATTCAACCTTACTGCGTTGTGTGGATAAGACTGAAGCAGAAAGGATCATGGCAGAGCTGCATGAAGGTACCTTCGGAACTCATTCCAGTGGACATACCATGGCAAAGAAAATCCTTCGGGCAGGATATTTCTGGTCCACAATGGAAGCCGACTGTTACCAACATTCTCGAACTTGTCATAAATGTCAGTTCTATGCCGATAAGGTGCACATCCCTCCGGTTCCTCTGAACGTCCTGACGGCACCTTGGCCTTTTGCAATGTGGGGCATTGATATGATCGGCGAGATCCGACCGACGGCATCCAACGGGCATCGCTTCATCTTGGTAGCAATTGATTACTTCACGAAGTGGGTAGAGGCAGCTTCCTACACCACCATAACCAAGAGCGTCGTTGCACGTTTCATTCGGCACAACCTGATCTGTCGGTACGGCATCCCGAAAAGAATCATTATGGACAATGGTACCAATCTTAATAACAAGATGATCACAGAGCTTTGCGAGCAATTCAAGATACAGCACCATAACTCTTCTCCTTACCGGCCGAAGATGAATGGGGCTGTAGAAGCAGCTAATAAAAACATCAAGAAGATTGTGCAGAAGATGACAGTGACCTACAAAGATTGGCACGAAATGTTACCATTTGCTCTTCATGGGTACCGCACCTCAGCAAGGACGTCAACCGGGGCAACTCCTTTTTCCTTGGTCTATGGCATGGAGGCAGTCTTGCCGATTGAAGTCCAGATACCCTCTCTCCGAATAATGAAGGATGCAGGCTTGAGTGAAGATGACTGGATCCAGACTCAACTTGATCAATTAAACCTGATTGACGAAAAGAGACTCACTGCTATCTGTCATGGTCAGACGTATCAAAAACGGATGATCAGGGCATTTAACAAGAAAGTCAGACCACAAGAATATCAAGTTGGGGACCTGGTATCAAACGCATCGTCCTTCCTCAAAGTGATCCCCGGGGCAAATGGACCCCTACATACGAAGGGCCATTTGTGGTTAAACATGTGTTCTCAGGAGGAGCCATGATTCTAACCACCATGGATGGTGACGACCTTCCTCACCCCGCCAATGCAGACATAGTGAAAAGATACTACGCATGAATAAAAGACCCGCTAGGTTGACATACCTAGGCAAAAATAAGGGCTTCCCGGCGAACCAAAAGGGTTCGGGCAAAAATAAGGGATGAAATAAATAAAAATCTGTACACCCGGCAAGTCGAAAACCTGAAAAGGCGGCTTGGGAAAAAATGTGTATCCCGGTGGACTGAAAACCCGAAAGGGCGGTCCAAGCAAAAGTTAGGGATAAGCGTAATACTATGTCTCATTGAATCACCTTGCATCCAGAATCCGGTATCAACATCAGGTTCAGACGGCATCGATCAGTCAGTTTCATCTTCAACTAAGCAGCCAAGTGATGAGACGCTCGAAGATATAAAGGCGATAGCAGAGTTGGAACCCAGTGGGAATTTTGTTCACATAGCTGTTTTGTTTCCTTTTCAAAATTGTGTAAACTTTATGTTATTCGGCGGCGTTCTCTTACTAGGATGTCAGCCTCTTGTACAAAAAACGCCTATTTACATGCAAATTTCAAAATCAATACAAGTTCACTTTTCCAAACAAATTGCCAACTGTTTTTCCTTTTTCTGTTTTGTCTTGCGAAGAACGTCCAATGTTCATTTTTGATATATGCATTTGACATTAAATTGCTAATTCATAAATACTTGCATATGAAATAAAAGACTAATTACAGGTGACATCAGAAGTAGGGGCAATGTAGAATTGTCCAGGCAGTCTAGTTGCTTTGTACGCCAAGGTACCAAGGTAGATTCAACTGAAGAATGTGACCAAGTTACCTCGATTCCCCCACAGAGTAAGACAAGAATCAGCAATACCCTCCCAAGGAAGATTTAGTCTATCATCAGCCCTACAGTAGGCACCCCGTTCCCCTAGCAAGTCAGCAATACTCTCCTCAGAGTTAGTCTACGGTCAGCCTAAAGGGAGTTGGGTAGCCCCAGGAGATATCAACATTCCCCGGCGGAGTAGAGGCATTCATCAGCAAGCATCCCCGGCAGTCTTGATCTAAGATTGTTCCCCGGTGGAATACAGACACCCCAGTGAAACCATTTACCAGTACAGTCTAAAGGTTTCCCCAGGAAAAATGGAATCCATATCCCCAGCAGACCTTGAAGCTTATCCCCAGTAGATTCTGGAAGCTTATCCCCTGCAAAGTACGGACGTCTCTCCCGGGCTTTATTCAAAGTTATTCCTCACAAAGGCTTATAACTGGGTTATCCTCAGCTAATTACCACGGAAGACCGCCCTCGGCGAAGTTCTTCCTATCCCCAGCGGAGTTCATCAAAGTTCCCCAACATAACTTATCAACACAATCCCCGGTGGAGTTTATCATTATTGTCCCCAACGGAGTCCATCATTGAAATCCTCAGCGGAGCTCTCATCAAAACTTCAGCGGAGTATCTCTTCCCACAGAGTAATTCCCCTCAGAGTAATCTCTCCAACAAGCTTATTCCCCAACGGAGTCATCTTCTCCTACTGGTGTACTCTTGCAACTATCATCCCCAGCGAAAGCGAAGAGCTCTACTCTTCAACGTCAGCCCAGGATTTAATTCCCCGGCCGGTCGTCAAGGATTTATTTTCCTAGACAAAAATACATTCATAAACATTTCACATTTCGTACATCTTACTTACATACATGATAAAGTGCATACAACACTATCGCTTTTTGAACATCATGACATCATGCATTTCATACATCATGACATTGCATACAACTGATGTTTTGCCTTTTTCAGAGAAAAGGACAATCCAAAAGACGACTACCTTCAACTGTCACAATTCCAAATTCGATTCCTGTATCTAGCCAGGGCACATTTGTGAGTGATCAGTTTCCAGATTCGATTCCTGTATCTAGCCAGGGCACATCTGAAGAGTTTGAGGATTCGATTCCTGTATCCAGCCAGGGCATATCTATCAACTGGTACAATTCCATATTCGATTCCTGTATCCAGCCAGGGCATATCTGTTGACGACAATTCCAGATTCGATTCCTGTATCCAGCCAGGGCATATTTGTTGACGACTATTTCCAGATTCGATTCCTGTATCCAGCCAGGGCACATCTGAAGAGTTTGAAGATTCGATTCCTGTATCCAGCCAGGGCACATCTGAAGAGTTTGAAGATTCGATTCCTGTATCTAGCCAGGGCATATCTATCAACTGACCACAATTCCAGATTCGATTCCTGTATCCAGCCAGGGCACATCTGAAGAGTTTGAAGATTCGATTCCTGTATCTAGCCAGGGCATATCTATCAACTGACCACAATTCCAGATTCGATACCTATATCTAGCCAGGGCATATCTGCATGAAGAGATTGAAGATCAACACCTGTAACAAGCCAGGAAAAACATCTGTCTTTCTCAAAGTACACAAGTTCGCTCTAAGGAATCTCTTATGCGATCAACACTTCCAAATGGCAGCTATAAGCCCATTCCCGACAAGGTTCTATCATGCCTTCAGATGGCATCTACAAGCCCATCTCCATATCCGCCATCTCTCCAAATGGCATCTATAAGCCCATTCCTGACATCACATTGCTGATACTCCAACATGCGAGTGCAAATTTCCGGGCACTCTAGTGTCCAATCTCCTTTTACCCTCGAGTCACGAAAGGCAAACTTGACAATCTAACTCTTCAGGTTCAAGAAGATTGAACAGGGGCAACTGTTGCACCCCAAAATTTGCCCTCCCATTTCCTCAACATTTTCTCATCACAAGACCCTTGGAGCTCAGGATCCAGTTAGGGTTTCCTCTGCTCAAGACTTCTCCTTGCACTGTTGACCCAAAATAGGGTTTGTGTTTGCACAAAGATATTTTGACCTAAAATGCCTAAGATGACTTTCATGCTTCATGTTGGACTCCCAAGTTTACCCATACCAAGTTTCAAGCCTTGATTCCAAACTTTGCCCAGTCAATTGGACAGTTGACCTAGAAATCAGCTGTATTGGGGAAAAAGTCAACTGTGGCCAATTGACAGTCAAATCTCATGAAAATTGACCCACATCAACATTATGAACTCACATGGACCATTTGATCAAGTTTGGATCATAATTCCAGAAGAAATTTGATCAAATCACCAAAAGGGCAAAATGGTCATTTTTAGGGTTTTGACTGCACAAAGGCAATTTTTGACTGTTGACCTGGCCAATGGCAAACCAAGCTCACATATGGACTCAAGGACCCAATGGAATTGTCTTGACATACTCAACAAGTTCAAAAGATCCCAAATGCACAAGATTGACAGTTGAATTTCCCAGTCAATTGATCAATTTTGACTGTATACTGAAAAGTCAAACTTTGACTTTTTGGTCAAAATCAAGTGTCAAGATTCATTTTTCATCAAAACATTCCAAATCATGAAACTTGTTCACCAAGAAATCAAGAATTGCAAATTAGGGTTTGAAATGAAGATTTTTCATAACTTAGAATTTTTCTAAGTTATGAAAAACCCTAATTTTTTCCTAACTTTGTCCCACTTTCTCACCAAGATTCATTTGGATTCAAGGAAAAGTCAAAACATGAAAGTTGTAGTCCATTGCAAAATCTACAACTTTGACTCACAAAGTTTCCTCAAAAGAAGCTTGTAGCTCAAGTTACAATTTTTGGAACAAGGGTACCAAACCATTCTTAACTTAGAGAAAATTTGACCTATTTTAGGCAGGATTTTTGCCTAACTTCAAGACCATTTTTCACATACTTCCACTTGGAATTTCAATTTGCATTTCAAAGATGGATTGTAGTACACATTCCAAGCTTTCCAAAATTTCCAAGAACTCATCAAACAACCTCATGGTTAGGGAGAATCGAATTTGGCAAGTTGGGAAAAACTCACTTTGTTTATGGCCAAGTTACATGTTCATACATCTAGGCCATTTTGAAATCAGCATGCATAAGCTAGTTACAGGCCTCTAATCCCATTTGCACTCAATAATTAAATGCCAATCCATTGTGTGTTAGCATTATTTTGTGCATTTGGACATTACATGTTAGATTAAGCCTTAAGTAGAGAAAGCATTTTTGCCATTTTTGAAAAGTAGAACTTTATGTCAAATGCAAATCCAAGCAAGTACAAGGCAGATCCTTTTGGCACAAGTTTATGAACTAATTACACTGATCAAGGCCAAGGTATGCAGCATAGATTGGGGGCCTGTACAAGCTAGAAAGACCACTTGACATTTTCTTGCTTAAGTGTGAAGAAAGCTAGCATAACAATACACAACTCTCATTCCTGAAAACCAGAGCTTAAGCAAAGATTGTGAGCACATTCTAAACATCCACCCTGACCTAAAACACAAGCCAACCATCTCCATTGCCTTCTCAAACACAGAATCACTCTCAAACTGTCAAAACAGGGGACCTGCTGCAGATTGAGTTCCATAACTCAATCCATTCGTGCATTCTTGCTAAAACCACTTCAAACACATCCCACATCATCCCTTGAAACTATTCCAAACCTCAAACACGACCTGTAACACTCACAATCAACACCACCATTTTCATTTTTCTGTTTAGCAGTTGAAGTTTCATAACATGATTCACTTGGTTTCAAAGCAAACTAAAGCTTGGAATAGCATCCCTGGACATCAAGGAAGCTATACCAATCATCACCTTGCATTGAAAACACCTCCATCACCAGATACGATTCCAACTGAATAGGTAAGTTCATGAACTCTTATCTCTCTATCCAGGCATTGTTAGATTTAGATTTGTGAAGAAATTATGTCACATTCATAGCCCTGAACATGCCCATATCATTAGTTTTCATTTATATTATGTATGCTTAGAGAATTTTAAGTCTGAACATTGAATAAAAACTAGGTCAGGAATTGGGGGAGAAGAAACTCTCTCTCATTTCTGAGAGTTAGGATGAGTTCTTTATATGTCTGGATTCGTGGTTCAATGCTTGACATTTTTCATGTTGTAAGTTTGTGCTAAAAGTCCAGGAATCAGGAGTTGTGGTTGAAGCATCATAGGCGCGCGTTTTTTTTAAATGGTTGTCTGAAGGTTGAAGACAACCTTTCTTGGGCTGGGCCTGAGATCTCTTTTCCTTTTTGCACCACATTTTCACACACACACCCCCTTGGCCCATTGTGTTTATTTTTATTATTTTTTGACTTTTTCTTTTTGTTTCTGATTTATTATTTTTTGCTAAAAATATAAAAATATTAAAAAACATTTTTTTTACCCTTTTGCATTTTTATTTGAATTTTATTTGTTTTATTTAAGTTTGTACACATAAATAAACAAAATACACTTTTTACTTAAAATACTTAAAATAATACCAAATACATTTATTTTCTAATTTTTGTTTTATTTTATCTTCTGAAAATATTTTATCTAAAATATTTTTTTTTTATAAATATTAAATATTATTATTTTGTACATATTTAATATATTTAGTAAATAATATAAATACATATATGTATATTAGTATATTTAGGTTAAAAAATACAAAATATATACATTTTTATTTTTATTAATATTTAACATTAAAAATACTTTTTTGACAAATATACTTCTTTTTATTTATTTTTTGTACATAACTCATAAATATTGTACATATTAAATATTTAATACCTCTTATTTGCAAAATTAGGGTTTTGCCCTAAATACATAAAAACTCCAAAAAATTAATACTTTTTATTTTGTTTATTTGACATATAAAAAACACTTTTTTTATACATATAAAAAAAACATATTTTTGCATCTTGCATATTTATTCCATTTTTATTTAATTATTGCACATTAAATAATTTGTATAATTCCATTTGGATTGTAATAGCCTAGGTTTAAATTCCTTGTCAAAATACCCCCATTTGAACATTTGTACCCCCCTTCCCATATATTGTGTTGTAATAACTTAGGAACTTTATTTTTCGCACTTTAAAGCTTTCTAATTATACCATACTAGAATTAGGGTTTTGTATGCAAATCAATTAACCAAAATAGTTTGACCTAATTTCAAAGATAATCAAGCATGAAAATGGACAACACTAATCACACTTGCACCCCTAGGGTATTCCACTTGTTGCCTTCAATAATGGGCCATATTGCATGTTAGGTATCTTTGGGCAAAACAAACACTATTCAAATGATCATAGTCCCTCGATGACGCTTTCGAAAGTTGCCTAAAAAATGATCAAGTCCCTTAAAGGAAAAATTGCCCAAAGATACTTGGCACCATTGCAATTATAGTCTAAACGATGACCCGCGCCCGTCCCTTTCACATCCTAACACAAGATTGTCCACCAAATGCAATGGTGGAACAAAATTGTTAAAAGGGTTAAAACATAGCAAAGATCTTTGAGAAATTTAGGAGTAGACAACCTCTTAGTTACTTGAATCAAACTTGCAAAACAAAACACTTGCCTATTTTCCAACCACACATCAATACACTTTCAAAACAACTTTCAAAAATATTGAAAACATTTTCAAAAAGACATACACCTTTGTATACATCCCAACATGGATCATTACAAAGGTTTCCACCACATTGGTTTCTTTTCAAAACATTTTCAAACCCACACACACAAAGCACCATTTCAAACAATTGAAAACGAAGGCAAGTTGATCTAAGCAAGTAACTAAGAGCCCATGGATAACCATGGATAGAAAGGGTGCTAATACCTTCCCTTTCTATAATCTACTCCCCGAACCCAAGAAAACATCTCAAAGGTTTTTGCTGTGCTTTTTAACCTTTCCTTAGGATAAAATAAAAAGTCGGTGGCGACTCTTGCTCAACCGAAACATTTGCGAATACAAACGCAAAACCTCAAGTCAGTTCTCCCACCATATCACAGTAGGATTTACAATTTCCGCACTTTAAATTCCTGTATATATATTAACTGCTTAGATGTATGCTAACTAGGATTGTATGACAAGATCTAAAAACAAATGGTAGAACACCTAAAAATACAAAGATTATATAAATTGAAAATTGACACACTTGCACGTGCCACTCTTAGAGTACACCTCACTTGGTTGCCTCAAATGTGGTCATTGAGTATAGGAAGTCTTAGAGGTCGCCCTCCGGTCTAAAGATCAAAGTTGCCTCGAAACGGTTGCCTCGATAAAAATGATCTAAGACATAAGGGTTACCGCTAAAGCATCCTAACATTGCTTTAGTGACCACATGTCCCTTAAAATCGAATTGACCCGAAAACTCCAACGATGGTGCTACCTACTCCTCAATAGTGGGATAGCACTGTCTAAAGGACATTTGCACAATTTAATTCCTTTTCGAGTAGGTAGAGGTTCTTAAGTACTTGCTCCTTTAAAAAAAAAAATAAAACTTTTTGCACTTACACTTTCTTCAAAAAACAAAACAAAACTCTTTTCAAAACCCACAAACACAAAGAAAAAGCAAACTTTTGAAAACATAGTGAGCAAGTACCTAAGAGCCCGTGGATAACCACGGATAGAAAGGGTGCTAACACCTTCCCTTTCTATAATCTACCTCCCGAACCCGAGAAAAAAACTCGAAAAGGAATTTTTTCTGTGCTTTTGTCATTTCCTTGTTGGATAAAATAAAAGACGGTGGCGACTCTTGCTTACCGCGACACTTTGCAAAAACAAACGCAAACGCGAACCAGCATTAAAAAATAGTCAGTTCTCATTCCCACTGATCACACGGTCAAAATCTTCCTATCTCGTAATCCGGTGCCTACCTTACTCAGAGACATTTTGCATTCTCTTCACGCCCGTACCATGAAGAGAAGAGGGATTCTTATGTGTTACACTCCATTTCTATCTAGGTGGTTTATTTTTCACCTTCCTTGATCAGTTTTGAATAATGAACAAGGTATGTGGTGGTCTTAAAGGTTGATGTCACTCTCGCATTCGGATATTCATTGGTGTTCTCGATCTTTAGAGGATGTTACCATTATTGATTGTTGTGTGGAATTCCCTAATGTCCCACTCCTTGGTATTATGAGAGGTATCACTTATAATCCTTGCTTGGCTTTATGACAATTTGGTTACGCTCGGAGGGATGGTCCTTATGACGCAGTTGTCCGAGGTATTGTATTTGATTATTGTAAGTGTTTGGTTATTGGCATGTATTTTTGGTAAAACCAGGTGTGTGAATGTCATGACTGATGTCATAACATTCTGGGTTACTAGGTACTTTCTGCAGAAAAAGAATGGCATACAGTAGCTGCTCGTTATGAGTGTGTAGCTGATCATTATGCAATGATCACATTTATTACATTCTACCAGAATCAGTAAACAGGATTCTTGTTGTCATAACCAATGTTAAGACATCCTGTACTGATCTAACAGTTATGCAGTTTTGTTAATTCTGAGATTTTTCAGGAATATGGTTCATACATTCCAGAACAGAATCTCACGTGGACTTTAGGTTAACTTGGCTTAACCCTAATCTGGTTGATAAAGTCTTGTGACCAAGTCTTGAGGTTAACCCTAATTAACCCTAGCTATTTTCGTGGAAACCCTAACTGAAGAACAACTGCCTATATATTCAACAGGAAGGCTGTTGGTGAAGGATACTTTTGGACAGAAGATCAACAAGGGGCTGTATAGTTTTAACTACTGTAATCCAAGCAAGTATCATTGTGATAAGTGACTTGGAGTAGGTTTTGATTTTAAGGGTTGTGTATCACTCAAAGCTTTGAAGCAAGAGTGTTTGTGTCACTTGATTAAAGCTCTGAAGCAAGGTCAAGTTAGGTTTATGTATCACTCAAAGCTTTGAAGCACGAGTGTTTGTGTTACTTGATTAAAAGCTGTGAAGCATAATCAAGTGTATGTTCTGAAGAGTGTCTTCATAATTTCATTAATCAATTGTTTAGTATCACTGCTGTGATTGAGGGGGAGTGAGTAGGAACTCATGTTTAAGTTGAACTTAGATTGAAGTTGCATTGGGTAGGTCTTAAGTGAAGGAGATAAACTAGTTGGTTTATTCCTGAATTAATATCTCTTATAGTGAATTTCCTCCCTGGCTTGGTAGCCCCCAGAGTAGGTGTTGTTTCACACTGAACTGGGTAAACAATTGACTGTGTTCTTTACTGTTTTTTGATTTACTGTCTTATAGAAAGTCAGATACGGTGTCATAACATTCACTGTGACATTGAGTATCTGCTGCCAGAATTTCAATTATGAGAATGATGTCCAAGGTTATCGTCAAATATTTGTGAGAGCTTGGGGCATGGTAAACAAGGTTGATAGAAAAAATTTGGGGCATAAGAACTCTATTCCTTTGGATACTTATCTCAAGTGGGTGAGAGATCGGGCTCAAAACCTCATGATGTAGTATCCATCCATCTTACCAATAATTATGGAGCCTATCACCGAGGGGGATGCTACTTATACCGTTCTTCATCCTGACATGCCCGCTACTCTCGAGGAATTGCAAAGATCATGGATTCAACTCAAGGGAGAGAGAGACACCTTTGAAGCCCAATTCTACTCAAGCGGGAAAAAAGTGTCGGAGCTCACAAGGCAACTTCACGAGGAGTGGAACTTGAATGCCTACATCAGTCCAAAGAGGAAGCGTCCATGGGAGACCTGATTCTTTTGTTGTATAATTTCATTTTGTTATTTTTCCTTCATTGTAAGCCCAAGAGGAAGTTTGTAACCTTTGAACTTATTAATACAATTAATGTTTTGTTTCTTCTTTGTTTAAGAAAATTTAAATCTTAAAGGTCCTTGGAAACATTGCATACGCATAACATTCATTATATCATAAGCAGGTTTTCCGACACATGTATCCTTTGAAGAAGTGAAAAACACAAGAAGGGGGGTTCAATTGTAAACCTTGAAATTAAATGTAGACAACACGATATTTTTATCCTGGTTCGTTTGATCTCAAACTACTCCAGTCCACCCGTCAAGGTGATTTCTCCTCTCTCCAACGAGGTCTTAATCCACTATATTCAACTGAATATTACAACTGCTTTAACAACTGCTAAAGCCTTCTTGAGTCTAAACCACAGACCGGTTTCTCAAGGAAATTCTTTCTTACAGATAAATGAAAACTATGTGGGTTGAATGTTTTCTACAAAAACTCTATATCACACCTGTGATAATACACAAATTAAGCTTATGTGAAACTAGGATGCTATAACTATGGAGTAAGCAAATTTAGAGATATAGCAACTTGTATGAGTGAGGATTAAGATGTTTAGCTTTTGACGTGTAAAGAGTTGTAGAGCATTAGCCAATTCATTCTTCACTGACTTGTTTATATAGCATTTGGAAAAGATACGTTGTAGTCAATTATGCCATTTCAATGTCCATTACGTTCTTTCCATATTGAGAAGATCTTGTCTTGGAATACAGCCGTTGGTAATAAAGTGTCTTGAATGTACAGTACCGTTGTCACTTAAGCGCGTTGCTGGCTTTGGCTTATTCTGACGCTTCTAGCTGCTGATGATGTTGTTTTGGTCTTGATCAGAGTTTAAAGAATGTTACGTGCAGATCTGTTCATCAAGCTTCAACGTAAGCACATGCTTTGATCTTTTGATGCTGGCATATGATATTACATCTTCTGATGCTGATATTGATGTTTCATCTTCTGATGCTGATATTGATGTTCTTATGCTGGTATCCATTAGAGTTTCTGTAAATGTACAATATAATATTTTAGGTAGCATATATGTCTCATACGAATTATACAATTTATTTAATCTAGCATTTTGTTATCATCAAAACTATAACTTGGGGTAGTAGATTCAAACTTTGTTCTAACAATCTCCCCCTTTTTGATGATGACAAAAACCAGATATTTTCAATTTGAAATTTAAGGAAAAATATCAGAGATAACCAAATAATAGATTGTATTAGAGATAGACAGGTAGGTATCAAAGATAAGGAGGAATAAAAAGGTATCAGAGCTTAAGAGGAAAAGAAAAAAAACTATCAGAGTTATGATCAGAAAAACTCCCCCTGAGTTTATTACTTCCCTTTTAATTCCATGAGTCCTTTAGCATCAGATCTTTCTTGAACTTTCTTTGAGCATCAGATCTTTCTGGAGCAGAGCTTCAGTGTATCAGAGATAATTAAATTCTTGTACCTGTAAGCTTATGCAGAACAAAGACACAATCAAGTATATCAGAGTGTTAGAATGTTTGAGACTTTTGTCTCAGTAATCCGTTATTGAAAAATATCATTCCTTTTCTCCCCCTTTTTGTCAGCAATCAAAAAGTGCAAGTAATTGAAGTGAAAACGATCAGTGCAGAAAAACTATTGTATTTAGTTCAAAGCTTAGAAGATAGTACAGATAACATGGAAAGAAAACAATGAAAACACTAAGAAACAAAATCTAAGGTTGGGGTGGAAGGCGTGTGAATAGAGCTTCTAGCATGTTCTTAATCTGATCAGCGGTTTCCTTCTGCTGATGCACCATGCTGGCTACTGAATCAATCTTACTGTCTTGCACATCCATCCTTTCCTTCATTCGTTGATCATTCTCATCCATTCTTTTCTGCAGACGAATATCATTTTGCTTCAGCTCTTCAAGAGTCTGCCTGTCCAAAGCAGCTTGAGAGACGTCAAAATCAGGATGCTTCTGAGAGCTTTCTGCAACATCTTCTTCTTGACTGAATTCTTCAGCTGGAATTGTCTGATCTTCTGCTGGTTGAACTGTTGAAGCTGGACGCTTTTCAGACCAAGGCTCACTGTCCAGAAGAAGCACTTCCTCCTTCAGCAGCTTACTCATGACTAGACCTTCAACTTTTTTAAGCAGATTGCTGAAGTTCTGTTGAGCCTGTTCATAGTTTATGTCTTGCAGCTTAAAGGTTTCAGCGCGTACCCACTTTCTGAATTGTGTCCAGAGTTGGTCTGAAGCAGCAGGATCAATCACTCCCGGACAAGCCTGCTTTAGAGAAGCAATCCAATTCTGCATGTCTGTTTCAAAATTCAAGATGCTAGAACCAACATCTGGTTATTTGGGTTTGGGAATGGCGGTTTTATTTTTAAGGGCAGCAAGGCGGTCAAGGACTGTTAGATCAATGAAGGCCTTGTTGTGGTCATCAGGATTTTGTTTGGGTGAGGGAGTAGGAGAGTCAGAAATGATTATTGGACTGTGTGGAGTGTTAGGTGGAGTAGTTTCTGGTGAGGATGGTAGTTGAGGTATGTTTACAGTTGTACCACAAGGCAGTTGAATGGCCAAGGGTTGTGGTTCAGAGGATTCAAATGGTTGAGGTTCAGAGGTTTGAGCCTCAGAGTGTTGAGACTCAGAGTGTTGAGGTGAGGGTGGATTAAGTTCTGGTTGCGGAGATGGAGGTTGTGGGATTTCTGGTTGTGGAGATGGAGGTTGTGGTATTTCTGGTTGTGGAGATGGAGGTTGTGGAATTTCTGTATTGGGAGCAGAAGAGTGTTGATCAATTTCTGAAATAACTTTTTCAAGTTCTGGTTCTGTTGAGGTTGTAGGTTTGGCGCGGGATCTTCTGAGGGTTAATGACTCAGAAGGGTCAAACTCAGGTTTAGTATCATCAATGGTTTGAATTGGGATTTCAAATGAAGCTGGGGTTGGAATAAATGTTGGAACAGCATATGAATTTAAAACATTAACAGAAGATAGATTACCTCTCTTCTTTGGGGTCTGCTGAGACGGTCCTTCTGATGCAACCTTTCTCTTTTTAGTCTTCTTCAAAGTAACCTCTGGTGCTTACTGGTGCAGATCTTTGATGTTCAGATCAGGATCTGTGCCATCAGCTTTACACGCATCCAAGTATCTGAGAATAATGACTGGTTTAGAGTCAATCTCAGAGAACATAGGAAAGTCGTCCAGAGGGACTCTTCTGCTGGCGATTTCAGCATGAGGAGTGATGCTGGGCTCCTTCCTTATATTCTCTATCAGCTTCATCTTCTTCAGATTCTTGGCGTTCAGCTGCTTGCCAACAGAAGGTTCAAGAGAGCTTATTTCCTGTGCTTCTGTCAGGTGTTCAATCAGCCTATTCTTCGTTAGAATATCTGATATTAATTTGCCGAAGGGTATCCAATCCCTTTTAGTCCTTTCTTCCTCTCTCGTTTCCTTGACGCTTGTCTTCAGATGATTGAACAGAAGGTGAGCAAGATTGATCTTGGACTTCTTTGCAATAAAATAAATAAGAAATTGCTGATCTATGTTTATATAGTCAGGAGAGCTTGTAGGCTTCCTGTGGTTGAAGCAGCCCAGAATGATCTTTGCCCAGATTTTGTGTTGATCCTTCAAATCTCTTATTTTGCTGTTGGGAACCCCATGTGTGAAAATCTCTCTTGCAATTAGGGCATAGTTTGCACATTTATCTGCCATGTCAATACAACGGATACCACCACCATTGTATCCAATCAGCCTTGCAATGTGATCCTCAATAATCACTATCTTCTTTCCCATGATATACGAAGTAACCTGATGAGTTGAGGCAGACACATGAATCCAGAATTCTTTAACCAGAATTGGGAACGTTGGACCCACCAACCTATCAAAGTACCTCTCTCAGCCTTGTGCCTTAATTTCTTCAGTCAAATCAAAGCCATTCTCCTTCAAGCTGTTGAAATCAACTATCAATTCTGACAGAACTTCCAAGTTCTTGACCGGAGTGAGGAGCGTTTTGAAGGGAATCTGATACTGTTCAGAAGAAGCATCTTGCTGGGAACCTGCAGATGGTATGCTAGAAGATGCCATGTTCACACAAGGATTTGAGAGACAAGGTTTGAAAATGGTTTCTTTGAGGAAAACGAAGATGAACACACAGTAAGAAGAAATCACAGAAAAATGATGAAGATTTGTAAGGGACGGTAAAAAGGAATGAATGAGGTTTAAGGCGTTTAAATAGGTTTCAAAAAGTGTTTTGAAAATATAAACGTTTTAAGAGAGAGAATTAAATCATGATTACTAGCATTTAATGTTGGCTGATTTTGGGGGATTTAGAAAGATATTTGGAACGGTTACCCATGACATGTGTCTCAATGCATCCAATCAGCGTTTTGCCTTCTCAGAAGCGTGCACGCGTGTTCTGCTTCAAAAATTAGCTGATGACTGGATGACACCTGTTTGATTTGGTGAACAACACATCTATCCTTAAAATGAAACGCTCAGATCTTTATGGATAGACTCTGATACAATCTGCATGTCTAACTTTCTGAAAGAAGATTGATCAGAAGTTCACAGTAAAATAAGACACATTCTGAAGGTTAATATATAGAATTAAAACATTTTCACTCTGGGCAGAGCTTCATGCTGAGATGTTTCAGAATGAAGTTAAACCTATCTTCAGAAAGTGGTTTTGTGAAAATATCAGCCCATTGATGGTCTGTATCAATAAATTTTAAGTTTAAAATGCCTTTCTGAATATAGTCCCTAATGAAATGATGTTTTATTTCTATATGCTTAGCCCTAGAATGCAAAATAGGATTTTTTTCTTAAGAAAATGGAAGAAGTGTTGTCACAGAGTATAGGAATGTTACTCTCAAATATCTGGAAGTCTTCAAGCTGACTTTTCATCCAGAGCATTTGTGTGCTGCATCCAGCTGCTGCTATGTACTCAGCTTCTGCTGTTGATAGCGCAATTGTGGATTGCCTTTTGCTGGACCAAGAGATCACATTTTCTCGCAGAAACTGGCAGCTTCCAGAAGTACTTTTACGCTCTACTTTGTCTCCAGCAAAGTCAGCATCACAGTAACCTACTAAACTGTAATCACTAGATTTTCTATAAAATAAACCCAGATTAGTAGTACCTTTCAGATACTTGAAAATTCGCTTAACAGCTGTTAAGTGAGATTCTCTAGGATCTGATTGGAATCTTGCACAAATGCATACACTGAATAAAATATCAGGCCTTGAAGCCGTCAGATAAAGAAGAGAACCAATCATACCTCTGTAGACCTTCTGTTGTACCTTTTTGCTTACCTCTTCTCTTTCCAGAATGCACGTGGGATGCATTGGAATCTTTGATGACTTACATTCTGAGAGGTAAAATTTCTTCAGAAGTTCTCTGACATATTTGCTCTGATGAATGTAAGTTCCCTCTGGAGTTTGATTGATCTGAATTCCCAGAAAGAATTTCAGTTCCCCCATGAGGCTCATCTCAAATTCTGCCTGCATACACTTAGCAAATTTTCTTCTAAGAGAAGGATTAGTAGATCCAAATATAATATCGTCAACATAAATCTGACACACTAAGATGTCATTCTTAACTGTCTTACAGAATAAGGTTGTGTCCACTTTCCCTCTGGTGAATTCCTTTTCTAACAGAAAGTTACTTAGTCTTTCATACCAAGCTCTGGGAGCTTGTTTCAGACCATACAGTGACTTCTTTAGTTTGAAAACATACTCTGGATTTTTTTGTACTTTCAAAACCAGGGGGTTGGTGCATATAAACCTCTTCTTCTATATAGCCATTTAAGAATGCACTCTTGACATCCATCTGATATAGAGTGATGCTTTTATTAACAGCAAAAGAAATCAAAAGTCTGATAGATTCTAACCTGGCGACTGGAGCAAAGGTTTCTGTATAGTCTATTCCCTCTTGCTGACTATAACCTTGTGCTACCAGTCGTGCCTTGTTTCTGATGACTTCACCTTGTTTGTTCAGTTTGTTTCTGAACACCCATTTTGTTCCAATGACGTTGAATCCTTTTGGTCTGGGAACTAGATCCCACACGTCATTTTTGGTGAATTGATTCAGCTCTTCTTGCATTGCTAGAACCCAGTCGTTGTCCAGAAATTCTTCATCAATTGAAGAAGGTTCAATCAGAGACACAAGTCCCATGAGGGATTCTTCAGAGTTTCTGAAGCTGGCTCTTGTTCTGATTGGATCTTCCTTTCTTCCTAAGATTGTTTCTTCTGGGTGATCCATGCTGCTTCTGGGTAGTCTTTTCTGAGGTTGATCAGCAACTGTTGTTGGATTGCTTGCAGTGCTCCTTTCTGATGTTGAATGAGTGTCTTTGTTGAGAGCTTCTGATGACTTGTCTTTAGAACCTGTGAATTCAACTTCCATACTTGTAAATACTTCATTCTGCTTTGACTTTTCAGAGTCAAGCTTATCATCAAAACGAACACTGATTGATTCTTCCACAATCTGTGTCTCTGTATTGTATACTCTGTACCCTCTTGAGCGTTCAGAGTATCCTAACATAATACACTTCTGTGCTTTAGAGTCAAACTTGTTCAAGTAGTTTTTTGTATTTAACATAAAACAAGTACATCCAAATGGATGAAAATATGAAATGTTGGGTTTTCTGTTCTTCCACAATTCATATGGAGTCTTTTCCAGAATAGGTCTTATGGAGATTCTATTCTAAATGTAGCACGCTGTGTTTATTGCCTCTGCCCAGAAGATCTTAGCAACATTTGTCTCATTGATCATGGTTCTGGCCATTTCTTGTAATGTTCTGTTCTTTCGTTCTACAACTCCATTTTGTTGGGGAGTTCTAGGACAAGAGAAATCATGTAGAATGCCTCTGTCATTAAAGAATGACTCAAAATCTTTGTTTTCAAATTCTCCACCATGATCACTTCTGACTTTAACGATTCTAAGATCATTTTCATTCTGAACTTGGTTACAGAAGGTGACAAAAACAGAGTGTGACTCGTCCTTGTGTCTTAAGAACTTTACCCATGTCCATCTGCTATAGTCATCTACGATTACTAACCCGTACTTCTTGCCACTGACTGAAGCAGTTTTAACTGGTCCAAATAAGTCAATGTGCAGAAGTTCTAATGGCTTAGAGGTGGAAACAACGTTTTTAGATTTGAAAGCAAGTTTTGCAAACTTGCCTTTCTGACATGCTTCACACAGAGCATCTGAATTGAACTTCAGATTAGGAAGTCCTCTGACCAGATTGAGTTTGTTAATCTGAGATATTCTTCTCATACTAACATGCCCCGATCTTCTGTGCCAGATCCATTGCTCGTTGTTAACAAACATAAGACACTTTACATTCTGACTTTTTAGTTCAGAAAGTTTGATTTTATAAATGTTGTTTTTCCTCTTTCCATTAAATAGGATAGTCCCATCTTTCTGACTAACAGCTTTACATGATTTTTGATTAAAGATTATATCATAACCGTTATCACTTAATTGACTTATGGATAACAGATTATGCATTAATCCATCTACTAATAGAACATTGTTTATAGAGTGAAGATTTCCATTACCTACTGTTCCAGAGCCAATGATCTTTCCCCTCTGATTGCCTCCAAAGCCTACGTGGCCTCCAGGCTTAAGTTCCAGGCTTTGGAACATATTCCTTCTTCCCGTCATGTGTCGTGAGCAGCCAGAGTCCAGGTACCATGACTGGTGTTTCTGATTTGCTGCTAAAGATATCTGCAACATGTATTATTTTATCCTTAGGTACCCATATTTTCTTGGGTCCTGATTGGTTAGCTTTACCAAAACTCTGGTTGAATTTTGGTTTCACAGAATACTTACTACTAGTATATTTAATATCATATGTGTGACCATACACAAAGTGTGAATTCAGAGGAGTGCGTTTAATAATTAAATCCATGGCATTCTTTGGTGTGGGTACCTTACCTTGGTATCCTATTCCCTTTCTGCCGTTTCTGCTAACTCCATAGATCATTGAAGCCATTTTGCTTCTATCTATGCTTTTAGCCAGGAACTTCTGAAAGCTGTGATCATACTCCTTGATGATCTCATTAGCGCTGCTGGGAGTTTCAGAAATTGTTTCCTTCTGAGAGTTTTGTAAAAGATTTTCTAATTTTGAAATTTTATTTTTCAACTCAGAATTTTCCAATTTAAGACTCTCAGTTTTATCAGAGTCAGAATCAAGATTCCTTTTCAGGTTTCTGAATTTAACTCTGATCTGCTGATATCTTTCCAGAATTCCGTTAAGGCTTTCAGCAAGTTCAGCCTTAGTAAAATTAATTGCAAAGTCAGGGAATACCTCTTCAGTGTCTGATTCAGAAGCTTCACTGTCTTCTGATATGTTAGCCATGAGAGCTATGTTTGCTCTCTCATCATCTGATTCTGAGTCAGCTTCAGATGAGTCAGAGTCATCCTATGTAGCCATGAGACTCTTCTTCTTTTCCCTTCCAAACTTCTTTTTGGGCTTTTCCCTCTGAAGCTTTGGACAATCACTCTTGTAGTGTCCTTGCTCATTGCATTCATAGTAGATGATGTCCTTGGTGTTTGGCTTTCTGCTTCCTGAGGAGGCTTCAGATCGTCTGAATCCAGAGGAGGAGTCTGATCTTCTGTATCTGGAGGAGGACTCATTCTGATCGGATCTTCTGGTATTCCTGAACTTTCTTTGCCTCTGCTTCCATAGTTGGTTCACTCTTCTGGAGAGGAGAGAAAGTTCGTCTTCTTCTGATGAGGACCCATCAGAGGTTTCTTCAACAGCCTGCAAAGATTTGGAGTCAGATTTTCTGTTGGACTTTAAAGCTAAAGGCTTACCTTGCTTCTGAGGTTCATCAGCTTCTAGCTCTATCTCGTGACTTCTGAGGGAGCTGATAAGTTCCTCCAGGGAAATTTTGTTGAGATCTTTAGCTAGCTTCAGCGCTGTAACCATTGGCCTCCACTGTTTAGGCAAGCTTCTGATGATCTTTTTGACATGATCAGCAGTAGAATACCCTTTGTCCAAAACTTTGAGACCAGCCACCAGAATTTGGAATCTTGAGAACATCGTTTCAATTGATTCACTTTCTTCCATTTTGAATGCCTCATACATCTGAATGAGCGCAAGAGCTTTAGTTTCTTTGACCTGAATGTTGCCTTCATGCGTCATTCTGAGAGAGTCAAACATACTCTTTGCAGTGTCTCTAACAAATATCTTTTCATATTCAGCGTAAGAGATGGCGCTGAGAAGAATAGTTCTGGCCTTGTGGTGATTTTTGAAGTCACGCTTGTTGATCAGACATTGCCTTCCTGTCAATCTTCTGACCACTAGCATTCACTGGGTGCGTGTATCCATCTGTCACCATGTCCCATAGATCAACATCATGTGCCAGAAAGAAGCTTTCAATTCTGTCTTTCCAGTAATCAAATTTCTCCATCAAAGACTGGAGGTTTGCCGCTGAATCTGTCTCTATCTTCATTGTTGTCATTGCTTATGTGTTGATATGTTCCTGCCATTGTGTTTTTCTGACGCTGGATCTTGTACTGACACGGTTAAGTGTTTTAGCTCAGAACCAGGCGCTCTGGTGCCAATTGAAGAAGTGAAAAACACAAGAAGGGGGGTTGAATTGTAAACCTTGAAATTAAATGCAGACAACACGATATTTTTATCCTGGTTCATTTGATCTCAAACTACTCCAGTCCACCCGTCAAGGTGATTTCGCCTCTCTCCAACGAGGTCTTAATCCACTATATTCAACTGAATATTACAACTGCTTTAACAACTGTTAAAGCCTTCTTGAGTCTAAACCACAGACCGGTTTCTCAAGGAAATTCTTTCTTACAGATAAATGAAAACTATGTGGGTTGAATGTTTTCTACAAAAACTTTATATCACACCTGTGATAATACACAAATTAAGCTTATGTGAAACTAGGATGCTATAACTATGGAGTAAGCAATTTTAGAGATATAGCAACTTGTATGAGTGAGGATGAAGATGTTTAGCTTTTGACGTGTAAAGAGTTGTAGAGCATTAGCCAATTCATTCTTCACTGACTTATTTATATAGCATTTGGAAAAGATACGTTGTAGTCAATTATGCCATTTCAATGTCCATTATGTTTTTTCCATATTGAGAAGATCTTGTCTTAGAATACAGCCGTTGGTAATAAAGTGTCTTGAATGCACATTACCGTTATCACTTAAGCGTTTTGCTGGCTTTGGCTTATTCTGACGCTTCTATCTGCTGATGATGTTGTTTTGGTCTTGATCAGAGTTTAAAGAATGTTACGCGCAGATCTGTTCATCAAGCTTCGGCGTAAGCACATGCTTTGATCTTCTGATGCTGGCATATGATATTACATCTTCTGATGCTGATATTGATGTTTCATCTTCTGATGCTGATATTGATGTTCTTATGCTGGTATCCATTAGAGTTTCTGTAAATGTACAATATAATTTTTTAGGTAGCATATATGTCTCATACGAATTATACAATTTATTTAATCTAGCATTTTGTTATCATCAAAACTATAACTTGGGGTAGTAGATTCAAACTTTGTTCTAACATCCTTATCTTTCTACTGTTTATTTCAGTATAAGATGGATCTCGAGCAAACTGTGAAGGACCTGCAGACTCAAAACTCTCAGTTTCAAGAGACTATGCTCAACTTAGAAAAGGGGCAGTAAGAAATGATGACACTTCTTGTCACGAAGAAGAAGACCAAGAATAGAGTTGTAATCAACATGGGGAAGAGATTCAAAGGCCCCACCCGACAAGTTCAAGTTGAAGAAGACTCCACCAAAGAGGATGAGAATCAAGATGAAGATGCTAGGAGAACCCGTGATGGGGGTGAAAACAATGAAATGTCTGAAGACGAGGATTATTTTTACGAGCAATATCCACCGGCTAACGACAAATATAAGCAACTAGAAGACAAATTGAAGGTTGTAGAAATCCAAGTTGTGTCTGGCTTGGACATTGGTGACTTGGGTTTGGTTCCTGGGGTAGTCATTCCCCACAAATTCAAGATCCCTATTTTTGCCAAGTACGATGGTGTTTCATGCCCGAAACTCCACCTAAGATCTTACGTCTGCAAAATTCAGCCGCATACTGCTGATAAGAAACTGTGGATGCACTTTTTTCAAGAAAGTCTATCTGGGACACAGTTGGAGTGGTTTTACCAATTGGAAGGGACTAACATCCATACTTGGAAGGATTTGGCCATTGCCTTTTACCGCCAATATCAATGTAACGCTGATCTTGCCCCAACTAGGGTGCAATTGCAAGGAATGACCATGGGTTCCAACGAAGGCTTCAAAGAATACGCTCAAAAGTGGAGAGACTTGGCTGGTAGGGTGCAACCACCTTTAACTGATAGAGAGTTGGTAGACATGTTTATGGGAACATTGACTGGACCATTTTTCAACTTGCTGATTGGAAGTTCTTCATCCAGATTTACTGAATTGATCTTGACCAGTAAAAGGGTTGAAAGCGAGATTAAAAGTGGAAAGATACGAAAGGCCTCCACCTATGATGTTGTGAAAAAAAATTTGCTGGAAAAAAAGAGACTAATGCGGTATATGGATCAAGGAGCTGTACTAAGAATGATCGTCATCATTCACTAGGAGAAGTATTAATTTCCAATCCTACACCTACTCAACAACAACAAGGGAATAGGCATAGAACAAAGTTTCAAGAAAGGAAGTATACTAAGATCAATATGTCACTTTCTCAAGCATTGGAACATCTAATAAAAGCGGAGCTGGTTATATTGAGGGATCCTCCCCAAAACCCTGATACCTCCTCTCCCAAATACAATCCCAATGCCAAATGTGCTTACCACTCAAACAGTCCCGGACATGATACCAATGATTGTTGGTCTCTAAAGAACAAAATCCAAGACCTATTTGATAGCAAGACAATTGAATTTCACCCTCCGCCAACTCCAAATGTGATCATTGCACCCATGCCAAATCATGGTAAGGGTGTCAATGCTATTGAAGATGCCTCTTTTGTTTCCTCCATCAATGACTTGACTACTCCTTTGAAGATTGTTAAAGAGAATTTGTTGAAAATCGAGGTATTCCTTGGCTGCCTTAAAAACTATTGCGGGTGTGCTGTATAAATTAATGGTTGTGAACGGCTGAAGAAAGGTGTCCAACACCTAATAGATAGCCATGAGATTCTATTTGAAAGAACTCCATCTATGAAAAGTTTGACCCAAAGTGTATCTCAAGAATTCGAAGACGTGTCCATAATTACTATCTCAAACAAACCTATTAGTATCACCTCCAAAGGTCCTATTAGGATTCCCATTGAACCAAGAATAGCTCCACTAATTATCACCACGCTGGGGCCAATCCCCTATTTTTCTGATAAGGTTGTGCCCAGAAATTATGGGGCGAAAGTGTATTACCATGGCATCAAACAAGATTCCTGGATTGATGTTGATGAAAAATGCTGACATTACAAATATTGCTGGATCAAGTAAAGTTACTAGGACAGGGAGGATCTTCTCTCCAGAAATTTCACCTCTGACAAACACTACTACAACCATTCATATTACTGCTGTTAAACCTGTTGCTGATACTCGAGGAAAATAAAAAATGACTGAGCCTGCCAGGACGAAGGCGCCCACAAAAGATATTACAATTGAGAACCTATCTACCCAAGAGATGGAGGAGATTCTAAAAATTATCAGAAAAGTGATTACAAGATAGTGGAATATTTGGGGCAAACACCCTCGAAGATTTCTATGTTGCCTTTGTTGCTATATTCCGAGGCACGTGCTCAAGCACTGATAAAATTCCTGAAAAATGCACATGTCCCTCAAGAAACTACGGCCGACCAATTTGAAAACTATGTAGCAAGCCTGACAGCTGACAATGGTTTGGGATTTTCAGATATAGATTTGACCCCGTCGGGGAAGAATCACAACAAAGCTCTGCATGTTTCCATTGAGTGTAAAGGAACTACTTTATCCCATGTGTTGGTGGATACTGGGTCCTCTCTGAATGTCTTACCTAAAGGTGCTCTAGATAGGTTAGACTGTGAAGGTTTAGTATTGAAACCCAGTGACATCGTGGTGAGAGATTTTGACGGGTAAAAGAGAATGGTCCATGGAGAGGTTGATCTCCCTATCAAAATAGTAAATAAGGAATGAAAAGATTAACTTTCTCTCTGAATTGAGAAATGAGAAACGTGAAGAAGAGAAATAATAAACAATGTGAGTGTTGGAAGTCTAAAAACCTCTTCAGGTCTCCAATACAAAAATAATCGTTCAAGATGGAATTAAAACGTTAGAATAAGAATTGATTAATGTCAGAGTTGTCAGGTTTAATTAGGGGTTTATGGTAATTATGATAATATATTACTTTATTATATTAAAAGTAGATTTAACTAGATATAATATAATATAAGATGAGAGTTGTGTGCTTCTATAGGATTTATAAATAAAAATCAAAGTTACATTTTTGTGAAGTAAATCGAGTTACAATTTATTCTGGACTGACCCAATGGCTAGAATTAGCCTAAACTGCTTCTACCTTCAACATGACCCAATAACTTTGGCCCACTAACTCTGACCCTTCTATAGGACATACTTGGTCAACTACGCCTCAGGGACATTAAGATTAACGATGCCCTGAGCCATATGCTTGACCATATTGGAATCTACCTCCAGGTCTACTCGACTCACGTGGAGAAGACATCCAGAAAATGCCCAAAATGCATTTACCCGTAATCCTTTCCATGCTCGAAGTAACGACTAGTTACGAGCATGACTGCCCATTTTGACTAAGTCTTGGCAGTTACCTATTTTTGAGGAACCTAATATTTAGGCCCAAAAATATGAACTAATGGCCAAGTGTTGTGGGAACTATATAAACCCTCACACTTGTGAGGGCCAGGTACCCAATATTCACTCTAAAAATCCTAATCTCTTTCTTGTATCTCTTTGCACTCATTATTACTTGATTGTCAGAGTGCCTTGCAGGTACACCCCTCCTCTCTATAAATTTCCATCCAAATAGACGTCATATTCTCGATCCACTCCAGGTTCTGATCAACCGATAAGATCAATGGCGCCGTCTATGGGAAACTATCTTCCCCGTCTTCCTTTTCCTCAAAACTAAAGATCAAAGCAACTTTCATGACTTTTATCATGGGCGACAATAATGACAACCACTTTTCTAGAAAGACTGTGCTCTCCCCGTCCACAAGACAGACGAAAACGAAGAACCTTCTTATCTCAAGGATATCACCGACATCAGAGATGGCCGAACCGCGTCCCCTGACTCGATCGACGCTGATCGTGATGACATTCATTTCTTGGAAAATCAGAAGTCCAAGAAGCCCATCGAGGAACTTCCAGTAATTCTCTAGCCAGTTTCAATTCCACCCAACACCGACTAGCCATAGCAGCTCTGCTCGCTGCCCTCAACGAAAATAATGCTCTAATCTTGCAACATAGAAACATGATTGGGGCTTGGGAGAAGAAGCAGTCAAAGTATCCTCCTCAGAGACACCAACATTACGACTCTCGCAATCCATCTCCATCAAGGCGTGGCCGCATCCCCACACGGGAGAAGCAAGAGGCTTCTTTCCTCAAGAAACAAGGTGGCACACCTCCCCGTAAAGATTGGCTCTCCTCGGTCTCTAAAAAGACAAAGAATGACCAACAACTTTGACATGATCGCTCACTGTCACCCAAGCCAAAGCAGCAGCCAAGAAGCATATCTCCCCGCCAAGACAACAGTCCCCGACGAGAAAGAAACCATTATTCTCTACCATCATCTCCTGGTCAAAGTGACGATGACGATCCTCGCGGCCCCTTATCTAGAGAGATCATAGAGATGCAATTCCTTGTCAGTCTGGAGAAACCTCCACACCTATGGACATACGATAGGACAAATGATCCAGACGATCAAGTCGAGAACATCGATGCTCTGATCGACTACAAAGGATGCCGAGGAGCAATCAAGTGTCGACTCTTCCCTACAATGCTCAGAAAAGGAGCCATGTCTTGGTACTAAAGCCTCCCCGACATATCCATCACCTCATGGAAGTAGTTGGGGAAGATGTTCTCAAGGAACTTTACTGCCTCTCACCATTATCCAGAGACAAAGGCCTCGCTAGAAGCGATTATACAAGGAAAAGAACAATTTCTTCGAGCATACATCGAGAGGATCAACAAAGAAGCCGTTCAGGTCTTCTCAACTGACGATATAAAGAAATACTTGTTCGAGCAAGGGTTGCACCCCCACAACGATTTTTCCAAAGCAGTTGGCATAGAAACACCAACCACACTAGACGCTCTCCCTCCTCAAAGCCCGGGCGTACATCCAGTACTACAAGAAAGTGACCGCCAATAATGCTTGGCATTGCAGTAGAAATGACCTCACCAGCCTCCCCGATGAGCGGAGCGCATAAACAAATTACTCCCCGCAAACACAATAGTCGAGCATGCATATGTTCCCCGCGAACACGCCAATCGAGCAGACGTATGTTCCCCGGGAACACACTATCCTTGCAGGCATACGTTGCCCGTAAACATAATTGTTGAGTAGGCACACGTTCCCCGCAAACACAACAGTCGAGCAGATATCTTGTCGAAGCTCATGAGCATGAAGAAGAAATGCAAAATAAGTTCGTCGTCCAAGAGGTACTTTCACGTCCAAGCAAAAATGAAAATGGGGCATACAATCTCAAAAACCTACACAGGGAAGAACTTGCTCGATCATGAAACGCCTAAAAAGCTTAAACAATATTATAGTTAAGGCCACAAATAGTCGATGTTCTCTGTCGGACAACGGGCACAGTGCATCAACCACAAACGAGTACCCAAGTACAAGCATTGCATTCCAAAATTAAAGCAAGATATGCCTCTACTCTTGAACAAGCAGATCTTTTATCCGACAGGGGACCCTCGACTGAGCCCCATCGTTGCCACCTCACCACGATAGAAAAATACCCAACTCGCGATGGGTAGTTCACACCAAAGAACTCAGGTCACAAATGGGGCCTGAGTTCCTGCCCTTTCCCGGAAAACAACCCTGTTTGTTTGACTAGTTCTCCTCACTGTCAAACTCTGATACTGTCGAGCAAACCCTAAACACTTATCAAAATTTACTTAGAAAACAACCCAAGACAACGACATTAACGAGCAACATTTAAACACGTTACAAAAGTGGTAAAATAGACATCCCAAGATAACGAGCATACAAACATGTATAAACCTTGTTAGTTCTCTGATTTTATGATTAGCATTAATTTTAGTAAAACAATATGGCGGTAACATGTTAAATAGGAAGTTCCAATCTATTGTGAAAAACATGTAGAGTTGAGATGTTTCTACTTTATGAAGAAACATGTTGATTTGATATGTTTCATCAAATGAAGCAACATGTCAGGCAGGATGTCCTGTGGAGAGTCACTCAAAATTGTGATTGTGTTGGGCTGCACAGTTGGACTGGATTAAGTTATATCATGTGTAGAATATTTTGGGAATATTATGTTATCTTATGTGGAGATCTGTTTGAATATTAAAGAGATTCAAGCTTAGTTCAAGGAATCGTATTAGTTTCTAAGCTGGGAGAAAAATTTGGAAATTAATGATTGGAGTCCTATTTTTATATAGAGATCTCTGTAGATTTTCAACAACTTATATGCTGCGGTTTCGAAGCCCATGGACAACTGAAGATTATAAAAGAAGACATAAACCTAGGGCTTTATAACTAATCCTTGTGTAGACTTTAAAAATATAAGAATAAGGGTTTATGGTTTTGAGATTCGTATACTTTCTTGTGTTGTAACTCACGCTTTGTATCAGTTTGATACATTGTGGTAGACATTGTTCTATGTAGATTCAAAAGCCTTTAGGTAATGAATTGTATATTGTTTTTGGATGAAGCTTTGAAGAAAATCCAAATATGTTTGTTTGTCAAGAGTCTTAACTGAATTTTATTTGAAAGGGATGTCTTTCAAGTAGTTCGATGCAATCACCAAAGGTTGTGATTGCTAGATATCATTGAGGTGATTTAGGAAGTGAGATGGTGATTTATCATGTTTAGGGTGTACCTAGATAGAAGTTGCATTGGGTGGGTATTAGGCGAGAATTTGTAAATGGGGGAGTTTAACTTTGAACTAATATTGCTGATAGTGCACTTCCTTCCTAGCTTGGTAGCCTCCAAAGTACGTGTTGTTGTACACCAAATTGGGTCATCATATCTTTGTGTTATTATCATTCTACATTATTCAGTTTTGGTTTCTTTTATTAATTGACATGTTGTATATGATGTTGGAACATTTATCATAACTTGTACTGATAAGTGTTATATCAGTATGCTTCGTCTTGTCCTTGTTATGTTAAGCAAAGATCAGTGTCTTCACATGTGTTAGGACATTTGTTATCTGTATACCAGAATTTCAATTGGTATTAGACCAGACATTATGTTATGTTTTGAGTGAGATCAGGGAAGACACTTTCTGGTACTTTAGACAAGGAAGAATCAAAGTGTTATTTGGAGCTACTGTTGTGGTTGTGGTGTTACTTGTGAGGCATGTTTTTCTTCCGCTGCATGTGCCTCTGATGTGTGAACCCGTGGCGATCAAGATTGATTGTACTTATGGTGTTTTGGAGTTCTTCTTGAGAAGTAGGACGAGTTGGGTATGCTAGAGGAGGTAATGCCCGTATACTCTAATTGGTGTTTGATGGCTACTATTGAGGATATCTCTTATGTACGATGTCCTATAAGATGTCTTTGACATCCTACCTGGAGCATGATGAGGTTGTATCTTGTTTTGTTGTGTATGTCTTTGATGAAATAGCTTTGGTAGACTCGTGAGTTGTTTTGGCTCTGATTTGTGTGCTTGATTTATCTTCAAACCTATGTTGCTCTGCTATCACTTGGACCAGTGCTTGTGTGCAAGGGTTGTTAAGGTTTTTCTCTGGTGTTGAGGATCTAGAAAGGTCTGTTCTAGGAATACCAGTATGAGTAGAGCATTCTTATTTTGTCTACTCTGAAGATTAATCCCGTGATGCTGTATTATTTGGAAGATAGTTGTTACCAGCCTATTAAAATTGTCAAAGATACCTGGGGATCATCTCAAGTCCACTCATAAAGGCCCTTCCATTTGTGGCTGATTTTTTTCAAAAAGTATGACAAGAATATGACAGACCATTGAAGAAAGGGGCCTTCCTAATTCCTGGCTAAATTAGGAAAGTGATCCTGATCTTATTGTCACGAAAAGATGGAAGTCTTTTGAAAACCTTGAAGGTGATCAAGATTTTCTGAGAAAAATTATGTTGGACAAAGGAATGACACGACATATGCTCTGGAATTATGTCACATTTGTTTAGTATCTTCTTCTATAGTTAGAGAGGTGTCTGAATTGTGCATCTAAGGAGTTTCTATTCAAGAAACGTATCTTAGATAAGTGAGCTGGTCAAGAAATGATCAATTGATTACTTATCAGGTTAGTTTATTTTTTATCTGAGTAAGTAGGAGTGCAGAGGCTAAGTTCAAAATTCTATAGGAGAAGTTCAAATGTCAAGGGTATTCTCTTGGTCATCTGGAATATTCTTAGGTACAAGGATGCCAGATTTATGTGATCTTGTCAAAATGGAAAATATGTTGTTTGAGTTAGAACAAGGTGGGGTAGGTTTTGTTAGCAGTTATTGAAGGGGAGTCCCTGCTATTATGGAGTTAGAAGTTCTTAGAAATGTCAAGTATAATGTCTTGACATCTTTGTGTTGAAAATTTATTTTTCTCAATATGTCTTGATGGTGCTTCTCATAAACAGGATGGAGGTTGTTTACTCAAACTTGATTTTATTATCAAGTCGATGAGAACATGGAACTCATATTCTATTGGAAAAGTGATCCAAGGTAGGATGATAGATCTCCAAGAGTGCATCAGGCAATATTGATGATGTGAGGAGGTAATGTTATCAGCTGATTGTGCCTCTATGAGAAACTGTGAAGGAATGCATGTGACTGATGGCAAATACATTGACGAGAGCGGTATATTTTATTGATGTGTTGATGCAAGGGTATGAAAGTTTATTTCTCTTCACGTTACACTGTTTATGTTAGCTGTTGAAGCTATGTGAAAGGACTTCTAAACATAATTAGCCCTTTGGTTGAAGCTGATGTTCTAAAAGATGTTGTAACATCATGCTTGTTGAAGATGCTTGGAAGGTGAAGGTTGAAACTCATCCTTATTGTCATAAGAGGCATTTCTAACTATGTGAATCAGAATGAGAAGATTTTGATCTTGCCTATGTCGTAACCGTAAAAAAAATACAAGAGTCGTCACCACTATTTTTTATCCTAAGGGTGAGAAAGAACAGATAACCCTAAATTATTCAGAGATTCTAAGTTCACGAGTTGATTAGACAAAGGGAATGTGTTAGGCATCTTGCATCTCCCTTGTTCTCAAGGGGCTTCATTTTTAGATCGTAGGATAAAACGGAAATTTATATTTATGTTGTTTCTATATATTTGAGAAAAGAGTTTAATTTTTTAGTTATGAGACTCACATTGGTTTTAGCAGCGTGCCTACATATCTCCTTGCGAAGAATCAGAGTTCAATTTCGGAATTCGAAGGTTTGGTTAGTGTTTTTTATAGGATTGCGTATAATTACTTTCGAGTTATCCTTGAATCTTGTCTAGGTTTGAAAAATTGAGTGAGCGTAGACATAGTTCGCAGTTAATTTTAAAAGTAATTTAACAATCTTTTTTTCGAAAATATCTTGGATTTTTGTTATGTTAGTAGAAAAAGATTTTTGATAGTTGGTTAGCTGTTTTAATTAGGTTTAAGTTTGAATTTTGAGGAAGAGTTGGTCTTCATTAGAATTAAATCACGTTGAGAGAAGAAATTGATTTTTATAAGGAGTTGATCCTTATTAGAATTAAATCGCACGAAGCGGAGAAATTCATTTGATTTGTTAGTGATTTTTAGTGTTTTGATTTGAATAATTAATTGATAAAAGTTAAGCTGACTTACTAATTACTTGAGAATGTTGAATCATTTTATTTATAAAAATGTTGAATTCATTTTGATTATGAAATAAAAAAATTGACTTATGTGCATGTTATTGAAGGAGTTAAATTAATCGAAAGATACAAAAGAATTTATATACAGGTTTAATTAACCTAATAACTATCTAAACTATAATTTTGTGTTTTCATACTTTACTAATAAATTAGCCTAAAATGTCTAAACTAAGTTGAAGTGGTGCATAACATAAGTTGAAGTGGTTTATGTTAGCTGCTGAAGTTGGGTGAAAGGACTTCTAAACATAATTACCCCTTTGATTGAAGCTGGTGTTCCAAAAGATATTGTCTGTCGGTGTGGGACGCGGTTGCGTTATCGTTCTTCTACTACTTTAAATCTGCAACCAAAAACAAAACAAAATAGGATGAATAAAAGTTGGTGTGATTGCTTTTGTTGGTGAATTTGACTATTGTGTTAATAATTATATTGATGAAAAACATATGGTTGTTATTGAAAACTTAACTCCCTAGAGATGTTTGAGATTTGTTAATGGGATGATGATGAGGCTACTGTTATGAATGGTTGTCTTTTCAAAGAGAAAGTTTTAGAGATAGTATGCAACATGTACAAAATAGCAGGGTTAATGACTGAGTTGTGCAATTGGGTACTATGTACAAAAAATGGATTAATGAACAATTGATTTGAATGAAATCTGTACTGTGGCTTAATTCTAATGTGTGTCCTAGACAGGGTGTCATTGTGTAACAATATAATAAGAACCGTTAAATAAAAGTCGAAGAAATTAACTATGAGATATCATTATATGGCTTTAATAGTAAACAAATTAAAATATAAAATAAAGGCAAAATTGAAAATTAAAGGGAGCGACCTCCTATGAAAATTATTGGTCAAAGATAAAGAAAATTGAAAAAACAATTTTTGGAAAGCAGTTTTGAAAAGAAAATTGTGTGAAAAAGAAGTTGGAAATTGTTGTTAATGAGAATTGTGAATGATTGTTGATCAATGTGTGTGAATTGGAATTTCGAATAATTGTTGATTGTGTGTGAAAAGTTGTTGTCCTAATAGTTTAATAAATTAGAAAATAAAATTAATAAGAATAGTAAACATGAAAAGGAAATACTTTTTTGTATTTATTATAATTTTTGCACTCAATTTTGATAAAAAGTGCAAAAAAAAAAAAAAATTATTTTTTAGAATGCCTTAAAAGTAAAAACGAAAATTGAAATTAAAATAATAAAAAATATAATTTTATGATTTTAAAATAGAATAAAGTTAGTAATAAATAAAAGAAAAATGTTAAAAATATAGTAAGTGAGATTCAAACCCATGACCTTATACTTGAAAGTCTTACCTTCTTACCAATTGTGCTGACTCGTTTATTCATGATAAGAATCCACTTGAAAGTATAAGAAGAGTGGAGAAATATTTGCTATTTAAAAAATATAAATAATTTAAAGAAAAACCAAATAAATTGATATTAAAATATTAGTAAAATTAAACCATTTTTTTTATAAAGCCCGAGTTTAAAAATAATTTCACTGTTAGAAACAGGGCTGGTAAATTTGGAGTATGACAGTCTACAATATTATGCTTGATGAATACATGACTATTGTGTTGAAGACTTCACTAGAATCAACAACTGCTAGTGTGTGATAAGGAAGAGTGTCAGATAAAGTGGTCTGGTTTGCTTGCTTATGAGGAATGTACGGGATTTCTTGGCTGCCCAAAGGGTCTTGATCACGAGTGTGGATCAGGAGTGATTCTACAATATGTGAATTTCCAGCAAGGGTAAGGGACTTTATAGAATTTCCTCTGATGATCATCTTCAGCAGGAGTACTACTCATTCATGTCAGTGAGGAATATTTTTAGAGTCCAGTGGAAGGCATTATGATGATGCTTCAGAACATGTTCGTCTGTGGAATTTTTTTGCTGGAGAAGTTTTGTCTCTTTAGACAATGTCAGACTGTATGTCAAGATATTGTTCAGGACTTGAGACAAGTCAAAAGGGAATATGACACATGGTTTTGACCATGCATGCGTATTTATTGGGACTATCAGGTTTAGAAAAATATGCTTAGAGTCAATAAAGGCATTCAAAACTGACATGGACGGTGCATATTTACTTTGGTGCAGTTAGCTTCCTCGAATAACTCTTCTTTTTTACCAAGATTATTGTTACAATCTAGAATCATTATCTCTTTAGCAAACAACTCAGGTATTTAAAGGAGTCATATCTTCACTCTCCTTCATCTTAGGTTAGGTTGTTTCCTTCAAAAGAGTCCTTATGGCTTATGTCTGAATTTGGATGTGTACGGTTTGAATATGGTTTTGGGGTGGTTCTATTTGTAAATTCTTGGCTAAAATGGGAGAGAAAGGTTTTGTTTCTGGCTATGCTTTTGGTCTACTTCTTTTAGTCTGGTGTCTCATTGCAGTTGTTTTAAAAGGATGTTGGATAGAGTATCTGAGTCTGCACTTTTTGTCTCGATCTAAGTTGTCTTTTATGTCTTGTGATATGAGTTACGAGCACAATTGTGATATGTGTTATGCGTTACCAAGCTTGATGTTTGGTTGGTTCTTAAAGGTTCTCTTATGCCTCTTAAGTTTCCTCTTATGCTTTATAAGAGGAAGTTTTGTTCCTGGATTGAGGGGATGTGTCAGTCATCTTCTTTCTCGTGTACACCATCTGGTGTTGTGTGGAAAGAGGGTGAACCTGGAATCTTTTTGACCTATGGTTCTACTATTGGATCTACGATGCTGGTGTTAAGGTGGAGAATCTTTTGTTTCTATGTTAAAAGGGTAGAGAGGTTCAAATTTGGACTGAGGAGAAAAGATTTCGAACATGATGTTCTGACATCCACCTGATTGAGTGTATTATTACTCTATGTTGCTACGTGAAGCAACATTTGAAGACTTCTTTTCTACTGCAAATAACTCTAGGACTTTCTACTCCTTTTATCCTTAGGTTATTATTCTATTGTGTTAAGTTTGATTTGATGAAATGAAGCTGCCGTGAAAAGATGTCAAACATGATGTTGTTTCATTAATCATACTGAGGACATGTTGCTGTGTCTAGTAGTTGCTAAAGAATAACTCTGATTGATGTAATTTCTGCTCTTAATTGTTGTAATCTGAGTTGTAATAAGTGTATTTGATTTAGTCAAAATTTGTCAAAGGGAGAGATTGTTAGTTATCTGATTTTATGATGGCATTAATTTTAGTAAAACAAATATGTTAGCAACATGTTAAATAGAGAGTTCTAATCTACTGTGAAAAGCATGTAGAGTTGAGATGTTTCTACTTTATGAAGAAACATGTTGAGTTGAGATGTTTTATCAACTAAAGTAACATGTTGTTGTAATTGGTTTTAAATAGAGTCATCACCCTTAATTTTTATCCTAAGGAATGGATTATAAAGGATAACCCTAAAAAAGTTAGTGTGATACGGTGGTAGAACCGACTGTTATACTGGTTTGCATTTTGTATTCGCAAATGTTGCGGTAAGCAAGAGTCGCCACCGACTTTTATTTCATCCAACTAAGGGAAAGGAAAAAGAACAGAAAAAACCTTTTTCGAGAATGTTTCTGAGTACGGGGGGTAGATTATAGAAAGGGAAGGTGTTAGCACCCTTTCTATCCATGGTTTTCCATGGGCTCTTAGGTACTTTGTTAATTTTTAAAATTGCTTGTGTGTGCTTGTTTTGAAAAAGTTTTACTTCGTGATAACCCTTGTATCAGTCCTCAAGAGTGTGACGAAGTTGTTTTCAAAATTGTTTTGAAAAGTGTTTGTGTGAAAATTTTTATTTGAGCAAGTACCTAGGAGCTAATCTACCTACTCGAAAAAAGTCAGTTCGCTTTCCTTTAGACAGTGCTATCCTATTATCAAGGAATAGGTTGAAGATGTGAAAAACACAAGAAGGGGGTTGAATTATAAAACTTAAATCAAATGTGCAGACAACACTGTATTTTTATCCTGGTTCGTTTGATCTCAAACTACTCTAGTCCATCCGTCAAGGTGATTTCACCTCTCTCCAACGAGGTCTTAATCCACTATAATCAACTGATTACACAACTACTTTAACAACTGTTAAAGCCTTCTTGAGTCTAACCACAGACCGGTTTATCTCAAGGAAATTCTCTTACAGATAATTGAACAAACTGTGTGTTAATGTTTTCTAACAAAACTATATATCACAACTGTGATAATACACAATATTAAGCTTAGAATAAAACTGGATTTGCTAAAGCAATATAGTAAGCGTGGTTGGAAAGCTTAGCAATTTGTATGAGTGCGTGCACGTAGATTATTAGCCTTTTCTTTTCTCACACTGACTTGTTTATATAGCCTAGGAAGAGATACGTTGTTGTCCATAAAGCCATTTCAATGCTAATAACGTTCTTTCCTTTTTGAGAAGATCTTGTCTTGGATAAAGTCGTTGGTAATTAATCTGTCTTGAATGCATGGTAACGCTTCAGACTGTTCTGCTAATGATAATCAGAGTGTTCTTTCCTTTATGTTGACGCTTCTGAGTGCTGATGACTTGGTAAGGATCTTGATCAGAGTCAGTATTTTATGCGCAGATTCTGGTCATCAGGCTTCAGTGTATGATCTGGTAACTTTATCGTGTAGCACATGTTATTTGATCTTCTGATGCTGACATATCTTCTGATGCTAATGTTGATACTGATCTTCTGATGCTGATTCCATCAGAGTTTCTGTAAACACAAAACATAATTTTAAGTAGCATATATGTCTTATATATAAATCTTACAATTTATTTATTCTTGTATTTTGTTATCATCAAAACTCTAATTGAGGGTTGTAGAATCAAACTATGTTCTAACAATCTCCCCCTTTTTGATGATGACAAAAACCAGATTTTTTCAATTAAAATTAAAGAATAAAAGGTATCAGAGATTAAAGATAAAGAATAAAAGGTATCAGAGATAGAAAAATAACGAATAAAAGGTATCATAGATAAGAAGAGAAAACTCCCCCTGAGTTGATTACTTCCCTTTAATTCCATGAGACCTTGAGCATCAGAACTTTACTTTATCAGTGTTCATCAGATTCATCAGAGTTTTGTACCTGTAAGCTTTTCAGAAGAGAGAAAATTAAGTAAATCAGAATGTTTAAGACTTATGTCTCAGTAATCCGTTATTGAAAAATATCATTCTTTCTCCCCCTTTTTGTCAGTTATCAAAAAGCATAAATAATCAGAGCTAAAATGACCAGAGCAAAAAAAAACGTTTATATTAAAAACAGAAGCAATGATAAGTTTAGAACATGTAAAAATATTACAGATAAACAAGTTATAAAAACAACAAGGAGATTCTAAGAAGGAGGAGGAAGTCGTGTGAACAGAGCTTCCAACATGCTCTTGATTTGGGTGCTGGTTTCCTGTTCCTGAGATAACATGTTCGTTATTGCATCGATTTTGGTGTCCTGCTTATCCTTTCTTTCATTCATCAGCATATCAGATCTTTTCAAGTCCTCCAGAGTCTGCCTGTCAAGAGAGGAAGCTTGAGGATCTTCAGAAACAGGGTGCTTCTCAGAGGTTTCTTCAATATATTCTTCTTGACCCAAGTCTTCAGCTGGAAGAAGCCATGTTCACACGAGGTTTTTGTGAAAAAGATTGAAAGGGTTTCTTGAGAAAGAAGAACACTGAAATCAGAAATATTTAGAGAAAATGAAAGTGAAGGTAAAATGTGTAAATGGTATGAAGTGTGTTTAAATAGATTTCTAAAAAGGTTTTGAAAACATAAAAGTTAAGAGAGAGAAATTAATAATGATTATTAGCATTTAATGATAGCTGATTTTAGGGGATTCAGAAAGATATTTGGAACGGTTACCCATGACATGTGTCTCAATGCATCCAATCAGCGCTTTGCCTTTTCAGAAACGTGAACGCGTGTTCAGCCTCAGAAAATGGTTGATGACTGGATGACACTTGTTTGCTTGAGTGAACAGCACATTTCTATCCTAGAAATGAAGCGCTCAGATCTTCATGGATAGATTCTGATACAATCTACACTTCTAAAGTTCTGAAAGAAGATTGATCAGTAGTTCACAGAAAAATAAACAAAGTTCTGAAGGTTAATATATAGAATCAAAACAATTTCATTCTGGGCAGAGCTTCATGCTGAGATGTTTCAGAATGAAGTTGAACCTATCTTCAGAAAGTGGTTTTGTAAAAATATCAGCCCATTGATGGTCTGTGTTAATAAATTTTAAATTTAAAATCCCTTTCTGAATATAGTCCCTAATAAAATGATGTTTTATTTCTATATGCTTAGCCCTAGAATGTAAAATTGGATTTTTGCTGAGACAAATAGCAGAAGTATTGTCACAGAGGATAGGAATGTTACTCTCAAATATCTAGAAGTCCTCAAGTTGACTTTTCATCCAGAGCATTTGTGTGCTGCATCCAGCTGCTGCTATGTATTCAGCTTCTGCTGTTGATAGAGCAATTGTGGATTGTCTTTTGCTGGACCATGAGATCAGATTTTCTCCCAGAAACTGGCAGCTTCCAGAAGTGCTTTTACGTTCTACTCTGTCTCCAGCAAAATCAGCATCACAGTATCCTACTAAGCTGTAATCACTTGATTTTCTATAAAACAAACCCAGATTAGTAGTACCTTTCAGATACTTGAAAATTCGCTTAACTGGTGTTAAGTGAGATTCTCTAGGATCTGATTGGAATCTTGCACAAATGCATACACTGAATAAAATGTCAGGCCTTGAAGCTGTCAAATAAAGAAGAGAACCAATCATACCTCTGTAGACCTTTTGTTCTACCTTTTTACTTACCTCTTCTCTTTCCAGAATGCATGTGGGATGCATTGGAATCTTTGATGGCTTACATTCTGAGAGATCAAATTTCTTCAGAAGTTCTCTGACATATTTGCTCTGATGAATGTAAGTTCCTTCTGGGGTTTGATTGATCTGAATGCCCAGAAAGAATTTCAGTTCCCCCATTAGGCTCATCTCAAATTTTTCCTGCATACACTTAGCAAACTTTCTTCCCAGAGAAGGTTTAGTAGATCCAAAAATGATGTCATCAACATAAATCTGACATACTAAGATGTCATTCTTAACTGTCTTACAGAATAGAGTTGTGTCCACTTTCCCTCTGGTGAATTCCTTTTCTAACAGGAAGTTACTTAGTCTTTCATACCAAGCTCTGGGAGCTTGTTTCAGACCATAGAGTGACTTCTTTAGTTTGAAAAGATATTCTGGATTTTTGGAACTTTCAAAACCAGGGGGTTGGTGCGCATATACCTCTTCTTAAATATAGCCATTTAAGAATGCATTCTTAACATCCATCTGATACAAAGTGATGCCTTTATTAGCAGAAAATGAAATTAAGAGTCTGATAGATTCTAACCTGGCGACTGGAGCAAAGGTTTCTGTATAGTCTATCCCCTCTTGCTGACTATAACCTTGTGCTACCAATCGTGCTTTGTTTCTGATGACTTCACCTTGTTCATTCAGTTTGTTTCTGAACACCCATTTTGTTCCAATGACGTTGAATCCTTTTGGTTTGGGAACTAGATCCCATACGTCATTTCTTGTGAATTGATTCAGCTCCTCTTGCATTGCTAGAATCCAGTCATTGTCCAGAAGTGCTTCATCAATTGTTGATGGTTCAATTAGAGAAACCAGTCCCATGAGGGATTCTTCAGAGTTTCTGAAGCTAGATCTTGTTCTGATTGGATCTTCCTTTCTTCCTAAGATTGTTTCTTCTGGGTGATCCATACTGCTTCTGGATGGTCTTTTCTGAAGTTGATCAATAGAAGGTGCTGGATTGCTTGCAGTGCCTCTTTCTGATGTTGAGGGAGTGTCTCTGTTAAGAGCTTCTGATGACTTGTCTTCAGTACCTGTGAATTCAACTTCCATACCTGTAAGTAATTCATTCTGCTTTGACTTTTGAGAGTCAAGCTTATCATCAAAACGAACACTGATTGATTTTTCCACAATCTGTGTTTCTGTATTGTATACTCTGTACCCTCTTGAGCGTTCAGAGTATCCTAACATAATACACCTTTGTGATTTAGAGTCAGACTTGTTCAAATAATTTTTTGTATTAAAAATAAATCAAGTACATCCAAATGGATGAAAATAGGAAATGTTGGGCTTTCTGTTCTTCCACAATTCATATGGAGTCTTTTCCAGAATAGGTCTTATGGAGATTCTTTTCTGAATGTAACACGCTGTGTTTATTGCCTCTGCCCAGAACATCTTAGCAACGTTAGTCTCGTTGATCATGGTTCTGGCCATTTCTTGCAATGTTCTGTTCTTTCGTTCTACAACTCCATTTTGCTGGGGAGTTTTAGGACAAGAAAAATCATGCAGAATGCCTTTGTCATTAAAGAATGACTCAAAATCTTTGTTTTCAAATTCTCCACCATGATCACTTCTGACTTTGACGATTCTAAGATCCTTTTCATTCTGAACTTGGTTGCAGAAGGTGACAAACACAGAGTGTGACTCGTCCTTGTGTCTTAAGAACTTTACCCATGTCCATCTGCTATAGTCATCTAAGATTACTAACCCATACTTCTTGCCACTGACTGAAGCAGTTTTAACTGGTCCAAATAAGTCAATGTGCAGAAGTTCTAATGGCTTAGAGGTTGAAACAATGTTTTTAGATTTGAAAGCTAGTTTTGCAAACTTGCCTTTCTGACATGCTTCACACAGAGCATCTGAATTGAACTTCAGATTAGGAAGTCCTCTGACCAGATTGAGTTTGTTAATCTGAGATATTCTTCTCATACTAACATGTCCTAATCTTCTGTGCCAGATCCATGGCTCGTTGTTAATAGACAGAAGACACTTTACATTCTGACTTTTCAGTTCAGAAAGTTTGATTTTATAAATGTTGTTTCTCCTCTTTCCATTAAATAGGATAGTCCCATCTTTCTGACTAACAGCTTTGCATGAATTTTGATTAAAGATTATATCATAACCGTTATCACTTAATTGACTTATGGATAACAGGTTATGCATTAATCCATCTACTAGTAAAACATTACTTATAGAGGGAAGATTTCCATTACCTACAATTCCAGAGCCAATGATCTTTCCTCTCTGATTGCCTCCAAAGCCTACGTGGCCTCCAGGCTTAAGTTCCAGGCTTTGGAACATATGCCTTCTTCCCGTCATGTGTCGTGAGCAGCCAGAGTCCAGGTACCATGATTGGTGTTTCTGCTTTGCTGCTAAAGATATCTGCCACATGTATTATTTTATCCTTAGGTACCCATATTTTCTTGGGTCCTGATTTGTTAGTTTTACCAAAACTCTGGTTGAATTTTGGTTTGACAGAATAATTACTACTTGTATATTTGATGTCATGTGTGTGCCCATATATAAAGTGTGAATCAAGTGGAGCACGTTTTATAACTAAATCCATGGCATTTTTTGGTGTAGGTACCTTACCTTGATATCCTATTCCTTTTCTGCCATTTTTGCTAACTCCATAGATCATTGAAGCCATTTTGCTTTTATCTATGTTTTTAGCTAGAAACTTCTGAAAGCTGTGATCATACTCCTTGATGATCTCATCAGCACTGCTGGGAGTTTCAGGGATTGTTTCCTTCTGAGAGTTTTGCAATAGATTTTCTAATTTTGAAATTTTATCTTTTAACTCAGAATTCTCCAATTTGAGACTCTCAGTCTTATCAGAGTCAGAAGCAAGATTCCTTTTCAGGTTTCTGAATTTGACTCTGATCTGCTGATATCTTTCCAAAATTTCATTAAGGCTTTCAGCTAGTTCAGCCTTAGTAAAGTTTATAGCAAAGTCAGGGAATACCTCTTCTGTATCTGATTCAGAGTCTGACTCAGAAGTTTCACTGTCTTCTGTTATGTTTGCCATGAGAGCTATGTTAGCTCTTTCATCATCTGATTCTGAGTCAGCTTCAGATGTGTCAGAATCATCCCATGTAGCCATGAGACTTTTCTTCTTTTCCTTGCCAAACTTCTTTTTGGACTTTTCCTTCTGAAGCTTTGGGCAATCACTTTTGTAGTGTCCTTGCTCGTTACATTCATAGCAGA
This sequence comes from Vicia faba, assembly GCA_948472305.1. Classification (NCBI taxonomy): domain Eukaryota; kingdom Viridiplantae; phylum Streptophyta; class Magnoliopsida; order Fabales; family Fabaceae; genus Vicia; species Vicia faba. The sequence continues at coordinate 788,867,179 of OX451737.1, forward strand.
TGATGTCTTTGTTGTTTGGCTTTCTGCTTCCTGAAGAGCCTTTAGATCTTCTGTGTCCAGAGGAGGATTCTGACCTTCTGTATCTGGAGAAAGATTTGTTCTGATTCTCTGATCTTCTGGGATTCCTGAATTTCCTTTGCCTCTGCTTCCATAATTGGTTCACCCTTCTGGAGAGAAGAGATAGTTCATCTTCTTCTGATGAGGACCCATCAGAGGTTTCTTCAACAACCTGCAAAACTTTGGAGTCAGATTTTCTGTTAGATTTTAACGCTAATGGCTTACCTTGATTTTGAGGTTCATCTGCTTCTAGCTCTATCTCGTGACTTCTGAGGGAGCTGACAAGTTCCTCCAGAGAGATTTTGTTGAGATCCTTGGCTTGCTTAAGCGCCGTGACCATTGGCCTCCACTGTTTTGGCAAGCTTCTGATGATCTTCTTAACATGATCAGCAGTGGAATACCCTTTGTCAAGAACTTTGAGACCAGCAACCATAATTTGAAATCTTGAAAACATAGTCTCTATTGATTCACTTTCTTCCATCTTGAATGCCCCATACTTCTGAATGAGCGCAAGATCTTTGGTTTCTTTGACTTGAATGTTGCCTTCATGCGTTATTCTCAGAGAGTCAAACATATTCTTTGCAGTGTCTCTGTTTGATATCTTTTCATATTCAGAATAAGTGATGGCGCTGAGAAGAATTGTTCTGGCCTTGTGATGATTTCTGAAATCACGCTTTTGCTGATCAGACATTGCTTTCCTGTCAATATTCTGACCACTTCCATCCATTGGGTGCGTGTATCCATCAGTTACCATGTCCCACAGATCAACATCATGGGCCAGAAAGAAGCTTTCAATTCTGTCTTTCCAGTAGTCAAAGTTCTCTCCATCAAAGACTGGAGGTTTGCCACTGAATCTGTCTCTTTCTTCAGTGTTGTCATTGCTGATGTTTTGATGTGGTCCTGCCATTGTGTTTTTCTGACGCTGGATCTTGTACTAACACGGTTAAGTGTTATAAGCTCAGAACCAGGCACTCTGATGCCAATTGAATATGTGAAAAACACAAGAAGGGGGGTTGAATTGTAAAACTTAAATCAAATGTGCAGACAACACTGTATTTTTATCCTGGTTCGTTTGATCTCAAACTACTCCAGTCCACCCGTCAAGGTGATTTCGCCTCTCTCCAACGAGGTCTTAATCCACTATAATCAACTGATTACACAAATACTTTAACAACTGTTAAAGCCTTCTTGAGTCTAACCACATACCAGTTTATCTCAAGGAAATTCTCTTACAGATAATTGAACAAACTGTGTGTTAATGTTTTCTAACAAAACTATATATCACAACTGTGATAATACACAATATTAAGCTTAGAATAAAACTGGATTTGCTAGAGCAATAGAGTAAGCATGGTTGGAAAGCTTAGCAATTTGTATGAGTGCGTGCGCGTAGATTATTAGCCTTTTCTTTTCTTACACTGACTTGTTTATATAGCCTAGGAAGAGATACGTTGTTGTCCATAAAGCCATTTCAATGCTAATAACGTTCTTTCCTTTTTGAGAAGATCTTTTCTTGGATAAAGCCGTTGGTAATTAATCTGTCTTGAATGCATGGTAACGCTTCAGACTGTTCTACTAATGATAATCAGAGTGTTCTTTCCTTTATGCTGACGCTTCTGAGTGCTGATGACTTGGTAAGGATCTTGATCAGAGTCAGAGTATTTTATGCGCAGATTCTGGTCATCAGGCTTTAGCGTATGATCTGGTAACTTCAGCGTGTAACACATGTTATTTGATCTTCTGATGCTGACATATCTTCTGATGCTAATGTTGATACTGATCTTCTGATGCTGATTCCATCAGAGTTTCTGTAAACACAAAACATAATTTTAAGTAGCATATATGTCTTATATATAAATCTTACAAATTATTTATTCTTGTATTTTGTTATCATCAAAACTCTAATTGAGGGTTGTAGAATCAAACTATGTTCTAACATAGGTAGCACCATCGTTGGAGTTTTAAGGGACGTTTGAAGGGACAAATACAATCACAAAAGATATGTTAGGAAGTTTTAGTAATCATCCTAGAGCCTTAAAGATCTTTTTCCGAGGCAACATCCGATTGGGTCATTTTAGATCTTTTGGGACTAGAGGACAACCACTAACATTCCATATACTTCATGACCGTTTACCGAAGGCAACCGGAGTGGAGTAAACCCTAGGAGTGATCATCTGCAAGTGTATTTTTTCAGTTAATTATCTTTGCACAATTAGGGTTTTCTACTGTTTTAATTTCAATTTGTCTTTCCATACAATCCTATACATACATCTAAACAGTTTATAGTTTGCGGAAATAAAAATGCGAGAAGTTAGAGTCCTAATTATTACAAGGCTTTGGGCAGATACATAATTATTTTTGACTGAAAATAAAATGCGGAATTAAAACCCTACTTAAATCTATTACAAACTCGAAGCAGTTACAATAATAATAAAAAGGAAAATAAAAGGCGCGCACGACGAATTAAATGCGAGAAATAATTGGAATACCTAAAATCTAATTGAAAAAAAATTTAGGTTATTTTTGAGGAAAAAACTAGGTTATGTACAAAATTAAACCCTAATTCTGATTATTTTGAATTATAATAAAAAAAGCATTAAATTACCCTAATTTAATTAAACTAATTAATTAATAAAATATTTTTTATAAAAAATGATTTTTGATGTTTTTATGATTTTTTTATTAAATAAAAAAAACATGATTTTTTTGGTGTTATGTGAAAAAAGAAATAATTAATAATTAATAAAAAAAGGAATTCAAAAAAGATAATAGAATTTGGCCTGCATGAGCAATCCAGGGGGGTGCGCTACCAAATTCTGGTTAGGCCCAAAGATGCTGAGCCCACTCATGTGCATGATTCTGTGCCTCCCTTCTCTGATGGTACATGGTAGTCCTTCACTGTTGAAGCGTGAGATTTATATGATGATGGATCTCCGGGCTGAGATCTGGGGCGCACGGTGGATGCTAAGCTATGAGGCACACTGGATCTGCAGTTAAATGTTTAGAAAATAAGAAAATGTTTGGACCTGGGATCGAACCCAGGTCCTTTGCTTCACATGCCCGTCCTCTTGCCATCTGCGCTGCACTACTTATTTGTTAGTATGATAAGAAAATAATATTATATTGATAAGCTACACAGTTTCCTCTAAAAGCGCGCGTAATTCAACTGGACCAGTGAGATGGTGACAAATCACCATCTTCTTCCTTGTTTGTCGTCTTAGGTACCATACTTATACCTACGGACAAAACTCCATATCTATAAACCTGCAAGCTTAAAAAATTCATACAACGCATGAAAATTACTTATAACTATACCAATCAACTTGTCTTGACCTCACGAGTATCATGGCATTATTTTCTTGGTCCAATTTCACCTGTACAGAGAAGCCCCAAAATGGCTTCTTAAACCCTAACCATGGCAATCATCAATATATGCATCAAAACGTCAATTAAATCATTCAAGCATGTTGCAAATATGTTAATAATCACAAATACATCATTAGAACATGCTTAGGATGCAAGAATTATCGTAATCGATTTTGAAAAAAGAGGCAAACCGTGTGAAGACTATGGGACGATTTTGGGCTTGGGAATGCTTGCAATGGACCGTGTTAGCTTCAGGAGATGTCTAGGAAACAATTGGAAGCTTTGGAATGTCTTGAATCACCCTCTATGTGAGAAAATTATCCTCCACTTTTTGTCCAATTTTTGAGTTTTCGTTCTCAACTCTCACGACCGCAACCCTTCTTCTTTTGCATTGTTTTTGTTCATTATATGTAGTATGATGAATTAGGACAACAAAAACGACCTGAATCTTTTGGAATTATGGAGATTGAATGTGATTTGCTTGCTATATGATATCATTCCAAAACCATCCAAATCATGCTATTTTTCCCTCAATTTTCCTTGTTTCGATTTGATATGATCAGGCCAGCTCAATTAGATTTGATTCTCACAAAAGTCAGATCAAAAAACCAATCTTTGATATTTTTTGTCATTTATTTGATTTAATGTGACTTTTAATAAATAAAAATCAAAATAAAATCAATAAATAGAGAAAATAATATATAGCTGCTAATTTGGGTCGTGGACCATGTCCCTAGCAAGATACAATCCTGAAGTGCTAGGCCCTTTTGACAAAAAATGCATTTCTGAGCATATTTGACTTTTGACAATTTTCCAAAAATGGTCAACTTTGACAATGTATATCTTTTCCAATTTTGACCCTAGGAAGGGGTTCTTGGACTTTTTAGAAAGCTTAGGATGTCCTCTAAACAACCCTTTTGGTTTCATCTCAATTGGGTCTTCCATGTTTATGTAAGAAGCTTTGACCCAAAAAGGTGTTTTTGTTGACTTTTCAAAAGGACCTATAATGTAGAAACTCATATCTTTTTATGAGTGCATTTTTTAAACTTGATGGATGAAGATGAGTTGTAGGAAATTGAATTCCCTTCAAAATGAGCCTTGGATGAGAAATTTCTGATAAAGTATGAGAAAGTTATGCTTGGTCAAAGTTTTGTTGACTTTTCTTGAGAAACCCTAATTTAGCAACTTTTGAGTTTTGATGAATTAGGAGCATTCCTTGAGGAATAATGATCAAACCTTGATCAAATGATGGACATCACTTTAAAATGTTGATGCTGACCAAAAATCTTGAAGTTTGACTGTATGTGGGTCACCGATGACTTTTGACCTAATACAGTCGATTCTCAAGCATCTGAGCAGTTGACTGAGAAAACTTATTGTGCAAGTTATGAAACTTAACATGTATGATCTTGAGAACATATTAGGACCATGGAAAGGATTTGAGGCCTTTGAAGTTCACCCATCTTGATTAAAATGGAAACCCTAGTTGGAGGTTTATTGCTTTAGGAGAGAGTTTGTCTGGTCAACTCTTGGGCATCCTTGAGCAAGTTAAGGGTATTAATGAGCATATGTTGAGTAAAATGGGAGGGCAACTTTTGGGGTACAATAGCTGCCCCTGTTCAATCTTCTTACACCTGAGGATGTAGATTGGCTTGTCTTCTTTTCGTGATCTGAGGGTGGAAGATGATTGGACACTAGAGTGCCCAAAAATTTGCACTCGCATGAAGTGCATGGTGATTGATCAATAATATCGAGAATGGGCTTACATATGCCATTTGGAAGGAGACGGAGAATCGTCGGAGATGGGCTTAAATGTTCCATATAGAGATGATATCGGTTGCATAAGAGATTCCTTTGCGAGAATTCTTGTACATGCCGCTGAGGAGGACTTCACCGAGGAAAGTTAATTTATGTCTTGGGAAATAGAGTATAGGAGCTTCGGTTGTCCATTACTCTACTGGGGGATTAATTCTTGATTGAGGAGGTGGAAGTGAACTGCATATCTGTTCAGGGTCCAGGCTGCACAGTGACTTACTAGGGAATGGTGAACTCGACCATAACTGGTCGGGTCTAGGTCTTATAATGTTGTAAACTGTTATCTGGAGATAAGAGAGAAGAAACCTGAATAGTAGGGTTGTTTCGAGGTGAAAGCCTGGATAGTAGGGCTGTAAGAAGGAACCTGGATAGTAGGGTTACTTCGGGATGAAAGCCTGGATAGTAGGGCTATGAGATGAAACTTGAATAGTAGGGTTACTTCGGGATGAAAGCCTGGATATTAGGGCTATGAGAAGGAACCTGGGTCGTAGGTGTACTTCGAAATGAGAGCCTGTATAGTAGGGATATGAGAAGGAACCTGGATAGTAGGGTTACTTTGAAATGAGAGCCTGGATAGTAGGGCTATGAGAAGGAACCTGGGTCGTAGGGTTACTTCGAAGTGAGAGCCTGGATAGTAGGGCTATGAGAAGGAACCTGGATAGTAGGGTTACTTCGAAATGAAAGCCTGGATAGTAGGGCTTATGAGAAGGAACCTGGGTCGTCGGGTTACTTCGAAATGAGAGCCTGGATAGTAGGGTTCATGAGAAGGAACCTGGGTCGTAGGGTTACTTCGAGGTGAAAGCGTAGATTAGTTGACTCGCTTGGCTTCGGGAACTGAGTTTCCATTAGTCGTCTACAGTCGTAACCTGTATAACTGCTGGGATTGTTGAAGATAATCGTCTTTCCTGAAAAGATAACAAGGTTAATTATATGCGATGCATGAAATGCATGGTGGGATGATGTTCTCAAAATAAATGAGATTATGCTGTATGTGATGTATACGCTCATGTCATGATGTATGAACATGAAACACTATTGGGGTATGTCCGAGTCCGGGAAAATAAATCCCTGACTGCTGTTGGAGGATATAGCATTCTTGACTGTTGTAGAGAATTGTGGTTCTTCTACTTCCGCTGGGGATGGTGAACAGAAATGACTATGCCGAAGATTTATTATTTGTTATTCATGAATATTCTGTCAGGAAGAGATTCTGTTTAAGAATAATTCTGTGGGGAAAAACTTGGAAAGCGAATTTCTATAACTGAAGTGATGAGCTATGTCAGGGATTGAGCTTCTGTGTCTAGAGAAATAAACTCTGCTTGGGAGATAAAATTTACTGACCCTCTCGCGATTATGAAATTCGGCTGGGGAATACAGCTGTCAGGTTTCTGAAAGACCCTGGCTGGAGAGATTACTTCCTATTTCGGGAAAGCCGACATTAATGCTTTTGAATATTTTTACTCTGTAGGGAGCGTATGTACTGCTGATTATTCTCCAAAGCTGTCTCTGTCCCAGTACCAGCTGGGCAGAGTAACTGTCGGGTTTGACACTTCTTGCTTTTGCCCCTGTTTCTGGAATTACGAGTAATTGCCTTTTTGTTTCTTATGTAAATATTTATGAGCAACAATCATATTCAAATGCATATGTCAAGAATAAATCATTGGACGTTCTTGCAAAACAAAATAGAAAAAAGAAAAAACTTAAAGTTTCTTGTGAAAATGATTTTGTATTGATTTTTGAAGTTGGCCTCTAATAGGCGTTTTCGTACAAGGAGGCTGACGCTCTAGTAAGAGAACGTCACCGTAAAAATAGAAACTATACAATTTTGTGTAAAAGAAAACAGCTATGTGCAACAATCCCATTGAGTTCCAACTCTGCTATTGCCCTTATGTCCTCGAGCGTCTCATCACTTTGCTACTTGTCCAAAAGTTGATTAGATTGATTGGTGTCGTCCGAGCTTGATAGTGGATACTGAAGTCTGGTCGCAAGATGATCCAATGGGACATAGTGATACGCTTTATATCCGTAACTTTTTCCTGGACTGCCCTTTCGAGTTTTCAGTCCACCGGGATACCCTATTTTGCCCAAGCTGCCCTTTTAGGTTTTCGGCTTGCCGGGTGTACAGATTATTTCATTTTCATCCCTTATTTTTGCCCGAACCCTTTTAGTTCGCCGAGAAGCCCTTATTTTTTCCTAGGTCAGTAAACCTAGTGGGTTTTTAATTAGGCGTAGTATCTTTTCACTATGTCTGCATTGACAGGGTGAGGAAGGTCGTCATCGTCCATGGTGATTAGAATCATAACTCCACCCGAGAAAATGATCTTAACCACAAATGTCCCTTCATATGTAGGTGTCTATTTGCCCCAGGTATCACCTTGCGGCAGTATGATGCGCTTGATCACTAGATCCCCGACTTGATATTCTTGACATCTGAATTTCTTGTTAAAAGCCTTGATCATTCGCTTTTGATACGTCTGACCATGACAAATAGAGGTAAGTCTCTTCTCGTCAATGAGATTTAGCTGATCAAGTCGAGTTTGGATCCAGTCGTCTTCATTCAAACCCACATCCTTCATAATCCTGAGAGAAGGTATCTGGACTTCGATGGGTAGGACTGCCTCCATGCCATATACCTGAGAGTAGGGTGTTTCCCCTATCAACGTCTGTGCTGAGGTACATTATCCATGAAGAGCAAATGGTAACATCTCATGCCAGTCTTTGTATGTCACTGTCATCTTCTGTACAATTTTCTTGATGTTTTTGTTAGCCGCTTCAACAATGCATTCATCTTCGGTCGATAGGGAGAAGAGTTATAATGTTGTATCTTGAACTATTTACAGAGCTCAGTGATCACTGTGTTGTTAGGGTTCGTACCATTGTCAGTAATAATTCTCTCTGGCAAACCATACTGACATATTAGATTATATTGGATAAATCGCGCCACCACGTTCTTGGTTACAGTAGCAAAAGAGGCCGCCTCAACCCACTTCGTGAAGTAATCAATGACCACTAAATGAAGCAATGTCCATTGGAAGCAGTGGGCATGATTTCTCCGATCATGTCGATGCCCCACATTGCAAAGGGCCACGGAGCTATCAAGACGTTTAGGGGAACCGGAGGTACATGACCTTATCAGCATAGATTTGGCACTTATGACAAGTTCGAGAGTGCTGATAACAATCAACTTCCATAGTGGACCAGTAATATCCTGCCCGTAGGATCTTCTTATCCATGGTATGTCTATTGGAATGGGTTCTGAAGGTACCTTCATGTAGATCTTCCATGATCCTCTCTACTTCGCTCATGTCTACACACCATAGTAATGTAGAGTCATGATTGCGCTTGTAGAGGATTCCATTACTGAGGAAGAACTTCGCAGTGAACCTTCTCAGAAACTTCTTATCATTGATAGATGCCCCTTCGGGATACTCTTGAGCCTCGAGATACCTTTTGACTTCGTGAAACCAGGGTTTGTCTGCCACCTCTTCGATATCAATTTCACAGCAGTGTGCTGGTTCATCCAACCTCTCAATGGTGATTTGGGGAGCTTCGTTGTCCCAACTGACTTTGAACATATAAGACATGGTAGCTAGCGCGTCTTCTAACTGATTCTGCTCTCGAGGGAAATGTTCAAAAGTTACCTCCTCAAAGTGTGGGAGCAATGTCAACGCGTACTCTTTGTATGGGCTGAGATTCAGATGCTTCATATCCCATTTGCCTTTGATCTGACTTATTACCAAGGTTGAATCCTTGAAAACATCCAGGAACTTGATCCTGAGGTCAATAGCGGCCTTGAGACCCATGATGCAGGCTTCATACTCCGCCATGTTGTTAGTGCAGTTGAAACATAGTCGGAAGGTGAAAGGAGTATGACAACCCTTAGGAGATATAATTACAGTGCCGATGCCATTACCAAGTGCGTTTGAAGCTCCGTCAAAAACCATAGTCCGTCGGGATCCCTCTTCGGGTCCTTCATCTGGGCCAGGTTCTTCGTAGTCAGTCACCAGCATAATATTCTCATCCGAGAACTCAAAATTCATGGACTGGTAGTCATCCACGGCCTGATGAGCCAAATGATCAGCCAATACACTCCCCTTGATTGCTTTCTGGGTTGTATATTGTATGTCGTACTCAGTTAAGATCATCTGCCATCTTGCTATTCTTTCGGAGAGAGTGGGTTTCTCGAAGATGTATTTGATTGGATACATATTAGATATCAACAAAGTAGTGTGGGTCAGCATATAATGTCTTAGTCGGCGAGCCTCCCATTCCAAAGCGTAACAAGTTTTCTCGAGCAGTGAGTATCGTGTCTCACAGTCGGTAAACTTTTTGCTAAGGTAGTATATTGCATGCTCTTTTCGACCAGACTCGTCATGCTGCCCCGACACACACCCCATTGAATTGTCTAGCACTATTAAGTACAAAATCAAAGGTCTTCCTTCAACCGGAGGCATCAGAATTGGTGGTTCCTGAAGATATTCCTTGATTATTTTGAAAGTCGTCTGGCATTCGTCATTCCACTTTACCACTTGATCTTTCTTCAGAAGCTTGAAGATGGGCTCACAAGTAGCAGTTAGATGTGAAATGAACCTAGCGATATAATTCAAGCGTCCCAATAAACCTCTAACTTCCTTATCTGTACGGGGAGCTGGCATTTCTTGTATGGCCTTTACCTTCGCAGGGTCTACTTGGATGCCTTTGTCGCTGACAATGAAACCCAGAAGTTTACCAGACCTTACCCCGAAGGTGCACTTGTTCGGATTCAACCTCAGCTTGTATATCTTCAACCTGTCAAATAACTTTTGTAGATGATCAAGGTGCTCTTCCTCAGTTTGAGACCTGGCTATCATGTCATCAACATGAACTTCGATCTCGTGGTGAATCATATCGTGGAACAAAGCGACCATGGTACGCTGATAAGTTGCCCCAACATTATTCAACCCAAAAGGCATCACCTTGTAACAGAAGGTGTCCAACTGTGTGACGAAGGTTGTCTTCTCCATGTCTTCAGGAGCCATCTTGATCTGGTTGTAGCCAGAGAAACCATCCATGAAGGAGAAGATTTTGTGTTGCACGATGTTGTCAACCGGAACATCAATGTGAGGAAGTGGGAAGCCATCCTTGGGGCTTGCCCTGTTCAGATCTCTGTAATCCACACACATTTGTACCTTACCGTCCTTCTTAGGTACCAGAACGACGTTAGAAACCCACTATGGATAGGAGGTGACAACTAAGAACCATGCGTCGAACTGCTTCATGGCCTCTGCCTTGATCTTCTCTGACATTTCAGGGCGCATACAGTGGACCTTCTGTTTAACCGGAGGACAGTCTTCCTTAGTCGACAAATGATGTACCACAATATCAGTGTCTAAACCTGGCATGTCTTCATATGACCAGGCGAAGATCTCAACGTAGTCGTGCAACATTTGTATCAACCGTTGTTTGATCTTAACTTCCAGATTCATGCCGATCTTGACTTCTTTTCTGTCTATCTTCGTGCCCAGGTTTGTTGTCTCAACTGGCTCTTCATGAGGCTGTATAGCCCTTTCTTCCCGCTGTAACAATCTAGCAAGTTCTCCAGGAACCTCACAATCATCCTCATCTTCGTCTTTGGCATGGTTGATCGGATTTTCGAAGTCATAACTGGCAGTAGTAGAGCTATTATCAATGGGATCCATAGTGGATATGGATCTGCATTATGATACGTGAGTGTGTGTAAGAGCATAGCTGTTTTGATAAAGTGAAAATAGAAAAGAAAAACAGAGAGCGCAAAATTTGTATGCAAGGAACGTCCAATGTTTTATTGATGATATATGAAATGATAAATAATAGCCCTCACAAACAAAACCAATGTGCCTCGGGCAAGGAACAAGGCTGTAGACTTTAAAATTGTTTATTACAAATCTCAAAACAAGTAAGACAATTAATGTGAAATAAAAGAAACTGGTATAAAGTCCCTAGCCGTCCAGTTACTCGGTCCACCGTTGGTAGTTGGGTAGATCCAGCTGTCAATGTCAGAGTCTTCCTCGCTGTCTTCAATGGCATTAATTCCTCGATTGCTGATGCCTAGGGGAGGTCCTCCAGCCCGAGCACGTCGAACATCCCTTTGAGCTCCTGAAGTAAAGCCCAACCCAAACTTATCAGTTTTGTGAGTAAAATTAGGGAGTTATCCCCAATTGGTATACCCACCTTCTTCAACCACTGCTCTGGCGTCTTGAGGGAAGCCATCTTCAGAGGAGGTTTATTGGTGGTAGTAGTTTCAGTCGATGCCATGATCTGGGGAACCTCTTCAAAGTTCTGGCAAGAAGTCTCTATGAATTCCCCGTCCATCTCTACGTACCTGAAGGAATTGAGGTGGCTCACGATATACTCCTCCTCACCATACATAGTGACAATCTTCCCTTTTACTGGATACCTCAGCATTTGGTGCAGTGTAGAAGTAACTGTCCCAGCTTCATGGATCCAAGGACGACCCAATAAATAAGAGTATGATGGCCGGATGTCCATTACATAGAAAGTAGACTCAAAAGCATGGGAACCTACTTTGACGGGGATGTCCACTTCCCCATGCACCATTCTCTTCGACCCATCAAAAGCCCTTACCACAATGTTAGTAGGCTTTAAGGTCAATCCCTTGCAATCTAATTAGTCGAGAGCCTTCTTCAGCCGGACATTCAGTGAAGATCCAGTATCTACTAGCACATAAGCCAAAGTGGTCCCCCTGCATTTGATCGAGACATGTAGAGCATCATTATGCTTTCTCCCTTTTGGTGTCAAGTCTGCATCTAAAAAACCCAGCCCATTGTCAGCAGTCAGGATGGCCAAACAGTCTTTGAATTGATCAGCGGAGGTTTCTTGCGGCACATGCGCAGTCTTGAGGAATGCAATCAAAGCCTTAACATGGGCCTCATAGCACAACAACAGGGACATCATGGATATCTTTGAGGGGGTCTGCCCGAGCTGCTCGACCACATTTTAGTCGCTATTTTTGATTATTTTCAGTATTTCCTCTATCTCTTGCTTAGAGGTTTCCACGACAATTTTTCTAGGTGCCTCCGTCCGGGCTGGCTCACCTATAACTTCTTTGCCTTGGGTACCAGATGACTCGCCGACATGGGTAATAATTGGAGTAAGAACAAGAGTAGTAGTTGGAGTACCAATAGGAACAACAGATGGAATAGAAACAGGCCTATTGACAGTCTTCAGGGAAATCTCGGGAGAGAAAACCCTTCCACTTCGAGTAACCTTGCTGGTCCCAACAATGTTACTGACATTATGATCATCCTCTTCATTCTTCAGATCTTGTTTGATTCCATGATAGTACACATCGACACCATAATGCCAAGGGACAACTTTGTCCGAGGCATATGGGACAGGACCAGGAAAGGTGATTATTAGCGGAGCGAATCTTAGAGCAGATGTAATCCTAACAGGTCTTCTCGAGGAGACATTGGAAGGATTGGCGGAAATGGTTATAATAGCAACATCTTCAAATGGAACAACGGGAATCAAAGTTTTCTCAAACAAGATTTTTTTGCTGTCCATCAGGCGCTGGACACCTGACTTCAGAAAATGGAAACCAGAAGACAGAGATGAACATATGTGGCAACCTTCACCACAGCCCGAAAATAAATCGGCCAATAACAAGTTCTTCTTAATCATCATAAGAGGAGTAGAAACTTCATCAACTAGGGTCACAAATAGATCGGTATCAATATCATTAACTCTACGATTGTGCTTAGGCATGGGAGCAGTTATGACATTGGGCTTTTCCAGAGCATCGAACTCAATCTCCTTAGCCTCGATCAGATCTTGTACCTTATTTCTCAGAGCCCAACAGTCATCGGTATCGTGGCCAGGACTCTCAGAATGATAGGCACACCGAGCATTTGGATTATACCGAGGAGACGTGGTACTTGGATTCTTGGGAGCCTCTTTCAAGGTTGCCAAGTTGGATCTCAGAAGATGGGGTAGAACTTCAGCCAATGTCATGTTGATCCGGGTAAACTGCTGTTGTGGTCTTTCCACCCTTTGTTGATTGTTGCGTTGTGGAGCAGTCGCAGACCTAGGTATCATTACAACACTTATCGTTTGACAATGCGCATCTCTGCTTTGACCTCTCGGGCTATAGATAGCACTAGCTTCCTTTTTACCAGTAAAAGGCTTCTTTACCGAACTCGAAGAGGCACCCTTCTGTATCTTACTGCTCTAAATCCCAACTTCTACTCTCTTTCCAGTTAGAATCATCTCGGTGAAACCAGCTGACGAGCTACCGATCAAATGATTAAAGAATGGACCAGATAGCGTACCCAGAAACATATCGACCAACTCCCTATCAGACAACGAGGGTTGGACTCTTCCAGCCAAGTCTCTCCACTTCTCTGCATAGTCCTTAAAGCCTTCACTTGCACCCAAGGACATACTCTGAAGTTGAGTACAAGTAGGAGCAAGGTCGACGTTGTATTGATACTTCTTATAAAAAGCAGCAGCCAAATCTTCCCAGTTTCGGACATTGGCTCCCTCCAGCTGGTAGAACCATTCCAGTTGAGTCCCTGACAGACTGTCTTGAAAGAAGTGAACCCACAAATTTCTATCAGCGGTGTGGGGCTGGATCTTTCTGACATAGGAACAGAGATGGAGCTTTGGGCAAGACACCCCATCATACTTTGCAAAAATTGTAGCCTTTAACTTCTGTGGGATGACCACTCCCGATACCAATCCCAATTATTTGAAATCCAACCTAGGTATCCTCTGGACTTCCATAACACTCAGACGATCTTCCAACTGCTTGTATCTATCCTCAGTAGGAGGATACTGCTCATCATTGTAGTCTGTATCATTGTCAGAAACTTCAGGACTGGGGTCCTTTTCCCTTGTGTCTCCTTCTTGATTCTCCCCTTCCTTGGATGAAGAGGTCAGATCGACTTGTTACTTTAACGCCCCCCTGAAACTTCTGCCCATATTCACAATACCAGCGAACTTCTTCTTTTTCTTTTTCTCCTTCAGGATGAGGGCCTTCAGATCCTCCCGCCCTTTCGCCAGATTTATGAACATCTGTTGGAATTGGGCATTTTTGTGCCTGAAGATCCTTGATGCTTTGTTCGAAAGACATTTCTGCTGAAATAAACAGTGAATAAGATGAGAAACCTGTAATGTTACCTGTTTATGCGATGCTATGAATGGGATGCATATGCAATGATTTCAAGGATTCTTAAAGGCTCATATTTGTTTAACCAAAAGAAGCACACGTTAATTGCATTAATAAGTTCGAATTGTTACAAAGAATGCCTTTTAGGCTTACAATTAAACAAAACAAAACTTAAAGCAAAAAAGAAACTAGGTCTCCTAGGGGCGCATCTGTTGTACCCCAAAATTTTCCCTCCCATATTTCTCAACACATGGCAAGTGAGGTCCCCAAATTGCTCAAGGAAGTTCAAGAACTGACCAGACAAACTCTCTCCCAAGGCAGTATACCTCAAATTAGGGTTTCCATATTCATCAATATGTGTGAACCACAAAGGACTCAAATTCTCACCATTGTCCTAATATGTTCTCAAGATCATCCATGTCAAGTTTCAAACCTTGAAGAAGAAGTTTGCTCAGTCAATTGCTCAAATGCTTGGAAATCAACTATACTAGGTCAAAAGTCAACTGTGGCCCACATACAGTCAAAATTCAAGATTTTTGGTCAACATCCTCATTTTGAAGTATTATCCTCCATTTGATCAAGGGTTGATCATGATTCCTCAAGGATTGCTCACAATTCACCAAAACCCAAAAATTGCTAAATTAGGATTTTACAGGAAAAGTCAACTCAACTTTGACCAAGCAGAACTTTCTCATACTTTATCATAAATAATCCATCCAAAGCTCATTTTGAAGAGGATGAAATCCCTAGAATTCATATTCATCTCCCAAGTCCATAATATGCACTCACAAAAAGATATGAATTTTGACATTATAGGCCCTTTTGAAAAGTCAACAAAAACACATTTTGGGTCAAAGACTCAATTGAGATGAGACCAAAAGGGTTATTTAGAGGACATCCTAAGATTTCTAAAAATTCCAAGAACACCTCTCTAGGGTCAAAATTGAGAGAGTTATGCATTGGCCAAGTTGACCATTTTTGCAAAATTGCCAAAAGTCAAATTTGCTCAAATTTGCATTTTTTTCTAAATGGGCCCAACTTTTTATGCTTGCACCTCAATTATAATGTGGTCCACGACTCAAATGTTCACTCACCCATTATGTGCTTCATTTTTCAATTTATTTTGATTTTTCATTAATTAAAAAGTGAATTAAATCAAATAAAAGATGAAAATTAACAAAGATATAATTTGATTTGTTTTTTTTACAGATTGGCAATCAAGATATGCTGAGTTAACAAGATCAAATCGAATTAAGGTCAATTGGTACAAGAAAGGCATGATTTGGCTCAAATAGCAACATATCATATAGCTTGCAAATAAAATCAAATCTTGGAAAAATGCAAAGATTTAGTCCAAGTTTGTTAACTTAATTCACTCTAGGTTATATAATGAACAATTCCAGATCAAAATACAAGGGTTAGAGGTCGTGAGAGGCATAGAACAAAACTCAAAAAAAGTTGGCAAAAGTGTGATCCGGTTTTCAGTCTAGAGGACCTTTCAGAGTAATTCAAGGCCAGCCATCACATCCTGGGCGTGCACTGAAGCCATCTCAACCATTTGCAAGGCCTAAAGCACTCAGGATTCGTCTCTACACCTCACGCGGTTTGCAAGGTTTTTCAAATTTGATTATTACAATTTACGCATCATTAGCACCTTTAATTGTAATAGTTGTGATTATTATCATGTTTGCAAGCTAACAAGATGGTTTAATTTCATTTTTGAAGCTTATACACGCACCTGCCATTGTTAGAGTTTTTATGTTCTTGTTTAGGGTTTCTTGATGCAGGAAAAATTGGTCCTTGAATCAGGTACCATGATGCTCGTGAGGATGAGACGAGTTGATTGGTACCATTACATTTCATTTATCTTGCTTGTATGCAAATTTTGAATGGAACAGGGTTATAGTTACGAACAAATGTCCGTAGGTAAAAGTATTTTACCTAAAGCAACAACCCAAGGAAGAAGACGCTGGCATGTCAAGCAGCCATTGGGACATTTGAAAATTTGCGCGTGTTCTAAGAAGTGCAATTGATTTGGCTTTTGATTTATTGTTTTTATTATGATAACAAGTTAACAACGCAACTCAGTTGGCAACGTGTCATTGGTAGGGAGTACAAGGACCTGGGTTCGATCCCAGGTCCCAACAAAATGCATTTTCTTGTTTTACCTTTGCAGGTCCAATGTAATACTCCCTCACACGCCTTCCATACACCCTCAACGCCTGGCCACTAGATGCCCAGCTAGTCAGATCCAACGTGCCAACAATGAAGGTCAATGGTATTCCTCAAAGTCAACGATGCACCAGATCCAGCACTGACCAGGCCTGGAGCTTAATGGGCCAAGGAATTCAGCTTCACCCCCCCTTTTTGCTAGCATACAAGCCCATTTTTTCTCTTTTCTTTATTTATTTCTTTTATTTGAATTATTTTGTTTAATTATTTTTCACCAAATTAATTACTCTTTTTTTTAAAAACCATAAAATCAACAAATCACAAAACACCAAAAAAACATTTTTTTCAATAAAACATTTATTTTGATTTAATTAGAAATATAGGTTAAGTTGGTTTCTTTTATAATTAAAATCAAATAGAACATAGGTTTTGATTTTACATTTATATTTATTTTCTCAAATAAAAAACCAAAAAATACAAAAATCTTTTTGTACAAAATATTTTATTTTTCTTGAAATTATTTAATTAGGAAATTAGGCTAATTTAATTTCTTTCATAATTTAAAAACAATTAGAAATTAGGTTTAATTAATTTTCAATTAATTATTTTCTCAAATAAACATCCACAAGAACAAAAATCTTTTTCTCTCAATTAGGGTTTTAGGTTATCTTTTCAACCGTCCTCGTATTTAATTCGCTGTGCACTTGTTGATTATTTTGCCATTATTTTGTAATTGTTCAGGGTTTGTAATAGTTAACTTAGGATTTTTATTTACTGTTTAAATCCCCAATTTTTGATTATGTAATTAATCCCCCTCCCAGAAGCCTTGTAATAGCTAGGTTTATTTTCTCGCATTTTCAATTCCTACAAATATTTAACTGTCTAGATATATGCTAATAGGATTGTATGGCAAGAATGCATGACAAAATTAAAATGGTTAGAAAACCCTAATGTGAAAAGATAATAAACTGAAAATAAATCACTCGCACATATTCACTCTTAGGGTATACTCTCACTTTGGTTGTCTTCCGTAAATGATCATTAAGCATAGGGTATCTTAGTGGTTGCCCTCCCGTCTAAAAAGATCAAATGTCCCATTCGAATGTTGCCTCGAAAATGTTGCCTCAAAAAGATCTTAAGACTCAAGGGTTGCTACTAAGGTGTCCTAATATTGTTTTAATGACCGTACGTCCCTTTCGAATTGACCCTTACAAATTCCAACGACGACGCTACCTATTTCTCAATAGTAGGATAGCGATGTCTAAAGGAAACAAGAATGGAAATGATCTTTTTTCGAGTAAGTAGATGCTTGTAGGTACTTGCTCAAATCAAAACTTTTCACACTTACACCTTTCAAAACAATTTTCAAAAACAACTTCGTCACACTCTTGAGGACTGATACAAGGGTTATCACGAAGTTAAACTTTTCAAGACAAGCACACAAACACAAGAAATTTAAAAATGAGCAAGTACCTAAGAGCCCATGGAAAACCATGGATAGAAAAGGTGCTAACACCTTCCCTTTCTATAATCTACCCCCCGTACTCAAAATCTCGAAAAAGGATTTTTTTTCTTTACTTTTTTCCTTTTTGGTTGGATGAAATAAAAGTCGATGGCGACTCTTGCTTACCGTGACATTTTGCGAATAAAAAACGCAAAATGCAAAACCAGTAAAAAAAGTCGGTTCTGCCACTGTATCACAGAACTGGCGACTCTGCTGGGAAAATATAAGTGGGTTATACCTTAGGATCTAGGTCATTAAAAATTGCTTCTCTTGATTGCTTTGTTTGCTTTATTTTTGAGGGTTTTGTTTGGGGTTACTATAGATCCTATACCCGGATCTGGGGGCACTCATTAGGTAAGTAGCAATAGACTGTGAGGGAACTGTACAGTGTAGACCGATACGGTTGAAGCAGTAGCTACATTGGTGTGGCACTTTGGTTGGTACCTATATCCCTTGTGGTGAAACGAGGAGAATACGGGGCCGCTACGTGGTGTTGTGAAGCACTAATGAATCTTAGTTGAACAACTTGGCCATTAGAAAGTAGAGAGATAGCCGACCTCGATGTAGAGCTGAGAACTGGTTGATACTCGATGCTACACTCATTGAGATCATACTTTCGGAATATTTTGGCTGCAAGAAAAGATTGCGTGAGCTGAAACCATGACCGATAAAGGATGGTCAGTGATATTGAGATCCTCTAGAACCCAGTTACTTTTCTAGGACAAGTTTGAAAACAACTTAACTTCAAGAGGGTATTACCTTTGACCTCATGCAAGCCTTAAACCTAAGGGCTTTGTGTGATTTGACTGTGTTTGCAATACCTGTGTTTGCTATACCTGTGGTTTATCATGACATCATGCATCATAACATGGCATTCATGCTTCATTACACTAATCATTTCAAAGACCAAGGGAATTTATCTTTGTTCTGTTTTGCAGATCATGGCTTTCGTGCGTAGAAATACTATCCATATCAGCTTTGTGAAGATACCTTCCCAACTCAAGGAGCTAGTATCAAGAGTCTCTGAAACTTCTACTTTCATTAAGAGACACAGTCAACTTCTCAGCCTGGTTACTTCAAACTTTGATGAACAGATGATGAGCGTACTTTTTCAGTTCTTCGATCCCAAGCATCACTGCTTCAGCTTTCCAGATTATCAGTTGGTACCCACCTTGGAAGAATTCTCTCAGCTATTGGGCATACCCATTCTTGAACAGGTACCCTTCACAGGTATAGAAGAAGTTCCTAAGCCAGAAGTCATTGCCTCAACTTTGCATTTGAAACATGCCGACGTGGTATCCAATTGGGAAACTCGAAGCGGAGTCGAGGGTTTTCTAGCTAAATTTATGATAGACAAGGCTCAACTATTTTGGGATGATATGGATTTCAGGCTTTTAAGGAGGTTTTGGCTCTTCTTATCTACGATTTAGCTCTCTTCCCTAATTCGGACTCCTTCGTAGATGTGAATGCTATCAAGATTTTCCTTTCTCGCAACCTTGTGCCTACCTTGCTTGGAGATATTTTGCACACTCTCCATACTCGTACCATGAAGAGAAGAGGGACTCTTATGTGCTGCATGTCGTTGCTGTCGAGGTGGTTTATTTATCACCTCCCTAATTCTATATTGAAGAACGAAGAAGGATTGGGTTGGTCGCAAAGGATAATGTCACTCGCTCATATGTATATTCTTTGGTGTTCTCGAGCTATGGAAGACATTGATATTATTGACCGCTGTGGGGAGTACCCTAATGTCCCATTACTTGGTATCAGAGGGAGTATAACTTACAATCCTTGTCTAGCTTTGCGATAATTTGGTCATGCTCGAAGAGATGGTCCCCATGAGTTACTTATTGAGGGCATTGTATTCAACTATGTGGATGATGTTAATAAGTATCACCGGAGGTTCATACGAGCTTGAGGTATGGTAAACAGATCTGACAACTAAGATTTGGGACCAAAGACTTCCATTCCTATGGAGCCTTACCTCCAATGGGTACGAGCTCGTTCCCAAAAGCTTATGATGCCTTATGTGGTCATATTACCAGTGATTATGGATCCCACTACTGAAGAAGGAATTCCTCACACGGTTCTCTATCCTTACATGCCCACTGATCTTGGGGAGTTACAGAGGTCTTGGATTCAGCTGAAGAATGAGCGGGATGCTTACAGGGAATAATTCCATGATCAAGAGAGGAAGGTTTTAAAGCTCACAAGGCAGCTCCAGGAAGAAAGAGTGCTCAATGATTATATCAGCACAAAGAGAAAGCGTCCATGGGACTTTTGATTTTTCTTTTCTAGTTTTAGATTTGTTTTATTCACTTATTTGTAACGCCTCAAAGGCATTTTGAACCTTCAAATTTAAGCTAATAAAGTTTTTGTTTATTTTGGTTTGCAAATTTAAATTTCCCGAAGTCCTTGAAATCATTACCTGCGCATCCCATTATCATACACATTATTACAGGTACCATTACAGGCTTCTCATCTTCTTCGCTGTTTATTTCAGCAGAAATATCTTCCGATCAAGCCATCAAAGATCTTCAGGCACATAACGCCCAGTTCCAACAAATGTTCATCAGTCTGGCAAAAGGGCAAGAGGATATGAAAGCCCTCATCCTGAAAGAGAAGAAGAAGAAGAAGGTTGTCGGTATTCTGAATATGGGTAGAAGGTTTGGAGAAAGGTTGAAGCAACAAATTGATCTGACCTCCTCATCCAAGGAAGGGGAGAACCAAGAAGGGGAAAAGGACCCTAGTCCTACAGTCTCTGACAACGATAGTGATTATGAGATGAGCAATATCCTCCCGCTGAGGATGAATACAAACAGTTAGAGGATCGTCTGAGTGCCATGGAAGTTCAAAGGATACCTAGACTGGATTTTGAAGAATTGGGACTGGTATCGGGAGTGGTCATCCCTCAGAAGTTCAAAGTTCCGGTTTTTGCCAAGTACGATGGGGTGTCCTGCCCAAAGCTCAATCTCCGCTCTTATGTCAGAAAAATTTAACCCCACACCACTGATAGAAATTTGTGGGTGCACTTCTTTCAGGATAGTCTGTCAGGGACTCAGCTTGAATGGTTCTACCAGTTGGAGGGAGCCAGTGTCTGAAACTGGGAAGATCTTTCTGCTGCTTTCTACAAGCAGTATCAGTACAATGCCGATCTTGCTCCCACTCGTACTCAACTCCAGAATATGTCCATGGGTGTAGGTGAAGGTTTTAAAGATTATGCTAAAAAATGGAGAGACTTGGTTGGGATAGTTCAACCCCCTTTGTCTGATAGGGAGTTGGTTGATATGTTTCTAGGAACGCTATCGGGTCCATTTTTCAATCACTTAATCGACAACTCGTCATCTGGTTTCACCGAGCTGATTTTAACTGGAGAAAGAGTAGAAGCTAGAATTTGGAGTGGTAAAATACAGAAGGATGCCTCCTCTAGTTCAACAAAGAAGCCTTTCACTGGTAAGAAGGAAGCCAGTGCGGTCTATAGCCCGAGGGGCCAAAGCAGAACTGAACACCGTCAAACGGTAAATGCTGTATTGATACCAAGACCCGCAGTTGCTCCATAATGCAACAATCAACAAAGGGTAGAAAGACCACAATGGCAGTTTACCCGCATTAACATGACTTTTGCTGAAGTTATACCTAATTTATTAAAATCCAACTTGGCAACTTTGAAAGAGGCTCCCAAGAATCCAAACACTACCTCTCCCAGATACAATCCCAACGTGCGGTGTGCCTACCATTATGAGAGTACTGGCCACGATACAAATGATTGCTGGGCTCTGAGAAACAAAGTACAAGACTTGCTTGAAGCCAAGGAAATAAATTTTGATGCTCCAGAAAAGCCGAATGTTATAACTGCTCCCATGCCCAAACATGGTCGTGGAGTTAATGCTGTTGACACTGATTTGTTTGTGACCTCTGTTGAAGAAATTTCTACTCCTCTTATGACTGTTAAGAAGAATTTGCTATTGTCCAGTTTATTTCTGGGTTATGGTGAAGGTTGCCACATGTGTTCGATTCTACCTTCTGGTTACAGTTTGTTGAAGTCAGGTGTTCAGCGTCTGATGGATAATAAAGAGATTTTGTTCGAGAACACTGTGATCCCTATTATTCCCATTGAAGACATCGCTATTATAACCATTTCCGCCAATCCTTCCAAGGTTTCCTCGAGAAGACCTATTAGGATTACACCTGTTCAAAGAATTGCTCCGCTGATAATCACTGTTCCTGGTCCCATCCCGTACACCTCAGACAAGGTTGTCCCATGGAATTATGGTGCTGATGTGTACTATCATGGCATTAAGCAAGATCTGAAGAATGAAGAAGCTGATACTGATATCAGTAATATTGTCGGGACTAGTAAGGTTACCTGAAGTGGAAGGGTTTTCTCTCCCGAGATTTCCCCTAAGACTGTCAATAAGCCTATTGTCATTCCATCTGTTGTTCCGGCTAGTACGTCAAGTACTGTTCCTGTTCTTACTCCAGTTATCACCCCTGTTGGTGAATCGTCTGATACTCGGGGTAAGGAAATTATAGGTGAGCCTGCCCGGACGGAGGCGCCTAGAAAAATTGTTGTCGAAGCCTCTAAGCAAGAAATAGAGGAAATACTGAAAATCATTAAGAAGAGCGACTATAATGTGGTCGAGCAGATGGGGCAGACCCCATCAAAGATATCCATGTTGTCTCTGATGTTGTGCTCTGAAGCCCATGTGAAGGCTTTGATTGCATTTCTCAAGACTACGCATGTGCCGTAGGAAACTTCAGCAGATCAGTTCAAAGATTGTATGATCAGCCTGACCGCTGACAATGGGATGGGTTTTTCAGATGCGGATCTGACACCGAAAGGAAGGAAGCATAATGATGCTCTGCATGTCTCGATTGAGTGAAGGGGCACCACTATGGCTCATGTGCTGGTAGATACCGGGTATTCACTGAATGTTCTGTCGGAGAAAGCGTTGGACCGTTTGGATTGTGAGGGTTTGACTCTAAAGCCTAGTAACATCGTGGTAAGGGATTTTGATGGATTGAAGAGGATGGTGCACGAGGAGGTGGACATCCCTGTCAAAGTGGGCTCTCAGACTTTTGGGTCAACCTTCTACGTAATGGATATCAGGCCGTCGTATTCTTGTTTGCTGGGTCGTCCTTGGATCCATGAGGCTGGGGCAGTTACTTCCACGCTCCATCAAATTATGAAGTATCTGGTAAAGGGAAATATTGTCACAGTGCGAGGTGAAGAAGAATATATGGAGAGCCACCTCAATTCCTTCTGCTACGTAGAGATGGACGGGGAATTCATAGAAACTCCTTGTCAGAATTTCAAAGAGGTCCCTCAGACCTTGGCATCAACTGAAGTTACTACCAACAAACCTCCATTAAAGATGGATTCTCTCAAGGACGCCAGGGCTGTGGTTGAAGAAGGTGGGTGTACCAATTGGGGTCAGCTCCTTGATTTCACTCACAAAACTGACAAATTTGGTTTGGGATTTACTATAGGGGCTCAAAGGGCTGTTAGGCATGCTCGGGATGGAATACCTCATGTACACATCAGCAATCGGGGAATTAATGCAATTGAAGACAGTGAAGAGGATTCAGACATCGACAACTGGATCTACCCAACAACCAATGGTGGATCGAATAACTGGACGGCTAGGGACTTCATACCTGTTTCTTATATTCTGTAGTAATTGACTCATTTGTTTTAAGATTTGTAATAAACAATTTGAAACTTTACGACCCGGTGCCTTGCCCGAGGCACCTTGGCTTTGCTTGTGAGGGCTATTATTTGTCATTTCATATATCATTAATAAAGCATTGGACGTTTCTTGCATACAAATTTTGTGCTCCTTGTTTTTCTTTTCTGTCTCTCACTTTATCAAAACAACTATTCTCTTACACACACTCACGTATCATACTGCAGATCCATATCCATTCTGGATCCCATTGATAACAACTCTGCTACTTCCAGCTATGACTTCAAAAATCCAATCAACCAAGCCGAGGACGAAGATGAGGATGATTGTGAGGTTCCTGGAGAACTTGCTAGACTATTACAGCAGGAATAAAGGGCCATACAGCCTCATGAAGAGCCAGTTGAGTCAGTGAATTTGGGTACAAAGGAAGACAGGAAAGAGGTTAAAATAGGTGCAAATCTAGAGCCTAGTGTCAAACAACGGTTAATACAGATGCTACATGACTATGTTGAGATCTTCGCCTGGTCCTATGAAGATATGTCTGGTTTGGACACTGATATTGTGGTACATCGCCTGCCGACTAAAGAAGACTGTCCTCCGGTAAAGCAGAAGGTTCGCCGTATGCGCCCTGAAATGTCAGAAAATCAAGGCAAAAGTCATGAAACAGTTTGACGCAGGATTCTTAGCTGCCACTTCTTATCCGCAATGGGTTGCCAACGTTGTTCCGGTACCTAAGAAGGACGGTAAAGTACGGATGTGTGTGGACTACAGAGATCTGAACAGGGCAAGCCCCAAGGATGACTTCCCACTTCCTCACATTGATGTTCTAGTCGACAACACCGCACAACACATGATCTTCTCCTTCATGGATGGTTTTTCTGGCTACAACCAGATCAAGATGACTCTTGAGGACATGGATAAGACAACCTTCGTTTCACAGTGGGGCACCTTCTGTTACAAGGTAATGCCTTTTGGGTTGAAGAATGCTGGGGTAACTTATCAGCGCGCCATGGTCACTTTGTTCCATGATATGATTCACCATGAGATCGAGGTTTATGTTTATGACATGATAGCCAGGTCCCAGACTGAGGAAGAGCACCTTGATCATCTCCAGAAACTGTTTGATAGATTGTAGACGTACAAGCTGAGGTTGAATCCGAACAAGTGTACTTTCGGGGTAAGGTCTGGTAAGCTTCTGGGTTTTGTTGTCAGTGACAAAGGTATTCAGGTAGACCCTGCAAAGGTAAAATCCATACAAGAGATGCCCGCTCCCCACACAGAAAAAGAAGTTAGAAGTTTCTTGGGACGCCAGGTTCATTTCACATCTGAGTGCTACTTATGAGCCAATCTTCAAGCTGCTGAACAAAGATCAAGTGTTAAAATGGAATGCTGAATGCCAAACTGCTTTTGAAAGAATCAAAGAATACCTTTAAGAACCACCAATTCTGATGCCTCCAGTTGAAGGAAGACCTTTTATATTATACCTGACAGTGCTAGACAGTTCAATGGGGTGTGTGCCGGGGCAGCATGACGAGTCTGGTCGAAAAGAGCATTCAATTTACTAACTTAGCAAAAAGTTTACCGACTGTGAGACCCGATACTCATTGCTCGAGAAAACTTGCTGCACTTTGGCATGGGCTGCTCGCCGACTAAGACAGTATATGCCGACTCACACTACCTTGTTGATATCAAAGATGGATCCGATCAAATATATTTTCGAGAAGCCCGCCTTATCCGGAAGAATAGCAAGATGGCAGATGATCTTAACCGAGTACGACATCCAATACACAACCCAAAAAGAAATCAAGGGGAATGTATTGGCAAACCATTTGGCGCATCAGGCCATGGATGACTACCAGTCCATGAATTTCGAGTTCCCGGATGAGAATATCATGTTGGTAACCGACTGTGAAGAACCTGGACCGGATGAAGGACCCGAGGAGGGATCCCAATGGTCTATGTATTTTGATGGAGCCCCAAACGCATTGGATAAGGGCATTGGCGCTATAATTATATCTCCTGAGGGCTGTCATACTCCGTTCACCGCCCGATTATATTTTAACTGCACCAACAATATGGCGGAGTATGAAGCGTGTATCATGGGTCTTCGAGCTGCTATTGACTTGAGGATTAAGTTCTTAAGTGTATTCGGAGATTCTGCTCTGTAATAATTCAGATCAAAGGCGAGTGGGATACGAAGCATCCGAATCTCATTCCTTACCGAGAATATGTACAGACATTGCTCCCACACTTTGAGGAGATAACCTTTGAACATTTCCCACGAGAAGAGAACCAGTTGGCGGATGCGCTAGCTACCATGTCTTCTATGTTCAAAGTTAGGTGGGACAATGAAGCTCCCCAGATTACCATTGAAAGGTTGGACGAACCCGCACATTGCTGTGACATTGAGACTGAAGAGGTAGCAGATAAACCCTGGTTTCATGAGGTAAAGAGGTATCTTGAGGCTCAAGAATACCCCGATGGGGCATGTGTTAAGGATAAGAAGTTTCTGAGAAGGTTTGTTGCGAAGTTCTTCATCAGTAATGGAATCCTCTATAAGCGTAACCATGATTCAACCTTACTGCAGTGTGTAGACAAGAGCGAGGCAGAGAGGATCATGGCAGAGTTACATGAAGGTACCTTCAGAACTCATTCCAGTGGACATACCATGGCGAAGAAAATCCTACGGGCAGGATATTACTGGTCCACTATGGAAGCTGATTGTTATCAGCACTCTCGAACCTGTCATAAGTGCCAAGTCTATGTTGATAAGGTGCATGTACCTCCGGTTCCCCTGAATGTTTTGACGGCTCCCTGGCCATTTGCAATGTGGGGCATTGACATGATCGGCAAGATCAGACCTACTGTGTCTAACGGGCATCGCTTCATTCTAGTAGCCATTGATTACTTCACAAAGTGGGTTGAGGCAACTTCCTTTGCTACAGTAACCAAGAACGTCATGGCGCGGTTCATCCGACACAATCTGATCTGTCGATATGGTGTACCAGAGAGGATTATTACTGACAATGGTACAAATCTCAATAACACGATGATCACCGAGCTCTACAAACAGTTCAAGATACAACACCATAATTCGTCTCCTTACCGGCCGAAGATGAATGGCGCTGTTGAAGCAGCTAACAAGAACATCAAGAAGATTGTGCAGAAGATGATAGTGACATACAAAGACTGGCACGAGATGTTACCATCCGCTCTTCATGGGTACCGTACCTCAGCACAGACGTCGACAGGGGAAACACCCTACTCTTTGGTGTATGGCATGGAGGCAGTCCTACCCATCGAAGTCCAGATACCCTCTCTCAAGATTATGAAGGATGCAGGTTTGAACAAAGACGACTGGATCCAAACCCGACTTGATTAGCTGAATCAAATCAATGAAAAAAGACTTACTGCTATCTGTCATGGTC
Organism: Vicia faba; assembly: GCA_948472305.1. Taxonomy (NCBI): domain Eukaryota; kingdom Viridiplantae; phylum Streptophyta; class Magnoliopsida; order Fabales; family Fabaceae; genus Vicia; species Vicia faba. The sequence goes on from OX451737.1 coordinate 788,894,356, forward strand.
AGACGTATCAAAAGCGAATGATCAAGGCTTTTAACAAGAAAGTCATAAGTCAAGAATATCAAGTCGTGGATCTAGTGATCAAACGCATCATACTAACGCAAGGTGATCCCAGGGGCAAATGGACCCCCACATACGAAGGGCCATTTGTGGTTAAGAACATTTTCTCGGGAGGAGCTATGATTCTAACCACCATGGATGGTGACAACCTTCCTCACCCTATCAATGCAGACATAGTGAAAAGATACTACGCATAATGAAAGACCCACTAGGTTGACTGGCCTAGGCAAAAATAAGGGCTTCTCGGTGAACCAAAAGAGTTCGGGCAAAAGTAAGGGATGAAAATAAAAACTATACACCCGGCAAGTCGAAAGCCTGAAAAGGCGACTTGGGCAAAAAATGGTATCCCAGTGGATTGAAAACCCGAAAGGACGGTCCAGGAAAAAATTAGGGATCGAAGCGTAACACTATGTCTCATTGGATCATCACACAACCAGACTTCAGTATCAACTATCAAGTTCGGACAGTGCCAATCAATCTGATCAACCTTCGGCCAAGTAGCAAGGTGATGAGACGTTTGAAGATATAAAGGCAATAAAAGAGTTGGAACTCGATGGGATTGTTTCACATAACTGTTTTCTTTTTTTTTACAAATTTTAATTTCTTTCGACGGCGTTCTCTTACTAGGACGTCAGCCTCTTTGTACAAAAATGCCTATTACGGGCCAATTGCAAAAATCGATACAATTCATTTTCACGAGTAATTTTAATTTCTTTTTCTTTTTCTGGTTTGTTTTGCAAGAACGTCCAATGATTCATTTTGATATATGCATTTGAAAATAATGGCTGCTCATAAATATTTACACAAGAAACAAAATACGATTACTCGTAATGCCAAAAACAGGGAAAACAAGAAGTGCCCAAACCTTACAGTTACTCTGCCCATCAGGTACCGGGATAGAGCCAGCTTGAGAAGATGAGTAGTGGTACATACACTCCCCACAGAGTAAAAAGTATCCAAAGACAGTGATGTTAACTTTCCCAAACAGGACATAAATCTCCTCTGTTGAGGTTCACAACCGCGAGTGAGTCAGTAAATTTTTCCCCAAGCAGAGTTTATTTCTCTCACAATCAGAAATTCAATCTCCAACAGAATTCATTATCACCAGCAACGGAAATTCATCCCCAGCTGAGTTTATTTCTCCAAATCAGTAGATCTATCAACAATGTATCTCCTCTCCAACAGAGTTATTCCCCGCAGAGTTATCCTCAAACAAGGTCTCTTCCGGCAGAATATTCACCAGCCGAATGGATGTGAATCCCCATCTAGTCATCTTTGTTCACCATCCGCAACAGAAGTAGAGGAACTATGGTTTTTTACAGCAGTCAAGAATACTATTTCTCATACTCTCCAAACAACAGTCAGGGATTTATTTTCCCGGACTCAGATTATTACGTCAGCATTTCATGTTCATACATCATGACATGTGTATACATTACATATAACATAATCTCAGTTATTTTGAGAACCTCATCACAATGCATCTCATGCATCACACATAACTAACCTTGTATTTCTTTCAGGAAAGACAGTTATTAACAACAATTTCCAGCAGGTCCATGATCAACACTCGAAGCTAAATAAAGTAATCATCAGTGCGACAAATGCAACCTTACGCAGGTTCTTTCCCAAGCCCTACTATCCAGGCTTTCATCTCAAGGTAACCCTATGACCCAGGTTCCTTCTTAAGCCCTACTATCTAGGATTTCATCTCAAGATAACCCTACGACCCAGGTTCCTTCTCAAGCCCTACTATCCAGGCTTTCATCTCAAGTTAACCCTACGACCCAAGTTCCTCCTCACAGCCCTACTATCCAGGCTTTCATATCAAAGTAACCCTACGACCCAGGTTCCTTCCCAAGCCCTACTATCCAGGATTTCATCTCGAAGTAACCCTACTATCCAAGTTCCTTCTCACAGCCCTACTATCCAGGATATCGTATCGAAGTAACCCTACTATCCAGGTTCCTTCTCACAACCCTACTATCCCGACTTTCATATCGAAGTAACCCTACTATCCAGGTTCATTCTCACAACCCTACTATCCCAGCTTTCATACCGAAGTAACCCTACTATCCAGGTTCCTTCTTACAACCCTACTGTCCAGGCTTTCGTCTCGAAGTAACCCTACTATCCAGGTTCCTTCTCACATCCTTACTATCCAGGCTTTCATCTCGAAGTAACCCTACTATCCAGGTTCCTTTTCACAACCCTACTATCCAGGCTTTCACCTCGAAGTAACCCTATTATCCAGGTTCCTTCTCAAGCCTTACTATCCAGGCTTTCATCTCTAAGTAACCCTAATATCCAAGTTACTTATCATAACCTTACTATCCGGGTTCTTCCTCTCTTATCCCCAGACAGTAGTCCATAATACTGTAAGACTGGGACCCGATCAAACACGATTGGTTTCGCATCTCTCCAGTAAGTCGCGGTGAAGCATATACCCCGACCAGATACGCAGTTTACTTCCGCTTCCCCAAACCGGAGTTATTCCCCAGTAGAGTAACAGACAACTGAATCTCCTAAAAATCTATTTCTCCCAAGACAGAGACCAGCATTCCCCAGTGAAGTCCTCCTCAACAACAGGTATACGGGTTCTCGCAAAAGAATCTCTTATGCAATCGACACCTCTACGGATGACATATTTAAGCCCATCTCTGACAATCTTTAATCCTCAACCTCCAAATGGCATCTGTAAGCCCATTCCTGATATCACAAATCAAGTACTACTTCATGCGAGTGTAAATTTCTGGGCACTCTAGTGTTCAATCATCTTCCACCTTCAAATTATGAAAGGCGGACAGCCAATCTACATCCTTCAGGTTTAATAAGATTGAACAGGGGAAGCTGTTGTACCCCAAAATTTTACCTCCCATATTTCTCAACACATGGCAAGTGAGGTCCTCAAATTGCTCAAGGAAGTTCAAGAATTGACCAGACAAACTCTCTCCTAAGGCAGTATACCTCAAATTAGGGTTTCCAAATTCATCAAGATGTGTGAACCACAAAGGACTCAAATGCTCACCATTGTCCTAATATGTTCTCAAGATCATCCATGTCAAGTTTCAAGCCTTGCAGAAGAAGTTTGCTCAGTCAATTGCTCAAATGCCTGGAAATCAACTATACTAGGTCAAAAGTCAATTGTGGCCCACATACAGTCAAACTTCAAGATTTTTGGTCAACATCCTCATTTTGAAGTATTATCCATCATTTGATCAATATTTGATCATTATTCCTCAAGGATTGCTCACAATTCATCAAAACCCAAAAATTGCTAAATTAGGGTTTTATCAGAAAAGTCAACTCAACTTTGACCAAGCATAACTTTCTCATACTTTATCATAAATGACCAATCCAAATCTCATTTTGAATAGGATGAAATTACCTATAATTCATATTCATCTCCCAAGTCCAGAATATGCACTCACAGAAAGATATGAATTTTGACATTATAGGCCCTTTTGAAAAGTCAACAAAAACACCTTTTGGGTCAAAGCTTCATACATGAACATGGAAGACTCAATTGAGATGATAAAAAAAGAGTTGTTTAGAGGAAATCCTAAGCTTTCTAAAAAGTCCAAGAACACCTCTCTAGGGTCAAAATTGGGAGAGTTATGTATTGGCCAAGTTGACCATTTTTGCAAAGTTGCCAAAAGTCAAATGTGCTCAAATTTGCATTTTTTGCTAAATGGGCCCAACTTTTTATGCTTGCACCTCAATTATAATGTGGTCCATGACTCAAATGTTCACTCACCCATTATGTGCTTCATTTTTCAATTTATTTTGATTTTTCATTAATTAAAAAGTGAATTAAATCAAATAAATGATGAAAATTAACAAAGATATGATTTGATTTGTTTTTTTGACAGATTGGCAATCAAGATATGCTGAGTTAACAAGATCAAATCGAATTAAGGTCAATTGGTACAAGAAAGGCATGATTTGGCTCAAAATAGAAACATATCATATAGCTTGCAAATCAAATCAAATCTTGGATAAATGCAAAGATTTAGTCCAAGTTTGTTAACCTAATTCACTCTAGGTTATATAATGAACAATTCTAGATCAAAATACAAGGGTTAGAGGTTGTGAGAGGCATAGAAAAAAACTCAAAAAAAGTTGGCAAAAGTGTGATCCGGTTTTTAGTCTAGAGACCTTTCAGAAAAATTCAAGGCCAACCATCATGTTTATGCATCATTAGCACCTTTAATTGTCATATTTGTGATTATTATCATGTTTGCAAGCTAACAGGACAGTTTAATTGCATTTTTGAAGCTTATACACGCACCTGCCATTATTAGGCTTTTTATGTTCTTGTTTAGAGTTTCTTGATGCAGAAAAAATTGGGCCTTGAATCAGGTACCATGATGCTCGTGAGGATGAGACGAGTTGATTGGTACCATTACATTTCATTTATCTTGCTTGTAAGCAATTTTTGAATGGAACATGGTTATAGTTACGAACAAATGTCCGTAGGTAAAAGTATTTTACCTAAAGCAACAGTCCAAGGAAGAAGACGCTGGCGCGTCAAGCAGCCATTGGAACATTTGAAAATTCGCGCGTGTTCTGAGCAGTGCAACTGATTTGGCTTTTGATTTATTGTTTTTATTATGATAACAAGTTAACAACGCAGACCAGTTGGCGACGCATCATTGGTAGGGAGTACAAGGACCTGAGTTCGATCCCAGGTCCCAACAAAATGCATTTTATTGTTTTACCTTTGCAGATCCAATGTAATACTCCCTCACACACCTTCCATACACCCTCAACGCCTGGCCACTGGATGCCTAGCTAGTCAGATCCAACGTGCCAACAATGAAGGTCCATGGTATTCCGCAAAGTCAACGATGCACCAGATCCAGCACTGACCAGACCTGGAGCTTAATGGGCCAAGGAATTCAGCTTCACACCCCCTTTTTGCTGGCATACAGGCCCATTTTTTCTCTTTTCTTTATTTATTTCTTTTATTTTAATTATTTTTTTAATTATTTTTCACCAAATTAATTACTCTTTTTTAAAAATCATAAAATCAACAAATCACAAAACACAAAAAAAACATTTTTTTCAATAAAACATTTATTTTGATTTAATTAGAAATATAGGTTAAGTTGGTTTCTTTTATAATTAAATTCAAATAGAACCTAGGTTTTGATTTTACATTTATATTTCTTTTCTCAAATAAAAAACCAAAAAATACAAAAATCTTTTTGTACAAAATATTTTATTTTTCTTGAAATTATTTAATTAGGAAATTAGGCTAATTTAATTTCTTTCATAATTTAAAAACAATTAGAAATTAGGTTTAATTAATTTTCAATTAATTGTTTTCTCAAATAAACATCCACAAGAACAAAAATCTTTTTCTCTCAATTAGAGTTTTAGGTTATCTTTTCAACCGTCCTCATATTTAATTCGCTGCGCGCTTGTTGATTATTTTGTAACTGTTCAGAGTTTGTAATAGTTAACTTAAGGTTTTTATTTACTGTTTAACTCCCCGATTTTTGGTTATGTAATTAACCCCCCTCCCCGAAGCCTTGTAATAGCTAGGTTTATTTTCTCGCATTTTCAATTCCTGGAAATATTTAACTGTCTAGATGTATGCTAATAGGATTGTATGGCAAGAATGCATGACAAAATTAAAATGGTTAAAAAACCCTAATATGAAAAGATAATAAACTGAAAATAAATCACTCGCACATATTCACTCTTAGGGTATACTCTCATTTCGGTTGCCTTTGGTAAATAATCATTAAGCATAGGGTGTCTTAGTGGTTGCCCTCCCGTCTAAAAAGATCAAATGTCCCATTCGAATGTTGCCTCGGAAATGTTGCCTCGGAAATGTTGCCTCATAAATGTTGCCTCATAAATGTTGCCTCGAAAAGATCTTAAGACTCAAGGGTTGCTACTAAGGTGTCCTAATATTGTTTTAGTGACCGTACGTCCCTTTCTAATTGACCCTTATAAATTCCAACGACGGCGCTACCTATTTCTCAATAGTAGGATAGCGCTGTCTAAAGGAAACAAGAATATAAACGATCTTTTTTCGAGTAAGTAGATTCTAGTAGGTACTTGTTCAAATCAAAACTTTTCACACTTACACCTTTCAAAACAATTTTCAAAAACAACTTCGTCACACTCTTGAGGACTGATACAAGGGTTATCACGAAGTTAAACTTTTCAAGACAAGCACACAAACACAAGCAATTTAAAAATGAGAAAGTACCTAAGAGCCCATGGAAAACCATGGATAGAAAGGGTGCTAACACCTCCCCTTTCTATAATCTACCCCCCGTACTCAAAATCTCGAAAAAGGATTTTTTTCTTTACTTTTTTCCTTTCCGGTTGGATGAAATAAAAGTCGGTGGCGACTCTTGCTTACTAAGACATTTTGCGAATAAAAAACGCAAAACGCAAAACCAGTAAAAATAGTCGGTTCTGCCACCGTATCACAACATCCTCTTTGGTGCAATGTAGGCGTTTATTTTCCTTTCTTCATGAAGTAGCCTAGTGAACTCAAGGACTTTCTTCTCGCTGGCATAGAACTAAGCTTCAAACGTGTCCCGCTCCTCTTTGAGTTGAACCTAGGACTTCTGTAACTCTTCATGATCGGTTGACATGTCAGGATGATGACCAAGTGAAGTTATATCTCCTTCAATAGCTGGCTCCACAGTTATTGGTAGGACAGCTGGGTAAGGCATCATAAGGCTTTGGGCGCGAACTCGTACCCATCGGAGATAAGGCTCAAGAGGAATGGAATTCTTGTGCCCTAGCATCTTGCTATCAATTTTATGCACCCTGCCCCAAGCTTTTATGAACCTTTTATGGTATCCCTGAGCATCATTCTCATAGTTAAAGGCGATTCCTTGGATAAGCGTATCATGAGGACCATCTCTTCTCGCATAACCAAACTGATGCAAGGCCAAACAAGGGTTGTAAGTGATTCCTCCCCTAATGCCTAAGAGAGGGAAATTAGGGAATTCAGCATAACGATCGATGTTGGTAACAACTTCCGAGAACCGTGAACACCAATGAATGTCTGAATGCTTAAGGGACATGCCTACGAGACCATTTCAAACCATGTTCATTCTTCAAAATAGACCTGGGTAGGTGCGAAATAAAACCACCTAGCCAATAGAGGGATGCATCACAGGAGGGTCCCCCTTCTCTTTAGAGTGCGAGCATGCAGAGAGGTAGAATATCCCTGAGTAATGTAGGCACTAGATTATGAGACCGAAAAACCTTAATAGTGTTCACATCTACGAGTTGATCTGCATTAGGGAAAAGTTGTAACACCCGTAATTTAATTAATTATTTAATTAAATTATTTTTGGAATATTTGTGAAGGTGTGTTATAATTAATTGGATTTAATTATTTTATTAAGTGGAGAAATAGTATTAGAAGTATAATATTATATGGTGAAATAATATTAGAAGTATAATATTAATTGAGGTGGGCTTGTTTTTAAAGGAATAGAAGTAAAAAGGGGGTGTATTAGTATAAGCCCAATAAGGAATAAATAGAATAATAGGGTTATTTTATTGTTGTTGAAATAGAATAGAAAGAAAGAAGCAGTAGAAGAATAAGGATTGAGAGGAGAACGTGCAAGCTGCTGGAAAAAGAGGAATAACGGCAAGAACGAGAATTCAACTGGAAATTGTAGAGCGACCTTCAATACAAGGTAAGGGTGGGGTTCTGACTCTATAATTGGGTTCGTGATGATTTATATGTGGGGTTAGAGATGATTTTTGTCTTGTTCTTGAATTGAAAATATATGATTGTTGTATGATGAGAATTGATGAATTTTAGATGAGTAATGATGCCATGATGTTGTTTGAACAATGTAGTATTATAGGATGATTACATGTGATGAATTGTCATGAATATATTAAGTTCTAGAGCTTTAAGTATGAATTCCATAGTGAGAAGCAGAGAAGAAAAACGCAAAATGTTGCGTGAAGGATATAAGAAGTTGCTGTATCAGAACAATAAATTAAATTAGGGATAGAGTTAGTCATTCTATTTTTAATTAGGATGAATCAGGCTAAGAATAAAAATAGTAGGATTAGTAAGAAGTAGAAGTTCTGATGCTAGAAGCAGTGTTGGTTAGAAGTTGCATTAGATTAGTAAGAAGTAGAAGTTCTGATGCTAGAAGCAGTGTTGGTTAGAAGTTGCGTTGGATTATTAGAAAGTAGAAGTTCCGATGGTAGAAGCTGGGTTGGTTAGAAGTTATGTTGTCAGAAGTTGTATTGGTCAGAAGTTGTGTTATCAGAAGTTGTGTTATCAGAAGTTGTATTGGTCAGAAGTTATGTTGTCAGAAGTTGTATTGGTCAGAAGTTATGTTGTCAGAAGTTGTATTGGTCATAAATTGTGTTGTCAGAAGTTGAGTTGATCAGAAGTTGTGTTGTCAGAAGTTGTGTTGGTCAGAAGCTGTGTTGGTTAGAGGTTGTGTTATCAGAAGTTGAGTTGGTCAGACGTTGTGTTGGACGTTACATTGTTTTCGTACAGAATGATGGAGGTTAGATGCTTCGAAGCTGCTGTTTGAACTAGAACAGTAGGAATAGTGACAGTAATGACGTGAGAGTTATAGAATAGCAGTATTGATTTACTGTGGAATTAATGTACAGCTGAGTTGTTAGTGAGAAGTTATTAATGATATTGTGTTGATGATTTATAATAAATAAATGATGTTTGATGAATTATTATGATGATATGAGATGTTGATGACGAGACGTTGAGATGCTTATGAGATGTTGTTAATTTGAGATGCTTTTGAGATGTTGTTAATTTGAGATACTTTTGAGATGTTGTTAATTTGAGATGTTGTTAACTTGGGTGTTATTATTACATTCATGATTGTGTCGCATACATTGCATTTTTGAGATGGAGCTTATGCTCGTTGAGATGGCCTGTGTTGGCGAATTTTGAGATGAAGGCTTATGCCTTGTTGATGCCTCTATTAATTGGCAAATTTTTTAGATGGGAGTTCTGCTCCAATGGTACCACATGCATTTGCATAGTATTGATTCGCATTAGATGATTGCATAAATAAGTGTATGTTGATGTTGATGAATGTGTATATACGTTGTAATTATTGTTGATTATGAGATGAGAAGTGGTGATGTTATTGATCTAATTTAATATATTAATTATCATGCGCTTTATTATAATTTTAGATATCTCACCTCTTCTGTTTGAATGTTGCCCTTATGTTGGTAACATGCAGGTAATCGAGAGTGAAGGTTGTATACCTTCAGTAGTTCGAGTCGGTGTCATTGCTCTGATATGTAACACTCAGGGGGATGAACGCTTGCTATTTTTGATTGTTGATTTCTCAGTTGTTGAATGTTAAGTTGATTATTATTAAATATGTGCTGTTTTGAAGTTGTTGTTTTATTATTAGAGATGTTATTAAGAATTCCGCTGCGTAGATGTTGAGTTGTTTAATTAAAGATGTTATAATGATGGTTCATCCGATGTTTTGAAAGTTTTATATATCCACGATGAATGCAATGAATTTTATAGAAGAATTTGTGACGTTCCGATTCGTTTGCATGAATGATTTTTATAACTCTGATTTATTTTGCATAATTGCTTGGGGTAGAATTGGGGTGTTACAAAGTTGGTATCAGAGCAAAAGGTTGGTCCGACCTTGTCGTCGAGTCGTAGTTGTCTAATAATCGAGTATTATTGTTTTGAGTTCTAATCGTTGTTTGTGTTGTAGTGAGAAGTTAAGATGGCTGGAAGGAATGATGCCTCACTTATTGCTGCTTTAGAAGCAATGGCTCATGCGATGGAAAATCAATCGAATGCTGACGAGAATGCTGGATCTTGTAGCTTGGCGACTTTCCAGAGAGAGAATCCACATACGTTCAAGGGAAAGTATGATCCTGACGCAGCATTGAAGTGGTTGACAGAAATTGATAGAATCTTTCGCGTGATGGACTGCACTCCAGCGCAGAAGGTTCGTTATGGTACTCATATGCTAGAAGTCGAGGCTGATGATTGGTGGCTACAGACTTGTCAGAAGTTGGAAGCTGCAGGTGAGAATGTCACTTGGGCTGTGTTTGGTAGAGAATTCCTGAGAAAGTACTTTCCTGAAGATGTCCGTGGTAAGAAGGAAATTGAGTTCCTTGAGCTGAAGCAAGGAAGTATGTCAGTTGTTGAGTATGCTGCCAAGTTTGCTGAGTTGGCTAAGTTTTATCCGCATTAAGCTGAGGAAAATGCTGAATTTTCGAAGTGTATTAAGTTTGAGAATGGGTTGCGCCCGGAGATTAAGAAGGCAGTTGGATACCAGAAGATCCGTATTTTTGCTAATTTGGTTGATAGTTGTTGTATCCCAAAATTTGCCCTCCCATATTCCTCAAGATTTGTCAAGAATGATCCTCAAATTGCTCAGAATTGTTCAAGGGTTGTACAGTCAGACCACCTCCTAAGACAGCTGAAATTAGGGTTTTGGTTCTTTCAAGGAATTTGGGGTTCTCAACGGTTCAATCAAGTCTCATAGGATTATATACATTCTCAAGCACCTATATACCAAGTCTCAAGACTCACAGTGCCAATTTGCACAGTCAAAAGCTCCATTTGATCTACAGTCAACTACAAGGGCAAAATGGTCATTTTGCAGTCAAAAGTCAGAATTTTTGGTCAACATCTTATTTTGAGTTCACAATCATCATTTGATCAAGTCTTGATCATGATTCCATAAGAATAGCTCAAAAATCATCAAGATGCAAAAAGTTACTATTTTTGGACAGTAGAAAAGTCAACTGTACTTTGACAAGGGCATAACTCTTTCATGGCTTGTCAGAAAAATTCCATCCAAAGCTCATTTTGAAGAGGATGCAATTTCCTACAATTTATCTTCACACTCCAAGTTCAAGAAATTCACTCACAAGAAGTTACCAATTTTTACATTATAGGTCAATTTCAAAAGTCAACAAAAGTACACTTTGAGTCAAAGGCCATAACTTGAGATTGGTAAATCCAAATGACATGGGACCAAAGGCATTGGTTATAGAACTTCAAGAGCTTTCCAAAATGTCAAATAACATGGTCATATGATCAAAATTGAGCAAGTTGTGCATTGGAGAAGTTGGGAAATTTTCATGAATTTGCAAAAGTCAACTTTGCTCAAAACACCTTCTTTTTGCTAATGGGCCTCAAATCTCTTGTTGAAACTTCACCCATGACATATGCACGACCCACCAAGCTAAATGGGATTTATTTTCTTATTTTTATTGATTAATTGGATTTTTAATACATATTAATTCATTTAATTAATTTAAATTATAAGAAAATAGAAGATTTGATTTTTTAAATCAATTTGTGAAGCAAATATGATCAAAACATGCTGGCAAATTCGTGCACAAGTCAAAGATACAAAAGAAATCCAAATTTGGCAACATTGTTCAATCATGAAAAATCAAGAATATTTGATTTTCAATCAAAGATTTAAACATCAATGCACATGGATATTGGCCCAGCTTTTAACCTAATTTGACTCTCCTATATGTATGCAAGCAAACCATGACCTAGGACACGATTGAAAGCTGCAGAAACGACCTTGTCAAATTCAAGAATTTCCAAGAAAACTAAAAACCTGTTCTTGCAACCTAGGCTAATTCAAGGCGTTTTGACCATTCAAACATATTGCAGGAGGTTCTAGGAACGATTTGCAATCAAATTCAAGCATCAAAGCTCAAGGAATCACGATACACAGTCCCACGGTTTGCAATTTTGATTCCAAATTGTAACTCTTAATTCATATGCATTTAACATGTTTTTGTGATTGATTTGTGTTGTTAGAAACCATACAAAGCTAATGGAATGGTTGAATTGAACTATGGTCCCCTGAATCGAAAGATGCCATGACTGAATCTCTAGGGTTTTCAAGCTTTAAATTAGGGCTTTCTAAACCAGGAAAAATTGGGACTAATAAGATACATGGTTGAAATCGTGAGGCCAAAACGAACACAACCCATACCTCGCGAAATATTTATGCTTGCTATATTTCTATTCGCTATTTTTCCTTGTAGGAGTTAGTGGAGGTTAAAAACCCCCGCTATCTGATATTATTTACACAGAACCAAGGTTGAAGACGCTGATGTGTTGACATCTGGTTGGCCAGTTTGAAAAGCGCGTGCGTTGTTTTTTTATTTACAACATGTTGATTGTTTGACATATAATAATTGCCTATTATTCCACTAACGAATTAAACAGGTTGGTTGAGTGGCTGGGGCGTTGGCATGTGAACACTGGGACCTGGGTTCGAATCCCAGGTCCCCCCAAAACATTTATTCCCTTTTTTCTTTGTATGTTCACATGCAGGTTTCAAGAGATGGTCCACTATGCACCTCTAACCTCAAAACGCCAGATGTCTCCAAATTCAAATCCAATGGCCAGAATGGAGTCCTCACCATAGTCTCCAGTCAACGCACATGCATGGGGTGGCCATAGTCAAAGCAGGCTTGAGCATTATTGGGCCATAAAATTCCAGAATCACCTCCTAATTTGGGCCAACACCCCCCTGGGTTTATTTCTTTTTTCTTCTTTTATATTTTTTTCTTCATTTAATTGTTTTATTATTAATTATTATTATTATTACTTAATTAACCAAACAATTCATTTTTCCTAATAAATGCAGAAAACCAAAAAATATAATATTTTTTTTATTTATTAAAATTAATTTCACCTTTTCATTATTTTTGTAAATAAATAATTAATTAGTTTAGTTTTAATTAAGTTAATTTTAACCTTTTTGCAATAATTTAAAATTAATGTAGAATTAGGGTTCTTGACAATTTTAATCATCTTTATTATTTATTTTCTTAAACATCAAAAAACCAAAAAATATTTCTTTTTATTAATTAATTAGTTTAGGTTTAATTAAATGCAAAAATAACAAAAATCTCTTTCTTTCTCAAAAAAAGGGGTCAAAACCCTAAAAACTCCCCGATTTAATTTTTCCTCGCGCGTATGATTATTTTATTCATATTTTGATCCATATAATTGTAATTGCTCCGAGAATGTAATAGCTTTAATTAGGACCTTTTTATCGCTTTTATTTACTTTTCCCGCAATTTACTTTTCAAGGGTTTGTTTTTGGCGATGTAAATACCCGACGCCTTGTAATAGCTTAGTTTATTTTCCGCAACTATTAACTGCTAGATGTATGCTAACTAGGCTATGCATGTCAAGATCTCTCTTAAATTAAAATCAATCGTAGCTCACCATAACATGTACAAAGATAACATAACTGAAACCTGACACATTCGTACATGCCACTCCTAGGGTACGCCTCACTTGGTTGCCTCGACGTGGTCGTTGAGTATAGGGTGTTTTAGAGGTCGCCCTCCTGTCTAAAGATCAAAGTTGCCTCGAAACAGTTGCCTCGAATAAAACGATCTAAGACATTAGGGTTACCGCTAAGGCATCCTACTATTGCTTTAGTGATCACATGTCCCTAAAATCGAATTGACCCGAAAACTCCAACGACGGTGCTACCTACTTCTCAATAGTGGGATGGCATTGTCTAAAGGACATTTACACAACTTAATTTCTTTTGAGTAGTTAGAGGTTCTCAGGTACTTGCTCTTTCAAAACGAAACAAACTTTTCGCACTTACACCTTTCCGAACAAAGTTTTCAAACAACACTTCCTACACTCTTGAGGACATATACAAGAGTTAAATTGAAGTTTTCAAACAAAACTCTTTTTTCAAAACCCACAAACACAAGAAAAGCAAAACATTTTGAAAACATAGTGAGCAAGTACCTAAGAGCCCGTGGATAACCACGGATAGAAAGGGTGCTAACACCTTCCCTTTCTATAATCTACCTCCCGAACCCGAGAAACATCTCGAAAAGGAATTTTGCTGTGCTTTTGTCCTTTCCTTGTTGGAGAAAATAAAAGACGGTGGCGACTCTTGCTTACCGCGACATTTTGCGAAACGCAAACGCGAACCAGCATTCCAAAACAGTCAGTTCTATTTCCACTGATCACAATAGCTGTAGGATTTACGAAGAGGATAATAATGCACATTACAAGATTATTAGTGAGAAGAGGGGTAAGAACGAATATAATCGTGGTAAGCCTTATGATGCCCCAGTTGGTAAAGGTAAATAGAAAGTTTCTCAAAGACAAAGGACTAGTGGGGGAGATGCTCCTGCTGGTGTGGTATTCTTTAAGTGTGGAAAATCCAGGCACAAGAATAATGTGTGCACTACTGAAGTGAAGAGGTGTTTTTGTTGTGGCAAGAACGGACATGTCGTATCTGAGTGTAAACATAAAGATGTGATTTGTTTCAACTGTAGAGAAGAAGGGCACATTGGTAGTCAGTGTCTTAAATCAAAGAGGGCTCAGTCAAGTGGTAAGGTGTTTGCTTTAGTGGAGGATCAGACAGCTGTGGAGGACGGACTTATCAGAGGTACATGTTTCATTAATAGTACTCCTTTAATTACTATTATTGATACCGGTGCTACGCATTGTTTTATTGCTGCTGATTGTGTTGAAAGATTGGGTCTTGTGTTGTCTTCTTTGAATGTAGAAATGGTCGTCGATACTCCAGCCAAGGGGTCGGTGACTACTTCTTTTGTGTGTTTGAAGTGCTCCTTGTCGATCTTCAACAGAGACTTTGTTGTTGATTTGGTTTTTTTACCGTTAAGAGGTTTGGATGTAATTTTGGGTATAAACTGGTTAGAGCATAACTATGTTCATATTAATTGTTATGACAAGTCGGTGAAGTTTTCTACTCCTGAAGCAGAGGAAGATGGTCTGTTGTCAGCTAGACAGTTGAGGAAGTTGATGCAAGAGGAAGCGCAAATGTTCTCATTGATGGCGTCGCTATCTGTAGAGACTCAAGCTATAATTGAGGAATTGTAGGTGATGTGTGAATTTCCTGAAGTTTTCCCTGATGAGATTCCTGATGTACCGCCAGATGGGGAAGTTGAATTTGCTATTGATCTTGTACCTGGTACCAGACCTGTGTCTATGGCACCATACATGATGTCTACATCTGAGTTGTCAGAGTTGAAGAAGCAATTGGAAGAGTTACTTGAGAAGAAGTTTGTGAGACCAAGTGTATCACCGTGGGGAGCTCCAGTGTGTTAGTAAAGAAGAAAGATGGGAGTATGAGGATTTGTGTTGATTATAGATAGTTGAGTAAAGTGACGATTAAGAACAAGTATCCGCTTCCAAGAATATATGACTTAATGGACCAATTGGTGGATGCTCGTGTGTTTAGTAAGATTGATTTGAGGCCGGGTTACCATCAGATTAAAGTGAAGGATGAAGATATCCAGAAGACGGCTTTCAGAACGCGTTATGGACAGTATTCGATGATGCCTTTCGGTGTTACTAATGCACCGGGAGTATTCATGGAATATATGAATCGTATCTTTCATACTTATTTGGATCGGTTCGTAGTGGTGTTCATTAATGATATTTTGATTTACTCTAAATCAGAAGAAGAGCATGCTGGACATTTAAGAGTAGTGTTGCAAGTTTTGAAAGAGAAGAAGTTGTATACAAAGCTGTCCAAGTGTGAATTTTGGCTAAAAGAGGTTTGTTTTCTTGGCCATGTGATTTCAGGTAGTGGCATTGTTGTAGATCCATCGAAGGTTGATGCTGTGTTGCAATGGGAAACTCCAAAGTCAACTACTGAGATTAGAAGATTCTTGGGATTAGCTTGTTATTATAGAAGGTTTATCGAAGGGTTTTCTAAGTTGTCAATTCCGTTGACTAAGTTGACTTGTAAAGGTAGAGCGTTTGTATGGGATGTTCAGTGCGAAGAAAGTTTTACAGAATTGAAGAAGAGGTTGGCATCGGCTCCGATTTTGACGTTGCCTAATCCAGGAGAGCCTTTTGTGGTGTATTGTGATGCTTCTAAGATGGGTTTAGGAGGTGTGCTTATGAAGAATGGTAAGGTAGTTGCTTATGTGTCAAGGCAGTTAAGGACTCATGAGAAGAACTATCCTACGCATGATTTAGAGCTTGCTGCAGTTGTCTTTGTGTTTAAGATTTGGAGGCACTATCTTTATGGTTCTATATTTGAAGTGTTTACTGACTATAAGAGCTTAAAGTATTTATTCGACCAGAAAGAGTTGAATATGAGGCAACGAAGATGGTTGGAATTGTTAAAGGATTATGATTTTGGTTTGAATTATCATCCAGGAAAGGCGAATGTGGTAGCTGATGCGTTGAGTCGAAAGACTTTACATATGTTAATAATTATGGTTAAAGAGTTGGAATTAATTGAGCAGTTCCGAGATATGAGCTTAGTTTGTGAGGTTACTTCGCAGAGTGTTACGTTGGGTATGTTGAAGATTAATAATGAATTTCTAGACAGTATCAGAGAAGCTCAGAAGTTGGATGTGAAACTGGTAGATTTGATGGTTGGGACTGATCAGTCTGAGAATAGTGTTTTTAATCTAGATGCGCAAGGTGTGTTGAGATTTCGTAACCGAATTTGTATTCCTGATGATGCTGAGATGAAGAAAGTGATACTTGAGGAGAGTCATAGAAGAAAGTTGAGTATTCATCCAGGAGCTACAAAGATGTATCAAGATTTGAAAGGTTTGTTTTGGTGGCCTGGGATGAAGAGTGACGTGGCTCGGTTTGTGTATGCATGTTTGACTTGTCAGAAGTCGAAAGTTGAACATCAGAAGCCTACAAGATTGATGCAATCGTTGGAAGTTCCTGAATGGAAATGGGATGGAATTTCAATGGACTTTGTGACACGGTTGCCTAATACTTTAAAAGGACATTATTCGATTTGGGTGATTGTTGATAGGCTTACGAAGTCAGCTCATTTTATTCCTATTAACATCAGTTTTCCAGTGCCGAAGTTGGCTGAGATTTATACTAGTGTGATTGTTAAGCTGCGTGGTGTTCCTTTGTGCATTGTGTCAGATAGAGATCCAAGATTTGCTTCTGATTTTTGGAAGAGTTTGCAAGAAGCATTGGGTTCTAAGTTGAGGTTGAGTTCAGCGTATCATCCTCAGACAGATGGTCAGACTGAATAGACTATTCAATCGTTGGAAGTATTGCTAAGGGCATGTGTTCTTGAGCAGGGAGGTTCGTGGGATACTTATCTTCCGTTGATAGAGTTCACTTATAATAACAGGTATCATTCTAGTATTGGGATGGCTCCTTTTAAAGCGTTGTATGGTCGAAGATGTAGAACTCCGATATGTTGGCATGAATCTGGTGAAAGTGTAGTATTTGGACCTGAACTTGTTCGTGAGACTACTGAGAAGGTGAAGTTGATTCGAGAAAATATGAAAGCTTCACAAAGTAGACAGAAGAGTTATCATGACAAGCGAAGGAAGGATTTAGAATTTCAAGCTAGTGATCATGTGTTTTTAAGAGTTACACATGTGACTGGTGTTGGGCGAGCATTGAAGTCTAAGAAGCTCACTTCTCGTTTTATTGGACCGTATCAGATTTCAGAGAGAGTAAGGAATGTTTCTTATAGAGTGACTTTACCGCCTAATCTTTTGAATTTGCATGATGTGTTTCATGTGTCGCAACTTCGGAAGTATATTTCAGATCCATCTCATGTGATTCATATGGACGATGTGCAAGTACGTGATAATCTTACGGTGGAGACGATGCCTGTACGGATCGCGGATCGTGAAATGAAGACTTTAAGGGACAAAGAGATTGCTTTGGTTAAAGTGGTTTGGCGAGGAGCTGCTGGTGAAAGCATGACTTGGGAGTTGGATAGCAAGACACGAGACTCCTATCCTGAATTGTTTGATTGAGGTAAATTTTCGAGGACGAAAATATTCTAAGTGGGGGAGAGTTGTAACGCCTGTAATTTAATTAATTATTTAATTAAATTATTTTTGGAATATTTGTGAAGGTGTGTTATAATTAATTGGATTTAATTATTTTATTAAGTGGAGAAATAATATTAGAAGTATAATATTATGTGGTGAAATAATATTAGAAGTATAATATTAATTGATATGGGCTTGCTTTTAAAGGAATAGAAGTAATAAGGGGGTGTATTAGTTTAAGCCCAATAAGGAATAAATAGAATAATAGGGTTATTTGTTGTTGTTGGAATAGAATAGAAATAAAGAAGCAGTAGAAGAATAAGGATTGAGAGGAGAACGTACAAGCTGCTGGAAAAAGAGGAATAACGGCAAGAACGAGAATTCAACCGGAAATTGTAGAGCGACCTTCAATCCAAGGTAAGGGTGGGGTTCTGACTCTATAATTGGGTTCATGATGATTGATATGTGGGGTTAGATATGATTGTTGTCTTGTTCTTGAATTGAAAATATATGATTGTTGTATGATGAGAATTGATGAATTTTAGATGAGTAATGATGCCATGATGTTGTTTGAACGATGTAGTATTATAGGATGATTACATGTGATGAATTGTCATGAATATATTAAGTTTTAGGGCTTTAAGTATGAATTATGTAGTGAGAAGCAAGGAAGAAAAACACATAATGTTGCGTGAAGGATATCAGAAGTTACTGTATCAGAACAATAAATTAAATTAGGGATATAGTTAGTCATTCTGTTTTTAATTAGGATGATATCAGGCTAAGAATCAAAATAGTAGGATTAGTAAGAAGTATAAGTTCTGATGCTAGAAGCAGTGTTGGTTAGAAGTTGCGTTGGCTTATTAGAAAGTAGAAGTTCTGATGGTAGAAGCTGGGTTAGTTAGAAGTTATGTTGTCAGAAGTTGTATTGGTCAGAAGTTGTGTTATCAAAAGTTGTATTGGTCAGAACTTGTGTTGTCAGAAGTTGTATTGGTCAGAAGTTATGTTGTCAGAAGTTGTATTGGTCAAAAGTTGTGTTGTCAGAAGTTGAGTTGATCAGAAGTTGAGTTGATCAGAAGTTGTGTTGGTCAGAAGCTGTGTTGGTTAGAAGTTGTGTTATCAGAAGATGAGTTGTTTAGACGTTGTGTTGGACGTTACGTTGTTTTCGTACATAATGATGGAGGTTAGATGCTTAGAAGCTGCTGTTTAAACTAGAACAGCAGGAATAATAACGGTAATGATGTAAGAGTTACAGAATAACAATATTGATTTACTGTGGAATTAATGTACAACTGAGTTGTTAGTGAGAAGTTATTAATGATATTGTGTTGATGATTTATAATAAATAAATGATGTTTGATGAATTATTATGATGATATGAGATGTTGATGACAAGACGTTGAGATGCTTATAAGATGTTGTTAATTTAAGATGCTTTTGAGATGTTGTTAATTTGAGATGCTTTTGAGATGTTGTTAATTTGAGATGTTGTTAACTTGGGTGTTATTATTACATTCATGATTGTATCGCATACATTGCATTTTTGAGATAGAGCTTATGCTCGTTGAGATGGTCTGTATTGGCGAATTTTGAGATGAAGGCTTATGCCTTGTTGATGCCTCTATTAATTGGCAAATTTTTGAGATGGGAGTTCTGCTCCAATGGTACCACATGCATTTGCATAGTATTGAGTTGCATTAGATGATTGCATAAAGAAGTGTATGTTGATGTTGATGAATGTGTATATACGTTGTAATTATTGTTGATTATGAGATGAGAAGTGGTGATGTTATTGATCTAATTTAATATATTAATTATCATGCACTTTATTATATTGTTAGATATCTCACCCTTTCTGTTTGAATGTCTCCCTTATGTTGGTAACGTGTAGGTAATCGAGAGTAAAGGCTGTATACCTTCAATAGTTCGAGTCGGTGTTATTGCTCTAATATGTAACACTCGGGGGGATGAACGCTTGCTGTTTTTGATTGTTGATTTTTTAGTTGTTGAACGTTAAGTTGATTATTATTAAATATGTGTTGTTTCGAAGTTGCTGTTTTGTTATTAGAGATGTTATTAAGAATTCCGCTGCGTAGATTTTGAGTTGTTTAATTAAAGATGTTATGATGATGGTTCATCTGATGTTTAGAAAGTGTTATATATCCACGATGAATGCAATGAATTTTATAGAAGAATTTGTGACGTCCCGATTCGTTTGCATGAATGATTTTTATAACTCTGATTTATTTTGCATAATTGCTTGGGGGTAGAATTGGGGTGTTACAAAAGTACCATCCCGTAAACGAGAAGTGCCAGCACCTCTTCGGAAGCTTGTAAATCTAGGGTATCCCAAAATGGTAAGCCTTCTCGAATAGAAACTTAACCGGAATTCCTTGGACACTCCCTCTAGTCTCCCAATTTGTCACTATGTCAGGCCGTTGTAAGGATAAAGCTCTAGCAATCTCTTCAGGCTTTGGATGTTCTTTCGTACCGTTGAAAGGTAACTGGTCAAGAATAGGTACCCCCAACAACTGATAAAATTCCTCCATAGAAGGTACTAGCTGGTAATCCGGGAAGGTGAAACAATGGTGCACAAGATCAAAGAACTGGAACAACACTGTGATACGGTGGGGGAGAACTGACTGTTTTTGGAATGCTGGTTTGTGTTTTGCGTTTGTTTTCGCAAAATGTCGCGGTAAGCAAGAGTCGCCACCGACTTTTATTTTATCTAACAAGGAAAGGAAAAAAAGCACAGAAAAATTCCTTTTTTGAGATGTTTCTCGGGTCTGGGGGTAGATTATAGAAAGGGAAGGTGTTAGCACCCTTTCTATCCGTGGTTATCCACATGCTCTTAGGTACTTGCTCATAATGTTTTCAAAATTGCTTTCTTTGTGTTTGTGGGTTTGAAAAAGTTTTTATTTGAAAACTTCGATCGTATGTAGTGTTTTGAAAAACTTTGTTCGAAAAAGTATAAGTGTGAAATGTTTTTGTTTTTTTTGAAAGAGAAAGTACTTAAGAACCATCTACCTACTCGAAAAAGGAATCGTTCTATGCTATCTTCCTTTAGACAATGCTATCCCACTATGAATGAGTAGGTAGCACCGTCGTTGGAGTTTAAGGGTCAATTCGAATTTAGGGACTTACGGTCACCAAAGCAATGTTAGGACGCCTTAGCGGTAACCCTAATGTCTTAGATCATTTTTTCCGAGGCAACTGTTTCGAGGCAACTATGATCTTTGGACAAGAGGGCGACCTCTAAAACTTCCTATTCTCAATGACTGTGTTACGAAGGCAACCAAGTGGGGGTGTACCCTAGGAGTGCGCATGTGCGAGTGTGTTGTTTTCAGTTTATTTTATCTTTGTACATGTTAATGGTGATCTATGTTGATTTTAGGTTTAAACATTCAATCTTGTCATGCATTCCCTATTATCAAACATCTAACAGTTTATAAGTTGCAGACATTAAATTGCGGAAATTAAACTAACTATTACAAGGCGTCGGGTATTTACATCGCCAAAAGCAACCCTTGAAATTAAAATGCGGAAAATAAATAAAGCGGTAAAAATAGTAAAGTCCTATTAAGCTATTACATTCCGGAAGCAGATACAATATTGAATAAAATGGATCACATGCGGGGAATTAAATCGGGCGTAAGTTTTAGGGCTTTGACCCTTTTTGAAAGAAAGTATCTTTTTTATTATTTTTGAATTTATGGAAGAAATTAAATTGGATTAATTATTAAATTAATAAACTAATTAATTAATTAATGAAAATATTATTTTTGGATTTTTGATATTTAAAGAAATAAAAATAAATTTATTCAATGTTAATAGAAACCTAATTGTCTAAGTTAATTTTAATTATTGCAAAAAAGATATTAAAGTTATTCCTAATTAAGACTAAATTAATTAATTGATTTGTTAAATAAAAGAAAATACTAAAATTTAATTTAAATAAGAAAACATTTTTTGGTTTTTAATTTTATGAAGAAAAAAAGATTTGATTGGTTGGTTAATAATTAAAAAAATAATAACAATAAATAAAATAAATAGAAAATAGAAAGAATTAGAGGTTTGGGCCTGACTTTGGAGGTCTTGATAGCAATTCTGAGGCCCATCACAAGCTGGCCTCGTTTGACTTTTTGGATCCCCTGTGCACTGGTTGACTGGATCCCATGGTAGGCTTTCATTATGGATCACCAGATCTGGCCTGGGGCCATCTGGCAAGTGATTGAGTGAGGGAGTATGATATGCTGCAGCGCCTGATTTACATGTGATAACCTGAAGAGAAAAAATAACAATGCATATGGGGGGACCTGGGATTCGAACCCAGGTCATGTTGATGACTTCCAGCTCCTCTTTCCACTAGGCCAACGCGCTTCTATTGTTAATATATTCAGCAATAATGATAATATGAGAAAATACATTAATATGCCAGAACAAAAAATAAAAACGCGCGGATATTTGAATTGGCCATAGGGGGACTGACGCGTCATCGTCTTCTTCCTCCAACCCTATAATTTTTCCTGCGGATTCATATCCGCAGCTGAATTTGTAGGTCAACCCTAAAATCAATTCTAGGCCTTGAAAATTAAATCCAAGACCATGGTTATGCTCGTCTTCCTCCTCCGATCATGTCTATGTCCATTAATGGGGCTAATTTTGCCTGTAAAAGAAACGCCCAAAAAAACAACCACGAAACCCTAGGTTCGGCTATGGGGTTACATATCAAATAAATGCAATTGGATATTGTCAAAAGTTCAGAAATCTCATAAGCATCACAAATATGTCAAAGATTTGCCAGAAAGATGCAAGAAATAAGACTTGCGAATTCAAGAGAAGGGCGGTTTTTTGAGATACTTACAGAGCTTTGGAGCGTGTATGGAGACTGGCTTTAGGTTGGTTCTGCTTTAGTGAACCTCCAGCAAGCGATTGGCGTTGAGTTTTGCTTCTTAAAATGCCTCTAAGTGTGATTTTGGTTTCACACTTTTTCCACCTTTTTTCAAGTTTTGTTCTTGGTGTTCTTGCAGCCTCTAGGTCCCAATTTTGTGTGCTTTGGCTTGTATATGTATAATAGAATGCATTAGGTCAACAAATTTGTCTTGATTCTTTCCACATCAATGCTTTGAGATTGGATTTGATTCACCATTGATAACTTGCCTAATTTGCCAAAAACTCAATCTTTTTGCACATGGAATACTTGATACGAGTTTGATCATGATATTGATGGTGATTAGGTCCTGAAAATAGAAAAAGATCTCATGTAATCAAGTTTTGGGATTTTATTTGATTTAAATTGATTTAAAATGAAATAATTCAATAAAAAATCTAATAAAATAATAAAATTGATAAATGGACACAAGGATGAAGCTAGGACACGTGTGGAATGTGGCAAGCCCAAATCAAATGGAAAAGAATGGGCCCATTTGACAAAATTTGAAGTTTTGGGGATAGTTGACTTTTGGCAATTTTGCAAAAATGCCCAACTTCAACAATGCATAACTTCTTCAATTTTGAACTTTTTGAAGTGTTTTTGGACTTTTTAGAAAGCCTGAGATGTCCTTTAACCAACCCTTTTGGTCTCATCTCATTTTGATATTCCATGCTCAAGTTATAAGCTTTGGCTAAAAGGTGTTTTTGTTGACTTTCAAAAATGACCTATAATGTCCAAATTTATAACTTCTAGTGAGTGCATTTCTTGATCTTGGGGTATGAAGATGGATTTTAGGAAATTGCATCCTTTTAAAAATAATCTTTGGATGGGTCATTCCTCATAAAGTATGAGAAAGTTATGCTTGGTCAAAGTTGGTTTGACTTTTCCTGCAAAACCCTAATTTAGCAACTTTTAAGTATTGATGAATTTTGAGCAATCCTTGATGAATCATGATCAACCCTTGATCAAATGATGAAATATACTTCAAAATGAGAATATTGACAAAAAATCTTGAGGTTTGACTGTATGTAGGTCACAGTTGACTTTTGCCCTAACACAATCGATTTTTGGACCCTTTGAGCAATTGACTGAGCAAACTTCCTCTGCAAGGCTTGAAATTTGACATGGATGACCTTGAGAACATATTAGGACATTGGGGAGAACTTGAGGTCATTTGGACTCAAGTGTCTTGATGCAACACAAAACCCTTATTTGGTGTTGACTGGCTTAGGAGATATCTTGACTGTCCAACTCTTGAGCAATTTTGAGCCACTTGGAGATTTTTCTTGAAATGTTTTGAGAGATATGAGAGGGAAAATTTTGGGGTGCAACAGCTGCCCCTGTTCAATTTTCTTAAGCCTGAGGATATAGATTGGCTTTCGTGCCTTTCGTGATCCGAAGGTGGAAGATGATTGAACACTAGAGTGTCCAGAAATTTGCACTCACATGAAGTGGTATCAGCCTGGTGATGTCGGGAATGGGCTTACAGATGCCATTTGGAGACTGTTGATAGGAGGTCTGAACTTCGACTGGAATAAGAATCAGGGAGATCTTAGCGTCTATCTAACTGAACCAGAGAAGGTCTTGGATTAACTTTGACTGGATAAGAATCAGAAAAATCATAGGATCGGTTTAACTGAACCAGACAAAGGTCTTGGAATATCTTCAACTGGAATACGAATCAAGGAGATCTTAGCGTCGATCTGAATGAACCAGAGAAGGTCTAGGATTAACTTTGGCTGGATAAGAATCAGAAAAATCTTAGGATCGATTTAACTGAACCAGACAAAAGTCTTGGAATACCTTCAACTAGAATACGAATCAGGGAGATCTTAACGTCGATCTGACTGAACCAAAGAAGGTCTTGGATTAACTTTGGCTGGATAAGAATTAGAAAAATCTTAGGATCGATTTAACTGAACCAGACAAAAGTCTTGGAATATCTTCAACTAGAATACGAATCAGGGAGATCTTAGCGTCGATCTGACTGAACCAGAGAAGGTCTTGGATTAACTTTGACTGGATAAGAATCAGAAAAATATTAGGATCGATTTAACTAAACCAGACAAAAGTCTTGGAATATCTTCAACTGGAATACGAATCAGGGAGATCTTAGCGTTGATCTGACTGAACCAGAGAAGGTCTTGGATTAACTTTGACTGGATAAGAATCATAAAAATCTTAGGATCGATTTAACTGAACCAGACGAAAGTCTTGGAATATCTTCAACTGGAATACGAATCAGGGAGATCTTAGCGTCGATCTGACTGAACCAGAGAAGGTCTTGGATTAACTTTGGCTGGATAAGAATCAGAAAAATCTTAGGATCGATTTAACTGAACCATACAAAAGTCTTGGAATATCTTCAACTGGAATACGAATCAGGGAGATCTTAGCGTCGATCTGACTGAACCAGAGAAGGTCTAGGATTAACTTTGGCTGGATAAGAATCAGAAAAATCTTCGAATCGATTTAGCTGAACCATACAAAAGTCTTCCATAGGTGTAGTTTTTCTTTTGAGGGGACTACTAGGTCATATGAGTAGTCAGCGATGTTTACTGATTCGTCTTTCCCTGAAACGGTAAAGAGTCAGTCATATGCAATGTCATGATGTATGAAATGCATGATATATATCAAGCAATGATGCTCTCAACATAAATGAGATTGTATGGTATGATGCGTATATGCAGG
This sequence comes from Vicia faba, assembly GCA_948472305.1. Lineage (NCBI taxonomy): Eukaryota > Viridiplantae > Streptophyta > Magnoliopsida > Fabales > Fabaceae > Vicia > Vicia faba. The sequence continues at coordinate 788,919,821 of OX451737.1, forward strand.
TATCATGATGTATGGAAATGTAATGTTTCTAGCTGGGGAAAATAAATCCCGGATAGCTGCTGGAGAATAGAGTTGAATTCTTCGTTTCTGCTGGGGATGACGAACGAAGATGATTGTGAGAATAGACCTACAGGAGAGTATAACTCCGTTGGGGAAATAAACTGATGAGGAGATTACTCTGTGGGGAAGATATGTTCTGCTGAAGATTTCACTGATAAATTTCGTCAGGATGTATTATCGTTGCTGGTGATACTGAATCCTGTTGGGGATTGAATTCCTGTTTGTGATAGGAAAGAATTCCGCTGAGGATGATCTTCGGTTGTGACTTCTCTGGGAATAACCTGTTAGACTTTTATGGGGATAATCCTTTGAACTCGGTTGGGGAGATTTATTTTTGTACTCCGCTGGGGATAAACTTCCAGAGTCTACCGGGGATGATGCTTCAACTCCGTTGGGGAAGCTTTTTCAGACTGCGCTGGGAAAATTTTAACTCCACTGGGGGTATCTTGTATTCGGACGAGGAACATTCTTATACTCCTCTAGGGAATATTAAGACTGCCGGGGATATCAAGCCTTTTTAGTATTGATGGTAGATGAACTCTGCTTGGGGAGAGCATTGCTGATTCGTTCATAGTTGCAAGTCCCAGCTGGGGGAGAGCTACCATTACTGCCTTACTCTGCGGGGAGTGAAGGTATCTTAGCCATATTCTTCAGATGAATTTACTCGGTACCTGGTGGACAAAGAAACTATACAGTTTGGACAATTTTTATTGCCCCTGTTTCTGATATTACCCGTAATCGTCTTTTGTTTCGCATGTAAATATTCATGAGCAGCAATTAATGTCAAATGCATATATCAAAAATGAACATTGGACGTTCTTTGCAAAACAAAACAGATAAAGAAGAACAGTTTGAAATTTCTTTGAAAATGAATTGTATTGATTTTGAAGTTTGGCCTGTAAATAGGCATTTTTGTACAAGAGGTTGACGTCCTAGTAAGAGAACGCCTCCGAGCAGATAGAATTTACACAAATTGTGAAAAACAAAACAGCTATGTGAACAATCCCACTGGGTTCCAACTCTGCTATTGCCTTTATGTCCTCGAGCCTCTCATCACTTTGCTACTTGGTTGAAGGTAGATTAGATTGATTAGTGCCGTCCGAGCTTAATAGTTGATACCGAAGTCTGGATACAAGGTGATCCAATGAGACATAGTGTTACGCTTTGATCTCTAATTTTTCCCTGGACCGCCCTTTCGGGTTTTCAGTCCACCGGGATACCCTTTTTTGCCCAAGTCGCCTTTTCAGGTTTTCGACTTGCCGGGTGTACAATTTTTTTTTCATTTTCATCCCTTATTTTTTCCCGAACACTTTTGGTTCGCCGGGAAGCCCTTATTTTTGCCTAGGCCAGTCAACCTAGCAGGTCTTTGATTATGCGTAGTATCTTTTCACTATGTCTGCATTGACGGGGTGAGGAAGGTCGTCACCATTCATGGTGGTTAGAATCATAGCTCCTCCTGAGAAAATGTTCTTAACCACAAATGGCCCTTCGTAAGTAGGGGTCCACTTGCCCCTGGGATCACCTTGAGGTAAGATAATGCGCTTGATTACCAGGTCCCCAACTTGATACTATTGTCGTCTAACTTTCTTGTTAAATGCCTTGATCATTCGCTTTTGATACGTTTGACCATGATAAATAGCAGTAAGTCTCTTTTCATCGATTAAGTTCAGCTGATCAAGCCGGGTCTGAATCAAGTCATCTTCACTCAAGCCTGCATCCTTCATAATCCGAAGAGAGGGTATCTGAACTTCAATAGGCAAGATTGCCTCCATGCCATATACCAGGGAATAGGGTGTTGCCCCTGTTGACGTCCGTGATGAGGTACGGTACCCATGAAGAGTGAATGGTAACATCTCGTGCCACTCTTTGTATGTCACTGTCATCTTCTGCACAATCTTCTTAATGTTCTTATTAGCCGCTTCGACAACCCCATTCATCTTTGGTCGGTAGGGAGAAGAGTTATGATGCTGTATCTTGAATTGCTCGCAGAGCTCGGTGATCATCTTGTTGTTAAGATTGGCACCATTGTCCGTAATGATTCTCTCTGGTACACCATATTGACAGATCAGATTGTGCCGAATGAACTATGCCACAATGTTCTTGATTACAGTAGCAAAGGAAGCTGCTTCAACCCACTTTGTAAAGTAATCAATTGCTACCAGGATGAAGCGATGCCCGTTAGATGCCGTAGGTCTGATCTCGCCGATCATATCAATGCCCCACATTGCAAAAGGCCAAGGTGTCGTCAAGACGTTTAGAGGGACTGGAGGTATGTGCACCTTATCAGCATAGACTTGGCACTTGTGACATGTCCGAGAATGCTGATAACAGTCGGCTTCCATTATGGACCAATAATATCCTGCCCGTAGGATCTTCTTTGCCATGGTGTGTCCATTGGAATGAGTTCCGAAAGTACCTTCATGTAATTCTGTCATGATCCTTTCTACTTCGTTCTTATCCACACATCACAGTAGGGTTGAATCATGGTTACGCTTGTAAAGAATGCCATTGCTGATGAAGAACTTCGCCGTGAACCTCCTCAGAAACTTCTTGTCATTAACAGATGCACCCTCGGGGTACTCCTGAGCCTCAAGGTACCTCTTCACCTCATGATACCAGGGTTTATCTGCTACCTCTTCAGTCTTAATGTCACAACAATGTGCCGGTTCGTCCAATCTTTCAATGATAATCCGGGGATCCTCGTTGTCCTAATTGACTTTGAACATAGAAGACATCGTAGCCAGCGTGTTCGCCAACTGATTCTCCTCTCTCGGGAAGTGTTCAAAGGTTATCTCCTCAAAATGGGGAAGCAATGTCAACACATACTCTTTATAAGGAATAAGATTTGGGTGTTTTGTAACCCACTCGCCTTTGATCTGACTGATCACGAGAGCGGAATCTCCAAAGACACTTAGGAAATTAATCCTTAGGTCAATTGCTGCTCGAAGGCCCATGATGCACGCTTAATACTCCGCCATGTTGTTGGTGCAGTTGAAACATAGTCGGGCGGTAAACGGAGTATGGGAGCCTTTAGGAGATATGATTACCGCACCAATGCCATTTCCCAAAGCGTTTGAAGCTCCATCAAAGTACATAGACCATCGGGATCCTTCCTCAGGTCCTTCATCCAGTCCAGGTGTCTCATAATCAGTTACCAATATGATATTCTCGTTCGGGAATTCAAAGTTCATAGACTGGTAATCATGCACTTCTAGATGTGCCAAATGATCTGGTAACACACTTCCCTTGATTGCCTTTTAGGTCGTATATTGGATGTCATACTCAGTCAATATCATCTGCCATCTTGCTATTCTTCCGGACAAGGCAGGCTTCTCGAAGATATACTTGATTGGATCCATCTTTGATATCAACAGAGTAGTGTGAGTCAGCATATACTATCTCAATCGGCGAGCAGCCCATGCCAAAGCGCAACAAGTTTTCTCGTGCAACGAGTATCGGGTCTCGCAGTCAGTAAACTTTTTGCTAAGGTAATAAATAGCATGCTCTTTTCGGCCAGACTCGTCATGTTGACCCAGCACACACCCCATTGAGTTATCGAGTACTGTCAAGTATAAGATCAAAGGTCTTCCTTCGACTGGTGGCATCAGAATAGGTGGCTCTTGGAGATACTCTTTAATCCTTTCGAAAATGGCCTGGCATTCATCATTCCAACTGTGATCGGTGGGAACGAGAACTAACTGTTTTTGGAATGCTGGTTCGCGTTTGCGTTTGTTTTTGCAAAATGTCGCGGTAAGCAAGAGTCGCCACCGTCTTTTATTTTATCCAACGAGGAAAGGACAAAAGCACAGAAAAATTCCTTTTCGAGATGTTTCTCGGGTTCGGGAGGTAGATTATAGAAAGGGAAGGTGTTAGCACCCTTTCTATCCATGGTTATCCACGGGCTCTTAGGTACTTGCTCACTATGTTTTCAAAAGGTTTGCTTTTCTTTGTGATTGTGGGTTTGAAAGAGTTTTTTTATTTTGAAAGGGGTGTAAGTGCGAAAAGTTTTGTTTTGTTTTAAAAGGAGCAAGTACTTAAAAACCATCTACCTACTCGAAAAAGGAATTAATCTGTACAAGTGTCCTTTAGACAGTGCTATCCCACTATTGAGGAGTAGGTAGCACCGTCGTTGGAGTTTTCGGGTCAATTCGGTTTAAGGGATGTGTGGTCACTAAAGCAATGTTAGGATGCTTTAGCGGTAACCCTAATATCTTAGATCATTTTTATCGAGGCAACCATTTCGAGGCAACTTTTGATCTTTAGACAGGAGGGAGACCTCTAAAACATCCTATACTCAATGACCACGTTAGAGGCAACCAAGTGAGGTGTACCATAGGAGTGGCATGTGCAAGTGTGTCAATTTTCAGTTATATTATCTTTGCATGTCATGGTGAGCTACTGTTGATTTTAAGTTAAGAGTTAATCTTGTCATGCATAGCCTAGTTAGCATACATCTAAATAGTTAATATATGTACAGGAATTTAAAGTGCGGGAATTGTAAATCCTACGCTATTACAAAGCTTCGGGGAGGGGGATTATTTACATGTCCAAAAATTGGGGAAATAAAAGCAGTAAAGGGTCTTAGTTAAGCTATTACATCCTAGTAGGCAATTACAATAAAATAAACGCGCACGAATCTGAATAAAACTCTAAAAATCCTAAGAATGAAATCTTATTGTTGTTTTATTTTATTTTGGGAAAATGATCTAAATCTATTTAATTTTAGTTTTTTTGAGAAAATGTTAAGATAATTAAGAGATTAATTAACAAAGTTAATTTTAATAGAAAAAACTAGCCTAATGTTCTTTGTGTTTTTTTTATTTTAATGTTAATTAAAAAAAAGATAAAAAGATGTCAATGAAAACAAAAATAAAATACAAGGGGGGGATCCTTCGATCCAGGGAAAAAAGGAGTTTCGACCCAGGGAGGGAAATGGTCCTTTCGATTGGGCCAGACAGTAAGGCGTGAGTAGCCTTCGATCCAGGGAAGAGGATTGTCTTTCGATCATGGAGGTCATGGCTTTCGATCCAGGAATGAGATGCCTCCTTCGATCCAGCATGCTAATGGGTTTGATCCAGAGAAGGGCTCTCCTTCGATCTGTGATGTTATTCCTACAAAAGCATGTTAGCGAAATAAAATGCAGGGCCTGGGTATTGAACCCCAGGCCTTTCGATCCTGTGCTTGCTGGGTCTCTTCAGGCTATGACTGCAGCAAATATTAGCAAATGATGGACATGGCCTGGGTGCCAAACCCAGGCCCTTTGATCCTGTCTAGGATGGCAAATCGAAATTAACAACGAGTAATGATATGTTATGCGAAAAACAAGGTTGGATAATTTACCCTTTCTTAACAACAGATTGGACTTTCGATTTGGGCGCTTCCTGGATATAGGCACCTTCGATCTGGGCTTCTGGGCTTGGCTACTTATGAAAACGCTGATGACTTTTGGGCAGCGTAACTCCAATGTCTTTTGTTCTCCTGTTGTGTGATTTTTGTTGTGTATTCTCCTGCAGAGTTTTTGTGTGTGTTGTATATTTTCGTGTGTATATTTTCTGTGTTGGTAATGTATGCTGGCCTCTGTATTTATAGGGGTGTGAGGGTGCAGTAATGGAAAGGGACAGCCATTAAAACAGGGCTTTAACGCTCTAGACAAAAATCAAACACATTAAATAATTTCCTCTTTTGAAACATTCGTGTCCCTTGAATGAACCTGGACGCTTGGATTTCGAATGCTTTCAGGCCATGCTCTTCGATTAGTCCTGATTTGCCTCTTTCGAATGGACTCCCTGCGTACCCTTCGAATGGGCCTGGCCCAAATATCAATCGAAGGATTCCAATCAAAAGGCTCTGCTAACAGGCCAATCAAAAGGTATTGTTCATGCCAATCGAAGGACATGGTTGACATGCCTGTCGAAATTGCCTTGACATAATATCAATCGAATGCTTATCCATAATGCCAATCGAAAGACTCCTTCAGAATGCCAATCGAAGGGTCTTTCAGGATGCCAATCGAAATGCTTATCCAGAATGTCAATCAAAGTGTCTTTCAGGATGGCAATCGAAATACTTGTCCAGAATGTCAATCGAAGTGTCTTTCAGGATGCCAATCGAAAGGTACTTAAAGTACGACTCAAAAATCTTCTTTTTCCTTAGGCAAGAGTTTGTGATCAACCAGGCAGGGGGAAGACTTTGGAAAACATGAGAGGGAAAATTTTGGGGTGCAACAGTTGCCCCTGTTCAATTTTCTTAAACTTGAGGATATAGATTGGCTTTCTAGCCTTTCGCGATCCGAAGGTGGAAGATAATTGAACACTAGAGTGCCCAGAAATTTGCACTCGCATGGTGTAGTATCAGCATTGTGACGTCGGGAATGGGCTTACAGATGCCATTTGGAGATTGTTGGTAGGAGGATGGGCTTATGGATGCCATCTAGAGGTTGTTGGTAGGAGGATGGGCTTATAGATGCCATCTGCAGGAGTGTCGATCGCATAAGAGATTCCTTAGCGAGAACTTGCATAGCTGTTGTTGTAGAAGATTCCACTAGGGAAGTCTAACTTTGTTTGAGATTTAGGAACTGACTCGTGCTCACCGGGAGTATACCGTTGAGGTTATAGTACTCGTCCTGTCTGGTTCCAAGTATTAATCTTCAATCTCTTTGTGTAGATAGTTTTCCTGGCTTGTTACAGGTATTAATCTCTGACCTGAGAAAGAGAGGTCTTCCTGGCTTGTTACAGGTATTAATCTTCAATCTCATCATGTAGATAGTTTTCCTGGCTGGTTTCAGGTATTAATCTACAATCAGTCGTCCACAGATAATTTTCCTGGCTTGCTACAGGTATTAAACTGGGACTTGAAAAGGTTTTGGAACATCTTCAACTAGATCGGCATCAGAAAAATCTTTAGGAATCAATTTAACTGGACCAGAGAAGGCCTTTGACTGGATCGGCGTCAGAAAAATCTTTAGGAATCGATTTAACTGGACCAGACAAGGTCTTGGAATATCTTCAACTGGATCGACATCAGAAAAATCTTTAGGAATCGATTTAATTGGACCAGAGAAGGCCTTTGACTGGATCGACATCAGAAAAATCTTTAGGAATCGATTTGACTGGACCAGACAAGGTCTTGGAATCTTCAACTGGATCTGCATCAAGAAAATCTTTAGGAATCAATTTAACTGGACCAGAGAAGGCCTTTGACTGGATCGGCATCAGAAAAATCTTTAGGAATCGATTTAACTGGACCAGGCAAGGTCTTGGAATCTTCAACTGGATCTGCATCAGGAATATCTTTAGGAATCGATTTAACCAGACCAGAGAAGGCCTTTGACTGGATCGGCATCAGAAAAATCTTTAGGAATCGATTTAACTGGACCAGGCAAGGTCTTGGAATCTTCAACTGGATCTGCATCAGGAAAATCTTTAGGAATCGATTTAACTGGACCAGAGAAGGCCTTTGACTGGATCGACATCAGAAAAATCTTTAGGAATCGATTTAATTGGACTAGGCAAGGTCTTGGAATCATCTACTGGATCTGCATCAGGAAAATCTTTAGGAATTGATTTAACTGGACCAGAGAAGGCCTTTGACTGGATCAGCATCAGAAAAATCTTTAGGAATCGATTTAACTGGACCAGGCAAGGTCTTGGAATCTTCAACTGGATCTGCATCAGGAAAATCTTTAGGAATCGATTTAACCGGACCAGAGAAGGCCTTTGACTGGATCGGCATCAGAAAAATATTTAGGAATCGATTTAACTGGACCAGGCAAGGTCTTGGAATCTTCAACTGGATCTGCATCAGGAAAATCTTTAGGAATCGATTTAACCGGACCAGAGAAGGCCTTTGACTGGATCGGCATCAGAAAAATCTTTAGGAATCGATTTAACTGGACCAGGCAAGGTCTTGGAATCCTCAACTGGATCTGCATCAGGAAAATCTTTAGGAATCGATTTAACCGGACCAGAGAAGGCCTTTGACTGGATCGGCATCAGAAAAATCTTTAGGAATCGATTTAACTGGACCGGGCAAGGTCTTGGAATCTTAAACTGGATCTGCATCAGGAAAATCTTTAGGAATCGATTTAACTGGACCAGAGAAGGCCTTTGACTGGATCAGCATCAGAAAAATCTTTAGGAATCGATTTAACTGGACCAGGCAAGGTCTTGGAATCTTCAACTGGATCTGCATCAGGAAAATCTTTAGGAATTGATTTAACTGGACCAGAGAAGGCCTTTAACTGGATCGGCATCAGAAAAATCTTTAGGAATCGATTTAACTGGACCAGGCAAGGTCTTGGAATCTTCAACTGGATCTGCATCAGGAAAATCTTTAGGAATCGAATTAACTGGACCAGAGAAGGCCTTTGACTGGATCGGCATCAGAAAAATCTTTAGGAATCGATTTAACTGGACCAGGCAAGGTCTTGGAATCTTCAACTGGATTTGCATCAGGAAAATCTTTAGGAATCGATTTAACTGGACTAGAGAAGGCCTTTGACTGGATCGACATCAGAAAAATCTTTAGGAATCGATTTAACTGGACCAGGCAAGGTCTTTGAATCTTCAACTGGATCTGCATCAGGAAAATCTTTAGGAATCGATCTAACTGGACCAGAGAAGGCCTTTGACTGGATCGGCATCAGAAAAATATTTAGGAATCGATTTAACTGGACCAGGCAAGGTCTTGGAATCTTCAACTGGATCTGCATCAGGAAAATCTTTAGGAATCGATTTAACCGGACCAGAGAAGGCCTTTGACTGGATCGGCATCAGAAAAATCTTTAGGAATCGATTTAACTGGACTAGGCAAGGTCTTGGAATCTTCAACTGGATCTGCATCAGGAAAATCTTTAGGAATCGATTTAACTGGACCAGAGAAGGACTTTGACTGGATCGCCATCAGAAAAATCTTTAGGAATCGATTTAACGGGACCAGACAAGGTCTTGGAATCTTCAACTGGATCTGCATTAGGAAAATCTTTAGGAATCGATTTAACTGGACCAGAGAAGGCCTTTGACTGGATCGGCATCAGAAAAATCTTTAGGAATCGATTTAACTGGACCAGGCAAGGTCTTGGAATCTTCAACTGGATCTACATCAGGAAAATCTTTAAGAATCGATTTAACTGGACCAGAGAAGTCCTTTGACTGGATCGACATCAGAAAAATCTTTAGGAATCGATTTAACTGGACCAGGCAAGGTCTTGGAATCTTCAACTGGATCTGCATCAGGGAAATTTTTAGGAATCGATTTAACTGGACCAGAGAAGGCCTTTGACTGGATCGGCATCAGAAAAATCTTTAGGAATCGATTTAACTGGACCAGGCAAGGTCTTGGAATCTTCAACTGGATCTGCATCAGGAAAATCTTTAGGAATCGATTTAACTGGACCAGAGAAGGCCTTTGACTGGATCGGCATCAGAAAAATCTTTAGGAATCGATTTAACTGGACCAGGCAAGGTCTTGGAATCTTCAACTGGATCTGCATCAGGAAAATCTTTAGGAATCGATTTAACTGGACCAGAGAAGGCCTTTGACCGGATCGGCATCATAAAAATCTTTAGGAATCGATTTAACTGGACCAGGCAAGGTCTTGGAATCTTCAACTGGATCTTTCCTGAAAGGTAAATGTCAGTCATATGCAATGCATGATATGGATCAAGCAATGATGTTCTCAACATAAATGAGATGGTATGATGTGTATATGCATGTATCATGATGTATGGAAGTGTGATGTTTTAGCTGGGGAAAATTAATCCCGGATAGCTTGCTGGAGAATAGAGTTGAATTCTTCGTTTCCGTTGGGGATGACGAACGAAGATGATTTCAAGGATAAACCGGTTAGGAGAAAAGAACTCTGGTGGGGGATAAACAGGATGAAGAGATTACTCCGAGGGGAAATACTCTGTGGGGAAGAGATACTTTGCGGAGATTTTAACGATGAACTCTGCTGGGGAAGATATACTCTGCTGAGGATTTTAACGATAAACTCCGCTGGGGATTCCGTTGATAAGCTCTGTTGGGGATTTTGATGATAAATTCCGCTAGGGATGGATTACCGTTGCTGGTGATATTGAATCTGTTGAGGATAGAAGTCCTGCTTGGGGAAAGAAAGAACTTTGCTAGGGATGATCTTTCAGTTGCAACTTGGAGAGGATAACCTTCTGAAATTGGCTGGGGAGACTTATTTGTGCTTCGCAGGGGATAAGCTTCCAGAATCTACTGGGGAAGATGATTCAACTCCATTGGGGAAACTTTTTTTTTAGACTGCGCTGGGGAAATGGCTCCACTAGGGGTATCTTGTATTCCTCCGGGAAACGTTCTTATACTCTGTTAAGGAATATTAAGACTGCCGGGGATACTCTTACGCTTGCTGGAGAATATCCTTATACTCCACTGGGGAATATTAAGATCTTCTGGGGATACCAAACCTTTTCGGGGCTGACGGTAGACTAACCCTGCTTGGGGAGAGTATTGCTGATTTGTACATAGCTGCAAGTCTCAGCTGAGAGAGATATCATTACTGTTTTACTCTGCGGGGAGTGATAATATCTTAGCCATATTCTTCAGCTGAATATACCTTGGTACCTGGTGGACAGAGCAACTTGTATAGTTCGGAAAATTCTTATTTGCCCCTGTTTTTGCGGGACAAGGTGCCTGCGGAGGCCCTGTGGATCTGGTATTATCCCCACCTATGAGGTGCTTGGTAATTGCCGATTGAAGTGAAAAACCTTCTTCTGGTAGGCAAGTGACGAGATGACGGGACATAGTCGTACGCTTTGATCCCTAATTTTTGCCTGGACCGCCCTTTCGGGTTTTCAGTCCATCGGGATACCCTTTTTTGCCTAGGCCGCCTTTTCAGGTTTTCGACTTGCCGGGTGTACAAATTTTCATTTTCATCCCTTATTTTTGCCCGAACACTTTTGGTTCGCCGGGAAGCCCTTATTTTTGCATAGGCCAGTCAACCTAGCGGGTCTTTGATTATGCGTAGTACTTTTTTGACTATGTCCACGCTCTCAGAGTGTAGGGAGGTGTCACTGCCAGTAGTGTCGTGTTGTCATACTACCAGAAGATGTTTGATCATGCAAGATTCGTTGCTGGAATTCATGTCCCATGCCCCAGGTGACGGAGATGGAGACTTGCCCCTGGTTACTCTACACTTCTTCAGAGATTTCCTGGAATCTTGACTGGACTGCCCCAGGTGTGCTAGATAGTGACATGTCATGCCCCCTTGTTTATATGAGATTTGCCAATGGAAGCGTCATCCTTTTTGAAGTGATTTTGTTCACTGAGAGGGCTTTCGTTCATCGGATATTCGTTGTGTGAATTTCTCCGCTGTCAAACAAATAGCCAAATGTAAACAGTGATATTCAGATAATGCAAAGTTTATGCTTGTCTCGAAGTTTTTGAAAAATGCGTTTTTTAGCAGAAAACTCTTTATAAGACAAATTCAACACAAGATTTAGGGCAAAGCCTTACAGGAGTCAGGATACCTTTTGTAACAGTATGCTTTCGAACTAACCCATGCTTCAGTTAGGACTTTTGAAGGGTTGTAACGTGGCTTAGTTCAGGGTTTAAGAAATAAAGGATAAAGGCTCAAAGTATATTTGTACCCACCCGCTCTTCGTGATGTTCTTCAATCCTAAACTCAGTTATTTGTGCATTTGAACTCCAAATGAGTCTGGAACGACGTTTTTGGTGTTGGTTCACACAAGTTGGATTTTTGAAGGCAGTCATCATTTTTTGCAACATTTTTCATGTTGTCGAGGATTTGTAATGACCTTGTTCTTTTGATTTGTTATCCCTAATTTTTGCCTGACTGTTCCTGTTTTCGAGATAACAGTCAGCGGGATGCCCCGACTTTCTTAAACCTCCTTTATAGGTTTTGGCTCAGTGGGCTTTTTTTTTGAGAGATTGACTGCCTATGAAATAAGGAACCACCACTGTCTTTTGATTCCAGAGGAATGCTTTTGATGTCGTTCGTTATATTATGAACTGAGAGTTTTGCGAATTCAATGCGCATCTTTTGAATTAACTGAGAGACTACCCTTCCCCAGGTTTAAAGGTTTCAATTTGTGTTTAAAACAGAAAACTCCTACTTCTTTGGCTCGAAGGGGTTGACTAGGGATTATCTTTCTTATAACTCCAATGTTTAGGATTTGAAAAAAATGCCTGTACATCGTCAGCAAGGTTTGTCCAAAAGCATACTGTATGAGATTATGGCATTGTTTCGTCATCCTCCCTCTAAAGGCTTGTAACTTTTAGCAAGAGTTGAATGTCATAAAGTGAGTAAAAAACATAGTTTAAATGTAATGAAAATGATTGGATCAAATCAAGACAAACATATGCAATGCATTAATGAAACAAAGTTTGGCATTAATAGATAATTGTTTGAATAACAAAGAGATTACAACTTGAAAATTCAAATGAACAAAAGTCTTCTCGTCTTAGTACTTGTCACTTCAAATGGTGAACCTTGGAGGGATGGTATAAGAACTCAGCCTGACCATCTTGTGTGAATTCCAATGCTCCCTCATTAATCAGGTCTTGAATTTTGTTCTTCAAAGTCCAACAGTCGTCGGTGTCATGTCCAGGACTGTCAGAATGGTATGCACACCTTACATCAGGATTGTACCTTGGGGAGGCTGTGCTGGGATTCTTAGGAGGGTCCCTTAACGTCACCAGATCCAATCTTAACAAGTGTTGTAAAGCTTGAGACAGCGGCATGTTGAGCTTGGTAAATTGCCTCCGATTAACCTGTTGCTTTTGGTGAGGTTGCTGTTGGACCCTTGAAGTAGTAGCAACTTGGAGAGGTCCATTCTTTACCAAGCCAAACCCTTGTCTTCTTGGAGGCTGATCAATGACTTGACCACCAGCCTTGACCGTTTGCTTCATGTTGTTGTATCTGTCTTGATGAAGCTGGTTGATCATGGTTCTCAGCTCTTCTTGTTCCCGAGCTAAGCCTTGGATAAGAGCCATCTTCCCCAACATATGGGTTCTCAATGCATCTACCTCAGCTTGCAGATGTTTCAGTCGTTCGTCCTTATTGTCTTCAGGACTTTTCTTGACCAAGTTCCCCATAAGGAGTCTTCTCAACTCTTCCTTCCCCTTGGATAGGTTTAGGAAGATTTCCCTGAACTGAGTCTCTTGAGTATGAAGATCCTGGTTGTATTGTGGGAAAGCCATTGCTGAAATAAACAGCGAGAACATGAGAGACCTGTATTGGGAGACCTGTTATGCAATGATATGTATGATATATGTATGCAATGTTTTCAAGGATCTCGCGGGGTAAAGAAGAAAATTGTTAGAATTTGCATCTGGTAGCTTGATTGAAGGAACTTCATGTTGCTGAGAGTCCTTCTTCAAGAGTCAAGCTCACCATATCGAGTGGGTCATAGCCCCTGACTCAAGTTATCATGCTTGGATTTCTAGACAAACTTGGCTAGAGGAAAATAAATCCCCTTTGCCCCTTGCTGGACATTTGATTTACCATAACCTGCATCACAAACCCTTGAGATCCTTGAAATGGTTAAAGAAATGTTAAGGCATGACGTTATGATGTGTATGCTATGCGTTTAAGCAAAAGTGTGAGGTGATGTAAGTAAGCCCTGCAATAAATCCAGATTATTGGATAAGGACTGTAAACAAAACCTGCAAGGAAACCCTGTTGTCAGATGACAAGATTGTGCAAGTAGTTCAAGTTTGAAGGCACACAAGTCACACATAAGATCCCTTAGATTTCAGGCTTGCATGAGGTTCCATAGGTAAGTACCCTCTTGAGTTTAGTTGGCTCAAAACCTGTCCTATAAATAGTAATCGGGTTCTAAGGAGCTCAATATCATTGGATTGTTTTCTATGTTCATTGTTTTGGTTTAGCCACTTAACTGGTGACCAAAATATTCCAAGAAAACAACCCTCAATGAGTGTAGTATCGAGTATCTACCAACTTCGGACTGCACCAAAGTCGGTTATCTCACTACCCCTAAAAAAGGCCAAGATGGTCAAGTAAGGTTCTAAGGTCAATTGATGCTTCACGACACCATGCGGCGACCCCGTACTCTCCTTGACTTAACTCAAGGGTTACCGGTACTCACCAAAGTGCCACATCAACGTAGCTACTGTTTCAACCATGTCGGTATACCCCGCACAGTTCCCTCGCAATTTGTTGCTACTTACCTAAATGGTATCCCCAGATCCGGGTTAGGATCTATAGAACTCCGATACAAACCCATAAAATTTAAAGAATACAAAGCACACAATTGAAAACACAAGTGATCTGATCCTAAGGTACACCTCACTTATAATCAATCCCCATCAGAGTCTCCAGTTCTGGCGATCGGTGGGAACGAGAACTGACTGTTTTTGGAATGCTGGTTCGCGTTTGCGTTTGTTTTTGCAAAATGTCGCAGTAAGCAAGAGTCGCCACCGTCTTTTATTTTATCCAACGAGGAAAGGACAAAAGCACAAAAAAATTCCTTTCCGAGATGTTTCTCGGGTTCGGGAGGTAGATTATAGAAACAGAAGGTGTTAGCACCCTTTCTATCCGTGGTTATCCACGGGCTCTTAGGTACTTGCTCACTATGTTTTCAAAAGGTTTGCTTTTCTTTGTGATTGTGGGTTTGAAAGAGTTTTTTTTATTTTGAAAGGGGTGTAAGTGCGAAAAGTTTTGTTTTGTTTTAAAAGGAGCAAGTACTTAAGAACCATCTACCTACTCGAAAAAGGAATTAATCTGTACAAGTGTCCTTTAGACAGTGCTATCCCACTATTGAGGAGTAGGTAGCACCGTCGTTGGAGTTTTCGGGTGAATTCGGTTTAAGGGATGTGTGGTCACTAAAGCAATGTTAGGATGCTTTAGCGGTAACCCTAATGTCTTAGATCATTTTTATCGAGGCAACCATTTCGAGGCAACTTTTGATCTTTAGACATGAGGGAGACCTCTAAAACATCCTATACTCAATGACCACGTTAGAGGCAACCAAGTGAGGTGTACCCTAGGAGTGGCATGTGCAAGTGTGTCAATTTTCAGTTATATTATATTTGCATGTCATGGTGAGCTACTGTTGATTTTAAGTTAAGAGTTAATCTTGTCATGCATAGCCTAGTTAGCATACATCTAAATAGTTAATATATGTACAGGAATTTAAAGTGCGGGAATTGTAAATCCTACGCTATTACAAAGCTTCGGGGAGGGGGATTATTTACATGTCCAAAAATTGGGGAAATAAAAGTAGTAAAGGGTCTTAGTTAAGCTATTACATCCCAGTAGGCAATTACAATAAAATAAACGCGCACGAATCTGAAAATAAACTCTAAAAATCCTAAGAATGAAATCTTTTTGTTGTTTTATTTTATTTTGGGAAAATGATCTAAATCTATTTAATTTTAGTTTTTTTGAGAAAATGTTAAGATAATTAAGAGATTAATTAACAAAGTTAATTTTAATAGAAAAAACTAGCCTAATGTTCTTTGTGTTTTTTATTTTATTTTAATGTTAATTAAAAAAAATATAAAAAGATGTCAATGAAAACAAAAATAAAATACAAGGGGGGGATCCTTCGATCTAGGGAAAAAAGGAGTTTCGACCGAGGGAGGGAAATGGTCCTTTCGATTGGGCCAGACAGTAAGGCGTGAGTAGCCTTCGATCCAGGGAAGAGGATTGTCTTTCGATCATGGAGGTCATGGCTTTCGATCCAGGAATGAGATGCCTCCTTCGATCCAGCATGCTAATGGGTTCGATCCAGAGAAGGGCTCTCCTTCGATCTGTGATGTTATACCTGCAAAAGCATGTTAGCGAAATAAAATGCAAGGCCTGGGTATTGAACCCCAGGCCCTTCGATCCTGCGCTTGCTGGGTCTCTTCAGGCTATGACTGCAGCAAATATTAGCAAATGATGGACATGGCCTGGGTGCCAAACCCAGGCCCTTTGATCCTGTCTAGGATGGCAAATCGAAAGTAACAATGAGTAATGATATGTTATGCGAAAAACAAGGTTGGAAAATTTACCCTTTCTTACCAACAGATTAGACTTTCGATTTGGGCGCTTCCTGGATGTAGGCTCCTTCGATCTGGGCTTCTGGGCTTGGCTACTTACGAAAATGCTGATGACTTTTGGGCAGCGTAACTACAGTGTCTTTTGTTCTCCTGTTGTGTGATTTTCGTTGTGTATTCTCCTGCAGAGTTTTTGTGTGTGTTGTATATTTTCGTGTGTATATTTTCTGTGTTGGTAATGTATGCTGGCCTCTGTATTTATAGGGGTGTGAGGGTGCAGTAATGGCAAGGGACAGCCATTAAAACAAGCCTTTAACGCTCTAGACAAAAATCAAACACATTAAATTATTTCCTCTTTTGAAACATTCGTGTCCCTTGAATGAATCTGGACGCTTGGATTTCGAATGCTTTCAGGCCATGCTCTTCGATTAGTCCTGATTTTCCTCTTTCGAATGGACTCCATGCGTACCCTTTGAATGGGCCTAGCCCAAATATCAATCGAAGGATTCCAATCGAAAGGCTCTGCTAACAGACCAATCAAAAGGTGTTGTTCATGCCAATCGAAGGACATGGTTGACATGCCTGTCGAAATTGCCTTGACATAATTCCAATCGAATGCTTGTCCATAATGCCAATAGAAAGACTCCTTCAGAATGCCAATCAAAGGGTCTTTCAGGATGCCAATCGAAGTGCTTGTCCAGAATGTCAATCGAAGTGTCTTTCAGGTGCTAATTGAAATACTTGTCCAGAATGTCAATCGAAGTGTCTTTCAGGATGCCAATCGAAAGGTACTTAAAGTACCACTCAAAAATCTTCTTTTTCCTTAGGCAAGAGTTTGTGATCAACCAGGAAGGGGGAAGACTTTGGAAAACATGAGAGGGAAAATTTTGGGGTGCAACACCAACGTACCACTTGATCTTTCTTCAGTAGCTTGAAGATTGGCTCACAAGTAGCAGTTAGGTGCGAGATGAATCGGGCAATGTAGTTCAGACGTCCCAGAAAGCCTCTGACTTCTTTCTATGTTCTGGGAGTTGGCATTTCCTGTATAGCTTTCACCTTTACAGGATCCACTTGAATACCTTTATCGCTTACGAAGAAACCTAGCAGCTTACCAGATCTCACCCCGAAAGTGCACTTGTTTGGGTTTAACCTCAGCTTGTACAACTTCAGCCTGTCAAACAACTTCTGCAGATGGTCAAGGTGTTCCTCCTCAGTTTGGGACCTTGCAATCATGTCATCGACGTATACCTCAATCTCGTGATGGATCATGTCATGAAACAAAGCAACCATGGCACGTTGATACATTGCCCCAGCATTCTTCAATCCAAAAGGCATGACCTTGTAGCAAAAGCTACCCCACTGAGTAACAAAAGTTGTCTTCTCCATGTCTTCGGGAGCCATTTTAATCTGATTATAACCGGAGAAACCATCCATAAAGGAGAATATCTTGTGCTGAGCGGTGTTGTCAACCAGAACGTCGATATGAGGTAGAGGAAAATCATCCTTGGGACTCGCCCTGTTCAGATCTCTATAGTCAACACAGATTCGAACTTTACCATCCTTCTTCGGCACAGGAACCACGTTGGCCACCCACTGAGGGTAAGAAGTAACTGCTAGAAAACCAGCGTCAAATTGTTTCATAACTTCAGCCTTGATTTTCTCAGATATCTCTGGGCGCATTCGGTGGACTTTCTGTTTTGCTGGAGGACAATCTTCCTTGGTAGGCAGGCGGTGAACCACAATATCGGTATCCAAACTAGGCATATCTTTGTAAGACCAGACAAAGATCTCAACATAGTCACGCAACATCTGAATCAATCGTTGCTTCATACTAAGTTCCAGATTTGCCCCGATCTTGACCTCTTTCTTGTCTACCTTTGTACCCAGATTCACTTTTTCCACTGGCTCTTCATGTGGCTGTATAGCCCTCTCCTCTTGGAGTAACAGTCTTGCAAGTTCACCAGGCACTTCGCAATCATCTTCACCTTCATCTTCGGCTAAGTTGATCGGATTTTCGAAGTCATAACTGGCAGTAGCAGAGTCGTTACCAGTGAGATCCAGAGTGGATGTAGACCTGTATATGTGAGTGTGTGTAAAATAGCTGTTTTGAAATATGTAATAAAAGACAAACAAGGAGCACAAAATTTGAAATGCAAGAAACGTCCAATGCTTTTATTAATGATATATGTAAATGACACACATAAAGCCCTCACAAATGAAGCCACGGTGCCCCGGGTAAGACACCGGGCCGTAGAGTTTAAAACATTGTCTGTTATAAATTCAAAACAAAAAGTTTCATTACTGGGTAACAAAAGAAATAGGGATGAAGTCCTTTGCTGTCCAGTTGCTTGGTCCACCGTCAATAGTAGGATAGATCCAGCTGTCGAACTCAGACTCTTCCACCTTGTCTTCAACGGCATTCACTCTCGAATAACTGATGAACACAGGAGGTCTTCTGATCCGTGCATTCCGAACAGCCTTTTGATCCTCTGCAGTGAAACCCAAACCAAACTTGTTAGTCTTCTGTGCAAAATCAGGGAGTTGGCCCCAATTTGCACACCCACCTTTCTCGACAACAGCCCGGGCATCCTTTAGGGAGGCCATCTTCATAGGAGAATCTTCAACAACAGTCTCAGTTGATGCCAGCGTCTGGGGAACCTCTTCAAAGTGCTGAAATGGGGTCTCAATGAACTCCCCATCCATTTCTACGTATCGGAAAGAGTTGAGGTGGCTAACCATGTGCTCCTCTTCTCCTTGTACTGTCACGATTTTCCCTTTGACCGGGTACTTCAGCTTCTGGTGGAGCATTGAGGTTACTGCCCCAAATTTGTGGATCCATGGACGACCCAGCAAGCAAGAATAAGATGGCCGAATGTCCATCACATAGAATGTAGAGTTGAAAACCTAAGAACCAACCTTAATCGGAATATCCACTTCTCCATGTACCATCCTTTTAGACCCTTCAAAGGCCCTAACAATAATGTTGCTTGGTTTCAACTCCAATCCTTCACAGTCCAACCGGTCTAGAGCTTTCTTAGGCAAAACATTCAATGAGGAACTAGTATCCACTAATACATGAGCAAGAGTAGTGCCCCTCCATTCAATGGAGACATGCGGGGCATCATTGTGATTCTTCCCTTTAGCAGTCAAGTCGGCGTCAGAGAAACCCAAACCATTATCAGCCGTCAGACTAGCCACACAATCTTTAAACTGATCAGCCGATGTCTCTTGCGGTACGTGTGCAGTCTTCAGGAATGCAATCAGAGCCTTGGCATGGGCCTCTGAGCATGGCAACAGTGACAACATAGATATTTTGGACGGGGTTTACCCCATCTGTTCAACTATATTGTAGTCACTCTTTTTTATGATCTTTAAAATCTCTTCCATCTCTTGTCTAGAAGCTTCAACAGTAATTGTCTTTGGTGCCTCCGTCTGGGCAGGCTCACTGGTGGTCCCCTTGCCTTGAGTGTTAGATGACTCGGCGACAGGGGTAAGAATAGGAACTTGAACAGGAATAGTAGCAGGTACACTGGCAGGTGTAATAACAATAGGTTTTCAGGCAGTTGGTGGAGAGATATCAGGTGAGAAAAGTCTTCCGCGGCGGGTGACTTTAGTAGGTCCAACAATATTGCTGACGTCAGTGTCAGCATCTAACTCTTGTTTGACTCCATGAAAATAAACATCAGCCCCGTAGTGCCAAGGGACAGCTTTATCAGAGGTGTAGGGGATAGGCCCAGGAACAGTGATGATCAGTGGTGCGATTCTTGGAACAAATGTAATTCTAACATGATTTCTCGAGGGAGCCTTGGAAGAATTGTCGAAAATGGTAATAATAGAAACTTCTTCAGTATGAACTAAAGGAACAACAATCTTCTCAAACAAAATTTCTTTACTATCCATCAGGCGTTGGACACCTGACTTCAAAAGATGGCAACCGATAGGTAGAACAGAACACATACGGCAACCTTCGTCACAACCCAGAAATAAACCGGCTAGCAAAAGGTTCTTTTTCACAGTCATCAAGGGAGTAGCAATATCTTTCACAGAAACCATGAACGAGTCTTCTTCTATAGCATTTACTCCATGCTTGGGCATAGGAGCAGTCACAACATTAGGTCTTTCGGGCGCCTCGAACTTAATCTCCTTAGCATCAATTAAGTCCTGTATTTTGTTCTTCAAAGCCCAACAATCATCTGTATTATGTCCCGGGCTATCAGAGTGAAAAGTACAGCGGGCATTAGGGTTGTACTTAGGTGATGCAATGTTGGGATTCTGCAGAGCCTCCCTTAGAGTCACTAGATTGGTCTTTAATAATTGCGGCAGAATCTGAGACAGAGTCATGTTGAGATGGATGAATTGCCTTCGAGGTCTCTCGGCCTTTTGTTGATTGTTGCGCTGAGGAGCCCCAACAGGTCTTGAAATAACAACCGCATTAAGAACTTGGCGGTGTTCAGGTCTATTCTAGCTTTTCGAACTGTAAATAGCACTGGACTCCTTCTTAAAAGGCTTTTTCTCGGTGCTCGATAAAGCACCCTTTTGTATCTTACCAGCCTGAATACCAGCCTCAATCCTCTCACCGGTCATAATTAGCTCTGTAAACCCAGACGAAGAGCTTCCAATCAGGTGGTTGAAAAATGGACCAGACAAGGTCCCCAAAAACATATCCACAAGCTCCTAATCATCCAAGGGTGGTTGCACTCTTCCGGCGAGGTCCCTCCACTTCTGAGCATAATCTTTGAAACCTTCGCCCGTTCCCATTGACATACCCTGGAGTTGGGTACGCGTGGGAGCAAGGTCGGAATTATATTGGTACTGCCTGTAGAAAGCAGTAACCAAATCTTCCCAACTGCGGATACTGGCTCCATCCAACTGGTAAAACCATTCAAGCTGAGTCCCTGAGAGACTGTCTTGAAATAAGTGAATCCATAGGTTCTTATCAGCGGTGTACGACTGAATCTTCCTTACATATGACCGGAGGTGCAGCTTCGGACAAGAAACTTCGTTATACTTAGCAAAGGAGGGTGCTTTGAATTTGTAGGGAATCACTACCCCAGATGATAGACCCAGATCACTAAAGTCCAGACCAGGCACTTTCTGAACTTCCATCGCACTCAACCGGTCTTCCAGTTGCTTGTATCTATCCTCAGCCGGAGGATACTGGTCTTCCTCAAAGTCCGTCTCATTGTCTGAGACCACAGGGTTAGGAGCCCTCCTTTCTTCCTGACTATCTTTCCCTCCAGATGAGGTGGTCAAATCAACTTCATCCCGTAGCCTGTTTCCAAACCTGTGACCTGTGTTAAACAGGACTGTCCTCCTCTTCTTCTTCTTCTTCTCTTTCAGAATCAGGGTCTTCAGATCTTGCTGACCCTTAGCTAGATTCATGAACAACTCTTGGAATTGGGCATTTTGAGCCTGTAGGGCCTTGATTGCTTGCTCAGTTGATGGTTTAGCAGACATGATTGCTAAAATAAACAGCGAAGAAGATAAGAGACCTGTAAGGGTACCTGTTATGAAGTGCATGGGATGAAATGCGTATGATATGATTTCAAAGACATCGAGAGATTCAAATTTGTAAACAAGAAATGAAACACACTTTTATTAGATAAACTTTGAAATTCAAATTGTTCAACAGATGCCCTTAAGGCGTTACAAGAAAGGAAATACTGAAAAGTAAATAAAAACTGGAAAGGAAATAATCAAAGGACAATCAGTGCTCCCATGGTCGCTTCTTGTCGGTGCGGACATAGTCATTAAGGATCCGCTCGTTCTCCAGCTACCTAGTCAACTTCTGAATCTTCTGCTCTTGCTCGTTAAACTTTTCTCGGTAAGCATCCCGTTCTTCTCTCAGCTGCATCCAAGACCTTTTTAGTGCCCCAATGTCAGTGGGCATATGAGGATGGAGGATGGTCGGAAGAACCCCTTCTTCATTAGCAACTTCAACAATGATAGGCAGGACGACTTCATATGACAAATATGACAGAGTCTCATGCCCCAAAATGCATCTCCGGTCATTTGTAAGGAAAATCCAGCCCCATACCGCTGACAAAGACTTATGGGTACACTTCTTCCAAGACAGTCTGTCTGGAACTCAACTTGATTGGTTTTATCAGTTAGAAAGAGCCAATGTTCATAACTGGGAAGATCTTGCTGCAGCCTTTTACAAACAATACCAATACAACGCTGATCTTGCGCCTACCCGTACTCAACTCTAGAGTATGGCCATGGTTTCAAGTTAGGGCTTCAAGGACTATGCACAAAAATGGAGTGACTTGGATGGAAGAGTTCAACCTCCCCTATCTGAAAGAGAATTAGTAGACATATTTTTGGGCACCTTGTCTGGTCCCTTCTTCAATCACCTAATTTGGAGTTCATCGACAGGTTTTACTGAACTAATATTGACCAGAGAGAGGGTAGAAGCCGGAATAAAGAGCGGAAAGATTCAGAAAGATACATCCTCAGCTGCTATAAGGAAGCCATTTATCGGAAGGAAATAAGTGGTTGCTGTTTATCCTTAGAGAAATCAAGATAGGGCCGAACACTGTCCAATGATGGGGGCTGTTATGATTCCTAAACCTGCGCCTGATCAACAAAGAAACAACCAACCAAGGATGGAAAGACTAGTCAGACAATTCACCAGAATTAACATGACCCTATCTCAAGTATTGCCACATCTGTTAAGATCCAACCTAGTGACCTTGAAAGAAGCTCCAAAGAATCCTAACACAACATCTCCTCACTATCATCCTAATTCCCGTTGTGCATACCACTCTGAGAGTCCCGTTCATGACACTAACAACTGTTGGGCTCTAAAGAAAAAAGTACAAGACCTCATTGAAGCCAAAGAAATTAAATTCGATGCTCCCGAAAAGCCAAATGTCATTTCTGCCCCTATGCCCAAACACAACCATAATACCAACGTCATTGAGGAAGATATGTTTGTTACTTCAGTTGATGAACTTATGACCCCACTTCTGACTATCAAAAATAACTTATTAAATGTCAATGTATTCCCAGGATGTGATGAAAGCTGCCATTTCTTTTTTTCCTCACCAACCAGCTATCCTTTGTTGAAAACAGGCGTTCAATGCCTAATAGATAACAAGGAAATTTTGTTTGAAAAGAATTCTGTTCCACCTGTTCCTTTTAATGATGTTTCTATCATTACCATTTCCGCCAATTCTTCCAGGGTCTCCACCAAAAGACCCGTTAGAATTACATCAGTTCCAAAAGCAGCTCCTTTGATAATTACAATGCATGGACCAGTCCCGTATTCGTCATACAAAACCATACCATGGAATTATGTAGGGGATGTCTACTGCCACATTATCAAGCAAGATTGGCCAGCTGCCGAAGATTCAAGTTCTGAGAAAATTGACTCTGATATCAGTAATATTGTAGGGATTAGCAAGATTACCCGAAGCGGAAGGATATTCTCTCCAGAAATTGCTCCCCCAAAAGCAGTTTCTGGACCCGTAATCATTCCTGTTGTTGTTGATCCTCCAAAAGTTGTTCCCATCCCTACAATCATCTCCACTAATATTCCAACTGACAAAGCTGTTACAATCACTGCTATCACTCCTACTGACATTCCTGCTGCCGAGTTAACCGTGACTCGAGGAACAAAGTATTCTGATTGAGCCTTTCCAGATGAAGGCACAATCATTGGCTATCCCTGAGACCTCCCGAAAAGAGATGGAGGAAATTCTAAAGATCATAAAAAGAAGAGACTACGATGTAGTTGAGCAACTGGGGAAAACTCCATCTAAATTTCCATGCTGGCTTTACTACTATGTTCTGAGGCACATGCAAAGATCTTGGTAAAATTCCTGAAATCTGCCCATGTACCCCAAGAAACATCTGCCGGTCAGTTCCAAGACTGCGTAGCCAGCTTGACCACAAATAATGGTCTAGGTTTTTCGGATGCTGATTTAACGCCAAGAGGAAGGAAGCATAATGAGGCATTGCATGTCTCAGTTGAATGTAGGGGTACAACCTTGGATCATGTTTTGGTGGACACTAGTTCGTCCCTGAATGTTTTGCCTAAAAAGGCTCTTGATAGGCTTGACTGCGAAGGATTGACGTTGAAACCGAGAAATATAGTAGTGAGGGCTTTTGACGGTTCAAAAAGGATGGTGCATGGGGAAGTGGATATCCCCATAAAGGTTAGAACCCAAACATTTGATTCAACCTTTTATGTAATGGATATTCACCCTTCATATTCCTGCTTGCTAGGCCGACCATGGATCCATAATGTTGGCGCTGTTACTTCTACGTTGCACAAAATGCTGAAATATCCGATTCAAGGGAAGATTATCATTGTTCATGGAGAAGAAGAGTATATGATCAACCATCTCAATTCCTTCAGATATATGGAGTTAGATGGTGAATTTATTGAAACTCCATTTCAACATTTTGAAGAAGTCCTGAAAGATGTGGCAGTTACCAAGGCTATTCCCAAGATCACAAGGCCTCCACTCAGGATGTCATCTTTGAAGGATGAAAAAGAAGTGATAGAATAAGGTGGGTGCACAATTTGGGGACACCCCAGATATCCCATACAAATCTGACAAGTTTGGCC
Organism: Vicia faba; assembly: GCA_948472305.1. Lineage (NCBI taxonomy): Eukaryota > Viridiplantae > Streptophyta > Magnoliopsida > Fabales > Fabaceae > Vicia > Vicia faba. The sequence goes on from OX451737.1 coordinate 788,944,449, forward strand.
TGGGTTTCACTTCAGGTGCCCAGAAGGCTGTACGTCGTGGTCGTGCTGGAGGACCACCCCTGAAGATTAGCAACCGTGAAGTCAATGCAGTAGAGGATGAGGAAGAAGGATGCTACCTAGAGGATTGGATCTTCCCAATTGTCAGTGGAGGGCTCAACAACTGGGAGGCTAGAGATTTTGTCCCGATCAATTTTATCCCACAGTAATTTGTCTTTACATTTTGTTGGATCTGTAATATTAAAACAATTCAGACTCTTAAAACCTTGTGTCTTACCCGAGGAACAATGGTCCATTTGTAAGGGTTATTATCTCATTTCCATATGACATCAATGAATCATGGACGTTTTTGCATACAAACTTTATGTTCATTATTTTTTTTTACATTTTCATTTCTTTCAAAGATAGTTATACCCTTACACACACTCACACTTACAATGCATGTCTACATTCATTCGAGATCCCATGGATAACGGTTCTGCTATGGCTTTTTGTGACTCTAGAAATCTAATCTACCAAGCCGAAGATGAAGGTGAGGAAGATTGTGAAATACCAGGGGAACTTGCCAGATTACTACTACAAGAAGAGAGAACCATTCATCCTCACGAGGAACCCGTGGATATAATCAACCTAGGTATCGAGGAAGACAAAAGAGAAGTCAAGGGGGGGGGGGGGGCAACCTGGAACCTAATGTCAAAGAGCGTCTGATTCAGTTGTTACATGAGTATGTTGAGGTCTTTGCCTGGTCATATGAAGACATTCCAGGACTTGATGCAGATATTATGCTGCATTGTATACCTACAAAAGAGGATTTCCCACCAGTAAAACAAAAGGTTCTTCGCATCTGACCAAATATGTCAGAGAAGATTAAAGCAGAAGTCATGAAATAATTCAATGTTGGATTCTTGGCCGTCACCTCCTATCCAAAATGGGTTGCCAATGTTGTTCCCGTGCCCAAAAAGGACGGCAAGGTACGAATGTACGTGGACTACAGAGATTTGAATAGGGCAAGCCTTAAGGATGATTTCCCACTTCCCCACATTGATATTCTAGTTGACAATACAGCACAACACAAAGTGTTTTCCTTCATGGACGGTTTCTCTGGCTACAACCAAATCAAAATGGCGCCTAAGTACATGGAGAAGACAACTTTTGTCACACAGTGGGGCACATTCTGCTACAAGGTTATTCCGTTCGGACTGAAGAATGTTGGGGCAACCTATCAGCGTGCTATGGTAGCTCTATTTCATGACATGATACATCATGAAATAAAGGTCTACGTGATGACATGATAGCTAGATCTCAAACAAAAGAAGAACATCTTGATCATTTACAAAAACTGATTGAGATACTAAAGAAGTACAAGCTGAGGTTGAACCCCAATAAGTGCACGTTCGGAGTAAGGTCTGGTAAACTCTTAGGCTTTGTCATCAACAATAAAGGTATTGAAGTAGATTCTGCCAAGGTGAAAGCGATACAAGAGATGCCTGCTCCTCGTACTGAGAAGGAAGTCAGAGGATTCTTAGGACGTTTAAACTACATAGCCAGATTCATTTCTCACCTGACAGCTACTTATGAACCAATCTTCAAATTATTGAAGAAAGATCAAGTAGTCAAATGGAATGATGAATGCTAAATTGCTTTTGACAAGATCAAAAAATACCTGCAAGAGCCTCCTACGTTGATGCCACCAGTTGAGGGAAGACCATTGATCATGTATTTGACTGTTTTAGAAAATTCAATGGGGTGTGTGTTGGGGCAGCATGACGAGTCTGGCCGAAAAGAGCACACTATTTATTACCTGAGCAAAAAGTTTACCGACTGTGAAACAAGATATTCACTGCTCGAGAAAACTAGTTGCGCTCTGGCATGGGCTGCTCGTCAGCTAAGACAGTATATGCTAACCCATACTACCTTGTTGATATCTAAAATGGATCCGATAAAATACATCTTTGAGAAACCTGCTCTCTTTGGGAGAATAGCGAGATGGAAGATGATCCTAACAGAATATGACATACATTATACTACCCAGAAATCAATAAAGGGTAGTGTACTGGCTGATCACCTTGCTCACCAAGCTGTGGAAGACTACCAGTCCATGAAGTTCAAATTCCCAGATGAGGACATCATGATGGTAAACAACTGTGAAGAACTCATGCCATATGACGGACCTGAACAGGGATCCTGATGGACCCTGGTTTTTGATGGGGCATCTAACACACTCGACAACGGTATCGGTGTAGTACTCATATCTCCTGAAGGATGTCATACTCCTTTTACTGCAACACTCTGCTTCAATTGTACAAACAACATGGAGGAATACGAAGCGTGCATCTTTGGTCTCAAAGCTGCCATAGATTTGGGGATCAAATCCTTAAATGTATTCTGAGATTCAGCTTTGGTCATTAGCCATATCAAAGGGGAATGAGACACCAAACACCCTAACCGTATCCCTTACAAAGAACATGTTTTGACATTGCTCCCACAGTTTGAAAAGATTACCTTCGAGCATTTCCCGCGAGAAGAAAATCAGCTAGCAGACGCACTAGCCACAATGTCATCTATGTTTAAACTTAAATGGGATAATGAGGATCCCCATATCACCATTGAACGAAGGGATGAACCAGTATACTGTCACGAGATTAATACTGAAGAAGTAGTGGACCAGCCTTGGTTTCACGAAGTCAAGAGGTATCTCAAAACCCAAGAATATCCAGAAGGAGCTTCAGTCAACTATAAGAAGTTATTAAGGAGATTCTCTGCTAAATTCTTCCTTAGTAATAGCAATCTTTACAAACGCAACCATGACTCTATGTTACTTCGATGCGTAGACAAGGTTGAAGATGAAAGAATCATGGCTGAATTACATGAAGGCACTTTTAGCACCCATTCCAGTGGGCATAGATGGAAAAGAAAATCATACGGGCAGGCTATTACTGGTCTACCATGGAAGAAGATTGCTATCAACACTCTCAAACCTGCCACAAGTCTTAGATTTATGTTGACAAGGTGCACGTACCTCCGGTTCCTTTGAACATCCTGACGGCTCCTTGGCCCTTTGCTATGTGTGGATTGATATGATTAGGGAAATCAAGCCAACAGCCTCCAATAGACACCGCTTCATCTTAGTGGCCATTGACTATTTTACAAAGTGGGTGGAGGCAACTTCTTTCGCTTCCGTTACCAAGAATGTTGTCGCCCAGTTCATCAAGTAAAATATCATTTGTCGTTACGGTATCCCTGAGAGGATCATCACCGAAAATGGTACGAAATTGAATAATACTATAATCACCGCCTTGTGCGAGCAATTTAAAATACAGCATCACAATTCTTCCCCTTACCGGCCGAAGATTAATGGTGTTGTCGAAGCCGCGAATAAGAACATCAAAAAGATCATACAGAATATGACAGTCACGTACAAAGACTGGCACGAGATGCTACACTTTGCTCTCCACGGATATCGTACCATGACACACACATCAACCGGGGCAACACCCTACTCTCTGGCACACGACATGGAGGCTGTCTTGCCTATTGAGGTCCAAATCCCCTCTCTAAGAATTACGAAGGACGCATGGCTGAATGAAAAAGATTGGATCCAGACTCGACTTGATCAACTAAACTTGATTGATGAGAAAAGACTTACTGCTGTCTGTCATAGTCAAATGTATCAAAAATAGATGATCAAGGCTTTCAACAAAAAGGTCAGGCGCCAAGTATATCAAGTTGGGGATCTGGTGATCAAACACATCATACTACCGCAAGGTGATCCTAGGGGCAAATGGACTCCTACGTATGAAGGACCATTTATAATCAAAAACATATTCTCTGGTGGCGTAATGATTTTGACCACCATGGATGGCGACGACCTGCCAAACCCTGCGAACACAGACATAGTCAAAAGATACTACGCATAAGAGACCCGCTAGGTTGACACACCTAGGCAAAACAAGGGCATCCTGGAGAACCAAAAAGGTTCGGGCAAAAATTAGGGATAAAACACAAAAATCTGTACACCCGGAAAGTTGAAAACCCAAAAGGGCGACTTGGACAAAAAAGGGTATCCCGGTGGATTGAAAACCCGAAAGGGTGGTCCAGGAAAAAGTTAGGGAATTAAAGCGTATGACTATGTCCCGTTGGATCACCTTACGGATAGCCTGCAAACTCAGAGGTTCTGATCAATTCAATCATCTTCAGACAATGCAACAAATAGACAAGATGCTTAGAGATACAAAGGCTATAGCAGAATGGGAACCCCATGGGATTATTACATATAGCTATCTTTTCTTTGTATTAAAATTTTCATTTTTTATGACGGCATTCTCTTACTAGAATGTTTGTCTCATTGTACAAAAATACTTATTCAAAGTCAATACAAAGATATCCCTTTGAAAGGTCAAAAACTATCTGTTTTTTTTACTTTACGCTTGTGTTTCGTTTACAAAAACGTCCAATGATTCATTGTTGAACATATGCATTTGAACATAATTACTGTTTACAAATAAACAATATAAAAGACAATCGCTGATGGCTTTATGGGATAGGGAAATATCTCTAAGTTTATATCCATAAAATTCCCCACAGTGAGCAGTTTAACCCCCAGCGAAACAAAGCTTCTAGTTTATCAATCCCTTATGGAAGTCGCCAAAATTTTCAGAATCCCCCAACCAGGATTTTTCAAACAGTACACGACTTTCCCCTTATAACAGAGTTTATTTCTCTAAAGTGAAATTCATCAACACTTCAACTTCAAGACATGAAGACTTCCATATCCTCAGCAACAGTCAGGGGTTTATTTTCTCCAATCCAACAGTAGTGCAGAAGATTAGCTCACATACGCATACATCACATACATATATCATAAACATTGATAGCACAAATGCATCATACCATGCATTTCATATAACATGACTTTGCATTTTAGCTAACATTTTACCCTTTTCAAGATAAGGTTAACGACTACCATTAACAATGTTCAAAGTTTTCAGATACAATTCAGATATGCTCCAGACACGGACGCAATTCTGATACTCATTCAGATTCAACTCTCAGATACAATATAGATACGCTCCAGACGCGGACGCTATTCTGATACTCATTCAGATTCAACTCTCAAATACAGTACAGATACGCTCCATATACGAATGCCATCCTAATACTCATTCAGATTCAACTCTCAAATACATTATAGATATGCTCCATACATGCACACCATTCTGATACTCATTCAGAGTCAGCTTTCAGATACAGTACATATACGCTCTAGACACGAACGACATTCTGATACTCATTCTTTCAGCTTACGAATTATAATTCAACAATCACTCTTAGATGGAATCTACAAGCCCATCTCTTGCAACTTTCTATCACCTCTCCAAATGGCATCTTTAAGCCCATTCCCTTAACCATCACATCGCCAAGTGCAAATTTCTGGGCACTCTAGTGTCCAATCATCTTCCACCTTCGAGTCATGAATGGCAAAACATGCCAATCTAACTCTTCAGGCTTAAGAAGATTGAACAGGGGCAGCTATTTTACCCCAAAATTTTCCCTCTCACTTATCAAGAATTTTCTCACAAGATCTCCTTGGGCTCAAGACTGTATTAAGGTTTGATCAGCTCAAGACACCTCCTTAGGCACTGATGACCAAAATTAGGGTTTGAGTTTGCACAAGGATTTTTGAACTTTAAATGCTTCATATGACTTTCATGGATCATTATGGACCCCCAAGATTACTCATGTCAAGTTTCAAGCCTTGGATCACACTTTTGATCAATCAATTGAACAGTTGACCTAAAAATCAGATGTATTGGGGAAAAGTCAACTATGGCCAATTTACAGTCAAACTTCATAATTTTTTATCCACATCAACATTTTAAACTCATATGTATCATTTTATCAATTTTTTACCACAACTCCACAAGAAATTTGATCAAATCTCCAAAGGGGCAAAATGGTCAAAATTAGGGTTTTGACTGAGAAAGGGCAATTTCTGTTTTTTGACCTAAAAAATGGTCAATTGGTTTAAGGCATTATCTCAAGAGTCAAATTACATCATTTTAACCTAATTACATGGTTCAAAACATTGCAAGTCCATTGGATTGACAAATGAATTTTGCAATCAACTGATCAAAAGTCAACTGTATACTGAAAAGTCAAACTTTGACTTTTTGGTCAAATTCAAGTACCAAAAATTACAATTCATCAAAACATGTCAATATATGAAAATTATTCATCAAGAAATCAAAAAGTCAAGATTTTATTTTGAAAAGTCAAAATTTCTAAACTTAGAAGTTTTTCTAAGTGTTGGAAATTTCATGTTTTTTCATAACTTTGAGCCAAATTTTCACCATGATGCAAGATGATTCAATAGAAACTTCCAACATGAAAGTTGTAGATCTCCATGAAATATACAACTTTTCTTCACACAAATTCTCAAAAATTCTTGGATCTCAAGTTATAATTATATGAAGATAGGGTCATGAAACTAAACACTTAGTGAAATTTTGCCCTAATTTGGTCAGGATTTTGACCCAATTTCATGGCACTTTTTCATATAGTTCCAAGGGGAATATTCAAAATCAATTCAAAGATGGGTTGTAGATCACATTGCAAGCTTTCCAAAATGTCCAAGAACTCCTTGCGATCATTCTTGAGTAGGGAGAATCGAAGAGATGAAGTTAGGGTTTTGTCACTTGGATTACAAGTCATTTTTGATGAACACATTAACCAAATCCATGCTAGGCTACATAATATTTGCTTTTCAGGCCTCAAACTTGTTTGTTACTCCGTAATTAAATGTTTACACAACTGTTAGAGCTTTGATCCAAGCATTTGAGCTATTATCCAAGTTGCATTTCCATTAATGGCACAAAGTAACATTGCCATTCTTGTAAAGCAAGATTTTTGCATAAAGTTCACATTGAGCCTCTAACTTGTTCCCTCTGATTACACTCCATCCACAAAGTCAGAAGCAAGCTTGTTTAAAGCATAACCACTCTATCTTAGCAAGTACACAAGGCATGGAAACTTGTTTTGTCAAAAAATCACATGTTTAACTTAAAGATGCAAATTTGAATTCTGATCAACTAGAGCACTCCAAACTTATTGCTTATAAATAGATTCACTATTTGTAATCTAGGACACGAGCTTGAACACCCTGAAATACACAAAAACTCTCTTAAATCAGAAATTGCACAAAAACTCCATTGTTGCATAGTTTCTGACCTTGAGCATCAAACTCCCATTTCCCTCGTGCGTTTCTTGGCCTTTTAGTTTCTAAATCTCCCTTACATCAAGTGTAACTTATCCCTTTACCTGTTTCATTTTGGTAACATCATTTACCCTATCTTCCATAACCAAAAACAGAGCATTGCACATTGACTTCTCCAAGTCATTTCAGCCACTCTGAACTCAAGCAAACCATTGCATTAGCTTCCTAGGACCTCAAGGAAGCTAACCTGATCATCACCATCACTTGAAACAAGCTCAAACTCTAAACACGATTTCCAGTTTTAAGGTAAGTTTTCTCAACTTGGAACTCTTCATACAGGCATCATCAATAGTTTATTTGTGAATAAAACATGTAGATATCATTGCCCTGAAGCTAACCATGTCCTTAGTTTCCATTAATTTTGCTTGAGCTTAGAGAATTTTGAAACTGAAATTTATGAAATTTTTAGGGTTCAGATTAGGGCCATTAAAATTCTTGCTTATCTTTGATCTATAGTTTTAATACTTTACATTTCTGGAATCGTGAGAAAATTTTCTACAAGTTTCATATTTACAGTTTTCATTTTTGGTGAAAAATGAGCAAGTTTTAGTTGGTCTGGCTGGAGGTTGAAGATGAAGTCTTCAGAACACGTTTTTCCTTACATATTTATTTTTTTCATTTGTATTAATGGATGTATAGTCACCCCAGTGGTAGAAGCGTGCGCCTGTAACCTATGAGACCTGGGTTCGAGCCCCAGTGGTACCCTTTTCATTTTTTTTCTTCATATTTTTACAATTCTGGTTTTTTTTGTTTGGCAGGCGCTGGGCCCTTTGGGCCTGGCTTATTTTTATTTTTGTTGACTGACCTCCCTATTTCCTCTTGACACCCCTGGCCTAAGTTTTATTATTTATTTATTTATTTCAATTTTTCTTTTCTTAAATATATTTTCTAAATACTAAAAATCATAAAATACAAAAAAATGATATATTTATATTTTGACTAATTTTATTTTTCCATAAATAAAAGAATTTTTATTTATTATACTTTATTTATTTTATTAAGTAACTCTTATAAACTTAATTAATACTATGATTTTATTTTTTCACACTATTTAAAATACATTATTTTTAATATTAAAAAAGGCCAAAAATATTTTATAATGCTATAAATATTTTCAAGATAAAAAATACCAAAAATACTTTTCTTAAACTTATTTTCTTTTGATTAATTTATAGAATTAGGGTTATTCAAAAAAATCTTTTCTTAATAAATTCAAACTTAATTAATTATTTTCTTTATTTAATTAGGTTAAGACAAAATCTTTTTTTCATGAAAACTAAACAAAATTCCTTTTCTTCACATTTTGCATCCGTGTACATTTATTCATTTTTATACTTTGTATTTATTTAAATTCCTTGTATATTCATACCAATTCAATATGGTTGTAATAGACTAATTAGGTTTAAATTCTTGCAATCTCCATTTACAAATTGTATACCCCCCCCCCCTCCCCACAAATGTTGTAATAGCGTAGAAACTTTAAAATTCCGCAATTTATCGCTTTCATATATAACATGCTAGTAATTAGGGTTTGTATGGAAAGACTAAAATCAATGCTTAGAAAACCCTAATTCAAGACAAAAAACAAGCATGAAAATAATAAATTTGCACACAAGCACCCTTAGGGTTATTCCACTTGGTTACCTTATACAAAATGACCATATTACGCATGTAAGGTATTTTAGCAAAAACAAGCAAATACAAGATCACAATCCCTCGATGATACTATCTAAGTTGCCTTACAAATGATCTTAGTCCCTAAAAAAGAATGCTAAGATACCTTGCAACATTTCTAATCATGGTTATAGGATGACCCACGCCCATCTCGTTTACATCCAAAGATAGGGTTGCTTACCAAATCAATGGTAAGACAACAATGTCAAAGGGAAAGAAAATGAACAAGAAATACATTTGTGTAGGTAGATTGGTCCTAATTACTTGCTCCATTTCAAAAAAAACATCCTTGCTATTTTCAAAAACAAACACATACACTTTCAAACATCTTAAAAACTTGAAAACATTTTCAAAAGATCAAACATCTTTGTATAAATTATTACGAACAAGAATCATTACAAATATTGCCTAAACAATGGTCTCTTTACAAAATACTTTCAAAAACCACACAAAGCACAATTTCAAACAAAAGCAAGTGGTCTAGAAATTAACTAAGAGCCCATGGAAAACCATGGATGAAAAGGGTGCTAATACCTTCCCTTTTCATAATCTACCCCCCGAACTCAGGAAACAATCTCAAAGGTCTTTCCTGTGCTTTTTCACCTTTCCTTTTGGATAAAAGAAAAGTCGGTGGCGACTCTTGCTAACCGCAACATTTGGGATCAAATGCAAAACCTTCAAGTCAGTTCTCCCACCTTATCACACCTAGAAAGATAGAATCCTGAAATGCTAGGCCCTTTTGACAAAAAATGCATTTTTGAGCACATTTGACTTTTGGCAATTTTCCAAAAATGGTCAACTTTGATAATGCATATCTCTTCCAATTTTGACCCTAGAAAGGTGTTCTTGGAATTTTTAGAAAGCTTAGGATGTCCCCTAAAGAACCATTTTGGTTTCATCTCAATTGGGTCTTCCATATTTATGTAAGAAACTTTGACCCAAAAGATGTTTTTGTTGACTTTTCAAAAGGACCTATAATGTAGAAATTCATATCTTTTTATGATTGCATTTTTTGAACTTGAGGGCTGAATATGAGTTGTAGGAAATTGAATTCCCTTAAAAATGAGCCTTGGATGAGAAATTTCTGATAAAGTATGAGAAAGTTATGCTTGGTCAAAGTTTGGTTGACTTTTCCTAAGAAACCCTAATTTAGCAACTTTTGAGTTTTGATGAATTAGGAGCATTCCTTGAGGAATTATGATCAACCCTTAATCAAATAATGGATATGACTTCAAAATGTTGATGCTGACCAAAAATCTTGAAGTTTGACTGTATGTGGGTCATAGTTGACTTTTTGACATAATATAGTCGATTCTCAAGCATCTGAGCAGTTGACTGAGCAAACTTCTTGTGCAAGGTATGAAACTTGACATGTATGATCTTGAGAACATATTAGGACCATGGAAAGGATTTTAGGCCTTTGGAGTTCACCCATCTTGATGAAAATGAAAACCTTAGTTGGAGGTTCATTGCTTTAGGAGAGAGTTTGTCTGGTCAACTCTTGGGCATACTTGAGCAAGTTGAGGGTATTCATGAGCATATGTTGAGTAAATTGGGAGGTAAAATTTTGGAATACAACAATTAGAGATTCTAGATTTTTGGACTCGGTTCTAGACAAATGGAAGGTGTTAGGCACCCCTCACCTACCTTGTTCACAAGGATACTAGGGCTAGAAGTGCAATTTTTAGGAAATAAGGTTTTAGTTTTTTATTAGGGGAACTTGCCACGATTTTAGTCGCATGCCTCTGTATCCTCTTATGAAGGATCAGAGTATCAATTTGTAGTTTGCAGTTTGATTGGTGTTTTTTATAGGATTACATAGAATTGATTTCAAATTATCCTTGAACTTTGTCTGAGTTGAAAATTGTGTGAGCGTAGACGTAGTTCGTAGTTAATTTGAAAATTACTCTCCTTAATCCTTTTTCGAAAATGATCTTGAATTTTTATTATGTTAGTAGAAAATAATTTGATGTTGTTGGTTAGTTGTTTTGAGTTTCAATTTGATTAAAGAGTATGATGAGATAAGACGCGGAGCAGGGAGTCTGATATAGTCTCCTAATCACGTGGCCAGATATTGACCACATGTCATTCGCAGAAGGTGAATTTAGTGAGTTGCGTAGATTTTAATTGTTTGATTTTGAATAATAAACCGGTAGACGATGTGTTGACTGATTTAATTTCTCAAAGATGTACATCCTATTATTTGTAGAATGTTTGAATTAATTTTGATTAATAAATAACTATTTTAATTATTATTTATTAAGAAATTTTAAAATGCAAAAATATAATTTAATGCAAAAAATGATAAGTTTATAATAAATAAATAATTCAACCAACAAACAAATTAATTAATTATAAAAATAAATTAATTGAATAAATGAGGGGTGTATACTAATTAGGCTTAATAATTCTGGGGGTCTAGAAAGTAAGACCTCAAATTTAGATATTGAATTTGCGAAAATAAATAAACTCCACATTTACACATAACCTTAACTATTTGAAAAAGAGTAACTAATTGAATTAAAAAAACATAAAGGTGAAAACTTGTTTAGAGAAAGAAAAAAAGAAAAGCAAATATCATGTTGATACTCTTAGCTTTTGAAACGTGCATTCATAATGAGTTTTTCCTTAAAACAAATAAACTATTGAAATAAATACAAGCAAATTAATAGCATTAAGGAGTATTAAATAGTAATATGACTCAATCCAAAATCAATATCATAGAACATTTACACATAACCTTAATGTAGAATCATGCTTCAATAAGTTTATGTTTTGATGATTACAAACATCATGATCAAGGCAAACGACATTATCAAAAAGAAGAAGAAAAAGTATCTACTCAAAATGTACTTTTGGCTTGCATACTAAGTTACTCCTAAATAAGACTTTGGTATTTGATCTTCATTATGGTACAAGACTCAAATTCAATATAGTATGTTACTATAGTGATCAAAATATGTCTAATATTATACATACATGTTTCATGGATTTTAATATCACTAGCATTGCATTTCCAAATCATTAAAAAAAGTTATTTTATTTTTCCATACAGTGGTAACAAGTTACAGGTTTCTGGTAACCGGTTACAGGCTTTAGCAATTCAAATTTCTTAACGTTACATGCATGGGTAACCGGTTATAGCCTTACGGTAACTGGTTGCCGCTGAAACGAATTTGAAAAACAAGATTGTTTTGAATGTTGTTTGTTTGTTTCATTTGTTCATGAACCATTGCACTTCTACACTCATTTAGAACCTTTTGAAAGGGTACAATACTTATATATAAATCAAATATTTCTGAAGTAGAAACACACACCAAATAACATCAATCACAACATACAATTCAACATTTTGTTACTCACTTTCAAAAAAGTGCATGGATTAATATTTTATCTTGCCTGAAACTTTTACTCTTACACTTTCAAATACATCATTAAAAAAGTTTCATCATATGCATTGAGCACTTGTGTAATATATTCATTGAATTATTATCTTGAAAGAGAAGAGATCAATACTTTGTAATTACATTGATTATCAACTTTCATATCTACTTCAAGAATTTGTTTCTAATCATTTTTTCAAAGTGATTGCGGTATAACCTTGTTGTCCAGGATTGTTGGAAGCAAGAGAGTATTAAGGGAGGATTGTTCTCTTTCTACTTTGTATTGGTTACTTTGTTTTTTGTTGAAAACAAGTGTGTACATTGAAGAGGATTATTCTTCATGTACTTGGTTGAATCTTAAAGGATAGTTAAAGCCTTTGATCTCCCTATAGGTTAGATGGTAAGCATCACATTTGGATGTGGATAGGCTGTTCGATAATTCTAACTAGAGTGAAATCTCTTACATGTTGGTAAGGGGACTGGAGTACTCTTGAAGTGTGAGGGAAACCAGTATAAATCTCTTGTGTTCTTTATTTTCTGTATTTATCGCTTTCATATTCATACATAAACAAGAAAATAAGAACAACATCACTTAAAAGAAAGAAAAATATACAATCCACTTTATTCAACCCCGTCTTAAGCGCACTCAAAAACCAACATTTGACATCAGAGCGAGTTAAAGTAACTTGTTCCTATTCGATCCAGAATGGATTTCGCACAACCAACTTTCAAAGATGGTGGTAGTAACAACAAGCCTCATTTGTTTTGTGGATAATACTTAGAATTTTACAAAATTTGCATGAAGGCTCATCTAGAAGCACAAGGAGAAGAAATATGGGATGCTGTCCAAAATGGTCTGTTTACTCCGGTATATGTTGTCAATGGTGTTGGAACATCAAAGCTTAAAATATCATGGGATGACGATGATAAGAGAAAGGTCCTTTATGATAAGAAAGCAACCAATCTTCTTCAAGGTGCACTTTGCATGGATGAATTCTTTTGTATTTCGGCATGCACAACGATAAAGGAAATTTGGGATACTTTGGTTGAAACTCATGAAGGAACCATTGAAGTTAAGAGGTCAATATTGAATACTTTAAGCCAAGAATATGAACTTTTCAGAATGCAGCCCCGAGAGACTATTCTCGACTTGCAAAAGAGATTCGTTCATCTGATGAACCATTTGACGGAACTCGGTAAGACTTTTACTAATGATGGATTAAATCTTAAAGTGCTTAGATCATTGTCTAGGGAATGTCAACCAAAAGTGACAGCTATATCGGAAAAGAAAAGACTTTTAAAAATGACATCCGCAGAATTGTTCGGAAAACTTCAAGGACATGAAATCGAACTTGGAAAGCTAGAACAACATGAGATTCAAGATGAGGATTCCAAAGGAGTTGCATTGAAAGTTAACTCAAGGGAAGAACGTGAGAAAGATGATTCAGAAGAATTCATGCATCTTGTAAAAAGGCTCGGTAAGTTCTTCGTTAATAATGATAAATCTTCCAACTTTTCAAAAAGCGAGAAACTTTTCAGAAAGAAAAAAGGTTCTTCATCACTACACAAAGTCAAATGCTATGAATATGGAAAAGGCGTACACATAAAGATAGAGTGCCCAAAGTTGTCCAAGAAAAATGCTTACAAGGGAAGAAAATTCTCAAAATCCAACAAGGTTTACATTGAAGAAAGTGATACAAGTTCTTCATCTGATTTGGAAAACAGCGAATGTGCAAATTTTGCTTTTATGGCATTACAACATTCCGTTGGTGAGGTGGAAGAAAGGTTATAAATTTTTATCCTAAGAAAATAGTTGCTAAAAAGAAAATTTATGTTACAAGCAACTTTCTTCCTACTTGTTTATATTATGGTATTATTGGTCACACACATAATGCTTGTTATGATCGGTGGAAATAGAACTGACTGTTTAAAGCTGGATCGCGTATGTCGCGGTAAGAAAGAGTCGCCACCATCTTTTATGTTCTCCAACATGGAAAGGACAAAAGCACTGCAAAATTCCTTATTGAGAATGTCTCTCGGTTCGGGAGGTAGATTTATAGAAAGGGAAGGTGTTAGCACCCTTTCTATCTGTGGTTATCCACGGGCTCTTAGGTACTTGCTCTTATGTTTTCAAAAGATGTTTGCTTTTCAAATGTGAGTGGGTTTGAAAAAAAAGTTTCGTTTTGAAAGATTTCTAAGTGACTCTTGTATCTGTCCTCAAGAGTGTTTGAAAAATTTATTTTGAAAACTTTTGAAAGTGTCAGTGTGAAAAGATTGTTTTTTTTGTTTTTTTGAAGAGAGCAAGTACCCATGAGTCATCCACCTACCCTAAGGAATTAGGCTGTGTAAGAGTCCTTAAGGTAGTGCCATCCCACCATTGAGAGGTAGGTAGCACCACCGTTGGAGGTGTTCGGGTCAATTCGATTGAGGGACAGCGTGGTCACCGAAGCAATAGTAGGACACCTTAGAAGTAACCCTAATGTCCTCGATCCTTTTTAATCTGAGGCAACCGTTTCGAGGCAACTGGATCTTAGACATAAGGGCGACCGCTAAAACACCCTATACTTGACGACCACTTTCGAGGCAACGAGTGAGGCGTACCCTAGAAGTGGCATGTGCATTGTGTGTTGTTTTCATGTTAACATTTATCTTGGATCATGCATTTGTGAGCTACGAGTTGTTTTTAATTATCATACATTCTTTCATGCAATTTAACAATTAGGAGTGCGGAAAATAAAGATACGGAAAGGTAAAAGCTACACTATACAAGGCGCGAGCCTATACATCGCCAAAAAACAAAGACCCGTTTTTGATAAAGTGCGGAAAGTAAAAAAAGCAATAAACCTAATTACTATTACATCCTTGGAAGCAGTTACATAATAATCAAATAAAAAAATAACGTGCGAAAGAATTAAAATCAAGATGTCCTAGGGTTTTGACCCTTTTGAGAAATTACGAGCTATTTGTCCTTTGCTTGAAATTAAATTAAAATTAAACCTAATACTAATTTAATTAATTATTTACAAGAAAGATGTTTTTTATGTTTTTGTATTTAATGATAATAAAATAAATTAAAAGTCAAAAGAAAACCCTAGTTCTAAGTTTATTTTAATTATTATAAAAATGTTAATGTTAAGCTAATTTAAAATAATTAATTAATTTACATGTTATTTACAAAAATAATAATAATTAATAATGATGATAATAAGAAAATGATTAAAAAAAAGGTCAAAACCTAATTCTATGCAATTTTATTTATTAAGAAAAAGGATTAAAATTAAAACCTAAATTAAACTAAGTTAATTTTTAGCATTTATTTACGAAAATAAGTTAATGGTGAAATTAATAAATAATTAAAATATATTTACAATTTTGATTTTTCTGATTTTTATTAGGAAAAATTAATTTGTGGTGAATTAATAATAACAACTAAAACAATTAAAAGAAATTTAAAAGAAAAGAAAATAAATTGCAAACCAAGGGGGGTAAGATGGCCCATATGGAGGTTTATTTGTGAAATTCTGGCCCAAGAACTCTAAGCCACGTTTGACTTTCATAATCATGTGCATGTTGGCTGACTGGGGAGTATCATGGACTTCATCTCCTGGCCTTCAGATTGTTGATCAAGGCCACTTGGAAAAGTGACGCGTGAGGCTTATGGTGGAACATTTGAGAGGCGCTGCACCTGAAAGCTTTAAGAAAAATATTAACAATTATATGGGGGACCTGGGAATCGAACCCAGGTCCCAATGATCATTGGACAAGTCATCCACCACCAAGCCAAATGCGTGCTTTTGTTAATATAATGGTCATTGATGATAATATATAAAAAAGCAAATAACGTTCTGAAGAAAACAAAACGCGCGCTGTTTTTGAACCCTCCAACCACATTCATCCACGTATTGTCTTCTTCATCTTTTCCTGCAAAACAAAGAACAAGTAGCGGGGGTTTTTAACCCCCACTAACTACAACCACAAATAATAACGATTAGAGTTAGGGTTGATATAAATTGAGCGCGAGGATTGGGTTGAATTCGTATGGCCTTGACGAATTCAACCATTCTTGTCTCAAGGTCCAATTTTTCCTTATTTGCAAAGCCCTAAATTTCAAGCTTCAAAACCCTAGATATCTCCAATGGTGGATTTCGATTCAGGAAGTTTCAACACAATTAAACTATCCCATTAGCTTCAGAATGTTCCTAACAACACAAACCAATCAAGAAAATGGATTAAAAACGCATGAATTATGATATGCAGATTTGGAAAATAATGCAAACCGAGTGACTTGTGTTCTTTGATTCTTTGCGTATTTGGACTTGTTCTTGATGGCAATGACTTCCTGGAGACCCAGGCAAGATGTTTGAATCAAAAAGAGGCTTTGAATTGCGCTGCAAATAAGAATTCAGTTTCACACTTTTCTTGAATTTTTTGAAATTTGGTTATGGAGTTTTAGCAGCAATTTCACGTTGTTAACACTAGGGTTGGCTTCAGCATATGTATTGGAATCAAAACTAGGGTAAATCTTGGCCCAAAAGTCCATGAAATTATGTTTTCAATATTTGATTTTAATCAAATCTTTTCCAACTTTTTTGATTGATAAAACTTGCCAAACATGGATGATTTTGCCTTTTTGATTGAGAAACGAGATTGCCAGCTTGCCCTGATCAGATTTGCTTCACAAAAGATCCAAAAACCATATCTTTTGAATTTTCCTACAATTAAAATCAATTAAATTAATTAATATTAATAAAAATTCAATTAATTAATTAAACATAAGAAAATAAATCATTTTAAGTTCAATGGGTCGTGCATAGGCTTTGGGCAAAGATTCAAGAAGGAATTTGAGGCCCATTAGTAAAAATGAAATGTTTTAGGCAAAGTTGACTTTTGAAAGTTCCCAAAAATTTCCCAACTTCTCCAATGCATATCTTGCTCAATTTTGATGCTATGAACATGTTCTTGGACATTTTGGAAAGTTCTTGAAGTCCTCTAACCAATTCCTTTGGTCCCATGTCATTTTGATTCACCAATCTCAATTTATGGTCTTTGACTTAGTGCCTTTTTGTTGACTTTTGAAAATGACCTATAATGTTGAAATTGATAACTTTTTGTGAGAGCATTTCTTGGATTTGGAATGTGAAGAAGAGTTGTAGGAAATGTCATCCCCTTCAAAATGAGCATTGGATGGGATTTTTCTGATGATCCATGAAAAAGTTATGCCTTGGTCAAATTGCAGTTGACTTTTCAGCTGTCCAAAAATAGATACCTTTGCATCTTGAGACTTTTTGAGCCATGCTTGAGGAATCATGATCAAGAATTGATCAAATGATGATTGTGGATTCAAAATAAGGTGTTGACCAAAAATTTTGACTTTTGATTGTCAAATGACCATTTTACCCCTGTAGTTGATTGTGAAGCAATTAGGGCTTTTGACTGTGCAACTTGATGCTGTGAGTCTTGAAACTTGACATATGGATGCTTGACAATGTATATAGGCATATGGGACTTGATTGGAACCTTGAAAACCTCAATTTCTTTGCAAGAACCAAAACCCTAATTTTGACTGTGTTAGGAGGCAATTGGACTGTGCAACCCTTGAGAGATTTTGAACCATTTGGAGATTGATCTTGACAAATCTTGAAGAATATGGGAGGGCAAATTTTGGGGTACAACAGTTGCCCCTGTTCAATCTTCTTAGACCTGAGGATGTAGATTGGCTTGCGTGCCTTTCGTGATCCGAAGGTGGAAGATGATTGAACACTAAAGTGCCCAGAAATTTGCACTCACATAGTAGAGTATTAGCCGCATGATGGCGGGAATGGGCTTACAGATGCCATTTGGAGAGATGATGGATAGGAGGATGGGCTTATAGATGCCATTTGGAGACTGTTGGTATGTGGATGGGCTTATAGATGCCATCTAGGTGTCGATCGCGTAAGAGATTCCTTAGCGAGAACTTGCGTACCTGAGAAAGAAAAATAATTACCTGGCCTGTTACAGGGGTTGATCTTCAAACTCTTTATGTAGATATGCCCTGGCTGGATACAGGTATCGAATCTCTAAACTCTTCATGTAGATATGCCCTGGCTGGATACAAGTATCGAGTCTACAATCAGTTACTCACAGATGTGCCCTGGCTAGATACAGGAATCAAATCTGGAATTAGTCGTCAACAGATATGCCCTGGCTAGATACAGGAATCGAATCTTCAAACTCTTCAGACGTGCCCTGGCTGGATACAGGAATCGAGTCCGGAATTAGTTGTCAACAGATATGCCCTGGCTAGATACAGGAATCGAATCTTCAAACTCTTCAGACGTGCCTTGGCTGGATACAGGAATCGAGTCCGGAATTAGTCGTCAACAGATATGCCCTGGCTGGATATAGGAATCAAATCTTCAAACTTTTCAGACGTGCCCTGGCTGGATACAGGAATCGAGTCCGGAATTAGTCGTCAACAGATATGCCCTGGCTGGATATAGGAATCGAATCTTCAAACTCTTCAGATGTGCCCTGGCTGGATACAGGAATCGAGTCCGGAATTAGTCGTCAACAGATATGCCCTGGCTGGATACAGGAATCGAATCTTCAAACTCTACAAACGTGCCCTGGCTGGATACAGGAATCGAGTCCGGAATTAGTCGTCAACAGATATGCCCTGGCTGGATACAGGAATCGAATCTTCAAACTCTTCAGACGTGCCCTGGCTGGATACAGGAATCGAGTCCGGAATTAGTCGTCAACAGATATGCCCTGGCTAGATACAGGAATCGAATATTTAAACTCTTCATACGTGCCCTGGCTGGATACAGGAATCGAGTCCGGAATTAGTCATTAACATATATGCCCTGGCTGGATACAAGAATCGAATCTTCAAACTCTTCAGACGTGCCCTGGCTGGATACAGGAATCGAGTCCGGAATTAGTCGTCAACAGATATGCCCTGGCTAGATACAGGAATCGAATATTTAAACTCTTCAGACGTGCCCTGGCTGGATACAGGAATCGAGTCCGGAATTGCGACAGTTGATAGTAATCATCTTTGTATTGACATTTTTCCTGAAAAGGCGAAACATCAGTTGTATGCAATGTCATGATGTATGAAATGCGTGATGTTCTCAAAATAAATGAGATTGTATGTTCATGATGCGTACGTGCATGCTATAATGTATGAAGATGTGATGTTTATAAATGTATTTTTGTCTAGGAAAATAAATCCTTGACGGGTGCCGGGAAGTCAAATCCTGGGCTGGTGTTGAAGAGTAGAGCTCTTTGTTTCCGCTGGGTCTGATGGTTGCAAGAATAAACTGGTAGGAGAAGATGACTCCGTTGGGGAATAGACCTGGCGAAGAGACTATTTTGCGGGTAATTACTCTGTGGGAAGAGATGCTTCGCTGAGATTTTGATGATAACTCCGCTGGGGATTCCATTGATAAGTTCTGTTGGAATTGATGAACTCCGCTGGGGATAGGAAGAACTTCACCGAGGACGATCCTTCCGTTGTAATTAGCTGAGGATAACCCAGTTATAAGCTCTGGTGGGGAATAACCTTTGAATATGGTCGGGGAGAGCGTTCGTACTCTGTAGGGGATAAGCTTCTAGAATCTACTGGGGATAAGCTTCCAGAATTTACTGGGGAGATTGATTCAACTCTCCTGGGGAGACTTCTTGAGACTGTACTGGGGAAGTGACTCCACTAGGGTGTCTGGTATTCCGCCGGGGAACAATCTTATATTAAGACTGTCGGGGATGCTTGCTTAGGAACATCTGTATACTCCGCTGGGGAATGTTGAGATCTTCGGGGGATAATCCAACTTCTTTGAGGCTGACAGTAGACTAACTCTGCTCGGGGAGAGTATTGCTGACTTGCTGGAGATACTGTGCCTTTTCGGGGCTGATGGGAGACCAACTCTGCTTGGGGAGAGTATTGTTGATTCTTGTCTTACTCTGCGGGGAGTGAAGGTATCCTGGTTACATTCTTCAGCCGAACTTACCTTGGTACCTTGGTGTACAGAGCAACTAGATCGCTTAGACAACTCATTATTGCCCCTGTTTCTAATGTCACCTGTAATTAGTCCTTTGTTTCGTATGCAAATATTTATGAGTTAGCAATTAGTGTCAAATGCATATATAAAAAATGAACATTGGACGTTCTTTGCAAAACAAAACAGAAAAAAGGGAAAATAATTGGCAATTTATCTGAAAAGTGAATTTGTATTGATTTTTGGAATTTGCCTGTAAATAGGCGTTTATGTACAAGAGGCTGTCATCCTAGTAAGAGAACACCGTCGAACAACAGATTTTATACAATTTTGTGAAAAGGAAAACAAAACAGCTATGTGAAAGGAATAATCCCACTGGGTTCCAACTCTGCTAACGCCTTTATGTCTTCAAGCGTCTCATCACTTGGCTGCTTAGTTGAAGATGAAGCTGACTGATCGATGCCGTCTGAACCTGATAGTTGATACCGGATTCTGGATGCAAGGTGATCCAATGAGACATAGTATTACGCTTTAATCCCTAACTTTTGCCTGGACCGCCCTTTCGGGTTTTCAGTCCACCGGGATACCCATTTTTGCCCAAGCTGCCTTTTCAGGTTTTCGACTTGCCGGGTGTACAGATTTTTTCATTTTTCATCCCTTATTTTTTCCCGAACCCTTTTGGTTCGCCGGGAAGCCCTTACTTTTTCCTAGGTGTGTCAACCTAGCGGGTCTTTTATTCATGCGTAGTATCTTTTTACTATGTCTGCATTGGCGGGGTGAGGAAGGTCGTCACCATCCATGGTGGTTAGAATCATGGCTCCTCCTGAGAAGATCTGTTTAACCACAAATGGCCCTTCGTATGTGGGGGTCCATTTTCCCCTGGGATCACTTTGAGGAAGAATGATGCGCTTGATTACCAGGTCCCCAACTTGATACTCTTGCGGTCTGACCTTCTTGCTAAATGCCCTGATCATCCGTTTTTGATACGTTTGACCATGACAAATAGCAGTGAGTCTCTTTTTGTCAATTAGGTTCAACTGATCAAGTCGAGTCTGGATCCAGTCATCTTCGCTCAAGCCTGCATCCTTCATTATCCGGAGAGAGGGTATCTGGACTTCAATCGGCAAGACTGCCTCCATGCCATAGACCAAGGAAAAGGGAGTTGCCCCGGTTGACGTCCTTGCTGAGGTACGGTACCCATGAAGAGCAAACGGTAACATCTCGTGCCAATCTTTATAGGTCACTGTCATCTTCTGCACAATCTTTTTGATATTCTTATTAGCTGCTTCTACAGCCCCATTCATCTTCGGCCGGTAAGGAGAAGAGTTGTGGTGCTGTATCTTGAATTGCTCGCAGAGCTCAGTGATCATCTTGTTATTAAGATTGGTACCATTGTCCGTAATGATCCTTTCCGGGACGCCGTATCGACAGATCAGGTTGTGTCGAATGAACCGTGCCACGATGTTCTTGGTTACGGTAGCGTAGGAAGCGGCTTCAACCCACTTTGTAAAGTAATCGATCGCCACCAGGATGAAACGATGCCCGTTGGATGCCGTAGGTTTAATCTCGCCGATCATATCAATGCCCCACATTGCAAAAGGCCAAGGTGCAGTCAAGACATTCAGAGGGACTGGAGGAACGTGCACTTTATCCTCATAGATCTGGCACTTATGACATATCCGAGAATGTTGGTAACAGTCGGCTTCCATTGTGGACCAGAAATATCCTGCCCGAAGGATTTTCTTTGCCATGGTATGTCCACTGGAATGCATTCCGAAGGTATCTTCATGCAGCTCTGCCATGATTCTTTCTGCTTCAGTCTTATCCACACAATGCAGTAAGGTTGAATCATGGTTTCGCTTGTATAGAATGCCATTGCTGAGGAAGAACTTTGCAGTGAACCTTCTCAGGAACTTCTTGTCATTGACAGATGCACCCTCGGGATACTCTTGAGCTTCCAAGTACCTTTTCACTTCATGATACCAAGGTTTTTCAGTTACCACCTCAGCCTCAAGATCACAGCAATATGCAGGTTCATCCAGTTTCCAGATAATGATCCGGGGAGCTTCTTTATCCCATTTGACTTTGAACATAGAAGACATCGTAGCCAGCGCGTCCGCCAACTGATTCTCCTCTCTTGGGAAGTGTTCAAAATTTATCTCCGTGAAATGGGGGATCAATGTCAACACACATTCTTTGTAAGGAATAAGATTCGGATGTTTCGTATCCCACTCACCTTTGATCTGATTGATCATTAGAGCGGAATCTCCGAAGACACTCAGAAACTTGATCCTTAGGTCAATTGCAGTTTGAAGACCCATGATGCATGCCTCATACTCCGCCATGTTGTTGGTGCAGTTGAAACATAGCCGGGCAGTAAGTGGAGTATGAGTGCCTTTTGGGGATATGATCACAGCGCCGATACTGTTACCCAAAGCGTTAGAGGCTCTGTCAAAGTGCATAGACCATCGGGATCCTTCCTCAGGTCCTTCATCCGGTCCAGGTACTTCACAATCAGTCACTACCATGATGTTCTCGTTAGGAAATTCAAAGTTCATTGACTGGTAGTCGTCTACTTCCTGGTGTGCCAAATGGTCTGCCAATACACTTCCTTTGATTGCTTTCTGAATCGTGTACTGGATGTCGTATTCTGTCAAGATCATCTGCCATCTTTCTATTCTTCCGGACAAGGCGGGCTTTTCGAATATGTACTTGATTGGATCCATTTTTGAAATCAACAGAGTAGTGTGAGTCAACATATACTGTCTCAGCCGGTGAGCAGCCCATACTAAAGCACATCAAGTTTTCTCGAGCAGTGAGTATCGGGTCTCACAGTCAGTAAACTTTTTGCTAAGGTAATAAATGGCATGCTCTTTTCGGCCAGACTCGTCATGCTGCCCCAACACACACCCTATTGAACTGTCAAGTACTGTCAAGTATAGTATTAGAGGTCTCCCTTCAACCGGTGGCATAAGAATGGGTGGTTCTTGGAGATACTATTTTATTCTATCGAAAGCGGCCTGACATTCATCATTCCAATGTACTACCTGATCTTTCTTCAGCAGCTTGAAGATTAGTTCACATATAGCAGTTAGGTGCGAGATGAATCGGGCAATGTAGTTCAGCCGTCCTAGAAAGCCTCTAACTTCTTTCTCTGTCTTGGGAACTGGCATCTCTTGTATGGCTTTAACCTTGGCAGGGTCCACTTGAATACCTTTGTCGCTCACGACGAAGCCTAGCAACTTTCCATATCTTACCCCAAAGGTGCATTTGTTTGGATTCAATCTTAGCTTGTACAACTTCAGACGGTCAAACAGCTTCTGCAGATGGTCAAGGTGTTCCTCCTCAGTTTGAGACCTTGCAATCATATCATCGACGTATACTTCAATCTCATGGTGGATCATGTCATGAAATAAAGCAACCATGGCACGTTGGTAGGTTGCCCCAGCATTTTTCAACCCAAAAGGCATGACCTTGTAGCAGAAGGTGCCCCACTGAGTAACAAAGGTAGTCTTTTCCATATCTTCAGGAGCCATCTTGATCTGATTATAACCTGAGAACCCATCCATGAAGGAGAACACCTTGTGTTGAGCAGTATTGTCAACCAGTACGTCGATGTGAGGCAGAGGGAAGTCATCCTTGGGGCTTGCCCTATTCAAATCCCTGTAATCAACACACATTCGGACCTTACCATCCTTCTTCGGCACTGGAACCACATTGGCAACCCACTGAGGGTAAGAAGTCACTGCTAGAAACCCGGCATCAAATTGTTTCATAACCTCGACCTTGATTTTCTTGGACATCTCTGGGCGCATACGGCGAACCTTCTGTTTAACCGGAGGGCAGTCTTCCTTGGTAGGCAGGTGATGAACCACAATGTCAGTATCCAACCCGGGCATGTCTTTGTAGGACCAGGCAAAGATTTCCACATAATTATGCAACATCTGAATCAACCGATGTTTCACGCTAAGCTCTAGATTGACACCAATCTTGACTTCCTTTCTGTCTGTCTCAGTACCTAGATTTACCGTTTCCACTGGCTCTTCATGTGGCTGAATGGCCCTCTCTTCCCGGAGTAACAGTCTTGCAAGCTCACCAGGAACTTCGCAAACATCTTCACCTTCGTCTTCGGCTAAGTTGATCAGATTTTCGAAGTCATAACTGGCAGTAGCAGAGTCGTTACCAGTGAGATCCAGAGTGGATTGAAACCTGTATAGGTGAGTGTGTGTAAATATAGCTGTTTTGCAATATATAAAGAAAGAAAGGGAGCACAAGATTCGAAATGTGAAAAACGTCCAATGTTTTTATTCATGATATATGGAAATGACAAGTAATAAGCCCTCACAAATGAAGCCACAGTGCCCCGGGTAAGACACCCGCCCATAAAGTTTCAAATTATTGTTCGTTACAAATTTAAAAAACAAAGGAGTTCATTACTGAGTGACAAAAGTAATAGGTACGAAGTCCTTCGCAGTCCAGTTGTTCAGTCCACCGTCGGTCGTCGGGTAGATCCAACTATCAAATTCAGATTCCTCCGCATCACTTTCAATAGGATTCACTCCCGGGTTGGTGATGAATACGGGAGGTCTTCCAATCCTTGCTTTACGTACAACCCTCTGAGCCTCTACAGCGAACCCAGCCCAAACTTGTCAGTCTTTGGAGTAAAATCAGAAAGTCTGCCCCAGTTTGCACACTCACCCTTCTCAACCACAGCCCGGGCATCCTTCAGGGAAGCCATCTTCAAAGGAGAACTATCTTCAGTCCCAGTCTCTGTTGCTGCCAATGTTGGAGGCACCTCTTCGAAGTGTTGAAAGGGGGTCTCAATGAACTCCCCGTCCATCTCTATATACCAGAATGAGTTAAGATGGATAACCATGTATTCTTCCTCCCCCTGCACTGTAACAATTTTCCCTCTGACCGGGTACTTGAGTTTCTGATGGAGAGTGGAGGTCACAGCCCCAGCCTTGTGGATCCCAGGACGACCCAGTAAACAGGAATAGGATGGTCGGATGTCCATCACATAGAATTTCGAATCAAAGACTTGAGAACCAACCCGGATTGGAATGTCTACTTCACCGTGTACCATCCTCTTCGACCCGTCAAAGGCTCGGACAATAATGTTACTAGGCTTCAACTCCAAACCCTCACAATCCAACCTGTCTAAGGCCTTTTTGGGCAATACGTTCAGCGAAGAACCGGTGTCTACCAACACATGGGAGAGAGTAGTGCCCCTGCATTCAATGGAGACATGCAGGGCATCGTTGTGGTTCTTTCCCTTGGCGGTCAGATCAGCGTCAGAGAAACCCAGACCATTATCAGCAGTTAAGTTGGCCACACAATCAGTAAATTGATCAGCAGACATTTCTTGTGGCACATGGGCCGTCTTCAGGAAAGAAATCAGGGCCTTGGCATGGGCCTCTAAACATAACAGCAGTGATAGCATAGAGATCTTAGAGGGGGTGTGCCCCAGCTGCTCAACGACGTTGAAATCACTCTTCTTGATAATCTTAAGGATTTCTTCCATCTCTTGCTGTGAAGCTTCAACATTAACAGTCTTCGGTGCCTCCGTCTGGGCAGGCATATCAGCAATCCCTTTGCCCCGAGTGTCAGATGACTCGGCAGCAGGGGTAGAAACTTGATCAGGAGGGGAAACAGGCACACTGGCAAGTGTGATAACAAGAGGCCTCTGAATAGCAGGAGATGCAATATCAGGAGAGAAGAGCCTGCCACTGCGAGTAACTTTAGCAGGACCGGTGATGTTACTGATGCCGGTACTAGTATTAAACTCTTGTTTTACTCCGAGCACATAAACATCTGCCCCATAGTGCCACGGGACAGCCTTGTCAGATTTATAGGGGAGGGGCTCCGGAACAGTAATGATGATAGGTGCAACAGACATGATTTTGACGGGCTTCCTCGGGGGAGACTTGGTAGGATTGTTGAAAATGGTGACAACGGATACTTCTTCAGTAGGAACGATAGGAACATCGATCTTCTTGAACAAGATCTCTTTGCTATCCATCAAGTTTTGGACGCCTGACCTTAGCAACGGACAACCAGCAGGTGAAACAGAACATATAAGGCAACCCTTGCTATAACCCGGAAATAAACCGGCTAGCAACAGGTTCCTCTTGACGGTCAATAAAGGAGTAACAATCTCATCCATAGAGACTATATATAGATCTTCCTCAATAGCATTTACTCCATGCTGGGGCATAGGACCAGTCACAATGTTGGGCCTTTCGGGCGCCTCAAACTGTATTTCCTTGGCATCGATAAGGTCCTGGACCTTATTCCTCAGGGCCCAACAATCATCAGTAGAATGCCCCGGGCTATCAGAGTGATAAGCACAGCGGGCGTTGGGATTGTACTTCGGAGAGGTTGTGTTTACCACCTTCGGAGCTTCTTTGACAGTTACCAAGTTGGTTGATAGCAGTTGCGGCAAGATCTGAGACAAGGTCATACTAAGCCGAGCGTATTCTCTTCTGGGTCTCTCACCCCTTGGTTGGTTAGGTTGCCGAGGAGCGGCAGCAGGCTTTGAGATCACCACCGCGTTGACAGTTTGGCGGTGTTCCGGTTTATTTTGTCTTCTGGGACCATACACAACACTGGCTTCCTTCTTGAAAGGCTTCTTTTCAGAACTTGAGGATGCACCTTTCTGTATCTTCCTCGATTTCATACCAGCTTCTATCCTCTCACCAGTCAGAATGAGGTCTGTAAACCCTGCAGAAGAATTGCCAATCAGGTGGTTGAAGAACGGCCCAAACAGGGTCCCCAAGAACATGTCCACGAGTTCACGGTCAGTCAACGGTGGCTGCACCCTGCCAACCAGGTCCCTCCACTTTTGCGCGTACTCTTTAAAACCTTCTCCCGATCCTAGCGACATACCCTGGAGTTGGGTACGTGTAGGAGCGAGGTTGGCATTGTACTGATACTGCTTATAAAAAGCAGTAGCCAAGTCCTCCCAGTTTTGAATACTGGCTCCATCCAGTTGATAGAACCACTCGAGTTGAGCCCCTGAAAGGCTATCCTGGAAGAAATGGATCCATAAGTTCTTGTCCACAGTATACGGTTGGATCTTCCACACATAAGATCTGAGATGTAGCTTAGGGCAGGAAGCCCCGTCA
Organism: Vicia faba; assembly: GCA_948472305.1. Lineage (NCBI taxonomy): Eukaryota > Viridiplantae > Streptophyta > Magnoliopsida > Fabales > Fabaceae > Vicia > Vicia faba. The sequence continues at coordinate 788,971,885 of OX451737.1, forward strand.
TACTTCGCAAAAGATGGTGCCTTGAACTTGTGTGGGATCACCACCCCATAAGATAAACCCAGATCTCCAAAATCCAACCCAGGCACTTGTTGAATTTCCATGGCACTCAGACGATCCTCTAACTGCTTGTACCTGTCTTCAGCGGGAGGGTACTGCTCCTCATTGAAATTTGTCTCGTTGTCAGAGACCACAGGACTAGGAACCCTTCCCCCTTGGGGACTGCCTTTGCCTACACAGGAAGCAACTTGGTCAGCCTCATTTTGTAGTGTATTGCCAATCCTCCGTCCAGTGTTGAATAGTACAGTTCTCTTCTTCTTCTTCTTTACCAGCAGAGCCTTCAATTCCTCTTGACCTTGGGCTAAACTCATGATCAACTCTTGGAACTGGGCGTTCTGGGCCTGAAGGGCCTTGATGGATTTCTCAGTAGATGATTCAGGATTCATGATGACTGCTGAAATAAACAGCGAAGAAAATTAAGCAACCTGAAAAGAAGAGTACCTGTGATGCATATGATGAATGGAATGCGTATGATTTATGTTTTCAAAGACAATCGGGATTCAACTTTGTAAACAAAAAGGAAGCGCACTTTATTAGATTCAAATTTGAAATTTAAATTGTTTAACAGATTGCCCTTAGGCGTTACATAAAATGGAAATACTGAAAAGGGAAATAAAAAACTGTAAAAGAACATCCAAAGCTCATCAGTGATCCCAAGGTCTCTTTTTCTCAGTACGGATGTAGTCATTCAAGGTCCGCTCGTTCTCCAACTGCTTTTTCAGCTTCTGGATCTTCAATTCCTGCTCGTTGAACTTTTCCCGATAAGAATCTCGTTCTTCTTGTAGTTGCGCCCAAGACCTCTTTAGTGTATCAACATCAGTAGGTATCTGAGGAGGGAGAACAGTTGGAGGAGCCCCGTCTCTATCAGGAAACTCAAGGATGATGGGTCTGACAGCTTCGTATGGCATACCTAACTTCTGAGCACGGATGCGGACCCATCTGTAGTAGGATTCCATAGGTAGAGAAGTCTTCGGTCCCAACTCATGTGGGTCAGCTTTGTGAATTCTGTCCCAAGCCTTGTTGAATCTACGACGCAGCTCGTCACTATCTACCTGAAACTCAAAACTGATGTGAGGTACCAGCATCTCATGAGGCCCTGCTCTTCTGGCTCTTCCAAACTGTCGGAGAGCTAGACATGGATTATAAGAGATTCCTCCTTGGGTACCAATCAGAGGAACATTAGGATATTCTCCGTAACGATCAATAACATCTACCTCATCCAAACCTCTAAGAGTCCAAATGATGTCATTATCAGTGAGAGACATTAACCTATGAGCCCAGCCTCTTCCTTCTTTGTTCTTCAGCACGAACTTAGGGAGGTGAGAAATAAACCACCTCACTAACAAAGGAGTACAACACCACAGAGTTCCTCGTCTTCGGGCAGTACGAGCATAGAGTTGTTGCAGGATATCACCCAAGAGAGTGGGCACAGGGTTCCGAGACATGAAGATCCTTATGGCAATAACGTTAATGAAGTTAATCAGGTTTAGGAAACAAAACTAGACTATAGATTAAGAGAGCCAGAATGTCTTCATACGCCCTGAAGTCTAAGTCATTCCAGAAACTGTTAGCTTTACCAATCAGAAACTTGGCCAAGAAACCCTTAACTCTACTTCTAGTCACCCAGTTGTCCATTACCTCCTTGTTGGTCAAGGGAAGGGCTGCAGCAATCTCCTCAAGCCTAAGAGTCTTTTCCCAACCAGTGAAGGGAGTCTGATCCAAGATAGGGATACCAAGCAAATCAGAGAATTCTTCCAGGGTAGGGATCAACTGGAAGTCTTGAAAGGTGAAGCAATTAAACAAGGGATCATAAAACTGGGTCAAGACACTCATCAGTTGTTGGTCCCACTTTGCAGTGACTAAACCGAGAAGAGAACCATGCCTCTGGATGAAGGAAGTGGTGTTTGGAATTCTGCTAACCAATTCTTCAAGCAGCTCAGGTGGATGAACAAAATTAAGCCGGATAGTGTTCCTTCGCACAGGCATCATGATGTCCTACAAAACAGAGCAAAGATGAAACCCTTTTGTCTTTGAAATAGGTCAGTCCTTATGCAGGATGCATGCAATGTCTATGATGGTATGATATCATGATAAAGCACACCACAAATATTCACAAAGGCAAACATGATAAGGCACACAAGTCACACAAGACAACCCTATGAGTTTAGGCCAGCATGAAGTTCAGGTACTACCCTCTTTCAATTTGTTGGTTAAGACCAGTCCTATCAAAAGTAACCGGGTTCTAGAGGATCCCAATATCACTGACTACCCTCAATCGGTCATAACTCCATCATCGCAATCTTTTCTTGTGGCCAGAACCATCGCGAGAGTTTAGCCTCAATGGGTGTAGCATACTGCTACTGTTCTATGGCCAAGTTGGGTCAATTTAGGGTTCTAAGGTCGGTTGGTGCTTAATGACTCCTCAGAAGACCCATATTCTCCTTGTTGCAACACAAGGGATATCGGTACAGACCAAGGTGCCACACCAACGTAGCCACTGCTTCACCCGTGTCGGTCTACGCCGGACAGGTCCCTCACAGCTTATGCTACCTAAAAGGGTATCCCCAGATCCGGGTTAGGATCCACGAAACTCCGATGCAATGCCCACAAATATAAAGCAATCAAAGCAAGCAATTGAAAACATAAGTATGATCTAATCCTAAGGTACACCTCACTTTTATAAAATCCCCAGCAGAGTCGCCAGTTCTGTGATCGGTGGAAATAGAACTGACTATTTAAAGCTGGATCGCGTATGTCGCGGTAAGCAAGAGTCGCCACCGTCTTTTATGTTCTCCAACATGGAAAGGACAAAAGCACAGCAAAATTCCTTATTGAGAATGTCTCTCGGTTCGGGAGGTAGATTTATAGAAAGGGAAGGTGTTAGCACCCTTTCTATCCGTGGTTATCCACGGGCTCTTAGGTACTTGCTCTTATGTTTTCAAAAGATGTTTGCTTTTCAAATGTGAGTGGGTTTGAAAAAAAAGTTTCGTTTTGAAAGATTTCTAAGTGACTCTTGTATCTGTCCTCAAGAGTGTTTGAAAAATTTGTTTTGAAAACTTTTGAAAGTGTCAGTGTGAAAAGATTGTTTTGTTTGTTTTTTTGAAGAGAGCAAGTACCCATGAGTCATCTACCTACCCTAAGGAATTAGGCTGTGTAAGAGTCCTTAACGTAGTGCCATCCCACCATTGAGAGGTAGGTAGCACCACCGTTGGAGGTGTTCGGGTCAATTCGATTGAGGGACAACATGGTCACCGAAGCAATAGTAGGACACCTTAGAAGTAACCCTAATGTACTAGATCCTTTTTAATCCGAGGCAACCGTTTCGAGGTAACTGGATCTTAGACATAAGGGCGACCGCTAAAACACCTTATACTTGACGACCACTTTCGAGGCAACGAGTGAGGCGTACCCTAGAAGTGGCATGTGCATTGTGTGTTATTTTCATGTTAACATTTATCTTGGATCATGCATTTGTGAGCTACGAGTTGTTTTTAATTATCATACATTCTTTCATGCAATTTAACAATTAGGAGTGCGGAAAATAAAGATACGGAAAGGTAAAAGCTACGCTATTACAAGGCGCGGGCCTATACATCGCCAAAAAACAAAGACCCGTTTTTGATAAAGTGCGGAAAGTAAAAAAAGCAATAAACCTAATTACTATTACATCCTTGGAAGCAGTTACATAATAATCAAATAAAAAAAAATAACGTGCGAAAGAATTAAAATCAAGACGTCCTAGGGTTTTGACCCTTTTGAGAAATTACGAGCTATTTGTCCTTTGCTTTAAATTAAATTAAAATTAAACCTAATACTAATTTAATTAATTATTTACAAGAAAGATGTTTTTTATGTTTTTGTATTTAATCATAATAAAATAAATTAAAAGTCAAAAGAAAACTCTAGTTCTAAGTTTATTTTAATTATTATAAAAATATTAATGTTAAGCTAATTTAAACTAATTAATTAATTTACATGTTATTTACAAAAATAATAATAATTAATAATGATGATGATAATAAGAAAATGATTAAAAAAAAAGGTCAAAACCTAATTCTATGCAATTTTATTTATTAAGAAAAAGGATTAAAATTAAAACCTAAATTAAACTAAGTTAATTGTTAGCATTTATTTACGAAAATAAGTTAATGGTGAAATTAATAAATAATTAAAATATATTTACAATTTTGATTTTTCTGATTTTTATTAGGAAAAATTAATTTGTGGTGAATTAATAATAACAACTAAAACAATTAAAAGAAATTTAAAAGAAAAGAAAATAAATTGCAAACCAAGGCGGGTAAGATGGCCCATATGGAGGTTTATTTTTGAAATTCTGGCCCAAGAACTCTAAGCCACGTTTGACTTTCATAATCATGTGCATGTTGGCTGACTGGGGAGTATCATGGACTTCATCTCCTGGCCTTCAGATTGTTGATCAAGGCCACTTGGAAAACTGACGCGTGAGGCTTATGGTGGAACATTTGAGAGGCGCTGCACCTGAAAGCTTTAAGAAAAATATTAACAATTATATGGGGGACCTGGGAATTGAACCCAGGTCCCAATGATCATTGGACAAGTCATCCACCACCAAGCCAAATGCGTGCTTTTGTTAATATAATGGTCATTGATGATAATATATAAAAAAGCAAATAACGTTCTGAAGAAAACAAAACGCGCGCTGTTTTTGAACCCTCCAACCACATTCATCCACGTATTGTCTTCTTCATCTTTTCCTGCAAAACAAAGAACAAGTAGCGGGGGTTTTTAACCCCCACTAACTACAACCACGAATAATAACGATTAGAGTTAGGGTTGATATAAATTGAGAATGAGGATTGGGTTGAATTCGTCTGTCCTTGACGAATTCAACCATTCTTGTCTCAAGGTCCAATTTTTCCTTATTTGCAAAGCTCTAAATTTCAAGCTTCAAAACCCTAGATATCTCCAATGGTGGATTTCGATTCAAGAAGTTTCAACACAATTAAACTATCCCATTAGCTTCAGAATGTTCCTAACAACACAAACCAATCAAGAAAATGGATTAAAAACGCATGAATTATGATATGCAGATTTGGAAAATAATGCAAACCGAGTGACTTGTGTTCTTTGATTCTTTGCGTATTTGGACTTGTTCTTGATGGCAATGACTTTCTGGAGACTCAGGCAAGATGTTTGAATCAAAAAGAGGCTTTGAATTGCGCTGCAAATAAGAATTCAGTTTCACACTTTTCTTGAATTTTTTGCAATTTGGTTATGGAGTTTTAGCAGCAATTTCACGTTGTTAACACTAGGGTTGGCTTCAGCATATGTATTGGAATCAAAACTAGGGTAAATCTTGGCCCAAAAGTCCATGAAATTATGTTTTCAATATTTGATTTTAATCAAATCTTTTCCAACTTTTTTGATTGATAAAACTTGCCAAACATGGATGATTTTGCCTTTTTGATTGAGAAACGAGATTTCCAGCTTGCCCTGATCATATTTGCTTCACAAAAGATCCAAAAACCATATCTTTTGAATTTTCCTACAATTAAAATCAATTAAATGAATTAATATTAATAAAAATTCAATTAATTAATTAAACATAAGAAAATAAATCATTTTAAGTTCAATGGGTCGTGCATAGGCTTTGGGCAAAGATTCAAGAAGGAATTTGAGGCCCATTAGCAAAAATGAAATGTTTTAGGCAAAGTTGACTTTTGAAAGTTCCCAAAAATTTCCCAACTTCTCCAATGCATATCTTGCTCAATTTTGAAGCTATGAACATGTTCTTGGACATTTTGGAAAGTTCTTGAAGTCCTCTAACCAATGCCTTTGGTCCCATGTCATTTTGATTCACCAATCTCAAGTTATGGTCTTTGACTTAAAGTGCCTTTTTGTTGACTTTTGAAAATGACCTATAATGTTGAAATTGATAACTTTTTGTGAGAGCATTTCTTGGATTTGGAATGTGAATATGAGTTGTAGGAAATGTCATCCCCTTCAAAATGAGCATTGGATGGGATTTTTCTGATGATCCATGAAAAAGTTATGCCTTGGTCAAATTGCAGTTGACTTTTCAGCTGTCCAAGAATAGAAACCTTTGCATCTTGAGACTTTTTGAGCCATGCTTGAGGAATCATGATCAAGAATTTATCAAATGATGATTGTGGCTTAAAAATAAGGTGTTAACCAAAGATTTTGACTTTTGACTGTCAAATGACCATTTTACCCCTGCAATTGACTGTGAAGCAATTAGGCCTTTTGACTGTGCAACTTGATGTTGTGAGTCTTGAAACTTGACATATGGATGCTTGACAATGTATATAGGCATATGGGACTTGATTGGACCCTTGAAAACCTCAATTTCTTTGCAAGAACCAAAACCTTAATTTTGACTGTGTTAGGAGGCAATTGGACTGTGCAACCCTTGAGAGATTTTGAACCATTTGGAGATTGATCTTGACAAATCTTGAAGAATATGGGAGGGTAAATTTTTGGATACAACACTTGTCATGCAAGAAATTCTAATGCCACTAGTGAATATTATGTGTGGGTCAAGAAAGGAACTAACCATGAATGACGCAAATCACTTTGGGTACCTAGCAAAACTTAACTTGTTTTATACGTTTGGTTGAAGGCCACTTCAAAATCTTTGATATCTTAATAAGTGGTTGATCCAAGCATATTATGGAAGTATAAGAAAATTTTCATATCTAATAGGCTAAGGGATGTGTCATATATGAGGACAACATCAAATGAAATATTCCTGGCAAGGAAAAGATAAGCACTAACTTTCATATCCAATGAAGAAGTACTTCATAATGAAGGATTAAGACAAAATCTTCTAAATGACAAGTCAACTAATATCATGTTATTCTTCTATTTTGATTATGATATTATTTTGTTTCTTTTTCTCTTCCTTTTTGCTCGTGACAAAGGGGGAGAAGATATATGTGTATTCTTTGTCTCTATCTCTTGGAGAAATTATCAATATACTCTATTGATCAAGGATAAGCATTGATCAAGGGGGAGTTATCATTAATAGGAGGAGCATATTGAATTTTCAAGCGATCCAAAGTGTTTCACATAACAAGTGTTTGTCATCATCAAAAAGGGGGAGAATGTAGAATAATGCTTCAACAAGTTTATGTTTTGATGATTACAAACATCATGATCAAAGCAAAAGGAATTATCAAAAAGAAGAAGAAAAAGTATTTACTCAAAATAGACTTTTAGATTGCATGCTAAGTTACTCCTAAAGAAGACTTTAGTATTTGATCTTCATTATGGTACAAGACTCCAATTCAATATAGTATGTTACTATAGTGCTCAAAATATGTCTAATATTATGCATACATGTTTCATGGATTTTAATATCACTAGCATTGTATTTCCAAATCATTAAAAAAAAGTTATTTCACTTTTCCATACAGTGGTAATCCTTCAACAATTCAAATTTCTTAACATTACATGCATGGGTAACCGATTATAGCCTTACGGTAACTGGTTGCCGCTGAAACGAATTTGAAAACCAAGATTGTTTTGAATGTTGTTTGTTTGTTTAATTTGTTCATGAACCATTGCAATTCTACACTCATTTAGAACCTTTTGAAAGGGTATAATACTTGTATATAAATCAAATATTTCTGAAGTAGAAACACACACCAAATAACATCAATCACAACATACAATTTAACATTTTGTTACTCACTTTCAAACAAGTGCATGGATTAATATTTGATCTTGCATGAAACTTTTACTCTTACACTTTCAAATACATCATTAGAAAAGTTTCATCATATGCATTGAGCACTTGTGTAATATATTCATTAAATTATTGTCTTGAAAGAGAAGAGATCAATACTTTATATTGACATTGATTATCAACTTTCATATCTACTTCAAGAATTTGTTTCTAATCATTTCTTCAAAGTGATTGTGGTATAAACTTGTTGTCCATGATTGTTGGAAGCAAGAGAGTATTAAGGGAGGATTGTTCTCTTTTTACTTTATATTGGTTACCTTGTTTTCAGGATTGTTGAAAACGAGTGTGTACATTTAAGAGGATTGTTCTACATGTACTTGATTGGATCTTAAAGGATAGTTAAAGCCTTTGATCTCCCTATAGGTTAGATAGTAAGCATCACATTTAGATGTGGATATGTTGTATGATAATTTTAATTATAGTGAAATCTCTTACATGTTGGTAAGGGGACAGGAGTACTCTTGAAGTGTGAGGGGAACCAGTATAAATCTCTTGTGTTCTTTATTTCCTGTATTTATCGCTTTCATATTCATACACAAACAAGAAAATAAGAACATCATCACTTAAGAGAAAAAAATATACAATCCACTTTATTCAGCTCCGTCTTAAGCGCACTCAAAAACCAACACTTAACTGTTTAAAAAAGAGTAACTAATTGAATTAAAAAAACATAAAGATGAAAACTTGTTTAGAAAAAGAAAAAAAGGAAAGCAAATATCATGTTGATACTCTTAGCTTTTGAAACATGCATTCATAATGAGTTTTTCCTTAAAAAAAATAAATTATTGAAATAAATACAAGCAAATTAATAGCATTAAGTAATATTAAAGAGTAATATGACTCAATCCCAATTCAATATCATATATCAAAATTCCATCAATGACAAGTCCTAGTCTACCTATTTATACGGTAAACAAACAAATGAATTAGAAACTAGATTTGAAATTTTCAAAGAAATTAAACTAAATAATAAAAAACACAATTTCCAATAAGAGGCAAACAATAGCAAGTGTGACTCAAAAGTTTCTCTTCATCTCTCTCAGTTACAGAGAAAAGAAAAAAATTGTAATTTATCTCTTTTACACCTCTATTCATTCAATAGATTAAGATGATTCAACAATAAAAAAACACACAGTAAGAATCAAAATATGAGAAGGAAGAGCATGAATACATACTGGCAGCGGATTTTCAGAGATCGGAGGAGGGAGTATGTCGTGATGAGTATGAAACTGCGACATTTGATACTTCGCATAGTGACCGACACCATCAATTCACCTATCCTTTCTTCTGTCATTTATTTGTCTCACTGTTTGTCATTATTGTTTTTCATTGACCTGTTTGATTCAAACCATGTGGCAAAACAAGAAAACACCAAAAGCAAAAAAAAACTCATTTTTCATGTGACAGAAGTTAGGAACATGTAGTGTTAGATTGTTGATGCTAAGAATTACTGATGAATTTAGAGGTGAATGGAAGTGAAGGTGATGTATTGTATTATCTGTGAGAATTGTTTATAAGTTTACCTTCTATAGGTGTATGCTAGTGGTGTAAAAAGGGGTTTAAAAATAATTAGGTTTATAGGCTAACCAAAAGTGTATGTATAAGACCAAAACCAAAAGTAAGGGTATGTATGTGTATTTGCAATGTAGAGATTATGATATAAACAAACATAATTTTAAATCGACAAAAACAAACATCAGAAATCATCATATGGTTTAAAAATAACTAAATCAAAATCGAAAGTTTGAAAATCAAAGAGAGGCCTCATATGAAACAGTTGGCCAAAATTTGTTGATAGAAAAATGCAGAAAAAAGGTTTAAAAAAATGTGTTGAAAAAAATGTGATGCATAGTGTAAACCGTGTGAATTGTTGATTAACTGTTGATGAATTTTTAGGACAAATAAGATTCATATTTATATACTTTAATTAGGTTAAAAAATACTAAGAGATTAAGTTATCCAAAATGTATGAAAAGCCCAAGCCTGATTTCAAAAAAAAAAGGAAAGAAAATTAGTAACAAAAAGAAATAGAAAAAATGTTGAAAAGTGCACCATAAGAGATTCAAACCCGCGACCTCATATTTGCAAGATTCATTCTTTACCAACTGTGTTATGTTACTTATTTGAAATAAAGAGCCAATTGAAAATACATGAAGACGAGTAAGTATTTATTATTTTAAAATACAAATAATTTGAAATAAATTATTATATTTTTAACTGGACTTGAGAACGAATATTTTTAAAACCCCAAAATATTAATGTAATTAAACCAAAGGAATTTTAAGTTCGAAAATAAATTTGAGGGTAGCCCTAAGGGCGGACAAATTTTAGGTATGACAATTGCCCCTATTCAGTTACCTTTCGATTGAATGGTACGAGAATGCGCAAGTCTCTCACATTCATATTAGAGGGTTATTAAATAATGGAAGACCCAAAAATTTGGACCCAAGATTTATTAAACAAGGATACGCTGATATAGCATACCTCAGAGCCCAAAGAAATAGGCAAGGATGACGATGTATCATCCTACCAGAGTTTGGATAAAGAAATATGCAAAAATGATGATGTATCATCCTACTAGAGTTTGAATAGAGAGATATGATTGAAGACTAAGTTTGACCTAGATATGATAGTGCAGATAACTCTCCAATACCTAGAAAAGAGATCGTAGTTTTTTACGTATTTACCATGACCTAGGAGGTAAACAACACAAGTTGGAAGATTATAATGATATGTTGTACAGAGTTCCAATGGGTATAAAGATTAGGAATAAATGATGATGCATCACCTTACCATCATTTGAACTGAAGTTTTGATTAGAAATTAGACACGACGTCATAGATAACTCGTCAGTATCTAATAAATTGTAGATACTTTTGCATATTTACAAAAATACAAGTTTTGAAAAAGTTGACTTACTAATGCTTGGAGACTAATATAGTAAGTTTTGATTTGATTTTATCTATTTATCACAACCCAGGGGATGAATAAAACAAATTCTGATAACACATTGCTTCCTGGAGACTGATGCAATGGATTACGCAGATTTATTTGTATATCTACCATAACCAAAGAGATAGATATTTGAAAAGCTTCCTAACAACATTGATGCATGGAGATTAATACAATAAATTATATTATCGACTTCGTCAATGTTTACTATAACCTAGGGAGTAAACAATTTGAGGATGAATTCATTTATTCATTACAATCTAGGGAATGAATAATATGAACCGGCTATTCACACATCTACCACAACCTAGGGGGTAGATGCTTGAAAAAGCTTGATAACAAAATTATTGCATGGAGACTGACGCGAAGAGTTATATGCAAATTTCACACATTACTGCATGGAGCTTGACATAATGAGCTATATTGCAAATTTCACACATTGTTGCATGGAGACTAACACAATGGGTTATATCGTAGAGGAGGAACTCGTGTATTTATCACAACCTAGGGGATAAATAAAACACGGTTTGATAATACATTGTTGCATGGAGAATGATGTAACGGTTTATGTAGATTTATTTGCATATCTATAGAAACCTAGGGGATAGATAATTGAAAAAAACTTGATAACTACATCGTTGCATGGAGAATGAGGCAATGAGTTATATCGCGAATTTCACACATTACTGTATGAATATTGACGCAATGGTTATATCGCAGAAAAAGCTATTTTTTGATGATCAAATCTTAGATAACTAGATCCAAGATGCAATATGATTTTTACTGGTTGTGTCTGTTCCCAACCAAGGTGATTGTTTAGCATAAAAATTCTAGGTTTGAAGATTGAAACCAAAGTTTCGCTGATGATTCCGGTTGTGTCTCTTCTCAATCGAGGCTTGATTAACATGATAACCAAATGAAATTGAATGTTTTGAGAGGTTCGAACTTGAAAAGTTTGAACTTGATAATTTCAAATGTAATTCCCAGAGGCTGGTGATGACTAGGCCTTGGATATCAATCATAGGTAAGGTGCCTAGTGAAAATTTGAAAACGGTACCTTTGATGGTTGTGTCCGTTCTCAACCGAGGTAGCTATAGTGATAGAAAAATGAATGGATAATGATAAGCTTGGATTTGAATTTTGAGTTCGTCTTAGCTGGTAGTCATGCCTTGGGATTTTTCGCAGTTTTCATGGGCATACATGATTGAATGTAATATATGTATGTATGTTTGATATGTTTATGCTTGATGCATGATATGTATGCTTAACATGATAATATTATGAATTGGAATGATGCGATGATTGATAAATGCAATGTCCATTTTATTTGAATTGCGGAATCAATGCCTAAGGTAGGCTACCGGCTGAGAACTGGTGATGAGGATTTAGCTTTCAAACGGAAATTAGAACACTGCTAGACGATAATAATATTTTTAAAATGAAGCACCAGACAGGAACTGGACTTTAAACCAATGTCAGTGGGTGTGATACGGTGGGAGAACTGACTTGAGGTTTTATGTTTTATCGCAAATGTCGCAGTTTAGCAAGAGTCGCCACCGACTTTTATTTTATCCAAAAGGAAAGGTGAAAAAGCACAGGAAAGATCTTTATATATGTTTTTGAGTTCGGGGGGTAGATTATGAAAAGGGAAGGTATTAGAACCCTTTTCATCCATGGTTTTCCATGGGCTCTTAGTTACTTGCTAGATCACTTGCTTTTGTTTGAATGTGCTTGTAGTGTGTGCTTTTTGAAAGTATTTTGAAAATATAGCTTTGTAATGATTCTCGATTCTATGAAAATGTATACAAAGTGTTTGTTTCGAAAATATTTCAAAATGAAAGTGATGGTGTATAAAAATGTTTTTTTGTTGTGAGCAAGCGAGTAACTGAGAGCGAACCTACCTACTCAAAGGGTCTTAGATATGATTTTCCTCCTCCTTTAGCTGTTGCTATCTTACCATCGATTTGGTAAGAAGCCCCATTGTTGGATGTGAAGTGACGGGCGTTGGGACGTTTGTATAGTCATAGAAGGAAACTTATGGGACGTTTTAGCAATGCACTTTAGGGACTAGATCGTATACCGAAGGCAACATCGAAGGTCATCGAGGGACTATGATCTTTTATCGAGGGTCTTTGCTAAAACGTCCATATTCGAGGGACATGACTATTTTTTTGATAGGCAACAAGTGAGATTACCCTAAGGGTGCATGTGTGAAAAGTGTGTTTGATTTGCTTGCACTTTTGTCTTGATTAGAGTGATCTATTTGTTAATTTTCATATCTTTCCATACACATCCTAACTACTAGTATTTACATTTGAAAGCGATCAATTGCATAAATGTAAATTCCTACGCTATTACAATATTTAGGGGATGGGGGTACAAGTTTATGAATGGGGGTTGCAAATGAAAATAAAGTCCTAAGTTACTATTACAACCATATTGAAATGCATAGGAATGTACAAGAAAATGTGAAATGGACTTGTTTTGTTTTAAGAAAATATTTTTTGTTTTTTTTTTGTTTTAAGAAATAAAATAAAGTGTGAAGGAAATACTTTTGATGTTTGCTGATTAATAGAATGGAGAGTGATAGCAAAAAATAATAAAAAAAGGAAAGAAAAAAAAGGAATCAGCGTGTTGCTGATAAAAATGAAGTCAGGGGTTCTGACCCTGGCACACTGCAAAACAGAAACCTGTTAGTGAAAATATATAAGGTCAGAGGTTCTGAACCCACTGGGAACACAATAATTTTAAGAAGTTATGACATTACTTGTAATAAAACAGACTCCAGAAACGCTGGTGCCACTGACAAAGCTTGGTCTCTCTCTCTCTCTATGCTAGTCAGAACATCTGCAATTTAGTTATTTCTTCACAAAACAGAAGACATGCATAGGACAGTTACAACAAGTGTCATAGTGTTTCAGAAATAAGAAATATCAGAACCATAAATCAGAGGCAGGTATGCCTTTGGTAATCCTCACTCTGAGTTCTAGTTTCTTCAAGAAAGTTTTGAACTGATTCAATCTCTAATTAAGCAGGCAGATGCATGAAATCTCAGAATATGTACAACATCAGAAACATGATATCTACATTGTATTTTTGAGCATGTAAATTTGGTGATGCTTAAGTAATATGGTGAGAGTCAGCAGAAACTTACCTTGCAGTTGGGAGAAATTCTGTGAATTGGAGTCAAACTCAACTCTGATGATACTCTGAAAATCCCCTTCACGTACTCAGTAAGCTAGAAGTTTCCAACTTTTGGGGATGGCAAGGGGGTGACATTCTAACTTCTTTGAATGGATGGATGGATGGAGAGTATGTAGTAGTGTGAATACATAAGTTATGGAAGTTTCTAACGTGTGAGTCAGAAACTGTATGGATGTTTTTTTTAGTCAAGAAATATTTGAGAACAAATGGAGTTTGAAAGCAACGAATCCAAAGTTAACAGTTTTTTTGTGTGTTGTGTTTACAGTTCTTGAAACTCTAGGAATTTTGGCAGAGATTCAAGGTTTTTCTTGCTCAAACTTTCGACCTCTTTTCAGTGGCCAAGGGCATTCTATTTATAGGCAAATCTTTGTGGGTTTTAAAATGTCAAGTGGCGCCAACATCATACACTAGATGCTGCCTTGCTCTTGAAGAAAGTTCAAAAAAGGTGTGATAGTTGACAATTTTTTTATCCTAGGCTGGATTAGTAAGCAGGGATTAAGGAAAAGTGAAGCCCATAAGTGAAAAGTAGCGCATGGACCCATACCTAATTCTGTACAAAGGTATTTCTATGCTACACACAGAGAGACCCTTTGGACAAAGACTCAAAAGTGGTTGTGAGCATTAATGAGCATTAAATGATGATGAGATTTGTCAACATCAAAAATCCTGTAATATGAGATTTTGCATCATTACTTAAATCTGGGCCAGAAGTTCCATTTCAGCATAGTCCAAAACAACACACCCAAGTTCTGATCTTAGTATCCTATTGCGTCAGCAAGTTCTGAGGGATCCCCAGGATTTCCAGCATGTTCTGAAAGAGCATTCAGACTTTCTATCACGCTTTACAATCTTCTGTTTTTACCCTGGCAAACTCTGACTGAGCTTGCGTAGATGCTGAAGAGCCATATTTTGACTGAAGGCTATGTGCTGAACCAAGTTTGCAGCCTCTGACTGCACCTTCCTGGAGGCTGGTTCAGAAGTTCTGAAGTGTCACTTTTCTTAAGTACTTAGAAAGATCCCAAGTATTTAGAAATTTGGCTTTTCCATAGTAAATTTGGCTTTTGAACTTTTAGATGAGACAAACTTCCTATTTCAACATGTTTTGATGAAATATGATTTTTTTGAGATTTGATTTTGATCAAAAGTCAAAGTTTGGCCTTTCAGTGTGCAAATGACCATTTTGCCCTTATGAGTGATCTTCATGAAAAAATTGTAATTTAAAGCTTGGGGTTGGAAGGAAGTAAACCTGAGGATCCAGGGTGATTTCTTGAGAAAATGAGAGGCCAAATTTTGGGGTACAACAGTTGCCCCTGTTCAATCTTCTTAAACTTGAAAAACGAGATTGACATGTTTGTCGTTCGTGGCTTGAGAGTGGAAGATGATTGAACACTAGAGTGCCCAGAAATTTGCACTCGATGATGTGCTGGTTGATTGTGTAGGGAATGGGCTTAAATATGCCATTTAGAGAGGTAATAGAATCTTGTTGGAGATGGGCTTGTAGATGCCATCCAAGAATGCTTGTTGAGATGTAATTTGTAAGTTGAACATCATAATGGCGTCCGTATTTAGAGCGTATCTGTATTGTATACAAAATTTAGTTTTGAATGAGTATCATAATGGCTTCCGTGTCTGGAGCGTATCTGAACTGTATCAGGAGGTGTCTTTGAATTAGTATCAGGATGGCTTCCATATCTGGAGCGTATCTGAACTGCATCAGGAGGTGTCTTTGAATTAGTTTCAGGATGGCTTCCGTGTATGGAGCGTATCTGAACTGTATCAGAAGGTTGAATCTGAATGAGTATCAGAATGACTTCTGTGTCTGGAGCGTATCTGAACTGTATCATGAGGTGTCTTTGAATGAGTATCAGAGTGGCTCAGTGTCTGGAGCGTATCTGAACTGTATCAGGAGGTGTCTTTGAATTAGTATCAGGATGGCTTCCGTGTCTGGAGCGTATCTGAACTGTATCACAAGGTTGAATATGAATGAGTATTAGAATGACTTCCGTGTCTGGAGCGTATCTGAACTGTATCGGGAGGTGTCTTTGAATGAGTATCAGGACGGCTTCCGTGTTTGGAGCGTATCTGAACTGTATCTGATTGCATATTGTCAATGGTAACTGTTGATCTTATGCTGAAAAGGGTAAAATGTTAGCTAAAATATAAGGCCATATTGCATGAAATGTATGATGCAATGTATTGGGTTTATTAATGTTTATGATATATGGATGCAATGTATGCGCATGTGAGCTGACTTGCTGTATTTCTGTCTGCTTGAGAAAAATAAATCCATGAATGCTGCTGAGGATATGTTGAATTTTTATGTCTTGAAGTTGAAGTACTGATGAACTTTTGTTGAGAGAAAAAGTTCTGTTGTGAGGGAAATGCCATGTACTACTTGTAAGATCTGCTTGGGGAATCCTGAGAATTTTGACGACTTCTACTGGGGATTAATTTGAAACTTTGTTCCGCTAGGGATTTAAATGATGTAGTGTAGGGGATTTCTTATGGAATAGCCTAGAGACATTTTCTTATTCTTTCAACCTATCAGTAATTATCTTTCTCATTTTGTTTATTTGTAAACAGTAATTATGTTCAAATGCATATGTTCATTAATGAATCATTGGACGTTTTTGTAAACAAAACACAAGTGTAAAGAAAAAGACAAATAGTTTTTGCACTTTAAAAGGGGAATTTTTGTATTGACTTTGAATAAATATTTTGTACCAAGGAGACAAACATTCTAGTAAGAGAATGTCGTCGTAAACAAGAAACATTTAATACAAAGAAAGATAGCTATGTGTAATAATCCCATGGGGTTCCCATTTTGTTATAGCCTTCGTATCTATGAGTATCTTGTCTACTTGCCTTATCTGAAGATAATTGAATTGATCAGAAACTCTGAGTTTGTCAGCGGAAGCCAAAGGTTGTCCGTCAAATGATCCGACGGGACATAGTCATACGCTTTTATTCCCTAACTTTTGCCTGGACCGCCCTTTCGGGTTTTCAGTCCACCGGGAAACCCTTTTTTGCCCAAGTCACCCTTTCGGGTTTTCAACTTGCCGGGTATATAGATTTTTTATTATTTTATCCCTAATTTTTCCCGAACCTTTTGGTTCGCCAGGATGCCCTTGTTTTGCCTAGGTGTGTCAACCTAACGGGTCTCTTATGCGTAGTATCTTTTGACTATGTCTGTGTTTGCAGGGTGTGGCAAGTCATCGCCATCCATGGTGGTCAATATCATTGCTCCACCGAAGAATATGTTTTTGATTACAAATGGTCCTTCATAGGTTGGAGTCCATTTGCCCCTAGGATCACTTTGTGGCAAGATGATACGCTTGATCACTAGATCCCCAACTTGAAATACTTGGCGTATGACTTTCTTGTTGAAAGCCTTGATCATCCGTTTTTGATACATTTGACCATGGAAAACAACAGCGAGTCTGTTCTCATCAATTTAATTTAGTTGATCAAGTTGAGTCTGGATCCAATCGTCTTCGTTCAAGCCTGCATCCTTCATAATCCTCAGAGAGGGGATCTGAACCTCAATAGGTAAGACAACCTCCATGCCATAAACCAAAGAATAGGGTGTTGCCTCGGTTTACGTGCGAGCCGTGGTGCGATAACCGTGGAGAGCGAATGGTAGCATCTCATGCCAGTCTTTGTATGTGACTGTAATTTTCTGTATGATCTTCTTAATGTTTTTATTTGCAGCTTCGACGACACCATTCATCTTTGGCCGATAGGGAGAAGCATTGTGATGCTGGATTTTGAATTGCTCGCACAAGGCAGTGATTATAATGTTGTTCAGATTTGTACCATTGTCAGTGATGATCCTTTCCGGGATACCGTACCGGAAAATAAGGTTTTGCTTGATGAAGCGGGCAACAACATTCTTGGTAACGGAGGCGAAGGAAGCTGCTTTGACCCATTTTGTAAAATAGTCAATGGCCACTAGGATGAAGCGGTGTCAATTGGAGGCTGTAGGCTTGATTTCTCCAATCACATCAATTCCCCACATAGCAAAGGGCCAAGGAGCCGTCAAGAAATTCATAGGAACTGGAGGCACGTGCACCTTGTCAGCATAGATTTGACACTTATGGAAGGTCCGAGAGTGTTTATAGCAATATGCTTCCATGGTAGACCAATAATAGCCTGCCCATAGGATTTTCTTCGCCATCGTATGCCCACTGGAGTGAGGGCCAAAAGTACCTTCATGTAATTCAGCCATGATTTTTTCAGCTTCAACCTTATCCACACACCGAAGCAAAATAGAGTCATGATTGCGTTTGTACAGGAGGCCATTACTAAGGAAGAATTTAGCAGAGAATCTTCTTAATAACTTCTTATCATTAATTGAAACTCCATCTAGATATTCTTGAGCCTCGAGATACCTTTTGATTTCATGAAACCAAGGCTGGTCCACTACTTCTTCAGTATTAATCTCGTGACAGTGTGCTGGTTTATCCATTTGTTCGATGATGATCTGGGGGGCCTTGTTATCCCAATTAAGTTTAAACATAGATGACATTGTGGCTAGAGCATCTGCTAGTTGATTTTCTTCTCGCGGGAAATGCTCGAAGGTAATCTTCTCAAAATGTGGTAGCAATGTCAAAACATGTTCTTTGTAAGGGATAAGGTTTGGGTGCTTAGTGTCCCACTCCCATTTGATCTGAATGATGACCAAAGCTGAATCTCCAAACACGTATAAGGATTTGAACCCCAAGTCTATGGCAGCTCTGAGACCGAAGATGCATGCTTCATACTCCGCCATGTTGTTCGTACAGTTGAAGCAAAGTCTGGCAGTAAAGGGAGTATGACACCCTTCTGGAGATATGAGTACGGAGCCGATACCATTACCGAGTGTGTTGGATGCCCCATCAAAGAACAAAGTCCATTGGGATCCTTGTTCAGGTCCGTCATATGGCCTGATTTTTTCACAGTTGTCTAATGTCATGATGTCTTCATCCGGGAATTCAAACTTCATGGACTGATAGTCTTCTACAGCTTGGTGAGCAAGATGATCAGCCAATACAATCCCCTTTATAGCTTTTTGGGTAGTATACTGTATGTCATACTCCATTAGGATCATCTTCCATCTAGTTATTCTCCCAGAAAGAGCAGGCTTGTTGAAGATATATTTTATCAAATCCATCTTAGATATCAATAAGGTAGTATGAGTCAGCATTATTGTCTTAGCCGGCGAGCAGCCCATGCCAGAGCGCAGCAAGTTTTCTCGAGCAGTGAATATCTGGTTTCACAGTCGGTAAACTTTTTGTTCAGGTAATAAATAGCGTGCTCTTTTCAGCCAGACTCGTCATGCTACCCCAATACACACCCCATTGAGTTTTCTAAAACAGTCAGATACATGATCAATGGTCTTCCATCGAATGGTGGTATCAACATAGGAGGCTCTTGTAAGTATTCTTTGATTTTGTCAAAAGCAACTTGGCATTCATCATTCCATCTGACTACTTGATCTTTCTTCAATAGTTTGAAGATTGGCTCACAAGTAGCTATTAAGTGAGAAATGAATCTGGCAATATAGTTCAAGCGTCCCAAGAATCCTCTGGCTTCTTTCTCAGTACGAGGAGCAGGCATCTCTTGTATTGCTTTAACTTTGGCAGGATCGACCTCAATACCTTTGTTACTGACGATAAAACCTAGGAGTTTACCAGACCGTACTCCAAATGTGCACTTGTTTGGATTCAACCTCAGCTTATACTTCTCCAGTCTCTCAAACAACTTTTGTAAGTGATCTAGGTGTTCTTCTTTCGTTTGTGATATGGCTATCATATCGTCTACGTAGACCTTTATTTCATGATGTATCATGTGGTTAAATAAGGCTACCATGGCGCGCTGATAGGTTGCCCCAGCATTTTTCAATCCGAATAGCATCACCTTGTAGCAGAATGTGCCCCACTCTGTGATAAATGTAGTTTTCTCCATGTCCTCAGGTGCCATTTTAATTTGGTTATAACCTGAGAATCCGTCCATGAAGGAGAATACTTTGTGTTGTGCAGTATTGTCAACCAGGATATCAATATGGGGGAGTGTAAAATCATCTTTAGGGCTCTCCCTATTCAAATCTCTATAATCCATGCACATTCGTACTTTGCCATCTTTTTTAGGTACGGGAACAATGTTGGCAACCCATTGAGGATAGGAAGTGACAACCAAGAATCCAGCATTGAATTGCTTTATGACCTCCGCTTTAATCTTTTCTGACATATCAGGTCTCATGCGGCGAACCTTTTGTTTGACTGGCGGGCAGTCTTCTCTAGTAGGCAGACGATGTACCACGATGTCTGTATCAAGTCCTGGCATGTCTTCATATGACCAGGCAAAGACCTCAACATAGTCATGTAACAGCTGAATTAGGCGCTCTTTGACACTGGGTTCCAGATTGGCACCCACCTTGACCTCTTTTTTATCCTCTTTGGTACCCAAGTGGATTGTATCCACCGGTTCTTCATGAGGCTGAATGGCTCTTTCCTCTTGTTGTAGCAGTCTGGAAAGTTCCCCTGGTACCTCACAATCTTCCTCACCTTCGTCTTCGGCTTGGTAGATTAGATCCTCAGAGTCACAAAAGGCCATAGCAGTATCGTTACGCATGGGATCCAGAGTGGATGGGTACCTGCATTTGTGAGTGTGTGTGTAAGGGTATAGCCATCTTTTAAAAGAAAAATAGATGTAAAGGAAAAACAATGAGCACAAAATTTTGTATGCGAAAAACGTCCATGATTAATTGAATGTCATATGAAGATGAAATAACAACCCTTACAAATGAACCATTATGCCTCGGGAAAGATACAAGGTTTTAGGAGTGCGGATTTTTTGTGAATATTACAGATCCAACAACAAAAAGAAAAGATAAATTACTGAGGGATGAAAGTTATTGGGACAAAGTCTCTGGTCTCCCAATTGCGGAGTCCTCCATTGATAGTTGGAAAGATCCAATCCTCCAAGTTGCAATCCTCTTCACCATCTTCTACCGCGTTGACCTCTCGGTTGCTAATCTTCAAGGGTGGCTCTCCAGCACGGGCACGACGTACAACCTTTTGAGCACTTGAAGTGAAACCTAAGCCAAACTTGTCAGACTTATACAGGATATCTGGAAGTTGCCCCCAGGTGGTGCATCTACCTTCTTCTACTACTACTTTGGCGTCCTTCAGAGATGACATCCAGAGTGGAGGTCTTGTAATCTTGGGAATTTGGGGCACAATCTTGGTCACTGCAATCTCTTGGGGGACCTCTTCGAAGTGTTGAAAAGGAGTTTCAATGAATTCACCATCCAATTCCACATACCGAAAGGAATTGAGATGGCTAATCATGTATTCTTCCTCTCCGTGGACAGTTATAATCTTTCCTTGAGCCAGATATTTCAACATCTGGTGAAATATAGAGGTGACATCACCAACATTATGGATCCATGGCCGTCCTAGAAGACAGGAGTAAGAGGGGCAGATGTCCATTACATAAAAGGTTGAATTGAAAGTTTGAGTTCCAACCTTTATGGGGATATCTACCTCCCCGTGTACCATCCTCTTTGAGCCATCAAATGCTCTTACTATTATGTTACTTGGCTTCAACATCAGTCCTTCGCAGTCAAGTCTGTCAAGAGCTTTCTTCGGAAAAACATTCAAAGATGAGCCAATATCCACCAAGACATGGGCCAGAGTTGTGCCCCTATATTCCACAGAAAGATGTAATGCCTCGTTGTTCTTTCTTCCCCTTGGTGTCAAATCAGCATCCGAGAAGCCTAGGCCGTTATCCGCTGTCATACTGGCCACACAATCTTGAAATTGGTCAACAGATGTCTCCTGAGGCACATGTGCTTTTTTAAGGAACTTCACCAAGGATTTCGCATGTGCCTCGGAACACAGTAGTAATGCTAGCATGGAGATTTTGGAGCGTGTTTGCCATAACTGTTTGACTACGTCGTAGTCGCTCCTCTTTATAATTTTTAAGATCTCCTCCATTTCTTTCTTGGAAGCTTCAGGAATAGTCAGTGATTGAGCCTTCGTCCGGACAGGCTCTACTTGAATACTTTTTCCTCGGGTTTCAGCAGCAGGAGGGTTGGTAGGAATGACAGCAGGGGTTGTAACGGCATCATCAATAGGAGCACTTGCAGAGATGATTAATGGTACGAGAGTAACCTTTGGAACAGCCACGGGTCCAAAAACTGCCTTTGGGGGGGCAATCTCTGGAGAAAAGATTCTACCGCTTCAGGTAATTTTACTGGTTCCGGCAATATTGCTAATGTTGGAATCTTCTTCTTCAGAGTTTATCTCTTCGGCGGCCAGCCCATCTTGTTTGATTCCATGGTAGTAAATGTCCCCACCGTAATTCCATGGCACAGTCTTGTCTGATTCATATGGGACTAGCCCAAGCATTTTGATTATTAGAGGAGTTGCTTTCGGAACCGATGTAATTCTAACAGTTTATTGGAAACCCTGGAAGAATTGGCGGATATGGTAATGATTGAAACATCTTCAACCGAAACAGGTGAAACAGGAGTACTTTCAAAAAAAATCTCTTTGTTGTCTATCAAGCGTTGAATGCCTATTTTCAACAAAGGGCAATCAATTGGTGAGGATAAGCAGAGGTTGCAAACTTCATTACATCCCGGGAACACACCGGCTTTTAACAAATTTATCTTAATGATTGGAAGTGGAGTCACGAATTCATCAACCGTGGTAACAAACAAATCTTCTTCAATATCATTGGTGTTGTGACCATGTCTGGACATGGGAGCAAAGATAACATTTGGCTTCTCGGGCGCATCAAAATCAATTTCTTTTGCTTCAATGAGATCTTGTATTTTGTTTTTTAGGGCCCAATAATTATTAGTATCGTGACCAAGACTTTCAGAGTGATATGCGCAACGAGCATTGGGGTGATAATTAGGGGATGTCGTGTTGGGATTTTTCGGAGCTTCCTTCCGGGTTACCAAATTGGATCTCAACAGATGCGGTAATACTTGAGACAGAGTCATGTTGATTTTGGTGAATTGTCGAACTGGCCTCTCCACCCTTGGTTGTTTACTTCTTTGTTGATCAGACGTAGGCTTTGGAATCATAACAGCCCCTACCATTGGTCGGCGCTCGACTCTCTCTTGGTTTCTTTGTGGATAAACAACAGATACCTCTTTCTTACCGATAAAAGGCTTCCTCACAGCTGTAGAAGAAGACGAATCCTTCTTAATCCTTCCATTTCTTATGCCATCTTCCACCCTTTCTCCGGTCAGTATTAACTCAGTAAATCCTGCAGACGAGCTTCCAATTAAATGGTTGAAGAAAGGGCCCGACAAGGTGCCTAGAAACATATCTACTAATTCTCTGTCGGATAGAGGGGGTTGTACCTTTCCTGCGAGATCCCTCCATTTTTTAGCATAGGTTTTGAAACCTTCATCTTTTCCCATTGACATGCTTTGTAACTGCATTCTAGTCGGAGCCAAATCAGCATTGTATTGATATTGTTTGTAGAAAGCGGCGGCCAACTTTTCCCAATTGCGAACATTGGTCCCTTCCAATTGATAGAACCAATCCAACTGCGTCCTAGATAAGCTCTCTTGGAAGAAATGCACCCACAGATTCTTGTCATCCATGTGGATTTGAATCTTTCTGACGTATGATCTTAGATGTAGCTTCGGGAAGGAGACACCGTCGTATTTGTAGAAAGTGGGGACCTTGAATTTTTGTGGGATGACGACCCCTGAGATGAGTCCTAATTCTTCAAAGTCCAAACCGGGTACCCTCTGAATCTCCATAGCATTCAAACGATCTTCTAGCTGTTTGTATTTATCATTGACAGGAGGATATTATTCCTCAGAGTAATCAGGCTCTTCCTCTCCCTCTTCCTCGGATGCTGAGTCGTTGTTCACTTCCTGGGCTTGATTATCCCATTCGCCTGATGATGTCGCAAAGTCCAAAGTTCGTCTGGTTTGTCCTTTAAACCTTATCCCCATGATTACAACACCAGTTGATTTCTTCACTTTCTTCTTCTTCTTTTTGGTCAACAGAGTCTTCAACTCCTCTTGTCCTTTTGTCAGAGCCAAGAGCATTTGTTGAAATTGGGCGTTCTGCGCCTGGAGATCTTTCACAGTATGTTCAACATCCATCTCACTGAAATAAACAGTAGAAGGATAAGGTGACCTGTATGATGTTATGATGAATGATATGTGCATATGCAATGTTTTCAAGGATTTCAAAGATTCAAGTTCGTTTTAGACAAAAAGAAACACACGTTATATTAATAAGATAAAGTTTGAGTACATCAATGCCCCTTGGGCACAATAATACAAAACTCTAAGATAAAAAAGTAGTGTGCATCCTCTTTGGTGCAATGTAGGCATTTAGAGTCTGCTCCTCATAAAGTAGCCTAGTGAGTTCCAAAACCTTCTTCTCGCTTGCGTAGAATTGGGCTTCGAAAGTATCTCACTCTCCTTTGAGCTGTATCCACCTCTTTGTAGGTCTTCAAGAGATGTGGGCATGTCAGGATGTAGGATAGTGTATGGAACTTCTCCCTCCTTAACAGGCTCAATGATCACCATGAGGATGGAAGGTTAAGGCATCATAAGACTTTGAGCATGGGTTCGTACCCATTTGAGGTAAGGCTCAAGAGGGATGGAATTCTTGCGCCCCAAAGTCTTTCTATCTACCTTGTTTAGAATCCTCCAAGTTTGAATGAATTTTTGGCAAAGAACTTGATCGTCGTTGTCATAGTCGAATACCAATCCTTGAATCAGCATCTCGTGCGGGCCATCCCTTCGGGCATAACCAAACTTCCTTAAAGCTAAGCATGGGTTGTACGTGATGCCTCCCCTAATACCAAGTATAGGGACATTAGGTAATTCCCCACAACGGTTAACAATGATAACATTCTCTTTGGATCGGGAGCACCAATGAATGTATCAATGTTTGAGCGTCATTAACCTTTGTGACCACCTTGAACCTTTCTCATTCTTTAAGACTATTTGGGGAAGATGAGAAATAAACCACATTGCCAGGAGAGGAGTGCAACACATAAGGACACCTCTTTTCCTCATTGTACGAGTGTGAAAAGAGTGTAGGATATCCCCTAGCAATGTAGGCACCGGGTTGCGTGACATGAAGATTTTGACGGTGCTCACATCTATGAGTTGGTCAGGATTGGGGAACAAGACCATCCTATAGATAAGGAGAGCCACAATTTCCTCAAAGGCTTACAAGTCTAAGGAATTCCAACAGCTTTGGGCTTTCTTAAACAAGAACTTTCCCAAGAAGCCTTTGACACCACTCCTAGTTTCCCAATGAGTTGTGACATCAGATGAGTGCAAGTGTAGAGCTTGAGCAATCTCTTCTGGCTTTGGGTCTCTTTCCGTACTGTTGAAAGGTAGTTGATTGAGAATGGGAATCCTCAGGAGTTGAGAGAATTCTTCCAAAGTAGGAACAAGTTGATAGTCGGGAAATATGAAGTAATGGTGCAAAGGATCAAAGAACTGAAAGAGCACCTTCAACAAATCCTCATCAGTGTTGGAGGTGACCAAGTTGAGAAGACGACCATGTCTCTCGGTGAACGGAGAATTCTCAGGGATCCTTGAAGCTAGCTCCTTAAGTTGTGGAGGAATTCTTACAAGGTTGACTTGGATAGTTTTCCTGCAAAGTGAATCCATATCCTACAAAACAAGAACAAAGTTGAATCTCCAAAATCCTTGAAATGGTTAGTGAATGCATATGATATTCATGATGACCATGATGTTATGTACAAGTATGCATATACAAGCAAAGCAATCAAGTTCTTAGTTTTAGTTTTGCATGGGGTTTTATAGGTAAGTACCCTCTTGAAGTTTAGTTGGCTTAAACCTGTCCTAATAATAGTAACCGGGTTCTAAGGAGCTCAATATCACCAGATTGTTTCCTTGGTCATTATTTTAGCTCAAAACTCTTTAATGGCAACTGAGATATCCCAAGAAACAAAACCTCAATGAGTGTAGTATCGAGTATCTACCAACTTCGGACTGCACCAAAGCCGATCATCTCACTACATCCTAAAGGCCAAGTTGGTCAAGTAAAGGGTTCTAGAAGTTCATTAGTGTTTCACGACATCACTCAGCGGCCCCGTATCCTCTTTGATTAACTCAAAGGCTACCGGTACCCAAAAATATGTCACACTAATATACCTATTGCTTAGACCATGTCGGTATACCCCGCACAGTCTCCATAATGTAATACTATTTACCTATAATGTATCCCAAATCCGGGTAGAGGATTTCAAACCCAAACAAAGAACCATAATGTAAAGCAAACAAGTCAAACAAAAATGAGCAAATAAATGTGATCTATCCCTAAGGTAACCCCACTTTTAAGCTATTCCCCAGCAGAGTCACCAGTTCTGTGATACGGTGGAAGAACTGACTTGAGGTTTTGCGTTTTATCGCAAATGTCACGGTTTAGCAAGAGTCGCCACCGACTTTTCTTTTATCCAAAAGGAAAGGTGAAAAAGCACAAGAAAGACCTTTAGAGATGTTTTTGAGTTCGGGGGGTATATTATTGTTGTACCCCAAAATTTGACCTCTCATTTATTAAGGCTTTTCTCACAAGGCTTCTTTGACTCAAGACAAGATTACGGTTTGGTCAGCTCAAGACACCTCATCTTGCACTGATAACCCAAATTTTGGGTTTGAGTTTGCACAAGTATTTTTGGACCATCAATGCTTCATGTGACTTTCATACATCATTTTGGACCCCTAATATTGCTCATGATAAGTTTCAAGCCTTGGATTACACTTTTGCTCAGTCAATTGGACAGTTGACCTAAAAATCATCTGTATTAGGGAAAAAGTCAACCATGGCCAATTTATAGTCAAACTTCATAATTTTTTATCCATATCAACATTTTAGACTCATATGTACCATTTGATCAAGTTTGCATTACAACTCCTCAAGAAATTTGATCAAATCATTAAAAGGGCAAAATGGTCAAAATTAGGGTTTTGACTGAGAAAGGGCAATTTCTGATTTTTAACCTAACCAATGACCAATTTAGTTCAAGTATGATTTCAAAGATTCAATGGCATCATCTTGACTTAAATACATGGCTCAAAACATTTCAAATTCATTGGATTGACAGATGAAATTTGCAGTCAACTGATCAAAAGTCAACTGTATACTGAAAAGTCAAACTTTGACTTTTTTTTCAAAATCAAGTACCAAGAGTCATAATTCATTAAGACATGTCAAAATATGAAACTTGTTCACCAAGAAAACCAATTTTGAAAATTAGGGTTTTGAATTTGAAATTTTTCTAACTTAGAAATTTTCTAAGTATAGAAAATTTTCTTATTTTTTCTCAACTTTACACCACTTTTTCACCATGATGCATATTGATTCAAAGAAAGTTCCCAACATGAAAGTTGTAGATCTCCATGAAATATACAACTTTAATTCACAAAGCCTTCCCTAAAGATGCTTGGATCTTAAGTTATAAATTTGTGAATACATGGTCATGAACTTCTTAACTTAGTGAAATTTTGCCCTAATTTAGGCAGGTTTTGGACCCAACTTCATGGAAACTTTTCACCTAGTTCCAAGATGTATATCAAAATGCATTTCAAATATGGATTATAGATCACATTTCAAGCTTTCCAAAATGTCCAAGAACTCTCCAAGATCATGTTTGAGTAGAGAGAATCGAAGAGAGGAAATTGGCGTTTTCTCACTTTTTGTTCAAGCCATTTCATGAAGAACCAAGTTGCAAATCAATCATATGATGGCTATTTCATGATGTACAGGTCCTAAACTTGTTCCACACTCCTTAATTAAATGCTTACTCAGTTGAAAAAGCCTCTATCCATGCTTTTGAACCTTTATCCAACTTGTAATTCCATTTATGGCAAAAAGGTTCCATTGCCATTACATTGCCAAAACATCTTTTCTCACATGTAAATTGCATTACATTTTAAATATTGTATTATATTTATCTTAATTCGCACAAATTCGATTTGGTTGTAATAATTTCTTTAGCTTTATATTCTTGCAAAATCCCCATTCAAATTTGTATTCCCCCTTCCCATAAATTGTTGTAATAGCTTAGAAATATTTACATTACGCAATTTACCGCTTTCATATGCCATGATTAGTAATTAGGGTTTGTATGACAAGAAAAAAACAAAGCAAAATAGAATACTCTAAATACAAGACAAAATCAAAGCATGAAAATGATACACTTTGCACACAAGAACCCTTAGGGTTTCTCCCACTTGGTTGCCTAAAACAAAAATGACCATGTTACGCATGTGAAGTATCTTGGCAAAACAAAACAAATTTAAGATCATAGTCCCTCAATGACGCTATTCAAAAGTTGCCTTACAAAATTATCTTGGTCCCTCAAAAATGCTAAGATACTTTGCAAACCTTGTTAATCATGGCTATACGATGACCCACGCCCGTCCCGTTTACATCCAAAGATAGGGTTACTTACCAAATCAATGGTAAGCCAACAATGCCAAAGGAATAGAAAATACATAAGAAAGACATTTGAGTAGGTAGATAGCTTCTAGTTACTTGCTCCATTTCAAACAAAATCCTTGCTATTTTCAAAAACAAACACACACATTTCAAAACATCTTATGATCATTGAAAACATTTTCAAAAGACAAACATCTTTATATACATTCTTACGAGCGAGAATCATTACAAAGATTGCCTAAACGAATGGCCTCTTTTACAAAATACTTTCAAAACCACACCAAACACCATTTCAAACAAATCAAAGCAAGTGATCTAAGCAAGTAACTAAGAGCCCATGGAAAACCATGGATGAAAAGGGTGCTAGTACCTTCCCTTTTCATAATCTACCCCCCGAACTCAAGAAAACATCTCAAAGGTCTTTCCTGTGCTTTTTCACCTTTCCTTTTGGATAAAAGAAAAGTCGGTGGCGACTCTTGCTATCTGCGACATTTGCGACAAAACGCAAAACCTCAAGTCAGTTCTCCCACCGTATCACAGAACTGGTGACTCTGCTGGGGAAAATATATAAAAGTGGGGTTACCTTATGGTTTAGATCACATTTATTTGCTTACATTGTTTGACTTGTTTGCTTTACATTATGGTTTTTTGTTTGGGTTTGAATCCTCCACCCAGATTTGGGGAAACATTATAGGTAAATAGCAATACGTTGTGAAAACTGTGCGGGGTATACCAACATGGTCTAAGCAATATATATGTTAGTGTGACATATTTGTGGGTACCGGTAGCCTTTGAGTCAATCAAAGAGAATACGGGGCCGCTGAGTGATGTCATGAAGCACTAATGAACTTCTAGAACCCTTTACTTGACCAACTTGGCCTTTTGGATGTAGTGAGATGACCGGCTTTGGTGCAGTCTAAAGTTGGTAGATACTCGATACTACACTCATTGAGGGTTGGTTTCTTGGGATATTTCGATTGCTATTAAAGAGGCTTGAGCTGAAACAATGACCAAGGAAACAATCCAGTGATATTGAGCTCCTTAGAACCCGGTTACTATTGTTAGGACAGGTTGAGCCAACTAAACTTCAAGAGGGTACTTACCTATAAAACCCCATGCAAGCCTAAACTAAGAACTTGTTTGATTTGCATGTATATGCATACTTGTACATAACATCATGGACATCATGAACATCATATGCATTCACTAACCATTTCAAGGATTTTGGAGATTCATCTTTGTTCTTGTTTTGTAGGATATGGATTCACTCCGCAGGAAAACTATCCAAATCAACCTTGTAAGAATTCCTCCACAACTCAAGGAGCTAGCTTCAAGGATCCCTGAGAACTCTCCATCCACCGAGAGGCATGGTCGTCTACTCAACTTGGTCACTTCCAACACAGAGGAGGATATGATGAAGGTTCTCTTCCAGTTCTTTGACCCTTTGCATCATTGCTTCACATTTCCTGACTATCAACTTGTGCCCACTTTGGAAGAATTCTCTCAACTCTTGAGGATTCCTATTCTCAATCAACTACCTTTCAACAGTACAGAAAGAGATCCAAAGCCAGAAGAGATTGCTCAAGCCCTGCACTTGCACTCATCTGATGTCACAACTCATTGGGAAACTAGAAGTGGTGTCAAAGGCTTTTTGGAAAAGTTTCTGTTTGAGATAGCCCAAAGCTGTTGGAATTCCCTAGACTTGCAAGCTTTTGAGGAGATTGTTGATCTTCTTATCTATGGGACAATCTTGTTTCCCAATCCTGACCAATTCATAGATGTGAGCGCTGTCAAAATCTTCATGTCACGCAACCCGGTGCCTACATTGCTTGGGGATATCTTACACTCTTTTCACACTCGTACAATGAGGAAAAGAGGTGTTCTTATGTGTTGCACTGCTCTCCTGGAAAGATGGTTTATTTCTCATCTTCCTCAATCAGTCTTAAGGAATGAGCAAGGTTTGAGGTGGTCACAAAGGTTAATGACGCTTAAACATTCAGATATTCATTGGTGCTCTTGATCCAAAGAGAATGTTATCATTGTTGACTGTTGTGGGGAATTTCCTAATGTCCCTCTACTTGGAATTAGGGGAGGCATCACCTACAACCCGTGTTTAGCTCTAAGACAGTTTGGTTATGCCCGAAGGGATGGCCCACATGATATGCTGATTCAAAGCTTGGTTTTCGACTACGACAACGATGATCAAGGACTTCGCCAAAGATTCATCCGAGCTTGGAGGATGCTAAACAAGGTGGATAGCAAGACTTTGGGACACAAGAATTCCATCCCTCTTGAGCCTTACCTCAAGTGGGTACGAACCCGCGCTCAAAGTCTTATGATGCCTTATCCTTCCATTCTCCCGGTGATCATTGAGCCTGTTAAGGAGGGAGAAGTTCCATACACTATCCTATATCCTGACATGCCCACATCTCTTGAAGACCTACAAAGGAATTGGATACAACTCAAAGATGAGCGTGATACTTTCGAAGCCTAATTCTACGCAAGCGAGAAGAAGGTTTTGGAGCTCACTACGCTACTTCATGAGGAGCAGACTCTAAATACCTACATTGCACCAAAGAGGATGCGCAATATCTTTTTATCTTAGAATTTTGTATTATTTTGCCCAAGGGGAATTGATGTACTCAAATTCTATCTTATTAATATAACGTGTGTTTCTTTTTGTTTAAAACAAATTTGAATTTTTAAATCCTTGAAAGCATTGCATGTATACATATCATTCATCATAAACATAAACAGGTCTTTGCAACAAGTTTCCTCATCTCTCTACTGTTTATTTCAGTAAGATGGATCTCGAATAGACGGTCAAAGATCTTCAAGCTCAAAACACACAATTTCAACAGTTACTCATGACCCTAGCCAAGGGGCAAGAGGAGCCGAAGACTCTGCTGGAAAAAGAGAAAGAGAAACAGAAGAAAGAGAAGAAACCAACTGGTGTGGTAATCATGGGAAGAAGGTTTCAAGGACAAGCTAGAAGGACCTTAGATTTTCCAGCAACATCTGATGAAGGGGAAAGAAAAGGAAAAGAAACGGCAGTTCCGTCAGACTCTGAAGAAGAGGAGGAAGAGGAAGACTACTTTGAAGAACAGTACCCTCCGGTTGATGATAAGTACAGACACCTGGAAGAACGTTTAACCGCTATGGAATTACAGAGAGTACCAGGTCTAGATTTTGAAGAATTGGGGTTAGTGTCAGGAGTTGTAATCCCGCCAAAGTTTAAAGTTCCATTATTTGCGAAATATGATGGGGTGTGTTGTACCCAAAAATTTTCCCACCCATATTCCTCAAAAAATTTCAAGAAAGATCCTCAAGTTGCTCAAGGTAGTCCAAGGGTTGGCCAGACAAGCTCTCTCCTAAGACAGTCTATCTCAAATTAGGGTTTCATGTTGCATCAAGATACTTGAGTCCAAGGGACCCCAAATGCTCAATATTTCCTAATATGTTCTCAAGATCATCCATGTCAAGTTTCAAGCCCTACAAAGGAAATTTGCTCAGTCAATTGCTCAAAGGCCTGAAAATCGATTGTGCTAGGGCAAAAGTCAATTGTGGCCCACATACAGTCAAAATTCAAGATTTTTGGTCAACATCCTCATTTTTAAGTATATTTCATCATTTTATCAAGGGTTGATCATGATTCATCAAGGATTGTGGTCGGGACTTTATGAGTCTATTGGGATACTAACTGCAAGTATACAGTTTAGTCGTTCTAGTTTTAAATGATTATCGAACCCACAGAGACTGAGGGTCAATCGCATACGATCTAATGCTACAATTGTTTAACTAAGCGATGAATATTTGGTTTTAGGGGGAAAATAGTTTAATTAAAAATAATAGTAATAGCTATACCTGTATGTGATAGTCGGACTTCGGGAATTCGGTGAATCGCTTGGCATATAAAGTATTTCGGTAAAAACGAATTGTTTAAAAACCTGAGACATACACTCTCGTGTTCATGAAATAAGTCATGCTACTAAACCTAGTGGATGCACTTTAAATTTAATAACACTTTTTGAAAACAATTTGAGTTTAATTAATTTGTTAAAACACTCTCATGTATTTAAAAATTAATGTTTCGTTACCACTATCTGAGTCGAACCCCGGCTCTCGCATGCAGGTTCTTGCCTTAATTGATTTCCCACTCGTGGCAAAATCGTGTTAATTATCCTCTCACTCTCGTGACAAGGGTAGTTAAATTAAACATGGAAATTGGAAACCAAAAATTATTTATAAATGTTTTTAGCCAAGTTATCACTGAATTCTTTCGGTACTTAGGAGTCACATACTGGTACTAATTAATTTAGCTGGAAATAATATATTTAGTAACTATGCAACTTAAAATATAATTCATAAAAATAAATGACATGGCACAAGAATAAATAAAAATCAATTGCATAAAAAACCTGTAAATAATGTTGTTGTGGTAATCTTGGATGCTTACAAATTCCTTGCAATTTAATCGAAATCTATACCCGTGTTAATTCTTGGATGAAGAACTAACACTCTAGAAACTAATTATGGAAACTAAAATTACAGTAGGTATAAAAAAGGTTCAAAAGCAACAAAATAGAATAATACAGAAAAATAGAAATTTGGCTCTGTAGAAAATTCTTTGACCCTATTCATTGAACAGCTCCATATTTATAGAAGAAGATTTTGCAATTGATAAAATTTTGGAACAGCTTGAGTGGAGGAAGACTCGGATTCATGGTTACTGAAGTTGAGGAAATATAGGAGAAGAAACTGCCCACAATGTTGCCCACGTCTCTCTGTATTCCATAACGTTGTTTTTAAGCGTGTGACGGTCGTCACGAGGGGGTGACGGTCGTAATGCGCTTAAATAGCGCATTACGCTCGTCAATGATGTGTGACGAGCGTCCTTCTAGTTGTGGGAGCGTTACGGTCGTCATAGGGTGTGACGGTCATCACAGCTACAAAATCTGCAAACTTTGCAGATTTGGTCCTTTTTCTTCTGATTCTTGGTTAGCTTCCTTCATGTGATCCTTTTCCACTGATTTGAGTTGAAACATGTTGTACCTGTGAAAAGACACAAAAACTCGGAACAATCGGGAGTTAAACGACTCAATGTATTATGAAAATCGATAAAAAGTGTAGTAATTATATGATACGATTTCTCGTTATCAAATTCCCTCATACTTAAACCTTTGCTTGTCCTTAAGCAAATAGTCATTAGAAAGTTCGGACAAGTTTTGTCAAGCGCATATGCATGACATACCTTCGATTTTTAAAGCAATTACAGGAAATCCTCGTCAGTTCGGCCGATACTTGAGTGAAACACTAACGATACACTAATGACACAAGCAATAAGCTTAGTCGTAGGCTTCCATTTCAAACGAACTATCCAACAGTTCTGTTATAATTATGCCCAGAGTTCCTCGTATCTATTTCACCCGGTTTCGTCCTGGTGCAATCACATTAAGCCCTTTGTCTTAGCACGAACGTAGTGGAGTAATCGGTTAGTGACTTTGATCCTTTTAGCACGGGGTCTGGTACACGAATGTGTCAACCCTACATATGTTATCCAAATTGGAGGTTGTGGGGGATCGGGCCGTAGCACGCCCTACCGAGTTCAGAACCAGATACCTCTGAACCAACCAACAGTGGATTCCTTCATTATTTGCTCAACTCTTATATGTGACCGTATATTTTGGTGCACAAAATTTCTTTTCTTTTAGCAGCAAGATAAGAAGGATATTTCTATGATCAGGCATCAAATACTTATATTCATTGATTCACCATGTGGTTTGTGTCAAGACGGTGCTGACTGCTAGTATAAACTACTAGGGGTTACTTTAGAACTAAAACTCAAGATATAGGTATAATGGTTATTGAAACGGATTGCGTAAGTAGGAAGTCTATGGTGTCATAACCGTATCGATGTTGTTGATTCGTTTTCGGCTTCCTCAACTGGGATTTCGTTAAGATATGTATGTCGGGCTAATGCGAAGATAAAGTAAAAATTTTCAGTATGGCTAAATAAAGCAAAGAATTTGAATTGAGACGTATCATAAAAATTTACTTGTTTATAGAAGATGGAAAGGTACCTCTCCCACACTAAATCCGACATTGTCCTCAATGTTGCGGTATATATGCGGGGAAATACAAATACAAAAACAAATAGAAATTAAATGAAACATAAAAAGTAAAATACTTAGAAAATAAAGAAAACTACTGATGACCACGTCCTCTACTCCTGGTGCGAGAGCGTCTGATAGGAGTGGCTTCTGTGTCAGTATCCTGGTAACCAAGGGTGCTGACGTCTAGCCTTAAGGCGTTGAGTTCTGACAGGGCCTCATCCAACCTCTCATTCATGCTCCGCTGTCCAGTCAAGATCTGAGTGTTTTGAGCGCATAAATACTCATATTGTTCTTGTTGTCTTCTTTCAAGCGCGACGCTCATTTGATTCTGCAGATAGATGGCACAGAGGACTTCTTCAAGAGTAATAAGAGGTGGTGCAGATGAAGCTCCTAGAATGTCGTGGACGGGGGGAGCACTGTCCAGCTCTTATTGCATTTCGTCTGTGGGGGCATTAGGTTGGTCTTCATGAGTAGGAGCACGCCCCTCAGGAGCTGCAGGATCGAACAACCAGTTAGCCCTATTTTGAGGATCGATTCGGTCCCTACAAGGCAAAGTGATGTTATGATAAACAGTGTTTTTGATCACAGGGTGGAATCTGCCATCCTCCCGCTCATAAATGAGATGTGCGGCCTTGCAATTTTCCATAGTCAACAAAGCCGGTTCAATAGAAGACATATTCGCGAGAGCAGCACCATAATTTGTGGCACCAGGGGGAGTGATGTATGCAAAGGAACTCAGAAACTCAAAGGTTAGAGTTTCATAAATGGGTTGCGGTTCGCGGCACAGGTTCCATAAATTCACGCTCTGCAAAAGTTGTCGGACACTGTCTAGCACTCCCAAATTCCTCAAGCAGTCAAGATCAACATACCGTGTAGGTTGGAGACCGCGGTGTTGGAACTTCTGGAATTTGAGACGTTGGGTTTCGCCTTGTTCGCCGGATCTGAAAGTGAGAGTGGGAACTTGTTGATTGTTGGCCATAGTGCGTGTAAAAGGATTGAATCGTGGAAAAGGTTTGGAATGTGGATTGAGTAGTTGGTTGATTGAGTTTTTAGTTTTAGAGTGTTGGAAGTTGAGGAAAAAAATTTGAGTGGGTGTGTTACGGTTTTGGAAGAATGGAGGTTTTAGAGGAAAGATGGAACAAATCTGTAATAGCAGGTTCTGCTATAGGGCGCGCGTGACGACCGCCATAAATGGCTGACGGGCGTAACATGGTGAAATGCGTGTTACACTCGTCATGGGGGTGTTACGAGCGTCACGCGTTCAATTTCATTATATTAATGAAAGGAACATGACACTTTTAATTTCCAATATTATAACTCACAATTCTAGCACAGTAAGCAGGCACAATATTTCCAACATACGTCATATGACAAAATTTTTGCAGAAAATATGAACAGTAAATTAATAAAAAATGAAAAATATACTGAAATTGAAATAACATGTATGAAATGAAATAATGGCAGTAAGGCAATAGAATTTGAAACTTAAATAATTGAAATTTCATTAACGAGTAAAAATTGTTTGGAAATAATAACTTAAATAATAATAATAATAAATGATAAAATACTAAAACAAACTAGATTCCTCCCCCACACTTAAACTAAACAGTGACCTCACTGTGTATACAAATGCAAGAGAAGAACAAATCAGCATAACAACGACAATTTCTAGCCACGAGGAGTAGGGAACATATGCTGGTGCATGAAATCCAGTTGGTCTGTCACCAAATCCATAAAAGCGATGAAATCCACACGTAGAGATGTAAGCTCACCCCGCATTCCGGTAATTTCTTCATGCAAAGAGTCGAGGGTGATAGTAGGTGGAGGCGGTGGTGGTATCTCTGGAGCTTGGAAGGTGGTCTCAGTAGAAACTACATGCTTCTCCCATGGGTCGGGAAACTGGTGGTATCCCGGTGGTGTTTCAGGATCTTCAGCATCTCGAGAGGGATTAGGGACTTCATAGATGTCAACAGTGGAAGGAGACGAAGGCGGTGTAGGAGGATGGTGGAGATCAAAAAGCCAATTTGCTCTATTGTGGACACTAGTTACAGGGTTCGGGAGTACAAACTGGTGGACAGTTTCATGGTTAATTAGCAGTTCGAATTCATCTGGCCCAAGATTTCCTATAAAACTAGTGTTGAAGCAAAATTCAATATTCATTGGCTTGATTCCATAGTGCAGAGTTGATCCTAACATAGGCCTTCGGAGTCCAATGGCATTAGAGATCATAGTGACTAAACCACCTAAAAGGATTGGTGCATTTGGTCTTTGCATAATACGTTCCATATTAGCAAGCATATAGGCAGCACAGTTTACTGGGTGGCTCTGAGAAGCACAGTACATGATGAAAAGCTCATCATGTGACACTGATGTAACATTTTGCTCTTTTCCAAAAAGGGTGTGGGCAATGTCTTATGGAAGTACCTGATAGCAGGGTTATGGATGGACTCCGAGTACATGTCAGATGGCTCGGGATGGTTGTTTCTAGTAATGCTACCCCAGAAGAAATCAAGGTCAGTATCAAGCAATAGGTCTTCCTGGGTCATGGTAATAACATCAGGGCCATAAGGGAATCCTAACAGGTTGGAAAACTCCCTATGGTTATAGCGGTAGTCCATGTCAAACAGTCTGAAGGTGATCAGCCCGCGGTTGAACTCTAACCCATGATTTGGTAGGTAGCTCAGTGTGCTCAAGAACTCAAGGGTCAACTTTCTGTAGGTACAATAACATCTCCGAATAGGAGCAGCGTCCCAGCCTATTTGGTGTAGCAGATACATGACACTCTCACAAATGCCTAAAGCAGTCATAGCATGGTCGTCAGCATAGATTGTAGGACACATCTCACGCTCAGCTAGATCCTCAAAGCTTCTTCTCTGATGCCTACTTCTCAAGGTTATATTCATGTAGTTTACTCGTGCCATGGAGCTAAATATTAAAGCTAAAGAATTACCCCTGAAAATGTTTAATAAATGTATGAAAAACTAAGTTAGTATTTTCAGGTTAAAAATGCCGAAGTTAAATAAAAAAGAAAAAGAAGTTTAAAATAAAAATAAAAATAAAAGAAAAAGAAAATAAAAAGGATTAAGGGATGCAACATGAAAGTTTTAAAGATTAAGAAAAAGAAAAGAAAAATAAAAACATATTAAAACAATAAAAATAATTAAAAGAAAACAAGGGTTGCCTCCCATGAAGCGCCTTTGTTTTTATGTCGATGGCTCGACAGATAGTACATATTCAGTTAGGTATCGGGGTAGGTGGCTCACTTAACTGCAGATAAGCCGAATAGTTCAGATTTCTTACGTTAAAATAGTGCTTTAAGCGATGGCCATTGACTATAAATGGTTCAATAGAATTTCCTTTAATTTCTATCGCACCACTTGGGAAAACTTTATTAATTTCGAATGGTCCTGACCATCTGGAACGTAATTTACCCGGGAGAAGTTTCAGTCTAGAGTTGAATAGGAGTACGATGTCTCCTTCCTTAAATTCTTTCCACGAGATATGCTTATCGTGCCATTTTTTTGTTCTTTCCTTATAGATTCTAGCATATTCATAAGCGTCTAAACACAATTCTTCTAACTCATGGATATCTAATATTTGTTTCTCGCCAGCAATCTTGTAATTTAAGTTAAGGGTTTTAATGGCCTAGTAAGCTTTATGTTCTAATTCTACTGGCAAATGACAAGATTTTCCATAAACTAATTTAAACGGTGTTGTTCCAATAAGGGTTTTAAAAGCTGTCCTATATGCCCAAAGGGCATCATTTAGCTTGGAGGACCAATCTTTTCTAGATGTGGCTACGGTTTTCTCAAGGATTTTTTTAATTTCCCTATTTGACACTTCCACTTGTCCACTCGTTTAAGGATGGTATGGTGTGGCTATGCGATGTTTAACGCCATATTTTGAAAGTAGTTTTTCGAAAATTCTAGAGATAAAATGGGAATCGCCATAACTGATTACTAGTCTTGGTACACCGAATCGTGGGAAGATAACATGCTTGAATAGTTTAAGTACTACTCATGTATCATTTGTGGGTGCAGCGACGACTTCAATCCATTTTGATACGTAGTCAACA
Source organism: Vicia faba (assembly GCA_948472305.1). NCBI lineage: Eukaryota > Viridiplantae > Streptophyta > Magnoliopsida > Fabales > Fabaceae > Vicia > Vicia faba. Next base: position 789,010,483 of record OX451737.1, read on the forward strand.
GCTACCAATATATACTTATTTCCAAAAGATGCGGGGAACGGTCCCATGAAATCAATTCCCCATACATCGAAAATTTCTACTTCGAGAATCCCCTTTTGCGGCATTTCGTCACGTCTAGATATATTTCCTGTGCGTTGACATCTATCGCAGTTCATAATTACTACGTGGACGTCTTTCCATAAAGTAGGCCAAAAGAAGCCAGCTTGAAGTATTTTTGCACAAGTTTTCGATGTACTAGCGTGTCCACCATAAGGGGCGGAATGGTAATGGGCAATGACGTCGTCTATTTCATCGTTAGGAACACAGCGATGGTAGATACCATCGGCGCCTCTTTTAAAGAGTAGTGGTTCATCCCAAAAGTAGTGTTTAAGATCATGGAAGAATTTCTTCCGCTGTTGGTACATTAAATCAGGTGGTAAAACACCGGCGGCTAAATAGTTAACGAAATCAGCGTACCATGGTAATATGGTGTTGGTACAAATGGCTTTTACTACCGCAGTTGTTAAATGTTCATTGTGTTGATCTAAATTGTCGGTAGGGGCTATCTCTAGTTTAGCAATAAGGCATTCATATGGGAAATCTTCGTTTATGGGAACATTCTCGGTTTGGATTCCATCCAATCTTGATAAATGGTCCGCTACCACGTTTTCAGTCCCTCTTTTGTCTTTTATTTCCAAGTCAAACTCTTGTAGGAGTAAGATCCATCTGAGTAGTCGTGGTTTGGTGTCTTTCTTACTTATAAAGTATCAGATCGCAGCATGATCCGTGTAAATAATGATTTTGGCGCCTACTAAGTAGGAACAAAATTTATCCAATGTGAATACAACAACTAAGAGTTTCTTCTCCATAGTGGCGTAATTCATTTGTGCGGGATCGAGTGTTCTGCTTGCGTAGTAGATATCGTGAAGATTTTTATCCTTGCGTTGTCCTAGGACTGTGCCTACAGCATAATCGCTTGCATCGCACATTATTTCAAATGGTAGGTTCCAATCAGGATGTTGCATAATAGGTGTTGAAATTAAGGCTTCTTTAAGCGTCTCAAATGCGTTTAAGCATTTATCGTCGAAAATAAACTCGGATTCTTTCATCAATAATTCAGTTAGCGGCTTAGTGATTTTAGAGAAATCTTTTATAAAACTTCGGTAAAAACCAGCGTGTCCTAGAAAACTTATTATTTCTCTAACTGTTTTGGGTTGTTGAAGGTTTTTGATAACCTCGATTTTTGCTTTATCGACTTCAATCCCTCTGTTTGATACAATGTGACCCAACATAATTCCTTGTCTCACCATGAAGTGACATTTTTCCCAATTAAGCACTAGGTTGACATTGACACAACGTTTCAGTACTAGTTCAAGATTTGATAAACATCCGTCAAAACTTTCTCCACAGACAAAAAAATCGTCCATGAATACTTCCATAATTCCGTCAAAAAAGTATGCGAAAATCGCCATCATGCATCGTTGGAAAGTTGAAGGTGCGTTACATAGTCCAAATGGCATTCTTCGGTATGCAAAGGTACCATAGGGGCATGTGAACGTGGTTTTCTATTGATCATCAAGATGAATGGGAATTTGGAAGAATCTCGTGTATCCGTCAAGATAGCAGAAATGGGAATGTTTGGCTAAGCGCTCGAGCATTTGATCAATGAATGGTAATGGGAAATGGTCCTTGCGCATTTGTTTAGTTTTCTGTAATCGATACACATTCTCCATCCTGTTTGGGTACGTTGTGCCACCGATTCGCCTTTTGTGTTTGTTATAACCGTAACACCTCCTTTCTTAGGTACTACGTGAACTGGACTGACCCAGTTGCTATCTGATATTGGGTATATGATGCCTGCCTCTAGTAGTTTCTGTACTTCTTTCTTAACGACTTCACTTAGGATAGGATTTATTCGTCTTTGATGTTCTCTAGAAGTCTTGCAGTCCTCCTCCAGCATAATGCGGTGCATACAGAGAGAAGGGCTTATTCCTTTTAGATCTGATATATTATAGCCTAACGCGGTTGGATACTTCCTTAACACATTAAGAAGTTTTTCGGTTTTGATCTTCCCTAGATTGGCATTGACTATAACTGGTCGTTCGAGCTTAGGTTGGCATCTTGATATTCTTGTTTCCAGTCATCGTCCTTGAAGATATTTGGTGTAGGAATTTTCAACATCCCAGAATAGGTGTCTTCTTGGCTTTCTAGTTCTTTGACACATTCATCAATAATATCTAGGAAACAGCATGAGTCATCTATAGCAGGGGCTTTGAAGAATTGGGAAAGAATGAATTTTACTTTTTCTTCTCCTACCTCGAAGGTAAGCTTTCCTTTCTTAACGTCAATAATGGCTCATGCAGTGGCTAAAAATGGTCTTCCTAGTATGATGGGAATGTTTGAATCTTCCTTGATGTCCATTATTATAAAGTCAATCGGTATGTAAAATTGTCTTATTCGGACAGGAATGTTTTCTAGCATACCAACAGGGAATTTGACTGATCTGTCGGCTAGTTGTAGGGACATCTTGGTAGGTCTCATGTCACCTAATTTGAGTTTCTCGCAAATAGATAAGGGCATTAGACTAACACTTGCTCCTAAATCGCATAGAGCTTTGTCTATGACAGATTTTCCAATTACACATGGTATGGAGAAACTACCAGGATCTTTTAGCTTTGGAGGCATGTTATTTTGAATTATGGCGCTACATTCGGCAGTTAGCATAACAGTTTCGTTTTCAACAATTTTTTTCTTATTAGACAATATCTCTTTTAGGAATTTAGCATATGACGGCATTTGGGTTATAGCTTCTGTAAACGGAATAGTAATGTTTAATTGTTTCAAAAGTTCTACAAATTTCTTGAATTGCCCCTCGTTCTTGGATTTTGCAAGTCTTTGAGGGTATGGAATTGGTGGTTTATATGGTGGTGGAGGTACGTAAGGTTTTTCTGAAGCCTCTCTGTTCTCATTCTCGTCTTCCTCTACATTCTCATATTGTTCTTTCGATTTCTCTGCTTCCTTTTCAGGTTTCTGATACATGGTCGGATTTTCAAGTCTAGGATCTACCGATCCATCAAGTGCTGTCCCACTTCGTAATGTGATAGCATTAGCGTGTCCTTTAGGATTGGGTTGCGGATGTCCAGGAAACGTACTAGCAGGTGCGACAGAACTAGCTTGGTGTTGTGCTACTTGGGAGATTTGGGTTTCTAACATTTTATTGTGAGTTGCTAGGGCATCTACCTTATTTGCTAATAGCTTCAGTTGTTCACCGGTGTGAACATTTTGATTGAGGAATTCTTTGTTTTGGTGAGCTTGATTAGCGATAAAATTTTCCATTAGGATTTCAAGGTTAGATTTCTTAGGAATGGTAGGAACATTAACAGCGGGTTTTTGATAACCTGGAGGTACAACAGGTGCTTGGCCAGGTGCATATAAAGCGTTATTGTTCTTGTACGAGAAGTTAGGATGGTTCTTCCAACCAGGATTATAGGTATTAGCATAAGGATTACCATGAGCGTAATTCACCTGATCAGCTGATATTCCTGCTAAGATTTGACATTCGGTTCCAACATGACCAGGAATTCCACAAACTTCACAGTTTGGGGTAACTGCAGCCACGACGGCTGCAGAAGGTAAGGTCAAGCTTTCTATCTTTTGGGTAAGAGCATCTACCTTAGCATTAACTTTATCTAGGCTACTAATCTCGTACATCCCACTTTTGGTTTGAGTTTTCTCCACAGGTGTTCTTTCTCCTCCCCACTGATAGTGGTTTTGAGCCATATTTTCAATGAGTTGGTTAGCTTCGTCGTAAGGCTTGTCCATTAGTGTACCACCTGCGGAGGCATCTATAGAGAGTCTTGTGTTGTACAAGAGTCCATTATAAAACGTGTGGATTATCAGCCATTTTTCTAGTCCGTGATGTGGGCATATTCGCATCATATCTTTGTAGCGTTCCCATGCATCGAATAGCGATTCAGTATCCTTCTGCCTAAATCCGTTGATTTGAGCTCTTAATGCAATAGTCTTGCTTGGGGGAAATTATCGTGCTAAAAATAAAGTCTTAAGTCCTTCCCACGTAGTGACGGAATTTGACGGCAAGGATTTCAACCAAGCCCAAGCTCTATCTCAGCGAGAAAGGGAAAAGACGTAATCTTATTGCATCTTTACTAACACCATTTTCTATAACTGTGTCGGAAAATTGAACGAATTTTGTAAGATGTTCATTTGGATCCTCAGTAGGATTTCCAGAGAATTGGCATTGTTGGATAGCTGATATCAATGACGGTTTCAACTCAAAATCGTTTCGATTTATTACTGGAGCAGCAATGCTATTGTGGGGTTCTTGTTGTGATGGGGATGCGTACTCCTTTAGTGGACGGGTCCTTTGTTCTTCGGCCATGTCTATTTCTGGATTAGTTTCGGTTTCAGAGGAAGAACTAGAGTCTGTTTCGAATCAATCTTAATTTCGGGTTTGGGTAAAGGAATAACGTGATTTAAACAGTAATCCCTGACTGTTCGTCTTATGGAAATGATGCGTTCAGGTTCGTCCGTCGATTTGTCAAGTGGTTTGCCTTGTGAGCAAGTCCTTGGCATACAAATCGAAAAGGGTTTCTGTTGCCTAGTCTAAACGCGCAACAAAAGAATCGTAGTTAATTGACTAATCACCTCGGCAACGGCGCCAAAAACTTGATCGGGACATTATGAGTCTATTGGGATACTAACTGCAAGTATACAGTTTAGTCGTTCTAGTTTTAAATGATTATCGAACCCACAAAGACTGAGGATCAATCGCATACGATCTAATGCTACAATTGTTTAACTAAGCGATGAATATTTGGTTTTAGGGGGAAATTAGTTTAATTAAAAATAATAGTAATAGCTATACCGGTATGTGATAGTCGGACTTCGGGAATTCGGTGAATCGCTTGGCATATAAAGTATTTTCGTAAAAACGAATTGTTTAAAAACCTGAGGCATACACTCTCGTGTTCATGAAATAAGTCATGCTACTAAACCTAGTTGATGCACTTTAAATTTAATAACACTTTTTGAAAATAATTTGAGTTTAATTAATTTGTTAAAACACTCTCATGTATTTAAAAATTAATGTTTCGTTACCACTATCTGGGTCGAACCCCAGCTCTCGCATGCATGTTCTTACCTTAATTGATTTCCCACTCTCGTGGCAAAATCGTGTTAATTATCCTCTCACTCTCGTGACAAGGGTAGTTAAATTAAACATGGAAATAGGAAACCAGAAATTATTTATAAATGTTTTTAGTCAAGTTATCACTGAATTCTTTCGGTACTTAGGAGTCACATACCGGTACTAATTAATTTAGCCGGACATAATATATTTAGTAACTATGCAACTTAAAATATAATTCATAAAAATAAATGACATGGCACAAGAATAAATAAAAATCAATTGCATAAAAAACCTGTAAATAATGTTGCTGTGGTAATCTTGGATGCTTACAAATTCCTTACAATTTAATTGAAATCTATACCCGTGTTAATTCTTGGATGAAGAACTAACACTCTAGAAACTAATTCTAGAAACTAAAATTACAGTAGGTATAAAAAAGGTTCAAAAGCAACAAAATAGAATAATGCAGAAAAATAGAAATTTGGCTCTGTAGAAAATTCTTCGACCTTGATTCATTGAACTGCTCCATATTTATAGAAGAATATTTTGCAGTTGATAAAATTTTGGAACAGCTTGAGTGGAGGAAGACTCGGTTTCATGGTTATTGAAGTTGAGGAAATATAGGAGAAGAAACTGCCCACAACGTTGCCCACGTCTCTATGTATTCCATAACGTTGTTTTTAAGCGTGTGACGATCGTCACGAGGGGGTGACGGTCGTAATGAGCTTAAATAGCGCGTTACGCTCGTCAATGATGTGTGATGAGCGTCCTTCTAGTTGTGGGAGTGTTACGGTTGTCCTAGGGTGTGACGGTCGTCACAGCTACAAAATCTGCAGACTTTGCAGATTTGGTCCTTTTTCTTCTGATTCTTGGTTAACTTCCTTCATGTGATCCTTTTCCACTGATTTGAGTTGAAACATGTTGTACCTGTGAAAAGACACAAAAACTCGGAACAATCGGGAGTTAAACGACTCAATGTATTATGAAAATTGATAAAAAGTGTAGTAATTATATGATACGATTTCTCGTTATCAGATTGCTCATAATTCATCAAGACTCAAGAGTTGTTAAATTAGGGTTTTGCAGGAAAAGTCAACTCAAATTTGACCAAGCATAACTTTCTCATAATTTATGAGAAATGACCCATCCAGAGCTCATTTTTAAGAGGATGCAATTCCTTACAATCCATCTTCAGCTCCCAAGTTCAAAATATGAACTCACAAGAAGTTATGAATTTGGACATTATAGGTCATTTTGAAAAGTCAACAAAAACACATTTTTGTCAAAGCTTCATACTTGAGCATGGAATATCAAATTGAGATGAGACCAAAAGGGTTGATTAGTGGACATTTCAAGCTTTCTAAGAAGTTCAAGAACACCTCCAAAGAGTCAAAATTGAGGAAGTTATGCATTGGTGAAGTTGACCTTTTTTGCAAAATTGCCAAAAGTCAACTATGCCCAAAACTTCAAATATTGCCAAATGGGCCCAATCTTTTTCACTTGTTTTGAGTTGGCAACATAGTCCACGAGCTCTAGCCCTTGCCACTTTTCCTTATCATCTTTTTATTATTTATTTTGATTTTATTTGAATAAATTCAATTTAAATCAAAACAAATCATATAAAATCCAAAATATTGAAAACACAAGATTTTGTGCTTGTTTCAGGTCTTAAATTACAGCTAGCAAATATTCAAATTCGTGTGAAGGCATGTGTGCACAAAAAGATTGGATTTGGATCATTTTTGGAAAGATTTAAAGGTGAATCAAATCAAGATCAAGGACATTGATGGAGGAAGATTGAGGCCAAGTTTTCAAACCTAATTCACTCCTCAATACATATAGAAATAATGCAGATCAAAAGTTAGGTTGGAGGCAGGCGCAAGGGGCAGAACAAAAACTTGAAAAATCAAGAAAAAGTGCAAGATCGAATTTAGTGTTCCAGGCATCCTCAAGGCCTTCTAGCTATCCCAATCGATTCCTGGGAGTGTCAGCAAGACAAAGAAATCAAGAACCAAGCCTTTCCAGTACCCAAAAGCGCTGTAAGTCCATCACGATATCCATGAAATTTTGAATTTAGTTAGCATGATTTAGGCATTGTTAGGATGAATTAATCATATATTGTTGATCCATGGAACATTTGAAAGCTTCATGTATTGATTAATTGCATTTATATGGCCTGTGGTGGATTTCACCATTGTTAGGGTTTTGGATTCCGTTTTAGGGTTTTTGCTTGTAGGTGAAATTAGCTTTCATGAATGGTACCATCATGTTCAGGAGGACGAGACGAGTCCAACCATGGCATTGGATGTCATTTATATGTCCCATGGAAGATTTGGGAACGAACCCTGTTTCTAGCTACGGATAAACGTCCGTAGGTAAAAGTTTCCCACTTTTACCAATGGAACGAGGTCAGGGAAGACATGCGTGCATCTCTCCACTGGCTCATTCAAACTTTATGCGCGCGTTTTTTTTGTCCTCCACTAATGCTTTTATTTTTGTATATTATTATTGTTATGTATTCCATGTACAACAAATTTAAAGTGGTGCAGTGGTGAGCATAGCGTGGAAATTGCTCCAGAACCTGGGTTCGAATCCCAGGTCCCCCCAATTTCTATATTATTTTGCCTTTCAGGTTCCAACGCATACATAAAGCTAGTGACCACCATGCTCCCTCATCATCTATCATGCCAAGCGTCCTGAGGCCAGATCCAAGGGCCATGATAGGAGGAACACCAAAGGCAAGGTCAAAGCAATCACACTGGATCCAGGAAGTCAACGTGGACTTCCATCTTTGGGCCCAGAATTCTGATTTTGGCACCCCCCTAATTGCAGGCCCAATATCTCTTCTCTATTTTCTTTTATATTTTATTTTATTTCTTTTAATTTATTTATTTTACTAACCAATTAAATTATTTTCTTTTTTTATCAAAAATCACAAAAAATATTACTTTTCATAAATTAAATTTAAGATATTTATTTTTATTAAAAAATTTAATTAATTTAATTAGGTTTGATTAATTTAGATAACTTTAATTTCTTTTTGTACATAATTAAAATTAATTAGAACAAATAGGTTTTATTTCTAATTTAATTATTTCCTTTTCTTAAAAATAATCAAAAACACAAAAATAGGTCATATAATTATTTTTATTAATTAATTTAATTAACTAATTAATTGCATATTTAATTTAGAAAACTTATTTCTTTTATTAAAAACAACAAAAAAACAATTATTCTTTTAATTAGGTTAGAAGGGTCAAAACCCTAATTTCTCGTCGATCTAATTTTCCTCGCACGCTTTATTATTATTTTTATCTATATTGATGTAACTGCCTACAGTTTGTAATAGTTTAATTAGGACGTTTATTTCCATTTATCGCTTTACTTTTCAAGGGTTTGTTTTTGGCTATGTAAATACCCGAAGCCTTGTAATAGCGTAGTTTAAACTATTCACTTTAAATTCTACAAATTATTAACTGTTAGATGTATGATATTAGGGTGCATGACAAGAATGTATGATTAATTTTAAAACAGTTAGATCACCCTAAATGTGCAAAGATAAATAAACTGAAATTGAATCACTCGCACATGCGCACTCCTAGGGTACACTCCCACTTGGTTGCCTTCGGTAAACGGTCATTGAGTATGGGATGCTTTAGTGGTCTTGTCTAAACAAAGATCAAAGTCCCGATTCAGAAAAGTTGCCTCGGAACGGTTGCCTCAGAATTGCTGCCTCGAACAATTGATCTAAGACATTAGGTTTATTACTAAGACGTCCTAACATTGCTTTAGTGACTGTACGTCCCTTTCGAATTGACCCTCAAAACTCCAACGACGGTGCTACCTACTCACTAATAGTAGGATAGCATTGTCTAAAGGAAACAAACATATAACGATTCTTTTTTCGAGTAGTAAGATTAACTCTTAAGTACTTGCTCAATCCAAACAAAACTTTTTTTCACACTTACACTCCTTTACAAACAAAGTTTTAAAAAACACTTCATTACACTCTTGGAGACAGAAGCAAGGGTTAAATCGAAGTCAAAACAAGAGCTTTTCAAATCACACAAACACAAAGAAAACAATTTTGAAAACGATGAGCAAGTACCTAAGAGCCCGTAGATAACTACAGATAGAAATGGTGCTAATACCTTCCCTTTATATAATCTACCCCCCGTACTCAAAAATATCTTGAAAAAGGAATTTTTCTATGCTTTTTTCATTTCCTTGTTGGATAAAATAAAAGACGGTGGCGACTCTTGCTTACCGCGACATTTTGCGAAAACAAACGTAAAACGCAAACTAGCAAATTCCTTAAAAAATAGGGAAACACGTTCTGGTTCTGGCCACCGTATCACAGGGTGTCTTGTCCTAATATGCACCTCCGATCATATGTCAGAAAGATTCAACCGCACTCCGCCGAAAAAGACTTGTGGGTCCATTTCTTCTAAGATAGTTTATCCGGAACACAGCTCGATTGGTTTTACCAATTGGAAAGGGCCGACGTCCACAACTGGGAAGAACTTTCCGCAGCTTTCTATAAACAATACCAGTATAACACAGATTTGGCGCCTACCCGTACTCAACTTAAGAGTATGGCTATGGCTTCAAATGAGGGTTTCAAAGATTACGCGCAAAAGTGGAGAGATCTAGCTGGAAGAGTGCAACCCCCTCTGTCTGAAAGGGAGTTGGTGGATATGTTCTTGGGCACTCTATCAGGCCATTTCTTCAACCATCTGATTGGAAGCTCATCTGTTGGGTTTACTGAGTTAATTTTAACCGGAGAGAGGGTGGAAGCTAGTATAAAAAGCGGAAAAATTCAGAAGGACGCGTCTTCCTCTAAAGCTATGAGAAAACCTTTCACTGGGAAGAAGGAAGTATCTACTGTTTATTCACAAAGGAATCAAGGAAGAACTGAAGACCGACCAATGGTGGGGGCCGTTATGATCCCGAAGCCCGCATCTGACCAGCCAAGAAATAACCATCCAAGGATGGATAGGCCAGTCTGGCAATTCACCAGGATTAGTATGACTCTAGCCCAGGTTCTACCATATCTTCTGAAATTTAATCTGGCAACTTTAAAAGAGGCCCCAAAGAATCCCAATACTGCATCCCCTCATTATCACCCAAATTCCAGATGTGCATACCATTCTGAAAGTCCAGGGCATGACACTAACAATTGTTGGGCTTTGAAGAACAAAATTCAAGACCTTATAAATGCAAAGGAAGTTGAGTTTGATGCGCCTGAGAAACCGAATGTCATTTCTGCTCCGATGCCTAGGCATGGTCACAATGCCAACGCTGTTGAGGAAGATTTGTTTGTTGCTACAGTAGATGAACTTTTGACTCCGCTCCCGATCATTAAAATAAACTTGTTGAAAGCTGGTGTATTCCCAGGTTATAAGGAAGACTGCCATCATTGCTTATCCTCACCCCCCAATTGCCCTCAGTTGAAGACAGGTATCCAACGCCTGATTGATAACCAAGAAATTCTGTTTGAGAATGCTCCCATTTTACACGTTCCTGTTAAAGACATTTCAATCATAACCATCTCCGCCAATCCTTCCAGGGCCCCTAAAAGACACGTTATGATTACACCTGCTCCAAAAACTATTCCACTTAAGATCACAATGCTCGGGCCGGTCCCGTATGAGTCAGATAAAACAATACCATGGAATTATGATGGAGAAATCTACTACCATGGTATCAAACAAGATGTACTGACTGCCGAAGAAGAGAGCTCTGAAGAAGAAAACTCCGAAATTAGCAATATTTCTGGAACTAGCAAGATTACCCGTAGTGGTAGAATCTTCTCTCCAGAGATTGCCCCTCCAAAGGCAGTTTTTGGACCCGTGGCCTTTCCGAAGATTACCTCTACACCAGTGATTATACCTGCAAGCATACCTACTGACAAAGACGACACAATCCCTGTCCCTACCAATACTTCTACTGCTGAGAATAGAGGAAAAAGCATTCAAGAAGATCCTTTCCGGATGAAGGCTCAATCATCAGCTATCCCCGAAACATCCAAGAAGGAAATGGAAGAGATCCTGAGGATAATAAAGATGAGTGACTATGATGTGGTTGAACAGTTAGGGAAAACCTCCTCCAAGATCTCCATGCTAGCTTTGTTGCTGTGCTCTGAGGCACATGCGAAAGCTTTGGTAAAATTTCTGAAGACAACTTATGTGCCATAAGAGACGTCTGCTGACCAATTCCAAGACTGTGTGGCCAGTTTGACAGCTGATAATGGCCTAGGCTTCTCTGATGCTGATTTGACACCCAAAGGGAGAAAGCACAACGAGGCATTGCATGTCTCTGTAGAGTGTAGGGGAACGACTCTGGCCCATGTCTTGGTTGACACTGGCTCATCTTTGAACGTCTTACCAAAGAAAGCTCTTGACAGATTGGATTGCGAAGGGTTGACGTTGAAACCCAGTAACATAATTGTAAGAGCATTTGATGGCTCGAAGAGGATGGTCCATGGGGAGGTGGACATCCCGATAAAGGTGGGAACTCAGACTTTCAATTCAACCTTCTATGTCATGGACATCCGCCCCTCTTACTCATGTATGTTAGGACGGCCCTGGATCCATAATGCTGGTGCTGTCACCTCTACACTGCACTGATGCTAAAATATCCGGTCCAAGGAAAGATTATCACTGTCCACGGGGACGAGGAGTACATGATTAGTCATCTGAATTATTTCCGATATGTGGAGTTGGATGGAGAGTTCATTGAAACTCCTTTTCAACATTTCGAAGAGGTCTCTCAAGAAGTAGCGACAACCAAGGAAATATCCTCGATTCCCAAGATCACAAGACCTCCGCTTCGAATGTCATCACTAAAGGACGCAAAGGCAGTAATAGAGGAGGGTGGATGCACCATCTGGGGGCAGCTTCCGGACATACCGTATAAATTAGACAAGTTTGGCTTGGGGTTTGCTTCAACTTCTCAGAAGGCTGTACGCCGTGCCCGTGCTGGAGGGCCACCTTTGAAGATTAGTAATCAGGAGGTCAACACAGCGGAAGATGTTGAAGAGGATGGCAGCTTGGAAGATTGGATATTTCCTACTGTCAATGGAGGACTTCGCAACTGGGAAGCCATAGACTTTGTCCCAATAACTTTCATCTCTCAGTAATTTATCTTTTACATTTCTGTTGGACTTGTAATATTCACGAACAATTCACACTTTAAAAACCTTGTGTCTTACCCTAGGCACAATGGTCCATTTGTAAGGGTTTTTATTTCATCTTCATATGACATTCAATGAATCATGGACGCTTTTTCACATACAAATCTTTTGTGCTCATTGCCTTTATTTTACATTTTTATTGTTTAAAGATGGGCTATACTCTTACACACACCCACACTCACAAATGCAGGTACCCCTCCATTTCGGATCCCATGGGTAACAATACTGTTATGGCCTTTAGTGACTCTGAAGATCCAATCTATCAAGCCGAATACGAAGGTGAAGAAGATTGTGAAGTGCCAGGGGAATTGGCCAGACTACTACAACAAGAGGAAAGAGCTATTCAGCCTCATGAGGAGCTGTTGGATACAATCAACTTGGGTACCGAGGAAGATAAAAAGGAAATCAAAGTGGGCGCCAATCTAGAGCCGAGTGTCAAGGAGCGTCTAATTCAGCTATTGCATGATTATGTTGAGATCTTTGCCTGGTCATACGAAGACATGCCAGGACTTGATACAGACATCGTGGTACATCATCTACCCACAAGGGAAGACTGTCCACCAGTGAAACAAAAAGTCCGCCGCATGAGACCTGACATGTCAGAGAATATCAAAGTAGAAGTCATGAAACAATTCAATGCTGGATTTTTGGCTGTCACTTCCTATCCTCAATGGGTTGCCAACATTGTTCCCGTGCCTAAAAAGGACGGCAAAGTACGGATATGCGTGGATTATAGAGATTTAAACAGGGCCAGCCCTAAAGATGATTTTCCACTTCCCCACATCGACATCCTGGTTGATAATACGGCCCAACACAAAGTATTTTCCTTCATGGACGGATTCTCAGGCTATAACCAGATCAAAATGGCACCTGAGGACATGGAGAAAACTACATTTGTCATGTAGTGGGGCACGTTCTGCTACAAAGTGACGCCATTCGGACTGAAGAATGCTGGGGCAACCTATTAACGCGCCATGGTAGCTTTGTTTCATGATATGATACATCATGAGATAAAGGCCTATGTAGATGATATGATAGCCCGATCACAAACTGAAGAGGAGCACCTTCATCACTTGCAAAAGTTGTTTGTAAGATTGAAGGAGTACAAACTAAGGTTGAACCCAAACAAGTGCACATTCAGAGTCCGGTCCGGTAAACTCTTAGGCTTCATTGTCAACAACAAAGGCATCAAGGTTGATCCTGCCAAGATTAAAGCGATACAAGAAATGCCTGCTCCTCGTACTGAGAAGGAAGTCAGAGGATTCTTGGGACGCCTGAACTATATTTCCAGATTCATTTCTCACCTAACATCTACTTGTGAACCAATCTTCAAACTGTTGAAGAAAGATCAAGTAGTCAGATGGAATGATGAATGTCAGATTTCTTTTGACAAAATCAAAGAGTATTTACAAGAGCCTCATGTCTTGATTCCACCAGTCGAGGGAAGACCACTGATCATGTATCTGACCGTTTTAGAGAACTCAATGGGGTGTCTATTGGGACAGCATGACGAGTCTGGCTGAAAAGAGTACGTTGTTTACTACCTGAGCAAAAAGTTTACCAACTGTGAAACCAGATATTCACTGCTCGAGAAAACTTGCTGCGCTCTGGTATGGGCTGCTCGCCGGCTAAGACAGTATATGTTGACTCATACCACTTTGCTGATATCTAAGATGGATCTGATAAAGTACATCTTTGAGAAGCCTGCTCTGTCTGGGAGGATAGCTAGATGGAAGATGATCCTAATAGAATATGACATATAGTACACTACCCAAAAATCTATAAAGGGCAGCGTGCTAGCTGATCATCTTGCTCATCAAGCTGTAGAAGATTATCAGTCCATGAAGTTTGAATTCCCGGACGAAGACATCATGATATTAGACAATTGTGAAGGACTATATGACGGACCTGGACAAGGATCCCGATGGACCCTGTTCTTTGATGGGGCATCCAATGCACTTGGTAATGGTATCGGCGCTGTACTCATATCTCCTGAAGGGTGCCATACTCCTTTTACTGCCATACTTTGCTTCAACTGTACGAACAACATGGCGGAATACGAAGCATGCATCTTTGGTCTCAAGGCTGCCATAGACTTGGGAATCAAATCTTTAGTTGTATTTGGAGATTCATCTTCGGTCATCAGTCAGATCAAAGGATAATGGGACACCAAGCATCCAAACCTTATCCCTTACAAAGAACATGTTTTGACATTGTTACCACATTTCGAGCAGATTACCTTCGAGCATTTCCCGCGAGAAGAAAATCATCTAGCAGATGCTCTAGCTACAATGTCATATATGTTTAAACTTAATTGGGATAACGAGGCTCCCCAGATCACCATTGAGCAAATGGACGAACCAGCACACTGTCTAGAGATTAATACTGAAGAAGTAGTGGACCAGCCTTGGTTTCATGAAGTAAAAAGGTATCTCGAGGCTCAAGAATATCCAGAAGGAGCTTCAATCAATGATAAAAAGTTCCTAAGGAGATTCTCCGCTAAGTTCTTCCTAAGTAATGACATCCTGTACAAGTGTAATCATGATTCTATTCTGCTCCGTTGTATGGATAAGATTGAAGCTGAAAAGATCATGGCTGAATTACATGAAGGTACCTTTGGCACTCACTCTAGTGGGCATATGATGGCGAAGAAAATCCTACGGGCAGGCTATTATTGGTCTACCATGGAAGCAGACTGCTATCAACACTCTCGGACCTGTCATAAGTGTCAATTCTATGCAGACAAGGTGCACGTGCCTCCGGTTCCTCTAAATGTCTTAACATCTCCTTGGCCTTTCGCTATGTGGGGAATCAATATGATTGGGGAGATCAAGCCTACAGCCTCCAATGGACACCGTTTCATTCTAGTGGCCATTGACTATTTCAAAAAGTGGGTCGAAGCAGCTTCCTTCGCATCTGTTACTAAGAATGTTATTGCCCGCTTCATCAAGCAGAATCTTATTTGCCGGTATGGTATCCCAGAAAGGATCATCACTGATAATGGTATGAACCTTAACAATACTATGATCACTGTCTTGTGCGAGCAGTTCAAGATTCAACATCACAATGCATCCCCCTATCGGCCAAAGATGAATGGTACGGTCGAAGCTGCTAATAAAAACATTAAAAAGATCATACAGAAAATGACAGTCACCTACAAGGACTGGCATGAAATGCTGCCATTTTCTCTCCACGAGTACCGTACCACGGCTCGCACATCAACTGGGGAAACACCCTATTATTTGGTTTATGGCATGGAGGTTGTCTTGCCTATTGAGGTTCAGATCCCCTCTTTGAGAATTATGAAAGATGCAAGTTTGAGTGAGGACGATTGGATCCAAACCCGACTTGATCAACTAAACTTAATTGATGAGAAGAGACTTACTGTTGTTTGCCATGGTCAGATGTATCAAAAACGGATGATTAAGGCTTTCAACAAGAAAGTCAGATGCCAAGAATATCAAGTTGGAGATCTAGTGATCAAGCGCATCATCTTGCCACAAAGTGATCCCAGGGGCAAATGGACTCCTACCTATGAAGGACCATTTGTAATCAAGAACATCTTCTCCGGTGGGGCAATGATCTTAACCACCATGGACGGCGACTACCTGCCACACCCTGCGAACGCGGACATAGTCAAAAGATACTATGCATAAGAGACCCGCTAGGTTGACACACCTATGCAAAACAAGGGCATCCCGGCGAACCAAAAGGTTCGGGCAAAAAATAGGGATAAAATAAAAAAATCTGTACACCCAGCAAGTTGAAAACCCGAAAAGGCGACTTGGGCAAAAAAGGGTTTCCCGGTGGGCTGAAAACCCGAAAGGGCGGTCCAGGTAAAAGTTAGGGAATTAAAGCGTATGACTATGTCCCGTCGGATCACTTTGAGGACAATCTCTTCACTGACAAACTCGGAGTTTCTGATCAATTCAATCATCTTCGGACGAAGCAATAAATAGACAAGATATTCGGAGATACGGAGGTTATAACAGAATGGGAACCCCATGGGATTATCACACATATCTGTCTTTCTTTGTATAAATTTTTCTCACTTTTACCACACCATCCTCTTACTAGGATGTATGTCTCCTTTGTACAAAATACTTATTTAAAGTAAATACAAAGATATCTCTTCAAAGTATAGAAAATTATTTGTCCTTTTCTTTTACATTTAAATTTTATTTGCAAAAACGTCCAATGATTCATTAATGAACATATGCATTTGAACATAATTACTGTTTACAAATAAACAAAATGAAAAAGAACAATTACTGACAGATTGAAAGAATAGGAAAACGTCTTTAGGCTATTCCATGAGCAATCCCTACAGTACGTTATTTAGATCCCCAACGGAGCTGAAACTTCAAACTATTAATCCTCAGTAGAAACCATCCAGTTTCTCCAAATTCCCCAGCAAGTTGTCTTGAAGCCTGAAAACCAATCGGATAACAGCTAACTTTTGTTTCTCCCCAACCTAGGATAACTCTCCGGTAGAGTGACAGACGACAAAAATTCCTGAACTTTTTCCCAAACAGGAATGAGCTTTTTCCCCACAGAGTTTTCAATACTCCCTAACGGAACAAAGACTCCTATTATTAATGCCCAGTAGAAGTCATCAAAATATTCTGGATTCCCAAGCAGATTCCTCAAGTAGTATAGGACATTGCTCTCACAACGGAATTTTTGTCAAATACTCCAACTTCAAGACATGAAGAATCCACATATCCTCAGCAGCAGTCAAAGATTTATTTTCCTCGGCAATACATCGAATCAACTTACATGCGCATACATTACATCCACATATCATAAACATTGATAAAACACATATATTGTATCATACATTTCATGCAACATAACTTTGTGTTTCAGCTAACATTTTACCCTTTTCAGGATAAGATTAACAAGCTACCATTAACAATATGCAATCTAGATACAATACAGATACACTCCAGACACGGTTGTCATTCTGTTACTCATTCAGATTCAGCAATCATAATACAGTTCAGATACGCTCCAGACACGGATGCCATCCTGATACTCATTCAGATTTTCAAGTTTAGATACGCTCTAGACACAGATGCCATTCTGATACTTATTCATATTTCAAGTTCAGATGCAGTACAAATACGCTCCAGACATGGTTGCCATTCTATTACTCATTCAGATTCATCTTTCAGATACAGTATAGACACGCTCCAGATACGAATGCCATTCTGATACTCATTCAGATTTCGACTATCAGATACAGTTCAGATACGCTCCAGACACAAATGCCATCCTGATACTCATTCATATTTTCAAGTTTAGATACACTCCAGACACGGATGCCATTCTGATACTTATTCAGATTTTAAGTACAAATACAGCTCAGATACGTTCCAGACGCGGACATCATTCTGATACTCATTCTTTCAGCTTACAAGTTACAATTCAATAAAAATTCTTGGATAGCATCTACAAGCCCATCTCCAACAAGATTTTATCACCTCTCCAAATGGCATCTTTAAGCCCATTCCCTCAACTACACTTTGTCGAGTGCAAATTTATGGGCACTCTAGTGTCCAATCATCTTTTACCTTCGAGTCACGAATGACAAAGCTCGCCAATATAACTCTTCAGGTTTAAGAAGATTGAATAGGGGCAGTTGTTGTACCCCAAAATTTGCCCTCTCATTTATCAAGGATTTTCTCACAAGACTTCTTTGACTCAAGACAAGATTAGGGTTTGGTCAGCTCAAGACACCTCATCTTGCACTGATAACCCAAAATTAGGATTTGAGTTTGCACAAGAATTTTTGGACCATCAATGCTTCATGTTACTTTCATACATCATTTTGGACCCCTAAGATTTCTCATGATAAGTTTCAAGCCTTGGATTACACTTTTGCTCAGTCAATTGGACAGTTGACCTAAAAATCAATTGTATTGGGGAAAAAGTCAACCATGGCCAATTTACAGTCAAACTTCATAATTTTTTATCCACATCAAAATTTTAGACTCATATGTACCATTTGATCAAGTTTGTATTACAACTCCTCAAGAAATTTAATCAAATCATCAAAAGCGCAAAATGGTCAAAATTAGGGTTTTGACTGAGAAGGGGCAATTTCTGATTTTTAACCTAACTAATGACCAATTGAGTTCAAGCATGATTTCAAAGATTCAATGGCATCATCTTGACTTAAATACATGGCTCAAAACATTTCAAATTCATTGGATTGACAGATGAAATTTGCAGTCAACTGATCAAAAGTCAACTGTATACTAAAAAGTCAAACTTTGACTTTTCTGTCAAAATCAACTACCAAGAGTCATAATTCATCAAGACATGTCAAAATGTGAAACTTGTTCACCAAGAAAACCAATTTTGAAAATTAGGGTTTTGAATTTGAAAATTTTCTAACTTAGAAATTTTCTAAGTGTAGAAAATTTTCTTATTTTTTCTCAACTTTACACCACTTTTTCACCATGATGCATATTGATTCAAAGAAAGTTCCCAACATGAAAGTTGTAGATCTCCATGAAATATACAACTTTGACTTACAAACTTTTCCATAAAGCTGCTTGGATCTCAAGTTATAAATTTGTGAATACATGGTCATGAACTTCTTAACTTAGTGAAATTTTGCCCTAATTTAGGCAGGTTTTAGACCCAACTTCATGGAAATTTTTCACCTAGTTCCAAGAAGTATCTCAAAATTCATTTCAAAGATGTATTATATAGCACATTGCAAGCTTTCAAAAATGTCCAAGAACTCTCCAAGATCATGTTTGAGTAGAGAGAATCGAAGAGAGGAAATTGGCATTTTCTCACTTTTTGTTCAAGCCATTTCATGAAGAACCAAGTTGCAAATCAATCCTATGATGGCTATTTCATGTTGTACAGGTCCTAAACTTGTTCCACACTCCTTAATTAAATTCTTACTCAGTTTACAAAGCCTCTATCCATGCTTTTGAACCTTTATCCAACTTGTAATTCTATTTATGGAAAAAAGGTTCCATTGCCATTTTGAAAAAGAACCACTTTTGCAAACTTTACAATTTTGAGCTTTGAACTTGTCCCCTTGATGCATACAAACCACACGTGTCTCAAGAAAGTTGTGCAAACTCATACCAACCCTAAGCAAGCTGGTACAAGCATGTGAAGCTTTGGTCTTGTCACTTTGCTTCAAGTACAAGAAAGTTGGCAAAAAGGCTAGGGTTTGCACAACTGATAGAGAGCTAACCTAAAACCATTTCAATACTAATATACCAACATTATGCAACACATAAGACGCTGAGCCAAGACCTGAAACTCTCTCAAGCTGAAAAACACCCAAAACCTGTTCAAAACTGCAGATTCTTCACAAGCTCATCCATCTTCCATTTTTCTCGTGCGTTTTGAATTTGGATCACTCAAACACATCACATACTTGATACTTAGTCAATCCAGACCATCATCACTATTCTGTAATCACTCCTCCACCATCTGCCATTGTTGATTTCAAAGCTTGCAACTTGACTTGGCAAAGGAGTTCCAGCCACTTTCAAAGCAAGGCAAGTATTGGAATAGATTCAGGGAAGCTCAAGAAAGCTCAAGCAAGCATCAGGCCTCCATTAAAGTCACTCCATTTCCATACATGAATCCAGCTGAAGGAGGTAAATTTTCAAACTCTATCTCTTTGTACAGGCCACCATAAGCCACGATCTGTGAATAAAAATGTAGTCTTCATCATAACGAAGCTGTACATACCATTATGTTGCATTGATTTTACTTGTGCTAAGAGAATTCGAAACTTGAAATTTCTGGAAATATTAGGTCAAGATTTAGGGCTGTTTAAATTCTCTTTAATCTTTGATAGTTAGATTACATAGCTTACATGGTTGGAATCGTGAGTTCAAGATCTACATTTTTCATGTTATAAGTTTTTATTTTCATGGAAGTATGAGAAAGTTACAGGTGATCCGGCCAAAGGCTTGAGGAAGAAGATGAAACAGGGCAAGGACGCGTTTTGGAATATGTTATTTTGTTTCATTAAGGATAATGGATGTATAGCCACCCTAGTGGCAAAGCAGCGTGCTGGTGAGACTCATGTCTTGGGTTCGAACCTGCGTGCTACTTTTTTTTTTTGACATTTTTTTCTTTTCAGTTTTTTAACCCTTTTTGCAGGTTGGACTTGTTTTTGGGCCTGAGCTTTTTTTGCTAATAACATCACCACTGACTTGCTTCATCACCCCCCTTACTAACTTTCATATTTTTATTTTTATTTTATTTTATATTTGTATTTTGCATATTAAATATTTTTCTCTAAACATAAAAATCTCAAAAAATATAAATTAATAATATTACCCTTTTATTTTATTTTTTAATTTATTTCTCACATAAAAATATATTTTATTTTAAATAGGATATCACTTATTTTCTTAATAAACTTGTAAAAATAATTAAACATATTTATTTCAATTTATTTTTTATTTTCATACTTATAAATACTTATTCTTGTATATATTTAATTTTTATATTTCTTTATATAATATTATTTATTATTTTTATACAAAAATACATAAAATAATACATATAGGAACTTTATTTTCTCTTAAATAAAAATTAGGGTTAAACCCCTTTCAAAAATTAATTCTTTTTCCTTATATTTTTAGGTTTAGATTAAAACTTATTTTACATAAAAACAAGACACAAAACATCTTTTCTCACATGTACATTGCATTACATTTTAAATATTGTATTATATTTATCTTAATTCGCACAAATTTGATTTGGTTGTAATAATTTATTTAGCTTTATATTCTTGCAAAATCCCCATTCAAATTTGTATTCCCCCTTCCCATAAATTGTTGTAATAGCTTAGAAATATTTACATTACGCAATTTATCGCTTTCATATGCCATGATTAGTAATTAGGGTTTGTATGACAAGAACAAAACAAAGCAAAATAGAACACTCTAAATACAAGACAAAATCAAATCATGAAAATGATACACTTTGCACACAAGCACCCTTAGGGTTTCTCCCACTTGGTTGCCTAAAACAAAAATGGCCATGTTACGCATGCGAAGTATGTTGGCAAAACAAAACAAATTTAAGATCATAGTCCCTCGATGACGCTATTCAAAAGTTGCCTTACAAAATGATCTTGGTCCCTAAAAAATGCTAAGATACTTTACAAACATTGTTAATCATGGCTATACGATGATCCACGCCCGTCCCGTTTACATCCAAAGATAGGTTTTCTTACCAAATCAATGGTAAGCCAACAATGTCAAAGGAATAGAAAATACATAAGAAAGACATTTGAGTAGGTAGATAGCTTCTAGTTACTTGCTCCATTTCAAATAAAATCCTTGCTATTTTCAAAAACAAACTCACACATTTCAAAACATCTTATGATCATTGAAAACATTTTCAAAATACAAACATCTTTGTATACATTCTTACGAGCGAGAATCATTACAAAGATTGCCTAAACGAATGGCCTCTTTTACAAAATACTTTCAAAAACACACCAAACACCATTTCAAACAAATCAAAGTAAGTGATCTAAGCAAGTAACTAAGAGCTCATGGAAAACCATGGATGAAAAGGGTGCTAGTACCTTCCCTTTTCATAACCTACCCCCCGAACTCAAGAAAACATCTCAAAGGTATTTCCTGTGCATTTTCACCTTTCCTTTTGGATAAAAGAAAAGTCGGTAGTGACTCTTTCTAACCGCGACATTTGGGACAAAATGCAAATCCTCAAGTCAGTTCTCCCACCGTATCACAATTATGAAAAGGGAAGGTATTAACACCCTTTTCACCCATGGTTTTACATGGGCTCTTAGTTACTTGCTAGATCACTTGCTTTTGTTTGAATGTGCTTGTGGTGTGTGCTTTTTGAAAGTATTTTGAAAATATAACTTTGTAATGATTCTCAATTCTATGAAAATGTATACAAAGTGTTTGTTTCGAAAATGTTTCAAAATGAAAGTGTGGGTGTATAAAAATGTTTTTTTGTTGTGAGCAAGCGAGTAACTGAGAGCAAACCTACCTACTCAAAGGGTCTTAGATATGCTTTTCCTCTTCCTTTAGATGTTGCTATCTTACCATCGATTTGGTAAGAAGCCCCGTCGTTGGATGTGAAGGGACGGGCGTTGGGACGTGAAGATGTGAAAAACACAAGAAGGGGGGTTGAATTGAAAAACTTGGATCAAAAACAGCTTAATGACACATTATTTTTATCCTGGGTCGTTTGATCTCAAACTACTCCAGTCCACCCGTCAAGGTGATTTTGCCTCTCTCCAACGAGGTCTTAATCCACTAATCTCAAAAGATTACAACAGCTACTTTAACAACTGTTAAAGTCTTCTTGAGTACAACCACTATCCGGATAATCTCAAGGAACTTCTTTTACAATATAATTGAACAAAATGTGTTGTTGTTTTCTAACAAAACAGTTTATCACAACTGTGATAATTACACAGGTTAAGCTTAGAATAGAATGAATTTGCTAGAGCTTAAATATGCATGGTTTGGAAATCTTTGCAAATTACTTTGTGCGTACGTACGTGCTTCTTTGCAAGCAGACTTGTTTATATAGGCAAGGCAAAGACTTTGTCCATAAAGCAATTTTAATTTTAATAACACACTTTCCTTTTGTAGAAGATCTTGTCTGAAGAAAGCTGTTGGCATTAATTCTGTCTTGAATAATCAGTAACGCTTCAAAGTCTTCTATCCTTAACTGCTGATGACGCTTAAGAATATTGATGACTTGGTTGATATGTCTTTGTTCAGAATCAAAGTTTGTTGTAATTAAGCGCAGGTTCTGGTCACCAATCTTCAGCGTATAATCTGGTTACTTCAGCATGTAATGCTTTAGCTTATCTTCTGATGCTGATCCCATCAGAACTTTTGCATATACAAAACATATTTTTAAGGAGCATATTTGTTCTGTGTATATATACTTTGTATTTATTTATTCTTTGTATTTGTTATCATCAAAACTCTAATCAAGGGTTGTAGAACCAAACTATGTTCTAACAATATCCCCCTTTTTGATGATGACAAAAACCAGATTTTTCAATTAAGAATAAAGAATAAAAAGTATTGATTTAAGAAGAAAAACTCCCCCTGAGTTGATTACTTTCCTTTTAATTCCTTGAGTCTTTGAGCATCATAATTTAACTGCGTCTTTCATCAGAGTTTTGTACCTGTTCAATCTTTTCAGAAGAAAGAAGTTAAGTAGTTCAGAGTTCAGAATGTTTGAGACTTTTGTCTGAGTAATCCGTTATTGAAAATATCTTATTCTTTCTCCCTTTTTTTTTTCAGTTATCAAAAAGAACATATAATCAGAGCTAAAAAGGATTTATATTAAAAAAGAAGCAATGATGAAAAGTTATGAACAACAGCAATGTAGAACAGATATTACAGATAAACAGATTTAAAAACAAAAGAAAATCTAAGAGGAAGGAGGAAGGCGTGTGAACAAAGCTTCCAGCAAGCCCTTGATCTGGGTGTTGGTTTCCTCCTGTTTGCTCAAAATGCTCTTGATTTCTTTGTTTGTATCATCCTGCTTGTCCAACCTTTCCTGTATGACAACATTTGCTCTCTTCAGTTCTTCTAGAGTTTTCCTTTCATAGGAGGGAGCCGGAGAAACTTCAGTAACTGGATACTTCTCAGAGCATTCTGTAACTTGATCATTTTGAACAAATTCCTCTGCAGAAATCATCTCATATGGAGCAGCAGTCAGAGTGAGACCTTCTGACTCTGGTTGAACTTTGTCTGATGGATGATGTTCTGACCAGGGAGCATTATCCAGAGGGAGAATCTCTTCCTTGAGTAGTTGGCTCAAAACTTGGTCTTCAAATACCTTGAGCATATCACTGAAATTCTATTGAACTTGTTTGTAGCTCTATTCTTGCAGATTATGTGTTTCAGAACTTATCCATTTTCTGAAACTTGTCGAAAGATAATCTGAAGCAGCAGGATTAGTCACCTCTATACTAGCTTGCTTCAAGGAGGTTATCCATTTCTGCATTTCTGTTTCAAATATCAACAGACTAGTACCAACATCTGGTGTTGTTTCAGTTGGAGATGGTTTTGGAATGGAAATTTTAGTTTTGTGAGATATATCAGCTAAACATTCAAAAATGGTTGGATCAATGACAAGTCTTACGTTGTAATTTGGATTGCTCTTTGGTGAGAGAGTAGGAGATTCTGGTATAATTATTGGACTAGTTGGGGAATTTGGTGGTGTTGATTCCAAAGAAGAAGGAATTTGTGGAAAGTCCAGGATGGTGAGGGGCATGCAGATGGCCAAAGGTTCAGTGATTCCTGGAATAGGGATTGTGTCTGAATCTGAAGTAGGTTCTTCAGATTGGTGAGGTTCTGGTTCACAGGTTTCAGATGGTTGGTTCTCAGAGGTTTGAACTTCTGGTTGTGGTTGTTCAGGTTGAGGAGATGGTGGATGAGGAATATCTGGTTGTGGAGATGGAGGTAGTGGTATTTCTAGTTATGGAGAGAGAGGAATATCTGGTAGAGAAATATCTGGTGTAGTTTCTAAGTTTGGATTATCTGGGATTAGAGGATTTGGATTTTCTGGTGTGGGAGGAGAAATATTTTGGTCAAAAGATTCAATATCTGACAAAACTTTTGCAAGTTCTGGTTGAGTTGATTCAGTATTTGGATTGATAGGAAGGGAGTGAATTTCTCTAAGACTTAGAGTTTCTGAGGGATCGAACCCTATGTCAAAATCATCAAAAGTTTGTGGGGTAGGAATTTCTGATTGGGTAGGTAAGGATTCAGATGTTGATATAGATATTGATTCTAAAACAGTAACAGAAGAAGGATTACCTTTCTTTTTATTAGATTTTGGAGTCCGCTGGGATGATCCTTCTGCTGCTGCCTTCCTTTTCTTGTTCTTCTTCAAAACAACTTCTGGAGCTGTCTGTTGCAAGTCCTGGATATTTAATTCTGGTGCAGTGCCATCTGCCTTGCACGCATCTAAATATATGACGATAATCTCAGGCTTGGAGTCAATCTCAAAGAACATAGGGAAATCATCCAGAGGAATTCTTCTGGAGGTGATGGTTGCAAAAGAAGTAACGTTGGGTTCCTTCTTGATGTTCTCAATAATTTTCATCTTTTTCAGATTCTTTGCATTCAGTGGCTTCCCAGAAGTTGCCTCTAGAGAGCTAATTTCTTGTGCTTCTGTTAGATGCTCTATCAGTCTATTCTCTGTCAGAATATCTGATATGAGTCTTCCAAGGGGTATCCAGTCCCTTTTGGTACGCTCATCTTCTCTAGTCTCCTTAACACTGGTCCTCAGATGATTGAATAGAAAGTGAGCAAGATTTATCTTAGTCTTTTTGGAGATAAAGTAGATCAGAAACTGTTGATCAATATTTATGTAGTCAAGAGAGCTGGTTGGCTTCCTATGGTTGATGCATCCCAGAATTATCTTAGCCCATATTCTGTGATGATCCTTCAGATCCCTTATCTTGCCGGAGGGAAGACCCAGAGTGAAAATTTCTCTTGCAATTGAAGCAACATCAGCACATCTTTCATCCATGTCTATACACCTTACGCCACCACCATTGTAACCTATCAATCTTGTAATTAGGTCTTCAGTAATGACTATCTTCTTCCCCATTACATACGAAGTGACTTGATGGTTGGAGGATGAAGCATGAATCCAGAATTCTTTCACAAGAATTGGAAACATTGGACCTAGAAGACGGTCAAAATACTTGTTCCATCCTTGAGCATTAACCTCTTCAGAGAGATTGAATCCATTTTCTTGAAGACTTTCAAAATCCACGATCAGTTTTGAAAAAACTTCCAGGTTGTCAATGGGCGTAAGTAGAGTTCTGAATGGTTCTTCGTACTGTTCCATAGAATAATTTCTCTGCGAACTGGTGTTTGGGACGCTTGAGGAAGCCATGTTCACACAGGAAATTTGAGAAAGATGAAAGGGTTTTGAAAGTACGAACAGAAAACAATTAGAATGTAGTAAAAGTGAAAGAGTATAAAGAATGAAACTTGCGTTTAAATAGATTTTTGAAAACATAAACTGTAAGAGAGAGAAATAATTAGTAATGATTATAAGCATTAATGACAACTGATTTTAGGGGATTCAGAAAGATTTTGGAACGGCTACCCATGACATGTGTCTCAATGCACCCAATCAGCGCTTTTGGCCTTTCATAAAAGTGAACGCGTGTTCAGCCTCAGAAGGTAGCTGATGAATGGATGACAATTGTTTGCTTACATGAACAACACACTTCTATCCTTGAAATGAAACGCTCAGATCTTCATGGATAGACTCTGATACAATCTGTACTTCTAAAATTCTGAAGGCAGGTTGATCAGTAGTTCACAGAAGATAACTAAAATTCTGAAGGTTAAGATATGTAAATAAAACAATTTATTCTGGGCAAAGCTTCATGCTGAGATGTTACAGAATGAAGTTAAACCTATCTTCAGAAAGAGGTTTTGTAAAGACATCATCCCATTGATGGTCTGTGTCAATGAATTTTAAATTAAGAATCCCTTTCTGAATATAGTCCCTAATAAAATGATGTTTTATTTCTATATGCTTAGCCCTAGAATGCAAAATAGGATTTTTACTGAGACAAATAACAGAAGTATTGTCACAGAGGATAGGGATGTTACTCTAAAATATATTGAAGTCCTCAAGTTGACTTTTCATCTAGAGCATTTGCGTACTGCATCCAGCGGTTGCTATGTATTCAGCTTCTACTATTGATAGAGCAATTGTGGATTATCTTTTGCTGGACCATGAGATCAGATTATCTCCCAGAAACTGGCAACTTCCAGAAGTGCTTTTACGTTCTACTCTGTCTCCAGCAAAGTTAGCATCACAATATCCTACTAAGTTGTAGTCATTTGATTTTCTATAAAACAAACCCAGATTAGCAGTACCTTTCAGATACTTGAAAATTCTCTTAACTGCTGTTAAGTGAGATTCTCTAGGATCTGATTGGAATCTAGCACAAATGCAAACACTGAATAGAATGTCAGGCCTTGAAGCCGTTAGATATAGAAGATAACCAATCATACCTCTGTAGACCTTCTGTTTTACCTTTTTACTTACCTCTTTGAAATTCTGGCAACAGATACTTAATGTCACAGTGAATGTTATGACACCGTATCTGAAAAATTGTACACATACTGTGACCGGTGGAAATAGAACTGACTGTTTTTTAAGCTGGTTCGCGAAATGTCGCGGTAAGCAAGAGTCGCCACCGTCTTTTATGTTCTCCAATATGGAAAGGACAAAAGCACAAAAAAATTCCTTCTTTGAGAATGTTTCTCGGTTCGGGAGGTAGATTTATAGAAAGGGAAGGTATTAGCACCCTTTCTATCCGTGGTTATCCACGGGCTCTTAGGTACTTGCTCTTATGTTTTCAAAATTTGTTTGCTTTTCAAATGTGTGTGGGTTTTGAAAAAAAGTTTCGTTTGAAAAAAATTTTAAGTGACTCTTGTATCTGTCCTCAAGAGTGTATGAAAAATTTGTTTGAAAACTTTTAGAAAGTGTGAGTGCGAAAGTTTGTTTTGTTTGTTTTGAAAGAGCAAGTACTTAAGATAAATCTACCTACTCTAAGGAATTAGGCTGTGTAAGAGTCCTTTAGATAGTGCTATCCCACCATTGAGGGGTAGGCAGCACCATCGTTGGAGGTGTTCGGGTCAATTCGATTAAGGGACAGTGCGGTCACCGAAGCAATGGTAGGACACCTTAGAAGTAACCCTAATGTCCTAGATACTTTTATCCGAGGCAACCGTTTCGAGGCAACTGGATCTTTTAGACAGAAGGGCGACCTCTAAGACACCCTATACTTGATGACCACGTTCGAGGCAACCAGTGAGGCGTACCCTAGGGAGTGGCATGTGCATGAGTGTTGTGTTTCAGTTAAGGTTATCTTGTACATGTTATTTTGTGAGCTACGGATTGGTTTTATTTACATACATTCTTTCATGCATTGTTAACAGTTAGGAGTGCGAAAAATAAATTGCAGAAATGTAAATTCTACGCTATTACAAGGTGCGGGTCTATACATCGCCAAAAATAAAAACCCGTTTTGAAAAAAAGTGTGAGAAATTAAATAAAGCGGTAAAATCTAATTACTATTACATATCCGGAAACAATTACATAAATAATGAATTAAAAAAAAATACGCGCGAAAGATTTGAATCGGGACGTCTTGAGGGTTTTGACCCTTTTTTTGAATAAGAATTAAATTTTTGTATTTTTTGTAATTAATGAAATTAAAACTAATAACTAATCAATTAATTAATTAAGAAAATGATATTTTTGTGTTTTTATGTTTTTAATGAGAATAAAACAAAAGGAATTAAAAGAAGAAAAAAAAATCTAGTTCTAAGTTTATTTTAGTTATTAAGAAAAAGATTAAAGTTGCCTATTTAAACTAACTAATTAATTATAATTTATTTACAAAAAATAATATGAAATTAATAATAATATTAGTTTTTTATTTATTTTTGGTTATGAAAATAATTATTTGTGAATTAATTAAATAATAAAAATAATTAATGCAAGAAAATAAAAAGAAAGAAAATAAGAAAAGAAATGCTAAACTAAGGAGGTGAAGGCCAGATTCTGGAGGTGTTGAAGCAGTTTCCAGGCCCATTAGGGTCAAGCCCTGTTTGACTTTGTGAGATTCTCCATG
Organism: Vicia faba; assembly: GCA_948472305.1. Lineage (NCBI taxonomy): Eukaryota > Viridiplantae > Streptophyta > Magnoliopsida > Fabales > Fabaceae > Vicia > Vicia faba. Next base: position 789,039,487 of record OX451737.1, read on the forward strand.
GCACGGTTGACTGAGAGTGTGGTGTCCAACATCTTTTGGCTATTAGATCAGCGTTTGAGGACACATGGCGTGCATCAAGATGAGGTGTATGGTGGGACACTTGGGATAGCCTGTATAGAACCATGTTAAGAAAAAATAGAAATAATGTTTGGGGGACCTGGGAATACTTACAGTGCTTGATAATGGACCTTAGGACGTGGTAAGGGTTTCTTTAGCTTCAGGGTATGGCAAAGAAGAGAGTCACGTTCTCCTTTTGGCCTGGAAATGCTTGCAAAACTCCTTTTGATCTCACACTTTTTTTGACAAATTTTGAACTTTGCTCTGGCCGTTTGTGCACTTTTTCGTTTTTGAATGAGGCTTGCAAGGCTTGTATATATAGTAATGAGTGAGAATCAGTCACTATTATGAGCTCTTAACCATTGCAATTAAACTTTGGATTTCTCCATAACCACCATTAAAGGAACTTGCCAATTTTGTTCAAAATTAGAATTTTATGCTTAAAATGGACCTTACACGAATTTGGTAGGTGCATTATACTTCATCAAGGTCATTCAAACCACAAGATATCATTGAATTAATTTTTTTGATTTTTATTTGAATTTTATGGATTTAAAATGAATTAAATCAATAAAATTAAATAAAAAATAGAAAAATTAATGTTTAATCCTGAAATTAATCATGGGACACGTGGGTGGCATGACAAGGCTGAATCAAGTGGAAAAAGTGGGCCCTTTTGTCAAAAATTAAAGTTTCAAGGATAGTTGACTTTTGCCATTTCACAAAAATTTCCCAACTTCTCCAATACATATCTTGCTCAATTTTGATCATATGAACATGTTCTTGGACATTTTGGAAAGGCCTTGAAGTCCTCTAACCAATGCCTTTGGTCCCATGTCATTTGAATTTACCAATCTCAAGTTATGGTCTTTGACTTAAAGTGCCTTTTTGTTGACTTTTGAAAATGACCTATAATGTTGAAATTGATAACTTTTTGTGAGAGCATTTCTTGGACTTGGAATGTGAAGATTAGTTGTAGGAAATGTCATCCCCTTCAAAATGAGCATTGGATGGTATTTTTCTGATGAACCATGAAAAAGTTATGCCTTGGTCAAGTTACAGTTGACTTTTCAACTATCCAAAAATAGAAACTTTTGCATCTTGATGATTTCTGAGCCATGCTTGAGGAATCATGATCAAGACTTGATAAAATGATGATTGTGGCTTCAAAATAAGATGTTGACAAAAAATTTTGACTTTTTATTTCCAAATGACCATTTTGCCCCTGCAGTTGACTGTGGAGCAATGAGGGTTTTTGACTGTGCAACTTGACCTTGTGAGCCTTGAAACTTGACATGTAGGTGCTTGACAATGTATATGAGCATATGGAACTTGATTGAGCCCTTGAAAACCTCAACTTCCTTGAAGGAACCAAAACCCTAATTTGACTGGCTTAGGAGGGTGGTTGACTGTGTAGCCCTTGAGTAGACTTGAGATGATGCTTGCCAAAACTTTGAAGAATATGGGAGGGCAAATTTTGGGGTACAACAGTTGCCCCTGTTCAATCTTCTTAGACCTGAGGATGTAGATTGGCTTGTGTGCCTTTCGTGATCCGAAGGTGGAAGATGATTGAACACTAGAGTGCCCAGAAATTTGCACTCACATAGTAGAATATCAGCAGTGTGATGGCGGGAATGGGCTTATAGATGCCATTTGGAGAGATGATGGATAGGAGGATGGGCTTATAAATTCCATCTTGAAGTGTGACAGAACCTTGTCGGGAATGGGCTTATAGATGCCATTTGGAACTGTAATGGATAGTTGAATCTGAATAAGAAATAAAATAGCTTCTGTGTCTGGGGCATATCTAGTCTATATCTAATTGCTGACGTATGAACGAGTAGTACAATGACCGCCGGGTATGGGGTATATCCATACTGCATATGAATGAGTGGCAGAATGTCATCCGAATCTGGATCGTATATGGACTGAACAATAGAATAGCATTCGGGCTGGAGCATCTCTAAGTTGTCTTTAGAAGTTTGAATCTGAATAAGCAATAGAATAGCGTCCGGATCTGGAGCATCTCTAGGCCATCTCCGGAGAGAAATCTGAATAAGCAGTAGAATAACATCCGGGTCAGGAGCATCTCTAAGCTATATCTGAAAGGAAATCTGAATAAGTATCAAAATGTCGCCATGTCTGGGTTGCATCTGAACTATCTCTGGACGGAATCTGGAATAAGTATCAGAATGTAGCCATGTCTAGATCGCATCTGAACCATCTCTAGAAGGGAATCTGGAATAAGCAATAGAATAGCATCCGTGTCCGGAGCATTTCTAAGCTATCTCTGGAGAGAAATATGGACTACACAATAGAATAGCCTCCGATTCTGGAGCATCTCTAAGTTGTCTTTGGAAGGAGATATGGAATAAGTATCAGAATGTCGCCATGTCTGGGTCGCATCTGAACCATCTCTAGAAGGGAATCTGAAATAAGAAATAGAATAGCATCCGTGTCCGGAGCATTTCAAGCTATCTCTGGAGAGAAATCTGGACTACACAATAGAATAGCCTCCGGGTCTGGAGCATCTCTAAGTTGTCTTTGGAAGGAGATCTAGAATAAGTATCAGAATGTCGCCATGTCTGGGTCGCATCTGAACCATCTCTAGAAGGGAATCTGAAATAAGCAATAGAATAACATATGTGTCCGGAGCATTTCTAAGCCATCTCTAGAAGGGAGTCTGGAATAAGTATCAGAATATAGCCATGTCTGGATCGCATCTGAACCATCTCTAGAGAGAATCTCTGAATAAACAACAGAATAGCATCCGTGGTTGGAGCATCTCTAAGTTATCTCTGAAAAGAAACCCTGAATAAGCAACAGAATAGCGTCCGGTTCTGGAGCATATCTGAACTATTTCTGAACAAGCAACTCTGAATAAGCAACAGAATAACGTCTATCTCTGGAGCATTTCCCAACTATATCTGAAAGGAAACTCTTGAATAAGCAAAAGAATAACGTCCATCTCTGGAGCATTTCTAAGCTATCTCTGAAGAGAAAATCTGAATAAGCAAAAGAATAGCATCCATATCTAGAGCATTTCCCAGCTATATCTGAAAGGAAACTCTTGAATAAGCAAAAGAATAACGTCCATCTCTGGAGAATTTCTAAGCTATCTCTGAAGAGAAAATCTGAATAAGTAAAAGAATAGCATCCATATCTGGAGCATCTCCAAGCTATATCTGAAAGGAAACTCTTGAATAAGTATCAGAATGTCGCCATGCCTGGGTTACATCTGAACTATCTCTAGAAAGAAATCTGAATAAGCAATAGAATAGCATCCAGATCTGGAGCGTCTCTAGGCCATCTCTGAAAAGCAACTCTGAATAAGCAACATAATAGCATCCGGTTTGGAGCATATCTGAACTATCTTTGAGAAGAAACTTTGAATAAGCAAAAGAATAGCATCCATCTCTGGAGCATTTCCAAGCCATCTCTGAAGAGAAAATCTGAATAAGCAAAAGAACAACATCCATGTCTGGATCATCTCCCAGCTATATCTGAAAGGAAACTCTTGAATAAGCAAAAGAATAGCATCCATCTCTGGAGCATTTCCAAGCCATCTCTGAAGAGAAAATCTGAATAAGCAAAAGAACAGCATCCATGTCTGGAGCATCTCCCAGCTATATCTGAAAGGAAACTCTTGAATAAGCAAAAGAATAGCATCCATCTATGGAGCATTTCCAAGCCATCTCTGAAGAGAAAATCTGAATAAGCAAAAGAACAGCATCCATGTCTGGAGCACCTCCCAACTATATCTGAAAGGAAAACTCTTGAATAAGCAAAAGAACAACATCTATATCTGGAGCATCTCCAAGCCATCTCTAAAGAGAAAATCTGAATAAGCAAAAGAACAACATCCATCTCTGGAGCATTCCCCAACTATCTCCGAAAGAAAATTCTGAATAAGCAAAAGAACAACATCCATATCTGGAGCATTTCTAAGCCATATCTGAAAGGAAATTCTGAATAAGCGACAGAATAGCATCCGGTTTGGAGCATATCTGAACTATCTCTGAGAAGAAACTTTGAATAAGCAAAAGAATAGCATCCATATCAGGAGCATTTCCAAGCTATCTCTTTAATCTCTTTAATGTAGATATGCCCTGGCTAGATACAGGTGTCGAATCCACAATTAATCACTCACAGATATACCCTGGCTAAATACAGGTATCGAATCTGGAATTGCGACAGTTGATAGTAATCATCTTTAGATTGACCTTTTTCCTGAAAAGGCAAAACATCAGTTGTATGCAATGTCATGATGTATGAAATGCATGACGTCATGATGTTCTCAAAAATAAATGAGATAGTGTGATATGATGCATATCATGTATGTAAGCAGGATGTATAAAATGTGAAATGTTTATGAATGTATTTTCGTCTAGGAAAGTAAATCTTTGACGAGTGTCGGGAGTTGAATCCTGGGCTGATGTTGAAGAGTAGAGTTCTTCGTTTCCGCTGGGGATGATGGTTCCAAGAATAAACCGGTAGGAGAAGATGACTCCGTTGGGGAATAAACTTGTTGGAGAGATTACTCTGCGGGGAATTACTCTGTGGGAAGAGATACTGCGCTGAGATTTGATGATAACTCCGCTGGGGATACCGTTGATAAGCTTTGTTTGAGGGAATTGATGAACTCCGCTGGGGGGTAGGAAGAACTTCACCGAGGACGATCTTTCTGTGGTAATTGGCTGAGGATAACCCAGTTATAAGCTCTGGTGGGGAATAACCTTTGAATAAAGCCGGGGAGATGCGTTCGTACTCTGCAGGGGATAAGCTTCCAGAATCTGTTGGGGATAAGCTTCCAAAACTCTACTGGGGAGATTGATTCAACTTTCCTGGGGAAACTTTGGACTGTACTGGGGAAGTGGCTCCACTGGGGTGTCTGGTATTCCACCGGGGAACAATATTATCTTAAGACTGCCGGGGATGCTTGCTTAGGAACATCTGTATACTCCGCTGGGGAATATTGAGATTTTCTGGGGATACCCAACTTCCTTAAGGCTGACAGTAGACTAACTCTGCTTGGGGAGAGTGTTGCTGACTTGCTGGAGATACAGTGCCTTGTTAGGGCTGATGGGAGACCAACTCTGCTTGGGGAGAGTATTTATGATTCTGGTTTTACTCAACGGGGAGTGAAGGTATCTTGGTCAAATTCTTCAACTGAATCTACCTTGTACCTGGACAGAGCAGCTAGTACAGTTTGGACCATTTTTATTGCCCCAGCTTTTGTGGGAGAAGGTACCTGTGGAGGTGCTTGATGACTGCCGATTGACAAATCTTCTTCTGGTAGGCAAGTGACGAGATGCTGGGACATGGTCGTACGCTTTGATCCCTAACTTTTGCTTGGACCACCCTTTCGGGTTTTCAGTCCACCGGGATACCCGTTTTTGCCCAAGCCGCCTTTTCAGGTTTTCGACTTGCCGGGTGTACACATTTTTCATTTTCATCCCTTATTTTTGCCCGAACCCTTTTGGTTCACCGGAAGCCCTTATTTTTGCCTAGGTGTGTCAACCTAGCGGGTCTTTGATCATGCGTAGTATTTTTTTCCGACTATGTCCATGCTCTCAGGATGTAGGGAGGTGCCCCTGTTGTAGTGTTGCCATGCGACCAGAAGATGTTTGATCAGGCAAGATTCGTAGTTGGAACTCATGTCCAATGCCCCAGGTGACTCAGGCGGAGATTTGCCCCAGGCTATTAGGCATTTGAGAGATTCTCTGAATCTTGACTGGACTGCCCCAGATGATGGACAATGATCATGCCATGCCCTTTGATTGGAGGTGCTTTTGTTCATTAGACATTCGTCGAGCGAACTTCTATGCTGTTCAAACAAATAGTCACATGCAAGCAATGTTATATTAAAAATGCAAAGCTTATGTCTGTCTTGAAATTTTTGAAAATGCATTTTCAGTAAAACAAGCAAATTTTGTAAAATGTGATGTCAACTGAGTATTTTACAGCAAGCCTTAAGGAGTCAAGATACCTTTCGTAACAGTATGCCTTCGAACTAACCCATGCTTCAGCTAGGACTTTTTAAGGGTTATAACGTGGCCTGGTTCACGGTTTAAGAAACAAAGGATAAAGGCTCAAATTATATTTGTACCACCCGCTCTTCGTGATGTTCTTCAAACCTAAACTCAGTTGATCGTGCGTTAGACCTTGTTCGAGTCTTTGTCCTAATATTCCCATGATGGTTCAAATGTTGACATTTTATTTTGAATAGGCAGTCATTTCCTTGTTGAAGGTTTGCAGGTCCTCTTTTCTTTTTGATTTCGTCATCCCTGTTTTTTGCCTGAACTGTTTCTTTTGTGATTATAGTCAGCGGGATGCCCCAGTTTTGTAAGTCTCCTTCATAGGTTTTGACTTAATGGGCATTTATTTTGAGGGATAATGACTGCATGTCTTTATGATTATTCGGAACCATCACTGTATTTTGTTTTGTGAGGACCTCTTTGGTGCTATTCGTTGTGCACTTGGATCAACTGAGAGAACTACCCTGCCCCAGGTTATGATTAAGGGTTTTAATTTTTGAAAAGAAAAACTCCTACTTCTTTGGCTCGAAGGGGTTGACGAGGGATTATCTTTCTTAAAACTCCAGTGTTTAGGAATTGAAACAATGCCTGTACCTCATCAGCGGGGTCTGTTCAAAAGCATACTGTAGATTATGGTATCGTTTTCGTCATCCTCCCTCAAGAGGCTTAGAATTATTAATTGAGAGTTGACATCAAAAAATGAAAGCAGTTTGAATATAGCGAATGAGAATATATTGATTCAAAACAGACATATGTGATGCATTGATAAAGTAAAAGAGTTTGACATGAACAAATGTTTGAACAATCAGAGAAAAATACAACTTGAACATTCGAATGAACAAAAGCTTCTTAGTTTGCACCAGTCATTTCAGATGGAAGATTCTCAGCAGAAGATTTTCATTTTCCCTCCCGGCATGAACTCCAGCACCCTTCCGTCGATCAAGACTTAGATCTTGTTCCTCAGGCTCCAACAGTCGTCAGTGTCATGTCCAGGACTGTCAGAATGGTAGGCATATCTTTCATCAGGATTGTACTTTAGGGAGGTTATGTTGAGCTTCTTAGGAGGATCCTTTAAAGCAATCAGCTTGACCTCCAACAAGCGTTTAAGTATTAGTGAGGATGGCACACCAGTCTCCGAAAAATGTCTTCCAGACGTATTTTGCTTACGCCAATTACCCTGTTGACGCTGGTGAGGTTGATGCTGGGCTTGTGACCCCGAAGCAAACTGAGGAGCTTTTCCCTTGTCTTCTTGCCCCACAGGTGGTTGAATGATGGCTTGCTCTTCAACCTTAGATGTTTGCCCCAGTTGGTTATCCCGAAGCAGTTGGTTGACGAGAACCCTGAGCTCTCCTTGTCTTTGAGATAAGTCTTGGATAAGAGCCATTTGCCCCAGCATCTGGGTTCTCATTACATCCACCTCAGCTTGCAGATGTTTCAGCCGTTCGTCCTTATCGTCTTCGGGACTCTTCCTGACCAAATTCCCCATGAGGAGTGTTCTCAGCTCTTCCTGCCCCTTGGATAGATTTAGGAGGATCTCCCCGAACTAAGTCTCTTGAGCATGAAGATCCTGGTTGTTTTGTTGGGAAGCCGTTGCTGAAATAAACAGCGAAGATGGTAAGTGACCTGTCAAAGGAGTACCTGTAATGCCATGATATGTATGTATGCATGCAATATTTTCAAGGATCTCGCGGGGTAAACAAGAAAATTGTTAGAATTTGAATTTTGTAGCTTGATGGAAGGGACTTCATGTTGATGAGAGTCCTTCTTCAAGAGTCAAGGCTCACCATATCGAGTGGGTCATAGCCCCTGACTCAAGTCATCATGCTTGGATTTCTAGACAACCCTGGCTAGAGGAAAATAAATCCCCTTTACCCCTTGCTAGACATTTGAATCATCATGACCTGTATCACAAACCCTTGAGATCCTTGAAATGGGTTAGTCCTTATGCAGGATGTATGCAATGGTATGATGGTATGATGTCATGCTAAAGCACACCACAAGTATTCACAGAGGCAAACATGATAAGGCACACAAGTCACACCAGATAGCCCTTAGAGTTTAGGCCAGCATGAAGTTCAGGTACTACCCTCTTTCAGTTTCGTTGGTTAAGACCTGTCCTATCAAAAGTAACCGGGTTCTAGAGGATCCCAAGATCTCTGACTACCCTCAATCGGTCATAACTCCAGCGTCACAATATTTTCTTGCGGCCAGAACCATCGCGAGAGTTTAGCCTCAATGGGTGTAGCATACTGCTACTGTTCTATGGCCAAGTTGGGTCACATTAGGGTTCTAAGGTCGGTTGGTGCTTAATGACTCCTCAGAAGACCCATACTCTCCTCGTTGCAACACAAGGGATATCGGTACAGACCAAGGTGCCACACCAACGTAGCCACTGCTTCACCCGTGTTGGTCTACGCCGGACAGGTCCCTCACAGCTTATGCTACCTAAAAGGGTATCCCCAGATCCGGGTTAGGATCTATGAAACTCCGATGCAAAGCCCACAAATATAAAGCAATCAAAGCAAAGCAATTGAAAACATAAGTATGATCTAATCCTAAGGTACACCTCACTTCAATATTCCCCATCAGAGTCGCCAGTTCTGTAACTGGTGGAAATAGAACTGACTGTTTTTTAAGCTGGTTCGCGAAATGTCGCGGTAAGCAAGAGTCGCCACCGTCTTTTATGTTCTCCAATATGGAAAGGACAAAAGCACAACAAAATTCCTTCTTTGAGAATGTTTCTCGGTTCGGGAGGTAGATTTATAGAAAGGGAAGGTATTAGCACCCTTTCTATCCGTGGTTATCCACGGCCTCTTAGGTACTTGCTCTTATGTTTTCAAAATTTGTTTGCTTTTCAAATGTGTGTGGGTTTTGAAAAAAAGTTTCGTTTGAAAAAAATTTTAAGTGACTCTTGTATCTGTCCTCAAGAGTGTATGAAAAATTTGTTTAAAAACTTTTAGAAAGTGTGAGTGCGAAAGTTTATTTTGTTTGTTTTGAAAGAGCAAGTACTTAAGAGAAATCTACCTACTCTAAGGAATTAGGCTGTGTAAGAGTCCTTTAGATAGTGCTATCCCACCATTGAGGGGTAGGTAGCACCATCGTTGGAGGTGTTCGGGTCAATTCGATTAAGGGACAGTGCGGTCACCGAAGCAATGGTAGGACACCTTAGAAGTAACCCTAATGTCCTAGATCCTTTTATCCGAGGCAACCGTTTCGAGGCAACTGGATCTTTTAGACAGAAGGGCTACCTCTAAGACACCCTATACTTGATGACCACGTTCGAGGCAACCAGTGCGGCGTACCCTAGGGAGTGGCATTTGCATGTGTGTTGTGTTTCAGTTAAGGTTATCTTGTACATGTTATTTTGTGAGCTACGGATTGGTTTTATTTACATACATTCTTTCATGCATTGTTAACAGTTAGGAGTGCGGAAAATAAATTGCAGAAATGTAAATTCTACGCTATTACAAGGCGCGGGTCTATACATCGCCAAAAATAAAAACCCGTTTTGAAAAAAAGTGCGAGAAATTAAATAAAGCGGTAAAATCTAATTACTATTACATATCCGGAAACAATTACATAAATAATGAATTAAAAAAAAAATATGCGCGAAAGATTTGAATCGGGACGTCTTGAGGGTTTTGACCCTTTTTTTGAATAAGAATTAAATTTTTGTATTTTTTGTAATTAATGAAATTAAAACTAATAACTAATCAATTAATTAATTAAGAAAATGATATTTTTGTGTTTTTATGTTTTTAATGAGAATAAAACAAAAGGAATTAAAAGAAGAAAAAAAAATCTAGTTCTAAGTTTATTTTAGTTATTAAGAAAAAGATTAAAGTTGCCTATTTAAACTAACTAATTAATTATAATTTATTTACAAAAAATAATATGAAATTAATAATAATATTAGTTTTTTTTTATTTTTGGTTATGAAAATAATTATTTGTGAATTAATTAAATAATAAAAATAATTAATGCAAGAAAATAAAAAGAAAGAAAATAAGAAAAGAAATGCTAAACTAAGGAGGTGAAGGCCAGATTCTGGAGGTGTTGAAGCAGTTTCCAGGCCCATTAAGATCAAGCCCTGTTTGACTTTGTGAGATTCTCCATGGCACGGTTGACTGAGAGCGTGGTTTCCATCATCTTTTGGCCATTAGATCAGCGTTTGAGGACACATGGCGTGCATCAGGATGAGGTGTATGGTGGGACACTTGGGATAGCCTGTACAGAACCATGTTAAGAAAAAATAGAAATAATGTTTGGCGGACCTGGGAATACTTACAGTGCTTGATAATGGATCTTAGGACGTGGTAAGGGTGGCTTTAGCTTCAGGGTATGGCAAAGAAGAGAGTCACGTTCTCCTTTTGGCCTGGAAATGCTTGCAAAACTCCTTTTGATCTCACACTTTTTTTGACAAATTTTGAACTTTGCTATGGCCGTTTGTGCACTTTTTCGTTTTTGAATGAGGCTTGCAAGGCTTGTATATATAGTAATGAGTGAGAATCAGTCACTATTATGAGCTCTTAACCATTGCAATTAAACTTTGGATTTCTCCAAAACCACCATTAAAGAAACTTGCCAATTTTGTTCAAAATTTGAATTTTATGCTTAAAATGGACCTTACACAAATTTGGTAGGTGCATTATGCTTCATCAAGGTCATTCAAACCACAAGATATCATTGAATTAATTTTTTTGATTTTTATTTGAATTTTATGGATTTAAAATGAATTAAATCAATAAAATTAAATAAAAAATAGAAAAATTAATGTTTAATCCTGAAATTAATCATGGGACGCGTGGGTGGCATGACAAGGCTGAATCAAGTGGAAAAAGTGGGCCCTTTTGTCAAAAATTGAAGTTTCAAGGATAGTTGACTTTTGCCATTTCACAAAAATTTCCCAACTTCTCCAATGCATATCTTGCTCAATTTTGATCATATGAACATGTTCTTGGACATTTTGGAAAGGTCTTGAAGTCCTCTAACCAATTCCTTTGGTCCCATGTCATTTGAATTTACCAATCTCAAGTTATGGTCTTTGACTTAAAGTGCCTTTTTGTTGACTTTTGAAAATGACCTATAATGTTGAAATTGATAACTTTTTGTGAGAGAATTTCTTGGACTTGGAATGTGAGGATTAGTTGTAGGAAATGTCATCCCCTTCAAAATGAGCATTGGATGGGATTTTTCTGATGAACCATGAAAAAGTTATGCCTTGGTCAAGTTACAGTTAACTTTTCAACTATCCAAAAATAGAAACTTTTGCATCTTGATGATTTCTGAGCCATGCTTGAGGAATCATGATCAAGACTTGATAAAATGATGATTGTGGCTTCAAAATAAGATGTTGACCAAAAATTTTGACTTTTGATTTCCAAATGACCATTTTGCCCCTGTAGTTGACTGTGGAGCAATTAGGGTTTTTGACTGTGCAACTTGACCTTGTGAGCCTTGAAACTTGGCATGTAGGTGCTTGACAATGTATATGAGCATATGGAACTTGATTGAGCCCTTGAAAACCTCAACTTCCTTGAAGGAACCAAAACCCTAATTTGACTGGCTTATGAGGGTGGTTGATTGTGTAGCCCTTGAGTAGACTTGAGATGATGCTTGCCAAAACTTTGAAGAATATGGGAGGGAAAATTTTGGGGTACAACACATACCAAACAGTAATTTAAAAGACAGTAAAGAACACAATCAATTGTTAACCCAGTTCAGTGTATAACAACACCTACATCTAGGGGCTACCAAGCCAGGGAGGAAATTCACTATAAGAGGTATTAATTTAGGAATAAACCAACCAGTTTATCTCCTTCACTTAAGACCTACCCAATGCAACTTCAATCTAAGTCCTACTTAAACCTGACTTCCTATTCACTCCCCCTCAATCACAGCAGTCATACTAATCTACTGATTAATAAGATTATGAAGACATTCTTCAATACACACGCTTGATTTTGCTTCAAAGCTTTAATCAAGAGACACAACACTCGTGCTTCAAAGCTTTGAGTGATAAACAACCCTTACAACCAAATCCTACTCCAAGTCACTTATCAAGTGATAATTCTTGGCTCACAGTAATTACTAAAACTATCACAACTACAAAATTCCTTATTGATCTTCTCTGAAAAGCGCTGCACACCATTAGGATTCATGAGAAATATATATGCAATCTATTCTTCATTTTGGGCTTCCATAAAAATAGCTAGTGTTGTACCCCAAAATTTTCCCTCCCATATTCCTCAAGATTTGTCAAGAATGATCTTCAAATTGCTCAAGAGGTAGACAGTAAAATCACCTCCTAAGACAACTGAGATTAGGGTTTTGGTTCTTTCAAGGAATTTGGGGTTTTCAATGGTTCAATCAAGTCTCATAGACCTATATACATTCTCAAGCACCTACATGCCAAGTCTCAAGACTCACAGTGCCAATTTGCACAATCAAAAGCCTCATTTGACCCACAGTCAACTGCAAGGGCAAAATGGTCATTTCACAGTCAAAAGTCAGAATTTTTGGTCAACATCTTATTTTGAGTCCACAATCATCATTTGATCAAGTATTGATCATGATTCCACAAAGAATAACTCAAAAATCATCAAGGTGCAAGAAGTTACTATTTTTAGACAGCAGAAAAGTCAATTGTATCTTGACCAGGGCATAACTTTTTCATGGTTTGTCAGAAAAATTCCATCCAATGCTCATTTTTAAGGGGATGACATTTCCTACAATCCATATTCACATTCCAAGTCCAAGAAATGCTCTCACAAAAAGTTACCAATTTTGACATTATAGGTCAATTTCAAAAGTCAACAAAAGTACACTTTGAGTCAAAGGCCATAACTTGAGATTGGTAAATCCAAATGACATGGGACCAAAGGCATTGGTTATAGGACTTCAAGAGCTTTCCAAAATGTCGAAGAACATGGTCATATGATCAAAATTGAGCAATTTGTGCATTGGATAAGTTGGGAAATTTTCATGAATTTCCAAAAGTCAACTTTGCTCAAAACACCTTATTTTTGCTAATGGGCCTCAAATCTCTTCTTGAAACTTCACCCATGACCTATGCACGACCCATCAAGCTTAATTGAATTTATTTTCTTATTTTTATTGATTAATTGGATTTTTAATTAATATTAATTCACTTAATTAATTTAAATTGTAGGAAAATAGAAGATTTGGTTTTTAAATCTTTTTGTGAAGCAAATAGGACCTCAACATGCTGGCAAATTCGAGCACCAAGTCAAAGATACAAAAAATCCAAAATTGGCAACATTATTCAATCATGAAAAATCAAAAAGATATGATTTCCAATCAAGGATTTGAACATCAATGCAATGGATATTGGCCCAAGTTTTTGACCTAATTTCATTCTCTTATACATAAGCAAGCAAACCCTGATCAAATGGACGTGAGAAAACTGCAGAAACAACCATAGCATATTGAAAAAATTCCAAGAAAATTGAAACCTGACTTTTGCATTCTAGGGTGATTCAAGGTTTTTTGTTGATTCTAATACACTGCAGGAAGTGTCAGGAGTGTTTTGCAATCCAATTCAAGCGTTAAAGCTCAAAGAATCAAAGAACACAGTTTCACGGTTTGCCTTCTTTATTCAAAATCGTATTTCATAATTCATGCATATTTAACATGTTCTTGTGATTGATTTATGTTGCTAGGAACCATACGAAGCTAATGGTATCATTCAATTGAACTATAACTCCCTGAATCACAAGATGCCATGAACGATTTTTTAGGGTTCTTAAGTTTTCAATTGGGGTTTTCTAAACCAGGAAAAATTAGGACTCATAAGGCACATGGTTGAAATCGTTAGACCCAGACGAATGCAATCCACCCTTCGCGAAATATTTATATACCCTGTGGTGCTAATCGCTATTTTTCGTGCAAGCGCATAGTGGAGGTTAAAAACCCCCACTATCTGTTTATGTTTTTGCAGGTACAACGAAAAAGATAATGAGGTGTTGATACTCCATTGGACCATTTGAATCAGCGCGCGTTTTGTTTTGTTTTCAGCATATTTGTTTATTTTCTTATATAATTATTTCTCTTTATTATAATAACAATTGGAACACGTTGGCTGAGTGGTTGGGGAAAGCATGCAAAGTCTATTGGGACCTGGGTTCGAATCCCAGGTCTCCCAAACGTTTATTTGTTCTTTTTCTTTAGGCGTTCTTGTGCAAAGCTTGCAAAGGGAGTCTACCATATGCTTCAAATCTCAGCATGCCAAGTGGCTCCTGGCCAAATCTGAAGGCCAGGATTGAAGGCCTATCATGCTCCCCAGTCAACAGGCGTGTGGATGATCACCAAGGTCAACGTGGTTGAAATGCTAGTGGGCCTGGAAATTGAAAAATGCACCTCCAAAGCTGGCCCAAACCCCCTGAGTTTGCCTATTTATTTTTTCTTTCATTATTTTTATTTTACTTATTTAATTTTAATTCCTAATTAACTATTAACTAAATAATTATTATTTTTCTTAATAAATTCAGAAAACATAAAAAACATAATATTTTTATTTATTTATTTATTAAATTCACCCTTAATTTATTACTTTTGTAAATAAATACTAACATAATTAATTTAGTTTTTTTAATTAGGTTAATTTCAATATTTTTACAATAAATAAAATTAACATAGAATTAGGGTTTTTACTAACTTTTGACTATTTTTTATTTATTTCCTTGAGACATTAAAAAACCAAAAATATTTCTTTTTAGTAATTAATTAGTTTTAGGTTTAACTTAATTTAATTCATAAATAACAAAAACTTCTTTCTTTCTCAAAAAGGGGTCAAAACCCTAAAAACATTCCGATTCAATTTTGTTCTCGCGCATCTTATTTTTATTCCAATTATGTAATTGTTCCGAGGATGTAATAGCTTTAATTAGGACCTTTTTATCGCTTTTATTTATTTTCTCGCAATTTATTTTTCAAGGGTTTGTTTTTGGCGATGTAAATACCCGACGCCTTGTAATAGTTTAGCTTTACTTTCCGCAACTATTAACTGCTAGATGTATGCTAACTAGGCTATGCATGACAAGACTTACCTTAAAATAAAATCAATCGTAGCTCACCATAACCTGTACAAAGATAATATAAATTGAAACCTGACACACTCGCACATGCCACTCTTAGGGTACGCCTCACTTGGTTGCCTCGACGTGGTCATTGAGTATAGGGTGTTTTAGAGGTCGCCCTCCTGTCTAAAGATAAAAAAGTTGCCTCGGATAAAAATGATCTAGGACATTAGGGTTACCGCTAAGGCGTCTTACCATTGCTTTAGTGACCACATGTCCCTATAATCGAATTGACACGAAACTCTAACGATGGTGCTACCTACTTCTCAATAGTGGGATGGTACTGTCTAAAGGACATTTACACAGCTTAATTTCCTTTGAGTAGGTAGAGGTTCTTAGATACTTGCTCTTTCAAAACAAAAATACTTTTCGCACCTACACTTTTCTGACAAAAGTTTTCAAACAAACACTTCATACACTCTTGAGGACAGATACAAGAGTTAAATCAAAGTTTTCAAACAAACTTTTTCAAAACCCACAAACACAAGAAAAGCAAAACATTTTTGAAAACATAGTGAGCAAGTATCTAAGAGCCCGTGGATAACCATGGATAGAAAGGGTGCTAACACCTTCCCTTTCTATAATCTACCTCCCTAACCCGAGAAACATCTCGAAAAGGAATTTTGTTGTGCTTTTGTCCTTTCCTTGTTGGAGAAAATAAAAGACGGTGGCGACTCTTGCTTACCGCGACATTTTGCGAAACGCAAACGCGAACCAGCATTCTAAAACAGTCAGTTCTATTTCCACCGATCACAGAACTGGCGACTCTGCTGGGGATATTTATAAGTGAGGTGTACCTTAGGATTAGATCACTATGTTTTCAATTGTATGCCTTGTATGCTTTAACTTTGTGGGCTTGTATCGTAGTTTTATAGATCCTAACCCGGATCTGGGGATACCCTTTAGAAGTAGCAACAAACTGTGAGGGAACTGTGCAGGGTATACTGACATGGTTGAAGCAGTAGCTACGTTGATGTGGCACTTTGGTGAGTACCGGTAACCCTTGAGTCAAGTCAAGGAGAGTACGGGGCCGCCGCGTGGTGTCGCAAAGCATCAACTGACCTTAGAACCTTACTTGACCATCCTGGCCTCTTTAGGGGTAGTGAGATGACCGACTTTGGTGCAGTCCGAAGTTGTTAGATACTCGATACTACACTCATTGAGGGTTGTTTTCTTGGAATATTTTGGTCGCCAGTTAAGTGGCTAAATCAAAACAATGAACATAGAAAACAATCCAATGATATTGAGCTCCTTAGAACCCGGTTACTAGGACAGGTTTTGAGCCAACCAACTTCAAGAGGGTACTTACCTACGAACCCCATGCAAGCCTAAACCTAAGGACTTGTTTGCTTTGTATGAATATGACTGTCTGTATATACACTTGCTTACTGTTTGCATCCATGTACATCATAAAGCACCATATGCATCTGCTAACCATTTCAAGGGTTCGAATCTTCATCTTTGTTCTTGTTTTGTAGGACATGGAGTCTCTCCGCAGGAAAACAATTCAGGTCAACCTTGTAAGGATCCCTCCTCAGCTCAAGGAGCTTACATCCAGGATTCCCGAGAACTCTCTCTTCAGTGAAAGACATGGTAGACTCCTCAGCTTGGTCAACACCAACATTGAAGAAGATATGATAAAAGTTCTCTTCCAGTTCTTTGACCCCTACACCACTGTTTTACATTCCCTGATTATCAATTGGTGCCTACTTTGGAGGAATTTTCTCAACTTCTGAGAATTCCTATTCTTAGTCAACTACCCTACAACGGTACGGAAAAGGAACCAAAACTTGAAGATGTTGCTCAAGCATTACGTCTGCAACCATCTGACATCAAGGGGCATTGGGAAATCAGAAGTGGTATCAAGGGATTCTTGGCAAAGTTCCTGTTTGAGAAGGCACAAGAATGTTGGAATTCTCTCGACCTACAAGCCTTTGAAGAGATTGTGGCACTCCTTGTCTATGGGTTGATGTTGTTCCCAAATCCTGATCAACTTATAGATATAAATGTTGTCAAGATTTTCATGTCCAGGAATCCCATACCTACATTTCTTGGGGACATCCTCCACTCATTTTACACACGAACAATGAGAAAAAGAGGTGTTCTCATGTGCTGTACTCCTCTCCTGGCAAGGTGGTTTATTTCTCACCTTCCACAATCAGCTTTGAAGAACGAGCAGGGTTTAAGGTGGTCACAACGATTGATGACCCTCACACATTCTGATATACATTGGTGTTCTCGGTCCAGAGAAAATGTCACTATCATTGATCGTTGCAGAGAATTTCCTAATGTTCCTTTACTTGGAATTAGAGGAGGCATTACCTACAACCCCTGTCTGGCTTTGAGACAATTTGGATATGCTCGGAGGGATGGCCCTCATGACATGCTGATTCCTGACATAGTTTTTGACTTCGACAACGATGCGCAAGGACTTCGACAAAGGTTCATCAGAGCTTGGAGGATGCCTAACAAGGTAGATAGTAAGACACTGGGGCACAAGAATTCCACCCCCCTTGAGCCTTACCTCAAGTGGGTATGAACCCTCTCTCAGAAGCTTATGATGCCATATCCTCACATTCTCCCCTTGATCAAGGAGCCTGTTATGGAAGGAGAGGTTCCATACACCATTCTACATCCTGACATGCCAACATCAAGGGAAGAAATGCAAAAGAGCTGGATCCAACTCAAGGAAGAACGAAATGCTTTCGAAGCCAGCTTACATGCCAGTGAGAAGAAGGTTCTGGAGCTCACCCGCCGACTTCACGAGGAAGAGACCCTCAACACTTACATCGCTCCAAAAAGGATGCGCAATGTCTTTTTACATTAAGTATTTTGTAATATTTCGCCCATGAGGCACTGATGTACTAAACAAATTACTTCTTAATATGACGTGTGTTCCTTTTTGTCTGCAACGAATTTGAATTTTCGAACCCTTGAATGCATTGCATAAATAGCATATCATTCATCATATGCATAACAGGTGCCCTTTTTACAGGTCACTTATCTTCTTCGCTGTTTATTTCAGCAATCATCATGTCTACTGAACCATCCACTGAACAAGCTATCAAGGCCCTCCAGGCCCAGAATGCCCAGTTCCAAGAGTTGGTTATGAGCCTAGCCCAGGGTCAACAGGATTTGAAGACTCTAATTCTGAAAGAGAGGAAGAAGAAGAAGAAGAGGACCGTCTTGTTCAACACTGGACACAGATTTGGGAATGGACTGCAGAATGATGTTGATCTGACTACCTCCTCTGTAGGGAAAGACAACCCCCAAGAGAGAAGGGTTCCTAGTCCCGTGGTCTCTAAGAACGAGACAGATTATGATGAAGAACAGTATCCTCCTGCTGAGGATAGGTATAAACAGTTGGAGGACCGTTTAAGTGCTATGGAGATACAGAATGTGCCCGGGTTGGACTTTGGAGACCTAGGCTTATCCTCTGGGGTGGTGATTCCCCATAAGTTCAAGGCACCTGCTTTTGCCAAATACGACGGAGCTTCCTGTCCTAATCTGCACCTCCGGTCGTATGTAAGGAAGATCCAACCTTACACTGCTGACAAGAATTTGTGGATCCATTTCTTCCAAGATAGTCTTTCAGGGACTCAACTCGAGTGGTTCTATCAGCTGGATGGAGCCAGTATTCGTAACTGGGAGGATTTGGCTACTGCGTTCTATAAGCAATATCAATATAATTCCAACCTCGCTCCTACGCGTACCCAACTCCAGGGTATGTTACTAGGGACGGGTGAAGGATTTAAAGAGTATGCTCAAAAGTGGAGAGACCTGGCTGGAAGGGTGCACCCACCTTTGACTGATCGTGAACTTGTGGATATGTTCTTGGGGACCCTGTCTGGTCCATTCTTCAACCATTTGATTGGAAATTCTTCAGCCGGGTTTACAGACCTTATCTTGACTGGTGAGAGAATAGAAGCTGGTATCAAGTCTGGGAAGATACAGAAGGGTGCCTCCTCGAGTACTGAGAAGAAACCGTTCAAGAAGGAATCCAGTGTTGTCTACGGTTCAAGGAGACAGAATAGACCGGAACGCCGCCAAGCTGTCAATGCGGTGGTTATTTCAAAACCTGCTGCTGCTCCTTAGCATCATAACCAACAAAGGAGTGAGAGACCCCGAAGGCAGTTCACTCGCCTCAGCATGACCTTGTCCTAGATATTGCCGCAGTTACTGACAACTAATCTGGTGACCATAAAAGAAACTCCGAAGGTTGTAAACACAACGTCCCCAAAGTACAATCCTAACGCCCGCTGCGCTTATCACTCTGACAGCCCAGGGCATACTACGGATGATTGTTGGGCTCTGAAGAATAAGGTTCAGGACCTAATCGATGCTAAAGAGATAGAGTTCGAGGCACCCGAAAGGCCCAATGTTGTGACTGCTCCCATGCCCAAGCATGGAGTGAATGCTGTAGAGGAAGACATGTTTGTAGCCTCTGTGGATGACATTGTTACTCCACTATTGACTGTCAAGAGAAACCTGTTGCTAGCCGGTTTATTTCCGGGATATAGTGAAGGTTCCCTTCTGTGTTCCGTTTCACCTACTGGTTTCCCATCTTTGAAGTCAGGTATCCAAAACCTGATGGATAATAAAGAAATCCTGTTTGAAAAGATTGTTGTTCCTGCTACCCCTACTGAAGAAGTGTCCATTGTTATTATTTTCAATAATTCTCCCAAGGCTCCCTCAAGGAAGCCTGTCAAAATTATGCCTGCTCAGAAGATTGTACCCATAATCATCACTGTTCCGGGGCCCATCCCCTATACATCTGACAAAGCTGTCCTGTGGCACTATGGGGAAGATGCTTATGTTCTTGGGGTTAAACAAGAGTTTGATACTAGTACTGGCGTCAGCAACATCACCGGGCCTGCCAAAGTCACCCATAGTGGTAGACTTTTCTCACCAGATATTGCGCCACCGACTATCCAGAGACCTATTGTCATCACACCTGCAAGTGTGCCTACTTCCCTTCCTGATCAAGTTCCTATTTCTAGCCCTGCTGCCGAGTCATCTGATGCTCGGGGCAAAGGGATAGCCATTGATGTTCCTGCCCGAGCGGAGGCACCAAAGACCATCAATGTTGAAGCTTCCAAGCAAGAGATGGAAGAGATTCTTAAGATTATCAAGAAGAGTGATTATAATGTAGTAGAGAAGCTGGGGCAAACCCCCTCCAAGAATTCTATGCTATCACTGTTGTTGTATTCAGAGGCCCATGCCAAGGCTCTGATTACCTTCCTGAAGACGGCCCACGTGCCACAAGAGACGTCAGCTGACCAGTTCACCAATTGTGTGGCCAACTTAACTGCTGATAATGGTTTGGGTTTCTCCGACGCTGATCTGACTGCTAAAGGGAAGAGCCATAATGATGCCCTGCATGTCTCCATTGAATGCAGGGGCACTACTCTTGCACATGTGTTGGTTGACACTAGTTCCTCGTTGAACGTCTTGCCCAAGAAAGCTCTGGACAGGTTGGATTGTGAGGTTTTGGAGCTAAAGCCAAGTAACATTATTGTCCGGGCCTTTGACGGGTCTAAAAGGATGGTACATGGTGAAGTTGATATCCCAATTAGTGTTGGTTCTCAAGTCTTCGATTCTACATTCTATGTGATGGACATTCGACCGTCCTATTCTTGTTTGCTGGGTCGTCCATGGATCCATAAGGCTGGAGCTGTGACTTCAACACTCCATCAAAATTTGAAGTACCCGGTCAAAGGGAAAATTGTGACAGTGCAGGGGGAGGAGGAATACATGGTCAGTCACCTTAACTCGTTCCGTTACATAGAAATGGATGGGGAATTCATTGAGACTCCATTCCAGCACTTTGAAGAGGTCCCTCAGACACTGGCACCAACTGAGACTGTGATTGAAGATCCTCCTTTGAAGATGGCTTCCTTAAAGGATGCTCGGGCTGTTATTGAGAAGGGTGAGTATGCAAACTAGGGCCGACTTCCTGATTTCACTTGGAAGACTGACAAGTTTGGTTTGGGTTTCACTGCAGAAGCTCAAAGGGTTGTTCATAGTGCAAGGATTGGAAGACCTCCTGTGTTCATCAGCAACCCGGGAGTAAATGCCATTGAGGATGATGTAGAGGAATTTGAATTCGACAGCTGGATCTACCCTACGACCAACGGTGAACCAAACAACTGGACAGCGAAAGACTTCATCCCTATTACTTTTGTGACTCAGTAATGAACTCCTTTGTTTTGAATTTGTAACAAACAATATTATGAAACTTTATGGCCCAATGTCTTACCCGGGGCACCGTGGCTTCATTTGTGAGGGCTTTTGTGTGTCATTTTCATATATCATTAATAAAAGCATTGGACGTTTTTTGCATTTCAAATTTGGCGCTCCTTGTCTTTCTTTATTATATATTGCAAAACAGCTATTTACACACACTCACATATACAGGTCCCAATCAACTCTGGATCTCACTGGTAACGACTCTGCTACTGCCAGTTATGACTTCGAAAATCCGATCAACTTAGTCGAAGACGAAGGTTAAGATGATTGCAAAGTGCCTGGTGAGCTTGCAAGACTGCTACTCCAGGAAGAGAGGGCCATTCAGCCACATGAAGAGCCAGTGGAAACGGTAAATCTGGGTACTGAGACAGACAGAAAGGAAGTCAAGATTGGTGCCAATCTGGAGTCTAGTGTGAAACAACGGTTGATTCAGATGCTGCATAACTACGTGGAAATCTTTGCCTGGTCTTACGAAGATATGCCTGGGTTGGATACCGACATTGTGGTTCATCACCTGCCTACCAAGGAAGAATACCCTCCGGTAAAACAGAAGGTTCGACGTATGCGTCCAGAGATGTCCGAGAAAATCAAAGCTGAGGTTATGAAGCAATTTGATGCCGGGTTTCTAGCAGTAACTTCTTACCCTCAGTGGGTCGCCAATGTGGTTCCGGTACCGAAGAAAGATGGTAAGGTCCGAATGTGTGTAGACTACAGGGATTTGAACAGGGCGAGCCCTAAGGATGATTTCCCTCTGCCTCACATAGACGTTCTGGTTGACAACACTACTCAGCATAAGGTATTCTCCTTCATGGACGGTTTCTCCGGTTATAATCAAATCAAGATGGCTCCTGAAGACATGGAGAAGACCACTTTCGTCACTCAGTGGGGCACCTTCTGTTACAAGGTCATGCCTTTTGGGTTGAAAAATGATGGGGCAACATATCAGCGTGCTATGGTTGCTCTGTTTCATGATATGATCCATCATGAAATCGAAGTATACGTCGATGATATGATTGCAAGATCCCAAACTGAGGAGGAACACCTGGACCATCTACAGAAACTGTTTGACCGGTTGAAGTTGTACAAGCTGAGATTAAACCCGAACAAGTGCACCTTTGGGGTGAGATCTGGAAAACTGCTAGGCTTCATCGTGAGCGACAAAGGTATTCAAGTGGACCCTGCCAAAGTGAAAGCCATACAAGAGATGTCATTTCCCAAGACAGAGAAAGAAGTCAGAGGCTTTCTAGGACGGCTGAACTACATTTCCCGATTCATCTCACATCTAACTGCTACATGTGAACCAATCTTCAAGCTACTGAAGAAAGATCAAGTAGTACGTTGGAACAATGAATGTCAGGCCGCTTTTGAAAGAATCAAAGAGTATCTCCAAGAGCCACCTATTCTTATGCCACCAGTTGAAGGGATACCTCTAATCTTATACTTGACAGTACTGGACAACTTAATGGGATGTGTGCTGGGTCAGCATGACGAGTCTGGCCGAAAAGAGCACGCTATTTATTACCTTAGCAAAAAGTTTACCGACTGTGAGACCCGATACTCGCTGCTCGAGAAAACTTGCTGCGCTTTGGTATGGGCTGCTCGCCGGCTGAGACAGTATATGTTGACTCACACTACTCTGTTGATTTCAAAGATGGATCCAATCAAGTACATCTTCGAAAAGCCCGCCTTGTCCGGAAGAATAGCAAGATGGCAGATGATCTTGACTGAATATGACATCCAGTACACGACTCAAAAAGCAATCAAGGGGAGTGTATTGGCAGACCATTTGGCACATCAGGCAGTGGATGATTACCAGTCGATGAACTTTGAATTTACAGGCGAGAATATCATGGTAGTGACTGATTGTGAAATACCTAGACCGGATGAAGGACCTGAGGAAGGATCCCGGTGGTCTATGCACTTTGACGGAGCCTCAAACGCTTTGGGTAATGGCATTGGCGCTATGATCATATCTCCTAAGGGCTCTCATACTCCACTTACCGCCCGACTATGTTTCAACTGCACCAACAACATGGCGGAGTATGAAGCATGCATCATGGGTCTTCGAGTTGCAATTGACCTAAGGATCAAGTTTCTGAGTGTCTTCGGAGATTCCGCTCTCGTGATCAGTCAGATCAAAGGCGAGTGGGATATGAAACACCCAAATCTTATTCCTTACAAGGAGTATGTATTGACGTTAATTCCCCATTTCGAGGAGATAACCTTTGAACACTTCCCAAGAGAGGAGAATCAGTTGGCGGACGCGCTGGCTACGATGTCTTCTATGTTCAAAGTCAAATGGGACAACGAGGCTCCCCGGATCATTATTTGGAGATTGGATGAACCTGCACATTGTTGTGATCTTGAGACCGAAGAGGTAACAAAAAAACATTGGTATCATGAAGTGAAGATGTACCTCGAAGCTCAAGAATACCCCGAGGGTGCATCTGTTAATGACAAGAAGTTTCTGAGAAGATTTGCGGCAAAGTTCTTCCTCAGCAATAACATCCTTTACAAACGAAACCATGATTCAACCTTACTGCGTTGTGTGGATAAGATTGAAGCTGAAAGAATCATGGCAGAGCTGCATGAAGGTACCTTCGGAACTCATTCCAGTGGACATACCATGGCAAAGAAAATCCTTTGGGAAGGATATTACTGGTCCACAATGGAAGCCGACTGTTATCAACATTCTCAGACGTGTCACAAGTGCCAAATCTATGCTGATAAGGTGCACATTCCTCCAGTTCCTTTGA
The DNA here is from genome assembly GCA_948472305.1 of Vicia faba. Taxonomy (NCBI): domain Eukaryota; kingdom Viridiplantae; phylum Streptophyta; class Magnoliopsida; order Fabales; family Fabaceae; genus Vicia; species Vicia faba. Next base: position 789,063,685 of record OX451737.1, read on the forward strand.
ACGTCTTGACAACACCTTGGCCTTTTGCAATGTGGGGCATTGATATGATCAGCGAGATCAGACCTACGGCATCCAACGGGCATCGGTTCATCCTGCTAGCAATTGATTACTTTACGAAGTGGGTTGAAGCAGCTTCTTTTGCTAACGTAACCAAGAATGTCATGGCACGGTTCATTCGGCATAACCTGATCTGTCGATACGGTGTACCAGAGAGGATCATTACGGATAATGGTACCAATCTTAACAACAAGATGATCACTGAGCTCTGCGAGCAATTCAAGATATAGCACCACAACTCTTCTCCCTACCGGCCGAAGATGAATGGGGATGTAGAAGCAGCTAATAAGAACATCAAGAAGATTGTGCAGAAGATGACAGTGACCTACAAAGATTGGCACGAGATGTTACCATTTGCTCTTCATGGGTACCGTACCTCAGCACGGACGTCAACAGGGGAAACACCCCTTTCCTTGGTCTATGGCATGGAGGCAGTCTTGCCCATTGAAGTTCAGATACCCTCTCTCCGGATCATGAAGGATGCAGGTTTGAGCGAAGAGGACTGGATCCAGACTCGGCTTGATCAACTGAACCTAATCGACGAAAAGAGACTCACTGCTATTTGTCATGGTCAGACGTACCAAAAACGGATGATCAAGGCATTTAACAAGAAAGTCAGACGACAAGAGTATCAAGTCGGGGACCTGGTAATCAAGCGCATCATTCTAACTCAAGGTGATCCCAGGGGAAAATGGACCCCTACATATGAAGGGCCATTTGTGGTTAAGAATATCTTCTCAGGAGGAGCGATGATTCTAACCACCATGGATGGTGACGACCTTCCTCACCCTACCAACGTAGACATAGTAAAAAGATACTACGCATAATTAAAGACCCGCTAGGTTGACTGGCCTAGGCAAAAATAAGGGCTTCCCGGCGAACCAAAAGGGTTCGGGCAAAAATAAGGGATGAAAATAAAAAAAATATGTACACCCGGCAAGTCGAAAACCTGAAAAGGCGGCTTGGGCAAAAATGGGTATCCCGGTGGACTGAATTCCCGAAAGGGCGGTCCAGGAAAAAAATTAGGGATAAGCGTAACACTATGTCTCATTGGATTACCTTGCATCCAGACTTCAGTATCAACCATCAGGCTCGGACGGCACCAATCAATCATATTCCTCTTCAACTAAGCAGCAAAGTGATGGGACGCTTGAAGACATAAAGGTGATAGCAGAGTTGGAACCCAGTTGGATTTTTCACATAGTTGTTTTGTTTTCCTTTCACAAATTGTATAAATTCTATTTGCTCGGCGGCGTTCTCTTACTAGGACGTCAGCCTCTTGTACAAAAAACGCCTATTTACAGGCAAACTTCAAAATCAATACAAGCTCATTTTTCAGACAAATTGCAAATTGTTTTTCCTTTATCTGTTTTGTTTTGCAAAGAACGTCCAATGTTCATTTTTGATATATGCATTTGACATTAATTGCTGATCACAAATATTTACATGCGAAACAAAGGACTAATTACGGGTGACATCGGAAGTAGGGGCAATAAGAATTGTCTAAGCGATCTAGTTACTCTGTCCACCGAGGTGCCAAGGTAGATTCAGTTGAAGAGTACGACCAAGATACCTTCACTCCCCGCAGAATAAGGCAGTAATGATAGCTCCCCTAGCTAAGACTTGCAGCTATGTACAAATCAACAATACTCTCCCCAAGCAGAGTTGGTCTACCATCAGCCCTAAAGAAGTTGGATATCCCCAGTAAGTCTTAATATTTCCCAGCGGAGTATAAAGATATTCCCCAGCAAGCATCCCCGGCGTTCTTAATATTCCTCAAACTAAATATAAGAATGTTCCCTGGCGAAACACAGGATACCCCCAGTGGAGCCATTTCCCGGCACAGTCTAAAAAAGCTTCCCCACCAGAGTTAAATCATCTTCCACAGTAGATTCTGGAAGCTTGTCCCCTGCAGAGTACAAGTATCTCTCCCCAGCCATATTCAAAAAGTTATCCCCCACCAGAGTCTAACTGGGTTATCCTCAGCAAGTTACAACTGAAAGATCATCCCCAGCGAAGTTCTTTCTATCCTCCAGTGGAGTTCATCATCAAAATCCCCCAACAGAGCTTATCAACGGAATCCCCAGCGAAGTTATCATTAAAACTCTCAACATCTCTCCCCCACAGAGTATTTCCCCTCGGAGTAATCTCTTTCATTAATTTTATTCCCCAACAGAGTCCTTTTCTCCTGCAGGTTTATTCACACAATCATCTTCGTTCACCATCCCCAACGAAAACGAAGAATTCAACATCATTCTCCAGCAGCTATCCAGAATGTATTTCCCCAGCTAAAACATCACATTTTTATACATCATGATACATGCATATACGCATCATATCATACAATCTCATTTATGTTGAGAACATCATTGCTTGATTCATCTCATGCATTGAATATGACTGACCTTTATCTTTCAGGAAAGATGCAGTTAAGTTCTCAGCTTAGTCGAAGATCTGACCAGTTCTTAAATCTCAATCGGATTATCCTCGGTTGAAGTTCAGATAAGGTTCTCAATCTCAACAGTTTCTCTACATCATAGGGTGGACAAGTACTATAACCTCAACGGTATACTCAATTGAGCATGAGTCAGTTCCTAGATCTTGATGTTCTCCTCCGTCATAGTACGGACCAGTTCTATAACCTCAGTGGTTTACTCCATTGAGCAAGAGATAGTTCAGATGTGACCCAGACATGGCGACATTCTGATACTTATTCCAGATTCCTTCTAGAGATGGTTCAGATGTGACCCAAGCATGGCGACATTCTGATACTTATTCCAGATTCCTTCTAGAGATGGTTCAGATGTGACCCAAGCATGGCGACATTATGATACTTATTCCAGATTCCTTCTAGAGATGGTTCAGATGTGACCCAAGCATGGCGACATTCTGATACTTATTCCAGATTCCTTCCAGAGACAGTTCAGATGTGACCCAAGCATGGAGACATTCTGATACTTACTCCAGATTCCTTCTAGAGATGGTTCAGATGTGACCCAGATACAGCGATATTCTGATACTTATTCCAGATTCATGCAAGAGAAAATCCACCAACCTTCTTAAGTTCCGGATTAATACCTGTAGCAAGCCAGGAAATATCTGTGGACGACTGATTGTAGATCTATACCTGAAACCAGATAGGAAAGTTATCTACATTGAAGAGACTGAAGATCAATACCTGTAACAAGCCAGGAAGACTATCTTTCTTTCTCAAGTCAGAGATTAATACCTGAAACTAGCCAGGACAACTATCTCCTCGACCAACCTTTCTTAAGTTCCAGATCAACACCTGTAACTAGCCAGGAAATATCTGTGGACGACTGATTGTAGATCTATACCTGTAACAATCCAGGAAATTATCTACACGAAGGGATTGAAAATTAATACTTGTAACAAGCCAGGAAGACTATCTTTCTTTCTCAGGTCAGAGATTAATACCTGAAACCAGCCAGGACAACTATCTCCTCGACCAACCTTTCTTAAGTTCCAGATCAACACCTGTAACTAGCCAGGAAATATCTGTGGACGACTGATTGTAGATCTATACCTGTAATAAGCCAGGAAAGTTATCTACATGAAGAGATTGGAGATCAATACCTGTAACAAGCCAGGAAGACTATATTTCTTTCTCAGGTCAGAGATTAATACCTGAAACTAGCCAGGACAATTATCTCATCGGCCAACCTTTTTTAAGTTCCAGATCAATACCTGTAACAAGCCAGGAAAAATCTATGGACGACAGATTGTAGATTAATACCTGAAACCAGACAGGACAACTATCCACTTAACCATCATGAAGCAACCCTACGCCGATTCCTTCTCTTTCAGATGCAGTTTTATACGAACTCATCATCAGGCAGCCCTACACAGGTTCCTTCTTTCAACTTACAAAGTTACAATTCTACAAACTACAGGTATGCAAGTTCTCGCTAAGGAATCTCTTACGCGATCGACACCCCTGGATGGCATCTATAAGCCCACTCCGCAACTACCCATTACATTTCCAGATGGCATCTATAAGCCCATCCCCGACAAGATTCTGTCACATCTCTAGATGGAATCTATAAGCCCATCCTCCTATCCATCATCTATCCAAATGGCATCTGTAAGCCCATTCCCGACATCAAATTGCTGATACTACACCATGCGAGTGCAAATTTCTGGGCACTTTAGTGTTCAATCATCTTCCACCTTTGGATCACGAAAGGCACTCAAGCCAATCTACATCCTCAGGTTTAAGAAGGTTGAACAGGGGCAACTGTTGTACCCCAAAATTTTCCCTCCCATATTCCTCAAGATTTGTCAAGAATGATCTTCAAATTGCTCAAGATGGCTCAAGAGGTAGACAGTCAAATCACCTCCTAAGACAGCTGAGATTAGGGTTTTGGTTCTTTCAAGGAATTTGGGGTTTTCAATGGTTCAATCAAGTCTCATAGACCTATATACATTCTCAAGCACCTACATGCCAAGTCTCAAGACTCACAGTGCCAATTTGCACAGTCAAAAGCCTCATTTGACCCACAATCAACTACAAGGGCAAAATGGTCATTTCACAGTCAAAAGTCAGAATTTTTGGTCAACATCTTATTTTGAGTCCACAATCATCATTTGATCAAGTATTGATCATGATTCCACAAAGAATAACTCAAAAATCATCAAGGTGCAAGAAGTTACTATTTTTGGACAGTAGAAAAGTCAATTGTATCTTGACCAGGGCATAATGTTTTCATGGTTTGTCATAAAAATTCCATCCAATGCTCATTTTGAAGGGGATGACATTTCCTACAATCCATCTTCACATTCCAAGTCCAAGAAATGCTCTCACAAAAAGTTACCAATTTTGACATTATAGGTCAATTTCAAAAGTCAACAAAAGTACACTTTGATTCAAAGGCCATAACTTGAGATTGGTACATCCAAATGACATGGGACCAAAGGCATTGGTTAGAGGGCTTCAAGAGCTTTCCAAAATGTCCAAGAACATGGTCATATGATCAAAATTGAGCAAGTTGTGCATTGGATAAGTTGGGAAATTTTCATGAATTTGCAAAAGTCAACTTTGCTCAAAACACCTTATTTTTGCTAATGGGCCTCAAATCTCTTCTTGAAACTTCACCCATGACCTATGCACGACCCATCAAGATTAATTGAATATATTTTCTTATTTTTATTGATTAATTGGATTTTTAATTAATATTAATTCATTTAATTAATTTAAATTGTAGGAAAATAGAAGATTTGGTTTTTAAATCTTTTTGTGAAGCAAATAGGACCTCAACATGCTGGCAAATTCGAGCACCAAGTCAAAGATACAAAAAATCCAAAATTGGCAACATTATTCAATCATGAAAAATCAAAAAGATATGATTTCCAATCAAGGATTTGAACATCAATGCAATGGATATTGGCCCAAGTTTTTGACCTAATTTCATTCTCTTATACATAAGCAAGCAAACCCTGATCAAATGGACGTGAGAAAACTGCAGAAACAACCATAGCATATTGAAAAAATTCCAAGAAAATTGAAACCTGACTTTTGCATTCTAGGGCGATTCAAGGTTTTTTGTTGATTCTAATATACTGCAGGAAGTGTCAGGAGTGTTTTGCAATCCAATTCAAGCGTTAAAGCTCAAAGAATCAAAGAACACAGTTTCACGGTTTGCCTTCTTTATTCAAAATCGTATTTCATAATTCATGCATATTTAACATGTTCTTGTGATTGATTTATGTTGCTAGGAACCATACGAAGCTAATGGTATCATTCAATTGAACTATAACTCCCTGAATCACAAGATGCCATGAACGATTTTTTAGGGTTCTTAAGTTTTCAATTGGGGTTTTCTGAACCAGGAAAAATTAGGACTCATAAGGCACATGGTTGAAATCGTTAGACCCAGACGAATGCAATCCATCCTTCGCAAAATATTTATATACCCTGTGGTGTTAATCGCTATTTTTCGTGCAAGCGCATAGTGGAGGTTAAAAACCCCCGCTATCTGTTTATGTTTTTGCAGGTACAACGAAGAAGATGATTAGGTGTTGATACTCCATTGGACCATTTGAATCAGCGCGCGTATTGTTTTGTTTTCAGCATATTTGTTTATTTTCTTATATAATTATTGCTCTTTATTATAATAACAATTGGAACGCGTTGGCTGAGTGGTTGTGAAGTAGTGAAAAACACAAGAAGGGGGGGTTGAATTGTAAAACTGAAAATCAATGCAATGAACAAGATATTTTTATCCTGGTTCGTTTGATCTCAAACTACTCCAGTCCACCCGTCAAGGTGATTTCGCCTCTCTCCAACGAGGTCTTAATCCACTATATTCAACTGAATATTACAGACTACTTTAACAACTGCTAAAGCCTTCTTGATGCAAACCACAACCCGGTTTGTCAAGGAAACACTTTCTTACAAAGAAGATAAATCTAAGTGTGTGAATGTTTTCTACAAAACTGTATCACAACTGTGATGTATACACAACTTAAAGCTTAGAAACTAGATTGCTAAACAATGATTGAATAAGAGAATGTGTAGTGTTTAGCAAACTGAGATAAGGAAGATTATGATCAGCTTTTAGGCGTGTAAAGATTTGGAGAGCATTAGCCAATTCAATCTTCAAAGTCTTGTTTATATAGCACTGAGATGTTGAACGTTGGAGCAATATTCTTGATTCAATGCTAATAACAAACTTTCCTTGTCGAGCAGATCTTGTCTGGAATGAGGCCGTTGGTATTAATTTGCTTTCAATGCACAGTACCGTTGCTTACTTAATGCAAGTTCTGGCTTGGCTCATTCTGACTCTGCTTAGCTGCTGATGAACTGTTGTGTTTCCTTATCAGAGTGTTGAGCGCAGTTCTGTTCATCAGACTTCAGCATATACGTGAGTTAATCTTCTGATTCTGACATTCTGATATGGAAACTTCTGATGCTGATGTCAGGAACCAAATTTCTGATGCTGATTAAGTGTGATCTTGCTTATATCAATCAGAGTATCTGCAAATCAGAACGTAATAATTTAGGCAGCAGATAGTTCATACATGAATCATATAAATAATATATCTTTTCACTTTGTTATCATCAAAACTTAAACATAGGGTAGTAGATTCAAACTTTGTTCTAACAATCTCCCCCTTTTTGATGATGACAAAAACTAGATATTTTTAAATGAAAATAACGTGAAAAGGTATCAGAGAGATGCATCAGAGTAAGAGGTTATCAAAGATAAGGGGTAAAAAGATATCAGAGTTGAGAGATACTCCCCCTGAGTTTATTACTTCCCTTTGATTACAAGTGTTCTTCAGGATCAGATCTTTTTGCCTTTCTTTGAACATCAGAGTATCAGAGTCTTTGACTATTGGAAGCTTTAGATCAGCATATCAGAGCAGAGCTTTTCTTGTCAGAGCTTTGCTTTGGATTAGAGTATCAGAGCGGATCAGAGCTTCATAGCTTTTAGTCTTCAGAGTGTCCAGGAGCTTCCTTGTACCTGTAGACTTTAAGCAAAAACAAAAAAAACATTTTCAAGTATAATAGAGTTAGAATGTTCGAGAATTTATGTCTTAGTTAACCTTTATTGTTTAAAATATCATTCTTGTTCTCCCCCTTTTTGTCAGCAATCAAAAAGTGTAGGTGATGTGCTAAAACAATTAAGATCAGAAAAACTTGTCATATTAAAAGGTTCAGAATCAAACAAAACATATTCAAATAGTACATCAGAAAATCAAAGAAAACATGAAAAAGACATGAATGAAAAAACTAAGGTTGGGGAGGAAAGCGTGTGAACAGGTTCTCCAGCATGGCTTTGATCTGATCAGCAGTCTCATTCTGCTTGTGCACCATGCTGACAACAGTGTCAATCTTGCTATCCTGCACATCCATTCTTTCTTTCATCTTCTGGTCATTTTCATCCATCCTCTGCTGCAGACGCATGTCATTCAACTTCAGCTCTTCCAGAGTCTGCCTGTCCAAGGCAGCTTGAGAAACATCAGAAGCAGGAAGCTTCTGAGAGCTTTCTGCAACATCTTCTGCTTGACTTGCTTCATCTTGAATGGTCTTATCTTCTTCTGGTTGCACCTTTGAAGCTAGTTGTTTCTCAGACCAAGGTTCACTATCCAGAGGGAGCACAGCTTCCTGAGGCAGCAGACTGTCAACTTCCTTCAGCAGCTTGCTGAAGTTCTGTTGTGCCTGCTCATAGTTGATATCCTGCAACTTGAGGGCTTCAGCACGTACCCAAAGTCTGAATTGTGACCAGAGCTGGTCAGAGGCAGCTGGGTCAATCATTCTAGGACAGACTTGCTTCAAAGAAGCAATCCATTGCTGCACACCTGTTTCAAAATTCATAATACCAGAGCCAACATCTGGTTGTTTTGGTTTAGGGATGGCTATTTTATGTTTCATATCAGCAAGACGGTCAAGACTGGTTAAGTCTATGAAGGTCCTGCTTGGGTTTTCGGAGGTTTGCTTGGCAGCTGTTTGTTTTGGAGATGGAGTGGGAGAATCAGAGATTATGATTGGACTGTTTGGTGTTTTGGGAGTATTGGGTGGTGTAGATTCTGGTGAGGATGGCAACTGGGCCATGGTAACTGTTGTTCCACATGGCAGATGGATTGCCAGAGGTGATGGTTGAGGTGAATGAGGTTCAGATGTTTGAGGAGAAGGAGTTTCAGAGTGATGAAACTCAGGTTGAGGTGATGGTGGATGAATTTCTGGTTGAGGAGAGGGAGACGGAATTGCTGGTTGAGAAGAAGTTGTTGGAATTTCTGGTTGTTCAGGGATAAGGGGTTCTTCTGGAATTGATGAGAGAGGTTGTTGTTGTTATGGTTCTTCAGCAGATTGTTGTTGTTCTGGTTGTGGAGGAGGGACAATTTGTGGTTCAGAGTTTGGATTGGCGGAGTGATCAGAAGTGTGTTGATCAATGTCAGACAACACTTTGTCAATTGCTGATGTTGTTGAGATTGTTGGTTTGGGATGTTTGGTTCTGGGTCTTCTGAGTTTTAATGCCTCAGAAGGGTCATCTTCTGGTTCAGTTTCATCTATTGTTGGGATGGGGATTGAGATTCTATGAGAGGTTGGAGGAGGAATAGATGCTGGAATAGTAGAAGAATTTAAAACAGAAGCAGCAGATAAATTACCTCTTTTCTTGGGTGTCTGCTGGGATGATCCTTCTGAAGGTGCCTTCCTCTTCTTCGTCTTCTTCAGAGTCACTTCTTGTTGAGGTTGATGCAGAGCTTTGATAATCAGATTTGGATCTGTACCATCTGCCTTGCACGCATCTAAGTATCTGAGAACCACCTCTGGTTTAGATTCTATCTCAGAAAATAAAGGAAAGTCACTCAGTGGAACTCTTCTGCTGGTGATATCAGCAATAGGAGTAGCTCTGGGTTCCTTTTTGATATTCTCTATCAACTTCATTTTCTTCAAGTTCTTCGCGTTCAGAGGCTTCCCAACTGTTGGTTCAAAGGTGCTTAACTCTTGAGCTTCTATCAGATGCTCTATCAGCCTATTCTCTGTCAGAATATCTGATATCAACCTTCGAAAGGGTATCCAATCCCTCTTTGTTCTTTCTTCTTCCCTGGTTTCCTTTACACTTGTTCTGAGGTGGTTGAACAGAAGATGAGCCAAGTTGATTTTTACCTTCTGATCAATAAAGTAGATCAGAAACTGCTGATCCACATTTATGTAATCAGGTGAACTAGTTGGCTTCCTATGGTTGAAGCACCCCAGAATTATCTTAGCCCAAACTCTGTGATGATCCTTCAGATCTTTGATCTTACTGCTGGGCACCCCATGGGTGAAAATCCTTGCAGCTATCACGCCCATGTCAGCACATCTCTCAGCCATATCAATACAGCGGACGCCACTGCCACTGTAACCGATTAACCTTGCTATGTGATCCTCAGTGATCACAATCTTCTTCCCCATAACGAAGGAGGTGACTAGATGCGTTGAAGCCTTCGCATGAATCCAGAATTCCTTGACTAACATAGGGAATGTTGGTCCAACCAACCTGTCAAAATACCTTTCCCATTTCTGTGCCCTAACTTCTTCTGTTAGGTCAAAACCGTTCTCCTTCAAGCTTCCAAAATCAATGATCAATTCAGATAACACTTCAAGATTCTTCACAGGAGTGAGGAGTGTTCTGAATGGCACTTGATACTGTTCAGATGATGCTTTCTTCTGAGGACCTGCAGAAGCACTGCTGGAGGTTGCCATGTTCACAATAAATGATTTTGAGAAGAAACTGGGAAAAAGGGTTTTGCAAGAGATGAACACAGAAAAATGCAGAGAATGCTTGAGAATTAGTGAGAAACTGTAAAGAATTAGAATGAGAGGTTAATGTGTTTAAATAGAGTTTCAGAATATTTTGAAAAAATAAACGTTTTTAAGAAAGAGAAAAATCATGATTGCATTTTAAAAGCATGATTACTTTTATTAAATGCTTGCTGATTTTGGGGGATTTGAGAAAGATACTTAAAAACGGTTACCAGACATGTGTCTCAATGCACCCAATCAGCGCTTTGCCTTCTCAGAAGCGTGCACGCGTTCTGCTTCAGAGATTTGCTGATGATTGGATGACACTTGTTTGATGTAGTGATCAACACGTCTGTCTTTGAGCTTAGACTCTCAGATCTTTAGACTTGCATCTGATACAATCTGCATGTTCTATCTTTCTGAAAGAAGATTGATCAGAAGTTCACAGTAAAACAATTAAATTCTTAAGGTAAATATATGGAATTAAAACATTTTCACTCTGGACAGACTTTCATGCTGAGATGTTTCAGAATGAAATTAAACCTATCTTCTGAAAGGGGTTTAGTAAAGATATCAGCCCATTGATGGTCTGTATCTATAAATTTTAAGTTCAAAATTCCTTTCTGAATATAGTCCCTAATGAAGTGATGTTTTATTTCTATATGCTTAGCTCTAGAATGTAAAATGGGATTCTTACTTAAGTAAATAGCAGAAGTATTATCACAGAGTATAGGAATGTTACTCTCAAAAATCTGGAAGTCTTCAAGCTGACTTTTCATCTAGAGCATTTGTGTGCTACATCCTGCTGCTGCTATGTACTCAGCTTCTGCTGTTGATAGTGCAATTGTTGATTGCCTTTTGCTGGACCAAGAGATCAGATTTTCTCCCAGAAACTGGCAGCTTCCAGAAGTACTTTTAGGTTCCACTCTGTCTCCAGCAAAATCAGCATCGCAGTAGCCTACTAAGTTGTAATCACTAGATTTTCTATAAAACAAACCCAGATTAGTAGTACCTTTCAGATACTTGAAAATTCGCTTAACAGCTATTAAGTGAGATTCTCTAGGATCTGATTGGAATCTAGCACAGATACAAACACTGAATAATATGTCAGGTCTTGAAGCAGTCAGATAGAGGAGAGAACCAATCATACCTCTGTAGACTTTCTGTTCTACATTTTTGCTTACCTCTTCTCTTTCCAGAATGCACGTGGGATGCATTGGAATCTTTGATGGCTTACATTCTGAGAGGTCAAATTTCTTCAGAAGATCTCTGATGTATTTTCTCTGATGAATGTAAGTTCCCTCTGGAGTTTGATTGATCTGAATTCATAGAAATAATTTCAGTTCCCCCATGAGGCTCATCTCAAATTCTGCCTGCATACACTTAGCAAATTTTCTTCCAAGAGAAGGATTAGTAGAACCAAAAATAATATCATCAACATAAATTTGACAGACTAAGATGTCATTCTTAACTGATTTACAGAATAGAGTAGTGTCCACTTTCCCTCTGGTGAATTCATTTTCTAATAGAAAGTTACTTAGCCTTTCATACCAAGCTCTGGGAGCTTGTTTCAGACCATATAGTGACTTCTTTAGTTTGAAAACATGTTCTGGATGTTTTGTATTTTCAAAACCAGGGGGTTGGTGTACATAGACTTCTTCTTCTATATAACCATTTAAGAATGCACTTTTGACATCCATCTGATACAGAGTGATGCCTCTATTAACAACAAATGAGATTAAAAGTCTGATAGATTTTAACCTGGCGACTGGGGCAAAGGTTTATGTGTAGTCTATCCCCTCTTGCTGACTATAACCTTGTGCAACCAGTCGTGCCTTGTTTCTGATGACTTCACCTTGTTCATTTAGCTTGTTTCTGAACACCCATCTTGTTCCAATGACGTTGAATCCTTTTGGTCTGGGAACGAGATCCCATACGTCGTTTCTGGTGAATTGATTCAGCTCTTCTTGCATTGCCAGAATCCAGTCATTATCCAGAAGTGCTTCATCAATAGAAGAAGGTTCAATCAGAGACACAAGTCCCATGAGAGTTTCTTCAGAGTTTCTGAAGCTTGCTCTTGTTCTGATTGGATCTTCCTTTCTTCCTAAGATGGTCTTTTCTGGGTGATCCAAGCTGCTTCTGGGTAATCTCTTCTGAGGTTTATCAGCAGCTGTTGTAGGATTGCTAGCAGTGCTCCTTTCAGACGTTGAAGGAGTGTCTGTATTGAGAGCTTCTGATGACTTGTCTTCAGAACCTGTAAATTCAATTTCCATACCTGCAAAAACTTCATTCTGCTTTGACTTTTCAGAGTCAAGCTTATCATCAAAACGAACACTGATTGATTCTTCCACAATCTGTGTTTCTGTATTGTATACTCTGTACCCTCTTGAGCGTTCAGAGTATCCTAACATAATACACTTCTGTGCTTTAGAGTCAAACTTGTTCAAATAATTCTTTGTATTTAATATAAAGCAAGTACATCCAAATGGATGAAAATATGAAATGTTGGGCTTTCTGTTCTTCCACAATTCATATGGAGTCTTTTCCAGAATAGGTCTTATTGAGATTCTATTCTGAATGTAGCACGCTGTGTTTATTGCCTCTGCCCAGAAGGTCTTAGCAACGTTTGTCTCATTGATCATGGTTCTGGACATTTCTTGCAATGTTCTGTTCTTTCGTTCTACAACTCCATTTTGTTGGGGAGTTCTAGGACAAGAGAAATCATGCAGAATGCCTCTGTCATTAAAGAATGACTCAAAATCTTTGTTTTCAAATTCTCCACCATGATCACTTCTGACTTTAACGATTCTAAGATCCTTTTCATTCTGAACTTGGTTAGAGAAGGTAACAAACACAGAGTGTGACTCGTCCTTGTGTCTTAAGAACTTTACCCATGTCCATCTGCTATAGTCATCTACAATTACTAACCCATACTTCTTACCACTGACTGAAGCAGTTTTAACTGGTCCAAATAAGTCAATGTGCAGAAGTTCTAATGGCTTAGAGGTAGAAACAACATTTTTGGATTTAAAAGAAGGTTTTGCAAACTTGCCTTTCTGACATGCTTCACACAGAGCATCTGAATTGAACTTCAAATTAGGAAGTCCTCTGACCAGATTGAGTTTGTTAATCTGAGATATTCTTCTCATACTAACATGCCCCAATCTTCTGTGCCAGATCCACTGCTCGTTGTTAACAGACAGAAGGCATTTTACATTCTGACTCTTTAGTTCAGAAAGTTTGTTTTTGTAGATGTTGTTTTTCCTCTTACCATTAAACAGGATAGTCCCATCTTTCCGACTAACAGCTTTACATGATATTTGATTAAAGATTATATCATAACCGTTATCACTTAATTGACTTATGGATAACAGATTATGCATCAATCCATCTACTAGCAGAACATTATTAATATAGGGAAGATTTCCATTACCTACAGTTCCAGAGCCAATTATCTTTCCCCTCTGATTGCCTCCAAAACCAACGTGGCCTCCAGGCTTAAGTTCTAGGCTTTGGAACATATGCCTTCTTCTCATCATGTGTCGCGAGCAGCCAGAGTCCAGGTACCATGACTGGTGTTTCTGACTTGCTGCTAAAGATATCTGCAACATGTATTATTTTATCCTTAGGTACCCAGATTTTCTTGGGTCCTGATTTGTTAGTTTTACCAAAACTCTGGTTGAATTTTGGTTTCACAGAGTGCTTACTGCTAGTGTATTTAATATCATGTGTGTGACCATACACAAAATGTGAATTCAGAGGAGTGTGTTTAATGGTTAGGTCCATGACATTCTTTGGTGTAGGAACCTTACCTTGGTATCCTATTCCTTTCCTGTCGTTTCTGCTAACTCCATAGATCATTGAAGCCATTTTGCTTCTATCTATGCTTTTAGCGAGGAACTTCTGGAAACTGTGATCATACTCCTTGATGATCTCATCAGCGTTGCTGGGAGTTTCAGAAATTGGTTCCTTCTGAGAGTTTTGTAAAGTGTTTTCTAATTTTGAAATCTTATTTCTCAGCTCAGAATTCTCCAATTTGAGACTCTCAGTCTTATTAGAGTCAGATTCAAGATTCCTTTTTAGGTCTCTGAATTTAACTCTAATTTGCTGATACCGTTCCAGAATCTCATTAAGGCTTTCAGTAAGTTCAGCCTTGGTAAAGTTAACAGCAAAGTTAGGAAATACCTCTTCAGTATCTGATTCTGAGTCTGATTCAGAAGCTTCACTATCTTCTGAGATGTTAGCCATGAGAGCTATGTTTGCCCTCTCATCATCTGATTCTGAGTCAGCTTCAGACGAGTCAGAGTCATCCCATGTAGCCATGAGACTTTTCTTCTTCTCTCTTCCAAACTTCTTTTTGGGCTTTTCCCTCTGAAGCTTTGGGCAGTCACTCTTATAGTGTCCTTGCTCATTGCACTCATAGCAGATGATGTCCTTGGTGTTTGGCTTTTTGCTACTGGAGGAGCCTTCAGATCTTCTGTATCCAGAGGAAGAATCTGTCCTTCTGTATCTGGAGGAAGACTCGTTCTGATCAGATCTTCTGGGATTCCTGAACTTCCTTTGTCTTTGCTTCCATAGTTGATTTACTCTTCTGGAGAGGAGGGAGAGTTCGTCTTCTTCTGATGAGGATCCATCAGATGTTTCTTCAACTGCCTGCAAAACTTTAGACTCAAATTTTTTGTTAGATTTTAATGCTAAAGGCTTACCTTGCTTCTGAGGCTCGTCAGCTTCTAGCTCTATCTCATGACTTCTGAGGGAGCTGATAAGTTCCTCCAGAGTGATTTTGTTGAGATCTTTAGCTAGCTTCAGAGCTGTAACCATTGGTCTCCACTGCTTGGGTAAACTTCTGATGATTTTCTTGACATGGTCAGCAGTAGAGTATCCTTTGTCCAGAACCTTGAGACCAGCTACCAGAATCTGGAATCTTGAGAACATTGTTTCAATGGATTCAGATTCTTCCATTTTGAATGCCTCATACTTCTGAATGAGTGCCAGAGCTTTAGTTTCTTTGACCTGAACGTTGCCCTCATGCGTCATTCTGAGTGAGTCAAAAATGTTCTTTGCTGTGTCTCTGTTGGAGATCTTTTCATATTCAGTATAGGAGATGGCGCTGAGGAGGATGGTTCTGGCCTTGTGGTGATTCTTGAAGTCACGCTTTTGTTGGTCAGACATTGTTTTTCTATCAATCTTCTGACTGCTTGCATTCACAGGGTGCGTGTATCCATCTGTCACCATATCCCACAGATCAGCATCATGTGCCAGAAAGAAGCTTTCAATTCTGTCTTTCCAGTAATCAAAGTTTTCTCCATCAAAGACTGGAGGTTTGCTGCTGAATCTGTCTCTGTCCTCATTGTTGTCATTGCTGGTGTGAGAATAGTTTCCCGCCATTGTGTTTTTCTGACGCTGGATCTTGTACTGACACGGTTAAGTGTTTTAGCTCAGAACCAGGCGCTCTGATGCCAATTGAAGTAGTGAAAAACACAAGAAGGGGGGGTTGAATTGTAAAACTGAAAATCAATGCAATGAACAAGATATTTTTATCCTGGTTCGTTTGATCTCAAACTACTCCAGTCCACCCGTCAAGGTGATTTCGCCTCTCTCCAACGAGGTCTTAATCCACTATATTCAACTTAATATTACAGACTGCTTTAACAACTGCTAAAGCCTTCTTGATGCAAACCACAACCCGGTTTGTCAAGGAAACACTTTCTTACAAAGAAGATAAATCTAAGTGTGTGAATGTTTTCTACAAAACTGTATCACAACTGTGATGTATACACAACTTAAAGCTTAGAAACTAGATTGCTAAACAATGATTGAATAAGAGAATGTGTAGTGTTTAGCAAACTGAGAGAAGGAAGATTATGATCAGCTTTTAGGCGTGTAAAGATTTGGAGAGCATTAGCCAATTCAATCTTCAAAGTCTTGTTTATATAGCACTGAGATGTTGAACGTTGGAGTAATATTCTTGATTCAATGCTAATAACAAACTTTCCTTGTCGAGCAGATCTTGTCTGGAATGAGGCCGTTGGTATTAATTTTCTTTCAATGCACAGTACCGTTGCTTACTTAATGCAAGTCCTGGCTTGGCTCATTCTGACTCTGCTTAGCTGCTGATGAACTGTTGTGTTTCTTTATCAGAGTGTTGAGCGCAGTTCTGTTCATCAGACTTCAGCATATACGTGAGTTAATCTTCTGATTCTGACATTCTGATATGGCAACTTCTGATGCTGATGTCAGGAACCAAATTTCTGATGCTGATTAGGTGTGATCTTGCTTATATCAATCAGAGTATCTGCAAATCAGAACGTAATAATTTAGGCAGCAGATAGTTCATACATGAATCATATAAATAATATATCTTTTCACTTTGTTATCATCAAAACTTAAACATAGGGTAGTAGATTCAAACTTTGTTCTAACAGGTTGGGGAAAGCATGCAAAGTCCATTGGGACCTGCGTTCGAATCTCAGGTCCCCCAAACGTTTATTTGTTCTTTTTCTTCAGGCGTTCTTGTGCAAAGCTTGCAAAGGGAGTCTACCATATGCTTCAAATCTCAACATGCCAAGTGGCTCCTGGCCAAATCTGAAGGCCAGGATTGAAGGCCTATCATGCTCCCCAGTCAACAGGCGTGTGGATGATCACCAAGGTCAATGTGGTTGAAATGCTAGTGGGCCTGGAAATTGACAAATGCACCTCCAAAGCTGGCCCAAACCCCCTGAGTTTTCCTCTTTATTTTTTCTTTCATTATTTTTATTTTACTTATTTAATTTTAATTCCTAATTAACTATTAACTAAATAATTATTTTTTTTTCTTAATAAATTCAGAAAACATAAAAAACATAATATTTTTATTTATTTATTTATTAAATTCACCCTTAATTTATTATTTTTGTAAATAAATACTAACATAATTAATTTAGTTTTTTTAATTAGGTTAATTTCAATATTTTTACAATAAATAAAATTAACATAGAATTAGGGTTTTTACTAACTTTTGACTATTTTTTATTTATTTCCTTGAGACATTAAAAAACCAAAAATATTTCTTTTTAGTAATTAATTAGTTTTAATTTAATTTAATTCATAAATAACAAAAACTTCTTTCTTTCTAAAAAAGGGGTCAAAACCCTAAAAACATTCCGATTCAATTTTGTTCTCGCGCATCTTATTTTTCTTCCAATTATGTAATTGTTCCGAGGATGTAATAGCTTTAATTAGGACCTTTTTATCGCTTTTATTTATTTTCTCGCAATTTATTTTTCAAGGGTTTGTTTTTGGCGATGTAAATACCTGACGCCTTGTAATAGTTTAGCTTTACTTTCCGCAACTATTAACTGCTAGA
The DNA here is from genome assembly GCA_948472305.1 of Vicia faba. Classification (NCBI taxonomy): domain Eukaryota; kingdom Viridiplantae; phylum Streptophyta; class Magnoliopsida; order Fabales; family Fabaceae; genus Vicia; species Vicia faba. Next base: position 789,081,339 of record OX451737.1, read on the forward strand.
TGTATGCTAACTAGGCTGTGCATGACAAGACTTATCTTAAAATAAAATCAATCGTAGCTCACCATAACCTGTACAAAGATAATATAAATTGAAACCTGACACACTCGCACATGCCACTCTTAGGGTACGCCTCACTTGGTTGCCTCGACGTGGTCATTGAGTATAGGGTGTTTTAGAGGTCGCCCTCCTGTCTAAAGATCAAAAAGTTACCTCGAAACGGTTGCCTCAGATACAAATGATCTAGGAAATTAGGGTTACCGCTAAGGCGTCTTACCATTGCTTTAGTGACCACATATCCCTATAATCGAATTGACCCGAAACTCTAACGACGGTGATACCTACTTCTCAATAGTGGGATGGTACTGTCTAAAGGACATTTACACAGCTTAATTTCCTTTGAGTAGGTAGAGGTTCTTAGATACTTGCTCTTTCAAAACAAAAATAATTTTCGCACCTACACTTTTCTGACAAAAGTTTTCAAACAAACACTTCATACTCTCTTGAGGACAGATACAAGAGTTAAATTGAAGTTTTCAAACAAACTTTTTCCAAACCCACAAACACAAGAAAAGCAAAACATTTTTGAAAACATAGTGAGCAAGTATCTAAGAGCCCGTGGATAACCACGGATAGAAAGGGTGCTAACACCTTCCCTTTCTATAATCTACCTCCCTAACCCGAGAAACATCTCGAAAAGGAATTTTGCTGTGCTTTTGTCCTTTCCTTCTTGGAGAAAATAAAAGATGGTGGCGACTCTTGCTTACCGCGACATTTTGCGAAAAGCAAACACGAACCAGCATTCCAAATCAGTCAGTTCTTTTTCCACTGATCACAGCTAGGGTTAACCAAAGTTAACCTAAAGACTTGGTCTTGGGCTTTCATCATAACAAATTAGGGTTAAGCAAGGTTAACCTAATATCCACGTGAGCATCTGATCTAGTCAATATACTTCAACTCAGAATAGCACACCAGATTCCTGAAAATTCTCAAGAACAATAAATCTGCACAACAACTTGATCAGTACAGGATGTCTTAACATTGGTTATGACATCATGTATCCTGCTCACTGATTTTGGTAGAATTCAGTACATATGATCATAGCTTAATCATCATGATATTCACTCATACTGAGTTGTTCCTGTAGAACATTCCTTCTGCAGAATTTTTCTTTATCCCAGAATGTTATGACACCAGTCATGACATTCGTAAATCTGGTTTTACCAAAAATTAATGCCAACAAGCAAACACTTACAAACTTCCCCTTTGGCAATTTTTTGGCTAAAACCCCTAAACAATCAGAGATTAGAATGCAGAAGCAACATGCAGTAGAACCACAATTACTTCTCCCCATTTTTTGCCATAAAGAGGCCAAAGGATATAGTACTTCAAGTTATACAGTCATCAAAAGGAAATCCAAAATACACAGAAATAGAGAGAAGGTATCAAATAGCAGCAGCAAGTTCCAGCATCAATCTTTACAACTCAGCAAACACAGACCTTCAGGTACTGTCATCCCCTGAGGAAGCACTATTTTCAGCAGCATCTTCTGGTGAGCTTTTTGCAGAACCATCATGTTGTTCTTCATAAGCATCCTCTTCCCTCATTTGTTCTTCATTCTCCTCCTGTTCCAGACTAGTAATCAGCTATTCAAGAGTCCTTTTTCTTGCATCAAGCTCTCTGCAGGTTTCTTTTAGAACAGCTATAACATCAGCTTTCTTGGAATGAGCTTTGACATTTAATGTCTCAGCAGATGTCATAACAATGTCAGGGACATGTGTTCCCTGAAACAGCTTATAGTGAAAACCAAGTGCATGGGCTCTTTTGCATACAGAGTCCTTTTCAACCAGAATATCAGGATAATGATCAATGATTATACCACACAGGAGAGAGGGAAAAGCAATAGGGCCTTTAATAGCACAACTCTCAGTATGTTTCATTGTTTGATCAAAGATGTAGTTGCCATACTCAAAGTTTGTTCTGGTTCCAACAACATAGATAAATCTTCTTGCATGTCTGGTTCGCAGCTTCTTGACCTTAGTAGGATCAGCTGCCATTGCACGAAGTTGAGTTACCTCAAGAACATCAGCATCCATGGGGTTTACGTTTGCCCTAGGTTCGGTGTCAGTGGGTGAGGAAGATGCAGTTGCCTTTGATGAGGATGATGACACAGATTGTTGAGACATCTTGAGAGATTGAGAATACAAGTGACAGCGAGTGTGAAATTTTCTTTTGAGGGAATGGAGAGTGATGCAGCAAACTGAGAAGAGGGAGATATAAATATGTCTATTCCTCTTCTTAAACTTTTGGAAAGAAAGCGGGAAACAAATGATTATCCCAATCAGAATAAACTTGATTAAAATATCTCTTTCAAACCTTGTATTAAGAAAAATTAATTGCTACATCTCTTCATATTGGAAAATACCCAGCTTGCCCCTTATATTCTCAAACTGACTAGCATCAAGTGCCTTGGTAAAAATATCAGCCAGTTGTAGTTCAGTGGCAACATGTTCCAGCTTAATCACCTTCTCCTCCACAAGATCTATGATGAAGTGATGTCTAATGTCAATATGCTTAGTCCTGCTATGTTGTATCGGATTCTTGGATATGTTAATAGTACTCAAATTGTCACAGTACAATGTCATGACATCTTGTGTGACATTATACTCAGTCAGCATATGTTTCATCCAGATCATTTGAGAACAGCTGCTACCAGCTGCTATGTATTCAGCTTCAGTAGTAGATAGAGACACACAGTTTTGTTTCTTGCTGAACCAAGAAATAAGATTATTTCCGAAAAAGAAGCATCCTCTAGAGGTGCTCTTTCTATCATCAACACTACCAACCCAATCAGCATCACAATAACCAGACAAAATTGGTTCACATCCATGAAAGTACAACATGCCATAATTGTAAGTTCCACTCACATACTTCAGAATTCTTTTCACCTGGTTGATGTGACTTACTTTGGGTTCAGCCTGGTATCTTGCACATACGCCAACTGCAAAGGCAATATCAGGTCTGCTGGCTGTTAAGTATAGCAGACTTCCTATCATGCTTCTGTACAAGCTTTGATCCATATTTGCCCCACTTGTGTCTTTGGACAACTTTAAATGAGTAGGTGCAGGAGTCCTTTTATAACTGGAATTCTCCATCCCAAACTTCTTGACAATATTATTTGCATACTTTCTTTGAGACAGAAAAATTGAATCTTCCATCTGTGTGACTTGTAGTCCAAGAAAGTAGGTCAATTCTCCCATGAGGCCCATTTCAAATTCAACTTGCATCTGGTTAGCAAAATGTTTAACCATTTTATTTGACATTCCTCCAAACACTATGTCATCAACATAAATTTGAGCTACCATTATCTTTCCTCCTTCATCCTTGACAAAAAGAGTTTTATCCAAACCTCCTTTCCTGTATCCTTTGTCAGTGAGGAACTTTGTCAACCTTTCATACCAAGCTCTAGGAGCTTGTTTCAGACCATATAATGCTTTCCTCAATTTGTAGACATGATCAGGACAGTTTGGATCCACAAATCCTTTAGGTTGTTCCACATACACTTCCTCATTTAAGTACCCATTTAAGAAGGCACTCTTCACATCCATCTGAAACAGCTTGAACTTAAGGAGACAAGCAACTCCCAAGAGAAGTCTGATTGATTCTAGTATGGCTACAGGAGCAAAAGTCTCATCAAAATCAACCCCTTCAACTTGAGTGTATCCTTGAGCAACAAGCCTTGCCTTATTCCTGGTGACAACTCCTTCAGCATCTGACTTGTTCTTGTAGATCCACTTTGTGCCAATGATGTTTGTTCCTTCTGGTCTAGGAACTAACTCCCATACTTCATGTTGCTTGAACTGGTTCAATTCATCTTGCATTGCTCCAATCCAATATTCATCAGTCAAAGCCTCTTTAACATTTTTTGGTTCAATCTTAGACACAAAACAAGAGTTTGTGATGATTTCTCTAGATCTTGTAGTGACTCCACTGTTAGGATCTCCTATGATGAGTTCCTTAGGATGATCTTTCTGAATTCTGATGGAAGGATCTTTGTTAGCTTCCTTTGATTCAGACCCTGATGGAGTAGGATTAGGCACATCATCCCTTTTAGACACTTGTGTTAAAGTCTCAAAGAATGTCTCAACATCATATGGGACATTTGTTTCCTCATTGTGATCATCAACTATGACATTTATAGACTCCATCATAACTTTGGTCCTGGAATTGAACACCCTATATGCTCTGCTGTTGGTAGAGTATCCTAGGAATATTCCTTCATCACTTTTAGGGTCCATCTCTCTCCTTTGTTCATGATCTGTCAGAATATAGCATTTGCTCCCAAAGACATGGAAGTAATTCACTGTAGGCTTTCTTCCTTTCCATAGTTCATAAAGGGTGGATGATGTTCCCTTTCTCAAGGTGACCCTGTTGTGGACATAATAGTCTGTATTCATAGCTTCAGGCCAAAAATGAATAGGAAGCTTCTTGGCATGTATCATTGCTCTGGCAGATTCCTGTATAGTCCTATTTTTCCTTTCCACAACTCCATTTTGTTGAGGAGTTATAGGTGAAGAGAACTCATGATTGATTCCTTATGAGGAACAGAACTCATCAAACTTACTATTTTCAAATTCCTCACCATGATCACTTCTGATTCTGACAATGCATCCTTCTTTTTCTCTTTGAATTCTTTTGCACAATTCCTTAAATACATCAAATACATCAGACTTTTCCCTAATGAAGTTTATCTAGGTGAATCTGGAAAAATCATCCACAACAACATAGGCATATCTCTTTCCACCAAGACTTTCCACCTGCATGGGACCCATCAGATCCATATGTAGAAGTTCTAGCACATTAGAGGTGGTCAGATGTCTTGTCTTTGGATGTGACATTCTAGTTTGCTTTCCAACCTGACATTCACCACAGACTCTCCCTTCATCAATCTGAAGCCTTGGAATCCCTCTGACAACCTCCATGGATATGATCTTTTTAATCCCTCTAAGATGTAAATGACTAAGTTTTTGGTGCCACAGTTTCACTTCCTTTTCTTCTTTGGCTATAGAGCACACAGAAGAGTAGTTAGTGTTCTCAGACTCCCATAAGTAACAGTTGTCTTTTGATCTGACTCCTCTCATTACAACTTCTTGTTTTTCATTAGTTACAAGACATTCAGACTTGGTGAAGTTCACCTTGAATCCTAGATCACATAATTGACTGATACTTATGAGATTAGCAGTCAAACCATTTACCAGCAACACTTCATTTAGGTTTGGAACTCCAGGGCAGTCCAAGTTTCTAACTCCTTTGATTTCTCCTCTAGCACCATCTCCAAAAGTGACATAACTAGTAGTATGAGGTTTGACATCATTCAGCAGATTCTTGATTCCAGTCATGTGTTTAGAGCATCCACTGTCAAAGTACCAGTCTTCCTTGGTAAAAACTCTAAGGGAGGTGTGAGCTATCAGGGCTGCAGTCTTTTTCTTCCACTGTTGAGTATATGGTGCCTTGTTAGTCTTAGGTTTGACATATGGGGTCTGATTAGGATATCCATATAATCTGAAGCAGAATGGCTTTATATGAATAATGACATCTCCATCTTTGATACTTTTTCTTTATATTTCTCTGTTCTTGATGTTGAGTCCTATGTTGTGACATCTGCTTTGACATTTGTTTATCAGGCCTGGTCTTCTTCTTGTCAATAGCAGATTTCTTTGCAGCCACAAATCCTAGACCAAACATGTTTCCTGCATTTTGTCCAGCCTGAAGGATTTCTTCCAACTTGTCAGTTCCAGTTGTTAACATCTTGACATACTTAGTCATCTGATCAAGTTTGGAGTTCAACATTAGAACTTCACCTTTGAGATGGCTTATAGTAGCAGTGTCTGCCTTCTTCTCAGCCTCCAACTTCACTATGAGCTTTTTCTGTTTCTCATTTTGCTGACAGACTTCAGCACTTGATACATAGCTTCTTGTAGGAGTCAGCAAGTTCTTCAAATGTCACTTCCTCATCACTAGAATCATTATCAGAGTTACAAACACCAGATAGTGCAGTAACTAGTTTAGCAGATTCTTCTTCAGAGTCACTTTCTAAGTCACCATAAGACCAAGTAACAGACATTCCTTTCTTTTGTTTCTTTAGAAAGGTAGGACATTCAGCTCGAATGTGCCCATATCCTTCACATCCATGGCATTGGATTCCTCTGCTTTGATTTCCCTTTTCTTCAGACTTAGTTCTTCTACTGGAGTCATAGGATCTTCTAATGTCAGAGGAAATGTTCTTGACATTTGACCTTGACTTTGGGTCCATTCTCTTGATGAGTTTGTCGAACTACCTTCCAAGCATAGCTATAGCTTCTGATATATTCTCTTCATCACTCTCCTTGCTTTCATCTTCAGTATTGGATACAAGGGCTATGCTCTTGTTTTTCTTGTCAACATTGTCACTGATCCCCATCTCAAATGTCTGAAGTGACCCAATGAGTTCATCAACCTTCAAGTTGTAGATATCCTGAGCTTCCTCTATAGCGGTCACTTTCATTGCAAACCTTTTAGGCAAGGATCTGAGAATCTTTCTCACCAGCTTTTCTTCTGACATCTTTTCTCCCAATGCTCTTGAGGTGTTGGCAATTTCCAAGATGTTCATGTGAAACTCATGAATGGTCTCATCTTCCTTCATCCTTAGATTCTCAAATTTGGTAGTGAGCATCTGAAGTCTTGACATTTTTACTTTGGATGTACCCTCATGGGTGGTTTTGAGAGTGTCCCAAACATCCTTGGCCAGTTCACATTAATGTACTAGTCTGAATATGTTTCTATTAATTCCATTGAGGAAGGCATTCAATGCTTTAGAGTTACCCAGGGCTAACTCTTCTTCTTCTTTGCTCCATTCTTCCCCAGGTTTCAGATTAGTCGTCCCATCTTTCCCAGTTATGGTGGGATGGTTCCATCCTTTGTCAGCAGCTCTCCAAGCTTTATTGTCCAGTGACTTTAAGAAGGCAATCATATGAGGTTTCTAGTAGTCATAGTTTGATCCATCCAGAATAGGTGGTCTGTTCCCAAATCCTCCTTCCTTGTCCATAGCTCCAGAAAATAATATCCCTAGATCTCACCCAGAAAGACAGGCAGGGTGCCTGCTCTGATGTCAATTGAAATTCTGGCAACAGATACTTAATGTCACAGTGAATGTTATGACACCGTATCTGACAAATTGTACACAAACCAAACAGTAATTTAAAGGACAGTAAAGAACACAATCAATTGATAACCCAGTTCAGTGTATAACAACACCTACATCTGGGGGCTACCAAGCCAGGGAGTAAATTCACTATAAGAGGTATTAATTTAGGAATAAACCAACCAGTTTATCTCCTTCACTTAAGACCTACCCAATGCAACTTCAATCTAAGTCCTACTTAAACCTGAGTTCCTACTCACTCCCCCTCAATCACAGCAGTGATACTAATCTACTGATTAATAAGATTATGAAGACATTCTTCAATACACACGCTTGATTTTTCTTCAAAGCTTTAATCAAGAGACACAACACTTGTGCTTCAAAGCTTTGAGTGATAAACAACCCTTACAACCAAATCCTACTCCAAGTCACTTATCAAGTGATAATTTCTTGGCTCACAATAATTACTAAAACTATCACAACTACAAAATGCCTTATTGATCTTCTCTGAACAGCACTACACACCATTAGGATTCGTGAGAAATATATATGCAGTCTATTATTCATTTTGGGCTTCCATAAAAATAGCTAGGGTTAACCAAAGTTAACCTAAAGACTTGGTCTTGGGCTTTCATCATAACAGATTAGGGTTAAGCAAGGTTAACCTAATATCCACATGAGCATCTGATCTAGTCAATATACTTCAACTCAGAATAGCACACCAGATTCCTAAAAATTCTCAGGAACAATAAATCTGCACAACAACTTGATCAGTACAGGATGTCTTAACATTGGTTATGACATCATGTGTCCTGCTCACTGATTTTAGTAGAATTCAGTACATATGATCATAGCTTAATCATCATGATATTCACTCATACTGAGTTGTTCCTGTAGAACATTCCTTCTGCAGAATTTGTCTTTATCCCAGAATGTTATGACATTAGTCATGACATTCGCAAATCTGGTTTTACCAAAAATTAATGCCAACAAACAAACAATTACACACTTCTTTTTCCAGAATGCACGTGGGATGCATTGGAGTCCTTGAGGGCTTACATTCTGAGAGATCAAATTTCTTCATAAGTTCTCTGACATATTTACTCTGATGAATGTAAGTTCCTTCTGGAGTTTGATTAATCTGAATGCCCATAAAGAATTTTAGTTCCCCCATTAGGCTCATTTCAAACTCTGCATGCATACATTTAGCAAACTCTCTTCCCAGAGAGGGTTTAGTGGATCCAAATATGATATCATCAACATAAATCTGACATACTAAAATGTCATTCTTAACTGTCTTACAGAACAAGGTTGTGTCCACTTTCCCTCTGGTGAATTCCTTTTCTAACAAGAAGTTACTTAGTCTTTCATACCAAGCTCTGGGAGCTTGTTTCAGACCATAGAGTGACTTCTTTAGTTTGAACACATATTATGGATTTTTGGAACTTTCAAAACCAGGGGTTGGTGCACATATACCTCTTCTTATATATAGCCATTTAAGAATGCACTTTTGACATCCATCTGATACAGAGTGATGCCTTTATTAACAGCAAATGATATTAAAAGTCTGATAGATTCTAACCTGGCGACTGGAGCAAAGGTTTCTGTATAGTCTATCCCCTCTTGCTGACTATAACCTTGTGCTACCAGTCGTGCTTTGTTTCTGATGACTTTACCTTGCTCGTTCTGTTTGTTTCTGAACACCCATTTTGTACCAATGACGTTGACTCCTTTTGGTTTGGGAACCAGATCCCATACGTCATTTCTGGTGAATTGATTTAGCTCCTCTTGCATTGCCAGAATCCAGTCATTGTCCAGAAGTGCTTCATCAGTTGTTGTTGGTTCAATCAGAGAAACCAGTCCCATGAGGGATTCTTCAGAGTTTCTGAAAGTAGATCTTGTTCTGATTGGATCTTCCTTCCTTCCCAAAATTGTATCTTCTGGGTGATCAATGTTGCTTCTGGATGGTCTTTTCTGGAGTTGATCAACATAAGGTGCTGGATTGCTTGTAGTAACTCTTTCTGTTGTTGAGGGAGTGTCTCTATTGAGAGCTTCCGATGAGTTGTCTTCAGTACCTGTGAGTTCAACTTCCATACCTGTAAGGAGTTCATTCTGCTTTGACTTTTGAGAGTCAAGCTTATCATCAAACTGAACACTGATTGACTCTTCAACAATCTGTGTTTCTGTATTGTATACTCTGTACCCTCTTGAGCGTTCAGAGTATCCTAACATAATACACTTTTGTGCTTTAGAGTCAAACTTGTTCAAATAATTTTTTGTATTCAAAATAAAACATGTACATCCAAATGGATGAAAATAAGAAATGTTGGGCTTTCTGTTCTTCCATAATTCATATGGAGTCTTTTCCAGAATAGGTCTTATGGAGATTCTATTCTGAATGTAACACGTTGTGTTAATTGCCTCTTCCCAGAAGATCTTAGCAACGTTAGTCTCATTGATCATGGTTCTGGCCATTTCTTGCAATGTTCTGCTCTTTCATTCTACAACTCCATTTTGTTGGGGAGTTCTAGGACAAGAGAAATCATGCAGAATGCCTTTTTCATTAAAAAATAATTCAAAGTCTTTATTTTCAAATTCTCCACCACGATCACTTCTGACTTTGACGATTCTAAGATCCTTTTCATTCTGAACTTGGTTGCAGAAGGTAACAAACACAGAGTGTGACTCGTCCTTGTGTCTTAAGAACTTTACCCATGTCCATCTGCTATAGTCATCTATGATTACTAACCCATACTTCTTGCCACTGACTGAAGCAGTTTTTACTGGTCCAAATAAGTCAATGTGCAGAAGTTCTAATGGCTTAGAGGTGGAAACAACATTTTGAGATTTGAAAGCAGGTTTTGCAAACTTGCCTTTCTGACATGCTTCACACAGAGCATCTGAATTGAACTTCAAGTTAGGAAGTCCTCTGACCAGATTGAGTTTGTTAATCTGAGATATTCTTCTCATACTAACATGTCCCAATCTTCTGTGCCAGATCCATTGCTCGTTGTTAACAGACAGTAGACATTTTACACTCTGACTTTTCAGTTCAGAAAGTTTGATTTTATAAATGTTGTTTTTTCTCTTTCCATTAAATAGGATAGTCCCATCTTTCTGACTAACAGCTCTGCATGGATTTTGATTGAAGATTATATCATAACCGTTATCACTTAATTGACTTATGGATAACATGTTATGCATTAATCCATCAACTAATAAAACATTACTTAAAGAGGGAAGATTTCTATTACCTACTGTTCCAGAGCCAATGATCTTTCCTCTCTGATTGCCTCCAAAGCCTACGTGGCCTCCAGGCTTAAGTTCCAAGCTTTGGAACATATGCCTTCTTCCCGTCATGTGTCGTGAGCAGCCAGAGTCCAGGTACCATGATTGGTGTCTTTGCTTTGCTGCTAAAGATATCTGCCACATGTATGATTTTATCCTTAGGTACCCACATTTTCTTGGGTCCTGATTTGTTAGTTTTACCAAAATTCTGATTGAATTTTGGTTTGACAGAACAATCACTACTCGTGTATTTTATGTCATGTGTGTGCCCATATATAAAGTGTGAATCAAGTGGAGTGCGTTTTATAACTAAGTCCATGGCATTTTTTGGTGTAGGTACCTTACCTTGATATCCTATCCCTTTTCTGCCATTTCTACTAACTCCATAGATCATTGAAGCCATCTTGCTTCTGTCTATGTTTTTAGCCATAAACTTCTGAAAACTGTGATCATACTCTTTGATGATCTCATCAGCATCGCTGAGAGTTTCAGAAATTGTTTCCTTCTGAGAGTTTTGCAACTGGTTTTCTAATTTTGAAATTTTTTCTTTTAACTCAGAATTCTCCAATCTGAGACTCTCAGTCTTATCAGAGTTAGAGGCATGATTCCTTTTCAGGTTTCTGAATTTGACTCTGATTTGCTGATACCTTTCCATAATTTCATTAAGGCTTTCAGCAAGTTCAGCCTTAGTGAAGTTTATAGTAAAGTCAGGGAATACCTCTTCAGTGTCTGGTTCTGAGTCTAAACCAGAAGCTTCACTGTCTTCAGATACGTTTTCCATGAGAGCTATGTTTGCTCTTTCATCATCTGATTCTGAGTCAGCTTCAGATGTGTCAGAATTATCCCATGTAGCCATGAGGCTTTTCTTCTTTTCCTTGACAAAATTCTTTTTGGGCTTCTCCTTATAAAGCTTTGGGCAGTCACTTTTGTAGTGCCCTTGCTCGTTACATTCATAGCAGATGATGTCTTTTTTGTTTGGCTTTCTGTATCCTGAAGAACCTTCAGATTTTTTGTGTCTAGAGGAGGATTCTGACCTTCTGTATCTGGAGGAGGATTCATTCTGATTTTCTGATCTTCTGGGATTCCTGAACTTCCTTTTCCTCTGCTTCCACAATTGGTTCACCCTTCTGTAGAGGAGATAAAGTTCATCTTCTTCTGATGAGGATCCATCAGAGGTTTCTTCTACAGCCTGCAAAACTTTGGAGTCAGATTTTCTATTAGATTTTAAAGCTAATGGCTTAACTTGCTTTTGAGGTTCATCTGCTTCTAGCTCTATCTCGTGACTTCTGAGGGAGCTAACAAGTTCCTCCAGAGAGATTTTGTTGAGATCTTTTGCTAGCTTAAGCGCTGTGACCATTGGCCTCCATTGTTTTGGCAAGCTTCTGATGATCTTCTTAACATGATCAGTAGTAGAATACCCTTTGTCAAGAACTTTTAGACCAGCAACAAGAATTTGAAATCTTGAAAACATAGTTTCTATTTATTCACTATCTTCCATCTTGAATGTCTCATACTTCTGAATGAGCGCAAGGGCCTTGGTTTCTTTGACTTGAATGTTGCCTTCATGCGTCATTCTCAGAGAATCAAACATATTCTTGGCAGTTTCTCTATTTGATATTTTCTCATATTCTGAATATGAGATGGCGCTGAGAAGAATTGTTCTGGCCTTGTGGTGATTTCTAAATTCACGCTTTTGCTGATCAGACATCATTTTCCTATCTATATTTTGACCACGTCCATCCACTGGGTGCGTGTATCTATCAGTCACCATGTCCCACAGATCAACATCATGGGCCAGAAAGAAACTCTCAATTCTGTCTTTCCAATAGTCAAAGTTCTCTCCATCAAAGACTGGAGGTTTGCCACTGAATTTGTCCATGTCTTCATTGTTGTCATTACTGATGTTTTGACTTGGTCCTGCCATAGTGTTTTTCTGACACTAGATCTTGTACTGACACGGTTAAGTGTTTAAGCTCAGAACTAGGCGCTCTGATGCCAATTGAAGATGTGAAAAACACAAGAAGGGGGGTTGAATTGAAAAACTTGGATCAAAAACAGCTTAATGACACAGTATTTTTATCCTGGTTCGTTTGATCTCAAACTAATCCAGTCCACCCGTCAAGGTGATTTCGCCTCTCTCCAACGAGGTCTTAATCCACTAATCTCAAAAGATTACAACAACTACTTTAACAACTGTTAAAGTCTTCTTGAGTACAACCACAATCCGATTAATCTCAAGGAACTTATTTTACAATATAATTGAACAAAATGTGTTGTTGTTTTCTAACAAAACAGTTTATCACAACTGTGATAATTACACAGGTTAAGCTTAGAATAGAATGAATTTGCTAGAGCTTGAATATGCATGGTTTGGAAATCTCTACAAATTACTTTGTGCGTACGTACGTGCTTCTTTGCAAGCAGACTTGTTTATATAGGCAAGGTAAAGACGTTGTCCATAAATAAAGTTTAATGTTAATAACACACTTTCCTTTTGTAGAAGATCTTGTCTGAAGAAAGCCGTTGGCATTAATTTTGTCTTGAATAATCAGTAACGCTTCAGAGTCTTCTATCCTTAACTGCTGATGCCGCTTCAGAATATTGATGACTTGGTTGATATGTCTTTGTTCAGAATCAGAGTTTTTTGTAATTAAGCGCAGGTTCTGGTCACCAATCTTCAGCGTATAATCTGATTACTTCAGCATGTAATGCTTTAGCTTATCTTCTGATGCTGATCCCATCAGAACTTCTGCATATACAAAACATATTTTTAAGGAGCATATTTGTTCTGTGTATATATACTTTGTATTTATTTATTCTTTGTATTTGTTATCATCAAAACTCTAATCAAGGGTTGTAGAATCAAAATATGTTCTAATAGGACATTTGTATAGTCATAGAAGACAACTTATGGAACGTTTTAGCAATGCAGTTTATGGACTAGATCGTTTACCGAAGGCAACATCGAGGTTCATCGAGGGACTACGATCTTTTATCGAGGGTCTTTGCTAAAACGTCCATATTCGAGGGACATGACTATTTTTTCGATAGGCAACAAGTGAGATTACCCTAAGGGTGCATGTGTGCAAAGTGTGTTTGATTTGCATGCACTTTTGTCTTGATTAGAGTGATCTATTTGTTAATTTTCATATCTTGCCATACACATCCTAACTACTAGCATTTACATTTGAAAGTGATCAATTGCAGAAATGTAAAGTCCTATGCTATTACAATATTTAGGGGATGGGGGTACAAGTTTATGAATGGGGGTTGCAAATGAAAATAAAGTCCTAAGTTACTATTACAACCATATTGAAATGCATAGGAATGTATAAGAAAATGTGAAATGGACTTGTTTTGTTTTAAGAAAATATTTTTTGTTTTTTTTTTGTTTTAAGAAATAAAATAAAGTGTGAAGGAAATACTTTTGATGTTTGCTGATTAATGGAATGGAGATTGATAGCAAAAAATAATAAAAAAAAGGAAAGAAAAAAAAGGAATCAGCGTGTTGCTGATAAAAATGAAGTCAGGGGTTCTGACCCTGGCACACTATAAAACAGAAATCTGTTAGTGAAAATGTATAAGGTCAGAGGTTCTGAACCCACTGGGAACACAGTAATTTTCAGAAGTTCTGACATTACTGGTAACAAAACAGACTCCAGAAACACTGGTGCCACTGACAGAACTTGGTCTCTCTCTCTCTCTATGCTAGTCAGAATATCTTCAATTTAGTTATTTCTTCACAAAACAGAAGACATGCATAGGACAGTTACAGCAGGTGTCATAGTGTTTCAGAAATAAAAAATATCTGAACCATAAATCAGCGGCAAGTATGCCTTTGCTAATCCTCACTCTGAGTTCTAGTTTCTTCACGAAAGTTCTGAACTGATTCAATCTCTACTTAAGCAGGAAGATGCATGAAATCTCAGAATATGTACAACATCAGAAACATGATATCTACATTGTATTTTTGAGCATGTAAATCTGATGATGCTTAAGTAATATGGTGAGAGTCAGCAGAAACTTACCTTGCAGCTGGGAGAAATTCTGTGAACTGGAGTCAAACTCAACTCTGATGATACTCTGAAAAGCCCCTTCACGTACTCAGTAAGCTGGAAGTTTCTAAATTCTGGGGATGGCAAGGGGGTGATATTCTAACTTCTTTGAATGGATGGATGGATGGAGAGTATGTAGTAGTGTGAATACAGAAGTTATGTCAGTTTCTAACGCGTGGGTCAGAAACTGTATGGATGTTTTTTTTAGTCAAGAAATATTTGAGAACAAATGGAGTTTGAAAGCAAGGGATCCAAAGTTCACAATTTTTTGTGTGTGTTGTGTTTACAGTTCTTGAAACTCTAGGAATTTTGGTAGAGATTCAAGGTTTTTCTTGCTCAAACTTTCGACCTCTTTTCAGTGGCCAAGGGCGTTCTATTTATAGGCAAAGCTTTGTGGGTTTTAAAATGTCAAGTGGCGCAAACATCATACACTAGATGCTTCCTTGCTCTTGAATAAAGTTCAAAAAAGGTGTGATAGTTGACATTTTTTTAGCCTAGGCTAGATTAGTAAGAAGGGATTAAGGAAAAGTGAAGCCCGTAAGTGAAAAGTAGCGCATGGACCCATACCTAATTTTGTACAAAGGTATTTCTATAATACACGTGGAGAGACCCTTTGGACAAAGACTCAAAAGTGGTTGTGAGCATTAAATGATGATGAGATTTGTCAACATCAAAAATTCTGTAATATGAGAGTTTACATCATTACTTAAATCTGGGCCAGAAGTTCCATTTCAGCATAGTCCAAAACAACACACCCAAGTTTTGATCTTAGTATCCTGTTGCCTCAGCAAGTTCTAAGGGATCCTCAGGCTTTCCAGCATGTTCTGAAAGAGCATTCGGACTTTCTATCACGCTTTACAATCTTCTATTTTTACCCTGGAAAACTCTGACTGAGCTTGCGTAGATGTTAAAGAGCCATATTCTGACTGAAGGCTATGTGCTGAACCAAGTTTGCAGCCTCTGACTGCACCTTCCTGGAGGCTGGTTCAGAAGTTCTGAAGTGTCACTTTTCTTAAGTACTTAGAAAGATCCCAAGTATTTAGAAATTTGGCTTTTCCATAGTAAATTTGGCTTTTGAACTTTTAGATGAGACAAACTTCCTATTTCAACATGTTTTGATGAAATATGATTTTTTTGAGATTTGATTTTTATCAAAAGTCAAAGTTTGGCCTTTCAGCGTGCAAATGACAGTTTTGACCTTATGAGTGATCTTCATGAAAAATTTGTAATTCAAAGCTTGAGGTTGGAAGGAAGTAAACCTGGGGATCCAAGGTGATTTCTTGAGAAAATGAGAGGGCAAATTTTGGGATACAATAGTGGGGCTACTAGAATATTATCATCTTGGGAAGGTGAGACAGACAACAAGGTCGCTAATATTGGTAGGGTCACCAGAAGACGTCGATCAAGTATTTGGAAAGCGTGAGGCTGCTCACGACTTTTACATAAGGCTGCTCACGACTTTTACATAATGCTGCTTATGTATGGACAGAGAAATGAGGTTGTGTGAGGATGCTCACGCCTTAGTTTGATGAAGAACACTTGTATCGTAGACTCGCTGAGAGGGATAGTCAGAGAGATGTTAGAGATGGTAATAGTGACTCCCCTAAAAATTGACTCTAGATTTTTATGGGGTCCTAAGTCTTAGTCTATGATATGTCATGTATGCATGCAGATGCAGGCGTTAATGCGTAGAATGATTGACCAATGCATGTAGCGGGTGACTTGGATATGCATCAATGGATGTTGAAATTTTGATGTGCCAATGAGAATTGGGCTCTTTGTTAGATCCATGATGTCAGGAGTCGTCAATCGGATGAGATGATAAACATAGCTTAATTCTGGATCAAAGTAACCTAATGAATGCACGACAATGATTTATGTAGACTCGTGTGCTTTTGATTGATGCCCCTATGATGGGTCGTGGATGATTAAAGCGTATAGGTTTGCTTATGAAACAAGGTTTCTTGTCAAATGATGGTTAAATTTTATGCTATCATGATTTCTCGATACTCGATTTGAACTTGAAGATTGCTGATGTAGGAGAAAGATCCACTAGAGATTATGAAAGTACACACAGAGCTTGCCCCTATGTGGAATATGTTGGATCTTGGAGGAGATTCTCATGGATATGAGCTTGGAAATTGTTTGATCATAATATGAACGACCCCATTATCTTGAACTATGCCCCTGATTAAAAGACTCTTGAAAATGTTTGGCTTTGATGAAACATTTTGAATCAACTCCTTTTGATCGAGCCTCGCAGTGGTTTTCCCCAACATTCAAATTTTGAAAGATGTGCCACTCAATCTCCAGGATTTGGAGGAAGTACCCTCAGAAAGAACTTAGACCTCACCATGAACTTGACATAGATTGCCCCAAGTATTCGAAGCTTGAAAAGTTTGTACTTGAAGTTGCTTGAAGGGGAATTTGGACCCTACATGCAGTAGGATGAACTAGGTACGTACTTCCCCAACATTTGAATCTTGGAAGGTTGCCCCTGATTATCAAGGCCTTGGGAGTTTGTAAAAACAAGGAAACCGAGTCATACCCTGTTGTGATATGACCTGATTAGGAAATTCTCCTTCGAAAGGTGTGCCCTTGATTGAACAATGCTTTGAAACTTGATCTAAGTTGATTGAATCTCGGAATGATCACCCCTTGTCAATCGTATCTTCATGTGATATACCCCTAGGATCATTAGTCTTGTATATGATTGTAGGGTTCTTCCTTAGATGATTTCCCCCCTGAAATGGATCGCTTTTGATTAAACAAATTTTTTTAGACCTCCTTGATGTTAAGTATTGATTCGTAGATAAAATTGTACATTTTGAAAAAGTAATTCCGTTTGATGCACATGCAAGTAATAATTTGAATAGAAATGGATGATTAGAGACGGAGATTCAAAGAAATGGTTAGTAATAATTTTAACAAACACGGGAGTCAGTTTAATGCAAATTTTGCCGAGTATGCTTTCATAGCTAACCTTGCTTCAATTAGGAATTTTGAAGGTTGTAACGTGGACATGGTTCATGGTTTAAGAAACAAAAGATATAAGGATCGAAATTTGTTTAGCCCACCCCATTCTCCTTGACGTTCTCCAGTCCTAATTTCGATTAAATAGATGTGTTTAATCTCCAAGAGAAATTTTGTAGTCGCGTAGATAATGATAAGCGTAGGTAAAGATGCAAGCACCAAAATCATTGATAAGATCTGAGCATTGATAAGATCCCTTGATGATTTTTGAGGTGGCAGTCACAAGATTGTTCTCCAATTTTGTTTTCAATCCCTTATTTTTGCATGGACCGGTTCTTTTGAATTTTTCGGTTCATTGGGATGCCCTACCTTTTGCCTAAGTCAATTTTTTCCAATTTTTATTTGACTTAGCGGGATTTTTTATTATTTTTTGAATTTCTTTTTGCTTTTCGATTTTGACACACGTGGTTGTCATGCTGATTGTTGTAAGCTTCGTCTTCATCATTCCCTCGATCTTGATTGATGTACTGAGGAAGAAGACATTGTAGACTTCGTCTTTGTTGATTCCTCAATCTTGGATGACGAATGCAAGGAAAAGGGTGCGTTTTGAACCTTTGCTTAGATCGTTTCCTTAATGATCTATCAAGGAAAGATATATGCTTGAACGTTTTGTTTAGATAAATCACTTATCTTGAGAATAGAATGCGCCATGGAATTAATTGAAAGACTATCCTGCCCCTGGTTAAGTTTAAGTTTTTTTATTTAAAAATAGAACAATACTCCAACTCCTGGCTCGAGGGGGTTGACTACGGATTAACTCCTTATTTCTCCACTGATTATGAATTGAAATAATGACTTACATCGTCAGCTCCATCTTACCATTGAAAGCATATTTTAGCAAAATTTAGTTATTTAATTTACAATTAGAAATTGATAATGTCTAATGATCATATCGAAGATCTTTTTAGTTCAATCCACCTGACTTTAGGAGAGCTTCTGGATGTTCTTGGACTTGTCAAAGCATGGGGGTAACCCTTGAATTTTCTTGGGCATACCTATTTCATTGATAGGGCATTTGCTTTTGATGTGGAGGAGTCGCCAATGGTAGTGGCATTTGAGGCATTGTGTATGCCTGTAGTTGTCATGGTGAAGGGTTGTCTTCTCTCTCTAATAAGATTTGTAGGACCAAGCTCCTTTGAATCTCCAATGTTTGAACTTTCCTTCACAAATCTAAGATTTTCTTGAATTGCTTGGACTTTGTTCTTGAGCATCGGGAAATTTGTTAGTTGGATTGATAGCGACCAAGGGCGAAGATGGAAATGCATGACATGCAAATGTATGAATGTACAAAAATGCATGGGTATGCAAAATTATTTTTTGGATTTTGGGTATGCAAAATGTTTCATGGATATGCAATGTGACGCAGACGTAGTATGAGGGTAGACGTAGGGATGCCCTATAAAAGTCTAATGATAGATATGAAATGATGATATCCTACACTGACTCAGAAATTGAGACAGGCATGAACTTCTTGAGGATGAAGATAACGCGAGACATGGAAGTGAGGATACCCTATACTGACTCAGAGGTTGATACAAGCAAGAACTCTTTAAGGATAAAGATAGACTAAAAATAATCCCTATATGCTAGGGATAATATCATAAAAAGACAGAAGCCCTGCGGGCTAAAGATAGTAGTGGAAGAAAAGATAACCCTTGTGGGTTTAGGGATTATAGTGGGATGTGAAAGGTATTTTTAGTTGGTAGGCTCCTAGGTTTTTCCTACAGATATTTTACCCTCCCCATAAGGTGGTTTCCTTAATGGTGTCATGAATGACACTAGAGGAAAAGGCATGAGGGCCTCCCTTAAGTGGGGCCTCTTTGCAGACCGAAACTTTTTTCTCTTGGTCATGAAAGGTCTCATCATGAGCTTTTGGTTTAAAAGTTATACAAAGAGTCATAGGTGTCATTCCAAAGTTCTACTTTCCAAGAGGATGTCTCTTGAGAAATATTCCTTTCACGAAATTCCAACGACTCTAGGCGAATTCGTCACATAAACTCATAGGGATGATGTATCACCTTGGCTAATAGATGAACCTTCTTTCTAAGGTTTTTTTGAAAATATTATTACAAAAATTAAATCCCACCACAAATATAATATGATAAAATATAATAAGCAAAATAAATGAATAAATAAACAAATAAAGCAAAATAAAGAAAAACCTTAAAACCTAAAGGAAAGGCTTCTAAACATGGGGTTGAGTCCCCAGCAGAGTCTCCAACTGTTGTAATTGATTTTAAATATAGAATCATCACCCTTAAATTATTTCCTAAGGAAGGGAATATAAAGGATAACCCTAAAAAAGTTAGAGATTCTAGGTTTTGGACTCGGTTCTAGACGAAGGAAAGATGTTAGGCACCTCTAATCTATCTTGCTCACAAGGATACTAGGGTTAAAAGCGCAATTTTTAGGAAATAGGATTTTAGTTTTTTATTAGGGGAACTTGCCATAATTTTAGTCGTATGCCTACTTATCCTCTTATGAGGAATCAGAGTCTCAATTTGTAGTTCGCAGTTTGGTTGGTGTTTTTTATAGGATTACATAGAATTGATTTCGAATTATCCTTGAATCTTGTCTGGGTTGAAAATTTTGTGAGTGTAGACGTAGTTCACAGTTAATTTGAAAATAATTCTCCTTAATCCTTTTTCGAAAATGATCTTGGATTTTTATTATGTTAGTAGAAAATGATTTGATGTTATTGGTTAGATGTTTTGAGTTTCAATTTGATTAAAGAGTATGATGAGATAAGACGCGGAGCAGGGATTCTGATATAGTCTCCTCATCACGTGGCCAGATATTGGTCACGTGTCATTTGCGAATGGTGAATATGGTGATTTGCGTAGATTTGAATTGTTTGATTTTCAATAATAAATCGGTAGATGATGTGTCGACCGATTTAATTACTCAAAGATGGAAATCTTATTATTTATAGAATGTTTGAATTAATTTTGACTAATAAATAACTATTTTAATTATTACTTGTTAAAAAAAAATTTAAAATACAAAAATATAATTTAATGCAAAAAATGATAAATTGATAATAAATAAATAATCGAACCAATAAACAAATTAATTAATTATCAAAATAAATTAATTGAATAAATAAGGGGATGTATACTATTTAGGCTTAATAATTCAGGGCGAAGGTCTAGAAAGTAAGACCTCAAATTCAAATATTGAATTTGTGAAAATAAATAAACTCCACATTTACACATAACTTTAACTATTTGAAAAAGAGTAACTAATTGAATTAAAAAACATAAAAGTGAAAACTTGTTTAGAGAAAAAAAAGGAAAGCAAATATCATGTTGATACTCTTAGATTTTGAAACGTGCACTCATAGAGAGTTTTTCCTTAAAACAAATAAATTATTGAAATAAATACAAACAAATTAATAGCATTAAGAAATATTAAAGAGTAATATGACTCAATTCCAATTCAATATCATATATCAAAATTCCATCAATGACTAGTCCTAGTCTACCTATTTATACGGTAAACAAACAAATGAATTAGAAACTAGATTTGAAAATTTCAAATCAATTAAACTAAATAATAAAAAACACAATTTCTAATAAGAGGCAAACAATATCAAGTGTGACTCAAAAGTTGCTCTTCATATCTCTCCGTTACAGAGAAAAGAAAAAACTGTAATTTATCGTTTTTCTATGTCTATTCATTCAATAGATTAAGATTATCTACTAACAAACAAACAAAACACACACTAAGAATCAAAATATGAGAAGGAAGGTCATCAATACATACTGGCAGCAGAGTTTCGGAGATCGGCGGAGGGAGTTCGTTGTGATGAGTTTGAAAATCTGCGACATTTTATGCTTCGTGGAGTGACTGACACCATCGATTCACCTATCCTTTCTTATGTAATTTGTTTGTCTCACTGCTTGTCATTGTTGTTTTTCATTGACATGTTGGATTCAAACCATGTGCCACAGCAAGAAAACACCAAAAGTAAAAAATAAACTCAGTTTTTATGTGACAGAAGTTAGGAACATGTAGTGTTAGATTGTTGATGCTAAGAATTACTGATGAATTTAGAGGTGAATGGAAGTGAAGCTGATGTATTGTATTGTCTGTGAGAATTTTTTATGAGTTTACCTTATATAGGTGTATGCTAGTGATGTAAAAAGGGGTTTAAAAAATAATTAGGTTTATAGGCTAAATAAAAGTGTAAGTATAAGACCAAAACCAAAAGTAAGAGTACGTACGTGTATTTGCAACGTAGAGATTATGATATAAACAACATAATTTTAAAGTGACAAAAACAATCATCAGAAATTCTCATATGGTTTAAAAATAACTAAATTAAAATCGAAAGTTTGAAAATCAAAGAGAGGCCTCATATGAAATTATTGACCAAAATTTGTTGATAGAAAAACGCAGAAAAAAGGTTTAAAAAAATATATTGAGAAAATGTGATGTGTAGTGTAAACTGTGTGAATTGTTGATTAACTGTTGATGAATTTTTAGGACAAATAAGAGTCCTATTTATAGACTTGAACTTAGGCTAGAAAAAACTTAGAGACTAAGTTATCCAAAATATATGAAAAGCCCAAGCACGATTTCTAAAAAAGGAAAGAAAATTAGTAACAAAAAGAAATAGAAAAAATGTTAAAAAGTGCACCATAAGATATTTAAACCCGCGACCTCATATTTGCAAGCTTCATTCTTTACCAATTGTGCTATGTTACTTATTCAAAATAAAGTGCCAATTGAAAATACATGAAGACGAGCAAGTATTTGTTATTTTAAAAATACAAATAATTTGAAATAAATTATTATATTTTTAATTGGACTTGAGAGTGAATATTTATAAAACCCCAAAATATTAATGTAATTAAACCAAAGGAATGTTAAAATCCAAGTTCAAAAATAAATTTGACGGTAGCACTAAGCGCAGACAAATTTGGGGTATGACACATGTCAGATAAAATGTCCTATGCAGAGTCACTCGACATCGTGACTGTGTTGGGTTGGACTGGATTATGTTATATCATGTGTAGAATATTTTGGGAATATTATGTTATTGATCTGCTGTCGCGCACAAATCATTAACAAGTAATTTTGAAGATATAGTTTACGGTAACGACAACTCGAGTATCGTTCTCAAGGATTCTTGTATTATTATTATTATCTACTGAAAGTAACAATTTGTGGGGGTTTTAGGTTGGTTTAGGATTCAATTAAGAAAATAGAGTAAATAAGTGATTATCAAAATAAGTTGAAAAGTTAATCTGCCGATTCGATTCCTACCTATCACCAGTTAATGCAATTCCAATATCCTAAGTAGAATTTCTATTCCTATTCGATTATAAATTTATTGACAAGCGCAATTGATATTATATGATGTAAAATCTTATTATTCGAATTAAGCAAACACAAATTGATCACACACGATAACAAATTAAGCAAACGCTAACGTGATTACAGTCAAGGATCATACAATCATCGAATTAAATCAACATACTTTATGAAATTTGGATTAAGCAAACAAGAATCATAGAATAAAATTGAAAGGAATAAAAATTGAATTGAAATTATTATAACCTTAAGGTGTCGGAACCTGAATTCAGCAAATCAACAGGATGGATTAGTTCTCCATCGACATTCGTACAAAGCTTCGAAATTATTTTTTGTGAACAGTAAAATGAGGTAGCATGAATAGTAGCTCGATAACCTAGGTATAGGAAAATGTAGAATTTTGGGTTCTAACTCAATCGGGTCAAAAACATAACAAACCCGACTCATAACTAATTATTTCCTAAGTTTGGAACTTCAAGGAATTATTCGAGGCTTCTACAATCCGAATAAGCTTTTGGATTCAACATTAAACTTGTAGCTCTTTCTCTTAGATTTCCAACGCATATCAGAATGCTCAAAATGGCATCTTGTAGCTTCAGTTATGATTTTTATAGTAAAAGCTTCTTGTGCTGAAAAATAAAATACAAAAATAAAATAAAGGAAAACATAAACTAAAATATGAAAACACAATAAAGTAGTAAAAATAACAAAACAAACTAGGGAAATGCCTAAGTGCAATCATAGAAGAATGTGCATCAAAATGCACTGATCAAATCCCCCCACACTGAACTTTTGCACTCTGAGCAAAATGATAACTTCAAAAGGACAAAATTCAAAACAAAGACAAAATAAAGCACGCGTTTCCAAAAGTTTTCAAGATACAAGGTACAAGCAGAATTCTAAGTCTAACCTTCAAGAATATGATGTTAGTGAGCAACTCTTTGTGAAATTCAAAGCAAATAGGAAAATCAAATTACCAAAAAATAAATCAAAAGCAGCAAGATCCTCACAAGATAAAATTCACTCAAATCTTAAGTGTTTCGGTTAACTGTTTACACTCAAAGCACAACATGAAAATTAGTACTACCATAAGCTTGAAAAGACTCTAAATCCACAATTTAAATACATGCACACAAAGATCAAAAGGTCTTTTATTCAGGTTGTAACTTGGCCAAGGTAAGGGTGGGATTAATCCTAATAGGTACTAGGCTAAAATTCAAAGAGACAAAAGAGACTTGAAAGAAACTGATGGAGTTGAACTTCAATGTACTTCATTCACTTCCAAAAAACTTTTCTGCTATTTCTCTTCTATTTTCTCTTTTTTTTTTTTTCAGAAGGAAAATGTATTGACATCCTTCCTTTCTTTTCTTTTCTTTTCTTTTTCCTTTTTTTTCTGCCAACCTTTGAAAGATCATAACTATATTGTTCAACCCCACCCAACTCCATACAAGACTCTTTCAACCCTTTGAATAAGGTGATAAAATTGTTTTTCACTTTTCGGCTTGTAATGAGTTTTAAACAAAGAAAGCGATATACAGGCCCAAAGGGGTTTTCAAACAAGTGATAACATTTTTCAGGGTTGGCTTTTTGGCTAAGTGGCTAAAAATATAACAAAGCAAGTTGCCTTGATCATATCAATGTGCACAAGTAAACAATAGCTTCAACAGAGTCAATTCAAGTTTTAGAGACTAATAGACATGAGTGAAACACACAAGAAAGAAAAAGATGGATTTTTTATGTATTATCCATTAAAAGGCTCAAAATCTCACAAGGTTAATGATCTACCACAAATAATGTACAATTCAGAGTTCAATCTTACCTATCATACTAAGAATGCACAACAAATTTTTCACATCACATCACAAGGCTCTAGTCAAGAGAAGTAAGAACAATACTCATAATTTTAATTCAAAAACCAAAGAAAAAGCATGCAACTTTTTTAAATATTTTCATTTAAGAAAGCAAACAAAACAAAGAAAATTGAAATAAAACAAAATAAAGGAATGGTTCCCTCCCCCACACTTAAAACATGCATTGTCCTTAATGAAAGGACATAACTATTAAATAAGAGTGAAAGAAAGGAAACAACACACCAGATAAATCAAGGAGGATAGGTGATTACATAAGCATCCTTTTCCAACGAGAGTTCTTCTATAGTTTCCCCTTCCAACGTGGGGCTCTCATGGAATAACTTGAGGTGGTATCCTTTAACTTTAAAATTTTTATCAGTTTCTTCGCCTTTTATTCCAGGATCAAAGAATGTTCTTCTAAAAGTAAAAGTGTCGAATGGGCACGTGAAGGTGATCTCATCTTTCATAACATCAGGGATCAAAGGTTTATGGGGCTGCCTCACTGCTTTTTCTCCATCTTCAAGTAAGATCCTATGCATGCACATGGACTTCCTAATATCGGGAATTTCATTCAAGGTCCATCCAATTCCCTTCTTATGTTACTACAATATCTGTAACAACTTTTGTTCATGTTAAAAATTCAAGTTTAGATGAAGTTATTACAAACAAATTTTCACTATATTCTAAAAATATAGGGAGTGGATTTATCTCTAAAGAGGTGGTTGCTCAATGAATTGCAAAATTTTAGCAACAAGAGCTACGTTTACGTCTGCAACATCAACTTTGTCAGTAGAAATCTCATAAGAAATATTAGAAGAAATATCACCCTGTATAGCAACTTCAATTTCAGTACAAACTAAACACAAGTGAGTATCAGTACACATCAAAAATATAGTTGTCATCACATTCAGACAAAGAAGGCAAATCAGCAAAAAGTGAATCAGGTGCAATGAGTTCTCTTAAGGTTCTATTTTGATCAGTCATGATATGATTATCAAATTCTAAATCTAATAAAATCATTATCGCTAATGAGAATCAAATTAATAATCAAAGTAAAATCAAAACCAAAATCAAAATCAAAATCAAATCAACACAAAATCAAATAAAATCAGAAAGCACTACAATGCAACAATTACATAACTGCTAACAATGTCCCTGATAGGCTGGAATACTTACCACCGCACTGCAACCCATATCACAACCTTGGAAAATCAACAAACACAAAAATAATTCTAACAAGACTCTAAACTAGGATTATAAAATTGATTAAAATCGATAAGAATCCCCGGCAACAACGCCAATTTGATCCGCTATCACGCACATATAAAAAACAAGTAATTTTGAAAATATAGTTTACGATAACGACAACTCGAGTATCGTTATCAATGATTCTTGTATTATTATTAACCTACTTAAAGTAACAATTTATGAGGGTTTTAGGTTGGTTTAGGATTTGATTAATAAAATAGAGTAAATAAGTGATTATCGAAATAAGCTGAAAAGTTAATCTTCTTATTCGATTCCTACCTATCATCGGTTAATGTAATTCCAATCTCCTAAGCGGAATTTCTATTCCTATTCGATTACAAATTTATTGATAAGCAAAATTGATATTGTATGATGTAAAATCCTATTATCCGAATTAAGTAAACACAAATTGATCACACAGGATAACATATTAAGCAAGCGCTAACGTGATTACAGTCAAGGATCATACAATCATCGAATTAAATCAACATACTTTATTAAATTTGGATTAAGCAAAGAAGGATCATAGAATAAAATTGAAAGGATTAAAAATTAAATTGAAATTATTATAACCTCAAGGTGTCGGAACATGAATTCAGCAAATCAACAAGATGGATTAGTTCTCCATCGACATTCGTATAAAGCTTCAAAATTATTTCCCGTGAACAATAAAAAGAGGTAGCATGAACAGTAGCTCGATAGCCTAGGTATAGGAAAATGTAGAATTTTGGGTTCTAACTCAATCGGGTCGAAAAACATAACAAACCTGGCTTATAACTAATTATTTTCTAAGTATGGAACTTCAACGAATTATTCGAGGCTTCTACAATCCGAATAAGCTTTTGGATTCAATATGAAATTTGTAGCTCTTTCTTTTAGCTTTCCAACACATATCAGAACACTCAAAACGACATCATATAGCTTCGGTTATAGTTTTTATAGTAAAAGTTGTTTATGCTAAAAATAAAATACAAAAGTTAAATAAAGGGAAAAATAAACTTAACTATGAAAATACAATAAAATAGTAAAAATAACAAAACAAACTAGGGAAATGCCTAAGTACAATCATAGAAGAATGTGCATCAAAATGCACTGATCAATTATATTATATGGAGATCTGTTTGTAGATTGAAGAGATTCAAGTTGAGTTCAAGGAATATTATTAGTTTCTAAACTTGGAGAAAAATTAGGAAACTAATGATTGGAGTTTTATTTTTATGCAGAGATCTCTGCCGATTTTCAGCAACTTATATACTGTGGTTTCGAAGCCCGTGGACATCTAAAGATTATAAAAATAAGACTTTGACCTATGGATTTGAAACTAATCCTTGTGTAGAACTTTAAATATATAAGAATAAGGATTTGGGTTTTGAGAGTCATGTACTTTCTTGTGTTGTAAGTCACCATTTGTATCAGTTTGATACATTGTGGTAGATATTGTTCTATACAGATTCAAAAGCCTTTAGGTAATGAATTGTATATTGTTCTTGGGTGAAGCTTTGAAGTAAATCCAAGTATGTTTGTTTGTCAAGAGTCTTGACTGAATTTTATTTGAAAGGGATGTATTTTAAGGAGTTTGATGCAGTCACCAAAGGTTGTGATTGTTAGATATCACTAAGGTGATTTAGGAAGTGAGAGGGTGATTTCTCATATTTAGGGTGTGCCTAGGTAGAAATTGCATTGGGTAGGGATTAGGCGAGAAGTTGTAAATGAGGGAGTTCAGCTTTGAACTAATACTGTTGATAGTGGACTTCCTTCCTAGCTTGGTAGCCCTCAAAGTAGGTGTTATTGTACACTGAACTAGGTCATCATATCTTTCTGTTATTATCATTCTGCATTATTCAATTTTGGTTTCTTTGATTAACTGACATGTCGTATAAGATGTTGGAATATTTGTCACGACTTGTACTGATAAGTGTTATATCAGTATACTTTGCCTTGTCCTCGTTATGTTAAACGTAGATCAGTGTCTTAACATGTGTTAGGATATTTGTTATCTGTATACCAAAATTTCAAACCTACTAAATAACAATATATCACGTACGAGCATGTCCTTGTAAAGATCACGAAATGTCCTTATCGCGAACAGTAAGCGCTAGCAGCGCGCTTTCCTCCTCGGCGCACGGGCTGGATCTAAGTCATCACTCATATGCCTAGAAGCAACAACTTGGGGGGGCTCCTGTTCTAGACTGGCCCAATGGCTAGAATTAGCACAATCAGCTACTACCTTCAACATGGCCCAACAACTTTGGCCTACTAACTCTGGCCCTTCCATCGGGCATATTTGGTCGACTATGCCCCAAGGACAACAAGACCAACGATGTCCTGAGCCATATGCTTCACCGCATCGGCAGCTACCTCCAGGTCTACTCGACTCACGTGGAGCAGACATCCAGGAAACGCCCAAAATGCATATGTCTGTAATCCCTTTTGTGCTCGGAGCAACATCTAGTTACAAGCATGACTTCCTGTTCTGACTAAGTCTTGGCAGTTATCTATTTTTGAGGAAACTAATATCTATGTCCAAAAATAGGAACCAATTGCCAAGTGTCAGGGGCACTATATAAACCCTCGCACTAGTGAGGGCCAGATATCCAATATTCACTCTAAAAACCCTAATATCTTTCTTGTACATCTTTGCACTCATTCTTACTTGATCGTTGGAGTGCCTTGCAGGCACATCCCCCTCCTCTCCACAAATTTCCAGCCAAGCATACATCACCTTCTCGGTCCACTTCAGATTTTGATCAACCGATAAGATCACAAATTTTACTTCTAACTCTGAAAGTGTTTGTCTCAAATTACAATTTTTACTTTTAATTTTGAATTATTTTTAAAATTATTAAACAAATTTTCTAAAGATTTATTAAAACATCATGAAACCTTCAAAATATTTATTCTCCTCAATATCACTTACCCTCTTTGTCTCATAATAGATGTTTTTTATTTTAATTTATATCAAACTATTTTTATTTTTAAAAAAAATACAATATTTATTAATTTATTTATTATATTTTAATTTGTATAACTATTTTATTATTTATTATTTATAAAATCATTTTATTAAGTAACATGACAAATGGATTATAAAGTAATATTATGTTTATTTTACTCTCATATACATTGAAGTAATTATATTAATTTAGGGAATTTCTTAACATGCCATATGCTTTTCTAACGCACTGCATAAAAATACATAAATGTTCTAAATTATCGGAAATATATTTTTGGAAGCATCCTTATAAAAGTCTTTGATGGGAAAGACCCTGTAAAAAAGCAGGGAATTAACCAGAAATGCATTTACGGGAGGAACTTGTGATACGGTAGGAGAACTGACTTGAGGGTTTTGCGTTTTATCACAAATGTTGCGATTAGCAAGAGTCGCCACCGACTTTTCTTTTATCCAAAAGGAAAGGTGAAAAAGCACAGGAAAGACCTTTGAGATGTTTTCTTGAGTTCGAGGGGTAGATTATGAAAAGGGAAGGTATTAACACCCTTTTCATCCATGGTTTTCCATGGGCTCTTAGTTACTTGCTTAGATCACTTGCTTTGGTTTGTTTGAAAATATGTTTGATTTGGTTTTGAAAGTATTTTGTAAAAGAGGCCATTGTTAGGCAATCTTTGTAATGATTCTCGTTCGTAAGAATGTATACAAAGATGTTTGTCTTTTGAAAATGTTTTCAATGTTTGTAAGATTTTTTTGAAGTGTGTGTGTTTTTTTTGAAATAGCAAGGATTGTTTGTTTGAAATGGAGCAAGTAACTAGAAGCTATCTACCTACTCAAATGTCTTTCCTATGCACTTCTAATCCTTTGACATTGTTGATTTACCATTGATTTGGTAAACAACCCTATCTTTGGATGTAAACAGGATGGGTGTGGGTCATCATATAACCATGATAGCAATGTTGCCAAGTATCTTAGCATTTTTGAGGGACCAAGATCATTTTGTAAAGGCAACTTTTGAATAGCGTTATCGAGGGACAATGATCTTATATTTGTTTTGTTTTGCCAAGATACTTTGCATGCATAACATGGCTATTATATTTTAGGAAACCAAGTGGGAGAAACCCTAAGGGTACTTGTGTGCAAAGTGTATCATTTTTCATGCTTTTGATTTTGTCGTGTATTTAGGGTTGTCTATTTTGTTGTTTTTATCTTGCCATACACACTTATTTACTAGCAATATATGAGAAGCAAGTAAAAAGCGAAAAGTAAAATCTAAGCTATTACATCACTTTAGAGGGATGGGGTGTACAAATTAACAATAGGTATGAGGTAGAAACTAAAATATTACAATCATATCGAACAATAATGAAGATAATGTAAAAACAGTGCAAAATATAGGAAGAAATGCATTTTGAACCACTATGTGTTGACCCATGCTGCTATGCATCGACACATAGCTTTTCCCTGCTCCTGTAAAACAAAAATGACTCAGTATGAGTCGACACATAATGGGATGTGTCGACTCATGCACCCTTCTTGTATCGATGCGAAACGCGTATGTATCGACTCATAAGCCCTTCTAGCTTCTGCTCTGTGACCTGAACTCAGTATGGATCGATGCATGAAGGTTATGTGTCGACTCATACCCTGTTTTTTCACTAGGATGGGTCGATACATGATCTATGTGTCGATGCAAGCTGCATTTTCCTGCCTTAAACATTGCTTTACTGATTGTACAGGTTAGTTTATGGCATATAATGAATAAGCATGAACAACAAATGATTGAATAAGCCTAAACAAGGTGCAGATGGCTAGTTCAAAAAGATATTAAAGTGCTACATCGTATCTTCAAAATAAACAAATCATTATTAATGTATGATGAGATATAAAGTTAAGAAGACTTACTTCTGGACTGCACTGTCTATTTTGAATCTGAATGTTTTTCCAAATGTGATGAGGACCTCAATGAATCTCCAGAAAAGCTACTTCGGACTGTTGAAACTAAGCTGGACTGTACTGTAATGTTTTTGGTGTTTTGAGGATAGGGATGAACAGCACTACAGGGACTGTTTTTTGGTTATGTTTGGACAGTCTTTGAGGAAGAGTTTGGTTTAAAGGAGAGTTTGTATGGTGGAATGATGGATTGGATTTTCTGTTTTGAACAAGAATAGACTTGGTTTTGAAAATGAATCAAGGTTACACAGAATATTGTTTTTCTGCTCAACAAAAAAAAACTCTCTATTCTTTCTCTCTAAAACTTTTTCACTTCCAAAAACCAACCCTTTGTCTTGCAAATGTTTCTTCTATTTATAGATAAGGTTTGAGACTTGAGAAACTCAGACTTTTGAAAAAAAAATCCCTTGTTATGCCCTTTTTTCAAATTCATAATGACAAGTTTCTTCATGATGAAGAAAGGAGTGAATTAAGGAAATTAGCCATACTTTGCAGGTCTTGTGGATTGCTTCTTATGTTGAGAGATTTTTCTGTCATATTTGGAACAGATTTCAAGCTTTGAAAGAAGAGGGTGGTTGGAAAAGTGAAACTTTATGCAAATGGAAATGTTGCTTTTGCATTTTTAACCATAAATGGTATCAAGACTTGGACAAAGCTTCAAATGCTTGTGTAATACACTTAGGGTTTATGTAATTGTTTGATTATGTATGGATTTGGAGATAACATAGCCTGAAAAGAGAGATTTTGTAGCTTTGGTTGGAGTTTTAGTCAAGTGTGCATAACAAATTCTGCTTTGTAATTCAAGAATGAAGCCCTAACTTCATCTCTTTGATCGTCTCAGCTCAAGAATGATCTCGATGAGTTCTTGGACTTTTTGGAAAGATTGGAACCTCCCCTACAACTTTCATGTTGACTAAATCAAACTGGAACTTGATGAAAATTGGCCAAGAAGTTGGGATAAAAACCTGACCAAAACTATTGAAAATTTCTCTAAGTGTTAAATGAAAATGTCATGACTTTATGAATTTATAACTTGAAATCCCAACATATTTAGGAGAAGTTATGTAAATAAATGTTGTAGATATCATGGAGATCTACAACTTTCATGTTGAAAGTTTCCCTTGAACTGTCTTGCATCTTAGTGAAAGAATGGCATGAAGTGATGAAATTATCATGTATAAAGACACTTAGAAATTTCTAAGTCTTAGAAATCTTGACTTTTCAAGTTGACTTTTGACTTTCTTGATTTCTTGATGATCAAGTTTCATATTTTTGAATGTCTTGATGAAATTTGATCCTTGGAATGTAATGTTGACCAAAAAGTCAAAGTTTGACTTTCTAGTATGCAATTGACCATTTTGCCCTTTTGCCAATTCCAAGCCTAAATTGATATATCAGTGCTGCAAACTTGATGTCTTAGAATATCTTGTGAGCAAATACTTGACAAATGAGAGGGCAAATTTTGGGGTACAACAGCTGCCCCTGTTCAATCTTCTTAAACCTGAAGAGTTAGATTGGCGAGTTTTGGGCTTAAAAGAGGAATGGGCTTGTAGATGCCATTTGGAGAGGTGATAGAATATTGTTGGAGATGGGCTTGTAGATGCCATCCAAGAATGCTTGTTGAATTGTAATTTGTAAGTTGGAAGAATGAGTATCAGAATTGCATCCATGTCTGGAATGTATCTGAGCTGTATCTGAATGAGTATCAGGATGGCATCCGTATCTGGAGCGTATCTGAACTGTATCTAGAAGTTGAATCTGAATGGATGGCATCCGAATATGGTGCGTATCCGAACTGTATCTGAAAGCTGTCTTTGAATGAGTAACAAAATGGCATCCGTATCTGGAGCGTATCTGAACTGTATCTGAAAGTTGTCTTTGAATGAGTATCAGGATGGAATCCGTATCTGGTGTGTATCTGAACTATATCTAGAAGCTGGGTTTGAATGAGTATCAGGATGGCATCCGTATCTGGTGTGTATCTGAACTGTATCTGAACTTAAATCTGAATGAGTATTAGGTGGCATCCGTATCTGGAGCATATCTGAATTGTATCAAAAGGTTGAAAATGAATGAGTAAAATAATGGCATTCGTATCTGGTGCGTATCTGAACTATATCAAAAGGTTGAATCTGAATGAGTATCAGGATGGCATCCGTATCTGGAGCGTATCTGAACCGTATCTGGTGCGTATCTGAAGTGTATCATGATTGCATATCGTCAATGGTAACCGTTTAATCTTATCCTGAAAAGGGTAAAATGTTGGTTAAAATACAAAGTTATGTTGCATAAAGTGTATGATGCAATATATGTGTTTTTATCAATATTTATGATATGTGGATGTAATGTATGCGCATGTAAGTTGATTCGCTGAGGAAAATAAATCCTTGACTGCTACTGAGGATATGCGGATTCTTCATGTCTTGAAGTTAGAGTAATTGACAAAAAATTTATGCGGACAATGCCATATACTGCTTGAGTAAGCTGCTTGGGGAATCCAGAGAATTTTGATGACTTCTATTGGGATTTAACAATGGGAATCTTCGTTCTGTTGGTGAGCAACGAAAACTCTGTGGGGAAAAAGCTTATTCCTGTTTAGGAAAAAGTTCAGGAGTTTCTGTCGTCTGCCCCTCTATCGGGGAGTTATCTTAGGTTGGGGAGTAACAGAAGTTAACTATTATCCGGTTGATTTTCAGGTTTCAAGACAACTTGCTGGGGAACTTGGAGAAACTGGATGGTTTCCACCGGGGATTAATAGTTTTGAAATTTCAGCTCCGCTGGGGATCTTAATGACGTACTATATGGATTGTTCATGGAATAGCCTAAAGACGTTTTCCTATTCTTTCGACCTGTCAGTAATTGTCCTTTTTTCATGTCGTTTATTTATAAACAGGAATTATGTTCAAATGCATATGTCCATTAATGAATCATTGGACGTTTTTTGCAAATAAAACACAAGTTTAAAGGAAAAAGACAAACAATTTTATGTACTTTAAAGAGATATCTTTGTATTTACTTTGAATAAGTATGGTGTACAAAAGAGACAAACATCCTAGTAAGAGGATGGTGCCATAAAAGTAAGAAAAAATTTATACAAAGAAAGACAGCTATGTGTGATAATCCCATGGGGTTCCTATTCTGCTATAGCCTTTGTATCTCCAAATATCTTATCTATTTGCTACTTCGTCCGAAGATGATTGAATTGATCAGAAGCTCTGAGTTTGTCATTGAAGAGATTGTCCTCAAAGTGATCCGACGAGACATAGTCATACGCTTTAATTCCCTAACTTTTTCCTGGACCGGCCTTTCGGGTTTTCAGTCCACCGGGAAACCCTTTTTTGCCCAAGTCGCCCTTTCGGGTTTTCAACTTGTCGGGTGTACAGATTTTTTTTTGTTTTATCCCTAATGTTTGCCCGAACATTTTGGTTCGCCAGGATGCCCTTGTTTTGCCTAGGTGTGTCAACCTAGCGAGTCTCTTATGCGTAGTATATTTTGACTATGTCCGCGTTCGCAGGGTGTGGCAAGTCGTTGCCGTCCATGGTAGTTAAGATCATTGCCCCACCGGAGAAGATGTTCTTGATTATAAATGGTCCTTCATAGGTAGGAGTACATTTGCCCCTGGGATCACTTTGTGGCAAGATAATACGTTTGATCACTAGATCTCCAACTTGATATACTTGGCACCTGACTTTCTTGTTGAAAGCCTTGATCATCCGTTTTTGATACATCTGACCATGGCAAACAACAGTAAGTCTCTTTTCATTAATTAAATTCAGTTGATCAAGTTGAGTCTGGATCCAATCGTCTTCACTCAAACCTGCATCCTTCATAATTCTCAAGGAGGGGATTTGAACCTCGATAGGCAAGATAGCCTCCATGCCATAAACCAAAGAATAGGGTGTTTCCCCAGTTGATGTGCGAGCCGTGGTATGATACCCGTGGAGAGTAAACGGTAGCATTTCATGCCAGTCCTTGTAGGTGACTGTCATTTTCTGTATGATCTTTTTAATGTTTTTATTAGCAGCTTCGACTACACCAATCATCTTTGGCCGATAGGGGGATGAATTGTGATGTTGAATCTTGAAGTGCTCGCACAAGGTGTTGATCATAGTATTGTTAAGGTTCGTACCGTTATTAGTGTGATCCTTTCTGGGATACCATACCGGCAAATGAGATTCTTCTTGATGAAGCGGGCAACAACATTCTTAGTAACAGATGCGAAGGAAGCTGCTTTGACCCACTTTGTGAAATAGTCAATGGCCACTAGAATGAAGTGGTATCCATTGGAGGCTATAGGCTTGATCTCCCCAATCATATCGATTCCCCACATAGCGAAGGGCCAAGGAGCTGTTAAGACATTTAGAGGAACCGGAGGCACGTGCACCTTGTCTGCATAGATTTGACATTTATGACAGGTCCGGGAGTGTTGATAGCAGTCTGCTTCCATGGTAGACCAATAATAGCCTGCCCGTAGGATTTTATTCGCCATCGTATGCCCACTGGAGTGAGTGCCAAAGGTACCTTCATGTAATTCATCCATGATTTTTTCAGCTTCAATCTTATCCACACATCAGAGCAGAATAGAATCATGATTACGTTTGTACAAGATGCCATTACTTAGGAAGAACTTAGCGGAGAATCTCCTTAGGAACTTTTTATCATTGATTGAAGCTCCTTCTGGGTATTCTTGAGCCTCGAGATACCTTTTGACTTCATGAAACCAAGGCTGGTCCACTACTTCTTCAGTATTAATCTCGTGACAGTGTGCTGGTTCATCCATTCGTTCAATGGTGATCTGGGGAGCCTCGTTATCCCAATTAAGTTTAAACATAGATGACATTGTGGCTAGAGCATCTGCTAGCTGATTTTCTTCTCGCGGGAAATGCTCGAAGGTAATCTGCTCGGAATGTGGTAACAATGTCAAAACATGTTCTTTGTAAGGGATAAGGTTTGGATGCTTAGTGTCCCATTCTCCTTTGATCTGACTGATAACCAAAGTTGAATCTCCAAATACAACTAAAGAATTGATTCCCAAGTCTATGGCAGCCTTGAGACCAAAGATGCATGCTTTGTATTCCGCCATGTTGTTCGTACAGTTGAAGCAAAGTCTCGCAGTAAAAGGAGTATGACACCCTTCTGGAGATATGAGTACAACGCCGATACCATTACC
The DNA here is from genome assembly GCA_948472305.1 of Vicia faba. Lineage (NCBI taxonomy): Eukaryota > Viridiplantae > Streptophyta > Magnoliopsida > Fabales > Fabaceae > Vicia > Vicia faba. The sequence continues at coordinate 789,117,379 of OX451737.1, forward strand.
AAGTGCACTGGATGCCCCATCAAAGAACAGGGTCCATCGGGATCCTTGTTCAGGTCCGTCATATGGTCTGATTTCTTCACAATTGTCTAATGTCATGATGTCCTCGTCCGGGAATTCAAACTTCATGGACTGATAATCTTCTACAGCTTGATGAGCAAGATGATCATCTAGCGTGCTGTCCTTTATAGCTTTTTGGGTAGTGTATTGTATGTCATATTCTGTTAAGATCATCTGCCATCTAGCTATCCTTCCAGACAGAGCATGCTTCTCAAAGATGTACTTTATCAGATCCATCTTAGATATCAGCAAAGTGGTATGAGTCAACATATACTGTCTTAGCCGGCGAGCAGCCCATACCAAAGCGCAACAAGTTTTCTCGAGCAGTGAATATCTGGTTTCACAGTCGGTAAACTTTTTGCTTAGGTAATAAATAGCATGCTCTTTTCGGCCAGACTCGTCATGCTGCCCCAATACATACCCCATTGAGTTCTCTAAAACAGTTAGATACATGATTAGCGGTCTTCCCTCGACTGGTGGCATCAAAACATGAGGCTCTTATAAATACTCTTTGATTTTGTCAAAAGCAATCTGACACTCATCATTCCATCTGACTACTTGATCTTTCTTCAACAGTTTGAAGATTGGTTCACAAGTAGATGTTAGATGAGAAATGAATCTGGAAATATAGTTCAGGCGTCCCAAGAATCCTCTGACTTCCTTCTCAGTGCGAGGAGCAGGCATTTCTTGTATTGCTTTAACCTTAGCAGGATCAACCTCGATGCCTTTGTTGCTGACAATGAAACCTAAGAGTTTACCAGACCGGACTCCGAATGTGCACTTGTTCGGGTTTAACCTTAGTTTGTACTCCTTCAATCTGACAAACAGAATTTGCAAGTGATCAAGGTGTTCTTCTTCAGTTTGTGATCGGGCTATCATGTCATCTACATAGACCTCTATCTCATGATGTATCATATCATGAAACAGAGCTACCATGGCGCGTTGATAGGTTTCCCCGGCATTCTTCAGTCCGGATGGCATCACTTTGTAGCAGAACATCCCCTACTGTGTGACAAATGTAGTTTTCTCCATGTCCTCAGGTGCCATTTTGATCTGGTTATAGCCTGAGAATCCGTCCATGAAAGAAAATACTTTGTTCTGGGCTGTATTGTTAACCATGATGTCGATGTGTGGAAGTGGAAAATCATCTTTAGGGCTGGCCCTGTTTAAATCTCTATAATCCACGCACATTTTTACTTTACCATCCTTTTTAGGAACGGGAACAATGTTGGCAACCCATTGAGGATAGGAAGTAACAGCCAGAAATCCAACATTGAACTGTTTCATGACTTCCGGTTTGATCTTCTCTGACATGTCAGGTCTCATGCGGCAGACTTTTTGTTTCACTGGTGGACAATCTTCTCTTGTGGGTAGATGATGTACCACAATGTCTGTATCGAGTCCCGGCATGTCTTTATATGACTAGGCAAAGATCTCAGCATAATCATGCAATAGCTGAATTAGACGCTCCTTGACACTCGACTCTAAATTGGTACCCACTTTGATTTCCTTTTTTATCTTCCTCGGTACCCAAATTAATTGTATCCAACAGCTCTTCATGAGGCTGACTAGCTCTTTCCTCTTCTTGTAGTAGTTTGTCCAATTCCCCTGGCACTTCACAATCTTCCTCACCTTCGTATTCGGCTTGGTAGATCAGATCTTCAGAGTCACTGAAGGCTATAACAGTATCGTTACCCATGGTATCTGGAATGGAGGGGTACCTACATTTGTGAGTGTGGGTGTGTGTAAGGGTATAACCATCTTTAAGCAATAAAAATGTAAAAGAAAGACAATGAGCACAAAAGGTTTGTATGTGGAAAAGCGTACATGATTCATTGAATGTCATATGAAGATGAAATAAAAACCCTTACAAATGGATCATTATGCCTCGGGTAAGACACAAGGTTTTTAAAGTGCGAATTGTTCGTGAATATTACAAGTCCAACAGAAAATGTAAAAGATAAATTACTGAGAGATGAAAGTTATTGGGACAAAGTCTCTGGCTTCCCAGTTGTGAAGTCCTCCGTTGACAGTAGGAAATATCCAATCTTCCAAGATTCCATCTTCTTCATTGTCTTCTACTGCATTGACCCCTTGGTTGCTAATCTTCACAGGTGGCCCCCCAGCACGGGCACGACGCACAGCCTTCTGAGTAGTTGAAGTAAACCCCAAGCCAAACTTGTCTGATTTGTACGGAATATCTGGAAGCTTCCCCCAGATGGTGTATCCACCCTCTTCCACTACTGCCTTTGCATCCTTTAGAGATGACATCCAAAGTGGAGGTCTTGTGATCTTAGGAATCAAGGATACCGCCTTGGTCTCCGCTACTTCTTGAGAGACTTCTTCAAAATGTTGTAAAGGGGTTTCAATGAACTCGCCATCCAACTCCACATATCGGAAAGAATTCATATGACTAATCATGTACTCCTCCTCCCCATGGACAATTATGATCTTTCCTTGGACCGGATACTTCAGCATTTGATGTAATATGGAGGTGACAGCACCGGCATTGTGGATCCAAGGTCGTCCTAACATACAAGAATAAGAAGGACAGATGTCTATCATGTAGAAGGTTGAATTGAAAATATGATTTTCCACCTTTATTGGGATGTCCACCTCCCCGTGGACCATCCTCTTCGAACCATCAAATGCTCTCACCACTATGTTACTGGGTTTTAAAGTCAGCCCTTTGCAATCCAATCTATCAAGGGCTTTCTTTGGTAAGACGTTTAAAGATGATCCCGTGTCTACCAAGACATGGGCTAGGGTTGTTCCTCTACACTCCACAGAGACATGTAATGCCTCGTTGTGTCTTCTTCCTCTGGGTGTTAAGTCAGCATCCGAGAACCCCAGGCCGTTTTCAGCTGTTAGACTGGCTACACATTCTTGGAATTGGTCAGCAGACGTCTCTTGTGACACATGAGCTGTCTTCAGAAATTTTACCAGAGCTTTCGCATGTGCCTCACAGCACAGCAGCAATGCTAACATGGAGATCTCGGAAGGGGTTTGTCCCAACTGTTCAACCATATCATAATCACTCTTCTTTATTATCCTCAGGATTTCTTCCATTTCCTTCTTGGATGTTTCGGGGATAGCTAGTGATTGAGCCTTCATTCGGACAGGCTCTTCTTGAACGCTTTTTCCTTTATTCTCAGTAGTGGAAGTATTGGTAGGGATAGAGATTGTGTTGTCTTTGTCGGTAAGTACACTTGCAGGTATAATCACTGATACAGAGATAATCTTCGGAACATCCACGGATCCAGAAACTGCCTTTGGAGGGGCAATCTCTGGAGAGAAGATTGTACCACTGCGGGTAATCTTGCTAGTTCCAGAAATATTGCTAATGTCGGAATTTTCTTCTTCGGAGCTTTCTTCTTCGGCAGTCAGTTCATTTTGTTTGATACCATGGTAGTAGATTTCTCCACCATAATTCCATGGTACCGTTTTATCTGATTTGTACGGGACCGGCCCGGGCATTGTGATCTTAAGTGGAGTAGTTTTTGGAGCAGGTGTAATCCTAACGGGCCTTTTGGGGACCCTGGAAGGATTGGCATAGATGGTTATGATAGAAATGTCTTTAACAGGAACGGGTAAAATGGGAGCATTCTCAAACAGAATTTCTTGGTTATCAATCAGGCGTTGGATACCTGTCTTCAACAGAGGGAAATCGGTGGGTGAGGATAAGCAATGATGGTAGTCTTCCTTACATCCTGGGAATACACCAGCTTTTAACAAATTCATCTTAATGATCGGGAGCGGAGTCAAAAGTTCATCCACTGTGGCAACAAATAAATCTTCCTCAACAGCATTGGCATTATGACCATACATAGGCATCGGAGCGGAAATGACATTCGGTTTCTCAGGCGCATCGAACTCAACTTCCTTCGCATCTATCAGGTCTTGAATTTTGTTCTTCAGAGCCCAACAGTTGTAAGTGTCGTTCCCTGGACTTTCATAATGGTATGCGTATTTGGAATTTGGATGATAATGAGGGGATGCAGTATTGGGATTCTTTGGGGCCTCTTTTAAAGTTGCTAGATTCAATTTCAGAAGATGTGGTAGAACCTGAGCTAGAGTCATGTTAATCCTGGTGAATTGTCGGACTGGCCTTTCAACCCTTTGCTGGTTATTTCTAGGCTGGTCAGATGCAGGCTTTGGAATCATAACGGCCCCCACCACTGGTCAGTGTTCAGTTCTTCCTTGATTCCTGTGTGAATAAACAGAAGATACTTCCTTCCTTCCAGTGAAGGATTTTTTCACAGCTGTAGAGGCAGACAAATCTTTCTGAATCTTCCCACTTCTTATACTAGATTCCACCCTTTCGCTGGTTAAAATCAATTCAGTAAACCCTATAGAGGAACTTCCAATCAGATGATTGAAGAAAGGGCCTGATAGAGTTCCCAAGAACATGTCTACCAACTCCCTTTTAGACAGAGGGGGCTGCACTCTTCCGGCTAGATCTCTCCACTTTTGCGCGTAATCTTTGAAGCCCTCACTGGAAACCATAGCCATACTCTGAAGTTGAGTACGGGTAGGCGCCAAATCGGTGTTGTACTGGTATTGTTAATAGAAAGTTGCGGCTAGGTCTTCCCAATTGTGGACGTTGGCCCTTTCTAATTGGTAAAACCAATCAAGTTGCGTTCCTGATAAACTGTCTTGGAAAAAGTGGACCCACAAGTCTTTGTCGGAAGAGTGCGGCTGAATCTTTCTAACGTATGATCGGAGGTGAATTTTAGGACAAGACACCCCATCATATTTTGAAAATAATGGCACTTTAGACTTTGGGGGATCACAATTCCTGAAACTAACCCCAATTCCTCTAAATCTAGCCCTGGTACTCTCTGTATTTCCATAGCGGCTAAACGCTCCTCCCGGTGTCTGTACTTATCATCAGCCGGAGGGTATTGTTGATCAGAGTATTCCTCCTCTTCCTCAGAGTCTGACGGAACAGTCGTTTCTTTTCCTTTTCTTTCCCCTTCATCAGACGTCGTTGGAAAATCTAAGGTCCTTCTAGCTTGACCCTGAAACCTTCTGCCCATGATTACCACACCAACTGGCTTCTTCTCTTTCTTCCTTTTCTCTTTCTCTAGCAGAGTCTTCAGCTCCTCTTGCCCCTTGGCTAAGGTCATGAGTAACTGTTGAAATTGTGTGTTTTGAGCTTGAATGTCATTGACCGTCTGTTCGACATCCATCTTACTGAAATAAACAGTAGAGAGATGAGGAAACTTGTTGCAAAGACCTGTTTATGTTTATGATGAATGATATGTATTTGAAATTATGGCAACAGATACTTAATGTCACAGTGAATGTTATGACACCGTATCTGACAAAGTGTACACAAACCAAACAGTAATTTAAAATACAGTAAAGAACACAATCAATTGTTAACCCAGTTCAGTGTATAACAACACCTACATCTGGGGGCTACCAAGCCAGGGAGGAAATTCACTATAAGAGGTATTAATTTAGGAATAAACCAACCAGTTTATCTCCTTCACTTAAGACCTACCCAATGCAACTTCAATCTAAGTCCTACTTAAACCTGAGTTCCTACTCACTCCCCTTTAATCACAGCAGTGATACTAATCTACTGATTAATAAGATTATGAAGACACTCTTCAATACACACGCTTGATTTTGCTTTAAAGCTTTAATCAAGAGACACAACACTCGTGCTTCAAAGCTTTGAGTGATAAACAACCCTTACAACCAAATCTTACTCCAAGTCACTTATCAAGTGATAATTGCTTGGCTCACAGTATTACTAAAACTATCACAACTACAAAATGCCTTATTGATCTTCTCTTCAAAAGTGCTGCTCACCATTAGGATTCGTGAGAAATATATAAGCAGTCTATTCTTCATTTTTGGGCTTCCATAAAAATAGCTAGGGTTAACCAAAGTTAACCTAAAGACTTGGTCTTGGGCTTTCATCATAACAGATTAGGGTTAAGCAAGGTTAACCTAATATCCACGTGAGCATCTGATCTAGTCAATATACTTCAACTCAGAATAGCACACCAGATTCTTGAAAATTCTCAGGAACAATAAATCTGCACAACAACTTGATCAGTACAGGATGTCTTAACATTGGTTATGACATCATGTATCCTGCTCACTAATTTTGGTAGAATTCAGTACATATGATCATAGCTTAATCATCATGATATTCACTCATACTGAGTTGTTTCTGTAGAATATTCCTTCTGCAGAATTTGTCTTTATCCCAGAATGTTATGACATCAGTTATGACATTCGCAAATCTGGTTTTACCAAAAATTAATGCCAACAAGCAAACACTTACAAACTCCCCCTTTGGCAAATTTTTGGCTAAAACCCCTAAACAATCAGAGATTAGAAAGCAGCAAAATTTTTAATAACAGCTAATCTAACTACCAATATCCAATTCTACCAAAATTACCACAATTACTTCTCCCCCTTTTTATCCATAAAGAGGCTAAAAGATCTAGTACTTAAAGTTATACAGTCATCAAAAGGAAATCCAAAATTTACAGAAACATTGAGAAGGTATCAAATAGCAGCAGCAAGTTCCAGCATCAATCTTTACAACTCAACAAACACAGACCTTCAGGTACTGTCATCCCCTGAGGAAGCACTATTTTCAGCAGCATCTTCTGGTGAGCTTCTTGCAGAACTATCATGTTGTTCTTCATCAGCATCCTCTTCCCTCATTTGTTCTTCATTCTCCTCCTGTTCCAGACTAGTAATCAGCTCTTCAAGAGTCCTTTTTCTTGCATCAAGCTCTCTACATGTTTCTTTTAGAACAACTATAACATCAGCTTTCTTGGAATGAGCTTTGACATTTGATGTCTCAGCAGATGTCATAACAATGTCAGGGACATGTGTTCCCTGAAACAGATTATAGTGAAAACAAAGTGCAGGGGCTCTTTTGCACAGAGTCCTTTTCAACCAGAATATTAGGATACTGATCAATGATTATACCACACAGGAGAGAGGGAAAAGTAATAGGGCCTTTAATAGCACAACTCTCAGCATGTTTCATTGTTTGATCAAAGATGTAGTTGCCATAATCAAAGTTTGTTCTGGTTCCAACAGCATAGATAAATCTTCCCAAACCAGTGGAGATGGTGGATTTGTGGTTGGTGGGAACCCAATTAGCTGCACCAATTTTGTGCAGTATGGCAAACTTCACACTCAACTTGCTTGCAGTTAGCTTCCCTTTCAAGGGCCAGTGCTTGACTTGCTTGGCAGTGATGGTTTGACAAACCTGGTTGTCAGTAACTTCAAGCTCAGGCTGAGCATCATCAGGCCTCCCTAAGTATTTGTTTATCACAGTAGGAGAGAAATTTACCTTCCTTCCTCTCACATAAACACTCTTAAAATCAGCTGACTTTCCATCAGCACATCCACCAGACAAATTTACTATGAATTCTTTGACAAGAATATCATAGCAGTTGGAAAACTTGACCACTGTTTTCATCAGGCCAGTAGCCTTGATGGGATCCATGACTTCCTTACACTCAATAGCACTTCTGTTCAGCTCCCTCTCTAAGGAAATCCTTTTCAGAAACACATACTTCAACCTGCTTGTATTAAGCAAAATTAATTGCTACATCTCTTCATATTGGCAAATACCCAGCTTGCCCTTAAATTCTCAAACTGACTAGCATCAACTGCCTTGGTAAAAATATCATCCAGTTGTAGTTCAGTGGCAACATGTTCCAGCTTAATCACCTTCTCCTCCACAAGATCTCTGATGAAGTGATGTCTAATGTCAATGTGCTTAGTCCTGTTGTGCTGTATAGGATTCTTGGATATGTTAATAGTACTCAAATTGTCACAGTACAATGTCATGACATCTTGTGTGACATTATACTCAATCAGCATCTGTTTCATCCAGATCATTTGAGAACAGCTGTTACCAGCTGCTATGTATTCAGCTTCAGCAGTAGATAGAGACACACAATTTTGTTTCTTGTTGAACCAAGAAACAAGATTATTTCCCAAAAAGAAGCATCCTCCAGAGGTGCTCTTTCTATCATCAGCACTACCAGCCCAATCAACATCACAATAACCAGACATAATTGGTTCACATCCATGAGAGTACAACATGCCATAATTGTAAGTTCCACTCACATACTTCAGAATTCTTTTCACCTGGTTGATGTGACTTACTTTAGGTTCAGCCTGGTATCTTGCACATACTCCAACTGCAAAGGAAATATCAGGTCTGTTGGATGTTAAGTATAGCAGACTTCCTATCATGCTTCTATACAAGCTTTGATCCACATTTACCCCACTTGTGTCTTTGGACAACTTTAAATGAGTAGGTGCAGGAGTCCTTTTATGACTGGAATTCTCCATCCAAAAATTCTTGACAATATTCTTTGCATACTTGCTTTGAGACAGAAAAATTGAGTCTTCTATCTGTGTGACTTGTAGTCCAAGAAAGTAGGTCAATTCTCCCATGAGGCTCATTTCAAATTCAGCTTGCATCTGGTTAGCAAAATGTTTAACCATTTTATCTGACATTCCTCCAAACACTATGTCATCAACATAAATTTGAGCTACCATTAACTTTCCTCCTTCATCCTTGACAAAAAGAGTTTTGTCCAAACCTCCTTTCCTGTATCCTTTGTCAGTGAGGAACTTTTTCAACCTTTCATACCAAGCTCTAGGAGCTTGTTTCAGACCATATAATGCTTTCCTCAATTTGTAGACATGATCAGGACAGTTTGGATCCATAAATCCTTTAGGCTGTTCCACATACACTTCCTCATTTAAGTACCCATTTAGGAAGGCACTCTTCGCATCCATCTGAAACAGCTTGAACTTAAGGAGACAAGCAACTCCCAAGAGAAGTCTGATTGATTCCAGTATGGCTACAGGAGAAAAAGTCTCATCAAAATCAACCCCTTCAACTTGATTGTATCCTTGAGCAACAAGCCTTGCCTTATTCCTGGTGACAACTCCTTCAGCATCTGACTTGTTCTTGTAGATCCACTTTGTGCCAATGATGTTTGTTCCTTCTGGTCTAGGAACTAACTCCCATACTTCATGTTGCTTGAACTGGTTCAATTCATCTTGCTTTGCTCCAATCCAGTATTCATCAGTCAAAGCCTCTTTAACATTTTTTGGTTCAATCTTAGACACAAAACAAGAGTTTGTGATGATTTCTCTAGATCTTGTAGTGACTCCACTGTTAGGATCTCCTATGATGAGTTCCTTAGGATGATCTTTATGAAATCTGATGGAAGGATCTTTGTTAGCTTCCTTTGATTCAGACTCTGATGGAGTAGGATTAGGCACATCATCCTTTTTAGACACTTGTGTTGAAGTCTCAAAGAATGTCTCAACATCATATGGGACATTTGTTTCCTCATGGTGATCATCAACTATGACATTTATAGACTCCATCATAACTTTGGTCCTGGAATTGAACACCCTATATGATCTGCTGTTGGTAGAGTATCCTAGGAATATTCCTTCATCACTTTTAGGGTCCATCTTTCTCCTTTGTTCACGATCTGTCAGAATATAGCATTTGCTCCCAAAGACATGGAAGTACTTCACTGTAGGCTTTCTTCCTTTCCATAGTTCATAAAGGGTGGATGATGTTCCCTTTCTCAAGGTGACCCTTGTGATCGGTGGATCTGGAACTGACTGTTTAACGCTGGTTCGCGAAATGTCGCGGAAGCAAGAGTCACCACCGTCTTTTATTTTCTCCAACATGGACAGGACAAAAGCACAACAAAATTCCTTATGAGATTGTTTCTCGGTTCGGGAGGTAGATTTATAGAAAGGGAAGGTGTTAGCACCCTTTCTATCCATGGTTACCCATGGGCTCTTAGATACTTGCTCATTGTGTTTTCAAAATCTTTGTTTGCTTTTCAAAGTGTGAGTGGGTTTGAAAAAGTTTCGTTTAAAAATTTCAGATCGACTCTTGTATCAGTCCTCAAGAGTGTTTGAAAAATTGTTTTGAAAGCTTTTTGAAAGTGTCGGTGTGAAAAGAGTTTTGATTGTTTTTTAATAGAGCAAGTATCTACGAGTCATCTACCTACCCTAAGGAATTAGGCTGTGTAAATGTCCTTAAGGTAGTGCCATCCCACCATTGAGAGGTAGGTAGCACCACCGTTGGAGGTGTTTGGGTCAATTCGTTTGTAGGGACAGTGTGGTCACCGAAGCAATAGTAGGACACCTTAGAAGCTACCTTTATGCCATTGATCCTTTTTAATTTTCGAGGCAACCGTTTCGAGGCAACTGGATCATGTCATGGACATAAGGACTTACTAAAACGTCCTATACTCGACGACCACGTTTCGGAGGTAAGGCAGCAGTGAGGCGTACCCTAAGAGTGGTGTGTGAATTTGTGTGTTATTTTCAGTTTAGCATTTATCTTTTGATCATGGCATTGTGAGCTACGCATTGTTTTTAATTAGTCATTCATTCTTTCATGCAAGTTAGCAGTCTAAAAGTGCGGAAATATAAATGCGGAAAGTAAAATCCTACGCTATTACAAGGCGCGGGTCTATACATCGCCAAATTAACAAAGACCCGTTTTGAAAAAAATGCGGAAAATAAAATAAATTCCTAATTACTATTACATGGCTTGAGCAGTTACATAATATTCACAAGAAAATAAAATAACGTGCGAAAAGAATGGAAATAGAACGTCCGAGGGCGTTGGACCCTTTTGGAATTAAATTGAATTAAAATTGATTAATTATTTTATTAAAAGAAATGTTTTTTATGTTTTTGATATTTAATGAAATAAAGAAATTAAAATTGAAGAGAAACCCTAATTCTAAGTTGTTTTTAATTATTAATGAAAAATATTAAAGTTTAACCTAATTTACTAAATAATTATTTTACATATTTATTTACAAAATATTTAGTAATTAATAATGATGATAATAAGAAAAAATTATTTATTAAAGAAAAATAAAAATGCTAAAAAACCTAATTTCTACATATTTTAGTTATTAAGAAAAACATTTAAATTTTAAAACCTAATTTAACTAAATTTATGATTTAAAGTTTATTCAAAAAATAATGGTGAAATTAATGTTAACAACAATAAAACATTTTTTTAATTTTTCTGTATTTTATATTTGTGAAAATTATTTTATGGAATTTAAAGAGAAAAACAATTAAAAACAAATAAAAGAATAAGAAGGAGAAATAAATAAAAATAAAATTGAACAAACCATGGGGTATCGGGCCCCTAGAGGAGGTTTATGAAGCAATTTGGCCCACTGCAATCCAGGCCTTTTTTGACTTTTTATGGTTGCGTGTGCATCAGTTGACTAGCGTGTATGGTAGTCTCCACGTTTTGGCCTTTGGATGAGATCTCCTGGGCGCGTGGCAAGCAAGGAGGTGGGGTTGTACGATGGACCTTTGAGAGCGTACTGCATAGAAACACATTAAAGAAAAAATTATGGAATAAGTGGGGGACCTGGGAATCGAACCCAGGTCCCAGTACCTGCAAGCCACCTCAGCTACCAACTGAGCCATTTAGCGCGTTTGTTAATATAATGAATGGAGAATATAATATATGAAAACAATGATTAGTGATCTGAACAAAGAAAAGCGCGCCAGTATTTGAATTGTCCCATCATGTTATGACACATATGCATCTTCCTCGTTTTTGTGCCTGTAACATAATCAAATAGCGGGGGTTTTAAACCCCCACTAAACAAGACCAGGAAAAATAACGATTAGCACATAAGCAAATATAAAAAGGGCGTGAGGTGTAGATTTGCTTTGTTTGGATGTCACAAATCCATTGGTATAGGTTTCAAGGCCTGATTTTACCATATGTATAAACCCCCAATTCCAAGCTTCTGAAACCCTAGTAAGCGTTAATGGCAACTTTCTATACAGGCATTATTAGTTCAATCAAAGGGCACCATTAGCTTCAGCACATTCATATTAGTATAAATCAACAGTTAAAAGACATGAATAATGCATGAAAGTTCAAACACGATTATGAACAATTTTATGAAAAGTGCAATCCGGTTTTACCAATTCTGGGAATCTAGGGACCTGTTCTTGATTGCAATCGCCTCCTAGTAGTGTCAGGAGTGTATTAGAATACTTTTCAAGCCTTGAATCGTCCTTTAATTAGGATTTCAGTGTTCAACTTTTTTGTGAAAAAATGCACTTTTGTTCTTGGTGTTTCTGCGCAGCTTTTGTGTCCAATGGAATAGGTTTCACTTGTGCATAAGTAAGTGAGTGAATTAGATTAAGAAAACCAGCCCATAATCCATGCATTCATGTTTTTGAGTATTTGATTTTGTCAAATCTTTTCCAATCTTTTTTCATGCCAATTATGGAAGATTTTGTTCCCTTGAGGTAGTACACGAGATATTTGGTTCATAAATGGAAGAATATGATGCACAAAAAGATTTAAAACCATTGTTTAGTATTTTTCTCATAATTAAATTTAATTAAATGAATTAATAAGATTAAAAATTCAATTAATTAATTAAAAATAAGAAAATAACTCCCTTTTAGCTTAATGGGTCGTGCATAGCTTTTGGGTAATGATTCATGGAAGAAATTGAGGCCCATTAACATTTTTGAAGCTTTTTATGCAAAGTTGACTTTTCAAAATTCCCAAAAATTTCCCAACTTCTACAAGGCATATCTTGCTCAATTTTTAATCTTTGATCATGTTCTTGGACATTTTGGAAAGGTCTTGAAGTCCTCCAACCAATGGCTTTGGTCCTATGTAATTTTGATTTACCAATCTCAAGTTATGGTCTTTGACTTAAAGTGCCTTTTTGTTGACTTTTGAAAATGACCTATAATGTTGAAATTGATAACTTTTTGTGAGAGCATTTCTTGGACTTGAAGTGTGAAGATGAGTTGTAGGAAATGTCATTCTCTTCACAATGAGCTTTGGATGGGATTTTTCTAATAAACCATGAAGAAGTTATGCCCTAGCCAATTTGCAGTTGACTTTTTCAACTGTCCAAAAATAGAAACTTTTGCATCTTGAGACTTTTTGAGCCATGCTTTGAGAATCATGATCAAGAATTGATCAAATGATGTATGTGGCTTCAAAATAAGATGTTGACCAAAAATTTTGACTTTTGACTGTCAAATGACCATTTTGCCCCTGTAGTTGACTGTGAAGCAGTTAGGGTTTTTGACTGTGCCATTTGATGCTGTGAGTCTTGAAACTTGGCATATGGATGCTTGACAATGTATGTAGGCATGTGGGACTTGTTTGGACCCTTGGAAACTTCAATTTCTTGGCCAGAACCAAAACCCTAATTTTGACTGTGTTATGAGGCATTTGGACTGTGCAACCCTTGAGAGATTTTGAAGCTTGATCTTGGCAAATCTTGAAGAATATGGGAGGGCAAATTTTGGGGTACAACAACCCTGTTGTGGACATAACAGGCTGTATTCATAGCTTCAGCCCAAAAATGAATAGGAAGCTTCTTGGCATGTATCATTAATCTGGCAGATTCCTGTATAGTCCTGTTTTTCCTTTCCACAACTCCATTTTGGTTAGGAGTTATAGGTGAAGAGAACTCATGATTGATTCCTTCTGAGGAACAGAACTCATCAAACTTACTATTTTCAAATTCCTTACCATGATCACTTCTGATTCTGACAATGCATCCTTCTTTTTCTCTTTGAATTCTTTTGCACAATTCCTTAAATACATCAAATACATCAGACTTTTCCCTAATGAAGTTTATCCAGGTGAATCTGGAAAAATCATCCACAACAACATAGGCATATATCTTTCCACCAAGACTTTCCACCTGCATGGGACCCATCAGATCCATATGTAGAAGTTCTAGCACCTTAGAGGTGGTCAGATGTCTTGTCTTTGGATGTGACATTCTAGTTTGCTTTCCAACCTGACATTCACCACCGACTCTCCCTTCATCAATCTGAAGCCTTGGAATCCCTCTGACAGCCTCCATGGATATGATCTTTTTCATTCCTCTAAGATGTAAATGACCAAGTTTTTGGTTCCACAGTTTCACTTCCTTTTCTTCTTTGGCTATAGAGAACACAGAAGAGTAGTTAGTGTTCTCAGACTCCCATAAGTAACCGTTGTCTTTTGATCTGACTCCTCTCATTACAACTTCTTGTTTTTCATTAGTTACAAGACATTCAGACTTGGTGAAGTTGACCTTGAATACTAGATCACATAATTGACTGATACTTATGAGATTAGCAGTCAAACCATTTACCAGCAACACTTCATTTAGGTTTGGAACTCCAGGGCAGTCCAAGTTTCTAACTCCTTTGATTTCTCCTCTAGCACCATCTCCAAAAGTGACATAACTAGTAGTATGAGGTTTGACATCATTCAGCAGATTCTTGATTCCAGTCATGTGTTTAGAGCACCCACTGTCAAAGTACCAGTCTTCCTTGGCAGAAACTCTAAGGGAGGTGTGAGCTATCAGGGCTGCAGTCTTTTTCTTCCACTATTGAGTATATGGTGCCTTGTTAGTCTTAGGTTTGACATATGGGGTCTGATTAGGATATCCATATAATCTGAAGCATAATGGCTTTATGTGACCAAACCTCCCACAATAATGACATCTACATCTTTTTTTCTTCATATTTATCTGTTCTTGATGTTGAGTCCTATGTTGTGACATATGCTTTGACATTTGTTTATCAGGCCTGGTCTTCTTCTTGTCAATAGCAGATTTCTTTGCAGCCACAAATCCTAGACCAGACATGTTTCCTGCATTTTGTCCAGCCTGAAGGATTTCTTCCAACTTGTCAGTTCCAATTGTTAACATCTTGACAGACTTAGTCATCTTATCAAGTTTGGAGTTCAACATTAGAACTCACCTTTGAGATGGATTATAGTAGCAGTGTCTGCCTTCTTCTCAGCCTCCAACTTCACTATGAGCTTTTTCTGTTTCTCATTTTGCTGACAGACTTCAGCACTTCTGATACATAGCTTCTTGTAGGAGTCAGCAAGTTCTTCAAATGTCACTTCCTCATCACTAGAATCATTATCAGAGTTACAAACACCAGATAGTGCAGTAACTAGTTTAGCAGATTCTTCTTCAGAGTTACTTTCTGAGTCACCATCAGACCAATTAACAGACATTCCTTTCTTTTGTTTCTTTAGAAAGGTAGGACATTCAGCTCGAATATGCCCATATCCTTCACATCCATGGCATTGGATTCCTCTGCTTTGATTTCCCTTTTCTTCAGACTTAGTTCTTCTGCTGGAGTCATAGGATCTGCTAATGTCAGAGGAAATGTTCTTGACATTTGACTTTAACTTTGGGTCCATTCTCTTGATGAGTTTGTTGAACTTCTTTCCAAGCATAGCTATAACTTTTGATATATTCTCTTCATCACTCTCCTTGCTTTCATCTTCAGTATTGGATACAAGGGCTATGCTCTTGTTTTTCTTGTCAACATTGTCACTGATCCCCATCTCAAATGTCTGAAGTGACCCAATGAGTTCATCAACCTTCAAGTTGCAGATATCCTGAGCTTCCTCTATAGCAGTCACTTTCATTGCAAACCTTTTAGGCAAGGATCTGAGAATCTTTCTCACCAGCTTTTCTTATGACATCTTTTCTCCCAATGCTCCTGAGGTGTTCGCAATTTCCAAGATGTTCATGTGAAACTCATGAATGGTCTCATCTTCCATCATCCTTAGATTCTCAAATTTGGTAGTGAGCATCTGAAGTCTTGACATTTTTACTTTGAATGTACCCGCATGGGTGGTTTTGAGAGTGTCCCAAACAACCTTGGCCAATTCACATTGATGTATGTTGTACCCCAAAATTTTCCCTCCCATACTCTTCAAGATTTGCAAGGAGCATGCTTCAAAATTCCCCAAGGGTTGCACAATTCAAGGGCCTCCTAACAGTAAAAACTAGGGTTTTGATTCTGACAAAGAAGTTGAAGTTTCCAAGGGTCCAATCAAGTCCCACATGCCTACAAATATGGTCAAACATCCTCATACCAAGTTTCAAGGCTTACAGCACAAAATTGCACAGTCAAAAACCCTAATTGCACTACAGTCAACTGTAGGGGCAAAATGGTCATTTGACAGTCAAAAGATCAAATTTTTGGTCAACATCTCATTTTTAAGCCACAAACATCATTTGATCAATGCTTGATCATGATTCTCAAAGATTGGCTCAAAAAGTCTCAAGATGCAAAAGTTTCCATATTTGGACAGTTGAAAAAGTCAACTATAACTTGACCAAGGCATACCTTTCACATGGTTTATCATAAAAATTCCATCCAAAGCTCATTTTGAAGAGAATGACATTTCCTACAACTCCTCTTCACACTTCAAGTCCAAGAAATGCTCTCACAAAAAGTTATCAATTTCAACATTATAGGTCATTTTCAAAAGTCAACAAAAAGGGACTCTAAGTCAAAGGCCATAACTTGGGATTGATAAATCAAAATGACATGGGACCATATACATTGGTTAGAGGACTCAAAGACCTTTCCAAAATGTCCAAGAACATGAGTAAAGCTTAAGAATTGAGCAAGATATGCCTTGTGGAATTTGGGAAATTTTTGGATATTTTGAAAAGTCAACTTTGCTTCAAATGTCTTAAAAATGCTAATGGGCCTCTTTTTCTTCCAAGAATCATTATCCAAGGCATGTGCACGACCATATGGCCCAAAGGGAAGTTTTTTTATCATTTTTATTTATTTATTTGGATTTTTAATGACTAATAATTCATTTAATTAAAATAAATATGTGGAAAATACTAAACCTAACTTTTTAAATCTTTTTATGCATGGGATAAGCTCAAGATTTCGTGCATGATCAGATATGGAAGGAATTAAAGTGATTGGCCATGATTTGTATCAAGTTTGCATGAAAAAAGATTGGAAAATATATGCCATAAAAATCAAATATCTCTTCATCAATACAAAGGCTCTTTGGATCAATTTCTCAACCCTAATCACTCATACATATATATACATGCTAACCCTAGTGACCATAATCTCCCAGCTGCGCCATACATCCATAACCAAACTTGAGTTTTTTGACAAAAATTCCAAAACTGAAAACTAGGTTACAGTGCGATTCAAGGCCAAACACTTATTCCATTGTGTTCCTGAAGCTTCAAAGAAGGAGTTTGAATCAAAACCATAAGCTCTAACACCAAGAAACGTGAGAACAATCGCGTCCTATACAGAATTTTTTTCACATTCTTGCATCATGATTCATGCGTTTTTAGTAATTTTTTATACTTGTTTTGTGTTACTCTCATGATTCTGAAGCTAATTGTGTGCTTTAATTGAGTTTTCACGCGCTATATGAAGAACCACCATTAAAGGACGTTAGGGTTCTTCAAGTTTTAAATTAGGCGTTTCTGAATACTGTAAAATTGAGACACTTCAAGGCCATGGTTGAAATCAGGGAGCTTGGACGATTTGAAAGCACCCCTCGCGCTTAATTTATGTGGCCATATGGCCTATTCGCTATTTTAGAAAACTGCATATTTTGGGGGGGTTTAAAGCCCCCGTTAACCTTTTTATGTTTCAGGAAAAAAATCAAACAACGAAGAAGAAGACCCTGTGGCAAGCTGTGATTGGCTGATTTGAAACTAGCGCGCATTTTTTTTATTTTTATGTGTCACTGACCATGTTTCCCTTTTATTGTTTATTCGCTATACAATATACAACGCGCGTGAAGAGCTCCAGTGGCAAGGCTTGGTATTGGTAACCTCTAGGACCTGGGTTCGAACCCCAGGTCCCCCTCCCTTTCCTTATATTTTTCTCCTAATCGTGTTCTTGTGTAACTCATTTGCAAGCGCCTACCATACACTCAACATCCTGGCACGCCACATGGCTTCAGAGACTGATCTAAGGGCCAGGTCATGCAGGTCACCATACCCCCATGTCAACCATGCATATGTGAACATGGAAAAGTCAACAAGGCCAAAGATCAGTGGGCCATAATTACTGGACTTTACCTCCAATTTGGGGACAGACCCCCCAAGGTTTTGATTTTTATTTTCTTTCTTATTTTATTTATTTCAATTATTTCCCTTTTTTAAAAATTCCTTATTTTAATTTATTTTCATAAACTATAAAAATAATACAAAAAATCAGAAAAGACAAAATTAAAAAATATATTTTATTTTAATATTTTTTAAGAAAATATCATTAATTAATTTAGCTTTGTAAAATTAGGTTTAATTCAAACATTTTTCTTAATAAATTAAAAATTTGTAGAATTAGGGTTTTAATCAATTTTTATCCTTTTTCTTTTCTTTTCACTAATAATTAATTATTTATTTTTATAAATCAAATCGCATTAATTAATTAGGTTTAACTTTAGATAATTTTCATATTTCCTTAATAAATAAATAAAAAACTAGAATTAGGTTTTAATTTCATTAAATTCTCATAAAAAATCATAAACACAAAAAACCTCAAAAATAATTTCTTTTTCATTTTAATTTCATTAATTTAATAATCATAATTTAATTTCATTAAAAAGGGTCCAACGCCCTCGTTTCCAATTTTAATTCATATTCGCGCATTTTATTTATTTCTTGTAAATATTAATGTAATTCTCCCAAAGCCTTGTAAACTCGGACATTTTATTTCTCGCACTTTATTTACTTTCTGTCAAATCGGGTCCTGGATTAAATTTGGCGATGTGGACCCGCGCCTTTGTAATAGTTTAGGAACTTTAATTTCCGCACTTTTTTTAACTGTTAATAATTGCATGCAAGAATGAATGACAAAATAAAAACAAACGCGTAGATCACCTATGACATGACAAAAGACAAAAAAATCTGAAAACGATACACAAATCACACACCACCCCTAGGGTACGCCTCACTGTTGCCTTGCCTCGAAAGGTGATCGTCGAGTAGAGGATGTCTTAGTAAGTCCTCATGATCCGGGAACCTGGCATGAGGGTAGCTTCTAAGGTGTCTTCCCATTGCTCTGGTAATCACCATGTCCCGAACCTCGAATTGACCCGAACACCTCCAACGGTGGTGCTACCTACCTCTCAATGGTGGGATGGCACTACTTTAAAGGACATCTACACAGACGAATTCCTTAGGGTGGGTAGACGACTCTAGATACTTGCTCTAAATTTCAAAACAAATTCAAAAATACTTTTCACACCAACACATTTTCAAAAAGCTTTCGAAAGCAATTTTTCAAACACTCTTGAGGACCGATACAAGAGTCGAACTGGAATTTTCAAAGAAACTTTTAAAACCCACAGCTGAAAAGCAAACAAACAATTTTTGAAAACACAAATAAGCAAGTATCTAAGAGCCCATGGATAACCATGGATAGAAAGGCTGCTAACACCTTCCCTTTCTATAATCTACCTCCCGAACCGAGAGCAATCTCTTTAAGGAATTTTTTTGTGCTTTTGTCCTTTCCAATTGGAGAAAATAAAAGACGATGGTAAATCTTGCTTCCGCGACATTTCGCGAACCAGCGTTAAACAGTCAGTTCCAGATCCACCGATCACATTACTGGCGACTCTGCTGGGGACACCGTTGATATAAAGTGAGGTGTACCTTAGGACTAAGATCACTTGTGTTTTCAAATGCTTTGAATTGCTTGCTTTAAATTGTGGGACTATCTTGGGAGTTCTATAGATCCTAACTCGGATCTGGGGGATACCTTCTTAGAAAGTAGCAACAAGGCTGTGAGGGAACTGTGCGGGGTATACCGACATGGTTGAAACAGTCTGCTATGTTGATGTGGCACTTTGGTGTGTACCGGTAACCCTTGAGTTCAGTCAAGGAGAGTACAGGGCCTCCGCGTGGTGTCATGAAGCATCAACAGACCTTAGGAACCTTAATTGAACTATCTTGGCCTCTTTAGGGTAGTGAGATAACTGACTTTGGTGCAGTCCGAGGTTGGTTGATACTCGATACTACACTGAATTGAGGGTTGCTTTCCTGGAATATTTCGGTTGCCAGTTCAGTGGCTAAATCGAAACGATGAACAATGAAAGCAATCCAGTGATGTTGGGACCCTTAGAACCCGGTTACTTTGATAGGACAGGTATGAACCCACCAACTTCAAGAGGGTAGTACCCCAAACTTCATGCTGGCCTAAACTCTAAGGGCTTCTCTTGTGTGACTTGTGCGCCTTCGTACTTGACTACTTGCATGCTTGTTATCTGACACATGAACTACTTGCAGGTTTTGTTTATAGTCCTTAATTGGGACTCATAACAGGGTACTAAGTGTCTTGCAGGTTCTGTTTATAGTCCTTAATTGGGACTCATGACAGGTTTTACTTGAGTTTCTTGCAGGTTTTGGTTTGCAGTCCTTAATTGGGATTCATAACAGGGTTACTCACATAACCACATGCATACCATAACATCATACCATTGCATACATCCTAACCCATTTCAAGGATCTCAAAGGTTTGTGATGCAGGTCATGATGAACCAACTGTCCGGCAAGGGGCAAAGGGGATTTATTTTCCTCTAGCCAGGGTTGTCAGGGGCTATGACCCACTGGATATGGTGAGTCTTTGACCCTTGACGAAGGACTCTCAACAATATGCAGTTTCTTCAATCAAGCCATCGGATCCCAATTCTAACAATTTTCTTGTTTACCCTGCGAGATCCTTGAAAACATTGCATGCATACATCCATATCATTGCATTGCAGGTACCCTTTGACAGGTTGCTTACCTTCTTCGCTGTTTATTTCAGCCAATCGTCATGAATCCTGAATCATCAACTGAGCAGTCCATCAAGGCCCTCCAGGCCCAGAATGCCCAGTTCCAGGAGTTGATTATGAGCCTAGCCCAGGGTCAAAAAGAATTGAAGACTCTGATTCAGAAGAAGAAGAAGAGGACTGTTTTGTTCAGCCCTAGACGCAGATCTGGGAACACACTGTAGGATGAAGCTGAGAGGACAACTCCATCTGTGGGGAAATGCAGTCCCCATGAGAGAGACGTTCCTAGTCCAGTGGTCTCCGACAACGAGACAGATTTCAACGACGAACAATACCCTCCTGCTGAAGACAAGTACAAGCAGTTGGAAGACCGTCTGAATGCAATGGAAATTCAACAAGTACCTGGTTTGGATTTCAGAGATTTGGGTCTAACTTCTGGTGTGGTGATCCCACACAAATTCAAAGCACCCTCTTTTGCTAAGTACGATGGGGCATCCTGTCCCAGGCTGCATCTCAGGTCTTATGTGCGGAAGATTCAACCGTATACTGTGGACAAGAACTTGTGGATCCACTTCTTCCAGGAAAATCTTTCAGGGACTCATCTCGAATGGTTCTATCAGCTGGATGGAACCAAGGTTCGTAACTGGGAGGAGTTGGCTACTGCTTTTTACAAGCAGTATCAGTACAATGCCGACCTCGCTCCTACGCGTACCCAACTCCAGGGTATGTCGCTAGGATCAGGAGAAGGTTTTAAAGAGTATGCGCAGAAATGGAGAGACCTGGCCGGTAGGGTACAACCACCGCTGACTGACCGTGAACTTGTGGACATGTTCTTGGGGACCCTGTCTGGTCCATTCTACAACCACCTGATTGGGAATTCGTCTGCTAGATTCACAGATCTTATCTTGACTGGAGAGCGAATAGAAGCTGGCATCAGGTCTGGGAAGATTCAAGAGGTTGCACCTTCTGATAAAAAGCCTCATCATGGAAAGAAAGAGTCCAATGCTGTGCACGGTAAAAAGAGCCGTCATGAGGTAGGGGCAACCCAGATCTCCAATCCTAGACCTGCTCAACAAGGACAGGGGCAGCAGCGCAAGGAGGTCGCACCCAAACGACAGTTCACCAAGATCAACATGTCGCTGGATCAAGCACTACAACAAATGTTGAAGGCAGGGCTGATCACCTTAAGGGCTCCTCTTCGGAATCCGAACACTTCTGCTCCTAACTATCATCCCAACGATAGGTGCGCATATCATTCTGATAGCCCGGGGCATACTACGGACAACTGCTGGCCTCTCAAGAACAAGATTCAAGATATGATTGACGCCGGAGAGATTCAGTTTGAAGTGCCTGAGACTCCGAACATAATCACTGCTCCGTTGCCCAATCATTGAAGACCTTTTG
Organism: Vicia faba; assembly: GCA_948472305.1. Taxonomy (NCBI): domain Eukaryota; kingdom Viridiplantae; phylum Streptophyta; class Magnoliopsida; order Fabales; family Fabaceae; genus Vicia; species Vicia faba. The sequence continues at coordinate 789,139,469 of OX451737.1, forward strand.
TTTATTTGAATTTCCGAGTTGTATTTTTCTTTGCTTATACAAACAATTAATGTCATAGCAAACTCTTTTATTCTATCAATGCATCGCATATGTCTGTTTTGGGAATTAATACAATTGTTTTCGTTATATTCAAAATTCTTTTCATTTTTCTGTGATGATCAACTCTCGGTTAATAATTCTAAGCCTCTTGAGGGAGGATGACGAAAACGATACCATGATCTACAGTATGCTTTCGAACAGACCCCGCTGATGAGGTACAGGAATTATTTCAATCCCTAAACACTGGAGTTATAAGGAAGATAATCCCTCGTCAACCCCTTTGAGCCAAAGAAGTAGGAGTTTTTCTTTTCGAAAATATAAACCCTTAATCATAACCTGGGGCAGGGTAGTTCTCTCAGTTGATCCAAGTGTATAACGAATCGCACCAAAGAGGTCCTTACAAAAAAAAAAGAAGACAGTGATGGTTCCGAATAATCAATGAAGAAAGGAAGTCATTATATCTCAAAAATCAAAACCCAATAAGTCAAAACCTATGAAGGAGACTTACAAAACTGGGGCATCCCGCTGACTGTAACCACAAAAGAAACAGTTCAGGCAAAAATAGGGATCATAAAATCAAAAAGAAAGAGGTCCTATAAACCCTCAACAAAAAAAGGAATGACTGCCTATTCAAAATAAGTTATCAACATCTGAATCATCACCGGAAAATCAGAGCAAAGACTCAAACGAGGTCTAACGTATGATCAACTGAGTTTAGGTTTGGAGAACATCACGAAGAGCGGGTGGGTACAAATACATTTTGAGCCTTATCCTTTGTTTCTTAAACTGTGAACCAGGCCACGTTATAACCCTTAAAAGTCCTAGCTGAAGCATGGGTTAGTTCGAAAGCATACTGTTACGAAAGGTATCCTGACTCCTTAAGGCTTGCGGTAAAATAACGAGTTGACATCACAGTTTACAAAAAGGTTTCATTTGTGTTATAAAAAAAATGCATTCTCAAAACTTCAAGACAGACATAGGCTTTTGCATTCCTAAAATAATATTGTTTGCATATGATCATTTGTTTGAACAGCAAAGGAATTCGCACGACGAATATCTGATGAACAAAGGTCTTCTCAACAAAAGAGTCACCTCAAGTGGAAAGAGCACTTCCAATCAAGGGGCACGGCATGAGCATTGTCCATTATCTGGGGCATGACAAAACACTGCTAACAGGGGCAACTCCCTACATCCTGAGAGCGTGGACATAGTCGAAGAAAAAATACTACGCGTAATCAAAGACCCGCTAGGTTGACATACCTAGGAAAAAATAAGGGCTTCCCGACGAACCAAAAGGGTTCGGGCAAAATGAAGGGATGAAATGAAAAAATCTGTACACCCGGCAAGTCGAAAACCTGAAAAGGCGGCTTGGGCAAAAATGGGTATCCCGGTGGACTGAAAACCCGAAAGGGCGGTCCAGGAAAAAGTTAGGGATCAGAGCGTACGACTATGTCCTGTCATCTCGTCACTTGCCTACCAGAAGAAGATTGGTCAAATCGGCAGTCATCAAACACCTCCACAAGTATCTTCCTCTCCCACATCAGAAACAGGGGCAATAAGGAGTTGTCTAGGCAATCTGATTGTTCGGTCCTCCAAGGTATCAAGGTAGGTTCCGTGGAAGAACATAACTAATACAGTTCAATACTTCCCCAGGAGAGTCCAATCCAGTTTCCCCAAGAAAGTTGGAATCCATCTCCCCAAGCAGTAAGCTTATCCCCAGTAGATTCTGGAAGCTTACCCTCGCAGAGCACGAACACGCGTCTCCCGGTTTTATTCAAAGAGTTATTTCCTTACCAGGATATAACTGGGTTATCCTCATCCAAAAGCCACGGAGAGATCGTCCTCGGCGAAGTCTTCTTATCCCCAGTGAAGTTTATCAACACTTCCAACACAACAATGGTATCCCCAGTGAAGTTACCGTCAACATTTCAGCAAAGTACCCTCTTCCCACAGAGTATTTTCCCCAGCAAGATCGCTATAGTAATCTCCCCCACAGAGTAATCTCTAAACATATTCCCCAACGGAGTCATCTTCTCCTACCGGTTCATTCTTGCAGAGTGAAAAGCTCTCTCTTCAACACCAGCCCAGGAGTTAACTTCCTGGCACCCGTCAAAGATTTATTTTCTTAGACAAAAATACATTCATGAATATTACATCTTCATACATTATAGCATGCATATGCATCATACTACACGAATCTCATCAATTTTGAAGACATCCTGAAATCATGCAGTTCATGCATCATGATCTTGCATACAACTGATGCTTTACCTTTTCAGGAAAGGTCAATACAAAGATGATTACTATCAACTATCGCGACTCCCTCTAGATATAGTTCAGATGTGAACCAGATATGGCGACGTTCTGATACTTCTTCCAGATTTCCTTCTAGATATAGTTCAGATGTGAACCAGATATGGCGACGTTCTGATACTTCTTCCAGATTTCCTTCTAGACATAGTTCAGATGTGAACCAGATATGGCAACGTTCTGATACTTCTTCCAGATTTCCTTCCAGATATAGTTCAGATGTGAACCAGATATGGCGACGTTCTAATACGTCTTCCAGATTTCCTTCTAGACATAGTTCAGATGTGAACCAAATATGGCAACGTTCTGATACTTCTTCCAGATTTCCTTCCAGATATAGTTCAGATGTGAACCAGATATGGCGACGTTCTGATACTTCTTCCAGATTTCCTTCTAGATATAGTTCAGATGTGACCCAGGCATGGCGACGTTTTGACAATTATTCCAGACCCCCTCAGATAACTTAGAGATGCTCCGGACACAGAAGCTGTTCTATTGTTTATTCAGAGATCACCTTTCTAGAGATGGTTCAGATGTGACCCGGATATGGCTACCTTCTGATACTCATCCCCAGATTCTCTCAATGATTACTGTTGAGGTAGAAGTCTCCCAAGATTCTCTCAATGATTACTGTTGAGGTTGAAGTCGCCCAAGATTCTCTCAATGATTACTATTGAGGTTGAAGTCGCCCAAGATTCTCTCAATGATTACTGTTGAGGTTGAAGTCACCCAAGATTCTCTCAATGATTACTGTTGAGGTTGAAGTCGCCCAAGATTCTCTCAATGATTACTGTTGAGGTTGAAGTCGCCCAAGAGTCTCTCAATGATTACTGTTGAGGTTGAAGTCGCCCAAGATTCTCTCAATGATTACTATTGAGGTTGAAGTCGTTCAAGATTCTCTCAATGATACTGTTGAGGTTGAAGTCGCCTATGGTTCTCTCCCCGTTACTGCGGAGGTAGTAATCGTCCCCAGATTCTCTCAGCGTTACTGTTGAGGTTGAAGTCGCCCAAGGTTCTCTCAGCGTTCCTGTTGAGGTAGTAACCATCCCTGGTTCATTCATCACCTTCTGAAGATCCAAATCTAGCTCCTGTAACCAGTCAGGACACATCTATACAAAAGAGTTTGAAGACCAGCTCCTGCAACAGGTCAGGTAATCCTTTTCTTTTGCAGGTACGCAAGTTCTCACTAAGGAATATCTTACGCGATCGACACCCAGATGGCATCTATAAGCCCATCCACCATCAATCATCTCTCAGCATGGCATCTATAAGCCCATCATCATATCCATCAATCTCCAAATGGCATCTATAAGCCCATTTCCCCCATCACATTACTATGTGAGCGCAAATTTCTGGGCACTCTAGTGTTCAATCTTCTTCCACCTTCGGATTACGAAAGGCACGTCATCCAATCTGCATCCTCAGGTTTAAGAAGATTGAACAGGGGCAACTGTTGTACCCCAAAATTTGCCCTCCCATACTCTTCAAGATTTTCAAGGAGCATGCTTCAAAATTCCCCAAGGGTTGCACAGTTCAAGGGCCTCCTAACAGTCAAAACTAGGGTTTTGATTCTGACAAAGAAGTTGAAGTTTCCAAGGGTCCAATCAAGTCCCACATGCCTACAAATATGGTCAAGCATCCTCATACCAAGTTTCAAGGCTTACAACACAAAATTGCACAGTCAAAAACCCTAATTGCACTACAGTCAACTGTAGGGGCAAAATGGTCATTTGACAGTCAAAAGTTCAAATTTTTGGTCAACATCTCATTTTGAAGCCACAAAAATCATTTGATCAATGCTTGATCATGATTCTCAAAGCTTGGCTCAAAAAGTCTCAAGATGCAAAAGTTTCCATATTTGGACAGTTGAAAAAGTCAACTGTAACTTGACCAAGGCATAACTTTCACATGGTTTATCAGAAAAATTCCATCCAAAGCTAATTTTGAATAGAATGACATTTCCTACAACTCCTCTTCACACTTCAAGTCCAAGAAATGCTCTCACAAAAAGTTATCAATTTCAACATTATAGGTCATTTTCAAAAGTCAACAAAAAGGGACTTTAAGTCAAAGGCCATAACTTGGGATTGGTAAATCCAAATGACATGGGACAAAAGACATTGGTTAGAGGACTCAAAGACCTTTCCAAAATGTCCAAGAACATGAGCAAAGCTTAAGAATTGGGCAAGATATGCCTTGTGGAAGTTGGGAAATTTTTGGATATTTTGAAAAGTCAACTTTGCTTCAAATGTCTTAAAAATGCTAATGGGCCTCTTTTTCTTCCAAGAATCATTATCCAAGGCATGTTCACGACCATATGGCCCAAAGGGAAGTTTTTTTATCATTTTTATTTATTTATTTGGATTTTTAATGACTAATAATTCATTTAATTAAAATAAATATGTGGAAAATACTAAACCTAACTTTTTAAATCTTTTTATGCATGGGATAAGCTCAAGATTTCGTGCATGATCAGATATGGAAGGAATTAAAGTGATTGACCATGATTTGTATCAAGTTTTCATGAAAAAAGATTTGAAAATATATGCCATAAAAATCAAATATCTCTTCATCAATACAAAGCCTCTTTGGATCAATTTCTCAACCCTAATCACTCATACATATATATACATGCTAACCCTAGTGACCATAATCTCCCAGCTGCGCCATACATCCATAACCAAACTTGAGTTTTTTGACAAAAATTCCAAAACTGAAAACTAGGTTACAGTGCGATTCAAGGCCAAACACTTATTCCATTGTGTTCCTGAAGCTTCAAAGAAGGAGTTTGAATCAAAACCATAAGCTCTAACACCAAGAAACGTGAGAACAATCGCGTCCTGTACAGAATTTTTTTCACATTCTTGCATCATGATTCATGCGTTTTTAGTAATTTTTTATACTTGTTTTGTGTTACTCTCATGATTCTGAAGCTAATTGTGTGCTTTAATTGAGTTTTCACGCGCTATATGAAGAACCACCGTTAAAGGACGTTAGGGTTCTTCAAGTTTTAAATTAGGCATTTCTGAATACTGTAAAATTGAGACACTTCAAGGCCATGGTTGAAATCAGGGAGCTTGGACGATTTGAAAGCACCCCTCGCACTTAATTTATGTGGCCATATGGCCTATTCGCTATTTTAGAAAACTGCATATTTTGGGGGGGGGGGGGGGGGGGAGGTTTAAAACCCCCGTTAACCTTTTTATGTTTCAGGAAAAAAATCAAACAACGAAGAAGAAGACCCTGTGGCAAGCTGTGATTGGCTGATTTGAAACTAGCGCGCATTTTTTTTTTATGTGTCACTGACCATGTTTCCCTTTTATTGTTTATTCGCTATACAATATACAACGCGCGTGAAGAGCTCCAGTGGCAAGGCTTGGTATTGGTAACCTCTAGGACCTGGGTTCGAACCCCAGGTCCCCCTCCCTTTCCTTATATTTTTCTCCTAATCATGTTCTTGTGTAACTCATTTGCAAGCGCCTACCATACACTCAACATCCTGGCACGCCACATGGCTTCAGAGACTGATCTAAGGGCCAGGTCATGCAGGTCACCATACCCCCATGTCAACCATGCATATGTGAACGTGGAAAAGTCAACAAGGCCAAAGATCAGTGGGCCAGAATTACTGGACTTTACCTCCAATTTGGGCACAGACCCCCCAAGGTTTTGATTTTTATTTTCTTTCTTATTTTATTTATTTCAATTATTTCCCTTTTTTAAAAATTCCTTATTTTAATTTATTTTCATAAACTATAAAAATAATACAAAAAATCAGAAAAGACAAAATTAAAACATATATTTTATTTTAATATTTTTTAAGAAAATATCATTAATTAATTTAGCTTTGTAAAATTAGGTTTAATTCAAACATTTTTCTTAATAAATTAAAATTTTGTAGAATTAGGGTTTTAATCAATTTTTATCCTTTTTCTTTTCTTTTCACTAATAATTAATTATTTATTTTTATAAATCAAATCGCATTAATTAATTAGGTTTAACTTTAGATAATTTTCATATTTCCTTAATAAATAAATAAAAAACTAGAATTAGGTTTTAATTTCATTAAATTCTCATAAAAAATCATAAACACAAAAAACCTCAAAAATAATTTCTTTTTCATTTTAATTTCATTAATTTAATAATCATAATTTAATTTCATTAAAAAGGGTCCAACGCCCTCGTTTCCAATTTTAATTCATATTCGCGCATTTTATTTATTTCTTGTAAATATTAATGTAATTCTCCCAAAGCCTTGTAAACTCGGACATTTTATTTCTCGCACTTTATTTACTTTCTGTCAAATCGGGTCCTGGATTAAATTTGGCGATATGGACCCGCGCCTTTGTAATAGTTTAGGAACTTTAATTTCCGCACTTTTTTTAACTGTTAATAATTGCATGCAAGAATGAATGACAAAATAAAAACAAACGCGTAGATCACCTATGACATGACAAAAGACAAAAAAATCTGAAAACGATACACAAATCACACACCACCCCTAGGGTACGCCTCACTGTTGCCTTGCCTCGAAAGGTGATCGTCGAGTAGAGGATGTCTTAGTAAGTCCTCATGATCCGGGAACCTGGCATGAGGGTAGCTTCTAAGGTGTCTTCCCATTGCTCTGGTGATCACCATGTCCCGAACCTCGAATTGACCCGAACACCTCCAACGGTGGTGCTACCTACCTCTCAATGGTGGGATGGCACTACTTTAAAGGACATCTACACAGACGAATTCCTTAGGGTGGGTAGACGACTCTAGATACTTGCTCTAAATTTCAAAACAAATTCAAAAATACTTTTCACACCAACACATTTTCAAAAAGCTTTCGAAAGCAATTTTTCAAACACTCTTGAGGACCGATACAAGAGTCGAACTGGAATTTTCAAAGAAACTTTTAAAACCCACAGCTGAAAAGCAAACAAACAATTTTTGAAAACACAAATAAGCAAGTATCTAAGAGCCCATGGATAACCATGGATAGAAAGGGTGCTAACACCTTCCCTTTCTATAATCTACCTCCCGAACCGAGAGCAATCTCTTTAAGGAATTTTTCTGTGCTTTTGTCCTTTCCAATTGGAGAAAATAAAAGACGGTGGTGACTCTTGCTTCCGCGACATTTCGCGAACCAGCGTTAAACAGTCAGTTCCAGATCCACCGATCACAATGTACTAGTCTGAATATGTTTCTATCAATTCCATTGAACAAGGCATTCAATGCTTTAGAGTTACCCAGGGCTAACTCTTCTTCTTCTTTGCTCCATTTTTCCTCGGGTTTCAGACTAGTCGTCCCATCTTTCCCAGTTATGGTGGGATGGTTCCATCCTTTGTTAGCAGCTCTCCAAGCTTTATTGTCCAGTGACTTCAAGAAGGCAACCATACGAGGTTTCCAGTAGTCATAGTTTGATCCATCCAGAATAGGTGGTCTGTTCCCAAATCCTCCTTCCTTGTCCATAGCGCCAGAAAATAATATCCCTAGATCTCACCCGGAAAGACAGGCAGGGTGCCTGCTCTGATGCCAATTGAAATTCTGGCAACAGATACTTAATGTCACGGTGAATGTTATGACACCGTATCTGACAAATTGTACACAAACCAAACAATAATTTAAAAGACAATAAAGAACACAATCAATTGTTAACCCAGTTCAGTGTATAACAACACCTACATCTGGGGGCTACCAAGCCAGGGAGGAAATTCACTATAAGAGGTATTAATTTAGGAATAAACCAACCAGTTTATCTCCTTCACTTAAGACCTACCCAATGCAACTTCAATCTAAGTCCTACTTAAACCTGAGTTCCTACTCACTCCCCCTCAATCACATCAGTGATACTAATCTACTGATTAATAAGATTATGAAGACATTCTTCAATACACATTCTTGATTTTGCTTCAAAGCTTTAATCAAGAGACACAACACTCGTGCTTCAAAGCTTTGAGTGATAAACAACCCTTACAACCAAATCCTACTCCAAGTCACTTATCAAGTGATAATTGCTTGGCTCACAGTAGTTACTAAAACTATCACAACTACAAAATGCATTATTGATCTTCTCTTTAAAAGTGCTGCTCACCATTAGGATTCGTGAGAAATATATAAGCAGTCTATTCTTCATTTTTGGGCTTCCATAAAAATAGCTAGGGTTAACCAAAGTTAACCTAAAGACTTGGTCTTGGGCTTTCATCATAACAAATTAGGGTTAAGCAAGGTTAACCTAATATCCACGTGAGCATCTGATCTAGTCAATATACTTCAACTCAGAATAGCACACCAGATTCCTGAAAATTCTCAGGAACAATAAATCTGCACAACAACTTGATCAGTACAGGATGTCTTAACATTGGTTATGACATCATGTATCCTGCTCACTGATTTTAGTAGAATTCAGTACATATGATCATAGCTTAATCATCATGATATTCACTCATACTGATTTGTTCCTGTAGAACATTCCTTCTGCAGAATTTGTCTTTATCCCAGAATGTTATGACATCAGTCATGACATTCGCAAATCTGGTTTTACCAAAAATTAATGCCAACAAGCAAACACTTACAGTATTCATGCAATGCTTTTAAGGATTTAAAAATTCAAATTTGTTTCAAACAAAAAAGAAATACACGTTATATTAATAAGGTAGAATTTGAGTACATCAATGCCCCTTGGGCAAAATAATACAAAATTCTAAGATAAAAAGACATTGCGCATCCTCTTTGGTGCAATGTAGGTATTTAGAGTCTGCTCTTCATGAAGTAGCCGAGTGAGTTCCAAAACCTTCTTCTCGCTTGTGTAGAATTGGGCTTCAAAAGTATCGCGCTCTCCCTTGAGCTGTATCCAATCCCTTTGTAGGTCTTCAAGTGATGTAGGCATGTCAGGATGTAGGATAGTGTATGGAACTTCTCCCTCCTTAACAGGCTCAATAATCACTGGGAGAATGGAAGGATAAGGCATCATAAGACTTTGAGCGCGGGTTCGTACCCACTTGAGGTAAGGCTCAAGAGGGATGGAATTCTTGTGTCCCAAAGTCTTGCTATCCACCTTTTTTAGCATCCTCCAAGCTCGGATGAATCTCTAGCGAAGTCCTTGATCGTCGTTGTCGTAGTCGAAAACCAAACCTTGAATCAGCATATTATGTGGGCCATCCCTTCGGGCATAACCAAACTGTCTTAGATCTAAGCACGGATTGTAGGTGATGCCTCCCTTAATCCCAAGTAGAGGGACATTAGGGAATTCCCCACAGTGGTCAACAATGATAACATTCTCTTTGGATCGAGAGCACCAATGAATATCCGAATGTTTAAGCGTCATTAACCTCTGCGACCACCTCAAACCTTGCTCATTCTTTAAGACTGATTGGGGAAGATGAGAAATAAACCATCTTGCTAGGAGAGGAGTGCAACACATAATAACACCTCTTTTCCTCATTGTACGAGTGTGAAAAGAGTGTAGGATATCCCCAAGCAATGTAGGCACCGGGTTGCGTGATATGAAGATTTTGACAGCGCTCACATCTATGAGTTGGTCAGGATTGGGGAACAAGACCATCCCATAGATGATAAGAGCCACAATTTCCTCAAAGGCTTGCAAGTCTAAGGAATTCCAACAGCTTTGGGCTTTCTCAAATAGAAACTTTGCTAAGAAGCCTTTGACACCACTTCTAGTTTCCCAATGAGTTGTGACATCAGATGAGTGCAAGTGCAAAGCTTGAGCGATCTCTTCTGGCTTTGGATCTCTTTCCGTACCGTGGAAAGGTAGTTGATTGAGAATGGGAATCCTCAAGAGTTGAGAAAATTCTTCCAAAGTGGGCACAAGCTGATAGTCGGGAAATGTGAAGCAATGGTGCAAAGGATCAAAGAACTGGAGAGTACTTTCATCATATCCTCATCTGTGTTGGAGGTGACCAAGTTGAGTAGACGACCATGCCTCTCGGTGAATGGAGAGTTCTCAGGGATCCTTGAAGCTAGCTCCTTGAGTTGTGGAGGAATTCTTACAAGGTTGATTTGGATAGTTTTCCTGCGAAGTGAATCCATATCCTACAAAACAAGAACAAAGATGAATCTCCAAAATCCTTGAAATGGTTAGTGAATGCATATGATGTTCATGATGTCCATGATGTTATGTACAAGCATGCATATACAAACAAATCAAACAAGTTCTTAGTTTAGGCTTGCATGGGGTTTCATAGGTAAGTACCCTCTTGAAGTTTAGTTGGCTCATCCTGTCCTAACAATAGTAACCGGGTTCTAAGGAGCTCAATATCACTGGATTGTTTCCTTGGTCATTGTTTCATCTCAAGCCTCTTTAATGGCGACCGAAATATCCCAAGAAACCAAACCTCAATGAGTGTAGTATCGAGTATCTACCAACTTCGGACTGCACCAAAGCCGGTCATCTCACTACATCCTAAAAGGCCAAGTTGGTCAAGTAAAGGGTTCTAGAAGTTCATTAGTGCTTCATGACATCACTCAGCGGCCCCGTATTTTCTTTGATTAACTCAAAGGCTACCGATACCCACAAATATGTCACACTAACATAACTATTTCTTAGACCATGTTGGTATACCCCGCACAGTTTCCACAACGTATTGCTATTTACCTATAATGTTTCCCAAATATGGGTTGAGGATTTAAACCCAAACAAAGAAACATAATGTAAAGCAAACAAGTCAAACAATGTAAGCAAATAAATTTTATCTAAACCCTAAGGTAACCTGACTTTTATAACTACTCCCCAGCAGAGTCGCCAGTTCTGTGATACGGTGGGAGAACTGACTTGGGGGTTTTGCGTTTTATCGCAAATGTTGCGGTTAGCAAGAGTCGCCACCGAATTTTATTTTATCCAAAAGGAAAGGTGAAAAAGCACAGGAAAGACCTTTGAGATGTTTTCTTGAGTTCAGGGGGTAGATTATGAAAAGGGAAGGTATTAGCACTATTTTCGTCCATGGTTTTCCATGGGCTCTTAGTTACTTGCTTAGATCACTTGCTTTGGTTTGTTTGGAAATATGTTTGGTGTGGTTTTGAAAGTATTATGTAAAAGAGGCCATTGTTAGGCAATCTTTGTAATGATTCTCATTCGTAAGAATGTATACAAAGATGTTTGTCTTTTGAAAATGTTTTCAATGTTTGTAAGATGTTTTTGAAGTGTGTGTGTTTGTTTTGAAAATAGCAAGGATTATTTGTTTGAAATGGAGCAAGTAACTAGAAGCTATCTACCTACTCAAATGTCTTTCCTATGCATTTCTAATCCTTTGACATTGTTGATTTACCATTGATTTAGTAAACAGCCCTATCCTTGGATGTAAACGGGACGGGTGTGGGTCATCGTATAACCATGATAGCAATGTTGCCAAGTATCTTAGCATTTTTGAGGGACCAAGATCATTTTGTAAAGGAAACTTTTGAATAGCGTCATCGAGGGACTATGATCTTATATTTGTTTTGTTTTGCCAATATACTTTGCATGCGTAACATGGCCATTTTATTTTAGGCAACCAAGTGGGAGAAACCCTAAGGGTAATTGTGTGCAAAGTGTATCATTTTTCATGCTTTTGATTTTTTTGTGTATTTAGGGTTGTCTATTTTGTTGTTTTTATCTTGCCATACACACTTATTTACTAGCAATATATGAAAAGCAAGTAAAAAGCGAAAAGTAAAATCTAAGCTATTACATCACTTTAGAGGGATGGGGGGGTACAAATTAACAATAGGGATGAGGTAGAAACTAAAATATTACAACCATATTGAACAATAACAAAGATAATGTAAAAACAGTGCAAAATATAGGAAGAAATGCATTTTGAACAACTACGTGTCGACCCATGCTGCTATGCTTCGACACATAGCTTTTCCATGCTCCTGTAAAACAAAAAATACTCAGTATGAGTCGACACATAATGGGATGTGTCGACTCATGCACCCTTATTGTATCGACACGAAACGCATATGTATCGACTCATAAGCCCTTCTAGCTTCTGCTCTGTGACCTGAACTCAGTATGGATCGACGCATGAAGGTTATGTGTCGACTCATACCCTATTTTTTCACTAGGATGGGTCGATACATGATGGTATGTGTCGATGCAAGCTGAATTTTCTTTCCTTAAACATTGTTTTACTGATTGTACAGGTTAGTTTATGGCATATAATGAATAAGAATGAACAACAAATGATTGAATAAGCCTAAACAAGGTGCAGATGGCTAGTTCAAAAAGATATTAAAGTGCTACATCTTGTCTTCAAAATAAACAAATCATTATTGATGTATGATGAGATATCAAGTTAAGAAGACTTACCTCTGGACTGCATTGTCTGTTTTAAATCTGAATGTTTTTCCAAATGTGACGAGGATCTCAATGAATCTCCAGAAAGCTACTCCGGACTGTTGAAACTAAGCTAGACTGTACTGTAATGTTTTTGGTGTTTTGAGGATAGGGATGAATAGCACTACAGGGACTATTTTTTGGTTATGTTTGGACAGTCTTTGAGGAAGAGTTTGGTTTAAAGGAGAGTTTGTATGGTGGAGTGATGGATTGGATTTTCTATTTTGAACAAGAATAGACTTGGTTTTGAAAATGAATCAAGGTTGCACAGAATATTGTTTTTCTGCTCAACAAAAAAAAACTCTCTATTCTTTCTCTCTAAAACTTTTTCACTTCCAAAAACCAACTCTTTGTATTGCAAATGTTTCTTTTATTTATAGAGAAGGTTTGAGACTTGAGAAACTCAAACTTTTGGAAAAAAAATCCCATGTTATGCCCTTTTTTCAAATTCATAATGACAAGTTTCTTCATGATGAAGAAAGGAGTGAATTAAGGAACTTAGCCATGCTTTGTAGGTCTTGTGTGTTGCACCCCAAAATTTTCCCTCCCATATTTCTCAAGACATTGCAAGGAAGATCCCCAAGTGGCTCAAGATTGCTCAAGAGTTGGACAGTCAAGTCATCTCCTAAGGCAGTCAACCTCAAATTAGGGTTTTGTGTTGCATCAAGGTCCTCACATCCAAAAGATCTCAAGTACTTCCCAATTTCCTAATATGGTCTCAAGTTCATCCATGTCAAATTTCAAGCCTTGCAGAGGAAGTTTGGTCAGCCAATTGCTCAAAGGGTCCAAAAATCGACTGTGCTAGGGCAAAAGTCAATTGTGACCTATATACAGTCAAAATTCAAGATTTTTTGTCAACATTCTCATTTTGAAGGTTAATTCATCATTTTATCAAGGTTTGATCATGATTCATCAAGGATTTCTCAAGATTCATCAAGATTCAAAAGTTGCTAAATTAGGGTTTTGTAGGAAAAGTCAACTCAACTTTGATCAAGCATAACTTTCTCATAATTTATGAGAAATGACCCATAAAAAGCTCATTTTTAAGAGGATACAATTTCCTACAATCCATATTCACACCCCAAGATCAAGAAATGCACTCACAAAAAGTTACAAATTTGGACATTATAGGTCATTTTTGAAAGTCAACAAAAACACCTTTTTTTTCCAAAGCTTATAACTTGTGCATGGAATATCAAAATGATATTATACCAAAAGGGTTGGTTAGAGGACATCTCAAGGTTTCTGAAAAGTCCAAGAACACCTCCAAAAGTTCAAAATTGAAGAAGTTATGCATTGTTGAAGTTGGGCATTTTTCCAAAATTGCCAAAAGTCAACTATCCCCAAAACTTCAAATTTTGTCAAATGGGCCCACTTTTTTCCACTTGATTTGATCTTGTCACACTACACACGTGTCATATCTTCAGTCTTGTGTCCAATTATTAAATTTTCTATTTTATTTGATTTTTGTTGAATTAATTCATTTTTAATCAATTTAAATCCAAATAAAATCTAAAAATTGATCACTTAGTATATTTTTGATTGATATAGGTCTTAAATATCATCATGGACACAATCAAATCCGAATCAAGCCATATCATGAAAAAATATTGGATTTGGAATGAAATTGGAAGCTTTTTAAAGGAGGATCATATCGCATCTTCAATCATCAATGCACAAAGATTCAAAGCCCAAAATTTGACCTAATGCATTCTGTGATCGGTGGATCTGGAACTGGCGACTCTGCTGGGGATAAACTTAAAGTGGGGTGTACCTTAGAGCTAGCTTATGACTATGTTTTCAATTGTTTTCCTTGTGTGCTTTAAATTGTGGGTTGCTTGGGAGTTCTATAGATCCTAAACTCGGATCTGGGGGATACCTTTCTTAGAAAGTAGCAACAAGGCTGTGAGGGAACTGTGCGGGGTATACCGACATGGTTGAAACAGTCTGCTACGTTGATGTGGCACTTTGGTGTGTACCGGTAACCCTTGAGTTCAGTCAAGGAGAGTACGGGGCCTCCGCGTGGTGTCATGAAGCATCAACAGACCTTAGGAACCTTAATTGAACTATCTTGGCCCCTTTAGGGTAGTGAGATAACTGACTTTGGTGCAGTCCGAGGTTGGTTGATACTCGATACTACGCTCAATTGAGGGTTGCTTTCCTGGAATATTTCGGTCGCCAGTTCAATGGCTAAATCGAAACGATGAACAATGAAAGCAATCCCGTGATATTGGGAACCTTAGAACCCGGTTACTTTGATTAGGACAGGTTGAACCCACCAACTTCAAGAGGGTACTACCCAGACCCCATGCTGGCCTTAAACCTTAAGGGCTTGTCTTGTGTGCCTTGTGTGCCCTACATGTTTGTCTTTGTAAATATCTGTGGTGTGTTTAATCATAGCATCATGACATCATCCAGCATTATATGCATTGACTAACCATTTCAGGGGTTCGAATTTTCATCTTTGTTCTTGTTTTGTAGGACATGGAAATTGTTCGTAGAAAGACAATTCAGGTCAGTCTTGTAAGGATCCCTCCTCAGCTTAAGGAGCTTATATCCAGGATTCCCGAGAACTCTTCATTCAGTGAAAGGCATGGAAGCCTCATCAGCTTGGTCAACACCAACATTGAGGAAGATATGATAAAGGTCCTGTTCCAGTTCTTTGATCCTCTGCATCACTGCTTTACCTTCTTGGACTATCAGTTGGTACCTACATTGGAGGAGTTCTCCCGGCTCCTGAAGATCCCTATCCTTGATCAGCTACCCTTCAACGGTACAGAAAAGGAACCTAAGCTTGAAGAGATTGCTAAAGCCTTGCACCTACAGTCATCTGACCTCAAGGGACATTGGGAAGTTAGAAGTGGTATCAAAGGGTTCTTAGCCAGGTTTCTGTTTGAAAAAGCCCTTGAATGTTGGAACTCCCTTGACTTACAAGCTTTTGAAGAGGTTGTGGCCCTCCTTGTTTATGGTTTGGTGTTGTTCCCTAACCCAGATCAGCTTATTGATATCAGTGCTGTCCAGATCTTTATGTCCAGGAATCCCATACCTACATTGCTGGGGGACATCCTTCACTCATGTTACACTCGAACCATGAGAAAAAGAGGTGTCCTTATGTGTTGCACTCCTCTCCTGGGAAGTTGGTTTATTTCGCACCTTCCACAATCAGTTTTGAAGAATGAGCGGGGTTTGAGATGGTCACAATGGTTGATGACTCTTACACATGCAGATATATATTGGTGCCCTAGGTCCAGAGAAGATGTCACTATCATTGATCGTTGCGGGGAATACCCTAATGTTCCTTTACTTGGAATCAGAGGAGGTATTACTTATAGCCCATGCCTGGCTTGGAGACAGTTTGGTTATGCTCGGAGGGATGGTCCTCATGACATGTTAATTCCCGACATAGTTTTTGACTTCGACAATGATACTCAAGGACTTCGTCAGAGATTTATCAGAGCCTGGAGGATGCCAAGTAGGATAGACAACAAGACACTGGGGCACAGGAACTCCATCCCATTGGAACCCTATCTCAAATGGGTACGCGCCCGCTCCCAGAAGTTAGTGATGCCTTATCCTCACATGATCCCGGTAATCAAAGAACCAGTCTTGGAAGGGGAAGTGTCCTACACTATTCAGCACCCTGATATGCCCACATCTTGGGAAGAGATGCAGAAGAGCTGGATCCAGCTTAAGGAGGAAAGGAGTTCTCTTGAGACTAGTCTGCATGCCAGTGAAAAGAAGGTCTTGGAGCTCACTCGCCTGTTGCATGAGGAGAGGAATCTCAACACCTACATAGCTCCGAAGAGGATGCGCAGTGTATTTTGGGATTGATTTGATTTTTTGTACTTTTGCCCATGAGGCTTTGATGTATTAAACAATGATTTCTTTAATGATAACGTGTGTTCCTTTTTGTCTACAACGAATTTGAACTTTCGAACCCTTGAATGCATTGCATACACATTTCATACATCATGTGCATAGCAGGTTTTTCCACTTTTCAGGTTGCTTACAGTTCTTCGCTGTTTATTTCAGCATCATGAACCCCGAATCTGCATCAACCGAGACATCAATCAAGGCTCTCCAGGCGCAGAATGCGCAGTTTCAAGAACTAATCAAGGGTCTGGCTAAAGGCCAAGAAGAACTAAAGGCTATGCTCCTGAAGAAGGAGAAGAAGAAGAAGAGAAGAACTGTTCTGTTCAACTCGGGCCGAAGGTTTGGCAATACTCTGCAGCATGAAGAGGCTGGTTCTTCTGTTGGCAAGAGTCCTTCTCAGGCAGAAGTAAAGGTTCCTACTCCAGTAGTCTCCGACAACGAGACAGATTTTGATGAAGAGCAGTACCCTCCTGCAGATGACAGATATAAACAACTGGAGGACAGGTTGAAGGCTATGGAGGTTCAACAGGCACCTGGGCTGGATTTCGGAGATCTGGGTTTGTGGACTGGTGTGATTATCCCGCATAAGTTCAAAGCACCATCCTTCTCCAAATATGACGGGGCGTCTTGTCCCAAGCTGCATTTGAGGTCCTATGTTCGGAAAATTCAGCCGTACTCTGCGGATAAGAATCTATGGATCCACTTCTTCCAGGAGAGTCTTTCAGGGACTCATCTCGAATGGTTCTATCAGCTGGATGGGACCAAAGTTCGTAACTGGGAGGAGCTGGCTACTGCTTTCTACAAGCAGTATCAGTATAATGCCGACCTTGCCCCCACACGTACTCAACTCCAGGGTATGGCGTTAGGTGCAAGCGAAGGTTTTAAGGAGTACGCTCAGAAGTGGAGAGACCTGGCTGGCAGGGTGCAGCCACCATTGACTGATCGGGAGTTGGTTGACATGTTCTTGGGGACCCTATCTGGGCCATTTTTCAACCATCTCATTGGGAATTCTTCTGCTGGGTTCACTGATTTGATCTTGACTGGAGAGAGGATTGAAGCTGGATTAAAGTCTGGGAAGATTGCAAAGGGTGCATCATCTGGTTCGGAAAAGAAACCTTTCAAGAAGGAGTCTAGTGCCGTGTATGGTTCTAGGAAATCATAGAGACCTGAGCACCGCCAATCTGTCAGCGCGGTGATGATTGCTAAGCCTGCTGCCGCTCCTCGGCCAAACAATTCTCAAAGGGCTGAAAGACCCCGGAGGGAGTTTACCCGGTTAAACATGACCCTATCGCAGATCCTGCCACAGTTGCTCGCAACCAATTTGGTGACTGTCAGGGAGGCTCCAAAGTTCCCAAATACAACGTCTCCCAAGTACAACCCGAATGCTCGTTGTGCTTACCATTCAGAAAGCCCGGGGCACTCCACCGATGACTGTTGGGCGTTGAAGAATAAGGTGCAAGACCTTATCGACGCAAAGGAGATACAATTCGAAGCGCCTACAAAGCCGAATGTAGTTACTGCCCCTATGCCTCAACACGGGGTAAATGCTGTTGATGAAGACATTTATGCTGTTTCTGTGGATGATCTAGCCACTCCTCTAAAGATCGTCAAGAAGAACCTACTGCAGGCCGGTTTATTTCCGGGTTGTAGTGAGGGTTGCCTATTCTGTGTTGTGTCCCCATCTGGTTGTCCCTTGCTAAAGTTAGGCATCCAAAGCTTAATGGACAGCAAGGAGATTCTATTCAAGAAGTCTGCTGTTCGGTTGGTTCCAATAGAAGAAGTTTCTGTGGTGACTATCTTCAATAATCCGATCCCGGCTCTCCAGAAGAAGCCCGTTCAAATTATGACCGTTGCACCCGTTATTATCACTGTTCCAGGGCCCCTGCCCTATGTATCTGATAAAGCTGTCCCTTGGCACTATGGGGCAGATGTATATATAAACAGGATCAAACAAGAGCTCAACGCTGGCGCCAGCATCTGTGACATCACTGGCCCAGCCAAAGTTACCCGCAGTGGCAGGCTCTTCTCGCCTGACATTGCACCGCCTGCTGCCCGAAGACCGCTCCTGATAATTCCTACAAGTACACCTATTCCTGTTGCTGATCAAGTTGTTGTTCCTGCTGCTTATCCGATTGTTTCTCCTGCTGCCGGGTCATCCAATGCTCGGGGCACGGGAATTGAAGTTGAGCCTGCCCAGATGGAGGCACCCATACCCGTAGCTGCTGAGGCCTCCCCACAAGAGATGGAGGAGATTCTGAAGATCATAAAGAAGAGCGATTTTAATGTTGTGGAACAGCTGGGGCATACGCCCTCCAAGATCTCCATGCTCTCTTTATTGCTGTGCTCCGAGGCCCATGCAAAGGCCCTAATCTCATTCCTCAAGACGGCCCATGTGCCACATGAAACCTCTGTAGTCCAGTTCACTGATTGAGTGGCAAGTCTAACGGCAGATAATGGCTTGGGTTTCTCAGACGCTGACTTGACCGCAAAGGGGAGAGATCATAATGATGCTCTGCATGTCTCAATTGAATGCAGGGGCACCACCTTGGCACATGTGTTGGTTGATACTGGGTCATCTTTGAATGTGCTACCCAAGAAGGCTCTGGATCGTCTAGATTGTGAAGGCCTGGAATTGAAACCCAGCAACATCATCGTCAGGGCCTTTGACGGTTCAAAGAGGATGGTCCATGGAGAAGTTGACATTCAGATTCGGGTGGGCTCTCAGGTGTTCGACTCCACTTTTTATGTGATGGACATCCGTCCATCTTACTCTTTTCTACTGGGTCGACCCTGGATACATAAGGCTGGGGCAGTGACCTCTACCTTGCATCAGAAGCTGAAGTACCCCGTCAGAGGGAAGATTGTCACTGTGCAAGGAGAGGAAGAATATATGGTGAGCCACCTGAATTCCTTCAGGTACATTGAAATGGATGGGGAGTTTATTGAAACCCCCTTTCAGCACTTCGAGGAGGTGTTTCCAATTGCAGCGGAAACAACAGAAGCAAGTGGTCCTTTGAAGATGGCCTCCCTGAAGGATGCCAGGGCTGTGGTGCAGAAGGGTGAATGTGCCGACTGGGGCAGACTTCCAGACTTCACCCAGAAGACTGATAAACTTGGGCTGGGTTTTACCTCAGAAGGTCAGAGGGTTATGAGGAAAGCGAAGATCGGAAGGCCTCCGGTATTTATTAAAAGTTCAGGAGTGAATGCTGTTGGGGAAGACCATGAAGTGGACGAAGCTGAATTTAATAGTTGGATCTATCCGACGGCCGAAGACGGATTGAACAATTGGAGTGCAAAGGACCATACCCCTGTTACCTTTGTGACGCAGTAATGAATTCCTATGTTTTGTTATTTTGTAATAAACAATGATAAACTCTATGGCCCGGTGTCTTACCCGAGGCACTGTGGTTCTATTTGTGAGGTCATACAAACTGTCATTTTATACATCATGAATGAAAATCTTGGACGTATTTTTCGCATTGCAAATATTGTGTTCCTTTTCTGTCTTTCTTTTCCTTTACATAATTTTCGAAACAGCTGTATTTACACACACACTCACTCATACAGGTTCCAATCCACTCTGGATCTCACTGATAACAACTCTGCTACTGCCAATTATGACTTCGAAAATCCGATCAACTTAGCCGAAGACGAAGGTGAATATGATTGTGAAGTGCCTGGCGAGCTTGCAAGACTGTTGCTTCAGGAAGAGAGGGCAATTCAACCCCATGAAGAGCCAGTGGAAACCATAAACTTGGGTACTGAAGCGGACAGAAAAGAGGTAAAGATTGGTGCCAACCTAGAGCTCAGCGTGAAGCAACGGTTAACCAAGATGCTGCATGATTATATGGAGATCTTTGCTTGGTCCTACGAAGACATGCCCGGGTTGGATACCGATATTGTGGTCCATCACTTGCCAACTAAGGAAGACTGCCCTCCAGTTAAGCAAAAGGTCCGTCGGATGCGTCCAGAGATGTCTGAGAAGATTAAAGCCGAGGTCATGAAACAGTTTGATGTCGGGTTCCTTGCAGTAACTTCTTACCCTCAGTGGGTTGCTAACGTGGTGCCGGTACCTAAGAAAGACGGAAAGGTCAGAATGTGTGTTGACTACAGGGATCTGAACAGGGCCAGCCCCAAAGATGACTTCCCCTTACCTCACATTGATGTCCTTGTTGATAATACAGCTCAGCACAAGGTGTTCTCTTTCATGGATGGCTTTTCAGGTTACAATCAGATAAAGATGGAACCTGAAGACATGGAAAAGACTACATTTGTTACTCAGTGGGGCACCTTCTGTTACAAGGTCATGCCATTCGGATTAAAGAACGCTGGGGCAACCTACCAACGTGCCATGGTTGCCTTATTTCATGACATGATCCATCATGAGATAGAAGTGTATGTGGACGACATGATCGCTAGGTCCCAGACTGAGGAAGAGCACCTAGATCATCTGCAGAAGTTGTTTGACCGGTTGAAACTGTACAAGCTGAGATTGAACCCGAACAAGTGCACCTTCGGGGTAAGATCTGGGAAGTTGCTAGGCTTCGTGGTCAGTGATAAAGGTATTCAAGTGGACCCTGCTAAGGTCAAAGCTATTCAAGAGATGCCAGTTCCTAAGACAGAGAAGGAAGTCAGAGGCTTTTTAGGACGCCTGAATTACATCGCTCGCTTCATCTCACATCTGACTGCTACCTGTGAGCCAATCTTCAAGCTGCTGAAGAAAGATCAGGTAGTACGTTGGAACGATGAATGTCAGGCTGCTTTTGACAAAATCAAAGAGTATCTCCAAGAACCACCTATCCTTATGCCACCGGTTGAAGGGAGACCTCTGATCCTATATCTGACAGTGCTCGACAATTCAATGGGATGTGTGCTGGGGCAGCATGACGAGTCTGGCCGAAAAGAGCATGCCATTTATTACCTTAGCAAAAAGTTTACCGACTGTGAGACCCGATACTCACTGCTTGAGAAAACTTGCTGCGCTTTGGTATGGGCTGCTCGCCGGCTGAGACAGTATATGCTGACTCACACTACCTTGTTGATCTCAAAGATGGATCCTATAAAGTACATATTCGAAAAGCCTGCTCTGTCTGGGAGAATTGCAAGATGGCAGATGATCTTGACGGAATACGATATTCAGTACACGACCCAGAAAGCCATCAAGGGGAGTGTATTGGCAGACCACTTAGCTCATCAAGCTGTAGATGACTACCAATCAATGAACTTCGAGTTTCCGGATGAAAGCATCATGATAGTAACAGACTGTGAAGTACCTGGACCGGATGAAGGACCTGAACCGGGATCCCGATGGTCTATGCACTTTGACGGAGCCTCCAACGCTTTGGGAAACGGTATCGGCGCCATAATCATATCCCCACAAGGTACTCACACTCCACTCACTGCCCGGCTATGTTTCAACTGTACCAACAACATGGCGGAGTATGAGGCGTGCATCATGGGTCTTCAAGCTGCGATCGACCTAAGGATCAAATTTCTAAGTGTCTTCGGAGATTCCGCTCTTGTGATCAATCAGATCAAAGGAGAGTGGGATACGAAACATCCAAACTTGATTCCTTACAGAGAATGTGTGTTGACCCTGATTCCCCACTTCACCGAGATAACCTTTGAGCACTTTCCAAGAGAAGAGAATCAGTTAGCGGACGCGTTGGCTACAATGTCTTCAATGTTCAAGGTCAAATGGGATAATGAGACTCCCCGAATCATCATCTGGAAACTGGACGAACCGGCATACTGTTGTGATCTCGAAACTGAATTGGTGACTGAGAAGCCTTGGTACCACGAAGTGAAAAGATATCTGGAAGCTCAGGAATACCCTGAAGGTGCCTCTATCAATGATAAGAAATTCCTGAGGAGGTTCGCAGCAAAATTCTTCCTAAGCAACGGCATCTTGTACAAGCGAAACCATGATTCAACCTTACTGCGTTGTGTGGATAAGACTGAAGCGGAAAGAATCATGGAAGAGCTACACGAAGGGACATTTGGTACGCACTCCAGTGGACATACTATGGCTAAGAAAATCCTACGGGCAGGATATTATTGGTCCACCATGGAAGCCGACTGCTACCAACACTCCAAGACATGCCACAAGTGCCAGATCTATGCAGACAAGGTGCATGTTCCTCCGGTTCCCCTGAATGTTCTGACTGCGCCTTGGCCGTTTGCAATGTGGGGCATAGACATGATCGGCGAGATAAAACCTACAGCATCTAATGGACATCGCTTCATCCTAGTGGCGATTGATTATTTTACGAAGTGGGTTGAGGCAGCATCCTATGCTACGGTAACCAAGACTGTGGTGGCACGGTTCATTCGACACAACCTGATATGTCGATACGGTGTCCCTGAGCGGATAATTACAGACAACGGTACCAATCTGAACAACAAGATGATCGCTGAGCTCTGCGAACAGTTCAAGATACAGCACCACAATTCTTCTCCTTACAGACCGAAGATGAATGGGGCTGTAGAAGCAGCTAACAAGAATATCAAGAAGATCGTGCAGAAAATGACAGTGACTTATAAAGATTGGCACGAGATGTTACCGTTCGCTCTGCATGGGTACCGTACCTCAGCTAGGACGTCAACCGGGGCAACTCCTTTCTCTCTGGTTTATGGTATGGAGGCAGTCTTACCAATCGAAGTACAAATTCCCTCTCTCCGGATAATGAAGGATGCAAATCTGAACGAAGATGATTGGATCCAGACACGACTTGATCAACTCAACCTCATTGATGAAAAGAGACTTGCTGCTATCTGTCATGGTCAGACGTACCAAAAACGGATGATCAGGGCATTTAACAAAAAGGTCAGACCACAGGAATATCAAGTCGGGGATCTGGTAATCAAGCGAATCATCCTTCCTCAGAGTGATCCAAGGGGCAAATGGACCCCTACGTACGAAGGGCCATTTGTGGTTAAGCATGTGTTCTCAGGAGGAGCAATGATATTAACCAACATGGATGGTGACGACCTTCCTCACCCCGCCAATGCAGACATAGTTAAAAAATACTACGCATGAACAAAGACCCGCTAGGCTGACATGCCTAGGCAAAAATTAGGGCTTCCCGTCGAACCAAAAGGGTTCGGGCAAAATGAAGGGATGAAAATGAAAAAATCTGTACACCCGGCAAGTCGAAAACCTGAAAAGGCGGCTTGGGCAAAAATGGGTATCCCGGTGGACCGAAAACCCGAAAGGGCGGTCCAGGCAAAAATTAGGGATAAAAGCGTAATATTATGTCTCATTGGATTACTTTGCATCCAGAATCCGGTATCTACATCAAGTTCAGACGGCATCGATCAGTCAGCTTCACCTTCAACCAAGGTCATCAAGTGATGAGACGCTCGGAGTTATAAAGACGATAGCAGAGTTGAAACCCAGTGGGATCATTCATATTTCACACAGCTGTTTTATTTTCTTTTGTACAAAACTTGTATAAACTCTCTTGTTCGGCGGCGTTCTCTTACTAGGACGTCAGCCTCTTGTACACAAAACGCCTATTTTCAGGCCATTCAAAATCAATACAAATATATTTTCAGTTAAACGTGCCAAGTGTTTTTCTTTTTCTGTTTTGTTTTGCGAAGAACGTCCAAGGTTCAATTTGTGATATATACATTGACAATAATTTGCTAACTCATAAATATTTGCATACGAAACAAAGGAATTAATTGCAGGTGACACTAGAAACAGGGGCAATAAAAGAGTTGTCTGAGCAGTCTAATTGTTCTATCCTCCAAGGTACCAAGGTAGGTTCGGCTAAAGAATACAACCAAGTACCTTAATTCCCCAGAGAGTGATTCAGCAAAACAGTGCATTCCTCTCCAAGCAAAATTATCAAATCTCACGGAAATTGAGTACCCTCCAGTAGATCTCAATACTTCCCCAGCAGCATATATTCTTAACAAGCATCCCCGGCAGTCTTGGTCTAAAGATTGTTCCCCGGCGGTATACCGACATTCAAAGGAATCACTTCCCCAGCAATTCAAAACTCCCCAGGAGAGTCCAATCCGGTTTCCCCAGGAAAGTTGGAGTCCATCTTCCCCAAGCAATAAGCTTATCCCCAGTAAATTCTGGAAGCTCATCCCCTCGCAGAACACGAACGCGTCGCCCGGCTTTATTCAAAGAGTTATTTCCTTAACAGGATATAACTGGGTTATCCTCATCCAAAAGCCACGGAAAGGTCGTCGTCAACGTAGTTCTTTCCTACCCCAGCGAAGTCTATCAACACTTCCAATAAAACAAAGACATCCTCAGCAAGCTATCAACATTCAGCAAAGCATCTCTATCCCCACAGAGTATTGCTTCCCGGCATGGTCGCTAGAATATCTTATCTCCCCGCAGAATCTATTCGCCAAGTTTATTCCGCAACGGAGTCGTCTTCTCCTACCGGTATTCTTGCAGCTATCATCCCCAGCGGAAGTAAAAGCTTATTCTCCAACATCAGCCCAGGATATGACTTCCCGGCATCCGTCAAGGATTTACTTTCCTAGACGAAAAATACATTCATAAAACATCACATACATCATTATAGCATGCATAAACGCATCATATCATACAAATCTCATTTATGTTGAGAACATCATTGCTTGATCCATATCATGCATTGCATAGGACTGACCTTTACCTTTCAGGAAAGATGCAGTTAAAATGCTCAAACGTATTTCAAAGTCTTCTCTAGTCCAGTTAAATCGACTCCCAACAGATTTTTCTGATAAAGACTCAGCAGAAGTTATGGTCCCCTCTCCGGCAAGTGCGTGAGGTGGTAATTCCTTCTTCAGATATTTCCCTCTCCGACGATGAGTGTGAGGTGATAGTCTCTTATGGTCCCCTCTCCGGCAAGTGCGTGAGGTGGTAATTCCTTTTTCAGATGTTTCTCTCTCCGACGATGAGTGTGAGGTGATAATCTCTTATGGTCCCCTCTCCGACAAGTGCGTGAGGTGGTAATTCCTTTTTCAGATGTTTCCCTCTCCGACGATGAGTGTGAGGTGATAGTCTCTTATGGTCCCCTCTCCGGCAAGTGCGTGAGGTGGTAATTCCTTTTCAGATGTTTCCCTCTCCGACGATGAGTGTGAGGTGATAGTCTCTTATGGTTCCCTCTCCGACGGTGTGTGAGGTGACAATTCCTTTTCCTATGATTCCCCTCTCCGACGGCGAGTGAGGTGATTCCCTTTCAGATTATAATTGCTTATGGCTCTCTCCCCGATCCTGCGAAGATGGTATTTCCCATCAAGATTTTCTCAACGAGCGTTGTTGAAGTTAAAATCACCCAAGGTTCTCTTACCATTCATGCTAAGGCAGTAACCATCTCTGATTCATTCATCAGCGTTTGAAACTCCAGATCCAGCTCCTGTAACCAGTCAGGACACATCTATACCAAGCATCTAAAATCAGCTCCTGCAACGTGTCAGGTACTCATTTTTCTGTTTTGCAGGTATGCAGGTTCTCGCTAAGGAACCTCTTACGCGATCAACATCCAGATGGCATCTATAAGCCCATCATCCTATCCAGCAATCTCCAAATGGCATCTATAAGCCCATTCCCCCATCACTGCTAATATGTGAACGCAAATTTTTGGGCACTCTAGTGTCCAATCATCTTCTACCCTCGGATTACGAAAGGCACGTCAGCCAATCTGCATCCTCAGGTCTAAGAAGATTGAACAGGGGCAACTGTTGCACCCCAAAATTTGCCCTCCCATATTCTTCAAGAAATTGCCAAGCCAAGTCACAAAATTCCCCAAGGGTTGTGCAGTGCAACTGTCTCCTATACAGTCAAAACTAGGGTTTGGATTCTGATCAAGAAAATGAATTTTTCAAAGGTCCAATCAAGTCTCATAGGCCTACAAATGTGGTCAAGCATCCTCATATCAAGTTTCAAGGCATTCAGCTCAAAATTGCACAGTCAAAACCCTAAATTGCACTACAGTCAACTGTAGGGGCAAAATGGTCATTTGACAGTCAAAAGTTCAAATTTTTGGTCAACATATCATTTTGAAGCCACAAACATCATTTGATCAATGCTTGATCATGATTCTCAAAATTTGGCTCAGAAATCATCAAAGATGCAAAAGTTACTATATTTGGACAGTTGAAAAAGTCAACTGAAATTGACCAGGGCATAACTTTCACATGGATTATCAGAAAAATTCCATCCAAAGCTCATTTTGAAGAGAAAGACATTTCCTACAACTCATATTCATATCCCAAGTCCAATAAATGCTCTCACAAAAAGTTATCAATTTCAACATTATAGGTCATTTTCAAAAGTCAACAAAAAGGGACTTTAAGTCAAAGGCCATAACTTGAGATTGGTAAATCGAAATGACATGGGACCAAAAGCATTGGTTATAGGACTCAAAGACCTTTCCAAAATGTCCAAGAACATGTGAAAAGCTTAAAAATTGAGCAAGTTATGCCTTGTGGAAGTTGGGAAATTTTTGGATATTTTGAAAAGTCAACTTTGATCCAAATGACCTAAAAATGCTAATGGGCCCATTTTCCTTCCATGATTCATCATTCTAAGCATATGCACGACCCCTTGGCCCAAAGGGAAGTATTTTCTCATTTTTTATTTATTTATTTGAATTTATATTAATATTAATTCATTTAAATCATTTAAATATATGAAAAATATCTACTTTGACCTAATAAATCTTTTCATGCATGCTTTAGCCTCTATAATTCGTGCAGATCCCAACATGGAAAGATTTGGTTCAATTTGAGCATGATTGAGCAAAATACACATGGAAAAGATATGGAAGATCCTTAAGGAAATCAAATATTCAAAACAATAAATTCCAAGAGATTTGATCCATGTTTTTGACCTAATTGCCTCACTACAAAGGCCTGATCACAAACCTAATGCAGGGAGACAAAAAAGTTGCGCTGAAAATACCATTACAAAACTTGAAAATTCCTTGAAAACTCAAAAACTGAAATCAGTACTACAGGTCAATTCAAAGCATAAGAACTGTTCCAATAGCTTCCTTGGCAAGCCCTGAACGTATTCCAATCAAAAGCATCAAAGATAGCCCCCTAAAACGCTGTACAGAAGTCCCTCTTTTGCCATTTTTTTCATTTATCGTGCTTTGCATTCTAGACATTTTCATAGCATTCTAATCATGTATTTGTATTCCTCATAATGTTCTAAAGCTAACCCATACCTTTAATTTGATTATTATGCGTTATAGGCAATTTCGCCATTGTTAAAATTTAGGGTTTGCAGAGCTTCTGAATAGGGGTTTTCAGACCAAGCAAAATCAGGCCACCTCAATACCATGGTTGGATTCAGTGCATAGAGACGAAGAAGATTCAACCCTCGCGCTCAATTTAGGAGCGCTTGAGAGCTATTCGCTATTTTCCAATAGCCCACCTAATGAAACGGTTCAAAAAACGTTGCCTTTGTGTTTTATTTACAGGGATGGTGGAGAAGACAAGGTCGTGTCAAATGGTGATAGGTCCATTCAAAATTGCGCGCGCGTTTCCAAGGCTATTAACCATTTTCTTTTATAATAATTAGTTATTATATTAATTCACGAATGAGTCAAGAGCTTCAGTGGCAGGTGTACCCCTTTGCATTGTCCAAGACCTGGGTTCGAACCCCAGGTCTGTATAATTCCATTTATTATTTTGCAATGGCAATTCCTATGCAGGCACAGCGCTATGGTTCACCATATGCCTTCATCATCCGTCCCTCCACGTATCTAACCAATTCCAATCAAAGGCTGAGATTGGATGTACATCATAAGCCCGGTCAAAGGATTAACACGCTAGTGGAAAAAGTCAATGGACCAAGGCTTAATGGGCCAGTATTCTAAGGCATACACCTCCATCCGGGGATTGAACCCCCCCTGGTTTGATTTCTCTATACCCTTTTTTTATTTTTTATTTTTTATTGTTGTGTTATCCTTTTTTATTGTCTTTATTTAATTAATTATTTTTACAATATAAAAAAATACATAAAAACTCAGAAAAGATAAAAAAAAAATATAATAAATATTTAATTTAAATATTAACATGTAAATTAATTTAGTATTAATTTAGGTTGCAACTTTAATTCTTTTAATAACCAAAAATCCAAAAAAACATAGAATTTAGGTTTAATAAACTTTATTCCTTTCAATTTTTTCTTTTTTATAATAATAATATTACTTATTTTATTTTCTATAATTAAATTTGCATGTAAATTAATCTAGGTTTAAATTAGGTTAAATTTCGATATCTTTCATAATAAACTTAAAAATAATTAGAACTAGGTTTAATCTTTTATTTTAATTAATTCTTTTTTCTGTTAAATCTAAAAACATAAAATACCAAAAAACATTTAATTTTAATTTTAAATTCCTTATTAATTTTAATTTTGCAAAAGGGTCCAACGCCCATATTTTTTAATTGTCTAATTTGCGCATTTATTTTATGTCGTTTATTATAATTATGTAATTCTCCCAAAGCGTTGTAACGATTTTATTTCTCGCACTTTTATTTTATTGCTTTATTTATTTTCCGTCAAATCGGGTCCGGTTTAATTTTGGCGATGTGGACCCGCGCCATTTGTAATAGTTTAGATTTATTTTCCCGCAAATATTAAACTGTTAAATAAGCATGAAAGAATGTATGGACTTAAAATAAAATCAAGCGTAGAACACCAATAAACATGACAAGACAAATACAAATGAAAACGACACACGAATCGCACACACCACCCCTAGGGTACGCCTCACTGTTGCCTCGAAGGGTGATCGTCGAGTAGAGGATGTCTTAGTAAGTCCTTATGATCCGGGAACCTGGCATGAGGGTAGCTTCTAAGGTGTCTTCCTATTGCTCTGGTGATCACCATGTCCCTACAAACTCGAATTGACCCGAACACCTCCAATGGTGGTGCTACCTACCTCTCAATGGTGGGATGGCACTACTTTAAAGGACTTTTACACAGACGAATTCCTTAGGGTAGGTAGGTTCTCAAGGATACTTGCTCTCTTCAAAAACAAACAAAAAAAAACCTTTTCACACCAACACATTTTCAAAAGCTTTCAAAGCAAATTTTTCAAACACTCTGACGTACGAGTCGAACTGAAATTTTTCAAAGAAACTTTTAAAACCCACATTGAAAAGCAAACATTTTGAAAACACATTGAGCAAGTATCTAAGAGCCCATGGATAACCATGGATAGAAAGGGTGCTAACACCTTCCCTTTCTATAACCTACCTCCCGAACCGAGAGCAATCTCTTTAAGGAATTTTTCTGTGCTTTTGTCCTTTCCATTTGGAGAAAATAAAAGACGGTGGCGACTCTTGCTTACCGCGACATTTCGCGAACCAGCGTTAAACAGTCAGTTCCAGATCCACCGATCACAGAACTGGCGACTCTGCTGGGGACTCTTATAAAGTTCTGTGATCGGTGGATCTGGAACTGACTGTTTAACGCTGGTTCGCGAAATGTCGCGGAAGCAAGAGTCGCCACCGTCTTTTATTTTCTCCAACTTGGAAAGGACAAAAGCACAGAAAAATTCATTAAAGAGATTGCTCTCGGTTCGGGAGGTAGGTTATAGAAAGGGAAGGTGTTAGCACCCTTTCTGTCCATGGTTATCCATGGGCTCTTAGATACTTGCTCATTTGTGTTTTCAAAATGGTTTGTTTGCTTTTCAATGTGGGTTTTAAAAAGTTTCTTTGAAAAATTTCAGTTCGACTCGTACGTCAGAGTGTTTGAAAAATTTGCTTTGAAAGCTTTTGAAAAGTGTTGGTGTGAAAAGATTTCAGTTTGTTTTGAAGAGAGCAAGTATCCATGAGTCGTCTACCTACCCTAGGGAATTCGTCTATGTAGATGTCCTTTAAAGTAGTGCCATCCCACCATTGAGAGGTAAGTAGCACCACCGTTGGAGGTGTTCGGGTCAATTCGAAGTTCGGGACATGGTGATCACCAGAGCAATGGGAAGACCCCTTAGAAGCTACCCTCATGCCAGGTTCCCGGATCATGAGGACTTACTAAGACATCCTCTACTCGACGACCACCTTTCGAAAGGCAACAGTGAGGCGTACCCTAGGGGTGGTGTGTGATTTGTGTGTCGTTTTCATTTGCATTTGTCTTTTGTCAAGTTCATTGTGATCTACGCTTAATTAGGGCCATTCATTCTTGCATGCTTATTTAACAGTTAAAAAGTTTGCGAGGAAAGTAAATTCTAATGCTATTACAAATGGCGCGGGTCCACATCGCCAAAATTAAACCGGACCCGATTTGACAGCAAATAAATAAAGCACAAGAAATAAAAGTGCGAGAAGTTTAAGTTACAATGCTTTGGGACAAATACACAATTATTTGAGCGAAATAAAATAAATGCGCGAATTTAAATAAATTACGAACATGGGCGTTGGACCCTTTTGCAAAAAAAATTAAAGTTAATGAATTTAATTAATTAGAATTAATGTTTTTTGGTATTTTTAGTGTTTTTTAGATTTAATAGAAAAAATAATTAATTAAAATTAAAATGAAGCGTCAAACCCTAATGCTAATGGTTTTTAAGTTTATTGTGAAAATATTAAGTTTTAACCTAATTTAAATCTAAGTTAATTTACATGCAAAATTTAATTATAGAAAATAAATAAAGTAAATATTATTATTGTAAAAAGGGAAATTAAAAGGAATCAAAATTAATTAAACCTATTTCTACATATTTTTGGATTTTTTATTAAAAAAGAATTAATGTTGTAACCTAATTAAACTAAATTCAATTATGCAATTATTTACAAGAACATATTAAAATAGAATATTTATTTTATTTTTTGGGTCTTTTCTGATTTTTAGGAAGTTTTTGTATTTTGTAAAAAAAAATAATTAATTAAATTAGTAAAGTAAAAACAAATAAAACAATAATTAATAAAAGGTGAAGAAGATTGCAAACCAAAGGGGGGGGGGGGGGGTTCAGGCCCCAATTGTGAGGTTTTGATGGTGAGATTCTGGCCCAATAAGACATGGCCTGTTTGACTTTTGTCCAAGCGTATGGAACAGTTGACCTGGGTGTAGGGTGTTCTTTGAATCCCTGCCCTTGATTTGAAGCAGCTAGACGCGTGGCTCTTTGGATATTGAGGCAACATGATGCGCTTTAAGGTTATGCCTGCATAGGAATTGCAATGGAAAAATAATAATGAATTATACAGACCTGGGGTTCGAACCCAGGTCTTGGACAATGCAAAGGGGTACACCTGCCACTGAAGCGCTTGACTCATTCGTGAATTAATATAATAACTAAATATTATAAAAGAAAATGGTTAATAGCCTTGGAAACGCGCGCGCAATTTTGAATGGACCTATCACCATTTGACACGACCTTGTCTTCTCCACCATCCCTGTAAATAAAACACAAAGGCAACGTTTTTTGAACCGTTTCATTAGGTGGGCTATTGGAAAATAGCGAATAGCTCTCAAGCGCTCATAAATTGAGCGCGAGGGTTGAATCTTCTTCGTCTCTATGCACTGAATCCAACCATGGTATTGAGGTGGCCTGATTTTGCTTGGTCTGAAAACCCCTATTCAGAAGCTCTGCAAACCCTAAATTTTAACAATGGCGAAATTGCCTATAACGCATAATAATCAAATTAAAGGTATGGGTTAGCTTTAGAACATTATGAGGAATACAAATACATGATTAGAATGCTATGAAAATGTCTAGAATGCAAAGCACGATAAATGAAAAAAATGGCAAAAGAGGGACTTCTGTACAGCGTTTTAGGGGGCTATCTTTGATGCTTTTGATTAGAATACGTTCAGGGCTTGCCAAGGAAGCTATTGGAACAATTCTTATGCTTTGAATTGACCTGTAGTACTGATTTCAGTTTTTGAGTTTTCAAGGAATTTTCAAGTTTTGTAATGGTATTCTCTGCGCAGCTCAGGGTCTTCTAGCATTAGGTTTTGAATCATGCTTATGTATTGAAGCTATTAGGTCAAGAAAATTGAATAAAATCCATGGCCATAATGGTTTTCAATATTTGATTTCTTAAGGATCTTTTCCATATCTTTTCATGTGTATTTTGCTCTCAATCATGCCAATCAGCTCCAAATCTTTCCCCATTTGCATTTACACGAAATATTGACCTTAAAACATGTATAAAAAGATTGGTTTTGTTAGGTTAAATATTTTTCACATATTTAATTGATTTAATTGAATTAATATAAATAAAAACTCAAATAAATAAATAAAAATGAGAAAATACTTCCCTTTGGGCCAAGTGGTCGTGCATATGCTTAGAATGATGAATCATGGAAGAAAAATGGGCCCATTAGCAATTTTGAATCATTTGCATCAATGTTGACTTTTCAAAATTCCTAAAAATTTCCCAACTTCCACAAGGCATAACTTGCTCAATTTATAAGCTTTCCACATGTTCTTGGACATTTTGGAAAGGTATTTGAGTCCTTTAACCAATGCCTTTGGTCCCATGTCATTTGGATTTACCAATCTCAAGTTATGGTCTTTGACTTAAAGTCCCTTTTTGTTGACTTTTGAAAATGACCTATAATGTTGAAATTGATAACTTTTTGTGAGAGAATTTCTTGGACTTGAAGTATGAAGATGAGTTGTAGGAAATGTCTTTCTATTCAAAATGAGCTTTGGATGGAATTTTTCTGATAATCCATGTGAAAGTTATGCCCTGGTCAATTTCAGTTGACTTTTTCAGTTGTCCAAATATAGTAACTTTTGCATCTTTGATGATTTCTGAGCCAAATTTTGAGAATCATGATCAAGCATTGATCAAATGATGTTTGTGGCTTCAAAATGATATGTTGACCAAAAATTTGAACTTTTGACTGTCAAATGACCATTTTGCCCCTACAGTTGACTGTAGTGCAATTTAGGGTTTTGACTGTGCAATTTTGAGCTGAATGCCTTGAAACTTGATATGAAGATACTTGACCATCTTTGTAGGCATATGAGACTTGATTGGGCCTTTGAAAACTTCCTTGTCTTGATCAGAACACAAACCCTAGTTTTGACTGTATATGAGGCCTTTGCACTGTGCAATCCTTGGGGAATTTTGTGACTTGGCTTGGCAATTTCTTGAAGAATATGGGAGGGCAAATTTTGGGGTACAACAGTTGCCCCTGTTTAATCTTCTT
This sequence comes from Vicia faba, assembly GCA_948472305.1. Classification (NCBI taxonomy): domain Eukaryota; kingdom Viridiplantae; phylum Streptophyta; class Magnoliopsida; order Fabales; family Fabaceae; genus Vicia; species Vicia faba. The sequence continues at coordinate 789,173,137 of OX451737.1, forward strand.
AGACCTGAGGATGCAGATTGGCTGACGTGCCTTTCGTAATCCGAGGGTAGAAGATGATTGGACACTAGAGTGCCCAGAAATTTGCGCTCACATGTTGGCAGTGTGATGGGGGAATGGGCTTATAGATGCCATTTAGAGATTGCTGGATAGGATGATGGGCTTATAGATGCCATCTGGATGTTGATTGCGTGGGAGATTCCTTAGCTAGAACCTGCATACCTGCAAAAGAAACAAATGAGTACCTGACACGTTGCAGGAGCTGATTTTTAGATGCTTGGTATAGACGTGTCCTGACTGGTTACAGGAGCTGAGTCTGGAGCTTCAAACAGCGATGAATGAACCAGGGATGGTTACTGTCCTAGCATGAATGGTAAGAGAACCTTGGGTGACTTTAACTTCAACAACGCTTGTTGAGAAAATCTTGGTGGGAAATACCATCTTCGCAGGATCGGGACGAGAACCATAGGCCATTATAATCTTGAAGGGAATGATCACCTCACTCATCGTCGGAGAGGGAAACATAGGAGACTATCACCTCACACTCATCGTCGGAGAGGGAAACATCTGAAAAGGACTTACCACCTCACACACTGTCGGAGAGGGAACCATAGGAGACTATCACCTCACACTCATCGTCGGAGAGGGAAACATCTAAAAAAGGACTTACCACCTCACACACCGTCGGAGAGGGAACCATAGGAGAAGGAATCTGGGGTAACTTCTACTGAGATAAGAATCAGGGAGATCTTAGGGTCGATCTGACTAAATCAGAGGAGGTTTTCTTTTTTTTTGATAAGGATGTGATGAAGGAATCTGAGACGATTGCTACTCCAAATATATGATGAAGGAATCTGGGACGATTACTACCTCAGCAGGACGATGAAGGAATCTGAGACGATTGCTACTCCAAATATATAATGAAGGAATCTGGGACGATTACTACCTCAGCAGGATGATGAAGGAATCTGGGACGATTGCTACTCCAAATATATGATGAAGGAATCTGGGACGATTACTACCTCAGCAAGATGATGAAGGAATCTGGGACGATTACTACCTCAGCAGGATGATGAATGAATCTGGGACGATTGCTACTCCAAATATATGATGAAGGAATCTGGGACGATTACTACCTCAGCAGGATGATGAAGGAATCTGGGACGATTGCTACTCCAAATATATGATGAAGGAATCTGGGACGATTGCTACTCCAAATATATGATGAAGGAATCTGGGACGATTACTACCTCAGCAGGATGATGAAGGAATCTGGGACGATTACTACCTCAACGGGTAAAGACTTTTATCTGTTGATCGTTCTTTCCTGAAAAAGTAACGAATTAGTTGTATGCAATGTCATAATGCATGAATTGCATGATTTTAAGATGTTCTCAAAGATAAATGAGATTGGGGTGATATGATGTGTCTATGCATGCTATAATGATGTATGTGACGTTTTATGAATGTGTTTTTCGTCTAGGAAAGTAAATCCTTGACGGGTGCCGGGAAGTCACTCCTGGGCTGATGTCGAATAATAGATTTTGCTTCCGCTGGGGATGATAACTGCAAGAATACCGGTAGGAGAAGACGACTCCGTTGCGGAATAAACTTGGCGAATGGAAGATTCTGCGGGGAGAAAAGATGCTCTAGACGACCATGCTGGGAAGCAATACTCTGTGGGGAGAGAGATGCTTTGCTGAATGTTGATAGTAACTTGCTGAGGATGTCTTATTGTTGGAAGTGTGAATAGACTTCACTGGGGATAGAAGACTTCGTCGAGGACGCTCTTTCCGTGGCTTTTGGATGAGGATAACCCAGTTATATCCTGTTAAGGAAATAACTCTTTGAATAAAGCCGAACGACGCGTTCGTGCTCTGCGGGGGGGTAAGCTTCCAGAATTTTACTGGGGATAAGCTTACTGCTTGGGGATATGAATTCCAGTTTTCCTGGGGGAAATTGGATTGGACTCTCCTGGGGAGTTTTGACATGCTGGGGAAGTAATCCCTTTGAATGTTGAGATACCGCCGGGGAACAATCTTTAGGCCAAGACTGCCGGGGATGCTTGTTAAGAATATATGCTGCTGGGGAATGTTTGAGATCTACGGGAGGATACCCAACTTCTTTAAGATTTGATGATTCTGCTGGGAGAAGAGTGCACTTTTGTTGGCTCACTCTCTGGGGAATTCAGGTATATCGGTCATGCTCTTTAGCTGAACCTACCTTGGTATCTTGGAGGATAGAACAATCAGATTGCTTAAACCACCCGTTATTGCCCCTGTTTCTATGGGGGAGGCACATGTGGGATGCTGATAATTGTTGAGGGTCAAACCTTCTTCTGGTAGGCAGGTGACAAGATGACAGGACATAGTCGTACGCTTTGATCCCTAAATTTTGCCTGGACCGCCCTTTCGGGTTTTCAGTCCACCGGGATACCCATTTTTGCCCAAGCCTCCTTTTCAGGTTTTCGACTTGCCGGGTGTACAGATTTTTTTCATTTCATCCCTCATTTTGCCCGAACCCTTTTGGTTCGCCGGGAAGCCCTTATTTTTGCCTAGGTGTGTCAACCTAGCGGGTCTTTGATTGTGCGTAATTTTTTTCCGACTATGTCCGTGCTTTCAGCATGTAGGGAGTTGCCCCTATTAGAAGTGTTTTGTCATGTCACCAGAAGGTGCTTGATCAAGCAAGATTCGTTGTTGGAGTGCCCCAAATGACTCAGGCAGAGATTTGCCCCAGGTTGTTTGGCCTTTGAGAGATTCTCCGAATCTTGATTGGACTGCCCCAGATGATGGAATTCCTAAACTATTTAATAGTTAAAAAGTGCGGAAAGATAAAATTCCTAAACTATTACAAAGGCGCGGGTCCACATCGCCAAAATTAAACCGGACCCGATTTGACATAAAATAAAGAAATAAAATGCGGGAAATATAAAATGTCCGAGTTACATGGCTTGAGCAATTACATAATATTTGAAAGAAAATAAATGTGCGAAAGAAATAAAAATAGAACGTTCGAGGGCGTTGGACCCTTTAAAGAAATTAAATGAAATTAAAAATTAATTAATTATTTATTGAAATAAAAGAAGTGTTTTTTAGGTTTTTTTTGTATTTATGAAATAAGAAAATTAAAATTAAAATTAAAAGAAACTCTAATTCTAAGTTATTTTTAATTATTTGAGAAAAATGTTAAAGTTTAACTTAATTTACTAAAGAATTTATGTACATGTTTATTTACAAAATAAATTAGTAATTAATAATAATAATAATGATGAGAAAATTATTTATTAAAAAAAATGATGAAAAAGTTAAAAAACCTAATTTCTACATATTTAATTTATTAAGAAAAATATTAAAGTTTTGAAACCTAAATTAATCTAATTAATTGTTTAAAGTTTATTTACAAATATAATAATAGTAAAATTAATATTAATAAAATAAACATTTTTTTGATTTTTCTGTATTTTATATTTATTATGAAAATAAGTTAAATTAAAGGAATTAATTAAAAAAAAATAATTGAAATAAGGAAAAGAAAGAAAATACAATACCTTGGGGGGCTTCTGTCCCCTTTTTGGAGGTGAATTGGAGTGGTTTGGCCATTTGTGTTCTGGCCTCATCATACATAAGTTGTTCTACTTTGGCCATTTGGCTTTTGGCTTTTGGCCATTTGCGTTTTGGCTTTTGGCCATTTGTGTTCTGGCTTCAACGTTCCTTTAATGTCTGGCTTAATGTCTGCCTCGCCATGTATTGGTGTCATGCATAAAATATTCTACTTTGGCCATTTGGCTTTTGGCTTTTGGCCATTTGGCTTTTGGCCTCAACGTTCCTTAATGAACCTGCCTGGGATCCTGTCTAAATCTGCAGTGTTGAATCTCACAAACACATCAAATAAAATCATAAAATGCAAATAAAACCAATATATGAAGAAATTTAATGTTTAGGCACAATATGGCATGTATGAATGATTATACCCTTTTGATCATGGAGATCAAATCAACCTTACCCTTACTGGAAAAGTAGTGACATGAATGCTTTTATGCCTTACTGGAAAATTAGGATCATGGAGATCAAGCCAGCCTTATCCTTACTGGAGAAGTAGTGAGGTGTTGGTTTGTAACTGAGATGGCTTTGTTTGTAGTGAGAGAGGGATTTGTAATAAGGATTTCAAGGTTTTAGGGTTCTTGAAAGAGTTTGATATTCCAACAGTGTTGTGGCAAGGTTTTTTCTCTCTTTTTCCTCCTCCTCTTTCCTCTCCTTTTTTTGTGTGAAAAGAAGGTGATTATATAATGAAAATTAGGGTAAAGCAAATGGGCTTTGAATGTGCAATTGGGCCTCCAATATTCACTTGAATTCGTCACTTTCCAAGATAAATCGCAGGGACTTAAGTGCATTTTTTGAAGTTGAAATGTGAAAACAAAATGTAGCCGACATCGAGAACTAACTCTTGTCCGAAAATCGACTCAATCGGATAAACGGTGAATTAGTTATGAATTTTTAAAGTTTCAGCTCAGACAAACTTATTTTGGGCTTCAGTGTCGACTCTGACACGTTCTTCAATAAAAAACTGGTATTGATCGGTGCATAATTTGGTCTCGACTTTTGAAGCAAAGTTGTAGATCTATGAGTCAGGGACCTTGTGTAAAAATATGAGCCCAATCCGATAAAAATTGACCGAGTTATGAATTTTCGAAGTTTCGGCCCAGATGAAATAATATTCAGCATTCAGGATTTTCAGCATGTCACGCACTCTGAGCAAAAACGAAGGCCTTTTGAATACCGTTTGAACTCAATACCTTCTGTGAAAATGTAGCCAACTCAATTTGTGAAATTTTGGCGCCGGAACCAGCTCGATACGATGAAAATCGACCAAGTTATGATTTTTTGAACATGACGCAAATAAACTTCTGTCACAAATTTTCTGCACGAAAATACTTGATAAATCCACATTTTTGAAGACCTTCTGATCGAAATTGGCTTCCAGCCGTGAGAGATGAAAACGTAGATAATGTCAAGACGGAATTTTGGCCACCGGAACGGGTTCAAAACGAGTCACGGTCTTCAAGTTATGAATTTTTTAGCGCGTAAAAACTACACTTTCAGCATACTTTTTCACTATATTTCTTCAAGAAAACTCACACATTCGGATACCTTCTTTAAAGAATTGACTCTTGAGCCGAACCTGAATTTGAGAATACGTTATCAGATATATCTTGGCGAAAGAATACCTGAATATGACGCGCCGGGTTGGACTTGTGAATTTTTCTTGAAATATTTTGAGAAATATGGGAGGGCAAATTTTGGGGTACAACAGTTGCCCCTGTTCAATCTTCTTAAACCTGAGGATGTAGATTGGCTGACGTGCCTTTCGTAATCCGAAGGTGGAAGATGATTGAACACTAGAGTGCCAAGAAATTTGCGCTCACATAGTAGCAGTGCGATGATGGAATGGGCTTATAGATGCCATTTAGAGGTTGCTGGATAGGATGATGGGCTTATAGATGCCATCTGGATGTTGATCGCGTAAGAGATTCCTTAGCGAGAACCTGCATACCTGCAAAAGAAAAAAGAGTACCTGACACGTTGCAGGAGCTGGTTTTCAGATGCTTGGTATAGATGTGTCCTGACTGGTTACAGGAGCTGAGTCTGGAGCTTCATAAGATGATGAATGAACTAGGGATGGTTACTACCTTAGTATGAATGGTAAGAGAACCTTGGGTGACTTTAACTTCAACAACGCTCGTTGAGAAAATCTTGGTGGGAAATACCATCTTCGCAGAATCGGGAAGAGAACCATAGGTCATTATAATCTGAAAGGGAATCACCTCACTCACCATCGGAGAGGGAACCATAGGAAATTATAATCTGAAAGGAATTATCACCTCACTCACCGTCGGAGAGGGAACTATCTGGAAAGGAATTATCACCTCACTCACCGTCGGAGAGGGAACTATCTGGGGATTATCACCTCACTCACCATCGGAGAGGGAACCATCTGAAAAGGACTTACCACCTCACTCACTGTCGGAGAGGGAACCATAGGAGACTATCACCTCACTCACCGTCGGAGAGGGAAACATATGAAAAGGACTTACCACCTCACTCACCGTCAGAGAGGGAACCATAGGAGACTATCACCTCACTCACCGTCGGAGAGGGAAACATCTGAAAAGGACTTACCACCTCACTCACTGTCGGAGAGGGAACCATAGGAGACTATCGCCTCACTCACCGTCGGAGAGGGAAACATCTGAAAAGGACTTACCACCTCACTCACCGTCGGAGAGGGAACCATAGGAGACTATCACCTCACTCACCGTCGGAGAGGGAAACATCTGAAAAGGGATTACCACCTCACTCACCGTCGGAGAGGGAACCATAGGAGACTATCACCTCACTCACCGTCGGAGAGGGAAACATCTGAAAAGGACTTACCACCTCACTCACCGTCGGAGAGGGAACCGTAGGAGACTATCACCTCACTCACCGTCGGAGAGGGAAACATCTAAAAAGGACTTACCACCTCACTCACCGTCGGAGAGGGAACCGTCATTATCTAATAACTTCTACTGAGTCTTCATCAGAAAAATCTGTTGGGAGTCGATTTAGCTGGACTAGAGAAGGCCTGGGACTGGATAAGAATCAGGAAAATCTTAGGGTCGATTTAACTGAACCGGACAAGGTCTTGGAATATCTTCAACTGGATAAGCATCAGGGAGATCTTATGGTCGATCTGACTGAACCAGAGAAGGCCTTTGACTGGATAAGCATCAGGAAAATCTTAGGGTCGATTTAACTGAACCGGACAAGGTCTTGAAATATGATTGAGAATTTCAACTGCATCTTTCCTGAAAGGTAAAGGTCAGTCATATGCAATGCATGATATGGATCAAGCAATGATGTTCTAAATATAAATGAGACTTGTATGATATGATGTGTCTATGCATGTTATAATGATGTATGTGATGTTTTATGTATGTTTTTGTCTAGGAAAGTAAATCCTTGACGGGTGCCGGGAAGTCATATCCTGGGCTGATGTTGAAGAATAGATTTTGCTTCCGCTGGGGATGATAGCTGCAAGAATACCGGTAGGAGAAGATGACTCCGTTGCGGAATAAACTTGGCAAATGGAGGATTCTGCAGGGAGAAAAGATACTCTAGCGACCATGCTGGGAAGCAATACTCTGTGGGAAGAGGTATGCCTTGCTGAGTGTTGATAGTAGTAATTTGCTGGCGATATCCTTGTTGTACTGAAAGTGTTGATAGACTTCGCTGGGGTAAGAAGACTCTGTCGATGACGATCTTTCCATGGCTTTTAGCTGAGGATAACCCAGTTATATCCTTGTAAGGGCATAACTCTTTGAATAAAGTCGGACGACGCGTTCGTGCTCTGTGAGGATAAGCTTCCAGAATCTACTGGGGATAAGCTTACTGCTTGGGGGAGATGAATTCCACTTTCCTGAGGACACTGGGCTGGACTCCTGGGGAAGTTTTGAACTGTACCGGGGAAGTGACTCCTTTGCATGTTGATAGAATGTCGGGGAACCATCTTAAATCAAGACTGCCGGGGATGCTTGTTAAGACTGTATGCTGCTGGGGAAGGTTGAGATATGCGGGAGGATACCCAACTTCCTTAAGGTTGATAACTGCTTTGCTTGAGGAGAGTATACTGCTTGCTGGCTCACTCTCTGGGGAATTAAGATACCTGGTTGTGTTCTTCAGCTGAACCTACCTTGATACCTTGGAGGACAGAACAATTAGATCGCTTGGACAACTCTTTATTGCCCCTGTTTCTGAGGTATGAGAGGAAGACCTGTGAGGTGCTGATAGTTGTTGATGGACAAACCTTCTTCTGGTAGGCAGGTGATAAGATGACAGGACATAGTCGTACGCTTTGATCCCTAACTTTTGCCTGGACCGCCCTTTCGGGTTTTCAGTCCACCGGGATACCCATTTTTACCCAAGCCGCCTTTTCAGGTTTTCGACTTGCCGGGTGTACAGATTTTTCATTTTCACCCCTTATTTTTGCCCGAACCCTTTTGTTTCGCCGGGAAGCCCTGATTTTTGCCTAGGTATGTCAACCAAGCGGGTCTTTGATTTTGCGTAGTATTTTTCGGCTATGTCCACGTTCAGGGAGTGTGGGGAGTTGCCCCTGTTAGAAGTGTCCTGTCATGCCACCAGAAGATGTCTGACCGGGTAAGATTCGTTGCTGGTATGCCCCAAGTGACTCAGGCGGAGATTTTCCCCAGGCTATTTGGCCTTTGAGAGATTCTCCGAATCTTGACTTAACTGCCCCAGATGGTAGACCATGATCATATCATGCCCCTTGATTGGAGATACTCTTGTTCACCAGTCTTTCATTGTGCGAATTTCCCTGCTGTTCAAACAAGAAGTCATATGCAAACAAAGTTATGTTAAAAATGCAAAGCCTATGTCTGTCTTGAAGTTTTTGAAAATGCATTTTTTCCATAAAACAAGTGAATATTTGTAAAGCGTGATGTCAACTTCGTATTTTACCGTGAGCCTTAAGGAGTCAGGATACCTTTCGTCACAGTATGCTTTCGAACTAACCCATGCTTCAGCTAGGACTTTTAAGGGTTATAACGTGGCCTGGTTCACGGTTTAAGAAACAAAGGATAAAGGCTCAAATTTTATTTGTACCCACCCGCTCTTCGTGATGTTCTTCAAACCTAAACTCAGTTGATCATCCGTTAGACCTCGTTTGAGTCTTTGCTCTGATTTTCCGGCGATGGTTCAGTCATTGATGATTTATTCTGAATAGGCAGTCATCATTTTTTTTTGCTGAGGGTTTGTAGGACCTCTTTCTTTTTTGATTTTTGTTATCCCTTCTTTTTTTGCCTGAACTGTTTCCTTTTTTGGAATTACAGTCAGCGGGATGCCCCAGTTTTGTAAGTCTCCTTCATGGGTTTTGACTTAATGGGTTTTTTTTTTATTTTGAAAGATAATGACTGCCTTTCTTTATTGATCATTCGGAACCATCACTGTCTTTCCTTGTTTCGTAAGGACCTCTTTTGATGCTGTTCATTATGCACTTGGATCAACTGAGAAAACTACCATGCCCCAGGTTATGATTAAGGGTTTCAATTTTCGAAAAGAAAAACTCCTACTTCTTTGGCTCAGAGGGGTTGACGAGGGATTATCTTCCTTATAACTCCAGTGTTTAGGGATTGAAACAATGCCTGTACCTCATCAGCGGAGCCTGTTCAAAAGCATACTGTAGATTATGGTATCGTTTTCGTCATCCTCCCTCAAGAGGCTTAGCATTATTAACCAAGAGTTGATCATCAGAAAAAATATGAAAATAATTTGCATTTAGTGAATACGAATATATTGTTTCAGAACAGACATATGCGATGCATTAATGAAATAACAATGTTTAACATGAGTAAATGTTTGAACAAAAGAAAATTGCAACTTGAACATTCGAATGAACAAAAATTTCTCAATCCTAGCCATGATTTGGCAAGGGAGCAGTGATTATGTTCGGAGTCTCAGGTACTTCAAACTGAATCTCTCCAGCGTCGATCATGTCTTGAATCTTGTTTTTGAGAGGCCAGCAGTTGTCCGTAGTATGCCCCGGGCTATCAGAATGGTATGCGCACCTATCGTTGGGATGATAGTTAGGAGCAGAAGTGTTTGGATTCCGGAGAGGAGCCCTTAAGGTGATCAGCCCTGCCTTCAACATTTGTTGTAGTGCTTGATCCAGCGACATGTTGATCTTGGTGAACTGCCTTTTAGGCTTGTCTGGTTTGCTCTGATCAGCCCGTTGTTCTGGGCGAGGTCGTTGTTGGACCTGTGAAGTAATAGCAGCTCGGAGAGGTCTATTCATTGGACCCGACCTTTGCCTTCTTGGAAGCTGTTCTATGACCTGGTCCCTGATTTTGGCCGATTGCTTCATGCCTTGAGGAAGTTGGCTGATCATGGCTCTCAGCTCTCCTTGCTCCTGAGCTAAACCTTGAATGAGGGCCCTTTGCCCCAGCATCTGGGTTTTCAATGTGTCTACCTCAGCTTGTAGGTGTTTCAGCCTTTCATCCTCAACACTGTTCCTGACCAAAGTCTCCATGAGAAGTGTCCTTAGCTCCTCCTGCCCCTTGGATAGATTCAGGAGGATTTCCCCGAACCGAGTCTCTTGAGCATGAAGGTCCTGGTTGTCTTGTTGGCAAGCCATTGCTGAAATAAACAGCGGAGAAGGTAAGTGACCTATACAGAGGGTACCTGTAATGCAATGAGATGTATGATATGCATGTAATGTTTTCAAGGACCTCGCGGGATAAACAAGAGAATTGGTTAGAATTGTAGCTTGATTGAAGGAACTTCATGTTGTTGAGAGTCCTTCTTCAAGAGTCAAGGCTCACCATATCGAGTGGGTCATAGCCCTTGACTCAAGTCATCATGTCTGGTTTTGACTTCCAAACAAACTTGATTAGGGGAACCTTCTTCAAGAGTCGAAGCTCACCATATCCAGTGGGTCATAGCCCCTGACAGCCTTGGCTAGGGCAACCTTCTTCCAGTGTCAAAGCTCACCATATCAAGTGGGTCATAGCCCCTGACAACCTTGGCTAGGGCAACCTTCTTCAAGTGTCAAAGCTCACCATATCAAGTGGGTCATAGCCCCTGACTACCTTGGCTAGAGGAAAATAAATCCTCTTTGCCCCTTGCTGGGATAGTTGATTCACCATGACCTGCATCACAAGCCCTTGAGATCCTTGAAATGGGTTAGTATGTATGCAATGGTATGATGTTATGGTATGCATGGGGTAATGTGAGTAGCCCTGTTATGAGTCCCAATTAAGGACTGCAAACCAAAACCTGCAAGAAACTTAGTAAACCCTATCATGAGTCCCAATTAAGGACTATAAACGAAACCTGCAAGAAACTCGGTAGACCTTGTTATGAGTCCTAATTAAGGACTACAAACAAAACCTGCAAGAAGCTCAAGTGTCAGACAACAAGCATGCAAATAGTCAAGTACGAAGGCACACAAGTCACACAAGAGAAACCCTTAGAGTTTAGGCCAGCATAGGGTCTGGGTATTACCCTCTTGAAGTTGGTGGGCTCAACCTGTCCTATTATAAGTAACCGGGTTCTAAGGGTCCCAATATCACTGGATTGCTTTCATTGTTCATCGTTTCGATTTAGCCACTGAACTGGCGACCGAAATATTCCAGGAAAGCAACCCTCAATTGAGTGTAGTATCGAGTATCAACCAACCTCGGACTGCACCAAAGTCAGTTATCTCACTACCCTAAAGAGGCCAAGATAGTTCAATTAAGGTTCCTAAGGTCTGTTGATGCTTCACAACACCACGCGGAGGCCCCGTACTCTCCTTGACTGAACTCAAGGGTTACCGGTACACACCAAAGTGCCACATCAACGTAGCAGACTGTTTCAACCATGTCGGTATACCCCGCACAGTTCCCTCACAGCCTTGTTGCTACTTTCAAAGAAGGTATCCCCCAGATCCGGGTTAGGATCTATAGAACTCCCAAGACAGTCCCACAATAATAAAGCAAGCAACTCAATACAATTGAAAACACAGTTATGAACTAACCCTAAGGTACACCTCACTTTATAAGATATCCCCAGCAGAGTCGCCAGTTCTGTGATCGGTGGATCTGGAACTGACTGTTTAACGCTGGTTCGCGAAATGTCGCGGAAGCAAGAGTCGCCACCGTCTTTTATTTTCTCCAAATGGAAAGGACAAAAGCACAGAAAAATTCCTTATAGAGATTGCTCTCGGTTCGGGAGGTAGGTTATAGAAAGGGAAGGTGTTAGCACCCTTTCTATCCATGGTTATCCATGGGCTCTTAGATACTTGCTCAATGTGTTTTCAAAAATGTTTGTTTGCTTTTCAATGTGGGTTTAAAAAAAGTTTCTTTGAAAAATTTCAGTTCGGCTCGTACGTCAGAGTGTTTGAAAAGTTTGCTTTGAAAGCTTTTGAAAATGTGTTGGTGAAAAGATGTTTTGATTTGTTTGAAATTAGAGCAAGTATCCTTGAGAACCTACCTACCCTAAGGAATTCGTCTGTGTAAATGTCCTTTAAAGTAGTGCCATCCCACCATTGAGAGGTAGGTAGCACCACCGTTGGAGGTGTTCGGGTCAATTCGAGGTTCGGGACATGGTGATCACCAGAGCAATAGGAAGACACCTTAGAAGCTACCCTCATGCCAGGTTCCCGGATCATGAGGACTTACTAAGACATCCTCTACTCGACGATCACCTTTCGAGGCAAGGCAACAGTGAGGCGTACCCTAGGGGTGGTGTGTGATTTGTGTGTCAGATTCATTTATTTTTGTCTTGTCAGGTTATTGGTGATCTAACGTTTTGTTTTTATTTTTGTTATTCATTCTTGCATACTTATTTAACAGTTAAAAAGTGCGGAAAGATAAAATTCCTAAACTATTACAAAGGCGCGGGTCCACATCGCCAAAATTAAACCGGACCCGATTTGACATAAAATAAAGAAATAAAATGCGGGAAATATAAAATCTCCGAGTTACATGGCTTGAGCAATTACATAATATTTGAAAGAAAATAAATGTGCGAAAGAAATAAAAATAGAACGTTCGAGGGCGTTGGACCCTTTAAAGAAATTAAATGAAATTAAAAATTAATTAATTATTTATTGAAATAAAAGAAGTGTTTTTTAGGTTTTTTTTGTATTTATGAAATAAGAAAATTAAAATTAAAATTAAAAGAAACTCTAATTCTAAGTTATTTTTAATTATTTGAGAAAAATGTTAAAGTTTAACTTAATTTACTAAAGAATTTATGTACATGTTTATTTACAAAATAAATTAGTAATTAATAATAATAATAATGATGAGAAAATTATTTATTAAAAAAAATGATGAAAAAGTTAAAAAATCTAATTTCTACATATTTAATTTATTAAGAAAAATATTAAAGTTTTGAAACCTAAATTAATCTAATTAATTGTTTAAAGTTTATTTACAAATATAATAATAGTAAAATTAATATTAATAAAATAAACATTTTTTTGATTTTTCTGTATTTTATATTTATTATGAAAATAAGTTAAATTAAAGGAATTAATTAAAAAAATAAATAATTGAAATAAGGAAAAGAAAGAAAATACAATACCTTGGGGGGCTTCTGTCCCCTTTTTGGAGGTGAATTGGAGTGGTTTGGCCATTTGTGTTCTGGCCTCATCATACATAAGTTGTTCTACTTTGGCCATTTGGCTTTTGGCTCTTGGCCATTTGCGTTTTGGCTTTTGGCCATTTGTGTTCTGGCTTCAACGTTCCTTTAATGTCTGGCTTAATGTCTGCCTCGCCATGTATTGGTGTCATGCATAAAATATTCTACTTTGGCCATTTGGCTTTTGGCTTTTGGCCATTTGGCTTTTGGCCTCAACGTTCCTTAATGAACCTGCCTGGGATCCTGTCTAAATCTGCAGTGTTGAATCTCACAAACACATCAAATAAAATCATAAAATGCAAATAAAACCAATATATGAAGAAATTTAATGTTTAGGCACAATATGACATGTATGAATGATTATACCCTTTTGATCATGGAGATCAAATCAACCTTACCCTTACTGGAAAAGTAGTGACATGAATGCTTTTATGCCTTACTGGAAAATTAGGATCATGGAGATCAAGCCAGCCTTATCCTTACTGGAGAAGTAGTGAGGTGTTGGTTTGTAACTGAGATGACTTTGTTTGTAGTGAGAGAGAGATTTGTAATAAGGATTTCAAGGTTTTAGGGTTCTTGAAAGAGTTTGATATTCCAACAGTGTTGTGGCAAGGTTTTTTCTCTCTTTTTCCTCCTCCTCTTTCCTCTCCTTTTTTTTGTGTGAAAAGAAGGTGATTATATAATGAAAATTAGGGTAAAGCAAATGGGCTTTGAATGTGCAATTGGGCCTCCAATATTCACTTGAATTCGTCACTTTCCAAGATAAATCGCAGGGACTTAAGTGCATTTTTTGAAGTTGAAATGTGAAAACAAAATGTAGCCGACATCGAGAACTAACTCATGTCCGAAAATCGACTCAATCGGATAAACGGTGAATTAGTTATGAATTTTTAAAGTTTCAGCTCAGACAAACTTATTTTGGGCTTCAGTGTCGACTCTGACACGTTCTTCAATAAAAAACTGGTATTGATCGGTGCATAATTTGGTCTCGACTTTTGAAGCAAAGTTGTAGATCTATGAGTCAGGGACCTTGTGTAAAAATATGAGCCCAATCCGATAAAAATTGACCGAGTTATGAATTTTCGAAGTTTCGGCCCAGATGAAATAATATTCAGCATTCAGGATTTTCAGCATGTCACGCACTCTGAGCAAAAACGAAGGCCTTTTGAATACCGTTTGAACTCAATACCTTCTGTGAAAATGTAGCCAACTCAATTTGTGAAATTTTGGCGCCGGAACCAGCTCGATACGATGAAAATCGACCAAGTTATGATTTTTTGAACATGACGCAAATAAACTTCTGTCACAAATTTTCTGCACGAAAATACTTGATAAATCCACATTTTTGAAGACCTTCTGATCGAAATTGGCTTCCAGCCGTGAGAGATGAAAACGTAGATAATGTCAAGACGGAATTTTGGCCACCGGAACGGGTTCAAAACGAGTCACGATCTTCAAGTTATGAATTTTTTAGCGCGTAAAAACTGCACTTTCAGCATACTTTTTCACTATATTTCTTCAAGAAAACTCACACATTCGGATACCTTCTTTAAAGAATTGACTCTTGAGCCGAACCTGAATTTGAGAATACGTTATCAGATATATCTTGGCGAAAGAATACCTGAATATGACGCGCCGGGTTGGACTTGTGAATTTTTCTTGAAATATTTTGAGAAATATGGGAGGGCAAATTTTGGGGTACAACAGTCAGTTCCCAATTGAGTGTAGAGAGCTTTACTCTGCTGGGGATAAACTTAAAGTGGGGTGTACCTTAGAGCTAGCTTATGACTATGTTTTCAATTGTTTTCCTTGTGTGCTTTAAATTGTGGGTTGCTTGGGAGTTCTATAGATCCTAAACCCGGATCTGGGGGATACCTTTCTTAGAAAGTAGCAACAAGGCTGTGAGGGAACTGTGCGGGGTATACCGACATGGTTGAAACAGTCTGCTACGTTGATGTGGCACTTTGGTGTGTACCGGTAACCCTTGAGTTCAGTCAAGGAGAGTACGGGGCCTCCGCGTGGTGTCATGAAGCATCAACAGACCTTAGGAACCTTAATTGAACTATCTTGGCCCCTTTAGGGTAGTGAGATAACTGACTTTGGTGCAGTCCGAGGTTGGTTGATACTCGATACTACGCTCAATTGAGGGTTGCTTTCCTGGAATATTTCGGTCGCCAGTTCAGTGGCTAAATCGAAACGATGAACAATGAAAGCAATCCCGTGATATTGGGAACCTTAGAACCCGGTTACTTTGATTAGGACAGGTTGAACCCACCAACTTCAAGAGGGTACTACCCAGACCCCATGCTGGCCTTAAACCTTAAGGGCTTGTCTTGTGTGCCTTGTGTGCCCTACATGTTTGTCTTTGTAAATATCTGTGGTGTGTTTAATCATAGCATCATGACATCATCCAGCATCATATGCATTGACTAACCATTTCAGGGGTTCGAATTTTCATCTTTGTTCTTGTTTTGTAGGACATGGAAACTGTTCGTAGAAAGACAATTCAGGTCAGTCTTGTAAGGATCCCTCCTCAGCTTAAGGAGCTTATATCCAGGATTCCCGAGAACTCTTCATTCAGTGAAAGGCATGGAAGCCTCATCAGCTTGGTCAACACCAACATTGAGGAAGATATGATAAAGGTCCTGTTCCAGTTCTTTGATCCTCTGCATCACTGCTTTACCTTCTTGGACTATCAGTTGGTACCTACATTGGAGGAGTTCTCCCGGATCCTGAAGATCCCTATCCTTGATCAGCTACCCTTCAACGGTACAGAAAAGGAACCTAAGCTTGAAGAGATTGCTAAAGCCTTGCACCTACAGTCATCTGACCTCAAGGGACATTGGGAAGTTAGAAGTGGTATCAAAGGGTTCTTAGCCAGGTTTCTGTTTGAAAAAGCCCTTGAATGTTGGAACTCCCTTGACTTGCAAGCTTTTGAAGAGGTTGTGGCCCTCCTTGTTTATGGTTTGGTGTTGTTCCCTAACCCAGATCAGCTTATTGATATCAGTGCTGTCCAGATCTTTATGTCCAGGAATCCCATACCTACATTGCTGGGGGACATCCTTCACTCATGTTACACTCGAACCATGAGAAAAAGAGGTGTCCTTATGTGTTGCACTCCTCTCCTGGGAAGGTGGTTTATTTCGCACCTTCCACAATCAGTTTTGAAGAATGAGCGGGGTTTGAGATGGTCACAACGGTTGATGACTCTTACACATGCAGATATACATTGGTGCCCTAGGTCCAGAGAAGATGTCACTATCATTGATCGTTGCGGGGAATACCCTAATGTTCCTTTACTTGGAATCAGAGGAGGTATTACTTATAGCCCATGCCTGGCTTGGAGACAGTTTGGTTATGCTCGGAGGGATGGTCCTCATGACATGTTAATTCCCGACATAGTTTTTGACTTCGACAATGATACTCAAGGACTTCGTCAGAGATTTATCAGAGCCTGGAGGATGCCAAGTAGGATAGACAGCAAGACACTGGGGCACAGGAACTCCATCCCATTGGAACCCTATCTCAAATGGGTACGCGCCCGCTCCCAGAAGTTAGTGATGCCTTATCCTCACATGATCCCGGTAATCAAAGAACCAGTCTTGGAAGGGGAAGTGTCCTACACTATTCAGCACCCTGATATGCCCACATCTTGGGAAGAGATGCAAAAGAGCTGGATCCAGCTTAAGGAGGAAAGGAGTTCTCTTGAGACTAGTCTGTATGCCAGTGAAAAGAAGGTCTTAGAGCTCACTCGCCTGTTGCATGAGGAGAGGAATCTCAACACCTACATAGCTCCGAAGAGGATGCGCAGTGTATTTTGGGATTGATTTGATTTTTTGTACTTTTGCCCATGAGGCTTTGATGTATTAAACAATGATTTCTTTAATGATAACGTGTGTTCCCTTTTGTCTACAACAAATTTGAACTTTCGAACCCTTGAATGCATTGCATACGCATTTCATACATCATGTGCATAGCAGGTTTTTTCCTCTTTTCAGGTTGCTTACAGTTCTTCGCTGTTTATTTCAGCATCATGAATCCCGAATCTGCATCAACCGAGACATCAATCAAGGCTCTTCAGGTGCAGAATGCACAATTCCAGGAATTAATCAAGGGTCTGGCTAAAGGCCAAGAAGAACTGAAGGCTATGCTCCTGAAGAAGGAGAAGAAGAAGAAGAGAAGAATTGTTCTGTTCAATTCGGGCCGAAGGTTTGGTAACACTCTACAGCATGAAGAGGCTGGTTCTTCTGTTGGCAAGAGTCCTTCTCAGGCAGAAGTAAAGGTTCCTAGTCCGGTCGTCTCCGATAATGAGACCGATTTTGATGAAGAGCAGTACCCTCCTGCAGACGACAGATATAAGCAACTGGAGGACAGGTTGAAGGCTATGGAGGTGCAACAGGCACCTGGGCTGGATTTCGGAGATCTGGGTTTGTCGACTGGTGTGATTATCCCGCATAAGTTCAAAGCACCATCCTTCTCCAAATATGACGGGGCGTCTTGTCCCAAGCTGCATTTAAGGTCCTATGTTCGGAAAATTCAGCCGTACTCTGCGGATAAGAATTTATGGATCCACTTCTTCCAGGAGAGTCTTTCAGGGACTCATCTCGAATGGTTCTATCAGCTGGATGGGACCAAGGTTCGTAACTGGGAGGAGTTGGCTACTGCTTTCTACAAGCAGTATCAATATAATGCCGACCTTGCCCCCACACGTACCCAACTCCAGGGTATGGCGTTAGGTGCAAGCGAAGGTTTTAAGGAGTACGCTCAGAAGTGGAGAGACCTGGCTGGTAGGGTGCAGCCACTATTGACTGATCGGGAGTTGGTTGACATGTTCTTGGGGACCCTGTCTGGTCCATTCTTCAACCACCTAATTGGGAATTCTGCTGCTGGGTTTACAGATCTTGTCTTGACTGGGGAGAGAATCGAAGCTGGTATCAAGTCGGGGAAGATTCAAGAAACCGCACCTGCTGATGCTCAGAAAAAGCCCCACAGTGGGAAGAAGGAGTCCAATGCTATACATGGTAAAAAGGGTCGTCATGATGTAGGGGCAATCCAGATTTCTGATCCCACGCCCGTTCAACCAAGAAAGAGCAATAGGCGTAGGATAAAGCATCAAGATAGGAAGTATACTGACATCAACATGTCTTTGTCTCAGGCATTACAGCAATTGCTGAGGGCAAAACTGATCACACTAAAGGATCCTCCTCAAAATCCTGACACTTCCTCTCCCAAGTACAACCCGGGTGTGAGATGTGCCTACCATTCTGACAGTCCTGGACATGACACCGACGACTGTTGGACCTTGAAGAATAAAATCCAGGATTTGATTGACGCCAAGGAAGTCGAGTTTGAACACTGATCCTACACCAAATCATCGAGAATGTCTTTTGTTCATTCAAATGTTCAAGTTGTATTTTTCTTTGATTGTTCAAACATTTATTCATGTTAAAACATTGTTATTCCATTAATGCATCGCTTATGTCTATTTTGAATCAATATATTCGCATTCACTATATGCAAATTGTTTTCATATTTTTTCTGATGTCAACTCTCTTTAATTCTAAGCCTCTTGAGGGAGGATGACGAAAACGATACCACGATCTACAGTATGCTTTTGAACAGACCCCGCTGATGAGGTACAGGCATTGTTTCAACCCCTAGACATTGGAGTTATAAGGAAGATAATCCCTCGTTAACCCCTCTGAGCCAAAGAAGTAGGAGTTTTTCTTTTCGAAAATTGAAACCCTTAATCATAACCCGGGGCAGGGTAGTCTTCTCAGTTGATCCAAGTGCACAATGAATGGCACCAAATGAGTCTTTCCAAAAACAAAAGACAGCAATGGTTCAGAACAATCATAAGGACAGGCAGTCATTATCAAAAACAAAATCATAAATGAAAAGCCCAAGAAGTCAAAACCTATAAAAGGGACTTATGAAACTGGGGCATCCCGCTGGCTGTAATTCCAAAAAGGGAACAGTTCAGGCAAAAAAGAAAGGGATAACAAAAATCAAAAAGAAAGAGGTCATACAAACCCTCAATAAAAAGGAATGACTTCCTATTCAAATGAACGTTCAATATCCGAATCATCACCGGAAAATCAGAGCAAAGACTCAAACAAGGTCTAACGCATGATCAACTGAGTTTAGGTTTGGAGAACATCACGAAGAGCGGGTGGGTACAAATAATTTGAGCCTTTATCCTTTGTTTCTTAAACCGTGAACCAGGCCACGTTATAACCCTTAAAAGTCCTAGCTGAAGCATGGGTTAGTTCGAAAGCATACTGTTACGAAAGGTATCCTGACTCCTTAAGGCTCGCAATAAAATAACGAGTTGACATCACGTTTTACAAACATTTACTTGTTTTATGAAAAAAAGAATGCATTTTCAAAATCTTCAAGACAGACATAGGCTCTGCATTTTTGATATAACCTTGTTTGCATATGACTATTTGTTTGAACAGCAGGGAAATTCGCACGATGAATACCTAGTGAACAAAAGCATTTCCAATCAAGGGGCATGGCCTAATCATTGTCCATCATCTGGGGCAGTCCAATCAAGATTCGGAGAATCTCTCAAAGGCCAAACAACCTGGGGCAAATCTCTGCCTGAGTCATTTGGGGCACTCCAACAACGAATCTTGCTTGATCAAGCACCTTCTGGTGACATGACAAAACACTTCTAATAGGGGCAACTCCCTACATGCTGAAAGCACGGACATAGTCGGAAAAAAATTACGCACAATCAAAGACCCGCTAGGTTGACACACCTAGGCAAAAATAAGGGCTTCCCGGCGAACCAAAAGGGTTCGGGCAAAATGAGGGATGAAATGAAAAAAATCTGTACACCCGGCAAGTCGAAAACCTGAAAAGGAGGCTTGGGCAAAAATGGGTATCCCGGTGGACTGAAAACCCGAAAGGGCGGTCCAGGAAAAAGTTAGGGATCAAAGCGTACGACTATGTCCTGTCATCTTGTCACCTGCCTACCAGAAGAAGGTTTGACCCTCAACAATTATCAGCATCCCACATGTGCCTCCCCCATAGAAACAGGGGCAATAACGGGTGGTTTAAGCAATCTGATTGTTCTATCCTCCAAGATACCAAGGTAGGTTCAGCTAAAGAGCATGACCGGTATACCTGAATTCCCCAGAGAGTGAGCCAACAAAAGTGCACTCTTCTCCCAGCAGAATCATCAAATCTTAAAGAAGTTGGGTATCCTCCCGTAGATCTCAAACATTCCCCAACAGCATTGCTCTCATCCACGTGCGCGCTGGGATCCAGTCAATGGCATAGATTGAAAGCACACCATGGACGTAGGTCAACATGGCTGTAGGCTGTTCAAAAAGTCAAACAGACTCAAAGGCAAATGGGCCAGCATTCTAAGATCCACACCTCCATGTTGGGACAGAAAACCCCCCTGGTTTGCTTCTCTATACATTTTTTTATTTTATTTTTAATAATGATTTTATTTTCTTTATTTGTTAAATTAATTAATTGCTTTTTTTACAAAAATACAAAAAATGCCTAAAAAATCAGAAAAGACCCAAAATATAATAAATTATTTTATTCTAATATTTTCATAAATAAATTAACATGTAATTATTAGTTTTAATTAGGTTACAATTTTAATTTCTTTTAATAACAAAAAATACAAAAATATAGAATTTAGGTTTAACTGTTAATTTTATTCCTTTTAATTTCCTTTTTTTTTACAATAATAATATTTATTTTATTTGTTTTCATAAATTAAAAAATGCATGTAAATTAACTTAGGTTTAAATAGGTTAAAAATTCAATATTTTTCTTAATAACTTAAAAATAAATAGATTTAGGGTTTGACATTTTATGTTAATTATAATTAATTCTCTTTTTTCCATTAAATCTTAAAAAAACATAAAAATACTAAAAACATTTTCTTTTAATCTTTAATACTAATTCCACATTAATTCTAATTAATTAATTTATTAACTTTAATTTTTTGCAAAAAGAGTCCAACGCCCTCGTTTCTTTAATTTCGCATATTTTATTTTATGTCGTTTAATTAATTTTGTATCTCTCCCAAAGCGTTGTAACAATTTAATTTTTCGCACTTTTATTTGCGTTATTTATCTTCCGTCAAATCGGGTCCGGTTTAATTTTGGCGATGTGGACCCGCGCCTTTTGTAATAGCTTAGAATTTACTTTTCTCGCAACCTTTTAACTGTTAACCAAGCATGAAAGAATGAATGGCCCTAATTAAAATCAAGCGTAGATCACTTTAACATGACAAGACAAATAACTGAAACATGACACACAATTCGCACACACCACCCCTAGGGTACGCCTCACTGTTGCCTTTCGAAAGGTGATCGTCGAGTAGAGGACGTCTTAGTAAGTCCTCATGATCCAGGAACCTGGCATGAGGGTAGCTTCTAAGGTGTCTTCCCATTGCTCTGGTGATCACCATGCCCCTAAAATCGAATTGACCCGAACACCTCCAACGGTGGTGCTACCTACCTCTCAATGGTGGGATGACACTACTTTAAAGGACATTTACACAGACGAATTCCTTAGGGTAGGTAGGTTCTCAAGGATACTTGCTCTAATTTCAAACAAATCAAAACATCTTTTCACCAACACATTTTCAAAAGCTTTCAAAGCAAACTTTTCAAACACTCTGACGTACGAGTCGAACTGAAATTTTTCAAAGAAACTTTTTTTAAACCCACATTGAAAAGCAAGCAAACCATTTTGAAAACACATTGAGCAAGTATCTAAGAGCCCATGGATAACCATGGATAGAAAGGGTGCTAACACCTTCCCTTTCTATAACCTACCTCCCGAACCGAGAGCAATCTCTTTAAGGAATTTTTCTGTGCTTTTGTCCTTTCCATTTGGAGAAAATAAAAGACGGTGGCGACTCTTGCTTCCGCGACATTTCGCGAACCAGCGTTAAACAGTCAGTTCCAGATCCACCGATCACAGAACTGGCGACTCTACTGGGGACTTAACTTAAAGTGAGGTGTACCTTAGGGTTAGTTCATAACTGTGTTTTCAATTGCTTTCCTTGTTTGCTTTAAATTGTGGGACTGTCTTGGGAGTTCTATAGATCCTAACCCGGATCTGGGGGATACCTTCTTAGAAAGTAGCAACAAGGCTGTGAGGGAACTGTGCGGGGTATACCGACATGGTTGAAACAGTCTGCTACGTTGATGTGGCACTTTGGTGTGTACCGGTAACCCTTGAGTTCAGTCAAGGAGAGTACGGGGCCTCCGCGTGGTGTCGTGAAGCATCAACAGACCTTAGGAACCTTAATTGAACTATCTTGGCCTCTTTAGGGTAGTGAGATAACTGACTTTGGTGCAGTCCGAGGTTGGTTGATACTCGATACTACACTCAATTGAGGGTTGCTTTCCTGGAATATTTCGGTCGCCAGTTCAGTGGCTAAATCGAAACGATGAACAATGAAAGCAATCCAGTGATATTGGGACCCTTAGAACCCGGTTACTTCTAATAGGACAGGTTGAGCCCACCAACTTCAAGAGGGTAATACCCAGACCCCATGCTGGCCTAAACTCTAAGGGTTTCTCTTGTGTGACTTGTGTGCCTTCGTACTTGACTATTTGCATGCTTGTTATCTAACACTGGAATTACTTGCAGGGTTTGCTTATAGTCCTGGAATGGGGACTCATGGCAGGGTTTGCTAAGTTTTTGCAGGTTTTGTCCATCGTCCTTACTTAGGACTCATAGCAGGTTTACTGAGTTTGCTTGCAAGTGTTGTTTATAGTCCTTAACTAGGACTCATAACAGGGTCTACTGAATTTCCTACAGATTTTTGTTTTAGTCCTTAACCAGGACTCATAACAAGGTGTACCAAGTTTCTTGCAGGGTTTGTTTTAGTCCTTAATTGGGACTCATAACAAAGTATACTGAATTTCTTGCAGGGTTTGTCTATAGTCCTTAATTGGGACTCATAACAAAGTATACTGAATTTCTTGCAGGGTTTATCTATAGTCCTTAATTGGCACTCATAACAAAGTATACTGAATTTCTTGCAGGGTTTATCTATAGTCCTTAATTGGGACTCATAACAGGGTTACCTACATTACCCCATGCATAGCATAGCATCATACCATTGCATACATCCTAACCCATTTCAAGGATCTCAAGGGCTTGTGATGCAGGTCATGGTGAACCAAACGTCTAGCAAGGGGCAAAGAGGATTTATTTTCCTCTAGCCAAGATTGTCAGGGGCTATGACCCACTTGATATGGTGAGCTTTGACTCTTGAAGAAGGTTCCCCTAACCAAGGTTGTTTGGAAATCAAAACCAGACATGATGACTAAAGTCAGGGGCTATGACCCACTGGATATGGTGAGCCTTTGACCCTTTGAAGAAGGACTCTCAACAACAGGAAGTTCCTTCAATCAAGCTACCGGACCCAAATTCTAACAAATTTTTTTGTTTATCCCGAGAGGTCCTTGAAAACATTGCACGCATATCATACATATCATTGCATTGCAGGTATCTTTGTTGCAGGTCACTTACTTTTCGCGCTGTTTATTTCAGCAATGACTTCCCAACGAGATAATCAGGACCTTCTTGCTCAAGAGACTCGGTTCAGGGAAATCCTCCTGAATCTATCCGAGGGGCAGGAGGAGCTAAGGACACTTCTCATGGAGACCTTTGTCAGGAACAGCGCTGAGGACGAACGGCTGAAACATCTGCAAGCTGAAGTGGATGCAATGAGAGCCCAGATGCTGGGGCAGGTGACTATCATCCAAGACTTAGCTCAAAGACAAGATGAGCTCAGGGTTCTCGTCAACCAACTGCTTCGGGGTAACCAACTGGGGCAAACATCTAAGGTTGAAGGGCCAGTCATCATTCAACCACCTTTGAGGCAAGAGGATAAGAGAACTCCTCAAATGACTTCAAGGTCACAAGTTCAGCACCAACCTCACCAGCTTCAGCCAGACAAGCCCAGGAGGCAATTCACCCAGCTCAACATGTCGCTGTTTCAAGCTTTACAACGCCTGTTGAGGTTGAATCTGATCACATTAAGGGCTCATCCCCGGAACCCCAACACAACATCTCATATCTATGATCCCAATAAAAGGTGTGCCTACCACTCTGCCAGTCCAGGACATGATACCAATGAATGTTGGGCTCCGAAGAACAAAATCCAGGACTTGATCGATGAAGGGGCATTGGAGTTCACGCAAGATGGTCAGGCTGAATTTTTCTACCATCCCTCCAAGGCTCACCATTTGAAGTGACAAGCCTTGAGATGAAAAGACTTTTGTTCATTCGAATGTTCAAGTTGTAATTCTTTTTGACTGTTCAAACATTTACTCATGTTAAACATTGTTATTTCATTAATGCATCGCATATGTCTGTTCTGAAACAATATATTCGTATTCACTAAATGCAAATTATTTTCATATTTTTTCTGATGGTCAACTCTCAATAATTCTAAGCCTCTTGAGGGAGGATGACGAAAACGATACCACAATCTTTACAGTATGCTTTTGAACAGACCCCGCTGATGAGGTACAGGCATTATTTCAAATCCCTAAACACTGGAGTTATAAGGATGATAATCTCTCGTCAACCCCTCTGAGCCAAAGAAGTAGGAGTTTTTCTTTTCGAAAATTAAAACCCTTTATCATAACCTGGGGCAGGGTAGTTCTCTCAGTTGATCCAAGTGCACAACAAATGGCACCAAGGAGGTCCTTACAAAACAAAGAAAAACAGTGATGGTTCCGAATAACCAATGAAGAAAGGCAGTCATTATCTCAAAAATAAAAAACCCGTTAAGTCAAAACCCATGAAGGAGACTTACAAAACTGGGGCATCCCGCTGACTGTGATTCCAAAAAAAGGAACAGTTTAGGCAAAAAAAGAAAGGGATAACAAAAATCAAAAAGAAAGAGGTCATATAAACCCTCAACAAAAAGGAAATGACTGCCTATTCCAAATAAGTTATCAATATCCGAATCATCCCCAGTATATCAAAGCAAAGACTCAAACAAGGTCTAACGTATGATCAACTGAGTTTAGGTTTGGAGAACCTCACGAAGAGCGGGTGGGTATAAATAATTTGAGCCTTTATCCTTTGTTTCTTAAACCGTGAACTAGGCCACGTTATAACCCTTAAAAGTCCTAGCTGAAGCGTGGGTTAGTTCGAAAGCATACTGTCACGAAAGGTATCCTGACTCCTTAAGGCTTGCGATAAAATACGGAGTTGACATCACGTTTTACAAACATTCACTTGTTTTATGAAAAAGCATGCATTTCCAAAAACTTCGAGACAGACATAAGCTTTGCATTTTTAACATAACTTTGTTTGCATATGACTATTTGTTTGAACAGCAGGGAAATTCGCACGATGAACACCTTGTGAACAAAAGCGCTTCCAATCAAGGGGCAGGACATGACTATTGTCCATTATCTGGGGCAATCCAATCAAGATTCGGAGAATCTCTCAAAAGGCCAAATAGCCTGGGGCAAATCTCCGCCTGAGTCACTTGGAGCATTCCAGCAACAAAACTTGCACGATCAAAAATCTTCTGGTGGCATGACAACACACTTCTAACAGGGGCAACTCCCTACCTTCTGAAAGCACGGACATAGTCGAAAAAATACTGCGCAAAATCAAAGACCCGCTAGGTTGACATACCTAGGCAAAAATAAGGGCTTCCCGGCGAACCAAAAGGGTTCGGGCAAAATGAAGGGACGAAATGAAAAAATCTGTACACCCGGCAAGTCGAAAACCTGAAAAGGCGGCTTGGGCAAAAATGGGTATCCCGGTGGACTGAAAACCCGAAGGGGCGGTCCAGGCAAAAGTTAGGGATCAAAGCGTACGACTATGTCCTGTCATCTTATCATCTGCCTGCCAGAAGAAGGTTTGTCCATCAACAACTATCAGCACTTCACAGGTCTTCCTCTCCCACCTCAGAAACAGGGGTAATGATGAGCCGTCCAAGCGATCTAATTGCTCTGTCCACAAGATATAAGGGATGTTCAGCTGAAAAACATAACCAGATGTCTTAATTCCCCAGAGAGTAAGTCAGCAGTCAGTACATTCTTCTCCAGACAGAGTTATCAAATCTTAAGGAAGTTGAGTATCCTCCAGTAGATCTCAACATTCCCCAGCAGCAATCCATATATTCGTAACAAGCATCCCCGACAGTCTTGGTCTAAAGATTGTTCCCCGGCGGCATATCAAACATCCAAAGGAATCATTCCCCAACATATCAAAACTTCCCAAGAGAGTCCAATTCAGTTCCCCAGGAAAGTTGGGATTCATATCCCCAAGCAATAAGCTTATCCCCAGTAAATTCTGGAAGCTTATCCCCTCGCAGAGCACGAACGCGTCGTCCGGCTTGATTTAAAGAGTTATTTCCTTAACAGGATATAACTGGGTTATCCTCAGCCAAAAGCCACGGAAAGAGCGTCCTCAACGAAGTATTCTTACCCCAGCGAAGTCCATCAACACTTCCTATACAACAAGGGTGTCCCCAGCAATGCTTATCAACGACTCAGCAAAGCATCTCTATCCCCACAGAGTATTGCTTCCCAGCATGGTCGCTAGAGTATCTTTTCTCCCCGCAGAATCTCCCATTTGCCAAGTTTATTCCGCAACGGAGTCATCTTCTCCTACCGGTATTCTTGCAGTTATCATCCCCAGCAGAAGCAAAATCTATTCTGCAACATCGGCCCAGGATATGACTTCCCGGCACCCGTCAAGGATTTACTTTCCTAGACGAAAACATACATTCATAAAACATCATATACATCAGTATAGCATGCATAGACGCATTATATCATACAAATCTCGTTTATGTTGAGAACATCATTGCTTGATCCATATCATGCATTGCATATGACTGACCTTTACCTTTCAGGAAAGATGCAGTTGAAATTCTCAATCATATTTCAAGACCTAGACCGGTTCAGTTAATCAACTCAAAAGATTTCTTATCCAGTCCAAGGCCTTCTCTAGTCCAACTAAAATCGACTCCCAACAGATTTTTCTGATGAAGACTCAGTAGAAGTTATCCCAGATGGTCCCCTCTCCAACGGTGAGTGAGGTGGTAATTCCTTTTCAGATGTTTCCCTCTCCGACGGTGAGTGTGAGGTGATAGTCTCTTATGGTCCCCTCTCCGGCAAGTGCGTGAGGTGGTAATTCCTTCTTCAGATGTTTTCCTCTCCGACGATGAGTGTGAGGTGATAGTCTCCTATGGTCCCCTCTCCGGCAAGTGCGTGAGGTGGTAATTCCTTCTTCAGATGTTTCCCTCTCCGACGATGAGTGTGAGGTGATAGTCTTCTATGATTCCCTCTCCGACGGTGTGTGAGGTGGTAAGTCCTTTTCAGATGTTTCCCTCTCCGACGATGAGTGTGAGGTGATAGTCTCCCATGGTTCCCTCTCCGACGGTGTGTGAGGTGGTAAGTCCTTTTCAGATGTTTCCCTCTCCGACGATGAGTGTGAGGTGATAGTCTCTTATGGTTCCCTCTCCAACGGCGTGTGAGGTGACAATTCCTTTTCCTATGATTCCCTCTCCAACGGCGAGTGAGGTGATTCCCTTTCAGATTACAATGGTCTATGGTTCCCGTTCCGATATCGCAAAGATGGTAATTCCCGCCAAGATTTTTCTCAACGAGCGTTGTTGAAGTTAAAATCACCCAAGGTTCTCTTACCATTCATGCTAAAGAAATAACCATCCCTGGTTCATTCATCGATGTTTGAAGCTCCAGACTCAGCTCCTGTAACCAGTCAGGACACATCTATACCAAGCATCTAAAATCAGCTCCTGCAACGTGTCAGGTACTCATTTGTTTCTTTTGCAGGTATGCAGGTTCTCGCTAAGGAATCTCCTACGCAATCAACATTCAGATGGCATCTATAAGCCCATCACCCTATCCAGCAATCTCCAAATGGCATCTATAAGCCCATTCCCCCATCATCACTGCTACTATGTGAGCGCAAATTTCTGGGCACTCTAGTGTCCAATCATCTTCTACCCTCGGACTACGAAAGGCACGTCAGCCAATCTGCATCCTCAGGTCTAAGAAGATTGAACAGGGGCAACTGTTGCACCCCAAAATTTTCCCTCCCATATTCTTCAAGAAATTACCAAGCCAAGTCACAAAATTCCCCAAGGGTTATGCAGTTCAACTGTCTCCTATACAGTCAAAACTAGGGTTTGTGTTCTGATCAAGAAAATGGAGTTTTCAGAGGTCCAATCAAGTCTCACATGCTCACAAATATGGTCAAGTATCCTCATATCAAGTTTCAAGGCATTCAGCTCAAAATTGCACAGTCAAAACCCTAAATTGCACTACAGTCAACTGTAGGGGCAAAATGGTCATTTGACAGTCAAAAGTTCAAATTTTTGGTCAACATATCATTTTGAAGCCACAAACATCATTTGATCAATGCTTGATCATGATTCCCAAAATTTGGCTCAGAAATCATCAAAGATGCAAAAGTTACTATATTTGGACAGCTGAAAAAGTCAACTGAAATTGACCAGGGCATAACTTTCACATGGTTTATCATAAAAATTCCATCCAAAGCTCATTTTGAAGAGAAAGACATTTCCTACAACTCATCTTCATATTTCAAGTCCAAGAAATGCTCTCACAAAAAGTTATCAATTTCAACATTATAGGTCATTTTCAAAAGTCAACAAAAAGGGACTTTAAGTCAAAGGCCATAACTTGAGATTGGTAAATCAAAATGACATGGGACCAAATACATTGGTTAGAGGACTCAAAGACCTTTCCAAAATGTCCAAGAACATGTGAAAAGCGTAAAAATTGAGCAAGTTATGCCTTGTGGAAGTTGGGAAATTTTTGGGAATTTTGAAAAGTCAACTTTACTTCAAATGACCTAAAATTGCTAATGGGCCCATTTTTCTTCCATGATTCATCATTCCAAGCATATGCACGACCACTTGGCCCAAAAGGAAGTATTTTCTCATTTTTTATTTATTTATTTGAATTTCTATTAATATTAATTCATTTAAATTATATAAATATGTGGAAAATGTAAAACTTGACCTAAAAAATCTTTTTGTACACATTCTAGACTCAATATTTCGTGCACATGCTAATTAGGCAAGTTTTGGTTTGATTTGAGCTAATTGACACCAAATACACATGAAAAAAGATTCAAAAAAGATCTTATAAAATCAAATATTGAAACCATTGAATTCAAAAGATTTTGTGCAATTTTCTTAACCTAATATGCTCATTACATAACCAGGATCACAACCCTAATGCTAACACACAAAAAAGATGCGCAGAAAGAGACATATCAAACTTGGAATTTTCATCAAAAAGTTCAAAACTGAAAAGCACTCTAGAGGACGATTCAAGCCTTAATCTTGATTCCAATAGCTTCATTGTGGTTCTCTGAACGTGTGCCAATCAAAAACAACAACCAAAGCTCCAAGAATTGGTATCTATGACTCGAACTGCAAAGAGAAAAATTCAGAATCGTACATCATAATTTATGCATCCTTTGCCATTTTTATTTATTGATTCATGTTTGTTGTGAGTTTTTGAAGCTAACTAACACCTTTAATTGCGTTTTTCTGTGATATACGAGATTATACCATGATTGAATGTTAGGGTTTCCTGAGCTTCAAATTAGGGATTCTTAATAGAGGAAAAATTGGACATCCCCAGTACCACCATTGCAATCAACGCATCTGGACGAAGAGATTGATATAGTCGCGCCCAATTTATGAGTTACATAGCTCTAATCGCTATTTTCTGAAAAGACCTTTTCTGCAACGGTGTAAAAACCGTTGCTTATATTGTTTGTTTTACAGGGGACGTGAAGAAGACGACATCGTGTCAATCTGCGATTCGTTGGTTTAAATTGCGCGCGTTTCTCTCCACTACGCGTTGGTTTTGCTTTTTGTTATTTATTTACTATAATATGTTAATTGAAACTTAATGGCTCAGCTGGCAGGTGTATGTGCTTGTAACCCTCATGACCTGGGTTCAAGTCCCAGGTCTACGTTATCCCAATATTATTTTTCATCAAATGTTCATATGCAGCTTCAAGGGTTAAGGCGCATCATACACATTCCTGATCAACCATCCACGTGCGCGCTGGGATCCAGTCAATGGCATAGATTGAAAGCACACCATGGACGTAGGTCAACATGGCTGTAGGCTGTTCAAAAAGTCAAACGGACTCAAAGGCAAATGGGCCAGCATTCTAAGATCCACACCTCCATGTTGGGACAGAAAACCCCCCTGGTTTGCTTCTCTATACATTTTTTTATTTTATTTTTAATAATGATTTTATTTTCTTTATTTGTTAAATTAATTAATTGCTTTTTTTACAAAAATACAAAAAATGCCTAAAAAATCAGAAAAGACCCAAAATATAATAAATTATTTTATTCTAATATTTTCATAAATAAATTAACATGTAATTATTAGTTTTAATTAGGTTACAATTTTAATTTCTTTTAATAACAAAAAATACAAAAATATAGAATTTAGGTTTAACTGTTAATTTTATTCCTTTTAATTTCCTTTTTTTTACAATAATAATATTTATTTTATTTGTTTTCATAAATTAAAAAATGCATGTAAATTAACTTAGGTTTAAATAGGTTAAAAATTCAATATTTTTCTTAATAACTTAAAAATAAATAGATTTAGGGTTTGACATTTTATGTTAATTATAATTAATTCTCTTTTTTCCATTAAATCTTAAAAAAACATAAAAATACTAAAAACATTTTCTTTTAATCTTTAATACTAATTCCACATTAATTCTAATTAATTAATTTATTAACTTTAATTTTTTGCAAAAAGAGTCCAACGCCCTCGTTTCTTTAATTTCGCATATTTTATTTTATGTCGTTTAATTAATTTTGTATCTCTCCCAAAGCGTTGTAACAATTTAATTTTTCGCACTATTATTTGCGTTATTTATCTTCCGTCAAATCGGGTCCGGTTTAATTTTGGCGATGTGGACCCGCGCCTTTTGTAATAGCTTAGAATTTACTTTTCTCGCAACCTTTTAACTGTTAACCAAGCATGAAAGAATGAATGGCCCTAATTAAAATCAAGCGTAGATCACTTTAACATGACAAGACAAATAACTGAAACATGACACACAATTCGCACACACCACCCCTAGGGTACGCCTCACTGTTGCCTTTCGAAAGGTGATCGTCGAGTAGAGGACGTCTTAGTAAGTCCTCATGATCCGGGAACCTGGCATGAGGGTAGCTTCTAAGGTGTCTTCCCATTGCTCTGGTGATCACCATGCCCCTAAAATCGAATTGACCCGAACACCTCCAACGGTGGTGCTACCTACCTCTCAATGGTGGGATGGCACTACTTTAAAGGACATTTACACAGACGAATTCCTTAGGGTAGGTAGGTTCTAAGGGATACTTGCTCTAATTTCAAACAAATCAAAACATCTTTTCACCAACACATTTTCAAAAGCTTTCAAAGCAAACTTTTCAAACACTCTGACGTACGAGTCGAACTGAAATTTTTCAAAGAAACTTTTTTTAAACCCACATTGAAAAGCAAGCAAACCATTTTGAAAACACATTGAGCAAGTATCTAAGAGCCCATGGATAACCATGGATAGAAAGGGTGTTAACACCTTCCCTTTCTATAACCTACCTCCCGAACCGAGAGCAATCTCTTTAAGGAATTTTTCTGTGCTTTTGTCCTTTCCATTTGGAGAAAATAAAAGACGGTGGCGACTCTTGCTTCCGCGACATTTCGCGAACCAGCGTTAAACAGTCAGTTTGTTTTGAAGAGAGCAAGTATCCTTGAGAACCTACCTACCCTAAGGAATTGTGATCGGTGGATCTGGAACTGACTGTTTAACGCTGGTTCGCGAAATGTCGCGGAAGCAAGAGTCGCCACCGTCTTTTATTTTCTCCAAATGGAAAGGACAAAAGCACAGAAAAATTCCTTATAGAGATTGCTCTCGGTTCGGGAGGTAGATTATAGAAAGGGAAGGTGTTAGCACCCTTTCTATCCATGGTTATCCATGGGCTCTTAGATACTTGCTCAATGTGTTTTCAAAATTGTTTGCTTGCTTTTCAATGTGGGTTTTAAAAAAGTTTCTTTGAAAAATTTCAGTTCGACTCGTACGTCAGAGTGTTTGAAAAATTTGCTTTGAAAGCTTTTGAAAATGTGTTGGTGTGAAAAGATTTCAGTTTGTTTTGAAGAGAGCAAGTATCCTTGAGAACCTACCTACCCTAAGGAATTCGTCCGTGTAAATGTCCTTAAAGTAGTGCCATCCCACCATTGAGAGGTAGGTAGCACCACCGTTGGAGGTGTTCGGGTCAATTCGAGTTTTAGGGACATGGTGATCACCGGAGCAATGGGAAGACACCTTAGAAGCTATCCTCATGCCAGGTTCCCGGATCATGAGGACTTACTAAGACGTCCTCTACTCGACGATCACCTTTCGAAGGGCAACAGTGAGGCGTACCCTAGGGGTGGTGTGTGCGGTTCGTGTGTCGTTTTCATTTGCATTTGTCTTTTGTCAAGTTCATTGTGATCTACGCTTGATTTTATTATGTCCATTCATTCTTGCATGCTTATTTAACAGTTAATATTTGCGGGAAAATAAATCTACAACTATTACAAATGGCGCGGGTCCACATCGCCAAAATTAAACCGGACCCGATTTGACGGAAAATAAATAAAGCAATAAAATAAAAGTGCGAGAAATTGAATCGTTACAACGCTTTGGGAGAATTACATAATTATAATAAGCGACATAAAATAAAATGGGCGAAATTAACAATTAAAAATATGGGCGTTGGACCCTTTTGCAAAAAATTTAAAGTTAATGAAGGGTTGAAATTAAAATTGAAAAGAAAATGTTTTTTAGTATTTTATGTTTTTTAAGATTTAAAAGAAGAAGAATTTATTAGAATGAAATTTGAAATGTAAACCCTAATTCTAGTGTTTTTTAGATTTATTATGAAAATATTAAAATTTTAACTAATTTAAACCTAAGTTAATTTATATGCATTTTTTAATTTATGAAAATAAATAAACTAAACATTATTATTGTAAAAAAAAAGGGAAAATTAAAAAAGGAATAAAAAGAATTCATTAAACCTAATTCTACATATTTTTTGGATTTTTTATTAAAAAAAAGAATTAATGTTGTAACCTAATTAAACTAAATAATTACATATTAATTTATTTATGAGAATATTAAAATAAAATAATCTATTATATTTTTATCTTTTTCTGATTTTTCTGTATTTTTTATGTATTGTAAAAATAATGAATTAAATTAAAACAATAAAACAAATAAAAATAATAATTAAAAAAGATATGAGAAAAATAAAAACAAACTAGCAAACCAGGGTGGGGGTGTAGTCCCCAATATGGAGGTGTAACTTGGAATAGTCTGGCCCAATTAAGCATGAGATTCGCTGACTTTTCCAGGCACTATGTGGCATGTTGACTGGGACGTAGGGTGCTCTTTGATTCTTGGCCATTGATCTGATTTCACTAAGCACGTGGACGTCTGGATGATGATGGAACATGGTGTGCCTTAGCGCTAGCGCTGCATGGGAATTCACATTGAAAAAGAATATTGGAAATTATACAGACCTGGGACTCGAACCCAGGTCTTTAACGTTGCCAGCATAACCACCTTGCCACTGAACCATCGCTCGTACATTTAACATATAATAACATATAAATATAATAAATAAAACATGATGTTAGTGGGTTAAAAACGCGCGAGATTCAAATTGGCGTATCGTACACTGCCACGACATCATCGTCTCCCTTTTCCCTGAAACAAAACTCATTAAGCAACGGTTTTCATGGCGTTGCGTTAGGCAGGTTTGCAGAAAATAGCGACTAGCGCTATAGGATCAATAAATTAGGCGCGAGTAGGGATTCTTCTTCGTCTCAACCTGCTTAATCTAATGGCAATAATCTTGAGGCGTAATTTTTCCTTGAGCGAAAAGCCCCAATCTCAAGCTCTGCAAACCCTAACATTTAAACATGGCAGATTCGTATATACGGCACAAAAATGCAATTGAATGTGTTGGTTAGCATCAAAACATCATCATGAGCATGAATTAATGACTAAATTTCAGAAATAACGCATGGAATATGATATACAAATATGAATTTTCTTTGATGCAGTTCGTGTGCAATATACCAATTCGTGGAGTTCTGAAGGATGCTTGTGGTTGGAATCTGATCAGGGACCTTCAAGGAAGCTGATGGAATAGTTTTTAGGGCTTGGATGTACCTAAAAAGTTGATTTCAGTTTTGAACTTTCTTGACAATTTTCCAAGTTTGCAATGGTATTTTCAACGCAGCTTAGAGTGTGTTAGCATTAGGGTTGTGATTCTGATTATGTATTGAAGCTATTAGGTCAAGAAAATTGCATAAAATCCATTGCCATAATGATTTTTGATAATTGATTTTCTAAGGATTTTTTGAATCTTTTTCATGTGTATTTTTGTTCAATCATGCTCAAATCAACCAAATCTTGCCATATTGGGATGTGCACGAGATCTTGAGTCTAGAATGTGTACAAAAAGATTTTTTAGGTCAAGTTTGATATTTTCCATGTATTTAAGTAATTTAAATGAATTAATATAAATAATAATTCAAATAAATAAATAAAAAATGAGAAAATACTTCCCTTTGGGCCAAGTGGTCGTGCATAGGCTTGGAATGATGAATCATGGAAGAAAAATGGGCCCATTAGCAAATTTAGGTCATTTGAACCATTGTTGACTTTTCAAAATATCCAAAAATTTCCCAACTTCCACAAGGCATAACTTGCTCAATTTGTAAGCTTTTCACATGTTCTTGGACATTTTGGAAAGGTCTTTGAGTCCTCTAACCAATGCCTTTGGTCCCATCTCATTTTGATTTTCCAATCTCAAGTTATGGCCTTTGACTTAAAGTCCCTTTTTGTTGACTTTTGAAAATGACCTATAATGTTGAAATTGATAACTTTTTGTGAGAGCATTTCTTGGACTTGAAGTATGAAGATGAGTTGTAGGAAATGTCTTTCTCTTCAAAATGAGATTTGGATGGGATTTTTCTGATAATCCATGTGAAAGTTATGCCCTAGTCAATTTCAGTTGACTTTTTTCAGCTGTCCAAATATAGTAACTTTTGCATCTTGATGATTTCTGAGCCAAATTTTGAGAATCATGATCAAGCATTAATCAAATGATGTTTGTGGCTTCAAAATGATATGTTGACCAAAAATTTGAACTTTTGACTGCCAAATGACCATTTTGCCCCTACAGTTGACTGTAGTGCAATTTAGGGTTTTGACTGTGCAATTTTGAGCTGAATGCCTTGAAACTTGATGTGAGGATGCTTGACCACATTTGTAGGCATATGAGACTTGATTGGATCCTTGAAAACTTTGTTTTCCTGATCAGAACACAAACCCTAGTTTTGACTATATAGGAGCATGTGGAGCTGTGCAACCCTTGGGGAATTTTGTGACTTGGCTTGGCAATTTCTTGAAGAATATGGGAGGGCAAATTTTGGGGTACAACAGTTGCCCCTGTTCAATCTTCTTAGACCTGAGGATGCAGATTGGCGGACACGCCTTTCGTAATCCGAGGGTAGAAGATGATTGAACACTAGAGTGCCCAGAAATTTGCGCTCACATGGTAGCAGTGTGATGGGGGAATGGGCTTATAGATGCCATTTAGAGATTACTGGATAGGATGATGGGCTTATAGATGCCATCTGGATGTTGATTGCGTAAGAGATTCCTTGGCGAGAACCTGCATACCTGCAAAAAGAAAAATGAGTACCTGACACGTTGCAGGAGCTGATTTTAGATGCTTGGCATGGATATGTCCTGATTGGTTACAGGAGCTGAGTCTGGAGCTTCAAACAGCGATGAATGAACCAGGGATGGTTATTGCCTTAGCATGAATGGTAAGAGAACCTTGGGCGACTTTAACTTCAACAACGCTCGTTGAGAAAAATCTTGGCGGGAATTACCATCTTTGCAGTATCGGAACGAGAACCATAGGCTATTATAATCTGAAAGGGAATCACCTCACTCGCCGTCGGAGAGGGAATCATAGGAAAAGGAATTGTCACCTCACACACCGTCGGAGAGAGAAACATAAGAGACTATTACCTCACACTCATCGTCGGAGAGGGAATCATCTGAAAAGGACTTACTACCTCACACACCGTCGGAGAGGGAACCATGGGAGACTATCACCTCACACTCATCGTCGGAGAGGGAAACATCTGAAGAAGGAATTACCACCTCACGCACTTGCCGGAGAGGGGACCATAGGAGACTATCACCTCACACTCATCGTCGGAGAGGGAAACATCTTGAAAAAGGAATTACCACCTCACGCACTTGCCGGAGAGGGGACCATAGGAGACTATCACCTCACACTCATCGTCGGAGAGGGAAACATCTGAAGAAGGAATTACCACCTCACGCACTTGTCGGAGAGGGGACCATAACTTCTGCTGAGTCTTTATCAGAAAAATCTGTTGGGAGTCGATTTAGCTGGACTAGAGAAGGCTTTGAAATATGTTTGAGCCTTTTAACTGCGTCTTTCCTGAAAGGTAAAGGTCAGTCATATGCAATGCATGATATGGATCAAGCAATGATGTTCTCAACATAAATGAGATTTGTATGATATGATGCGTTTATGCATGCTATAATGATGTATGTGATGTTTTATGAATGTATTTTTCGTCTAGGAAAGTAAATCCTTGACGGATGCCGGGAAGTCATATCCTGGGCTGATGTTGGAGAATAAGCTTTTACTTCCGCTGGGGATGATAGCTGCAAGAATACCGGTAGGAGAAGACGACTCCGTTGCGGAATAAACTTGGCGAATAGATTCTGCGGGGAGATAAGATATTCTAGCGATCATGCCGGGAAGCAATACTCTGTGGGGATAGAGATGCTTTGCTGAATGTTGATAGCTTGCTGAGGATGTCTTTGTTGTATTGGAAGTGTTTATAGACTTCGCTGGGGTAGGAAAGAACTACGTTGACGACGACCTTTCCGTGGCTTTTGGCTGAGGATAACCCAGTTATATCCTGTTAAGGAAATAACTCTTTGAATAAAGCCGGGCGACGCGTTCGTGTTCTGCGAGGGGATGAGCTTCCAGAATTTACTGGGGATATGCTTATTGCTTGGGGAAGATGGACTCCAACTTTCCTGGGGAAACCGGATTGGACTCTCCTGGGGAGTTTTGAATTGCTGGGGAAGTGATTCCTTTGAATGTCGGTATACCGCCGGGGAACAATCTTTAGACCAAGACTGCCGGGGATGCTTGTTAAGAATATATGTTGCTGGGGAAGTATTGAGATCTACTGGAGGTTACTCAATTTCCGTGAGATTTGATAATTTTGCTTGGAGAGGAATGCACTGTTTTGCTGAATCACTCTCTGGGGAATTAAGGTACTTGGTCGTATTCTTTAGCCGAACCTACCTTGGTACCTTGGAGGATAGAACAATTAGACTGCTCAGACAACTCTTTTATTGCCCCTGTTTCTAGTGTCACCTGCAATTAATTCCTTTGTTTCGTATGCAAATATTTATGAGTTAGAAAATTATTTTCAATGCATATATCACAAATTGAACCTTGGACGTTCTTCGCAAAACAAAACAGAAAAAGAAAAACACTTGGCACGTTTAACTGAAAATATATTTGTATTGATTTTGAATGGCCTGAAAATAGGCGTTTTGTGTACAAGAGGCTGACGTCCTAGTAAGAGGTACGTCGCCGATCAAAAGAGTTTATACAAGTTTTGTACAAAAGAAAATAAAACAGCTGTGTGAAATATGAATGATCCCACTGGGTTTCAACTCTGCTATCGCCTTTATAACTCTGAGCGTCTCATCACTTGATGACCTTGGTTGAAGGTGAAGCTGACTGATCGATGCTGTCTGAACTTGATGTAGATACCGGATTCTGGATGCAAAGTGATCAATGAGACATAGTATTACGCTTTT
This sequence comes from Vicia faba, assembly GCA_948472305.1. Lineage (NCBI taxonomy): Eukaryota > Viridiplantae > Streptophyta > Magnoliopsida > Fabales > Fabaceae > Vicia > Vicia faba. The sequence goes on from OX451737.1 coordinate 789,211,305, forward strand.
ATCCCTTATTTTTGCCTGGACCGCCCTTTCGGGTTTTCAGTCCACCGGGATACCCATTTTTGCCCAAGCCGCCCTTTCAGGTTTTCGACTTGCCGGGTGTACAGATTTTTCATTTTCATCCCTTCATTTTGCCCGAACCCTTTTGGTTCGACGGGAAGCCCTAACTTTTGCCTAGGCATGTCAGCCTAGCGGGTCTTTTTCATGCGTAGTATTTTTTAACTATGTCTGCATTGGCGGGGTGAGGAAGGTCGTCACCATCCATGTTGGTTAATATCATTGCTCCTCCTGAGAACACATGCTTAACCACAAATGGCCCTTCGTATGTAGGGGTCCATTTGCCCCTTGGATCACTCTGAGGAAGGATGATTCGCTTGATTACCAGATCCCCGACTTGATATTCCCGTGGTCTGACCTTTTTGTTAAATGCCCTGATCATTCGTTTTTGGTACGTCTGACCATGACAGATAGCAGCAAGTCTCTTTTCATCAATGAGGTTGAGTTGATCAAGTCGTGTCTGGATCCAATCATCTTCGTTCAGATTTGCATCCTTCATTATCCGGAGAGAAGGAATTTGTACTTCAATCGGCAAGACTGCCTCCATGCCATAAACCAGAGAGAAAGGAGTTGCCCCGGTTGATGTCCTTGCTGAGGTACGGTACCCGTGCAGAGCGAACGGTAACATCTCGTGCCAATCTTTATAGGTCACTGTCATTTTCTGCACGATTTTCTTGATGTTCTTATTTGCTGCTTCTACAGCCCCATTCATCTTCGGTCTGTAAGGAGAAGAATTGTGGTGCTGTATCTTGAACTGTTCGCAGAGCTCAGCGATCATCTTGTTGTTCAGATTGGTACCGTTGTCTGTAATAATCCGCTCAGGGACGCCGTACCGGCAGATCAGGTTGTGCCGAATGAACCGTGCCACAACAGTCTTGGTTACCGTAGCATAGGATGCTGCCTCAACCCACTTTGTGAAATAATCAATCGCCACTAAGATGAAGCGATGTCCATTGGATGCCGTAGGTTTAATCTCGCCGATCATGTCTATGCCCCACATTGCAAACGGCCAAGGCGCAGTCAGAACATTCAGGGGAACCGGAGGGACATGCACCTTGTCTGCATAGATCTGGCACTTGTGGCATGTCCTGGAGTGTTGGTAGCAGTCAGCTTCCATTGTGGACCAATAATATCCTGCCCGTAGGATATTTTTAGCCATAGTGTGCCCACTGGAATGCGTACCAAAGGTCCCTTCATGTAGCTCTTCCATGATTCGTTCTGCTTCAGTCTTATCCACACAACGTAGTAAGGTTGAATCATGGTTTCGCTTGTACAAGATGCCGTTGCTTAGGAAGAACTTGGCTGAAAACCTCCTCAGGAATTTCTTATCGTTGACAGATGCACCTTCAGGGTATTCCTGAGCTTCCAGATATCTCTTCACTTCGTGGTACCAAGGCTTCTCAGTCACCAATTCAGTTTCGAGATCACAACAGTATGCCGGTTCGTCCAGTTTCCAGATGATGATCCGGGGAGCTTCATTATCCCATTTGACCTTGAACATTGAAGACATTGTAGCTAACGCGTCCGCTAACTGATTCTCTTCTCTTGGAAAGTGCTCAAAGGTTATCTCCGTGAAGTGGGGAATCAGGGTCAACACACATTCTCTGTAAGGAATCAAGTTTGGATGTTTCGTATCCCACTCTCCTTTGATCTGATTGATCACTAGAGCGGAATCTCCGAAGACACTTAGAAATTTGATCCTTAGGTCAATCGCAACTTGAAGACCCATGATACACGCCTCATACTCCGCCATGTTGTTGGTACAGTTGAAACATAGCCGGGCAGCGAGTGGAGTATGAGTACCTTGTGGAGATATGATTATGGCGCCGATACCGCTTCCCAAAGCATTGGAAGCTCCGTCAAAGTGCATAGACCATCGGGATCCTGGTTCAGGTCCTTCATCCGGTCCAGGTACTTCACAATCTGTTACTATCATAATGCTTTCATCCGGAAACTCGAAGTTCATGGACTGATAGTCATCTACAGCTTGATGAGCTAAGTGGTCTGCCAATACACTCCCCTTGATGGCTTTCTGGGTTGTGTACTGAATATCGTATTCCGTCAAGATCATTTGCCATCTTGCAATTCTCCCAGACAGAGCAGGCTTTTCGAATATGTACTTTATAGGATCCATCTTTGAGATCAACAAGGTAGTGTGAGTCAGCATATACTGTCTCAGCCGGCAAGCAGCCCATACCAAAGCGCAGCAAGTTTTCTCAAGCAGTGAGTATCGGGTCTCACAGTCGGTAAACTTTTTGCTAAGGTAATAAATGGCATGCTCTTTTCGGCCAGACTCGTCATGCTGCCCCAACACACACCCCATTGAGTTGTCTAGCACTGTCAGATATAGTATCAGAGGTCTCCCTTCAACCGGTGGCATAAGGATAGGTGGTTCTTGGAGATACTCTTTGATTTTGTCGAAGGCAGCCTGACATTCATCGTTCCAACGTACTACCTGATCTTTCTTCAGCAGCTTGAAGATTGGCTCACAGGTAGCAGTCAGATGTGAGATGAAGCGAGCAATGTAATTCAGGCATCCTAAAAAGCCTCTGACTTCCTTCTCTGTCTTAGGAACTGGCATCTCTTGAATAGCTTTGACCTTAGCAGGGTCCACTTGAATACCCTTATCACTGACCACGAAGCCTAGCAATTACCCAGATCTTACCCCGAAGGTGCACTTGTTCGGGTTCAATCTCAGCTTGTACAGTTTCAACCGGTCAAACAACTTCTGCAGATGATCTAGGTGCTCTTCCTCAGTCTGGGACCTAGCGATCATGTCGTCCACATACACTTCTATCTCATGATGGATCATGTCATGAAATAAGGCAACCATGGCACGTTGGTAGGTTGCCCCAGCATTCTTTAATCCGAACGGCATGACCTTGTAACAGAAGGTGCCCCACTGAGTAACAAATGTAGTCTTTTCCATGTCTTCAGGTGCCATCTTGATCTGATTGTAGCCTGAAAAACCATCCATGAAAGAGAATACATTGTGCTGGGCTGTATTATCAACAAGGACATCAATGTGAGGTAAGGGGAAGTCATCCTTGGGGCTGGCCCTGTTCAGATCCCTATAATCGACACACATTCTGACCTTACCGTCCTTCTTAGGTACCGGCACCACATTAGCAACCCACTGAGGGTAAGAAGTTACTGCAAGGAACTCGGCATCAAACTGTTTCATGACCTCGGCTTTAATCTTTTCAGACATCTCTGGACGCATCCGACGGACTTTTTGCTTAACTGGAGGGCAGTCTTCCTTAGTTGGCAAGTGATAGACCACAATATCGGTATCCAACCCGGGCATGTCTTCGTAGGACCAAGCAAAGATCTCCATATAATCATGCAGCATCTTGGTTAACCGTTGCTTCACGCTGAGCTCTAGGTTGGCACCAATCTTTACCTCTTTTCTGTCTGCCTCGGTACCCAAGTTTATGGTTTCCACCGGCTCTTCATGGGGTTGAATTTCCCTCTCTTCCTGAAGCAACAGTCTTGCAAGCTCGCCAGGTACTTCGCAATCATCTTCACCTTCGTCTTCGGCTAAGTTGATCGGATTTTCGAAGTCATAATTGGCAGTAGCAGAGCTGTTATCAGTGAGATCCAGAGTGGATTGGAACCTGTATGAGTGAGTGTGTGTGTAAATACAGCTGTTTTGAAAGTTATGTAAAGGAAAAGAAAGACAGAAAAGGAACACAATATTTGCAATGCGAAAAATACGTCCAAGATTTTCATTCATGATGTATAAAATGACAGTTTGTATGCCCTCACAAATAGAACCACGGTGCCTCGGGTAAGACACCGGCCATAGAGTTTATCATTGTTTATTACAAAATAACAAAACATAGGAATTCATTACTTAGTAACAAAAGAAACATGGAGATTGTCCTTTGCGCTCCAATTGTTAAGTCCACCGTCAGTTGCCGGGTAGATCCAGCTATCAAATTCAGCTTCATCAACTTCCTCTTCTTCCCCGATAGCATTAACTCCATGAACAGGCAGGGGAGCTGTCACTACGTTAGGCTTGTCAGATGCCCAAACTGTACCTCCTTAGCGTCAATGAGGTCCTGCAGCTTGTTCTTTAGTGCCCAGCAGTCATCGGTAGAGTGCCCCGGGCTTTCTGAATGGTAAGCACAACGAGCATTCGGGTTGTACTTGGGAGATGTTGTATTTGGGAACTTTGGAGCCTCCCTGACAGTCACCAAATTGGTTGCGAGCAACTGTGGCAGGATCTATGATAGGGTCATGTTTAACCGGGTAAACTCCCTCCGGGGTCTTTCAGCCCTTTGAGAATTGTTTGGCCGAGGAGCGGCAGCAGGCTTAGCAATCATCACCGCGCTGACAGATTGGCGGTGCTCAGGTCTCTCTGATTTCCTAGAACCATACACGGCACTAGACTCCTTCTTGAAAGGTTTCTTTTCCGAACCAGATGATGCACCCTTTGCAATCTTCCCAGACTTTAATCCAGCTTCAATCCTCTCTCCAGTCAGAATCAAATCAGTGAAACCAGCAGAAGAATTCCCAATGAGGTGGTTGAAAAATGGCCCAGATAGGGTCCCCAAGAACATGTCAACCAACTCCCGATCAGTCAATGGTGGCTGCACCCTACCAGCCAGGTCTCTCCACTTCTGAGCGTACTCCTTAAAACCTTCGCTTGCACCTAACGCCATACCCTGGAGTTGGGTACGTGTGGGGGCAAGGTCGGTATTATATTGATACTGCTTGTAGAAAGCAGTAGCCAACTCCTCCCAGTTACGAACCTTGGTCCCATCCAGCTGATAGAACCATTCGAGATGAGTCCCTGAAAGACTCTCCTGGAAGAAGTGGATCCATAAATTCTTATCCGCAGAGTACAGCTGAATTTTCCGAACATAGGACCTTAAATGCAGCTTGGGACAAGACGCCCCGTCATATTTGGAGAAGGATGGTGCTTTGAACTTATGCGGGATAATCACACCAGTCGACAAACCCAGATCTCCGAAATCCAGCCCAGGTGCCTGTTGCACCTCCATAGCCTTCAACCTGTCCTCCAGTTGCTTATATCTGTCGTCTGCAGGAGGGTACTGCTCTTCATCAAAATCTGTCTCATTATCGGAGACGACCGGACTAGGAACCTTTACTTCTGCCTGAGAAGGACTCTTGCCAACAGAAGAACCAGCCTCTTCATGCTGCAGACTGTTACCAAACCTTCGGCCCGAATTGAACAGAACAGTTCTTCTCTTCTTCTTCTTCTCCTTCTTCAGGAGCATAGCCTTCAGTTCTTCTTGGCCTTTAGCCAGACCCTTGATTAATTCCTAGAATTGTGCATTCTGCACCTGAAGAGCCTTGATTGATGTCTCGGTTGATGCAGATTCGGGATTCATGATGCTGAAATAAACAGCGAAGAACTGTAAGCAACCTGAAAAGAGGAAAAAACCTGCTATGCACATGATGTATGAAATGCGTATGCAATGCATTCAAGGGTTCGAAAGTTCAAATTTGTTGTAGACAAAAGGGAACACACGTTATCATTAAAGAAATCATTGTTTAATACATCAAAGCCTCATGGGCAAAAGTACAAAAAATCAAATCAATCCCAAAATACACTGCGCATCCTCTTCGGAGCTATGTAGGTGTTGAGATTCCTCTCCTCATGCAACAGGCGAGTGAGCTCCAAGACCTTCTTTTCACTGGCATACAGACGAGTCTCAAGAGAACTCCTTTCCTCCTTAAGCTGGATCCAGCTCTTCTGCATCTCTTCCCAAGATGTGGGCATATCAGGGTGCTGAATAGTGTAGGACACTTCCCCTTCCAAGACTGGTTCTTTGATTACCGGGATCATGTGAGGATAAGGCATCTCAACACTATTAATAAAAGGTGTATCTGGAACTGACTGTTTAACGCTGGTTTGCCCTACTGGATTATTTTGAAGCAGCTTGGTGATGAGGACCCGGAGCTCTTCTTGTTTTTGAGCTAAGTCCTGAATGAGAGTCATTTGGCCCACCAACTGCCCCATCATTTGGATCTTCATGGTTGCCAACTCAATTTGTAGCCCTTCCAGCTGATCGTTCCTGATGCCCCCTGCATTCCCTAAGGTCAAGTTCCTGGTGAGGAGAGTCTTTATTTCTTCTTGCCCCTGGGATAGGTTCAAGAACATTTCTCGCAGTTGGGCGTTCTGAGTACGGAGATCTTGGTTGTCTGGTTGGAAAGCCATTGCTGAAATAAACAGCGAAGATGGTGAGTGACCTGCAAAAGGGATACTTGTAATGCAATGATGAGTATGACATGTATGCAATGTTTTCAAGGACCTCGCAGGGTAAACAAGAAAATTTGTTAGCATTGGAATTTATAGCTTGATTGAAGGACACCCTTGTTGTTGAGAATTCTTCTTCAAGGGTCAAAGGCTCACCATATCCAGTGGGTCATAGCCCCTGACAACCTTGGCTAGAGGAAAATAAATCCTCTTTGCCCCTTGGCTGGAACTGTTGCACCCCAAAATTTGCCCTCCCATATTCTCCAAGAAATTGCCAAGCCAAGTCACAAAATTCCCCAAGGGTTGTGCAGCCCAACTGTCTCCTATACAGTCAAAACTAGGGTTTGTGTTCTGATCAGGAAAATAAAGTTTTCAAGGACCCAATCAAGTCTCACATGCTTACAAACATGGTCAAGTATCTTCATATCAAGTTTCAAGGCATTCAGCTCAAAATTGCACAGTCAAAACCCTAAATTGCACTACAGTCAACTGTAGGGGCAAAATGGTCATTTGACAGTCAAAAGTTCAAATTTTTGGTCAACATATCATTTTGAAGCCATAAACATCATTTGATCAATGCTTGATCATGATTCTCAAAATTTGGCTCAGAAAATCATCAAGGTGCAAAAGTTACTATATTTGGACAGCTGAAAAAGTCAACTGAGATTGACCAGGGCATAACTTTCACATGGATTATCAGAAAAATTCCATCCAAAGCTCATTTTGAAGAGAAAGACATTTCCTACAACTCATCTTCATACTTCAAGTCCAAGAAATGCTCTCACAAAAAGTTATCAATTTCAACATTATAGGTCATTTTCAAAAGTCAACAAAAAGGGACTTTAAGTCAAAGGCCATAACATGAGATTGGTAAATCAAAATGACATGGGACCAAAGGCATTGGTTAAATGACTCAAAGACCTTTACAAAATGTCAAAGAACATGTGAAAAGCTTAAAAATGGAGCAAGTTATGCCTTGTGGAAGTTGGGAAAGTTTTGGATATTTTGAAAAGTCAACTTTGATCCAAATGACCTAAAATTGCTAATGGGCCCATTTTTCTTCCATGATTCATCATTCTAAGCATATGCACGACCACTTGGCCCAAAGGGAAGTATTTTCTCATTTTTATTTATTTATTTGAGTTTTTATTTATACTAATTCAATTAAATCAATTAAATATGTGAAAAATATTTAATCTAACAAGACCAATCTTTTTATACATGTTTTAAGGTCAATATTTCGTGTAAATGCAAATGGGGAAAGATTTGGAGCTGATTGGCATGATTGAGAGCAAAATACACATGAAAAGATATGGAAAAGATCCTTAAGAAATCAAATATTGAAAACCATTATGGCCATGGATTTTATTCAATTTTCTTGACCTAATAGCTTCAATACATAAGCATGATTCAAAACCTAATGCTAGAAGACCCTGAGCTGCGCAGAGAATACCATTACAAAACTTGAAAATTCCTTGAAAACTCAAAAACTGAAATCAGTACTACAGGTCAATTCAAAGCATAAGAATTGTTCCAATAGCTTCCTTGGCAAGCCCTGAACGTATTCTAATCAAAAGCATCAAAGATAGCCCCCTAAAACGCTGTACATAAGTCCCTCTTTTGCCATTTTTTTCATTTATCGTGCTTTGCATTCTAGACATTTTCATAGCATTCTAATCATGTATTTGTATTCCTCATAATGTTCTAAAGCTAACCCATACCTTTAATTTGATTATTATGCGTTATAGGCAATTTCGCCATTGTTAAAATTTAGGGTTTGCAGAGCTTCTGAATAGGGGTTTTCAGACCAAGCAAAATCAGGCCACCTGAATACCATGGTTGGATTCAGTGCATAGAGACGAAGAAGATTCAACCCTCGCGCTCAATTTATGAGCGCTTGAGAGCTATTCGCTATTTTCCAATAGCCCACCTAATGAAACGGTTCAAAAAACGTTGCCTTTGTGTTTTATTTACAGGGATGGTGGAGAAGACAAGGTCGTGTCAAATGGTGATAGGTCCATTCAAAATTGCGCGCGCGTTTCCAAGGCTATTAACCATTTTCTTTTATAATATTTAGTTATTATATTAATTCACGAATGAGTCAAGCGCTTCAGTGGCAGGTGTACCCCTTTGCATTGTCCAAGACCTGGGTTCGAACCCCAGGTCTGTATAATTCCATTTATTATTTTGCAATGGCAATTCCTATGCAGGCACAGCGCTATGGTTCACCATATGCCTTCATCATCCGTCCCTCCACGTATCTAACCAATTCCAATCAAAGGCTGAGATTGGATGTACATCATAAGCCCGGTCAAAGGATTAACACGCTAGTGGAAAAAGTCAATGGACCAAGGCTTAATGGGCCAGCATTCTAAGGCCTACACCTCCATCTGGGGACTGAACCCCCCCTGGTTTGATTTCTCTATACCTTTTTTATTTTTTTTATTTTTTATTGTTGTGTTATCTTTTTTTTTTATTGTCTTTATTTAATTAATTATTTTTACAATATACAAAAATACATAAAAACTCAGAAAAGATAAGAAAAAAAATATAATAAATATTTAATTTAATTATTAACATGTAAATTAATTTAGTATTAATTTAGGTTGCAACTTTAATTCTTTTAATAACCAAAAATCCAAAAACATAGAATTTAGGTTTAATAAATTTTATTCCTTTCAATTTTTTCTTTTTTATAATAATAATATTACTTATTTTATTTTCTATAATTAAATTTGCATGTAAATTAATCTAGGTTTAAATTAGGTTAAATTTCGATATCTTTCATAATAAACTTAAAAATAATTAGAACTAGGTTTAATCTTTTATTTTAATTAATTCTTTTTTCTGTTAAATCTAAAAACATAAAATACCAAAAAACATTTAATTTCAATTTTAAATTCCTTATTAATTTTAATTTTGCAAAAGGGTCCAACGCCCATATTTTTTAATTGTCTAATTTGCGCATTTATTTTATGTCGTTTATTATAATTATGTAATTCTCCCAAAGTGTTGTAACTTAAACTTCTCGCACTTTTCAATTTCGTTATTTACTTTGCTTTATTTACTTTTTGTCAAATCGGGTCCAGTTTAATTTTTGGCGATGTGGACCCGCGCCATTTGTAATAGCTGTAGATTTACTTTTTTCCGCAAATATTAACTGTTAAATAAGTATGCAAGAATGAATGGCCCTAAATAAAAACAAACGCTAGATCACCAATAACATGACAAAAGACAAAAATACTTGAACATAACACACAAATCACACACCACCCCTAGGGTACGCCTCACTGTTGCCTTGCCTCGAAAGGTGATCGTCTAGTAGAGGATGTCTTAGTAAGTCCTCATGATCCGGGAACCTGGCATGAGGGTAGCTTCTAAGGTGTCTTCCCATTGCTCTGGTGATCACCATGTCCCGAACCTCGAATTGACCCGAACACCTCCAACGGTGGTGCTACCTACCTCTCAATGGTGGGATGGCACTACTTTTAAGGACATTTACACAGACGAATTCCTTAGGGTAGGTAGACGACTCTAGATACTTGCTCTAATTTCAAAAAAACAAATTCAAAAATACTTTTCACACCGACACCTTTTCAAAAAGCTTTCGAAAGCAATTTTTCAAACACTCTTGAGGACTGATACAAGAGTCGAACTGAAATTTTCAAAGAAACTTTTTAAAACCCACAGTTGAAAAGCAAACAAACCATTTTTGAAAACACAAATGAGCAAGTACCTAAGAGCCCATGGATAACCATGGATAGAAAGGGTGCTAACACCTTCCCTTTCTATAACCTACCTCCCGAACCGAGAGCAATCTCTTTAAGGAATTTTTCTGTGCTTTTGTCCTTTCCATTTGGAGAAAATAAAAGACGGTGGCGACTCTTGCTTCCGCGACATTTCGCGAACCAGCGTTAAACAGTCAGTTCCAGATCCACCGATCACCAGAACTGGCGACTCTGCTGGGGACACTTTATAAAGTTAGGTGTACCTTAGGACTAAGATCACTGTGTTTTCCATTGTATTGCTTTGCTTGCTTTAAATTGTGGGACTGTCTTGGGAGTTCTATAGATCCTAACCCGGATCTGGGGATACCTTCTTAGAAAGTAGCAACAAGGCTGTGAGGGAACTGTGCGGGGTATACCGACATGGTTGAAACAGTCTGCTACGTTGATGTGGCACTTTGGTGTGTACCGGTAACCCTTGAGTTCAGTCAAGGAGAGTACGGGGCCTCCGCGTGGTGTCGTGAAGCATCAACAGACCTTAGGAACCTTAATTGAACTATCTTGGCCTCTTTAGGGTAGTGAGATAACTGACTTTGGTGCAGTCCGAGGTTGGTTCATACTCGATACTACACTCAATGGAGGGTTGCTTTCCTGGAATATTTCGGTCGCCAGTTCAGTGGCTAAATCGAAACGATGAACAATGAAAGCAATCCCGTGATATTGGGAACCTTAGAACCCGTTTGCTTTGATTAGAACAGGTTGAACCCACCAACTTCAAAAGGGTACTACCCAGACCTCATGCTGGCTTAAACCCTAAGGGTTTCTCTTGTGTGACTTGCGTGCCTTCGTACTTGACTACTTGCATGCTCGTTATCTGACATCTGAATTTCTTGCAGGTTTTGCTTATAGTCTTTAACTAGGACTCATAACAGGGTATACTAAGTTTCCCTTGCAGGTTTTGTTTATAGTCCTTAACTGGGACTCATATTAGGGTGTACTAACTACTTGCAGGTTCTGTTTATAGTCCTTAACTGGGACTCATAACAGGGTTTACCAAATTTCTTGCAGGTTTTGTTTATAGTCCTTAACTGGGACTCATAACAGGGTACTAAATTTCTTGCAGGGTTGTTTATAGTCCTTAATTGGGACTCATAACAGGGTTACTCACATTACCCCATGCATAGCATGACATCATACCATTGCATACCATTGCATACATCCTAACCCATTTCAAGGATCTCAAGGGCTTGTGATGCAGGTCATGATAAATCAAACATCTAGCAAGGGGCAAAGAGGATTTATTTTCCTCTAGCCAAGGTTGTCAGGGGCTATGACCCACTGGATATGGTGAGCCTTTGACCCTTGAAGAAGGGCTCTCTACAACAGGAAGTTCCTTCAATCAAGTTGCCAGTTTCCAACTCTAACAAGTTTCTCTGTTTACCCTGCGAGGTCCTTGAAATCATTGCATGCATGTCATACATCTCATTACATTGCAGGTGTCCCTTTGACAGGTTGCTTACCCCTCCTTCGCTGTTTATTTCAGCCGATCGTCATGAATCCTGAATCATCAGCTGAGCAGTCCATCAAGGCCCTCCAGGCTCAGAATGCCCAGTTCCAAGGGCTGATCATGAATTTGACCCAGGGGCAACAAGATCTGAAGGCCCTGCTCTTGAAGAAGGAAAAGAAGAAGAAGAGGACTGTTTTGTTCAGCCCTAGACGCAGATCTGGGAACACACCGCAGATTGAAACTGAGAGGACAACTCCATCTGTGGGAAAAATCAGTCATCAAGAGGAAAGGACTCCCAGTCCAGCGGTCTCCGACAACGAGACAGATTTCGACGATGAACAGTACCCTCCGGCTGAGGACAAGTACAAACAGTTGGAGGATAGGCTGAATGCTATGGAGATCCAACAGGTACCTGGGCTGGATCTTGGAGATTTGGGTTTGTCAACTGGTGTGATTATTCCTCGGAAGTTCAAAGCACCATCCTTTACCAAGTATGACGGGGCGTCTTGTCCCAAGTTACATCTCAGGTCCTATGTTCGGAAGATTCAACCATATACGGTGGACAAGAATTTGTGGATCCACTTCTTTCAGGAGAGTCTTTCAGGGACTCATCTCGAATGGTTCTATCAGCTAGATGGGACCAAGGTTCGTAACTGGGAGGAGTTGGCTACTGCTTTCTACAAGCAGTATCAATATAATGCCGACCTTGCTCCTACGCGTACCCAACTCCAGGGTATGTCGTTAGGATCAAGTGAAGGTTTTAAAGAATATGCGCAAAAATGGAGGGATCTTGCTGGAAGGGTACAACCACCTCTGACTGATCGGGAACTTGTGGACATGTTCTTGGGGACCTTGTCTGGTCCATTCTACAACCACCTAATTGGGAATTCGTCAGCTGGATTCACAGATCTTATCTTGACTGGAGAGCGAATAGAAGCTGGCATCCGGTCTGGGAAAATTCAAGAGGTTGCACCGTCTGATAAAAAGCCTCATCATGGAAAGAAAGAATCCAATGCTGTGCACGGTAAAAAGAGCCGTCATGAGGCAGGGGCAATCCAGATTTCCAATCCCGGACTTGCTCAACAAGGACATTGGGCAGCAGCGCAAGGAGAAACGACAGTATACCAAACTCAACATGTCGTTGGATCAAGCACTGCAACAAATGTTGAAAGCAGGACTGATCACCTTAAGGGCTCCTCTTCGGAATCCGAACACTTCTGCTCCCAACTATCATCCCAATGACAGGTGTGCATACCATTCTGATAGCCCGGGGCATACTACGGACAACTGCTGGCCTCTCAAGAACAAAATTCAAGACATGATCGACGCCGGGGAGATTCAGTTTGAAAGTGCCTGAGACTCCGAACCTAATCACTGCTCCGTTACCCAATCGTTGAAGATCTTTTGTTTATTTGAATTTTTGAGTTGTATTTTTCTTTGCTTATACAAACAATTACTGTCATAGCAAACTCTTTTATTCTATTAATGCATCGCATACGTCTGTTTTGGGAATTAATACAATTGTTTTCATTATATTCAAATTTCTTTTCATATTTTTTCTGATGTCAACTCTGGATCTAAAATTCTAAGCCTCTTGAGGGAGGATGACGAAAACGATACCGCTATCCCTACAGTATGCTTTTGAACAGACCCCGCTGATGAGGTACAGGCATTGTTTCAATTCCTAAACACTGGAGTAATAAGGAAGATAATCCCTCGTCAACCCATCTGAGCCAAAGAAGTAGGAGTTTTATTTTCGAAAATTGAAACCCTTAATCATAACCTGGGGCAGGGTAGTCTCTCAATTGATCCAAGTGCATGACGAATGGCACCGAAGAGATCTTTACAAAACGAACAAAGACAGCGATGGTTCAGAACAATCATAAGGACAGGTAGTCATTATCAAAAACAAAATCGTAAATGAAAAGCCCAAAAGTTAAAACCTATAAAAGGGACTTACGAAACTGGGGCATCCCGCTGACTGTAAGTCCGAAAAAGGAAACAGTTCAGGCAAAAAAAGAAAGGGATAACGAAATCAAAAAAAAAAAAAGGAAAGAGGTCCTACAAATCCTCAACAAAAAAATGACTGCCTAGTCAGAATAAATCATCAATGTTTGAACCGTCACCGGAAAATCAAAGCAAAGACTCGAACAAGGTCTAACGCACGATCAGCTGAGTCTAGGTTGGAAGAACATCACGAAGAGCGGGTGGGTACAAATAATTTGAGCCTTTATCCTTTGTCTCTTAAACCGTGAACCAGGCCACGTTATAACCCTTAAAAGTCCTAGCTGAAGCATGGGTTAGTTCGAAAGCATACTGTTACGAAGGTATCCTGACTCCTTAAGGCTTACGGTAAAATACGGAGTTGACATCATGTTTTACAAACATTCACTTGTTTTATGAAAAATAATGCATCTTTAAAATCTTCAAGACAGACATAAGCTTTGCACTTTTAACATAACTTTGTTTGCATATGACTTTTTGTTTGAACATCATAGAAATTCACATGACGAAAGTCTAATGAACAAGAGTATCTCCAATCAAGGGGCACGGCATGATCATGGTCTATCATCTGGGGCAATCCAATCAAGATTCGGAGAATCTCTCAAAGGCCAAATAGCCTGGGGCAAATCTCTGCCTGAGTCGCTTGGGGCATCTCAACAACGAATCTTTCCTGATCAAACATCTTCTGGTGGCATGACAACACAAATTCTAACAGGGGCAACTCCCTACATTCTGAGAGAGCGGACATAGTCGAAAAAAATATACTACGCATAATCAAAGACCCGCTAGGTTGACACACCTAGGCAAAAATAAGGGCTTCCCGGCGAACCAAAAGGGTCTGGGCAAAATAAGGGATGAAATGAAAAAAAATCTGTACACCCGACAAGTCGAAAACCTGAAAAGGCGGCTTGGGCAAAAATGGGCACCCCGGTGGACTGAAAACCCGAAAGGGCGGTCCAGGCAAAAGTTAGGGATCAAAGCGCATGACTATGTCCTGTCATCCTGCCATCTGTCTACCAGAAGAAGGTCTGTCCGTCAACAGCTATCAGCGCCTCACAGGTCTCCCTCTCCATAAAAACAGGGGCAATAAAGAATGGTCTAAGCAATCTGATTGTTCCATCCTCCAAGGTATCAGGGTAGGTTCCGTGGAAGAACATAACCAACACAGTTCAAAACTTCCCCAGAGAGTCCAATCCAGTTTCCCCAGGAAAGTTGGAATCTATCTCCCCAAGCAATAAGCTTATCCCCAGTAGATTCTGGAAGCTTATCCTCGCAGAGCACAAACGCGTCGCCCGGCTTTATTCAAAGAGTTATTTCCATACCAGGATATAACTGGGTTATCCTCAGCCAAAAGCCACGGAAAGATCGTCGTCGACAGAATCTTCTTATCCCCAGCGAAGTCTATCAGCACTTCCAATACAGCAGAGATATCCTCAGCAAGTCATTCTCAACAATTCAACAAAAGCATCTCCCCACAGAGTATTTCTTCCCAGCATGGTCGCTAGAATATCTTTTTCTCCCCGAAGAATCTTCCATTTACCAAGATTGTTCCGTAACGGAGTTATCTTCTCCTACCGGTATACTTGCAACTATCATCCCCAGCGGAAGCAAAAGCTATTCTTCAACATCAGCCCAGGATACGACTTCCCGGCACCCGTCAAGGATTTATTTTCTTAGACAAATATACATTCACAAACATCACATCTGCATACATTATAGCATGCATAGGCATCATACTACACGAATCTCATTGATTTTTGAAGACATACAGTTCATGCATCACGATTTTTGCATACAATTATGTTTTGTCTTTTCAGGAAAAATATCAATACCAAAATGATTACTATCAATTATCGCAATTCTTTCTAGATATAGTTTCAGATATGATCCAGATATGGTGACGTTCTGATGCTGCTTCCAGATTTCCTTCTAGATATAGTCTCAGATATGATCCAGAGATGGTGACGTTCTGATACTGCTTCCAGATTTCCTTCTAGATATAGTCTCAGATATGACCCAGAGATGGTGACGTTCTGATGCTGCTTCCAGATTTCCTTCTAGATATAGTCTCAGATATGACCCAGAGATGGTGACGTTCTGATGCTGCTTCCAGATTTCCTTCTAGATATAGTTTCAGATATGATCCAGATATGGTGACGTTCTGATGCTGCTTCCAGATTTCCTTCTAGATATAGTTTCAGATATGACCCAGATATGGTGACGTTCTGATGCTGCTTCCAGATTTCCTTCTAGATATAGTTTCAGATATGATCCAGATATGGTGACGTTCTGATGCTGCTTCCAGATTTCCTGCTAGATATAGTTTCAGATATGATCCAGACATGGTGACGTTCTGATACTGCTTCCAGAGTTCCTTCCAGATATAGTTTCAGATGTAAACCAGATAAGGTGACGTTCTGATGCTGCTTCTAGATTGCCTTCCAGATATAGTCCAGATATGAACCAGATATGGCGACGTTCTGACACTTATTCCAGTTAAAGACATTTCAAGACCTCCTCTAGTCCAGCTAAATCGATTCCCAACAGATTTTTCTGATAAAGACTCAGCAGAAGTCATGGTCCCTTCTCCGACAAGTGCGTGAGGTGCTAATTCCTTCTTCAGATGTTCCCCTCTCCGACGATGAGTGTGAGGTGATAATCTGTTATGGTCCCCTCTCCGGCAAGTGCGTGAGGTGGTAATTCCTTTTTCAGATGTTTCCCTCTCCGACGATGAGTGTGAGGTGATAGTCTCTTATGGTCCCCTCTCCGACAAGTGCGTGAGGTGGTAATTCCTTCTTCAGATGTTTCCCTCTCCGACGATGAGTGTGAGGTGATAGTCTCCTATGGTCCCCTCTCCGACAAGTGCGTGAGGTGGTAATTCCTTTTTTAGATGTTTCCCTCTTCGACGATGAGTGTGAGGTGACAGTCTTCTATGGTCCCCTCTCCGACGGTGTGTGAGGTGGTAAGTTCTTTTCAGATGGTTCCCTCTCCGACGATGAGTGTGAGGTGATAGTCTCTTATGTTTCCCTCTCCGACGGTGTGTGAGGTGACATTTCCTTTTCCTATGATTCCCTCTCCGACGGCGAGTGGGGTGATTCCCTTTCAGATTATAATGGCCTATGGTTCTAGTTCCGATCCCGCGAAGATGGTATTTCCCACCAAGATTTTTCTCAACGAACGTTGTTGAAGTTAAAATCACCCAAGGTTCTCTTACCATTCATGCTAAAGCAATAACCATCCCTGGTTCATTCATCGCTGTTTGAAGCTCCAGACTCAGCTCCTGCAACGTGTCAGGTACTCATTTTTTCTTTTTCAGGTATGCAGGTTCTAGCTAAGGAATCTCATATGCGATCAACATCCAGATGGCATCTATAAGCCCATCATCCTCTCTAAGCAACTTCTAAATGGCATCTATAAGCCCATTCCGCCATCACTGCTACTATGTGAGCGCAAATTTCTGGGCACTCTAGTGTTCAATCATCTTCCACCTTCGGATTACGAAAGGCACGTCAGCCAATCTGCATCCTCAGGTCTAAGAAGATTGAACAGGGGCAACTGTTGCACCCCAAAATTTGCCCTCCCATATTCTCCAAGAAATTGCCAAGCCAAGTCACAAAATTCCCCAAGGGTTGTGCAGCCCAACTGTCTCCTATACAGTCAAAACTAAGGTTTGTGTTCTGATCAGGAAAATAAAGTTTACAAGGACCCAATCAAGTCTCACATGCTTACAAACATGGTCAAGTATCTTCATATCAAGTTTCAAGGCATTCAGCTCAAAATTGCACAGTCAAAACCCTAAATTGCACTACAGTCAACTGTAGGGGCAAAATGGTCATTTGACAGTCAAAAGTTCAAATTTTTGGTCAACATATCATTTTGAAGCCACAAACATCATTTGATCAATGCTTGATCATGATTCTCAAAATTTGGCTCAGAAAATCATCAAGGTGCAAAAGTTACTATATTTGGACAGCTGAAAAAGTCAACTGAGATTGACCAGGGCATAACTTTCACATGGATTATCAGAAAAATTCCATCCAAAGCTCATTTTGAAGAGAAAGACATTTCCTACAACTCATCTTCATACTTCAAGTCCAAGAAATGCTCTCACAAAAAGTTATCAATTTCAACATTATAGGTCATTTTCAAAAGTCAACAAAAAGGGACTTTAAGTCAAAGGCCATAACTTGAGATTGGTAAATCAAAATGACATGGGACCAAAGGCATTGGTTAAAGGACTCAAAGACCTTTACAAAATGTCAAAGAACATGTGAAAAGCTTAAAAATTGAGCAAGTTATGCCTTGTGGAAGTTGGGAAAGTTTTGGATATTTTGAAAAGTCAACTTTGATCCAAATGACCTAAAATTGCTAATGGGCCCATTTTTCTTCCATGATTCATCATTCTAAGCATATGCACGACCACTTGGCCCAAAGGGAAGTATTTTCTCATTTTTATTTATTTATTTGAGTTTTTATTTATACTAATTCAATTAAATCAATTAAATATGTGAAAAATATTTAATCTAACAAGACCAATCTTTTTATACATGTTTTAAGGTCAATATTTCGTGTAAATGCAAATGGGGAAAGATTTGGAGCTGATTGGCATGATTGAGAGCAAAATACACATGAAAAGATATGGAAAAGATCCTTAAGAAATCAAATATTGAAAACCATTATGGCCATGGATTTTATTCAATTTTCTTGACCTAATAGCTTCAATACATAAGCATGATTCAAAACCTAATGCTAGAAGACCCTGAGCTGCGCAGAGAATACCATTACAAAACTTGAAAATTCCTTGAAAACTCAAAAATTGAAATCAGTACTACAGGTCAATTCAAAGCATAAGAATTGTTCCAATAGCTTCCTTGGCAAGCCCTGAACGTATTCTAATCAAAAGCATCAAAGATAGCCCCCTAAAACGCTGTACAGAAGTCCCTCTTTTGCCATTTTTTTTCATTTATCGTGCTTTACATTCTAGACATTTTCATAGCATTCTAATCATGTATTTGTATTCCTCATAATGTTCTAAAGCTAACCCATACCTTTAATTTGATTATTATGCGTTATAGGCAATTTCGCCATTGTTAAAATTTAGGGTTTGCAGAGCTTCTGAATAGGGGTTTTCAGACCAAGCAAAATCAGGCCACCTCAATACCATGGTTGGATTCAGTGCATAGAGACGAAGAAGATTCAACCCTCGCGCTCAATTTATGAGCGCTTGAGAGCTATTCGCTATTTTCCAATAGCCCACCTAATGAAACGGTTCAAAAAACGTTGCCTTTGTGTTTTATTTACAGGGATGGTGGAGAAGACAAGGTCGTGTCAAATGGTGATAGGTCCATTCAAAATTGCGCGCGCGTTTCCAAGGCTATTAACCATTTTCTTTTATAATATTTAGTTATTATATTAATTCACGAATGAGTCAAGCGCTTCAGTGGCAGGTGTACCCCTTTGCATTGTCCAAGACCTGGGTTCGAACCCCAGGTCTGTATAATTCCATTTATTATTTTGCAATGGCAATTCCTATGCAGGCACAGCGCTATGGTTCACCATATGCCTTCATCATCCGTCCCTCCACGTATCTAACCAATTCCAATCAAAGGCTGAGATTGGATGTACATCATAAGCCCGGTCAAAGGATTAACACGCTAGTGGAAAAAGTCAATGGACCAAGGCTTAATGGGCCAGCATTCTAAGGCCTACACCTCCATCTGGGGACTGAACCCCCCCTGGTTTGATTTCTCTATACCTTTTTTATTTTTTTTATTTTTTATTGTTGTGTTATCTTTTTTTTTTATTGTCTTTATTTAATTAATTATTTTTACAATATACAAAAATACATAAAAACTCAGAAAAGATAAGAAAAAAAATATAATAAATATTTAATTTAATTATTAACATGTAAATTAATTTAGTATTAATTTAGGTTGCAACTTTAATTCTTTTAATAACCAAAAATCCAAAAACATAGAATTTAGGTTTAATAAATTTTATTCCTTTCAATTTTTTCTTTTTTATAATAATAATATTACTTATTTTATTTTCTATAATTAAATTTGCATGTAAATTAATCTAGGTTTAAATTAGGTTAAATTTCGATATCTTTCATAATAAACTTAAAAATAATTAGAACTAGGTTTAATCTTTTATTTTAATTAATTCTTTTTTCTGTTAAATCTAAAAACATAAAATACCAAAAAACATTTAATTTTAATTTTAAATTCCTTATTAATTTTAATTTTGCAAAAGGGTCCAACGCCCATATTTTTTAATTGTCTAATTTGCGCATTTATTTTATGTCGTTTATTATAATTATGTAATTCTCCCAAAGCGTTGTAACTTAAACTTCTCGCACTTTTCAATTTCGTTATTTACTTTGCTTTATTTACTTTTTGTCAAATCGGGTCCGGTTTAATTTTTGGCGATGTGGACCCGCGCCATTTGTAATAGCTGTAGATTTACTTTTTTCCGCAAATATTAACTGTTAAATAAGTATGCAAGAATGAATGGCCCTAAATAAAAACAAACGCTAGATCACCAATAACATGACAAAAGACAAAAATACTTGAACATAACACACAAATCACACACCACCCCTAGGGTACGCCTCACTGTTGCCTTGCCTCGAAAGGTGATCGTCTAGTAGAGGATGTCTTAGTAAGTCCTCATGATCCGGGAACCTGGCATGAGGGTAGCTTCTAAGGTGTCTTCCCATTGCTCTGGTGATCACCATGTCCCGAACCTCGAATTGACCCGAACACCTCCAACGGTGGTGCTACCTACCTCTCAATGGTGGGATGGCACTACTTTTAAGGACATTTACACAGACGAATTCCTTAGGGTAGGTAGACGACTCTAGATACTTGCTCTAATTTCAAAAAAACAAATTCAAAAATACTTTTCACACCGACACCTTTTCAAAAAGCTTTCGAAAGCAATTTTTCAAACACTCTTGAGGACTGATACAAGAGTCGAACTGAAATTTTCAAAGAAACTTTTTAAAACCCACAGTTGAAAAGCAAACAAACCATTTTTGAAAACACAAATGAGCAAGTACCTAAGAGCCCATGGATAACCATGGATAGAAAGGGTGCTAACACCTTCCCTTTCTATAACCTACCTCCCGAACCGAGAGCAATCTCTTTAAGGAATTTTTCTGTGCTTTTGTCCTTTCCATTTGGAGAAAATAAAAGACGGTGGCGACTCTTGCTTCCGCGACATTTCGCAAACCAGCGTTAAACAGTCAGTTCCAGATCCACCGGCCAAAGTGCCACATCAACGTAGCAGACTGTTTCAACCATGTCGGTATACCCCGCACAGTTCCCTCACAGCCTTGTTGCTACTTTCTAAGAAGGTATCCCCAGATCCGGGTTAGGATCTATAGAACTCCCAAGACAGTCCCACAATTTAAAGCAAGCAAAGCAATACAATGGAAAACACAGTGATCTTAGTCCTAAGGTACACCTCACTTTATAAAGTGTCCCCAGCAGAGTCGCCAGTTCTGTGATCGGTGGATCTGGAACTGACTGTTTAACGCTGGTTCGCGAAATGTCGCAGAAGCAAGAGTCGCCACCGTCTTTTATTTTCTCCAAATGGAAAGGACAAAAGCACAGAAAAATTCCTTAAAGAGATTGCTCTCGGTTCGGGAGGTAGATTATAGAAAGGGAAGGTGTTAGCACCCTTTCTATCCATGGTTATCCATGGGCTCTTAGATACTTGCTCAATGTGTTTTCAAAATGGTTTGCTTGCTTTTCAATGTGGGTTTAAAAAAGTTTCTTTGAAAATTCCAGTTCGACTCGTACGTCAGAGTGTTTGAAAAATTTGCTTTGAAAGCTTTTGAAAATGTGTTGGTGTGAAAAGATTTTAGTTTGTTTGAAATTAGAGCAAGTATCCTTGAGAACCTACCTACCCTAAGGAATTCGTCTGTGTAAATGTCCTTTAAAGTAGTGCCATTCCACCATTGAGAGGTAGGTAGCACCACCGTTGGAGGTGTTCGGGTCAATTCGAGTTTTAGGGACATGGTGATCACCGGAGCAATGGGAAGACACCTTAGAAGCTACCCTCATGCCAGGTTCCCGGATCATGAGGACTTACTAAGACATCCTCTACTCGACGATCACCTTTCGAGGCAAGGCAACAGTGAGGCGTACCCTAGGGGTGGTGTGTGCGAATTTGTGTGTCAGTTTCATTGATATTTGTCTTGTCATGTTCATTGTGATCTACGCTTGATTTTATTTTAAGTCCATACATTCTTTCATGCTTTTGTTAACAGTTTATATTTGCGAGGGAAATAAATCTACAACTATTACAAATGGCGCGGGTCCACATCGCCAAAATTAAACCGGACCCGATTTGACAGAAAATAAAGAAAGCGAACAGAAGTGCGAAAAGTATAAGTTACAACGCTTTGGGAGAATTACATAATTATAATAAGCGACATAAAATAAATATGCGAAATTAACAATTAAAAATATGGGCGTTGGACCCTTTTGCAAAAAATTAAAGTTAATGAATTAATTAATTAGAATTAATGTGGAATTAGAATTAAAGATTAAAAGAAAATGTTTTTAGTATTTTTGTGTTTTTTATGAATTTGATGAAAAAAAAGTTAATTAAAATTAAACTAAAAGGCAAACCCTAATTCTAATAGCTTTTAAATTTATTGTGAAAATATTAAATTGAAACCTAAATTGAACCTAATTTTTATGCACAATTAATTATGAAAATAAATAAATAAATAATATTAGGGTAAAAAGGAAAATTAAAAAGGAATAAAATTTATTAAACCTAATTCTTCATTTTTTTAGATTTTTATTGTGAAAAGAATTAATTTTAAAACCTATTTTAAACTAAATTTATTATATACAATTAATTTACAAAGAAATGTGAAAATTAAATATTTTATTACATTTTTTGTCCTTTTCTGATTTTTATAATGTTTTTCATATTTTTTGTAAAAATAATAATTAATTTAAACAAATAAAGAAAATAATATAACAATTGAAAATAAAATAAGAAAAATGTAGAGAAAGCAAACCAGGGGGGGGGGGGGGTTCAGTCCCCAAATTAGGAGGTATTGTTGTGAAATTTTGGCCCAATTAGTATAGCCTTTTTTTGACTTTTTTGCTAGCATGCTGGTGCGTTGACCATGATTCATCATACTCCTTGGATCTGGGCCATTGATCTGGTGCCCTTGGACGCGTGGAAGGCTTGGTTCTGAAGGTGTACCATGGTGTTCATCATTGGTGCTGCATGTGAACATAAATAGGAAAATAATATTGAACTTATTGAAGACCTGGGACTCGAACCCAGGTCAGGCACCTCACCAGCCAACACGCGTTGCCACTAAGCCATTTGGTGCGTCGTTAATATATAATAATAATCAAACAATATAAAAGAAAACAAGGTGTTAGTGGATAGCTTGGCGCGAATTTTGAATCAGCCACTCAGATGATGCCACAGGGTCTTCCTCTTCTTCGTTGTTTTATTTCCTGAAACATAAAAACAATAAGCAACGATTTTAACCCGTTGCTATAGATGACATATCAGAGAATAGCGAATAGGTTTCTGTTAGTCATAAATTTATCGCGAGGTATGAACTTGCTTCGTCTTGACACGACGAATTTGCCTGTACCAGTTTGGTGATCCAATTTTACGCCTTGCATAAAGCCCCAATTTCGGAACCTTGGAACCCTAAAATCCGTCAATGGTGAATCACGCTACAGGCATCAATAGTTCAATTGGTTTATGTCATCAGCTTCAGAAGGGCAATATTAGCATAAACCATTCAAGGAACATGATTAAAAATGCATGAATTGTCGTATTGAATTCAAGAATTTTGGGCAAACCGTATGATCTGTAACTTCTGATTCTCAGCGCGTTTTGAATGACTCTTGGTGCTGACAGGTTCCTGGAAGGTCGACCAATGTATTAGGATTGTTTTTAGGCCTTGAATCATCCCCTAACCATGAAATCAGATTTGAGTTTTATGGAGCTTTTTCCAAGTTTGTAGAGAGCTTTACTGTGCAGCTTTTCGTCTCTTATGATTAGGTTTTGGTTCAGGCATATGTAGTGAAGCTTTTAGGTCAACAAAACTCCATCAAATCTCTTGCCATAATGATTTTTGATAATTGATTTTCCAAGATCTTTTTGAATCTTTTTCATGTGCATTTTTGTTCAATCATGCTCAAATCAACCAAATCTTGCCATATTTAGCCTATGCACGAAATCTTGACCTTAAAACATGTACAAAAAGATTGGTTTGGTTTATTTAGATATTTTCCACATATTTATTTGAATTTTTATTCATATTAATTCAATTAAATCAATTAAATATGTGGAAAATATCTAAATAAACCAAACCAATCTTTTTGTACATGTTTTAAGATCAAGATTTCGTGCATAGGCTAAATATGGCAAGATTTGGTTGATTTGAGCATGATTGAACAAAAATGCACAGGAAAAAGATTCAAAAAGATCTTGGAAAATCAATTATCAAAAATAATTATGGCAAGAGATTTGATGGAGTTTTGTTGACCTAAAAGCTTCACTACATATGCATGAACCAAAACCTAATCATAAGAGACGAAAAGCTGCACAGTAAAGCTCTCTACAAACTTGGAAAAAGCTCCATAAAACTCAAATCTGATTTCATGGTTAGGGGATGATTCAAGGCCTAAAAACAATCCTAATACATTGGTCGACCTTCCAGGAACCTGTCAGCACCAAGAGTCATTCAAAACGTGCTGAGAATCAGAAGTTACAGATCATACGGTTTGCCCAAAATTCTTGAATTCAATACGACAATTCATGCATTTTTAATCATGTTCCTTGAATGGTTTATGCTAATATTGCCCTTCTGAAGCTGATGACATAAACCAATTGAACTATTGATGCCTGTAGCGTGATTCACCATTGACGGATTTTAGGGTTCCAAGGTTCCGAAATTGGGGCTTTATGCAAGGCGTAAAATTGGATCACCAAACTGGTACAGGCAAATTCGTCGTGTCAAGACGAAGCAAGTTCATACCTCGCGATAAATTTATGACTAACAGAAACCTATTCGCTATTTTCTGATATGTCATCTATAGCAACGGGTTAAAAACCGTTGCTTATTGTTTTTATGTTTCAGGAAATAAAACAACGAAGAAGAGGAAGACCCTGTGGCATCATCTGAGTGGCTGATTCAAAATTCGCGCCAAGCTATCCACTAACACCTTGTTTTCTTTTATATTGTTTGATTATTATTATATATTAACGACGCACCAAATGGCTTAGTGGCAACGCGTGTTGGCTGGTGAGGTGCCTGACCTGGGTTCGAGTCCCAGGTCTTCAATAAGTTCAATATTATTTTCCTATTTATGTTCACATGCAGCACCAATGATGAACACCATGGTACACCTTCAGAACCAAGCCTTCCACGCGTCCAAGGGCACCAGATCAATGGCCCAGATCCAAGGAGTATGATGAATCATGGTCAACGCACCAGCATGCTAGCAAAAAAGTCAAAAAAAGGCTATACTAATTGGGCCAAAATTTCACAACAATACCTCCTAATTTGGGGACTGAACCCCCCCCTGGTTTGCTTTCTCTACATTTTTCTTATTTTATTTTCAATTGTTATATTATTTTCTTTATTTGTTTAAATTAATTATTATTTTTACAAAAAATATGAAAAACATTATAAAAATCAGAAAAGGACAAAAAATGTAATAAAATATTTAATTTTCACATTTCTTTGTAAATTAATTGTATATAATAAATTTAGTTTAAAATAGGTTTTAAAATTAATTCTTTTCACAATAAAAATCTAAAAAAATGAAGAATTAGGTTTAATAAATTTTATTCCTTTTTAATTTTCCTTTTTACCCTAATATTATTTATTTATTTATTTTCATAATTAATTGTGCATAAAAATTAGGTTCAATTTAGGTTTCAATTTAATATTTTCACAATAAATTTAAAAGCTATTAGAATTAGGGTTTGCCTTTTAGTTTAATTTTAATTAACTTTTTTTTCATCAAATTCATAAAAAACACAAAAATACTAAAAACATTTTCTTTTAATCTTTAATTCTAATTCCACATTAATTCTAATTAATTAATTCATTAACTTTAATTTTTTGCAAAAGGGTCCAACGCCCATATTTTTAATTGTTAATTTCGCATATTTATTTTATGTCGCTTATTATAATTATGTAATTCTCCCAAAGCGTTGTAACTTATACTTTTCGCACTTCTGTTCGCTTTCTTTATTTTCTGTCAAATCGGGTCCGGTTTAATTTTGGCGATGTGGACCCGCGCCATTTGTAATAGTTGTAGATTTATTTCCCTCGCAAATATAAACTGTTAACAAAAGCATGAAAGAATGTATGGACTTAAAATAAAATCAAGCGTAGATCACAATGAACATGACAAGACAAATATCAATGAAACTGACACACAAATTCGCACACACCACCCCTAGGGTACGCCTCACTGTTGCCTTGCCTCGAAAGGTGATCGTCGAGTAGAGGATGTCTTAGTAAGTCCTCATGATCCGGGAACCTGGCATGAGGGTAGCTTCTAAGGTGTCTTCCCATTGCTCCGGTGATCACCATGTCCCTAAAACTCGAATTGACCCGAACACCTCCAACGGTGGTGCTACCTACCTCTCAATGGTGGGATGGCACTACTTTAAAGGACATTTACACAGACGAATTCCTTAGGGTAGGTAGGTTCTCAAGGATACTTGCTCTAATTTCAAACAAACTAAAATCTTTTCACACCAACACATTTTCAAAAGCTTTCAAAGCAAATTTTTCAAACACTCTGACGTACGAGTCGAACTGGAATTTTCAAAGAAACTTTTTTAAACCCACATTGAAAAGCAAGCAAACCATTTTGAAAACACATTGAGCAAGTATCTAAGAGCCCATGGATAACCATGGATAGAAAGGGTGCTAACACCTTCCCTTTCTATAATCTACCTCCCGAACCGAGAGCAATCTCTTTAAGGAATTTTTCTGTGCTTTTGTCCTTTCCATTTGGAGAAAATAAAAGACGGTGGCGACTCTTGCTTCCGCGACATTTCGCGAACCAGCGTTAAACAGTCAGTTCCAGATCCACCAATCACAGATCCACCGATCACACAAAAAGCTGCGCAGAAAGAGACATATCAAACTTGGAATTTTCATCAAAAAGTTCAAAACTGAAAAGCACTCTAGAGGACGATTCAAGCCTTAATCTTGATTCCAATAGCTTCATTGTGGTTCTCTGAACGTGTGCCAATCAAAAACAACAACCAAAGCTCCAAGAATTGGTATCTATGACTCGAACTGCAAAGAGAAAAATTCAGAATCGTACATCATAATTTATGCATCCTTTGCCATTTTTATTTATTGATTCATGTTTGTTGTGAGTTTTTGAAGCTAACTAACACCTTTAATTGCGTTTTTCTGTGATATACGAGATTATACCATGATTGAATGTTAGGGTTTCCTGAGCTTCAAATTAGGGATTCTTAATAGAGGAAAAATTGGACATCCCCAGTACCACCATTGCAATCAACGCATCTGGACGAAGAGATTGATATAGTCGCGCCCAATTTATGAGTTACATAGCTCTAATCGCTATTTTCTGAAAAGACCTTTTCTGCAACGGTGTAAAAACCGTTGCTTATATTGTTTGTTTTACAGGGGACGTGAAGAAGACGACATCGTGTCAATCTGCGATTCGTTGGTTTAAATTGCGCGCGTTTCTCTCCACTACGCGTTGGTTTTGCTTTTTGTTATTTATTTACTATAATATGTTAATTGAAACTTAATGGCTCAGCTGGCAGGTGTATGTGCTTGTAACCCTCATGACCTGGGTTCAAGTCCCAGGTCTACGTTATCCCAATATTATTTTTCATCAAATGTTCATATGCAGCTTCAAGGGTTAAGGCGCATCATACACATTCCTGATCAACCATCCACGTGCGCGCTGGGATCCAGTCAATGGCATAGATTGAAAGCACACCATGGATGTAGGTCAACATGGCTGTAGGCTGTTCAAAAAGTCAAACGGACTCAAAGGCAAATGGGCCAGCATTCTAAGATCCACACCTCCATGTTGGGACAGAAAACCCCCCTGGTTTGCTTCTCTATACATTTTTTTATTTTATTTTTAATAATGATTTTATTTTCTTTATTTGTTAAATTAATTAATTGCTTTTTTTACAAAAATACAAAAAATGCCTAAAAAATCAGAAAAGACCCAAAATATAATAAATTATTTTATTTTAATATTCTCATAAATAAATTAATATGTAATTATTTAGTTTAATTAGGTTACAACATTAATTCTTTTTTTTAATAAAAAATCCAAAAAATATGTAGAATTAGGTTTAATGAATTCTTTTTATTCCTTTTTTAATGAAGTAGGAAAACAAATGAAAACATAGTCATAAGCTAGCTCTAAGGTACACCCCACTTGCAGGAACGATCAGCTGGAAGGGCTACAAATTGAGTTGGCAACCATGAAGATCCAAATGATGGGGCAGTTGGTGGGCCAAATGACTCTCATTCAGGACTTAGCTCAAAAACAAGAAGAGCTCCGGGTCCTCGTCACCAAGCTGCTTCAAAATAATCCAGTAGTGCACAATGAATGGCACCAAATGAGTCTTTCCAAAAACAAAAGACAGCAATGGTTCAGAACAATCATAAGGACATGCAGTCATTATCAAAAACAAAATCATAAATGAAAAGCCCAAGAAGTCAAAACCTATAAAAGGGACTTATGAAACTGGGGCATCCCGCTGGCTGTAATTCCAAAAAGGGAACAGTTCAGGCAAAAAAGAAAGGGATAACAAAAATCAAAAAGAAAGAGGTCATACAAACCCTCAATAAAAAGGAATGACTTCCTATTCAAATGAACGTTCAATATCCGAATCATCACCGGAAAATCAGAGCAAAGACTCAAACAAGGTCTAACGCATGATCAACTGAGTTTAGGTTTGGAGAACATCACGAAGAGCGGGTGGGTACAAATAATTTGAGCCTTTATCCTTTGTTTCTTAAACCGTGAACCAGGCCACGTTATAACCCTTAAAAGTCCTAGCTGAAGCATGGGTTAGTTCGAAAGCATACTGTTACGAAAGGTATCCTGACTCCTTAAGGCTCGCAATAAAATAACGAGTTGACATCACGTTTTACAAACATTTACTTGTTTTATGAAAAAAAGAATGCATTTTCAAAATCTTCAAGACAGACATAGGCTCTGCATTTTTGATATAACCTTGTTTGCATATGACTATTTGTTTGAACAGCAGGGAAATTCGCACGATGAATACCTAGTGAACAAAAGCATTTCCAATCAAGGGGCATGGCCTAATCATTGTCCATCATCTGGGGCAGTCCAATCAAGATTCGGAGAATCTCTCAAAGGCTAAACAACCTGGGGCAAATCTCTGCCTGAGTCATTTGGGGCACTCCAACAACGAATCTTGCTTGATCAAGCACCTTCTGGTGACATGACAAAACACTTCTAATAGGGGCAACTCCCTACATGCTGAAAGCACGGACATAGTCGGAAAAAAATTACGCACAATCAAAGACCCGCTAGGTTGACACACCTAGGCAAAAATAAGGGCTTCCCGGCGAACCAAAAGGGTTCGGGCAAAATGAGGGATGAAATGAAAAAAATCTGTACACCCGGCAAGTCGAAAACCTGAAAAGGAGGCTTGGGAAAAAATGGGTATCCCGGTGGACTGAAAACCCGAAAGGGCGGTCCAGGCAAAAGTTAGGGATCAAAGCGTACGACTATGTCCTGTCATCTTGTCACCTGCCTACCAGAAGAAGGTTTGACCCTCAACAATTATCAGCATCCCACATGTGCCTCCCCCATAGAAACAGGGGCAATAACGGGTGGTTTAAGCAATCTGATTGTTCTATCCTCCAAGATACCAAGGTAGGTTCAGCTAAAGAGCATGACCGGTATACCTGAATTCCCCAGAGAGTGAGCCAACAAAAGTGCACTCTTCTCCCAGCAGAATCATCAAATCTTAAAGAAGTTGGGTATCCTCCCGTAGATCTCAAACATTCCCCAGCAGCATATATTCTTAACAAGCATCCCCGGCAGTCTTGGCCTAAAGATTGTTCCCCGGCGGTATCTCAACATTCAAAGGGATTACTTCCCCAGCATGTCAAAACTCCCCAGGAGAGTCCAATCCAATTTCCCCCAGGAAAACTGGAATTCATATCCCCAAGCAGTAAGCTTATCCCCAGTAAAATTCTGGAAGCTTACCCCCCTGCAGAGCACGAACGCGTCGTCCGGCTTCATTCAAAGAGTTATTTCCTTAACAGGATATAACTGGGTTATCCTCAGCCAAAAGCCACGGAAAGAGCGTCCTCGACGAAGTCTTCTATCCCCAGCGAAGTCTATTCACACTTCCAACAATAAGACATCCTCAGCAAGTTACTATCAACATTCAGCAAAGCATCTCTCTCCCCACAGAGTATTGCTTCCCAGCATGGTCGTCTAGAGCATCTTTTCTCCCCGCAGAATCTTCCATTCGCCAAGTTTATTCCGCAACGGAGTCTTCTTCTCCTACCGGTATTCTTGCAGTTATCATCCCCAGCGGAAGCAAAATCTATTATTCGACATCAGCCCAGCAGTGACTTCCCGGCACCCGTCAAGGATTTACTTTCCTAGACGAAAAACACATTCATAAAACGTCACATACATCATTATAGCATGCATAGACACATCATATCACCCCAATCTCATTTATCTTTGAGAACATCTTAAAATCATGCAATTCATGCATTATGACATTGCATACAACTAATTCGTTACTTTTTCAGGAAAGAACGATCAACAGATAAAAGTCTTTACCCGTTGAGGTAGTAATCGTCCCAGATTCCTTCATCATCCTGCTGAGGTAGTAATCGTCCCAGATTCCTTCATCATATATTTGGAGTAGCAATCGTCCCAGATTCCTTCATCATATATTTGGAGTAGCAATCGTCCCAGATTCCTTCATCATCCTGCTGAGGTAGTAATCGTCCCAGATTCCTTCATCATATATTTGGAGTAGCAATCGTCCCAGATTCCTTCATCATCCTGCTGAGGTAGTAATCGTCCCAGATTCCTTCATCATCCTGCTGAGGTAGTAATCGTCCCAGATTCCTTCATCATATATTTGGAGTAGCAATCGTCCCAGATTCCTTCATCATCCTGCTGAGGTAGTAATCGTCCCAGATTCCTTCATTATATATTTGGAGTAGCAATCGTCTCAGATTCCTTCATCGTCCTGCTGAGGTAGTAATCGTCCCAGATTCCTTCATCATATATTTGGAGTAGCAATCGTCTCAGATTCCTTCATCACATCCTTATCAAAAAAAAAAAACCTCCTCTGATTTAGTCAGATCGACCCTAAGATCTCCCTGATTCTTATCTCAGTAGAAGTTACCCCAGATTCCTTCTCCTATGGTTCCCTCTCCGACGGTGTGTGAGGTGGTAAGTCCTTTTTTAGATGTTTCCCTCTCCGACGATGAGTGTGAGGTGATAGTCTCCTATGGTTCCCTCTCCGACAGTGTGTGAGGTGGTAAGTCCTTTTCAGATGTTTCCCTCTCCGACGATGAGTGTGAGGTGATAGTCTCCTATGTTTCCCTCTCCGACGATGAGTGAGGTGATCATTCCCTTCAAGATTATAATGGCCTATGGTTCTCGTCCCGATCCTGCGAAGATGGTATTTCCCACCAAGATTTTCTCAACAAGCGTTGTTGAAGTTAAAGTCGCCCAAGGTTCTCTTACCATTCATGCTAGGACAGTAACCATCCCTGGTTCATTCATCGATGTTTGAAGCTCCAGACTCAGCTCCTGTAACCAGTCAGGACACGTCTATACCAAGCATCTAAAAATCAGCTCCTGTAACGTGTCAGGTACTCATTTGTTTCTTTTGCAGGTATGCAGGTTCTAGCTAAGGAATCTCCCACGCAATCAACATCCAGATGGCATCTATAAGCCCATCATCCTATCCAGCAATCTCTAAATGTCATCTATAAGCCCATTCCCCCATCACACTGCCAACATGTGAGCGCAAATTTCTGGGCACTCTAGTGTCCAATCATCTTCTACCCTCGGATTACGAAAGGCACGTCAGCCAATCTGCATCCTCAGGTCTAAGAAGATTGAACAGGGGCAACTGTTGTACCCCAAAATTTACCCTCCCATATTCTTCAAGAAATTGCCAAGCCAAGTCACAAAATTCCCCAAGGATTGCACAGTGCAAAGGCCTCATATACAGTCAAAACTAGGGTTTGTGTTCTGATCAAGACAAGGAAGTTTTCAAAGGCCCAATCAAGTCTCATATGCCTACAAAGATGGTCAAGTATCTTCATATCAAGTTTCAAGGCATTCAACTCAAAATTGCACAGTCAAAACCCTAAATTGCACTACAGTCAACTGTAGGGGCAAAATGGTCATTTGACAGTCAAAAGTTCAAATTTTTGGTCAACATATCATTTTTAAGCCACAAACATCATTTGATCAATGCTTGATCATGATTCTCAAAATTTGGCTCAGAAATCATCAAAGATGCAAAAGTTACTATATTTGGACAGCTGAAAAAGTCAACTGAAATTGACCAGGGCATAACTTTCACATGGATTATCAGAAAAATTCCATCCGAAGCTCATTTTGAAGAGAAAGACATTTCCTACAACTCATCTTCATACTTCAAGTCCAAGAAATGCTCTCACAAAAAGTTATCAATTTCAACATTATAGGTCATTTTCAAAAGTCAACAAAAAGGGACTTTAAGTCAAAGACCATAACTTGAGATTGGTAAATCAAAATGACATGGGACCAAAGGCATTGGTTAAAGGACTCCAATACCTTTCCAAAATGTCCAAGAACATGTGGAAAGCTTAAAAATTGAGCAAGTTATGCCTTGTGGAAGTTGGGAAATTTGTAGGAATTTTGAAAAGTCAACATTGATGCAAATGATTCAAAATTGCTAATGGGCCCATTTTTCTTCCATGATTCATCATTCTAAGCATATGCACGACCACTTGGCCCAAAGGGAAGTATTTTATCATTTTTATTTATTTATTTGAGTTTTTATTTATATTAATTCAATTAAATCAATTAAATATGTGAAAAATATTTAACCTAACAAAACCAATCTTTTTATACATGTTTTAAGGTCAATATTTCGTGTAAATGCAAATGGGGAAAGATTTGGAGCTGATTGGCATGATTGAGAGCAAAATACACATGAAAAGATATGGAAAAGATCCTTAAGAAATCAAATATTGAAAACTATTATGGCCATGGATTTTATTCAATTTTCTTGACCTAATAGCTTCAATACATAAGCATGATTCAAAACCTAATGCTAGAAGACCCTGAGCTGCGCAGAGAATACCATTACAAAACTTGAAAATTCCTTGAAAACTCAAAAACTGAAATCAGTACTACAGGTCAATTCAAAGCATAAGAATTGTTCCAATAGCTTCCTTGGCAAGCCCTGAACGTATTCTAATCAAAAGCATCAAAGATAGCCCCCTAAAACGCTGTACAGAAGTCCCTCTTTTGCCATTTTTTTCATTTATCGTGCTTTGCATTCTAGACATTTTCATAGCATTCTAATCATGTATTTGTATTCCTCATAATGTTCTAAAGCTAACCCATACCTTTAATTTGATTATTATGCGTTATAGGCAATTTCGCCATTGTTAAAATTTAGGGTTTGCAGAGCTTCTGAATAGGGGTTTTCAGACCAAGCAAAATCAGGCCACCTCAATACCATGGTTGGATTCAGTGCATAGAGACGAAGAAGATTCAACCCTCGCGCTCAATTTATGAGCGCTTGAGAGCTATTCGCTATTTTCCAATAGCCCACCTAATGAAACGGTTCAAAAAACGTTGCCTTTGTGTTTTATTTACAGGGATGGTGGAGAAGACAAGGTCGTGTCAAATGGTGATAGGTCCATTCAAAATTGCGCGCGCGTTTCCAAGGCTATTAACCATTTTCTTTTATAATATTTAGTTATTATATTAATTCACGAATGAGTCAAGCGCTTCAGTGGCAGGTGTACCCCTTTGCATTGTCCAAGACCTGGGTTCGAACCCCAGGTCTGTATAATTCATTATTATTTTTCCATTGCAATTCCTATGCAGGCATAACCTTAAAGCGCATCATGTTGCCTCAATATCTAAAGAGCCACGCGTCTAGCTGCTTCAAATCAAGGGCAGGGATTCAAAGAACACCCTACACTCAGGTCAACTGTTCCATACGCTTGGACAAAAGTCAAACAGGCCATGTCTTATTGGGCCAGAATCTCACCATCAAAACCTCACAATTGGGGCCTGAACCCCCCCCCCCCTTTGGTTTGCAATCTTCTTCACCTTTTATTAATTATTGTTTTATTTGTTTTTACTTTACTAATTTAATTAATTATTTTTTTTTACAAAATACAAAAACTTCCTAAAAATCAGAAAAGACCCAAAAAATAAAATAAATATTCTATTTTAATATGTTCTTGTAAATAATTGCATAATTGAATTTAGTTTAATTAGGTTACAACATTAATTCTTTTTTAATAAAAAATCCAAAAATATGTAGAAATAGGTTTAATTAATTTTGATTCCTTTTAATTTCCCTTTTTACAATAATAATATTTACTTTATTTATTTTCTATAATTAAATTTTGCATGTAAATTAACTTAGATTTAAATTAGGTTAAAACTTAATATTTTCACAATAAACTTAAAAACCATTAGCATTAGGGTTTGACGCTTCATTTTAATTTTAATTAATTATTTTTTCTATTAAATCTAAAAAACACTAAA
Source organism: Vicia faba (assembly GCA_948472305.1). Taxonomy (NCBI): domain Eukaryota; kingdom Viridiplantae; phylum Streptophyta; class Magnoliopsida; order Fabales; family Fabaceae; genus Vicia; species Vicia faba. The sequence goes on from OX451737.1 coordinate 789,245,646, forward strand.
AATACCAAAAACCATTAATTCTAATTAATTAAATTCATTAACTTTAATTTTTTTTGCAAAAGGGTCCAACGCCCATGTTCGTAATTTATTTAAATTCGCGCATTTATTTTATTTCGCTCAAATAATTGTGTATCTGTCCCAAAGCATTGTAACTTAAACTTCTCGCACTTTTATTTCTTGTGCTTTATTTATTTGCTGTCAAATCGGGTCCGGTTTAATTTTGGCGATGTGGACCCGCGCCATTTGTAATAGCATTAGAATTTACTTTCCTCGCAAACTTTTTAACTGTTAAATAAGCATGCAAGAATGAATGGCCCTAATTAAGCGTAGATCACAATGAACTTGACAAAAGACAAATGCAAATGAAAATGACACACAAATCACACACCACCCCTAGGGTACGCCTCACTGTTGCCTTTCGAAAGGTGGTCGTCGAGTAGAGGATGTCTTAGTAAGTCCTCATGATCCGGGAACCTGGCATGAGGGTAGCTTCTAAGGGGTCTTCCCATTGCTCTGGTGATCACCATGTCCCGAACTTCGAATTGACCCGAACACCTCCAACGGTGGTGCTACTTACCTCTCAATGGTGGGATGGCACTACTTTAAAGGACATCTACACAGACGAATTCCCTAGGGTAGGTAGACGACTCATGGATACTTGCTCTCTTCAAAACAAACTGCAATCTTTTCACACCAACACTTTTCAAAAGCTTTCAAAGCAAATTTTTCAAACACTCTGACGTACGAGTCGAACTGAAATTTTTCAAAGAAACTTTTTAAAACCCACATTGAAAAGCAAACAAACCATTTTGAAAACAGAAATGAGCAAGTATCTAAGAGCCCATGGATAACCATGGATAGAAAGGGTGCTAACACCTTCCCTTTCTATAACCTACCTCCCGAACCGAGAGCAATCTCTTTAAGGAATTTTTCTGTGCTTTTGTCCTTTCCAAGTTGGAGAAAATAAAAGACGGTGGCGACTCTTGCTTCCGCGACATTTCGCGAACCAGCGTTAAACAGTCAGTTCCAGATCCACCGATCACAGAACTTTATAAGAGTCCCCAGCAGAGTCGCCAGTTCTGTGATCGGTGGATCTGGAACTGACTGTTTAACGCTGGTTCGCGAAATGTCGCGGTAAGCAAGAGTCGCCACCGTCTTTTATTTTCTCCAAATGGAAAGGACAAAAGCACAGAAAAATTCCTTAAAGAGATTGCTCTCGGTTCGGGAGGTAGGTTATAGAAAGGGAAGGTGTTAGCACCCTTTCTATCCATGGTTATCCATGGGCTCTTAGATACTTGCTCAATGTGTTTTCAAAATGTTTGCTTTTCAATGTGGGTTTTAAAAGTTTCTTTGAAAAATTTCAGTTCGACTCGTACGTCAGAGTGTTTGAAAAATTTGCTTTGAAAGCTTTTGAAAATGTGTTGGTGTGAAAAGGTTTTTTTTGTTTGTTTTTGAAGAGAGCAAGTATCCTTGAGAACCTACCTACCCTAAGGAATTCGTCTGTGTAAAAGTCCTTTAAAGTAGTGCCATCCCACCATTGAGAGGTAGGTAGCACCACCATTGGAGGTGTTCGGGTCAATTCGAGTTTGTAGGGACATGGTGATCACCAGAGCAATAGGAAGACACCTTAGAAGCTACCCTCATGCCAGGTTCCCGGATCATAAGGACTTACTAAGACATCCTCTACTCGACGATCACCCTTCGAGGCAACAATGAGGCGTACCCTAGGGGTGGTGTGTGCGATTCGTGTGTCGTTTTCATTTGTATTTGTCTTGTCATGTTTATTGGTGTTCTACGCTTGATTTTATTTTAAGTCCATACATTCTTTCATGCTTATTTAACAGTTTAATATTTGCGGGAAAATAAATCTAAACTATTACAAATGGCGCGGGTCCACATCGCCAAAATTAAACCGGACCCGATTTGACGGAAAATAAATAAAGCAATAAAATAAAAGTGCGAGAAATAAAATCGTTACAACGCTTTGGGAGAATTACATAATTATAATAAACGACATAAAATAAATGCGCAAATTAGACAATTAAAAAATATGGGCGTTGGACCCTTTTGCAAAATTAAAATTAATAAGGAATTTAAAATTAAAATTAAATGTTTTTTGGTATTTTATGTTTTTAGATTTAACAGAAAAAAGAATTAATTAAAATAAAAGATTAAACCTAGTTCTAATTATTTTTAAGTTTATTATGAAAGATATCGAAATTTAACCTAATTTAAACCTAGATTAATTTACATGCAAATTTAATTATAGAAAATAAAATAAGTAATATTATTATTATAAAAAAGAAAAAATTGAAAGGAATAAAGTTTATTAAACCTAAATTCTATGTTTTTTGGATTTTTGGTTATTAAAAGAATTAAAGTTGCAACCTAAATTAATACTAAATTAATTTACATGTTAATATTTAAATTAAATATTTATTATATTTTTTTTTTATCTTTTCTGAGTTTTTATGTATTTTTGTATATTGTAAAAATAATTAATTAAATAAAGACAATAAAAAAGGATAACACAACAATAAAAAATAAAAAATAAAAAAAGGGTATAGAGAAATCAAACCAGGGGGGGGTTCAGTCCCCGGATGGAGGTGTAGGCCTTAGAATACTGGCCCATTAAGCCTTGGTCCATTGACTTTTTCCACTAGCGTGTTAATCCTTTGACCGGGCTTATGATGTACATCCAATCTCAGCCTTTGATTGGAATTGGTTAGATACGTGGAGGGACGGATGATGAAGGCATATGGTGAACCATAGCGATGTGCCTGCATAGGAATTGCCATTGCAAAATAATAAATGGAATTATACAGACCTGGGGTTCGAACCCAGGTCTTGGACAATGCAAAGGGGTACACCTGCCACTGAAGCGCTTGACTCATTCGTGAATTAATATAATAACTAAATATTATAAAAGAAAATGGTTAATAGCCTTGGAAACGCACGCGCAATTTTGAATGGACCTATCACCATTTGACACGACCTTGTCTTCTCCACCATCCCTGTAAATAAAACACAAAGGCAACGTTTTTTGAACCGTTTCATTAGGTGGGCTATTGGAAAATAGCGAATAGCTCTCAAGCGCTCATAAATTGAGCGCGAGGGTTGAATCTTCTTCGTCTCTATGCACTGAATCTAACCATGGTATTGAGGTGGCCTGATTTTGCTTGGTCTGAAAACCCCTATTCAGAAGCTCTGCAAACCCTAAATTTTAACAATGGCGAAATTGCCTATAACGCATAATAATCAAATTAAAGGTATGGGTTAGCTTTAGAACATTATGAGGAATACAAATACATGATTAGAATGCTATGAAAATGTCTAGAATGCAAAGCACGATAAATGAAAAAAATGGCAAAAGAGGGACTTCTGTACAGCGTTTTAGGGGGCTATCTTTGATGCTTTTGATTGGAATACGTTCAGGGCTTGCCAAGGAAGCTATTGGAACAGTTCTTATGCTTTGAATTGACCTGTAGTACTGATTTCAGTTTTTGAGTTTTCAAGGAATTTTCAAGTTTTGTAATGGTATTATCAACGCAGCTTTTTTGTCTCCCTGCATTAGGTTTGTGATCAGGCCTTTGTAGTGAGGCAATTAGGTCAAAAACATGGATCAAATCTCTTGGAATTTATTGTTTTGAATATTTGATTTCCTTAAGGATCTTCCATATCTTTTCCATGTGTATTTTGCTCAATCATGCTCAAATTGAACCAAATCTTTCCATGTTGGGATCTGCACGAATTATAGAGGCTAAAGCATGCATGAAAAGATTTATTAGGTCAAAGTAGATATTTTTCATATATTTAAATGATTTAAATGAATTAATATTAATATAAATTCAAATAAATAAATAAAAAATGAGAAAATACTTCCCTTTGGGCCAAGGGGTCGTGCATATGCTTAGAATGATGAATCATGGAAGAAAAATGGGCCCATTAGCATTTTTAGGTCATTTGGATCAAAGTTGACTTTTCAAAATATCCAAAAATTTCCCAACTTCCACAAGGCATAACTTGCTCAATTTTTAAGCTTTTCACATGTTCTTGGACATTTTGGAAAGGTATTTGAGTCCTCTAACCAATGCCTTTGGTACCATGTCATTTTGATTTACCAATCTCAAGTTATGGCCTTTGACTTAAAGTCCCTTTTTGTTGACTTTTGAAAATGACCTATAATGTTGAAATTGATAACTTTTTGTGAGAGCATTTCTTGGACTTGGGATATGAAGATGAGTTGTAGGAAATGTCTTTATCTTCAAAATGAGCTTTGGATGGAATTTTTCTGATAATCCATGTGAAAGTTATGCCCTAGTCAATTTCAGTTGACTTTTTCAGCTGTCCAAATATAGTAACTTTTGCATCTTTGATGATTTCTGAGCCAAATTTTGAGAATCATGATCAAGCATTGATCAAATGATGTTTGTGGCTTCAAAATGATATGTTGACCAAAAATTTGAACTTTTGACTGTCAAATGACCATTTTGCCCCTACAGTTGACTGTAGTGCAATTTAGGGTTTTGACTGTGCAATTTTGAGCTGAATGCCTTGAAACTTGATATGAGGATGCTTGACCACATTTGTAGGCCTATGAGACTTGATTGGACCTTTGAAAACTTCATTTTCTTGATCAGAATCCAAACCCTAGTTTTGACTGTATAGGAGACAGTTGCACTGCACAACCCTTGGGGAATTTTGTGACTTGGCTTGGCAATTTCTTGAAGAATATGGGAGGGAAAATTTTGGGGTGCAACACATTCCATAATACTTATACAAGCTAAAGAGGCACGAATCAGGACCAAGAGGCTGCAAAATCAGAAAAGCCAAACTTGAAAAAAACTTGAAAAAGCTTGGATCTGAAAACGTACTTAGAGGTGATTTCAAGGCCAAAACTCAACGCTATTCAATTGCTAGACATCCACTGAGTGAGAAGGAATCAAAAGCAAGCTCTCTCCCTCCCTGAATCGCGCTGTAAGTCTCCTGAAAAATTCCCCTGTACTCGAAAACGCATCCTCTTATTCTTGCACTTTTTTGCCAAAATCTTTGCATATTCATGTTTGTCGTTCGATTTAGAAGCTTTTGGCATTATTTGATTGCATTTTCATAGCCTGTAGCCCCCTAGCCGATTCTAGGGTTCTTGGATTGTTTTTTGGGCGTTTTCTCTACAGGTAAAATCAGGACAAACAATGGACATAGATGAAATCAAGAGGAAGAGACGATCATGACTATGGTCTTAGTTTGCATTTTTATGGATTAGAGCTCGTTTTAGGATGAACCCATGGATTTAGCTGCGGATAAAAATCCGCAGGTAAATAACCAGGGATGGGCGAAAAAGATGATTACGTGCCCCCTCCCTCCCTATTCGTTGGTTCAAATCTCGCGCGTTTTCTTTTTTTTAATTCCAGCATATTATTTGTTTTTTACTTATAATAGTTTTTATCCATTATACTAACAATAAAAGCATAGTGGCGCAGTGGCCAGGCGAGCGTGTGAAATCCAATGGGACCCGGGTTCGAATCCCAGGTCCCCCATATATTTGCTATTATTTTCTTTCAGGCGTTCCAGCGTGCCTCATGCCTTGCTACGCACCATACACCCTCATGCAATCAGCTGCCAGATGGCCCCAGGCCAGATCTGGTGCCCGGAATGAAGGTCAATCATAAGACCTAGTCAATGCACACGCGTGGAATTACCAAAGTCAAAGCAGGTTTGTATTGGGCCACAAAAATTGTTTATCTCACATCCAAATCAGGCCCACACCCCCCTTGATTATTTCTATTTATTTCTTTCTTTTTATTTTGTTTCTTTATTTTGTTTAATTATTTTCATTATTATTTTAATCACTAACCAATTAAAACTTTTCCTCATAAAATCAAAAATCAAAAAATATTTTATTTATTAAAATTAAATTCATCACTTTTATTATTGTAAATAAATACTAATTTAATTAACTTAGTTTTAATTAGGGATAATTCCAATATTTTTGCAATAATTAAAATTAATGTAGAAAATTAGGTTTTTATTAACTTTGACCAAATTTATTTTATTTCTTTAAATATCCAAAAATCCAAAAATATATATTTTTAAATTAATTAATTTAATTTAATTTAATTAACCTAATTTAATTTCTTCTTAATTCAAAAATAAACAAAAAAGGCTTTCTTTCAATAAAAGGGTCAAAACCCTAAAAAACTCGCATTCGATTTAATTTTTAACGCGCGATCCATTTATCATATTATTGTACTTGCTTCCGGAATGTAATAGATTTTAATTAGGACTTTAATTATTTTATCGCTTTATTTTACTTTCCGCAATTTAATTTCAAGGGTTGTTTTTGGCGATGTAAATACCCGACGCCTTGTAATAGTTTAGATTTAATTTCTCCAAATTTAAATTCCGCAACTTATAAACTGCTAGATGTTTGATAAATAGGGAATGCATGACAAGATCGAATGTATGAACCTAAAATCAACGTAGCTCACCCATAACATGTACAAAGATAATATTAACCGAAATAACACACTCGCACATGCGCACTCTTAGGATACACCTCACTTGGTTACCTTCGAACGTGGTCATTGAGTATAGGAAGTTTTAGAGGTCGTCCTCTTGTCCAAAGATCATAGTTGCCTCAAAACGGTTGCCTCGGAAAAATGATCTAAGACATTAGAGTTACCGCTAAGGCGTCCTAACATTGCTTTAGTGACCACACGTCCCTTAATCGAATTGACCCCTAAAACTCCAACGATGATGCTACCTACTCCTCAATAGTGGGATAGCATTGTCTAAAGGATACTTGTACAGATTAATTCCTTTTTCGAGTAGGTAGATGGTTCTTAAGTACTTGCTCCTTTCAAAAACAAAAACTTTTCGCACTTACACCTTTCAAACAAAAAAAAATTCTTTCAAACCCACAAACACAAAGAAAAGCAAAATTTTGAAAACACTTTGAGCAAGTACCTAAGAGCCCGTGGATAACCACAGATAGAAAGGGTGCTAACACCTTCCCTTTCTATAATCTACCCCCCGAACCCGAGAAACATCTCGAAAAAGGAATTTTTCTGTGCTTTTTTCCTTTCCTTGTTGGATAAAATAAAATACGGTGGCGACTCTTACTTACCGCGACATTTTGCGAAAACAAACGCAAAACGCGAACCAACATTCCAAAAACAGTCAGTTATTTCCCACCGTATCACAGAACTGGCGACTCAGCTGGGGATGTCTATAAGTGAGGTGTACCTTAGGATTAGATCATTGTGTTTTCAATTGTATGCTTTGTATGATTTATATTTGTGGGCTTGAATTGGAGTTACTATAGATCCTAACCCGGATCTGGGGATACCCTTTAGGTAAGTAGAAATAAACTGTGAGGGAACTGTACGGCATATACCGATACGGTTGAAGCAGTAGCTATGTTGGTGTGGCACTTTAGATTGTACCGATATCCCTTGTGTTGGAACAAGGAGAATATGGGTCATCTAAGGGGTCATTAAGCACCAACTTACCTTAGAACCTTTAAATTGACCAACTTGGCCATAGAACAGTAGCAGTATGCTACACTCATTGAGACTAAATTCTCGCGATGATTCCGGCCGCAAGAAAAGGTTGCTAAATTGGAATTATGACTGATTGAGGGTAGTCAGTGACATTGAGATCCTCTAGAACCCGGTTACTATTTTTAGGACAGGTTTAAACCAACTGAACTGAAAGAGGGTAGTACCTATGCTCCTTGCCAACCTGAAATCTAAGGGCTCTCTGTGTGACTTGTGTGCCTTTACCATGTTTGCTATTTGTGGATACTTGTGGTGTGCTATCTATCATGACATCATGGCATCATAACATTGCATACATCTTGCATTGGACTAACCTATTTTGAAGACAAGAGGGATTCATATTTGTTCTGTTTTGTAGGTCATCATGATGCCTATGCATAGGAATACCATCCGGATTAACTTTGTCCAGGTTCTCACTGTGCTTAAAGAGTTGATTGCAAAGATGCCTGATACTACTTCCTTCCTCAAGAGACATGGTTATCTTCTCAATTTGGTCACCTCCAAATTGGACGAGCAGATGATGAGTGTTTTGGTCCAATTCTATGATCCATTGTACCATTGTTTTACTTTCCAAGACTACCAGCTGGTTCCCACCTTAGAAGAATTCTCTGATCTGCTCGGTATCTCTATTCTGGAGCAGACCCCGTTTACTGGTTGGGAGAAGACCCTTAAGCTGGAAGAGATTGCTTCAGCCCTTCATTTGATAAAGGATGAGGTAATGGCTAACTGGGAGACTAGAAGTGGAGAAAAGGGCTTTCTGACGAAGTTTCTGGTTGGTAAGGCTAACTATTTCTAGAATAGCCTAGACTTCAAGGCATTCAAGGATATTCTGGCTCTTCAGATATATGGCTTGGTATTATTTCCAAACTCTGGCTCCTTTGTTGATGTTAATGCGGTAAAGATCTTCATCTCTCGCAATCCTGTACCCACTCTCTTGGGTGACATCCTTCATCAGCTTTATGCTCGTACAGCCTGAAAGCGGGGAACCTTGATGTGTTGTGCTCCTTTATTGGCGAGGTGGTTTATTTCGCACCTCCCCAAGTTAGTGCTGAAGAATAAAGAAGGCATGGGCTGGGCTTATAGGGTTATGTCTCTCTCTCATAATGACATTATCTGGACTCTCAAAGGTATGGATGAAGAGGCTATCATTGATCATTGTGGGGAGTATCCCAATGTTCCACTATTAGGAACCCATGGAGGAATTTCTTACAATCTGTGCTTGGCCTTACGTCAGTTTGGAAGAGCCAGAAGAGAAGGACCTCATGAGATGCTAATGCATAGTATCATCTTTGATTTTCAAGGGGATAGCGATGAGCAACATCGCAGATTCATAAAGGCCTGGGATAGAGTTCACAGATCGGATCCACATGAGCTGGGGCCAAAGACTCCACTTCCGGTGGAGCCATATCTCAGATGGGTCCGTATCCGTGCCCAAAAGCTAGGTATTCCAATGAAGCCGTTTGACCTATCATTGTTGAAGTTGCTAATGAAGAAGGGGTTCTTCCAACCATCTTCCATCCTCATGTGCCCACTGACATTGGGGCACTGAAGAGATCTTGGATGCAGTTGAGAGAGGAACGGGATGCTTACTGAGAGAAGTTCAACGAGCAAGAGCAGAAGATCCAGAGGTTGACTAGGCAGTTGGAGAACGAGTGGATTCTCAACGACTATGTCCGCACTGATAAGAAGAGACCATGGGAGCATTGATTGACCTTTGATGATTTCCTTTCTAGTTTTTATTTACTTTTCAATATTTCCTTTCATGTAACGCCTTAAGGGCATTAGTTGAACAATTTGAATTCCAAAGTTTATCTAATAAAGTGTGTTTCATTTCTTGTTTACAAATTTGAATCTCTTGATTGTCTTTGAAATCATAATCATACACATCTCATCCCATGCACTTCATAAATAGGTACCCATTACAGGTCTCTTATCTTCTTCGCTGTTTATTTCAGCACTCATCATGTCTGCTGAACCTTCAACTGAGCAAGCCATCAAGGCCCTCCAGGCCCAGAATGCCCAATTTCAAGAGTTGTTCATGAATCTAGCTAAGGGTCAGCAAGATCTGAAGACCCTGATTTTGAAAGAGAAGAAGAAGAAGAAGAAGAGGACAATCCTGTTTAACACAGGGCACAGGTTTGGAAATAGGCTACAGAATGAAGTTAATTTGACTACCTCATCTGGAGGGAAAGATAGTCAAGAGGAAAGGAGGGCTCCTAGCCTTGTGGTCTCCGACAACGAGACGGACTTCGATGAAGAGAAGTATCCTCCGGATGAGGATAGGTACAAGCAACTAGAAGACTGGTTGAGTGCTATGGAAGTTCAGAAAGTGCACGGTCTGGACTTTGGTGATCTAGGCCTATCATCTGGGGTAGTGATTCCCCACAAATTCAAGGCATCAACCTTTGCTAAGTATGACGGAGTTTCTTGTCCAAAGCTGCACCTCCGGTCATATGTGAGGAAGATTCAGCCGTACACTGCTGATAAAAACCTATGGATCCATTTCTTTCAAGACAGTCTCTCAGGGACTCAGCTTGAATGGTTCTATCAGTTAGACGGAGCCAATATCCGTAGTTGGGAAGATTTGGCTACTGCTTTCTACAGGAAGTACCAGTACAACTCTGACCTCGCTCCCACGCGTACCTAACTCCAGGGTATGTTAATGGGAACGGGTGAAGGATTCAAAGATTATGCTCATAAGTGGAGGGACCTCACCGAAACAGTACAACCACCCTTGGCTGATCGGGAGCTAGTTGACATGTTTCTGGGGACCCTGTCTGGTCCATTTTTCAACCACTTAATTGGAAGCTCTTCGTCTGGGTTTACAGAGCTCATTTTAACCGGTGAGAGGATTGAGGCTGGTATTAAGGTTGGTAAGATACAGAAAGGTGCCTCATCAAGCACCGAGAAGAATCCATTTAAGAAAGAATCCAGTGTTGTCTACAGTTTGAGAAGACAGAATAGACATGAACACCGCCAAGCTATTAACGCGGTTGTTATTTCAAAACCTGCTGGTGCTCCTCAGCACAACAATCAACAAAAGGACGAGAGACCTCAAAGGCAATTCACTCGTCTCAATATGACCTTATCTCAGATTCTGCCCCAATTGCTGAAGACCAATTTGGTGATTCCAAAGGAAGCCCCGAAGAATCCAAATACAACATCACCGAAATATAACCCTAATTCCCGCTGTGCTTTTCACTATGATAGCCCAGGGCATAATACGGATGATTGTTGGGTTTTGAAGAACAAGGTACAAGACTTGATCGATGCGAAGGAGATTGAGTTCGGAGCACCAGAGAATCCTAAACAAGATGCAGGGGTGAATGCTATCAGAGATGACGATGATGAAGAGTTTGACATTGACAGTTGGATCTATCCTACTACCTATGGTGGATTAAGAAACTGGACAGCGAAGGATTCTATGCCCGTTTCTGTTATCACCCAGTAATGAAACTTTTTGTTTTGAATATGTAACAGACAATGTTTTAAAACTTTATGGCCCAGTGTCTTACCCGGGGCACCGTGGCTTCATTTGTGAGGGCTTTATGTGTGTCATTTTCATATATCATTAAATAAAAGTATTGGACGTTCTTGCATTTCAAATTTTGCACTCCTTGTTTTTCTTTATTATATATTACAAAACAGCTATTTTACACACACTCACGTATACAGGTCCACATCCACCCTGGATCTCACTGGTAATGACTTTGCTACTTCCAGTTATGACTTCGAAAATCCGATCAACTTAGCCAAAGACGAAGGTAAAGATGATTGCGAAATGCCTGGTGAACTTGCAAGACTATTACTTTAGGAAGAGAGGGTTATTCAGCCACATGAAGAGCCGGTGGAATCAGTGAATCTGGGTACTGAGACAGACAAAAAGGAAGTTAAGATCGGTGCAAATCTGGAAGCTAGTATGAAGCAACGGTTGGTTAAGATGCTGCATGACTATGTTGATATCTTTGCCTGGTCTTATGAAGACATGCCTGGTTTGGATACTGATATTGTGGTTCATCGCCTGCCTACCAAGGAAGACTGTCCTCCCGTGAAACAGAAGGTCTGCCGAATGTGCCCGGAAATGTCTGAGAAGATCAAAGCTGAGGTTATGAAACAGTTTGATGCCGGTTTTCTAGCAGTGACTTCTTACCCTCAGTGGGTTGCCAATGTGGTTTCTGTGTCGAAGAAGGATGAGAAGGTTCGAATGTGTGTTGACTATAGGGATCTGAACAGGGAAAGCCCTAAGGATGACTTCCCTCTGCCTCATATTGACGTTCTGGTTGACAACACCGCTCAGCACAAGGTATTCTCCTTTATGGATGGTTTCTCCGGTTATAATCAAATAAAGATGGCTCCCGAAGACATGGAGAAGACAACCTTTGTTACTCAGTGGGGTACCTTTTGCTACAAGGTCATGCCTTTTGGACTGAAGAATGTTGGGGCAATGTATCAGCGTGCCATGGTTGCTTTGTTTCATGACATGATCCATCATGAGATTGAGGTATACGTCGAAGATATGATTGCAAGGTCCCAAACTGAGAAGGAACACCTTGACCATCTGCAGAAGCTGTTTGACAGGCTAAAGTTGTACAAGCTGAGGTTGAACCCGAACAAGTGCACCTTCGGGGTGAGGTCTGGTAAGCTACTGGGTTTCGTCGTAAGAGACAAAGGTATTCAAGTGGATCCTACCAAAGTAAAGGCCATACAGAAAATGCCAGCTCCTAGAACAGAGAAAGAAGTCAGAGGCTTTCTAGGACGACTGAACTACATTGCCCGATTCATCTCGCACCTGACTGCTACTTGTGAACCAATCTTCAAACTACTGAAGAAAGATCAGGTAGTACATTGGAACGATGAATTCCAGGCCGCTTTCGAAAAGATCAAAGAGTATCTCTAAGAGCCACCTATTATAATGCCTCCAGTTAAAGGGAGACCTCTGATCTTATACTTGACAGTACTCGACAACTCAATGGGGTGTGTGCTGGGGCAGCATGACGAGTCTGGCCGAAAAGAGCACGCTATTCATTACCTTAGCAAAACGTTTACCGATTGTGAGACCCGATACTCACTGCTCGAGAAAACTTGCAGCACTTTGGCATGGGCTACTCGTCGGCTGAGATAGTATATGATGACTCACACTACTCTATTGATATCAAAGATGGATCCAATCAAGTATATCTTCGAGAAGCCTGCCTTGTCCAGAAGAATAGCAAGATGGCAGATGATCTTGACTGAGTATGACATGCAGTACACGACCCAAAAGGCAATCAAGGGAAGTGTGTTGGCAGACCATTTGGCACATTAGGCAGTAGATGATTACCAGTCTATGAACTTTGAATTCCTGGACGAGAATATCATGTTGGTAACCGATTATGAGACACCTGGACCGGATGAAGGACCTGAGGAAGGATCCCGATGGTCTATGCACTTTGATGGAGCTTCAAACGCTTTGGGTAGTGGCATTGGCGTGGTGATCATATCTCCTAAAGGCTCTCATACTCCATTCACCGCCCGATTATGTTTCAACTGCACCAACAACATGGCGAAGTATGAAGCGTGCATCATGGGTCTTCGAGAAGCTATTGACCTAAGGATTAAGTTTCTAAGTGTCTTCGGAGATTCCGCTCTTGTGATCAGTCAGATCAAAGGCGAGTGGGATATGAAACACCCAAATCTTATTCCTTACAAGGAGTATGTATTGACGTTGCTTCCCCATTTCGAGGAGATAACCTTTAAACACTTCCCTAGAGAGAAGAATCAGTTGGCGGACGCACTAGCTACGATGTCTTCTATGTTCAAAGTCAATTGGGACAACGAAGATCCCCGGATCATCATTGAAAAATTGGACAAACCTGCACATTGCTATGACATTGAGATTGAAGGGGTAATAAAAAAGCCCTGGTTCCATGAGGTGAAGAGGTATCCGGAAGCTCAGGAATACCCCGAGGGTGCATCTGTTAATGACAAGAAGTTCCTGAGGAGGTTCACGACAAAGTTCTTCATCAGCAATGGCATCCTTTACAAGCGTAACCATGACTCGACCTTACTGCGTTGTGTAGATAAGAAAGAAGCAGAAAGGATCATGGCAGAGTTACATGAAGGTACTTTCGGAAATCATTCCAGTGGACACACCATGGCAAAGAAAATCCTTCGGGAAGGATATTATTGGACCACAATGGAAGCCGACTGTTATCAACATTCTCGGACATGTCACAAATGTCAAGTCTATGCTGATAAGGTGCAAATACCTCCAGTTCCTCTAAACGTCTTGACAACACCTTGGCCTTTTGCAATGTGGGGCATTGATATGATCGGCGAGATCATACCTATGGCATCCAACGGGCACTGTTTCATCCTGGTAGCTATTGATTACTTTACGAAGTGGGTTGAAATAGCTTCCTTTGCTACAGTAACCAAGAATGTCGTGGCACGATTCATTCGGCACAATTTGATCTGTCGATATGGTGTACCAGAGAGGATTATTACAGACAATGGTACCAATCTTAACAACAAGATGATCACCGAGCTCTGCGAGCAAATTAAGATACAACATCATAACTCTTCTCCCTACCGGCCGAAGATGAACGGGGATGTCGAAGCGGCTAATAAGAACATTAAGAAGATTGTGCAGAAGATGACAGTGACATACAAAGATTGGCACGAGATGCTACCATTTGCTCTTCATGGGTACCGTACCTCAGCACGGACGTCAACAGGGGCAACACCCTATTCCTTGGTATATGGCATGGAGGAAGTCTTGCCCATTGAAGTTCAGATACCCTATCTTCAGATCATGAAGGATGTAGGTTTAAGCGAAGATGACTGGATTCAGACCCGACTTGATCAGCTAAACCTAATCGACGAAAAGAGACTTACTGCTATTTGTCATGGTCAGACGTATCAAAAGCGGATGATCAAGGAATTTAACAAGAAAGTTAGACGACAAGAGTATCAAGTTAGGGATCTGGTAATCAAGCGCATTATTCTACCTCAAGGTGATCCCAGGGGCAAATGGACCCCTACTTACGAAGGGCCATTTATGGTTAAGAACATTTTCTCAGGAGGAGCTATGATTCTAACCACCATGGATGGTGACGACCTTCCTTACCCCGTCAATGCGGACATAGTGAAAAGATACTACGCATAATAAAAGACCCTCTAGGTCGACTGGACTAGGCAAAAATAAGGGCTTCCCGGCGAACCAAAAGGGTTCGGGCAAAAATAAGGGATGAAAATAAAAAAATTTGTACACCCGGCAAGTCGAAAACCTGAAAAGGCGGCTTGGGCAAAAATGGGTATCCCAGTGGACTGAAAGCCCGAAAGGGCGGTCCAGGCAAAAATTAGGGATCAAAGCGTAACACTATGTCTCATTGGATCACCTTGCATCCAGACTTCGGTATCGACTATCAAGCTCAGACGACACTAATCAATCTGATTCATCTTCAACCAGTAGCAAAGTGATGAGATGCTCGAGGGTATAAAGGAAATAGAAGAGTTGGAACCCATGGGGATTATTCACATAGCTATTTTGTTTAGTTTTTCACAAATTGTATAAATTCTATCTGTTCGGCGGCGTTCTCTTACTAGGACGTCAGACTCTTGTACAAAAATTCCTATTTACAGGCCAAACTTCAAAATCAATACAATTCATTTTCAAAGAAATTTCAAACTATTTTTCCTTTATCTGTTTAGTTTTGCAAAGAACGTCCAATGTTCATTTTTGATATATGCATTTGACATTAATGACCGCTCATAAATATTTACATGCGAAACAAAAGATTGAATTACTGGTAATATCAGAAACAGGGGCAATAAGAAGTGTCCAAGTTGTACAGTTGTTCTGTCCACCAGGTACAAAGGTAGATTCAGTTGAAGAATACGGCTGGGATGCCTTCACTCCCCACAGAGTAAGACAGTGATGATAGCTCTCCCCAGCTGAGACTTGCAACTATGAACGAATCAGTAATGCTCTCCCCAAGCAGAGTTTATCTACCATCAATATTGGAAAGACTTGATATCCCCGACAGTCTTAATATTCCCCAATGGAGTATAAGAATGTTCCCCGATAGAATACAAGATACCCTCGGTAGAGTCAACATTTTCCCAGCACAGTCTAAAAAAGCTTCCCCAACAGAGTTGAATCATCATCCCCAGTAGACTCTGGAAGTTTATCCCCAATGAAGTATAAAATAAATCTCCCCAGCCCAGTTCAAAAGACCATTCCCAGCAGGATTCAGAGGATTATCCCCACAAAGGTCTAACAGGGTCATCCCCCAGCTAAGTTCTTTCCTTTCACAAACAGGAATTCAATCCTCAACAGATTCAGTATCACCAGCAACGGTAATCTATCCCCAATGGAGTTTATCAGTGGAATCTTCAGCAGAACATCTCTTCCCCACAGAGTAATTCCCCTCGGATTAATCTCCTCATCAGTTTATTCCCCAACGGAGTTATCCTCTCCTGCAAGTTTATCATCTTCGTTCATCATCCCCAGCGGAAACGAAGAATCCAACTCTATTCTCCAGCATCTATCCGGGATTTATTTTCCTCAGCTAAAACATCACATTTCCATACATCATGATACATGCATATACGCATCATACCATACAATCTCATTTATGTTGAGAACATCATTGCTTGATCCATATCATGCATTACATATGAATGACCTTTACCTTTCAGGAAAGATGCAGTTAAATTCTCAACTATGTGGAAGACCTCCTCCAAACCACTTAAATCGATTCCTAAAGATTTTTCTGAGGCCAATCCAGTCAAAGAAGACAAAACCAGTTAAATCGATTCCTAAATATTTTTCTGAGGCCAATCCAGTCAAAGAAGACATGACCAGTTAAATCGATTCCTAGAGATTTTTCTGATGCCAATTCAGTCAAAGGAGACATGACCAGTTGAATCGATTCCTAAATATTTTTCTGATGCCAATTCAGTCAAAGAAGACAAGACCAGTTAAATCGATTCCTAAAGATTTTTCTGATGTCAATCCAGTCAAAGAAGACAAAACCTCCTCCGGTCCAGTTAAATAGATTCCTAAACATTTTTCTGATGTCAAAGAAGACAAGACCTTCCCTGGTCCAATTAAATCAATTCCTAAAGATTTTCCTGATGCCAATCCAGTCAAAGAAGACAAGACCTCCTCTAGTTCAGTCTGATCACCGATAAGATCTCTCTGATTCGTATTCTAGTTGAATTTCAGACCACCTATCAACAATCTCCAAATGGCATCTGTAAGCCCATTCCCGACATCACTAGGCTGATACCACTTCATGCGAGTGCAAATTTCTGGGCACTCTAGTGTTTAATCATCTTCCACCTTCGGATCACGAAAAGCCTGAAAGCCAATCTGTGATACGGTGGGAGAACTGACTTGAGTTTTTGCGTTTGTTTTCGCAAATGTTTCGGTTGAGCAAGAGTCGCCACCGACTTTTTATTTTATCCTAAGGAAAGGTTCAAAAAGCACAGCAAAAACCTTTGAGATTTTTCTTGGGTTCGGGGAGTAGATTATAGAAAGGGAAGGTATTAGAACCCTTTCTATCCATGGTTATCCATGGGCTCTTAGGTACTTGCTTAGATCAACTTGCCTTGATTTTCAATTGTTTGAAATGGTGCTTGGTGTGTGGTTTTGAAAATGTTTTGAAAAGATGCCTTGTATAGGCTACCCTTGTAACAATTCTTTACTCGAATGTTTTACAAAAGGTGTTTTGTCTTTTGAAAAGATGTTTCAAGGTTTTTTGAAAGTTGGTTTTGAAAGTGTTTGTGAAGTGTGATTTGAAAATGGGCAAGTGTTTTCTTTGCAAATTGGCAAGTACTTAAGAGTTATCTACCCTAAAGTTTTCTCAAAGATTTTTGTTATGTTTTAAACCTTTTGACAATTTTGTTCCACCATTGCATTTGGTGGACAATCTTGTATTAGGAGGTGAAAGGGACGGGCGTGGGTCATTGTTTAGACCATAATTGCAATAGTGTTAAATGTCTTTGGGCAATTTTTTTCTTTGAAAGGGATTTGATCATTTTAGGCAACCTTTTTTGAAAGCGTCATCGAGGGACTTATGATCGTTTGATTGTTTGTTTTACCAAAAGAAACCTAACATGCAATATGGCCCATTTATTTGAAGACAACAAAGTGGAATACCCTAGGGGTGCAAGTGTGATATGTGTTGTTCATTTTCATGCTTGATGATCTTGAAATTAGGTCAGACTATTTTGCTCGTTTTATTCGCATACAAACCCTAATTCTAGCATGGCATGTTTAGAAAGCATTAAAGTGCGAAATTTAAATTCCTACACTATTACAACACAATAATATGGGGAGGGGGGTACAAATGTTCAAATGGGGGGATAGTTAGACAAGAAATTAAATCTAGCTATTACATCATTTTCTTTGAATATTTACAATACAAATAATTGTATAATTAAATGGAAATGAAATAAATATGCAAAATGTAAAAAGAATTTTTATGTGTATGAAAAAAAGTATTATTTATGTAAAATAAAAAGAGAAATAAAAAGGTATTATTTTTTGGAGTATTTCCATATTTAGGGCAAAACCCTAATTTCAATCAAAAGGGTATTAATTACTTAATATATATAATATTTACTATTTACATACAAAAATAAAATAAAATATAGTATATTTATAAAAATGTATTTTTAGTGTTAAATATTAATAAAAATAAAAAGATGTATATTTTTGGTATTTTACCCTAAGTGTATTAATATATATATATATATATATATATATATATATATATATATATATATATATATATATATATATATATATATATATATATATATATATATATATATATATATATATATATATATATATATATATATATATATATATATATATATATATATATATATATATATATATATATATATATATATATATATATATATATATATATATATATATATATATATATATATATATATATATATATATATATATATATATATATATATATATATGTATATTTATATTATTTGCAAAAAATATATTAAATATGCACAAAATAATAATATTTAATTTTATAAAAAAAAGTATTTTTTATACAAAATGTTTCAAAAGGGAAAAATGAAATAAAAATCAGAAATACAATATGTTTACATTATTAATAATATTTCTAAATAATAGTATATATATATTTATGTATAATAGTATATATAAACAAATAAATACTTCAAAAATGCAAAAATGGTGTAAAAATGATTTTTCAGGTTTTAAACATTATTAGAAAAAATAAATGAGTCAAAATGAAAAAAGAAAAATAAAAAAAAACATTAAATCAAGCAAATGGGCTCAGGGGGGTATGAATCAAAAAGTATGGTGTAAGAAGCAAAACAAAAGCTGGCCCAGCCCATGAGGCACCTTCTTCAACCTCTGAACAACATTACTCAAAAAACGCGCGCCCTGTTCTTCCATCCAAACATCCTGATTCCTGGCTTATTAATGAAAACTCATAACATAAAAAATGTTCAGCATCAAGAGACGAATCCAACCATATGCAGAACTTGATCTAACTCTCTTAGATGAGAGAGAATTTCTTCTCCCCCAAATCCTGACCTAGATTTTCTGCCATTTTCAAACCTTAAATTCTCACAGCTCAGGCAAAAGAAATGAAAAGTAAAAGCATGTACAGGTTCAGTGGCATGAGTAGAACATTGCTTATTCACAAACTTATAGCTAATGATGCCTAATAAGAGAGATAGAAGTTCACCAAAATACCTATTCAGTTGAAGTTCTATCTGGCAATGGGGGAGCTTTCAGTGCAAGATAATGGTTGGTATAGCTTCCTTGAGGTGTGGTGATGCTGTTCCAATATTTACTTTGCCTTGAGACACCTTGAATTGAGTTGTAGAACTTCAACTGCAAAATGAAAAAGTGAAAATGGTGGAACTTGTTAGAGGAATTACAGGTCGTGTTTCAAGTCATGGTTAGCTTGCATAGATGCTAGGGAATGTGTGTGAACTGGTTTGGGCAAGAAAGCTTGAGAGAAATGGGAGATGGCACTCAAACTGCAGGCCTGGCCCTGTTCTTGCAGTTTGAAGGTGGTTCTGGGATTGGGAGTGTATGAGGGTTGTTAGGGTCGTGTACTAGCTTGGTTGGGATGTCTTGGATGTGTTTTACAAGTTTGCTTAAGTGTTTGTAAGCTGATATGAGAGTTCTCTTACAAAATGCCAAGTTACTTACACTTTAAGCAACAAATGCCCAAGTTGTGTTCTAGGTCAGTAGAGGCCCCCTAATGAGCTGCATAATCTCTCCTTGATCAGAGTGTTTTGCTCATAATCTTGTGCCAATTAGATTTCATTTGTACCTCTTGGATTTTCAATTGGACATAAAGCTTAACTTTTCAAAAATGGTTATTTTGCTTTTTCCATAAATGGATTAAACTTGTATGTAATGCTTGAACTCAAAGAACAATGCTTTAGCACAATGAACATGCATTAAATTATTGAGTTTTGGATGGTTTAAGGACCTGTAATCAAGGGGCATGCTGGTTTGAGAAGTTTGCACAAATTATGAACATGAAAAATAGCCAATTCAAAAGTGAGTTTTTTCCATATTGTGAAATTCGATTCTCTCAAGTTATGAGGTTGTTTGAGAAGTTCTTGGACATTTTGGAAAGCTTGGAATGTGTACTACAATCCATATTTGAAATGAAAATTGAAATTCCAAGTGGAAGTGTATGGAAAATGGCCTTGAAGTTGGGTAGAAAACCTTGTCAAAATAGGTTAAAATTTCACTAAGTTAAGAATGGTTTAGTGCCCTTATTCAAAAATTTGTAACTTGAGATACAAGCCTCATTTGGGAAAACTTTGTGAGTCAAAGTTGTAGATTATGAAACAAGCTACAACTTTCATGTTTTGACTTTTGTTTGAATTCAAATGAATCTTGGTGAGAAAGTGGGGCAAAGTTGGGAAAAAATTAGGGTTTTTCATAACTTAGAAAAATTCTAAGTTATGAAAAATTCTAATTTCTAACCCTAATTTGCATTTTGTGATTTCTTGATGAACAAGTTTCATGATTTGGCATGTTTTGATGAAAAATGAATCTTGACTCTTGAATTTGACCAAAAAGTCAAAGTTTGACTTTTCAGTATACAGTCAAAATTGATCAATTGACTGGGAAATTCAACTGTCAATCTTGTGTACTTGGGATCTTTTGAGTTTGTTGAGCATGTCAAGATAATTCCATGGGGTCCTTGAGTCCATATGTGAGCTTGGTTTGCCATTGGTTGGGTCAAACAGTCAAAAATTTCCTTTGTGCAGTCAAAACCCTAAAAATGACCATTTTGCCCTTTTAGTGATCTGATCAAATTTCTTGTGGAATTGTGATCCAAACTTGATCAAATGGTCCATGTGAGTTCATAATGTTGATGGGGGTCAATTTTCATGAGGTTTGACTGTCAATTGGCCACAGTTGACTTTTTCCCCAATACAACTGATTTCTAGGTCAATTGTCCAATTGACTGGGCAAAACTTAGAATCAAGGCTTGAAACTTGGTATGGATAAACTTGGGAGTCCAATATGAAGCATGAAAGTCATCTTAGGCATTTTAGGTCAAAACATCTTTGTGCAAACACAAACCCTAATTTGGGTCAACAGTGCAAGGAGAAGTCTTGAGCAGATGAAACCCTAACTGGATCTTGAGCTTCAAGGGCTTTGTGGTGAGAAATCAATGAGAAATGGGAGGGCAAATTTTGGGGTACAACAGTTGCCCCTGTTCAATCTTCTTGAATCCGAAGAGTTAGATTGGCAAGCTTGCCTTTCGTGACTCGAGGGTAAAAGGAGATTGGACACTAGAGTGCCCGGAAATTTACACTCGTCAAAGCAATGAATGCGGGAATAGGCTTAGAGATTGCCATTTGGAGATGGGCTTAGAGATGCCATCTTGAGAGGTGACAGAAACTTGTCGGGGATGGGCTTAAAGATGCCATCTGGAATGAGTATCAGGAAGGCGTCCCTGCTTCGGACCCTTTTCGAACTGGGGGTCTGAATAAGCAATAGATTGACATCCGTTGTTGGGAGGAATCCGTAAAATGTTTTCAGAAATCTTGAAGTTAAATAAGCAATAGAGCAGCATCCGTTATTGGGAAGCGTCCGTAAACTGTTTTCAGAAGTTGCATCTGAACAAGTGATAGATTAACATCCATTGTTGGGAAGAATCCATAGACTGTTTTCAGAAGTCTGGAGAAGAAACTGAACAAGTGACAGGTTAACATCCGTTACTTGGAGAACCCGTGAACTGTTTTCAGAAATCTTGGAGTTGAATAAGCAATAGAGCAGCATCCGTTGTTGGGAAGCGTCCGTAAACTGTTTTCAGAAATCTTAAAGTTGAATAAGCAATAGAGCAGCATCCGTTGTTGGGAAGCGTCCGTAAACTGTTTTCAGAAGTTGCATCTGAACAAGTGATAGATTAACATCCGTTGTTGGGAAGAATCCATAGACTGTTTTCAGAAGTCTGGAGAAGAAACTGAACAAGCGACGGGTTAACATCCGTTACTTGGAGAACCCGTGAACTGCTTTCAGAAATCTTGGAGTTGAATAAGCAATAGAGCAGCATCCGTTGTTGGGAAGCGTCCGTAAACTGTTTTCAAAGGTTGCATCTGAATAAGTGATAGATTAACATCCGTTGTTGGGAAGAATCTATAGACTGTTTTCAGAAGTCTGGAGAAGAAACTGAACAAGCGACAGGTTAACATCCGTTACTTCGAGAACCCGTAAACTGTTTTCAGAAATCTTGAAATTTGAGGAGGAACCAGTGTAGGGTTGCCTGATGATGAGTCCGCGTAAAACCGCATCTGAAATTGTTAATGATAGCCTTTTATTCTTACCCTGAAAAGGACAAAATGTTAGCTAAACACAAAATTATGTTGTGTGAAATGTATGATGCAATATATGTTATATCAATGTTTGTGATATGAATGTAATGAATGCGCATGTAAGCTGATGAGCTGTCTTGCTGGGGATAGATGAATCCTGGATGGCTGAAGATAAAAGCATCTTGACTGCTGCCGGGAAGAACAATTCCTTGGCTGTTGCTGGGGAACAAGGAGCTTGGGTTGTATACCAAACCTCTGGGGAATTCCTGATGACTTCTACTGGGGAGTACCAATCTAGTAGACTCATGCCGGGGATGCAAGACTGAGAAACTTCAGTTTAGCGGGAAGCATCTCTGGCGACTTCACTGAGGAACTCAAGATTTGTTCTCCTACAACTCTGTAGGGAGAAGGTTCATTAGTCTGGCTCCGCTGGGGATATTGAAACTTAAGTTCTGAGGGAAATTGGATTCCTGAGGATCCTCTGGCTGGGGGATTGTAAAGATATGTTATTGCTGGGGAACTTTGATGAACTCCGCTGGGGATAGGAAGAATTTTGGCGAGTGCGATCTTCCGTGGTTGTTAGCTGAGGATAACCCAGTTATAAGGCCTTGTGAGGAATAACTTTGAATAAAACTCGGGAGAGACGTCCGTTCTCTGCGGGGGATAAGCTTCCAGAATCTACTGGGGATGAGCTTCAAGACTTGCTAGGGATATGGATTCCAAATCTCCCGGGGGTTTCCTTTGAAGGGTATCAAGATATCCAACTGTTACTTTGACCTATCAGTAATCCTCTTTCCCGACTCATAAGAAAATGACTATGTTTCAAATGCATATGCCTATTTAACAAAACATTGGACGTTTCTCAAAATAAAACAAACAGTGCAAGAGAAAAGAAAAGGAAATGACACAAATTTCTGGGAAAAGTATTTGTATTGATTTTCTATGAGTATGTTTGTACAAAGGAGACAATCATCCTAGTAAGAGGATTTTGTCGTAAATATTTGAAAGGTCTATACAAAATAAGGATGGCTATGTGAAATAATTCCATGGGATTCCATTCCGCTATAGCTTTCACAACTCTGAATATCTGTCCATTCAATGCTTCGCTTGACGATGACTGGATTGATCAGAAGCCTGGAACCGGTTGATGAAGAGATTGTCCTTGAAGTGATCCGAAGAGACATAGTCATACGCTTTAATTCCCTAACTTTTGCCTGAATCGCCCTTTCGGGTTTTCGATCCACCGGGAAACCCCTTTTTGCCCAAGCCGCCCTTTCGGGTTTTCAACTTGCCGGGTGTACAGATTTTTTTATTTTTATCCCTAACTTTTGCCTGAACCGCCCTTTCGGGTTTTCGGTTCACCGGGATACCCATTTTTGCCCAAGTCGCCCTTTCGGGTTTTCAACTTGCCGGGTTATTTTATGCGTAGTATCTTTTGACTATGTCTGCGTTCGCAGGGTGCGGCAAATCGTCGCCGTCCATGGTGGTCAGAATCATTGCACCACCAGAAAATATGCTCTTGATCACAAATGGTCCTTCATATGTAGGAGTCCATTTGCCCCTGGGATCACTTTGCGGCAAGATAATCCGCTTGATTACGAGATCTCCGACTTGATACACTTGACATCTGACTTTCTTATTGAAGGCCTTGATCATCCGCTTTTGATACGTTTGACCATGGCATATAGCAGCAAGTCGCTTTTTGTCGATCAGATTGAGTTGATCAAGTCGGGTCTGCATCCAATCATCTTCATTCAAACCTGCATCCTTCATAATCCTTAGAGAAGGGATCTGGACTTCCATAGGCAAAACAGCTTCCATGCCATAAACCAAAGAAAATGGGGTTGCCCCAGTTGAAGTACGTGTCGTCGTACGGTATCCATGCAGAGCAAACAGTAACATCTCATGCCAGTCTTTGTAAGTGACTATCATTTTCTGAATGATCTTCTTAATGTTTTTGTTCGCCGCTTCAATAACACCGTTCATCTTCGGCCGATAGGGAGATGAATTGTGATGATAAATCTTGAACTGTTCGCACAATACAGTGATCATCGTGTTATTCAGATTTGTACCGTTGTCTGTGATGATCCTGTCTGGAACACCATACCGACATATGAGATTTTGCTTGATAAAGCGGGCAACCACATTTTTAGTAACAGAGGCGAAGGAAGCTGCTTCGACCCATTTGGTGAAATAGTCAATGGCAACCAGGATGAAGCGATGTCCGTTGGAAGCCGTGGGCTTGATCTCTCCAATCATATCAATGCCCCACATTGCAAAGGGCCACGGAGCAGTCAGGACGTTGAGAGGGACCGGAGGGATATGAACTTTGTCAGCATAGACTTAACACTTGTGGCAAGTACGGGAATGTTGATGGCAGTCAGCCTCCATGGTAGACCAGTAATAGCCTGCCCTTAGGATCTTCTTATCCATTGTATGCCCGCTCAAGTGAGTGCCAAATGTGCCGCTGTGTATATCAGTCATAATTAACTCCGCTTCAGCTTTGTCTACACATCGGAGTAATACACAATCATGGTTTCGTTTGTAAATGATGCCGTTGCTCAGGAAGAACTTAGCAGCGAATTTCCTTAAGAACTTCTTGTCATTTACAGAAGCTCCTTCAGGATAATCTCTAGTCTCGAGGTACCTTTTGATTTCATGGAACCAGGGTTGTTCCACTACCTCTTCGGTATTAATCTCATGACAATGCGCAGGTTCATCCATTCGCTCGATGGTGATTTGAGGAGCCTCGTTATCCCAGTTGAGTTTAAACATGGAGGACATTGTGGCTAGAGCATCTGCTAGCTGGTTCTCTTCTCGCGGGAAATGCTCGAAGGTAATTCGCTCGAAATGAGGCAACAATGTCAGGACATGTTCTTTGTATGGGATAAGATTAGGATGCTTGGTATCCCACTCTCCTTTGATTTGACTGATAACCAAAGCCGAGTCCCCGAATACGATCAAAGATTTGATCCCCAAGTCTATAGCAGCCTTGAGACCAAAGATGCAAGCTTCGTATTCAGCCATGTTGTTTGTGCAGCTGAAGCAAAGTCGGGCCGTGAAAGGTGTGTGACAACCTTCCGGAGAAAGGAGTACCGCGCCGATACCGTTTCCAAGTGCGTTTGAAGCACCATCAAAGTACAGGGTCCATCGGGATCCCTTGTCAGGTCCGTCATATGGTCCGTTACCTTCAATGTTGTCCAAATTCATGATGTCCTCGTCTGGGAAATCAAATCTCATGGGTTGATAATCTTCGATAGCCTGATGAGCCAGATGGTCAGCTAGTACACTCCCTCTTATAGCTTTTTGGGTGGTGTACTGGATGTTATATTCAGTTAAGATCATTTGCCATCTTTCTATCCTTCCAGATAAAGCGGGCTTTTCGAAGATATACTTGATAGGATCCATTTTGGAAATCAACAAGGTAGTATGAGTCAACATATACTGTCTTAGTAGGCGAGCAGCCCATACCAAAGCGCAGCAAGTCTTCTCGAGCAGTGAGTAGCGAGTCTCACAGTCGGTAAACTTTTTGCTAAGGTAATAAATAACATGCTCTTTTCGACCAGACTCGTCATGCTGGCCCAAAACACACCCCATTGAGTTATCCAAGACGGTCAAATACATGATCAATGGTCTTCCTTCGATGGGTGGCATCAGAATGGGAGGTTCTAGCAAATATTCCTTGATTCTATCAAAAGAAGCTTGACAATCGTCGTTCCACTCGACTACCTGATCTTTTTTCAAAAGTTTGAAAATTGGCTCACAGGTGGAAGTCAGATGAGAGATGAATCTGGCAATATAGTTCAAGCGCCCCAAGAATCCTCTAACCTCCTTCTCAGTACGGGGAGCAGGCATCTCTTGTATTGCTTTTACTTTTGCGGGATCGACTTCAATGCCTTTGTTGCTTACAATGAATCCCAAGAGTTTACCAAACCTAACTCCAAAAGTGCATTTACTTGGATTCAGCCTGAGCTTGTATTCTTTTAACCTGGCAAACAACTTCTCCAGATGTTCAAGGTGCTCTTCCTCTATTTATGACCGAGCTATCATATCGTCTACGTAAACTTCAATCTCATGATGTATCATATCATGAAATAAAGCTACCATGGCGCGTTGATAGGTTGCCCCTGCGTTCTTCAGCCCGAATGGCATCACCTTGTAACAGAAAGTGCCCCATTGTGTGACGAAAGTAGTTTTCTCCATGTCCTCGGGGGCCATTTTGATTTGATTGTAGCCCGAGAATCCATCCATGAAGGAAAACACTTTGTGCTGAGCTGTATTGTCGATTAAAATGTCAATGTGAGGTAGCGGGAAATCATCTTTGGGACTGGCCCTATTCAAATCCCGGTAGTCCACACACATCCTGACTTTGCCATCTTTCTTAGGTACTGGCACGATGTTAGCGACCCATTGAGGATAGGACGTAACAGCCAGAAAGCCAGCATCGAATTGCTTCATTACTTCTGCCTTGATCTTTTCGGACATGTCAGGCCTCATTCGGCGAACTTTTTGCTTGATTGGTGGACAATCTTCTCTTGTGGGGAGACGGTGAACCACGATGTCCGTGTCTAAACCCGGCATGTCTTCATAAGACCAAGCGAAGATTTCAACATACTCATTCAACAACTGTACCAGGCGCTCTTTGACTTTTGGTTCCAGATTGGCACCCACTTGCACCTCCTTCCGGTCTTCCTTGGTCCCTAAGTTGACAGTTTCCAGTGACTCTTCGTGTGGTAAGATGGCCCTTTCCTCTTGTTGCAGAAGTCTGGCTAGTTCCCCGGGTACTTCACAACCTTCGTCATCTTCATACTCGGCTAGATTGACCAGATCCTCAGAGTTATTGAAAGATATAGCAGAATAGTCACCCATGGAATCCTGAGTGGGTGGGTACCTGCATTGGTGAGTGTGGGTGTGTGTAAGGGATAGCCATCCTTAAACAAAAAATGCAAAAGGAAAGAAAATGAACATAAGCAGTTTATCAAATGAAAAACGTCCAATGAATCATTAAACATGGCAGATGGATATGAAAAATAATCAAAACCCTTACAAATGGACCTACATGCCCCGGGCAAGGCAGGAGGTGAAAAGATAGTGTACGGATTGTTTGAAAGTAAATATTACAGACCAAGTAAGAAATGTTTAACAGATAAATTACTGATGAATAAAAGTGATGGGGACAAAGTCTTTTTCCTCCCAGTTGCTCAATCCTCCTTTGACAGTTGGATAAATCCACTCTTCAATGTTGCTCTCTTTGTCTTCGTCTTCCAAGGCGTTGATTCCGTAGGGAGAAATTTTGACTGGCGCCCTTTCAATCTTCGAACGGCGCATAGCTTTCTGGCCTGCGGCTGTGAACCCTAATCCAAATTTGTCTGTCTTATGTGGAATGTCCGGTAACTGCCCCCATGCTGAATTGTTCCCTTCCTTTATTGCGGCCCTTGCATCCTCCAGAGATGCCATCCTGGCCATCTGCCTCGGTGTCTCAACTGCCAACTTTGCTACTGCTATTTCAGGAAGGACTTCTTCAAAATGTTGAAACGGTGTCTCAATGAACTCTCCTTCAACCTCCACATACCGGAAAGAATTTAAGTGGCTAATCATGTACTCTTCTTCGCCATGGACGGTAATGATCTTTCCCTTAACAGGATACTTCAACATCTGATGTAAGGAGGAGGTGACTGCCCCAGCATGGTGTATCCAAGGCCTACCCAACAAGCAAGAGTATGACGGACGGATGTCCATCACATAGAAAGTGGATTTAAACACCTCAGTGCCTATCTTGATGGGAATTTAAACCTCTCCATGGACCATTCTCTTCGAACCATCGAAAGCTCTAACAACAATATCACTTGGATTCAATTCCAATCCTTCACAATCTAGTCGGTCCAAGGCTTTCTTAGGTAGTACATTCAGCGACGAACCAGTGTCGACCAAGACATGTGCGAGAGTAGTTCCGCGACACTCGACCGAAATGTGCAAAGCATCATTGTGGTTTCTACCTTTAGGAGTTAGGTCGGCATCGGAAAAACCTAATCCATTGTCCACAGTCAGGCTAGCCACGTAATTTTGGAATTGATCCGCAGAGGTTTCCTGGGGCACATGGGCTGCCTTCAGGAATTTTATCAGAGCCTTAGCGTGCGTTTCCGAGCAAAGTAGTAGTGCCAGCATGGAAATCTTGGAGGGGGTTTGCCCCAACTGTTCTACCACATCGTAATCACTCCTTTTGATTATCCTTAAGATCTCATCCATTTCCTTCATGGAGGTTTCCGGGATAACCAAGGGTTGAGCCCTCGTCCTGACGGGCTCATCTTGGATTCCCTTACCTTTGTCAGCAGTGGTAGGAGAGACAGTACTAGGAACAACAGCATCTTCAATCAGAGGAGTTCTAGCAGAGAGTTTTATTGGTGCAGGGACGACCTTGTCGGTTGATGAGGGTCCAAAGACTGCTCTTGGAGGGGCAATCTCTGGAGAAAATATTCTCCCGCTCCTGGTGATTTTGCTAGTGCCTGCAATGTTACTAATGCTGGCTTCATCATCATCCGAACTTTCTTCAATTACTTCGATTTGCTTGATACCATGGTAGTAGACGTCACCGCCGTAGTTCCAAGGTATCGACTTCTCAGAAACATAGGGAACAGGCCCTGGCATCGTTATCTTCAAAGGAACAGATTTCGTAGCTGGTGTAATCTTAACAGGCTTTTTGACGGCCTTGGAAAGATTGGCGTGAATGGTTATGATTGAGACATCTTCAGTATGAACTGGAACAGCAGAAACTTTTTCAAACAAAATTTGTTGACTATCCATAAGGCCTTGGATGCCTTTCTTCAGTAACGGACAATCAAACGGCAGAGAGTAACAACAATAGCAGTCTTCCTTACATCCCGGGAAGATCCCGGCCCTTAACAAATTCAACTTAATGGTTAGCAGTGGAGTAGTCAGATCACCGACATCAGCAACATACAAATCTTCTTCAATGGCATTGACATTTCGGCCGTGCTTCGGCATGGGTGCAGATATCACATTAGGCTTCTCTGGAGCGTCAAACTCTACCTCCTTAGCCTCTATCAGGTCTTGGATTTTATGCTTGAGTGCCCAACAATCATTGGTGTCGTGTCCAACACTGTCTGAATGGTAGGCGCATTTAGCATTGGCATGATAATGCGGAGAGGACGTATTCACATTCTTTGGCGCCTCCTTGATGGTGGCAAGATTCAACTTCAGCGGATGGGGAAGCACTTGCGCTGGAGTCATATTAATACGGGTGAACTGCCGTTGTGGCCGTTCCACTCGTTGTTGATTTGGTCTGGACTGGTTATAGCGAGGCTGCTCACTCGGAGTGTTTTGAATCATTACGGCCCCCACAGTTGGCCGACGCTCCGTCTTCCCTGCTCTTCTCTGAGAATATAACATAGCTGTTTCCTTCTTAAAAGGCTTCTTCTCAACACTTGTAGCAACACCCTTTTGAATCTTTCTTGACTTGATGCCAGCTTCTATTCTTTCGCCTG
This sequence comes from Vicia faba, assembly GCA_948472305.1. Lineage (NCBI taxonomy): Eukaryota > Viridiplantae > Streptophyta > Magnoliopsida > Fabales > Fabaceae > Vicia > Vicia faba. The sequence continues at coordinate 789,275,554 of OX451737.1, forward strand.
TTAAGATCAAATCGGTAAACCCCGCAGAAGAGTTACCAATTAGATGATTGAAAAATGGCCCAGATAGGGTCCCAAGAAACATATCAACGAGTTCACGGTCGGTTAAAGGAGGCTGCACCCTGCCAGCCAAATCCCTCCATTTTTGTGCGTATTCTTTGAATCCTTCGCTGGTTCCTAACGACATACCCTGAAGTTGGGTACGAGTAGGAGCAAGGTCAGAATTATACTGGTATTGTTTGTAGAAAGCGGTGGCCAAATCTTCCCAATTTCTGACACTGGTTCCTTCTAACTGATAAAACCACTCCAACTGAGCTCCCGAAAGGCTGTCTTGAAAGAAATGAATCCAGAGGTTTTTATCTGCCGTATAGGGTTGAATCTTTCTCACGTAGGACCTGAGATGCATTTTTGGACAGGACAGCCCATCGTACCTCACAAACACCGGCACTTTGAATTTTGGGGGAATCACAATCCCGGCAACCAAACCCAAGTCTTCAAAATCCAAACCCGGTACTCTTTGTAATTCCATGGCGGCCAATCTGTCTTCTAAACCCTTGTATTTATCATCAGCTGGAGGGTATTGCTGGTCAGAATAATCTTCATCCTCTTCGACCTCTTCTTCTTCCGCATCAGACTCGGAAGGCACTGCAGCTCCATCTCTTTTACTGGTCCCTTCATCAGAAGTAGGAGGAAATTCAAGCACTCTCCGAGCTTCTCCGTCAAATCTTCTCCCCAAAGTAGCCACCCCAATCCTCTTTTTCTTCTTTTTCACTGGGTCCTTATTCCCCAATTGAGTCTTGATATCCTCCTGACCCTTAGCCAAGGTCATCAGGAGTTGCTGGAACTGTGCATTCTGAGCTTGTAGGTCTTTGACTGTTTGCTCGAGATCCATCCTACTGAAATAAACAGCAGACAGATAAGGAAACCTGGAGTGAGACCTGCTTATGCACATGATGAATGGTATGCTTATGTATGCAATGCATTCAAAGATTTAGAACATTCAAAATTGTTTCAGACAAAGAAGAACACACGTCATATTAATAAGAAGAGATTTGTTAGTACATAAATGCCCCATGGGCCAAATATTACAAAATAACTTCTCAAGGAAAAAAGACATTGTGCATCCTCTTTGGTGCGATATAGGTGTTGAGGGCCTCTTGCTCATGGAGTCGGCGGGTAAGCTCTAGAACCTTCTTCTCACTGGCGTAGAAGCTAGCTTCAAAAGTATTATGTTCCTCCTTGAGCTGAATCCAACTTTTCTGCATTTCCTCCCACGATGTAGGCATGTCTGGATGTAGGATGGTGTAGGGAACCTCTCCTTCATTGACGGGCTCTTTAATCACTGGGAGTACATGAGGATAAGGCATCATTAGACTTTGGGCTCGGGCTCGTACCCACTTGAGATAGGGCTCATGAGGGATGGAGTTCTTGTGTCCCAGAGTCTTGCTATCAACCTTGTTGAGTTTTCCCCAAGCTCTGATGAATCTTTGGCGAAGTCCTTGCGCATCGTTGTCGAAGTCAAAAACTAGGTCAGGGATCAACATGTCATGAGGGCCATCCCTCCGTGCATATCCGAATTGCCTCAAAGCTAGGCAAGGGTTGTAGGTGATACCTCCCCTAATTCCAAGTAAAGGAACATTGGGAAACTCTCCACAACGATCGACGATGATGACATTTTCTCTGGACCGAGAACACCAATGCACATCAGAATGAGTAAGAGTCATCAACCGTTGGGACCACCTTGAAACTTGGTCATTCTTCAAGACATATTGTGGAAGGTGCGAAATAAACCACCTTGCAAGGAGAGGAGTACAGCACATGAGAACACCCCTCTTTCTCATTGTTCGTGTGTAAAATGAGTGAAGGATGTCCCCAAGCAATGTTGGTATTGGATTTCTGGACAAGAAGATTTTGACGGCGTTGACATCTACCAATTGGTCAGGATTTGGGAACAAGACCAACCCATAGATAAGGAGTGCCATAATTTCTTCAAAGGCTTGTAGGTCCAATGAATTCCAACATTCTTGTGCCTTCTCAAACAAGAATTTTGCTAAGAATCCTTTGACGCCGCTTCTGGTTTCCCAATGCCCCTTGATGTCGGATAGTTGTAGATGTAATGCTCGAGCAACATCTTTCAGCTTTGGCTCCTTTTCCGTACCGTTGAATGGTAGTTGATTAAGGATAGGGATTCTCAGGAGTTGAGAAAACTCCTCCAAAGTGGGTACCAACTGATAATCAGGGAAAGTGAAACAGTGGTGAAGAGGGTCAAAGAACTGGAATAGCACTTTCATCATGTCTTCTTCAATGTTGGTGTTGACTAGGCTGAGCAGTCTACCATGTCTTTCACTGAAGGATGAATTTTCCGGGATTCTTGAGGTGAGCTCCTTGAGTTGAGGAGAGATTCTCACAAGGTTGACTTGAATGGTGTTTCTGCAAGGAATTTCCATGTCCTACAAAACAAGCACAAAGATGAAGATCCAAAACCCTTGAAATGGTTAGTGAATGCATATGATGTTTTATGATGTTTATGATGTTTATGATGTTTATGATGTTTATGATGTATGCACAAAACATATGTACAAGCAAATCACACCAAACCCTAGTTTCAGGCTTGCATGGGGTTTCATAGGTAAGTACCCTCTTAAGTGTAGTTGGCTTAAAAACCTGTCCTATAAATAGTAACCGGGTTCTAAGGAGCTCAATATCACTGGATTGTTTTCATTGTTCATTGTTTTGGTTTAGCCACTTAACTAGCGACCAAAATATTCCAAGAAAATAACCCTCAATGAGTGTAGTATCGAGTATCTACCAACTTCGGACTGCACCAAAGCCGGTCATCTCACTACCCCTAATAAAAGGCCAAGATGGTCAAGTAAGGTTCTAGGTCATTAGTGCTTAGTGACATCACTCAGCGGCCCCGTACTCTCCTTGATTGAACTCAAGGGTTACCGGTACTCACAAATATGTCGCACTAATATAGCTATTGCTTCGACCGTGTCGGTATACCCCGCACAGTTTCCACAACGTATTGCTATCTATGAATGTTTCCCAAAATCCGGGTGTAGGATTGTAAACCAAACAATAGAGCCAAGATATAAAGCAAACAATTCAAACAATTTGTCATGCAAGAGGGTGATCTAAGCCCTAAGGTTACTCCACTTTTAAAATTGTCCCCAGTAGAGTCGCCAGTTCTGTGATACGGTGGGAGAACTGACTTGAGTTTTTGCGTTTGTTTTCGCAAATGTTTCGATTGAGCAAGAGTCGCCACCGAATTTTTATTTTATCCTAAGGAAAGGTTCAAAAAGCACAGCAAAAACCTTTGAGATTTTTCTTGGGTTCGGGGAGTAGATTATAGAAAGGGAAGGTATTAGCACCCTTTCTATCCATGGTTATCCATGGGCTCTTAGGTACTTGCTTAGATCAACTTGCCTTGGTTTTCAATTGTTTGAAATGGTGCTTGGTGTGTGGTTTTGAAAATGTTTTGAAAAGATGCCTTGTATAGGCTACCCTTGTAACAATTCTTTACTCGAATGTTTTACAAAAGGTGTTTTGTCTTTTGAAAAGATGTTTCAAGGTTTTTTGAAAGTTGGTTTTGAAAGTGTTTGTGAAGTGTGATTTGAAAATGGGCAAGTGTTTTCTTTGCAAATTGGCAAGTACTTAAGAGTTATCTACCCTAAAGTTTTCTCAAAGATTTTTGTTATGTTTTAAACCTTTTGACAATTTTGTTCCACCATTGCATTTGGTGGACAATCTTGTATTAGGAGGTGAAAGGGACGGGCGTGGGTCATTGTTTAGACCATAATTGCAATAGTGTTAAATGTCTTTGGGCAATTTTTTTCTTTGAAAGGGATTTGATCATTTTAGGCAACCTTTTTTGAAAGCATCATCGAGGGACTTATGATCGTTTGATTGTTTGTTTTACCCAAAGAAACCTAACATGCAATATGGCCCATTTATTTGAAGGCAACAAAGTGGAATACCCTAGGGGTGCAAGTGTGATATGTGTTGTTCATTTTCATGCTTGATGATCTTGAAATTAGGTCAGACTATTTTGTTCGTTTTATTCGCATACAAACCCTAATTCTAGCATGACATGTTTAGAAAGCATTAAAGTGCGAAATTTAAATTCCTACACTATTACAACACAATAATATGGGGAGGGGGGTACAAATGTTCAAATGGGGGGATAGTTAGACAAGAAATTAAATCTAGCTATTACATCATTTTCTTTGAATATTTACAATACAAATAATTGCATAATTAAATGGAAATGAAATAAATATGCAAAATGTAAAAAGAATTTTTATGTGTATGAAAAAAAGTATTATTTATGTAAAATAAAAAGAGAAATAAAAAGGTATTATTTTTTGGAGTATTTCCATATTTAGGCAAAACCCTAATTTTAATCAAAAGGGTATTAATTACTTAATATATATAATATTTACTATTTACATACAAAAATAAAATAAAATATAGTATATTTATAAAAATGTATTTTTAGTGTTAAATATTAATAAAAATAAAAAGATGTATATTTTTGGTATTTTACCCTAAGTGTATTAATATATATATATATATATATAT